>JAJKFL010000006.1:34606014-35896945 GCA_021186555.1 Reticulitermes speratus | reverse complement strand
GAGAATAAATAACAGATGCAGTTGCGTTTAGAATTCCAAACACTATGCAGAATCTCCAAGCTCTACAAAACCTATAAAGTGTCTACAATTGTAAGTGTGGGTAATGCGTAGTTTAAATTCAGAAATGGAACAAGTTGAGTTGACGGGTTATCATGTCCTTAATTCTATAGATTGACACAAACAATTTGAAGTTGACCCAAAATATGGAAGGCGGATTGTGTTCGGCAAGGAACGAAAATGTGCTAGACTCTGAGGTCTGAAATTTGGAACGCACATTCTGAAAGGCGGTCCAAATTTCTGGTTATGAAAATTGAAGATGGAATGAATTATTTAACAAAATTATGTATGTGATCTTCATGTATGTCTCTGCTCTTTTTCTGAAAGTATGCATTTTTCACCTGTAATGTCGGAACAAAATGTTTTTAAAGAAAGAAAAATAAAACCTTTTGTATATAAATTTTATCACACACATACAAATGGATACTAAGAATTTTGAAGCATAAATATTCTACCGTTTAAAGTGTAGCACAATTCTTATTTAATTTCAAATTTTGTCTCCACGTTACAATTAAAACCACTTGTAAATTTATTAATTTCTTGCATTAACGAATTTTCATGTGCGTATTATACCTAAACATAACGCGTTTTACGTTTGAAATTGCTTTTCACTACATGTTAAATCACACTTATAAAAAAAATGAAACTCTCTGAATGAGAGTGCATATTTGTCAGTGTCCAGATAATTATATGTGAAGACAAAAATTAACGTGACAAATATATACACATACACAGATACATACATAGAGAGAGAGACAGAAATAGTGAATAAAACATAATATTATATTACTAATAACTACTGGTATTCTATGAATTAAAATTCCGTGTGGTTACACCAGCTGAGAGTGCTCCGTATTCTTGTCTCTCACATGTAGAAGAAACATGAAGACGGATATAGACTGGTTGATCATCTGCAAAAAGATAAGAATAATTACAAACACCTAGAAAGGAAGATCTGTATCCACTATAATTAAAAAGTTTATTTACATTACTGTAGTCACCTGAAGAAAAAACGAACTGGTAACCTGCGTATTTATATGTATAGTTGCCTGAATAAACATCTCAACAAAAAATCCTTCTCAAAAATATTTTATTCTCCGTATCTGTTGGAAATCAAGAACTCATAACTTTATTCACAGGAAAATAATTTGTGACCTGATACTAAACAAGATGCTGCCAGTCAATATCCTCACATATTTGGCTTTGAGTTCCAGAATAACACTTTGTATCTGCATTCGCCTACGCTTGTTGCGTGCAACACCAATGCTGTCCTCACGACTGAGATTAACAAGAACGTACACTCTACAGTAAATGTTATAAGACATTCGTTAAGCAGTTTTGTTCATTGTGCATATTCTTATTACATTTAAGTTGAAACGTAAACGAAGTGTAATAAATTTCTTATATTCCGGGCATGCGGTTTGCTTCTCTGTAATTACATTAGGATTTCCATCTGCGTATTGATAATAACATTCACGCCTAAGCCATTTTGAGAGAGATTGTAATTTTGGTCCGTATGAATCAACACCTACATACCGTTGACTTCATAGGTGTTCGTTCCATTGAGACATAGGTTTCAGAAAATAATATTCTTCGAATTCATGATTTATTGTAGACACCTGAAAATTGAAGTTTATGATGGGCAAATACATTCTTGTTTCCACATCTCACTATCAGGAAAACTCTTTAGAGAAACGATAGAATTCATTGTCAGTGGTGTGATTTTTTTTTTGGGAAAGTACGTAATTATGACCTTGGACTTCTATTATTCGTGGTATTAGTCAGCTATTAGTGTCTGTATTTTTCGAATGCAATCATTATGTTCTCTTCGGATATTCTACAGGAAACCCTCATATGTAAAATAGATCATAATTACGATCCCCAATACGACAGAAGAATTATTTTCTTTCGACCGTAGTAGATCAGTGCAGAAAGTAAAGCATATTAATGATAGCCATGATCTGCGAGCAACGAAACATCCACCTACACCTGATTCATCAACGAGGTAGGCCTGACCCCAAGTGTGTTACTACAATTCTATGTTTGATTGAACTATATGTTGAGTTGGTTATGCAGAAATTAATTTGCAGTTGTTATATATGTTGTTTCTACATGCAATATTAAAAGTTGAATAATTGTGTAAGAATTCGCAAAAAGGGTAGTGTTTTTGTAAATGGCGGAACAATGAGCAGTGGAAACATAGAAGTTATTTTCAATATTCCTGATTTTGAAAATATTTGTCTACTGAAAGTAGGTAGTGAAAACAAATGTTTGATCCATCTAGACGTAGGGCGTAACTGCATTTACTTCCAACCCTGAAACCATGCCAGAAGTACCCTTGTCCTTCGTATAAGTTTAAAGATGCTGAGGAAAAAATTCAACATGCTGAGGGTATGCGACGGTTCCAGCTAGTTACAAAGTCACATCATTGTAGCAGCCACTTTCATTAAAGTCTTTACGGCCTGAAGCAACGTTTTCAGGCTGAGTAGTAATAAAATGTGGTATGGAACTGTGTGTGCGTAATTATGATTTGTAGTTCGGTGGCGTGAATCAGTGACGAGTGACATTTCCAAATCTAATTTGCATATCTTCCTCCGTAGCGCCCACACAAGGCGTGCGATACTGCAAAGACACTGCTCGTTTGTATTTTCTAATGAAGAGGTGTTTAAATTACAAAGCTGCTAATTCTGAATTTCCATATAGGGGAACCTTCGTCTGACTGAGCATTGCAGTACATATCTACTGTCACTTTAACGACAAAATGGTTAACTTACACGATTTTGTGCAACGAGACGTGTTTGTTTGTTAAGGTTAAGGTAAAGGTAAAGAAAGGTAAAGGTAGAGGTAAAGAAAGGTACAGGTAAAGGTAAAGATTCAGGGCCGGTCTGGACGGGTGAGGAAAATGTAGCCCCCATCCGGATTTGATCCCCTGACAGTCCAGTCCGTAGGAAGTCCCTATACCGACTAAGCTATCCCGGCCCACATTGTTTGTTAAGTGTTGAAAATCATTTGTGTGCCCTTGACACGCTGAATTCCAAGGAGCATGTCGAAATAAGAATTACTGTGCTAGAAGTAAGTCTTTTAAAACTGTCACGTTTTGTTTCTTGATATTAACTCAGGACTGATGTTAAGAAGGTCTTCTGATCAGCACATTTCACTCCCGTTTATGTAACTACTTGGAAGTCCGCCTACTGTTCTGGACTTTTCGAAAGGATATCCTGAATGAAAACTGATTTTCCCGGTTTGCATTTTATTAAGAACCGTGCACAAAGCGTAATGTTTTCCACTTGTAATGTATAGCCCCGTAATTGGAAATGAAATTGACATACATCATTGTGTAATTTTAATTGTAAGAAGATGCATTATGAGTGAAGGAATTGTTCAGATCTTAGCAGTCAGTGCTAAACACGAAACTGCTGTGACCGAACTAACATGTCTAATTATCCAGATTGCACGTTCTACGAGTAGGTGTGAGCGTGTGATTTAAATTTTTGATTCCCATTACCACAGCAGGTAGGCAAAATGCGAGGAAATATGTTAGATTCAATATGATCTGAAAAACAAAGCGTGAGTGTCTTCTCAGGGTGTAAGGCCGTGTATGTAGCAGTGTCAAGTGGGGAAAAATGTTTAAGCAAAGTATATAGCACAGTTATTCATTTATGTTCCCTTATACAGTCGTGCATTCTGATATTTTATTACGCCACTCAGTTTGTGCGTTTGACTTCCTTGTCTCACATATCGAAGGTCAATATTTGGACTATGCTGAAATTGAAGATCTAATATGTTGACTTTGATCTAAGAAGACAAATTTTAACTTCACAGCATACAAACAATACGATTTTCTTGCTTATTTACTTATGCGGATTCTTTGATTCCATTATTTTTTAGACAGAAATTTAAGTTACAACCGTATGAAGCATCACACTACAGAATTTATCATAGCTTCTGTGCACAATTCTATCCCCAAGTGTTTGATAAAACTCTGTCTGATTGGGCAGTCAGGTATACAGTATATCCCAGATCTAGAATGAACTGCTGTTTTATTTGAATATAAGCGTTCCCTAATGAAAGGTAAAAGAAAATAGCGACCGTTAATGTGACGTAGGGGTACTGCAGCCAAACAATTTTGTTAGGATTAAAGGGAAAATATTCGAAAACGAAAACTTGCATCCACTACATAACGTTCTGATCTTTTAGTACAATCGACATACGGTGTCTAAAACACTTTCTCTTTCCTTTATTTCTAATATTTCCAGTATTAAAAGAAATAGAAAGTAAGAATGAGGAACGCCCCTTGTTCTCAGTTTATGGCAAAATGATTGCTAAAAAACAAGAAGACTGAGGGGAAACTTCGAGTTACCTGAGGGCCACATCGGTCCTTGAGCCCTGACTTCAAGTGCTACAACAGACACAGTGCAATATACACATATATTAATATTCGTCTCACGAATACCTTATGGCATTTTATACACGATAAGAAATCAAACGGTTCGTTTGGAAGGCCCAATTTGATAAATCAGTCCAACAATAAAACTTCTCTTGGTAATCCTAGTGAAAATGTAAAATGAAGGGCCTTCTTTCTGTGAATTTCTCTGATTTTGTAAAAGTTCATAGTCCAAAATTGCCTTTAAAATAAAAACATTAGGCCTACTACGTGTGTATCGTGTTCGTATACATCGGCGTAATTTGGCTATTAACAATGGGAGGGGGGAATCGACAATGGGAATTAAGAATTTTACGGAATTGTCAATTTAGAAAGAGGGGGAAGATTGGTTTGAACCAGTTCTTAATATACATACAACCCTTTCTGTCTCTCTGACTTCATTGTTTTTGTCCCTCTTCAAATTAGTAGCCAAAAAGCTATTCTTAGGTACAAAAAATATCACGAGGGGGGCACTTGCCCCCCCCACCAAAGTTACGCCTGTATTCGTATGGACAACGCATGATTTTGTTAGCTGTTATAGAAATATTATTATGTAATACATGCTAAATTTTATTTTTTGAGACATATGCTCCGAAACATCGAGTTTAGCACAGAAAAATTCCAAGACCTTCTGCTTCCTGGCGTATTAAACAGCATTCATGGAAGACAAATTTTATTTTGAAGCCACAGCGGATTGCAGTTTGTTACTGTCCATTTCACAACATCCAAATTTGTTTATTGAAAACCCATTTCAGTAGTAATTTTATCTAATCACATTATGTTGTTGCGCGTATATTGTTGTGATTTGTACTGACTGATAATCCGTATACAAAAACAAGACTGCCATGAATTTATTACCAATATATATGTAATTTTAAATAAACGTTTACACTTTTATACATATAACATGAAAGATAAGCGCACCTCATTCCCTGGATTTTATATGTTTGGACGGCTGGTTTTGGTGGTGTCCAAATCCATTGTGAATTAAGAATTTTGTTTTATGTTGATGTATGAGGTGCTTTTGAATGAACTAATGGATGTCGAGTATATGTAGAACTTTAACCCCCTGAAGAGAGCTTGTTGAAGCCGAAACATATGTAGGGGCATTTGACTTCCTTGTAAGAATACAGTACATATGCTGGTTTTTAAACTTTTAATGAAAGGCAAAATTTCGCACTTACTCGAAACAGGACCAAAATTTAGGACTGAATGTTATAATGGGTAAATGGCTACATAGTATAAGATAAGATATAGCAACAGAAAAACTGGTCGCTCTGAATATGTTCCAATATTCCTTATAACCCCCTCTGAATGAATTACTAGCCCAACGTCATTCGGAGAGGCAAGATCGATTTGAACATGAGACGCATTGCTGCGAAATTTGTGCCGAGACATCGCGTGGCTGTCTGCACTGAACTCAAAGATGAAGCAAGATATGACCCCAACTTCATCTGCAAGGTCATATCATTCAATACAGATCATAAGCTGATATTTTTCGTTAAGTTCACATTTCCTCCTCTATTTAAAGGCAGTTCTAATTTATGTATGGAATTTCCTGCAGACATTGTTTTGATGTGCCTTAGGTATCATTTGTAAATATCAAATTTAACATAAAAATTTTTATTAAAATTACTTCAAGGAGATATATTTGAATTAAAAGAACATTTGCAGTGGGTCGGGATAACGTAGGCGGCATGGCGACACGCTACGGGCTGGAAGGTCTGTGAATCTATTCCCGGTGGGGATGAGATTTTCTGCACTCTTTCAGACAAACCCTGGGGACCAACCAGCCTTCTATACAATGGGTACCGGGTCAATCCCGGGGTTAAAGCGGCCGGGGCCTGGTGCTAAACACCCACCCCATCTAAAGCCGATGTTAAAGAAAGAGCAGACCTGTACGTATACTCCCCATCATTGCCATCATGGCAGTTTATAGGGTGAAATTTTAAGAGACGATTTGGAAGCGTAATTTTACTCTACGCAATGGTTTGAGGAATAAGAATGTCGGAATGAAATAACGATATTGAAATTGATACAGTTCATTGAGTCATGTTCCCTTCAATGAATTTAACACTTTATCAGTATGAAGTATAAAGCGAAAGTATCCTTATCAGCAAAACCAATTCCTTTGTTATAAGATGTTAATCAAGTCTGTGAAGTATCTCCTCTCCGAAACTCTATTGCAAAATACGTCTTCCTAAAGCCATTATAAAACAGACATTATCTCCCATTTTACCACTTGTTTCTTCTAATGTCTAACGAATACACGTTTTCTGTGCAGGGATTCTTCAGTTCTGTCAAAGGGCACCATATTTTACCAGTATTATCTTCCGTGCACTCACATGTTCCTGAGAGTAATATTATTGGATATATATTTTGAATTCAGTAGATCAAATATAGACTCGGATAATTAGCACGCGCTTTCTTTCTTCCTTCTGAGCATGCCTATAACCACCGTTATGCCAGCGCTTCCAAATATCGATTGCTGTGTTCCTTTTTGACGAAACTAGATCCTCTTCGTGAATTAAATTTTAAGTAATTCAGTAGTGGAAAATTTCAGTGAGTTGTCAAAGCAATGGCTGGAAAATTAAGAAATGAGAATAGTTATGTATTTATTGGTTACCAAATACATACTTAAACGATGAACCATTCGTTTTTCTTGTAATGTTAAAATCAATACTTGATATGGAACTAAAAATTGAGTGGCATATAAATATTAAGCAAACAATAAAATCTCGCATTGCTTTCATAAAAATTTCCTTTTTGTTCGAAGGTCTACGCATATAACACTCGCCTCCTTATTGGTCGAATTTGCTGTCAGCTCAAGGATAGACCTGCACAGTATATAGATAACATAGCATGTTAAACAGGTACTGTGTGTTTGTGTGTGTGGGAACCGCATTGACCGCATTTTCTCCCGTCATTATCTCCGTAACCGTTCAAAATCAAATGTAGATATGTGTGATTATATCGATGTAAATTAAACTTAGGAACGACCTCCCGAAGTATTACACATTCCTACTCAAAACCGCTTTAGATGTACAGGGCATACACAAAAGAATGGTGCGGTTTCAAAAGTGAATAAACAATTTATGTCTCACATTACAGAGACACAACATACACCGTCAGCGGGGGCAACTGGCCAAGTATCTCATGCTCATGAGACCCTTGGACAGTTGCCGCCGCTGACGGTGTATGTTGTGCCCGTGTAAGGTGAGAAATACATTTTTTATTCACTTTTGAAACCGCACCATTCTTTTGTGTATGCCCTGTATATGCATATTGAAATTATGCGTCCGCGGTTCATGTAATCTACCTTCTTCCGGATTGGCGTTCAAAACTGTTTTGAACTAAAGTCTTTCAATCATAAAGGTGTTTTGTTTATAACTCGCCAAAGTCTTGTATGCTGTGCTACAATATGAATAACCTTACATTCATCATGGTCTTGTTGCTCACTGGAACGAATTTTCCAGCTGTCAATCTGAACTCCTTGTTAGCTGTAGCTATAATGAAGATCAGAGAGCGCTGAAGTGGGACAGGTGTTCCAACCCAGTCGCATCCCCATGCAGCGTCACTCACCTTCTCTGCCTGAAATAGTCAAGTAATATATGGCTAATATATTCAGGGCAAGTGGAATAGGAAAGGTGCTGACGCACGTAAATACTATGCCTTTTGCAATCAAGCACTAAACGGATATCATTAAATTAATAAGCAACTGACGTAAATTGTCTACACAGTCGTATAACAATTACAGTATTCGTTAAGGTGGGAAAGATAAAAGGTAGACATTCAATAAACAAAGATAAAGCATAGGAATTGTCTTATGTCACCGGTCAATTTTAAACCATATGCATAATTTTTGTTGGAGTACTGAAAACATGAAGGATGAACCTGAATGTTAGGTTGTCAGATTTACTTACATGAGTTGAAAGCTCCTCTCCAAGCCACGAATATACATACAAAGAGCCCGCCAGGACAATATAGAAAACCAGACCCTGCAATGCGTCTGCAATATCACTCAGATTCTGAAAAATAAAAAAAAATTTAATTTGATTACACTGTCATAAATGTTAAGTAACATAATTTTTATGCTTCTTCTTTCTATTAACACGCTTATACTACGTAGATACCTTAGCTCTACAGACAAAGTTTCACACATTATTTTTAAATGAGCAATCATATTTAGAGTTCCATGTGCAATAACTGCATTAAGAGAAGAAGGTGATGTAAAAAAAATGTTCTGGACCGAAGAGTTGAATGCAAATCCTGTATGCAGCATCTGAGAGAATGAAGAATGGTTTTTTGATCAGGGGAGAGTTTTCTTTTCTTTCCTGAGAAAATTTAATCGACAAATTGCTGTATATAACACTTTCTGAGAGTTAACAGTCAAATGGACAATGCCCATGGTTATCATCTGACACTGATAAAATATTTCTAATTTACCTTGAGAAAAGGGGAAGCTAAATTTTACTAGTTAACGACTTTTTTTTAAGTGGAGAAGGGCTCCGTAGCAGAAGCTACGGGCGCACTGCAGCCTTAGGGCTTACTGTGAAACCCTTGTGATGAAGATGAAGAGAGAGATAATCAGATTATTTTTATTTTTCCACATAATGGAGCACCGGTGGAATGGGGGATAGCCGAAGTACTCGGGGAAGACCTGTCCCAGTGCCACTTTGTCGACCACAAATCTCACATGGACTTACTCGGGATCGAACCCGGACCTCCGCGGTGGGGAGACCGGCGACTAACCGCCTGAGCCATGGCACGGCCAATTTATTATATTTTATTGTATAGTATAATAAATAAAAGGTGTGCATTTGTTGGTTAAACTGATTAGTGATCGACCAAAATTGCTCAGTATTAACCATATAAACCTTTAATCATATTATATAAAGACTGTATTCACTACTTAACGTATCTTTAGATGATAAATGACATGAAAAAAAACGTCCTTGAATAGGTTGTTATTAGAATGAAATATTTACCGTTACAATCGAGAGAGCGTCGAAACACATCGCAGATAAGAAAATCAGGAATAGTCCACACATTTCAAGATACATTGTATCTTCCAACACTTCCATGTACCTGAAAAACACAAGGTTATAATATAAAGTGATATTTCTCTCCTCCGAAAAAATGAGAGCAATTCAGATTGAATGTAATTTTAAATGTGATTGTACCGTTTTATGTCCTGGTGGTGACGTACGCACTGGTTTAGTTGTTTTCGCATATGTTGGAACAATTCGTCGAAAATGAGAGTTTGTCTGTTTGAATCCTTATTCTTAGTCTCGTCTCCAGATCCCTGTACGTTTGTGATATGTGTCTGTCTAATATCTAACAGGGCTGCTCTGAGCTTCTCCAGCTGACTGCAGGCTACACACACTAGTGAAGCGTACAGGCTTGGGAAACTGGAAGCTATGAATAATGCGAAGAGAAATGTAATGGCCTGCGTGAGACAAAAGTTCACGTTACTCTTATTTAAGGAATTACTTTGAAGTTCTAGTATGAGAAAATTTATTGTTGATTTTCTGAACTGAAGCGACTTATTACGAAAGCCTTTTTATTTTACATGGGAAACCCCATTGTGTTTAAAATTCAAGTTCGAAACAATTTTAATGCAGCACAACATAAATTTTTCAGGATAAAAATGCCGTGCAAGGTATTTACCAACCAACCTCAAGACAACTATTTATTACATGTTATCAGACGAGTTACAAGACTACGTGTTTCGACCACAATGTGATCATTTTCAGGCCGTTAAAATACATAAAATAAAATTACAATTGTTCTGGAATTTCACGGTATTAGTTAGATAAGTGACGTTGCCTGTATTTAGTTACAATTTGTGGATATTCGTGTAACAACATTAATTTAACTAAATTATTTATTTGTAAACTTAAACACAAGTCTTACGTCTTATGCCTTCACAATTCAATGAACAATTATACATTTTTGGAGAATGTTGTGGAACTGTAAATTGCGCGCTTATCACAAAGAACTGTCAAATCTTTTAAGAAAGAAAAGCTTTTGACGTTACTCAGAACGGCACCCGAAACATTATGATGGACAGTTTGATGTACTAAGTCCTCTGGATTGTAAGAAATCTGAGCTTTGAATTTTAAACTTGTTACTTCAAACATCGCAACTTTCACAGATTACTTAGAATAAATATGCCTAATATAGGTTAAGGGTAGGAATATATAAATACATATATATTAAAAATGTTTAATTTTACGTCGCGTGGTATATTGTAATGTATTTGGTATCTTCATATATTATATATTCGACATAAAGTCCTTACACATCTCTGTTTGTTCTAATTAAATGAGTAGTTGAAATTCCTTAGGTTAATATATTTATACAGTAGAGTGTACCTGTGTTAAATTCGCGAACACGTATACTGGGGTCGCCGATAAGTCGAAAGGAAACCAAGAAGGGATCATCATTTCGTGGTAGGACACAATGCGAAATGTTGACTGGATAAAATGGAATGAAGCTACGAGGCCAGTAGTGTATTTGGTAAGACTTTGGATGATCGGGATGTACCCAGCCTTTGTTAAATGTCCGGTGTCAGGATCTCTGGTCGGCAGTTCTTCCCATGTGAAGGAATCCGTCAGACTGAACAAATGTTCAATGCCACGTTTATGGTAACTGTAAAGGAAATGGACATTTATTATTAAAAGACTTAAGCTTAATTTTTACTTGAGAGAGTCGTTTTGTAGTGCCATGTACACCTTACTGCCTGCCATCTTGCTGAATGCAGTTGCTTACTTCAGCCATATTGCTTTACCCTATCCAAAGTAGTACTAGTATCTTTCCACACATCCTTGATGACATCACATTTTAACACTCAGGATATTTCTAACAGAGAACTAATTAGCTACTTGATTCTTGTCGGGAATTTCATGTGTTTAAAAGAATTTTATTTCTCTTAATTTATGTGTAATAGAATTTCATATTTCTAACTACATAAAATTTAAATTTTGACGGAAAACGTCTTACACCGCGGGTCCGGTATGGGGAGAAACTATGCGAAAGCCGATGTTACGATTTTGTGTATACCACACAAATCTTAATAACTTTAAAACTATAACGCATATCCAAATAAGCAATACACGGTTTAAAAGAGCAAGGATGAAAGAATGTTACGCGACATTAACCTTGAGAGCATGACGTCACACACCGCCACAAGATGGTCGCCAATTTGGAGTGGAAAATTACCGGTTTGCCGAGCGGCAAAATTAGTATAGCTCGGGAACGCGTACGCGTAGGACGTTGTGTGAGGTGTCGATTAACAGAGCTCGACGAGTACTATAAAACAAAACACTGATAATAGTGAAAGAACTTGGAAAAATATACAGTGAGAAATTGTTGAACTTAGACAAATTTTCCCTAAAATTTAAAAAATGTCGAAATATCTTGAAAACAAGAAGGTAAATGCCTATTGTAAACTCTTACAAAGTGAAAGAATAATAAATGAGGAATCCAAAAACGCCCCTATGACAGCAGCAGAACGAATGCGGAGGATGAGGCAGCGTCGACAATTTGAGGCGAGCACCAGTCGCGCGGACGCCGCAACGCCTGACGCAAGTTCACAGGCAATGGATGTCGACAGTGAGATAGAACCGATGGAATAAAATAAAAGAAATGCACGTTCCTTGCGCTCATTTCTTTCTTACCAACCCAACAAACACCTCGCCCCGACAACACCGCCTGGGTAAGATGTTTTCTGCCAAATACCTCAGCGGTAGTGAATCCGACACTACCTACCCCGTTTTTTTAATTGTGTCTTACGCTGTGCGCAGTATTGTAATTTCGTTTTTGGATTCTGTACCAGTTAGGAGGTCTTCTTTTGTCAGGAGAATAAAACCAACAAGTTAGGCTCTATTTACAATCGAGCCAAAATATGTCTGCCTAAGTCGACGTTGTCAGGGGTCACAATTATAGAATTAGAATACTCCAAGTCACAACATGGAATATAGTGTACACTGTTCGTTTTAATTTCCTGATATACTGAAAAACACCGCAGCAATGTCCTACCAAATTATCTGCAGTCGTGTTAGATATCTGATTAGTTTTCGAAGCGTTACAGTAAGTTCTAATTTTAAGACGATTTTTCTCAATTGTGTCTTAGCTAAAAAGAATAACAGTAGGTTGAGTCAAACACAACAATTCATTTATTCAGTATCAACTCAACAACATATTTCTGCCCAACGTGTCATCATCCGGTTGGCAAGTATGGAAGATTCTAAACTGTGTATTTATCTTCCATTCTTGCATACCTGATGATGGCCTGTTGGGTCGAAACATATTTTTGAGTTGATAATGAGTAAATTAATTGTTGTATGTGACTGAATCCACTGCGATACTAGTAAATTCTAAGTTTCTTTAAATGTGCTAATTCTGGTGTGGCATACCTGAGACTGAGATGCATCCATGCAGTGAAAAACATAGCCATAAATATGCGGATTTTCTTCATAGCTTGCATCAAATCGTACCTATGAACATATATGTCTATTAAAACACACATACAAGTACTGTAATAACACACGGCACTGACTGTATAATATAAGTTGTAAACTTTTGATTGCGATGTAATATTAAGTGGAATCCCTGCCAGTCGCAGAAAAGAGAGAGTTGTTTTAAAGCGGTTCTGATGAAGACTGTTATCACACGTGACTTCAGTATTTCTTTTCTTGTTGTTGTACTCCATATGAAACACTCTTTCTCTTAATGTTAGGAAGTTCGTTTATTAAGAATATTTGTCGGACGCACTGATTCTTCTACGCGATTGCAAAAGTGTATATCACTCAGGTGGTGAAGTCTGTGAGAGTACCGGTCAAACCAGAGGTTATAAAGTGGTGTACCGCCGTAAGACCGTTCGCCTTCTCTGTTTGAAAGTATTGATGAAACTGAAGGCTTTATTGTTTATTTCCTGTTGCGTGGTGGAACTGGGGTAAACTCTTGTCTTTTAGACTGGTCATGCGTAAAAGTGAGAGCGTGCTTCAGAAACTAAAGCAAACTAACTTACATCACTAAGTAGGCCGTGTATTGATTTACAACATTATTTTGGAAGTTTCCAAAATGATTGAAAGTATTTATTTTGTAGTAAATGTGCATGAGAAATTTAGGACTTTTGAACATAATACATATTGAAATAATTAATTTATATTTCTGTATTCGAAATATGTTACTTGGAAATCGTCGTGTTATATTTCATTTTGTGTTTGTGTCACAAGCTCTTGCATTTTCTTTTTGAGATGAAATAAGTAATAAAATGGAAAATGTTCTGTTACGTTGTTGTGTAGAGATTGGAAAGCCATTGCTGTTGTAAAGAGTTAAACGGTTTGTAAAGTGGCGGATTAGGTTTTTGGAAGTTCTTTCATACCATTTGCCTAACTTGGTAACAACCAAAAACGCGCGGATTGCGGACGACCTGGCATAACCGAGTTTAAAACGACTGTGAGCTGGAGGCGTTAAAACCTTTAGGAAACTTCCCTTGTTTAGTCGAGTTGCATTACGTTTTCTTCTCTTTCAGCCCAAGACGATGTCGAAATTGTAAACAAAGCCAGTCACTCTGTTCCAACCGCAATATTTCATTTTCAGTTTCTTCTTCTTGCTATGGTTATTCGGTCTGTTTGCTGCCCACAGCCTCCACGAATTCCTCCTCCGATCACATCTATGTCTGGCGCTGTGCTTCTGTTTTTTGTATTGAGACGTTTTGGGGCATTCTTCCCCTCATCGTCTTCCCATCTTTCAAGCGGCATTCCGGCTGTCCTTTTCTCTTACACTTGCTTAGAAAAACCACATTTTGCGATTCTCTTTCCGAGAACCCTTAATATTTGCTCTGCCTCTTTACGCTTTTAAATTATATACAACATTAAACTTTTCACAAACTTCTACGTTTCCAGTGTTTTTATAATGTTTATACAGCTCTTCATTTGACCCTATTTTGCAAACACCATTAGAGTTCATTGATCCAATTATTCTGCCCCCACGCGTGACGCCTTGTGCTTGAAGCAGAGGGAGTAAATAGAAATAAGCTGTTTGCCGCTCTAATTCAGCACCGTACTTCTGTCTGTCTCGTCATTGCTGCTCGTCTGATAGCAGGTCGGGTATGTAAAGACTGACACTACTTCAACTTGTTATCTGTCGAGATTGAGAGTCCCAGACTGACGTCTTCCCCCTCCTGTCTATTACACTACTTTTGTTTCGTTTTCAGCGATCCTCTAACGACATAATCTTCATATCTCCATCAGTTATATGCCAATTTCTCGCCAGAATGTCATATCTTCAGCATACACTATAATGTGTCCTTAATTATGTTCGAAGGTATGTCTGGTATCCACAGACAATTACTGATTACATTTTCTAGATCAAAGGTAATGAGGAAATCTTAAGTTGATTCATCCTTCTTGATTTACAGAACACTTAGAAGTACAAAATATTCTGTCTCAGTCTTGTATTCACTTTGTGATAACAGAATGCAGTTCTATAGGGGTAGGCGCGAGGACTAACTAAGGCCTAAAATTTGAAAGTTATTTATTTGTAGCTTTGAAGGTTTTTAGTTTAACTTACGGCTTTCTGGGCTTAGTTTGTACTGGTGATGATTGTGCATAGCAGTATTTCCGTTAGGAAGAATGATGATAGGTTTAAAAAATACTGAAAAATGATACTCATTTATATGAAATCCACTTACGTGAAGTGAATCCATTTTATAATCACTATATATCAATATCCTTTATCTGTCTTTTTAAAACTTATATAAAGATACAGTTTTTATAATCTGTGTATTACTTTATTCCTGAGGCTACATGTAACTGTAGGTTGTATGTATTATATAAGATTATATTATTAATTTCGAGATCTCAAGCCCATGCGGCAGTGAATTTTTGCAGTTTGTTTTCGTAATCAGCCTGATGGTGTCTATATGTTTTAGCCGGAACATGTGGGTGATTTTCTAGAAAAATAATAGTTATGTTTAGAATGAATATTTGGACTTGTAATTGTTATTAAGGGAAAGTGGCCAGCCTTTCTACCTGGTCTAACATGAATCACTTCCTGACACCGTTTACAGTTTACACTGGCTGTGATATTTTCATTGTTGCCTTCACTTGTCTCACCACTTTGTCTGTGACGCCAAATTGATACAAAATATTTATAAGCTGTATCTATCTGTGGAATTGTTTGTTTCACAAGTCAACAACGTCTGCGTGGTTTCAGGTTTCCGCCACGGTGTAAATGAGGACTGCGCTTTTTTGGGATTTCACTCAGCGTAGAATGGCAAATTGTTAATGACATTTCGGCAAAACCTGTCGGTCTTCTTAGACTGCTTGATCCTTGAAAATGGGACCTATAGTATGTCCCGAAACACTCTGTAAATAAGTACAATTCTACGCTGCGTAAAATCGCAAAAGAGCGCAGAATATCATGGGTTATATAACCTAATAATATTTCCCGCCCTGTAGTTTTTAAATGTCTGCTTGGTATAAGAATTGTTGCTTCATTGTAGTTTGTTTAGGGTACTTACGCTTCCTTTCTTCTTATCCTTGGTCTTCAACCATCTACTTTGAATTCCCTCTAATATTTCAAACAAGAAGTAAGATTTTATAATTCTAAAATCAAGAATAAGAAGACACATAGAAGAGATCGACAAAAACTTACGGGCATAATATTATTATGTTTCTATAAAATATTACACGTAATTCGAATTGCTCGAAAATGTGTTACGCAGTATAACGCCTTAGCATTAGCACTTGTAAACCCGCAAAATCATTTCGCAGATGGAGACGAAATGTGGATCGACAATATAGGTGTACGAATTAGTAAATTTCAAGATAATGTGCGTGGGGTGATACTTAGTTGGAATGTTGTTCAGTGAATCAATTTAAAATTGGTAGCACTGCAAGACACAGTTTTCCGTATGTGTTACAACTGTAGCCCGGCGGTACGTATCTCGCCAGGCTGTGCACATCCTATCCTATGTATCCTGCATAATAATGACATCCCCATCCTGTTGCACACTTTATAAACCAATAGGATGTTAAGACGTTAATGGTACACAGGATGTTGAAGGAATTCCCCACATTTAATATAATCGTATCTTTCGTTACCTTGTTCGTACGAGCGACCCATCTGTCCTGAACTCAGCCAGGAGAATCCACTCCACACTCCTAAATTAGGTTTTCAAAAATCCATTTTAATATCTTCCCATCTACGACTTGCTCTACAACGTTTCCTTCTTACTTCAAATCTTAGCAAACAGAAACCTGTTGGAATTATCCTCCTCCCGCATGCATTCTTCATGTCCGCCCTACTTATCATCGAGGACGTAACAACCGTAACGTTATTTGATACAAAATAACTCATTGTCAATTCAAAATACACCATCCCAGGGATGTACCTGTTAATACAAGATATTCTGCAACATACTTACCTTACATTATTATTAATTTATGTAATACCTGTCAGATGCTGTTTTTAAACCCTATATTTTCAAGATATCATTACCTTTGTTTTTCTATGTATGTAGGTATGATTCTTTGTTTATTTTTTAATCTTAGTTATACACTTTTTAGTAATATCCAAGGACTGTACTTACAAACTCGTTCGCTATTATGTACATACTGTACATTCACTGTTCGCCAGGAACTCATCCCTCCAACATTGTGATCTTGTGCACTGTAACATTGATGAGTTTTGTTTTCCTCCGCATCGCATGACAAGTGTCTATACATTTCGGTTTCACCCCACGAGCCCATCAGTACCGAATTTCACAAACTGCACCATGCTATACTGCATCTTTCATTCATTGTGCAGCACTACATATCTACTTATCTTCCTTAGTTATTTCATTGTACAGGTATAGCGACCTCTTTTTTTCCCATTTTAGTTAACCGCCTATATCTTCGAATGTCGTTGTATCTAGTTTTAGTAATACGGAAAATAATCTTTACTTCCATCTGCTGCTAGTTTTGCCGTATGCAGCCCAGTACAAATGTGTCAGTTTCTCCCTTAGTTCTCCTGCTTCTCTCTACAATTATGCCTGACGAACCTGCCTTTTGTAACACTCTGTCACTATTTCCGCTTACCACTGTGCTTGATCCTAGCCAAGTATTTTACAGTAGCACTCAATATCTTCCTTCTCCTCTCTTTCCAAGCCCGCTCTCAGCACCCCCTATGGCGGAACGTCGAAGTATTCTTAACATTTTCTTGCAAAGTCTCTCCTGTACCCAGTCCGATATGTCCCATCCCTAATATCTCTCCAGATAATCTTGATTCATGTATCATGCCGTAGAAAGTTTCTAGCACTCTATATTCATATGTAGCGTTCTCGTTACGCATCTTTCAATGGCTCCTACAGTGTGATATCCTTTCGTTTCATCCTAGCTTTTCGCTTTCTCGTTCCCCATGTATTCTCCTGTTTTACCCCAAATTATACAAATTTATATATTATGTGCAGATGTTGCCCCACAGTGTGCTATCCTTTCTTTTAATTAAGGTCCCCACTTCATGAAAACCAACACTATATTGAAGTTCCAGGTCTTCTAAATTTTGACATTTCTTCTATCTCTTTTTAAGCCGTTTACTGTATAGAAATCCACTACAACGTCAAAAACGAAGAATTGCACAGGTGTAAGTAGCTCTCAAACTGCTGGTGATTGTTTTGTGTCCTTCTTAATTAGTATAAAATATAGTATACAAAAATGCCGATCAAATACGTTCCCAGACAGCAGTAATGCTCAACTCCAATTCGGCTCCGTCATTTCACCCTCTTTTCTACTTCACGTACAATTCTCATGCCTAAAACATGCCGTTCATACACTCCGCTACACTTCACATGGACCTTTCATTTGCATTGTATAAAATAATACTTCCATGTTTACTGAATCGGAAACCTTCTCCAGATCCAAAAATCACAAATAGATAAATCCCTTCATTCCTTATTTATGTGTATAATTTTACTTTAATTATGTAAATATTCTCAAATGTTTATTCTTCTTTACACACCCTACTTGTATCTGATTAACATCTCGTTATTTGACAACCACTCCCCCATCCTATCTGCCGCAATATTGAAGAAATATCTACACGTTGTTACTACTGGAGTGACGTCTCCGTGTTTGCCCGGATCGTTTTCTTTCTCTTACTTTCACAGATATTACATAGTAAAACTTTCTTTCGTAATCCGGGAAAAATCTTCGCCTTTTTATTCCCTTGAATATTTACTTAAGATTTCTTTCTCCTCCACCTCCCCCCATCTCTGGTACTGAGCGCTCTTCCCATTTCCGCTGACATTTCATCAACGCTTAGTGGTTTGTTACTCTTCATTCCCTTCACTTCGACCCTGAATCCTTCTATCTTAATATAAGTAATTCTTCCACATACATTTTTTCCATTATTCTATTCTCTACCGCTGGTACCGCCCCCTTGTCGCTGTAAAACACTTGGTACAATAATCTATCAATAAATCCTAATGTTTTTCGACCCCGGTGGTTAAGAAGCTTTGGTCATCTTTAGAACTGGGATCGGTAACCTCCTGGAACACCGTGTGCTCCCGTCATTCAACTTAACATTAACTGGCGAGGGGTAAAAGCCATGAAGTTCCTCACTATGCAATTTATTCCAGTCTCCTCCTAATCGACTACAATAATTGTTTAAAAATTGAGGTGTTACGTAGGGTAGTTTCTTATTCTGAAAGTGTCAAACAATGTGATTCAGTTCTCTTTTCAATCAAAATGGACAGGTGCGAACATGCGACTTTTTCAGTTATTAATGAATGATGCTCACCTTCGAATTCTATGCCGATGCATATGTATAGCTGTGATATACGGGGTAACGTGATCCATTAAGTCCAAACGGATAAGAGTCCCACTTCATTTTTTTCAAGGTAATTCACGTTTACGCCACAAGGCAGAGTGAGAAGTGCTTGCCACAGTCTTCTTGCCTTGTTAGTTGCTATTATATTTTATGACCTTGAAAGAGTCGTGTCGATATTTTTCTGTACTTTTGATCCAGCAAGTCAGAAAGTATCTATAGAGCTAGGTGTTTTTATGATATGAATACTTGACGACCCTGCGGGGTGAGTGTGATATTATATCTAAGAACAGTCAGCCATATTTTGTAAAGTGTCTGTAGATTTATAGTGCTTTATAATAATTCCCTCTCTGTTATTGGGTAAATTTATTCGTTAAATCATGCATAATATCCGAAACTAAAAGTTGTTCTTTCAGTAATAACGCCACTTGAATTTTACAATTAAACCAGTGGGTCATTTGAAACTTTTGAAGGTAGGATCGGTTAAAATAACTCATACTGATATTGTAACAATAACGATTAAAGTATCTGTTTTAAGTATCCCTTAAAATATGCGTTAGAAGGTCTTTGTCACCAAGGATCATACACGTAAAAGACCCTGAAACTACTGACGAATTCACCGAAGAGCTTACCATTTTCTGATTCCAGCAAATATCCAATTACTTGCTAAAACAAATGGTTGGAATAGAATTTAATAATTAATAAAATTGCCGAATCCGAATGCTGAGAAGTGCATTTGTTTCTTGGTACGTATAATACATCCCAACTTCAGTGAATATCACAACTTTGTATTTAATTATTTTATTTCAACTTAGTGTCACACAGTTTATTTTAAAATATGTGGCTGACTTGGCCTGTATATAAGAGGATACGAACTTATTGGTAATATGACAGACCTATATAAAAATGTCGATAGGTATTTATGTAGGATTACTTCTTTCAATTTTGTTCAGAACTTCGTAAAAGAGTAAGGACGCTACATTTCACTTCTATGTTAAGGAAGTACTGACAGATGCCGTACGATGTGTGGTTGTCATGTGATGGGTTTGTATATTGTGTAACGACGTCAAATATTACATTGTGGCCAATTGCACGCCTGTCGTTTCTCTGATTGCCCTATTTGGTTTCCTTAAATATGTGAAATTTCTCCAAAAGAGCGTGATGTAGTCCCATATTTGTCAAGTGTAAAATTCGCATAATATCATTCGTAGGTCCTATTGGCTCTCCGTTTCAAGACGGCGTTTTAAAAATTTGGAATTAGAGAAAATGTTTTGGAAAGAAAGGGCATATCCCTTAAACCTGGGTAAAAATTTTATATCAACTCGACCAGCAAAATCATAAACTTTAGATTCCTTGAGACATGTTAGTTGGTATACGCTTCAAATTAGAAACTTATATCGAAACTTCCTATTCTCCTTTGTAGATTCAACCCAATGGATTTCCTGTTTTGAAAAGTCACTTTTAAGTTGAACACTTTCAACAATGTAATAAAATATTTAATTACAGATTATACCCTAAGAGGCCTATTTTATTACGAAAAACTTCCCTTTCGCACCCGAAATACTGGACAGTGACTTTAATATAATACATTATGTTTTGAAAATTTAATGTGCAATCTCGACCTTTACTTAATTTCGGTTTATACAACTCGTATCTTTGTAAAGTTAAGATTTCATTTATCTGAAACGGTATAATTTTGAAGGGTTGTATTTAAGATATCTTTATATATTTTTAAAACTGCCTGATGACTGCTTCCCACAAACGCCGAAACATGTAGCAATCAATAAAAATAACGTAAACATAATTGTAATTGACGGTCTGTAGATCCTTATTGCTGATATAAAATAATACATTGATCTAAGCAGAATAATTTGAAATGCACGGCACTAAAATCCTACGATTTTGTTGCTTATTAATTTACTCAGATACGTTGGTTCGTTTCTCTCTTTAGACCAAATTTAAGTTACAAGCGTATGAAACATCACACGCTAGTACAAATCGTGAGAACTATGTATAGAGCCGACCACATTTGTTTAGAGTAACGTTTTGAGATAGTTTAGTCATGAATAATAGCTGTCCAGTCTTCAATTATCTGCCTTCTTATCTGCATGTGAGTGATTTCTGCTGAATGACAAAAAGCAAGAGCGATCGCCTCTAAAACCTAGTGGTACTGCAGCCAAACCACTTTGTGAGTGCTACAGGGTTATGATCTCACACCAAAAATTAATATCACATACAAGTCATTTTTGTTTGATACAATACACACACGTTGTCTAAAACACTTTTTCTTCTCTTCGTTTCAAATACATGTCAGTGTTAAGTATAATATGGGGTCAAAAGGCGGAACCCTTCTTATTCTCAGTTTATGAAAACCTGATTGCAAAGTTAATATCATTAAAAACAAAAGAGAGAAAGTATATGTTGTCGCATAGTTAATGCTGCTGTGTACAGCGCTGTCTTCTAATTACATTAAATATGTCACTTTAATATATTCTCTCATGGCTCGACAGTCGTAGTGGGCCTAGGCCTTCTCTGTGAGATTACTCGATCTTACTCAGACACACCACACTCGGTAGGACTCCTCTGGACGAGTGATCGCCCCGTCGCAGAGACCTCTACCTGACAATACACAACACTTACAAGAGACAGATATCCATGCCTCCGGCAGGATTCGTACCCACAATCCCAACAAGCGAACGGCCGTATACCCACGCCTTAGACCGCGCGGCCAGTGGGATCGGCCATTTAAATTCTGATAAGTTATAATTCGAAGTTGAAATATTTGGAGCTTAAAAAGTAATTATAACAAGTTAGGCAGATTTTAGAGTTGAACACAAAATTACTGTTACCACATTCGAAAGTGAATAGAAAGATAACCGTTTCCAAATTGCAAAGAAAAATCCAATACTTTGGCAAAGAAAAATTTGAAATAGAATTTAATAATTAATAAAATTACCAACACCTTATACTTAGAAGTGCATTTATTACTCTGTGCAGTAATACATCCCACCTTCTGTGAATGCCACAAAGTTACATTTAAACTTTTATATTTCCAGAGCGTATGAGAAGCTTTATGTTAACAACGTATGGCTTAATTGCCTGTAATGCAAGACGTATCAAACTTTTTGATATAAAGGTTTACCCATATTACAACTACTGTGGGTTATTGATGTTTGATTATTTCTTACACTTTTGCTTTATGTGAATCCTGTGGTTCAAGTTACACTTACATAAGACGTCGTCTTATGACTCATACGACTGCAACTATAAAACCTTACCAATGTTTTCCTTCTTTTAAATTAACTGTAAGGACCTCAATTATTTCTTGTGGACGAACATATTCATTTACGCGTGAGATAACATTTATTTAATTACTGATGTGGATAATGTAATGTGCAATTTTATACAGGAATTATACTCTATAAGACCAGTAAACATAATTTTCATTACCAAGAATGAGGGTTTAAAGCTATATCTTGAGTGTTACGTGAATATCTAGGGTACTTGTCATTGTGATTTTGAAGATATACGCCTACTAATAGTGCCTTGTAAGGGTTATGGCGTCGAACCCGCTGTGATGAATTTGTTAATTGAGAAAATATATTTATATTTGCTGTAAAAGAAGTGACTTTAATGTATAAGTATATAATGTATGATGTATAAGAAACGTCTTTGAGAGAGGATAAATAACAATTGCAGTTGCGTTTAGAATTCAGAACACTTTGCAGACTCTTCAAGCTCTGCAAAACCTATAAATTTTCCACATTTGTAAGTGTGGATAATGCGTATTTAAAATTCAGAAACGGATCAAGTTGATTTGGCGGTTAATGATGGTCTTAATTCTGTAGACTGACACAAACAATTTGAAGTTGACCCGAAATATGGAAGGCGGATTGTGTTCGGCAAGGAACGAAAATATGCTAGACTCAGAGGTCTGAAATTTGGAACGCACATTCCGAAAGGCGGTCCAAATTTTCGGTTATGAAAATTTAAGATGGAAAGAATTAATTAACAAAATAATGTATGTGATCTTCATGTATGTCTCTGCTCTTTGTTCAGAAAGTATGGATTTTTCACCTGTAATGTCGAAACAAAATGTTTTTAAAGAAAGAAAATTAAAAACATTTGTATATGAATTTAATCACACACATACAAATAGATACTAAGAATTTTGAGGCATAAATATTCTACAGTTTAAAGAATAGCACAATTATTATTTAATTTCAAGTTATGTGTCTCCATGTTACAATTAAAACCACTTGTATATTTATTAATTTCTTGCAATAACAAATTTTCATGTCCGTATTATACCGAAACATAATGCATTTTACTTTTGAAATTGTGTTTCACTACATGCTAAATCACATTTATAAAAAACATTAAACTCTCTGAATGAGAGTGCATATTTGTCAGTGTCCAGATAATTATATGTGAAGACAAAAATTAACGTGACAAGTATATACACATACACAGGTACATATATATATATATAGAGAGAGAGAGAGAGAGAGAGAGAGAGAAATGCTGAATAAACTATATAATATTATATTACTAATAACTGTTGGTATTCTCTGAATTATAATTCCGTATGGTTACACCAGCTGAGAGTGCTCGGTATTCTTGTCTCTCACATGTAGAAGAAACATGAAAACGGATATACACTGGTTGATTATCTGCAAAAAAGATAAGAAGAATTACAGGCACTGATACTGAGCAAGATGCTGCCAGTTAATATCCTCACATATTTGGCTTTGAGTTCCAGAATAACACTTTGTATCTGCATTCGCCTGTGCTTGTTTAACATTTACGCCTAAACCATTTTGAGAGTTGTGCCATATGCTTCTACCTGCAATACCTCCGTGAATCGCTTATATCTGTCAGCACAACCAGCCCTAACCGAAAGGTGCCCAGTGTAAATACATCAAATCAAAATGCACCTATTTATTTATAACAAACAAGTGAAAACCAACACAGTACTTACAGAAGCGTAGTAGAAAAAACTGAAAATCACAATAAACCAAAACAATCTCAATGACAAATTAAATAGGAGCTCTACACAGTCCAACGAAAACTTGGTAGTGCTGTGTCGATACAGAAAAACACACTCAGACCGTAGCATTACCAAGGACTTCAACAACTCCATAATATGTCTTGCCGAAACAAAATTTTGATGTACGAGCCGAAACAGAATTTAGATGCTCATCCCTCGAAGCCAGGTTGTTGAGTGCTTAAGAAAAATACACCACTTATCAGGTAAACTATGGTTGCCTCCCAAAAGTGAAAGGTAGGGAGGGAAATGAAAGGAAGAAACAGTCCAAGGAGAAGTAGATCAATGGTGTAGGGTATAGTCCGGTGGATCTCCGTGGAATGTCGAGACTTTGTCACGGCACAACCTCCCCCCGCAAACTCGTCCACTCGGGGAGAGAGATTTCGTAGTAACTTGCGGACTCTTCACGGTGGTCCAGCTGGAGGTTACATTATCCGGTGGCCAGTACATGCCCCCGTACCGAAAGATAGACGATACTTCGTGTTCACATACATCTCGTTTGGAGGTAATTTTACGGAAGGCACCTTGCTCTTGACGTAGCCCAATCCAACACACAGAAATCCATCCAATTCCTCAATCGATCCTTGTAGTTTTTATCACCTCCGATGCCGTGATGTGCTAATGCTTTTAGTTTTTGGATTAACGTACCTGCCATGTTCTTTCTCAACTCCAATGAACCAATCCCATGACAAGCTTCCCATCAACAGCTTCCTTACACAGCAACAGCTTCCTTGCACAGCAACAGCTCCCTTGCACCGCAACAGCTTCCTTGCACAGTAAGAGCTTCCTTGCACTGCAACAGCTTCCTTGCACAGCAACAGCTACCTTGCACAGCAACAGCTCCCTTGCACAGCAACATCTCCCTTGCACAGCAACAGCTCTCTTGCACAGCAACAGCTTCCTTGCACAGCAACAACTCCCTTGCACAGCAACAGCTCTCTTGCACAACAAAAGCTTCCTTGCACAGCAACAGCTCTCGTTCGTTGCGATCTCCACCGACATAGGAAAATATAAGAAGGAAATACCGAGATACAACCAATGAACATAAAACCGTGAACAAACATTAACTTTAAAACGCGTAAAATCCATGTAGAGCTTCTCACATCCTGTCAAATTATACATGGCAATACTCATAAACATAAACCAAGGAAAACATATTCCTCCAAAATTATCCAGTCCTCTTAATAGCAATAGGAGGAACAAAGCTTTACAAATAGCACACATGAGTGCGTCCAGTAGTGTAATTATAGTGCTCAACGTGTACATCGTTACAACTTATAACATTACTTCACCCTGTACTCCCTTTTTCGGATCTTCATAGACAATGAATCATTTAAAGCCCTGGCATGCTGACTTCTATAACTCGTTTAAGACGGCCCACACTGGCCTGCATTTACGTATACCAAGACGCCTTAGACTTTATGTACGTACTTATGGTGGTGTTAACCACCGAAACCCACATTTCAATGCCAGCTCAGGAGTAGCCTTTGTATACACGTTTGCCTTATAATAAGTAGACTCCATGTTGTACTTATTACACCAGAGTACATCCATCATTTGCCCGGTTCAGGATTCCACTGAAACATGCATGGCTTAATCTTTGAGACCAGCATATCAGTTGCATGTATTAGCTCTAGAATTACCACAGTTATCCAAGTAACTGTCCACCATCTAAGTAACCATAACTGAATTAATGAGCCATTCGCAGTTTCGCCTTAATGTGGCTTGCATTAAACGAGCTGTGACTGCTGTGAAGAAAGGCGGAAATATTGAAAGGTCTAGAACACGCCCAGATGACCACCTACGGGCGAGGAAAGAAATAAATCGAAAATCATCGGCACCGCGGCCGTCGGTAAGACAATCTTACGATTCTAACCCCTCCGGCGTGGAGAGAAATTAACTAAAATTTTCCACCTTAAATAGCTGCGGGATCCTCCATTGGTATACCCATGACTCGCGTAATTTAACCCGTTCTAACAAACCAGTTCCCATATTACCATAATATGCTATCTCACGTCGCCTTGACACGAGGTAATGAACCAGTATAACAAATTGTGTGAGGTTATCACGGCAGTGTGGCAGACCATAACGTCCATCAATCCACACTCTCCCTGAGCGCCGACGACTACAGAAATCACCTACTGACCCTCCTGCCGTCACAATTCAGATGACTACAAAAATCATCTACTGACCCACATGCTGTCACAATTCAGATGATTACAAGAATCATTTACTGACCCACATGCCGTCACATTTCAGATGATTACAAAATCATCGACTGACCCACATGTGTCGCAATTCCGATGACTACCGGAATCACCTACTAACCCACATGCTCTATTAAACCTCCATCACACCTAAGAACGATATTAACTCCGAATAGAAGTTATCCTTACCGCAGTCAACTGCGTCATAACTACCCCTTTAAAACCATACATTTCAGCAGTCAAAACACGCAAAATGCTACCACATTGCTCCGTGAAGGTTACGTTTCCTTTCAACCAGCCACATAACAAGCACAGCCACCTCCGTTAGGACCTTTCATGACAACAGTCAAACAAAACCACGCTGCTCTGCTAACACTTGTGCCATATCCTTCGACTTGCAATACCTCCGTGGATCGTTTATGTCTGTCTGCCAATGTCAATACATCCAATCAAAATGCACCTATTTATTTATAACAAACAAATGAAAACCAAAACAATACTTACAGAAGCGTAGTAGAAACAACTTACAATCACAATAAATCAAAACAATTTCAATGACAAATTAAATAGGAGCTCTAAACAGCTCAACAAAAACTTGGTAGTGCTGTGTCGATACAGAAAAACACACTCAGACCGTAGCATTACCAAGGACTTCAACAACTTCATAGTATGTCTTGCCGAAACGAAATTTTGATGTACGAGCCGAAACAGAATTTAGATGCTCATCCCTCGAAGCCAGGTTGTTGAGTGCTTAAGAAAAATACAACACTTATCAGGTAAAATCTGGTTGCCTCCCAAAAGTGAAAGGTAGGGAGGGAAATGAAAGGAAGAAACAGTCCAAGAAGAGGTAGATCAAGGGTGTAGGGTACAGTCCGGTGGATCTCCGTGGAATGTCGAGACTTTGTCACGGCACAGAGAGATTGTAATTTTGGTCCGTGTGAATCAACACCTACATAATGTTGGCTTCACAGGTGTTTGTTCCATTGAGACATAGGTTTCAGAAAATGATATTCTTCGAATTCATGATTTTTTGTAGACACCTGACAATTGAAATTTTCGATGGGCAAATACATACACATGGGAATTCAAAATTTTACGAAGTAGTCAATTTAGAAAGAGGGGAATGATTGGTTTGAACCAGTCCTTAATATACATATAACCCTTTCCGTCACTCTGAACTCATTTTTTTGTCCCTCTTCAAATTAGTAGCCAAGAAGCTACTCATAGGTAGAAAAAATATCGCGAGGGCGGCACTTGCCCCCCCCCCCCAAGTTACGAGTATATTCGTATGGAAAACTCATGGTTTTGGTTGCTGTTATAGAATTATTATTACTTAATACACGCTATATTTTATTTGCGAGACATATGATACGACACAATCGAGTTTAACACAGAAAACTTCCAGGACCTTGTGCTTCCTTGCGTATTAAAGAGCATTCATAGAACACAAATCTTGTTTTCAAGCCACAGTGGATTGCAGTTTGTTACTGTCCATTTCACAACATCCAAATTTGTTTATTTAAATCCCATTTCAGTAGTAAGCTTTATCTAATCACAGGAATTGTTGCGAGTGCTATCTTCTCTCTGGGGACAGTACCCATATTCTAGCGTGAATGCGTCGCTTCTCTTAAAATATATGCTTATGTGATCACATGCTACATACGAGTTCATAAGGTTATTGAAATTTGTTCAGAAGATTCTAATTTTAAAATTATTTCCAGTTCAATACCGCCTTCTTCTTTTCATGCTAAGCTGTTGTCCGTACGCTTTTGTTCCCTGAAAACCACCCTAAATTCCCTCGCATAACATGGAAAGGAAAATTTCGCACTTACTCGAAACAGGACCGAATATTTTAATGTGTAAAGGCTACGTAGAATAAGATAAGATATAGCAACAGAAAAACTGGTCTCTCTAATATGTTCCGAAATTTCTTATAATCCCCCCTGAACGAATTTCTAGCCCAACTTCATTCGGCGATGCAAGGTCATATCATTCAACACAGATCATAAGCTGATATTTTTCGTTCAGTTCACATTTCCTCCTCTATTTAAAGGCATTTCTATTTTATGTATGGAATTTCATGCAGAAATTATTTTTATGTGCCTTAGGTATCTTTTGTAAATATCAAATTTAACATATAAAAATTTTATTAAAATTACCTCAAGGAGATATATTTGAATTAAAAGACCATTTGGAGTGGGTCGGGATAACGTAGTCGGCATGGCGACTCGCTACGGGCTGGAAGGTTTGGGAATGGATTGCCGGTGGGGACGAAATTTTCTGCACACTTACAGACAAACCCTGGCTCCACCCAGCCTTTTATACAATGGGTAACGAGTCAATCCCGGGGGTAAAGCGATCGGGACGTGGCGTTAACAACCCACCGCATCTAAAGTCGAGGTTAAAGAAAGAGCAGGCTTGTACCTCTACACACCTTCTGTGCCGTCATGGCACGTGAGGATGAAATTTTAAGAGACCATTTGGAAGCGTAATTTTACTCTACGCAATGGTTTGAGGAATAAGAATGTCGGAATAAAATAACAATATTGAAATTGATATAGTTCATTGAGTCATGTTCCCTTCAAAAAATTAAACACTTTATCAGTATGAAGTATAAAGCGAAAGTATCCTCATCAGCGTAACCAATTCCTTTGTTATAAGATGTTAATCAAGTCTGTGAAGTATCTCCTCTCCGAAACTCTATTGCAAAATACGTCTTCCTAAAGCCATTATAAAACAGACATTATCTCACTTTATAGCACTTGTTTCTTCTAATGCCTAAAGAATACATGTTTTCTGTGCAGGGATTCTTCAATTCTGTCAAAGGGCACCATATTTTACCAGTATTATCTTCCGTGCACTCACATGTTTCTGAGAATAATATTATTGGATATAAATATTTTGAATTCAGTAGATCAAATATATTCTTAGATAATTAGCACGCGCTTTCTTTCTTCCCTCTGAGCATGCCTATAACCACCGTTATGCCAGCGCTTCCAATTATCGATTGCTGTGTTCCTTTGTGACGAAACTAGATCCCCTTCGTTAATTAAATTTTAAGTAATTCAGTAGTGGAAAGTTTCAGTGAGTTGTCAAAGCAATGGCTGAAATATTAAGGAATGAAAACTGTTATGTATTTATTGGTTAACAAATACATAATTAAACGACGAACCATTCGTTTTTCTTGTAATGTTAACATCAGTACTTGATATGGAAATAAAATGGAGTGCCATATAAATATTAAGCAAGAAATAAAATCTCGCATTACTTTCAGTAACTTTTCCTATTTGTTCGAAGGTCTATGCATATAACACTCGCCTCCTTATTGGTCGAATTGGCTGTCAGCTCAAGGATAGACCTGCACAGTGTACAGATAACATAGCATGTTAAACAGGTACTGTGTGTGTGGAACCGCATTGACCGCATTTTCTCCCATCGTTATCTCCGTAATCGTTCAAAATCAAATGTAGATATGTGTGATTATATCGATGTAAATTAACCTACTGAAAACCCCTTTAGATATATACGCATATTGAAATTATGCGTCCGCGGTTCCTGTAATTTACATTCATCCGGATTGGCGTTCAAAACTGTTTTGAACTAACGTCTTTCTATCATAAAGGTGTTTTGTTCATAACTCGCCAAAGTCTTGTATGCTGTGTTTCAATATGAGTAACCTTACATTCATCATGGTCTTGTTGCACACTGGAACGAATTTCCCAGCTGTCAATCTGAACTCCTTGTTGGCTGAAGCTATAATGAAGATCAGAGAGCGCTGAAGTGGGACAGGTGTTCCAACCCAGTCGCATCCCCATGCAGCGTCACTCACCTTCTCTGCCTGAAATAGTCAAGTAATATATGGCTAATATATTCAGGGCAAGTGGAATAGAAAAGTTGCTGACGCACGTAAATACTATGCCTTTTGCAATCAAGCACTAACCGGATATCATTAAATTAAGAAACGGCTGACATAAATTGTCTACACAGTCGTATAGCAATTACAGCATTCGTTAAGGTGGGAAAGATCAAAGGTAAACATTCAATAAACGACGACAAAGCATAGGAATTTTCTTACGTCACCAGTCAATTTTAGAGGAGATGTATATTTTTGATGGAGTACTGACAACATGAAGTATAAACCTGAATTTTAGCTGGTCAGATTTACTTACATGATTTGAAAGCTCGTCTCCAAGCCACGAATATACATACAAAGAGCCCGCCAGGATAATATAGAAAACCATACCCTGCAATGCGTCTGCAATATCACTCAGATTCTGAAAAATGTAAAAATTTAATTCGATTACACTGTCATAAATGTTAAGTAACATAATTTTTGTGCTTCTTCTTTCTATTAACACGCTTATCTTACGCACATAACTTAGCTCTACAGACAAATTTTCACATATTATTATTAAAGAAGCAATCAGAGTTAGAGTGCCATGTGCAATAACTGCATTAAGAAAAGAAGGTGATGTAAAAAAATGTTCTGGAACGAAGCGTTGAATGCAAATCCTGTATGCAGCATCTGAGAGAACGAAGGGGAGAGTTATCTCTTTCGTTCCTGAGAAAATACAATCGAAAAATTGCTGTATATAACAATTTCTGAGAGTTAACTGTAAAATGGACAATGCCCATTGTTACCAGCTGACACTGATAAAATATTTCTAATTTACCTTGAGAAAAGCGGAAGTTAAATTCTACAAGTTAACGACTTCTTTTTGGTGGAGAAGGGCCACGCAGCAGAAGCTACGGACGCACCGCAGCCTTAGGGCTTACTGTGCAACACTTGTGATGAAGAAGAAGAGAAAGATAATCAGATTATTTTCATTTTTCCACGTAACGGAGCACCGGTGGAATTAAATTGACAAGGGAAACCCAAAGTACTCGGAGAAAAACCTGTCCCAGTGCCACTTTGTCCACCACAAAACTCACATGGACCGACTCGGGATCGAACGCGGACCTCCGCGGTGGGAGACCGGCAACTAACCGCCTGAGCCATGGCACGGCCCATTACCTAAAGTCTTAGTTCATATTCGCTTAGTTCCGAATGCAAATACGTGACTGAGTTTTATTGAAATTTTTCTCAATTTCTCCAGACTAAAGAGGAATGTGATATGAAATTAGAACACGAATACCTTCATTATCACACATCACTTTAACCAACAAATGCACACTTCTTGTTTATTATACAATACAATTTATTGTTATTTTATTGTATTATATTGTATAATAAATAAAAAGTGTGCATTTTTGTTTAAACTGATTGTGATCAACTAAAATTGCACGGTATTAAACATATAAACCTTCATTCATATTATATGAAGACTGTATTCACTACTTAACGTATCTTTAGATGACACATGACATGAAAATAAACGTCCTTACATAGGTTGTTAATTAGAATGAAATATTTACCTTTACAATCGACAAAGCGTCCAAACACATCGCAGATAAGAAAATCAGGAATAGTCCACACAATGCAAGATTCATTGTATCTTCCAACACTGCCATGTACATGAAAAATACAAGGTTATAATATAAAATGATATTTCTCTCTTCCTGAAAAATGAGAGCAATTCAGATTGAATGTAATTTTAAATGTGATTGTACCGTTTTATGTCCTGGTGGTGGACGTACGCACTGGTTTAGTTGTTTTCGCATATGATGGAACTCTTCGTCGAAAATGAGAGTTTGTCTGTTTGAATCCAAATGCTCAGTCTCGTCTCCGGCGTCCTGGTCGTTTGTGATATGTGTCTGTCTGATATCTAACAGGGCTGCAGTGAGTTTCTCCAGCTGACTGCAGGCTACACACACTAGGCTTGGGAAACCGGAAGCTTTGAATACTGCGAATAGGAATGCAATGGCCTGCGTGAGACGAAAGTTCACGTTACATTTATTTATGGAATTACTTTGAAGTTTTAGTGTGAGAAAATTTATTGTTGATTTTCTGAACTGAAGCGATTTATTACGAAAGCCTTTTTATTTTACACGGGAAACCCCGTTGTGTTTAAAATGCAAGTTCGAAACAATTTTAATGCAGCACAACATAAATTTTTCAGGATAAAAGACCTTGCAAGGGATTTACCAACCACCTTCAAGATAACTATTTATTTCATGTTATCAGACGAGTTACAAGACTACATGTTTCGACCACAATGTGATCATTTTCAGGCCGTTAAAATACATGAAATAAAATTATAATTGTTCTGGAATTTCACGGTATTAATTAGATAAGTGACGTTGCCTGTTTTAGTTACAATTTGTAGAGATTCGTGTATCAACATTATGTTAACTAAATTTTTTATTCTAAACTTAAATACAAGTCTTACGTAGGGCAATGAACTTGTCCAGCATAACACTGGGGAATATCTTACATTTACAATTGATTCAGTTCCTTTTGAAATAAATCAATAAATGAATAAATAGTTAAATAGGAAGGAAGATCTTCAACTGAAAACTTCAATTAATATTTTGAATTTTCAAGAACTTGAAGTCTGTCATTTTAATATATTGCCCTGTTAACACTGTGCACTTTTGATATGGGAATCTCTCTCTCGTCATATTTTTGCGACAAATTATTTTGTCACGAACGAGACAATCAGCGTAACTGATTTCATACGTTTCACAATGTGTGCCCTTGTATAAATACCGCGACGTTTGAGATGAAACTGACGCCTCCATCATCGTCGATGGTGGTGCTGATGATGACGATTACGATGATGATGGAGGCGGTGTCATTTTTACGCCTTCACAAACCAACGAACAATTATACATTTTTGGAGAAGGTTGTGGAACTGTAAATTGCGCGCTTATCACAAAGAACTGTCAAATACTTTAAGAAAGAAAAGCTTTTGACGTTACTCAGAACGGCACCCGAAACATTGTGATGGTCAGTTTGATGTACTAAGTCCTCTGGACTGTAAGAAATCGAGCTTTGAATTTAAAACTTGTTACTTCAAACATCGCAACTTTCACAGATTACTTAGAATAAATATGCATAATATATGGTTAAGGGTAGGAATATATAAATACATATATATTAAAAATGTTTAATTTTACGTCGCTTCGTATATTGTATTTATACAGTAGAGTGTACCTGTGTTAAATTCGCGAACACCTATACTGGGGTCGCCGATAAGTTGAAAGGAAACCACGAAGTGAGCATCAGTTCGTGGTTGGACACCATGCGAACTGTTGACTGGATAAATTGGAATGAAGTTAAGAGCCCAGCAGAGTATTTGGTAAAACTTTGGATGATCGGGATGTGCCCAGCCTTTGTTAAATGTCCGGTGTCAGGATCTCTGGTCGGCAGTTCTTCCCATGTGAAGGAATCCGTCAGACTGAACAAATGTTCAATGCCACGTTCATGGTAACTGTAAAGGAAATGGATATTTATTATTAAAAGCTTTGAGCTTAATTTTTACTTGAGAGAGTCGTTTTGTAGTGACATGTAAACTGTACTGCCTGCCATCTGGTTGAATGCGGTTACTTTCTTCAGCCATATTGCTTTACCCTATCCAACGCAGTACTAGTATCTTTCCACACATCCTTGATGACATTACATTTTAAGAATCAGGAGATTTCTAACAGAGAACTAATTAGCTACTTGGTTCTTGTCGGAATTTTCACGTGTTTAAAAGAATTTTATTTCTCTTAATTTATGAGTAATTGAATTTCATATTTCTAATTAGATAAAATTCAAATTTCTTTCATCGTGTCTTACACTGTGCGCAGTATTGTAATTTCTTTTTTGGATTCTGTACCAGTTAGGAGGTCTTCTTTTGTCAGGAGAATCAAACCAACAAGTTAGGCTGTATTTACAATCGAGCCAAAACATGTCTGCCTAAGTGGACGTTGTCAGGGGTCACAAAAAATAGAATTAGAATACTCCAAGTCACAACATGGAATATAGTGTACACTGTTCGTTTCAATTTCCTGATATACTGAAAAACACCGCAGCAATATCCTATCAAATTATCTGCAGTCGTGCTAGATATCTGATTAGTTTTCGAAGCATTACAGTAAATTCTAATTTTAAGACGATTTTTCCCAATTGTGTCTCAAATAAAAAGAAAATACAGTAGACTGAGTCAAACACAACAATTTATTTATTCGGTATCAACTCAACAACATATTTCGGCCCAACGTGCCATCATCATGTTGGCAAGTATGGAAGATTCTAAACTTTGTATTTATCTTCAATTCTTGCATACCTGATGATGACCCGTTGGTTCGAAACATATATTTGAGTTGATAATGAGTAAATTAATTGTTGTATGTGACTGAATCCACTGCAATACTAGTAAATTCTAAGTTTCTTTAGATGTGCTAATTCTGATGTGGCATACCTGAGACTGAGATGCATCCATGCACAGAAAAACATAGAAATAACTGCGCGGGTTTTCTTCATAGCTTGCATCAAATCGTACCTATGAACATATGTGTCTATTAAAGCACACATATAAGTACTGCAATAACACACGGCACTGACTGTATAATATAAGGTGTAAACTTTTGATTGTGATGTAATATTAAGTGGAATCCCTGCCAGTCGCAGAAAAGAGAGAGTTGTTGTAAAGCGGTTGTTGTAAACGAGACTTGTGTGTTTCTTTTCTTGTTGTTGTACTCCATATGTAACACTCTTTCTCTTAATGTTAGGAAGTACGATTATTAAGTATATTTGTCGGACGCACTGATTCTTCTACGCGATTGCAAAAGTGTATATCACTCAGGTGGTGAAGACTGTGAGAGTATCGGTCAAACCAGGGGTTATATAGTGGTGTACCAACGTAAGACCGTTCGCCTTGTCTGTTTGAAAGTATTGATTAAACTGAAGGCTTTATGGTTTCTTTCCTGTTGCGTGGTGGAACTGGGGGAAACTCTGTCTTATAGACTGGTCATGCGTAAAAGTGAGAGCGTGCTTCTAAAACTGAAGCAAACTAACTTACATCCCTAAGTAGGCCGTATATTGATTTACAACAATATTATGGGAGTTTTCAAAATGATTGAAAGTATTTATTTTGTAGTAATTGCGCATGAAAATTTTAGGACTATTAAACATAATACATATTGAAATAATTAATTTATATTTCTGTATTTGAAATATGTTGTTTGGAAATATTCATATTCTGTTTCATTTTGTGTTTCTGTCACAAGCTCTTTCGTTTTAGTCTTATGAGATGAAATAAGAAATAAAATGGAAAATGTTCTGTTACAATGTTTTGTAGAGATTGGAAAGTCATTACGAATGTCAAGAGGTAAACGGTTTGTAATGTGACGGACCAGGTTTTTGAAATTTATTTCATACCATTTGCCTAACTCGGCAGCCACCAACAACGAGCGGAATGCGGACGGCCTGACGCAACCGACTTTAAAACGAGTGTGAGCTGGAGGCGTTAAAACCTGTAGGAAAATCCCCTTGTTTAGTCGAGTTGCATAAAGTTTTCTTCTCTTTCAGCACAAGATGAAGTCGAAATTGTACACAAAGCCAATCACTCTGTTCCAACCGCAATATTTCATTTTCAGTTTCTTCTTCTTGCTATGGCTTTTCGGTCCGTTTGCTGCCCACGGCCTCCACGAATTCCTCCTCCGATCACGTCTATGTCTGGCGCAGTGCTTCTGTTTTTCGTATTGAGACGTTTTGGGTCATCCTTCCGCACTTCGTCTTCCCATTTATCAAGCGGCTTCCGGCTGTCCTTTTCACTAAACTTGCTTAAAAAAACCACAATTTGCGATTCTCTTTCCGAAGACCTTAATATTTGCCCTGCTTCTTTACACTTTTAAATTATATATACTTTAAACTTTTCACAAACTTCTACGTTTCCAGTGTTTTTATATTTGTACAGTACTTCATTTGACCCTATTTCACAAACACCATTAGATTTCATTGATCCAATTATTCTGCCCCCACGCGTGACGTCTTGTGTTTGAAGCAGAGGAAGTAAATAGAAAGGCGCTTTTGCCGCTCTAATTCAGCACCGTACTTCTCTGTCTCGTCATTGTGCTCGTCTGATAGCAGGTCGGGTAGTAAAGACTGACACTACTTCAACTTGTTATCTGTCGAGATTGAGAGTCGCAGACTGACGTCTTCCGCTACTGTCTATTCACTACTTTTCTTTCGTTTTCAGCGATCCTCTAACGACATACTCTTCATATGTCCATCAGTTATTTGCCAATTCTGCCAGCATGTCATAACTTTAGCATACTATAATGTGTCATATAAGTTCGAAGTATTTGTACCACAGAACATTTTTTTTGTATGCTTGACAGCCTTAGTGGGCCTAGCCTCGTCATTTTCGACGCTTTACGATCACACTTTAGACACGCCCACTCGGTAGGACTCCTCTGGAGAGGGACCAGTCTCGCGCAGAGACCTCTACCCGACAACACACAACACTGACAAGAGACAGACATCCATGTTCTCGGTGGATTCGAACCACGATCCTATTAAACGAGCGCCGCAGACCAGCCTTAGACCACGCCACTGGGATCGGCCCACAGAAATTATTGATTAATTTTCTAGCGCAAAGTTAATGAGGAAATCTAAGATGATCTCATTTCTTCGTTTTACAGAACAATTAGAAGTAAGAAATATTCTGTCTAGTCTTGTATTATTTTTGATAACAGAATGCATTTCTAATGGGTAGGCGCGAGAACTAACCAAGGCCTAAAATTTGAAAGTTTTATTTATTTGTAGCTTTGAAGGTTATTAATTTAACTTACGGCTTTCTGGGCTTAGTTTGTACTGTGATGATTGTGCATAGCATATTCCGGTAGGGAGACTATGATAGGTTTAAAAAATACTGAAAAATGATACTCGTTTTATGAAATCCTCTTACGTGAAGTGAATCCATATTGTAATCACTATATTCAATATCCTTTATCTGTTTTTTAAAACTTATTAAACATACAGTTTTTATAATCTGTGTATTATTTTATTCCTGAGAGCACATGTAACTGTAGGTTGTATGTAAATATAAGTATTAATTTATTTCAATTCGAGATCTCAAGCATTCAGCAGTGAAATTTTTTGCAATTGTTTTCGTGTATCTATGTTTGTCTATATTTTTAGCGGAATCTAGATGATTTCTGAAATTAAAAAATTCGTGTACTTGTGTAAGGGAAAGTCAACCGCAATCGTTGTAACGGATCCGACTTGGGCTGATAGAGGAAGTTAATGATGATAATGTTTGGTGGTTTACTTGATATACTACCACTTTGTACAAGCCAATTGATATGAGAAGTAGGATAATGAATGGATATTTACATCGAGTTTCACAACATGGTTTTAAGTTTCCTTTCAAGGGAAATGTTTTAAACTACTGGTTCAAATCTTCATAAACCATAAGCGCAAATTATACACGATATCCGAACCAACCTTCTTGACAAACGCCTGATTCTTGAAATGGGACGTAATGTCCCGAATCTCTGTACAAAACTCTTCAGACGAACTGCGCAATAAATTGCCTTTATTCTAATTATTTATGTATTCAAAGTTATCCACATTCTTTAAGTCAACTTATCAATTTCAGCGCTGCGCTCGATTAGGTACGCGCTGGCGTTGACTCGCCTGTGTCTTCAACCTCGTATTGAATCTAATCTTCAGCATAAGTTATTAATTTGGCTTTTAGAATTCCTTAGAAATTATTTCTCCTTGAAATTACGTCTTAAATTTTTTTATATAATCTTTGCAATTGTTCGGATTGTGTAAATTGTCTTAACTCGCACACTTTAGGCTTAACTTTACAACTGAAATTTTTCGTATTGTTTCAATAATATTGTGATCGTCATTTTACACATTGACAACAATTTAACGTCCTATCTCTTCGGCAATGTAAATTACACTGTCCAAACGCCGCGGACTCAATTTCAGTGTTCACCGCGCAAGCGTACCCTCCTCTTACTGCTAGCCACCCCCACTACGCCACTCATTCTGACGAATAAACCCTATATCATCCCCTCTTCAAATTTATCATACCATATTATGTTTAAGACATTATGGTACGACATATCTTGGCGTTTTTCCTGTTCCTAAGTTTCGTGTTACCGATCCGAATTTAGACGTTCTAACTAGCAAGATAGTTTCCATGACCTAAATTTGTTTTAAATTTTTAAAGGGAAAGTGCGCCTTGCTCCTGGTATAACATGACTCTACTTCAAATGCTACACCGTTTACAGTTTGCAGCTGTGATGTTTATCATTGTTGCTTCGCTTGTCGCCTCACTTTATGAGGCAGCCAAATGAACAAAATATTATTTGTCAATAATTTTGATAAGTTTGCTTCACAAGTCAACACATTGCTGGTTTCAAGTTTCCGCCAACTTTAAATTGAGGTCTTGCGCTTATTGATTTACGCATGCGTAGAATTGGCAAACTTTTCACGTTTGCACATCTTCGTTTTCTTGGACTGTCGTTATCTTTGAAATATGGGTACTCTTACTTGTCCGAAACTATCGTAAACAAGACTACAATTCACGCTCGTTAGATACATCGAAAGAGCGCATGACTTTGCAGGAATATTAAAAATCCTATAATGTTTCCCGCCCTGTAGTTTTTAAATGTCTGCTTGATATAAGAATTGTTGCTTCATTGCAGTTTGTTTAGGGTACTTACGCTTCCTTTCTTCTTCCCTGTGTCTTCAACCATTTACTTTGAATTCCCTCTAATATTTCAAACAAGAAGTTTGATTTTATAATTCTAAAATCAATAATAAGAAGAGACATAGAAGAGATCGACAAAAACTTACGGGCATAAAATTATTATGTTTCTATAAAATATTACACGTAATTCGGATTGCTCGAAAATGTGTTACGCAGAATAACGCCTTAGCATTAGCACTTGTAAACCTGCAAAATCATTTCGCAGATGGAGACGATTGACAATATAGGTGTACGAATTAGTAACTTTCAAGTTAATGTGCGTGGGGTGATACTTAGGTGGAATGTTGTTCAGTGAATCAATTTAAAATTGGTAGCACTGCAAGACACAGTTTTCCGTATGTGTTATTACTGTAGCCCGGCGGTACATATCTCGCCAGGCTGTGCACATCCTGTCCTATGTATCCTGCATAATAATGACATCCCCATCCTGTTGCACACTTTATAAACCCATAGGATGTTAAGACGTTAATGGTACACAGGATGTTGAAGGAATTCCCCACATTTAATATAATCGTATCTTTTGTTACCTTGTTCGTTCGAGCGCCCCATCTGTCCTGAACCCAGCCAGGAGAATCCATTCCACACTCCTAAATTAAGTTTTCAAAGATCCATTTTAATATCTTCCCATCTACGCCTTGCTCTACAACGTTTCCTTCTTACTTCAAATCTTAGCAAACAGAAACCTTTTGGCATGCTCCTCCTCCCCCATGAATTCTTCATGTCCGCCCTACTTATCATCGAGGTCGTGACAACCGTAATTTTATTTGATACAAAATAACTTATTGTCAATTCAAATTACACCATCCCAGGGATGTACCTGTTAATACAAGATATTCTGCAACATACTTAACTTACATTAATATTAATTTACGTATGTAATACCTGTCAGATGCTGTTCTTAAACCCTATATGTTCAAGATATCATTATCTTTGTTTTTCTATGTATGTAGGTATGATTCTTTGTTTCATTTTTTTCTTAGTTATACACTTTTTAGTAATATCCAAGGACTGTACTTACAAACTCGTTCGCTACTATGTACATACTGTACATTCACTGTTCGCCAGGAACTCATCCCTCCAACATTGTGATCTTGTGCACTGCAACATTGATGAGTTTTGTTTTCCTCCGCATCGCACACCACGCGCCCATCAGTACCGAATTTCACAAACTGAGCCATGCTATACTGCTTGTTTTATTCATTGTGCAGCACTACATATCTACTTCTCTTCCTTTGTTGTTTCATTGTACAGGTATAGCGACTTCCTTTTTCCCATTTTTGCTAACCGCCTATGTCTTCGAATGTCGTTGTATCTAGTTTTAGTAATACGAGAAATAATCTTTACTTCCATCTGCTGCTAGATTTGCCGTATGCTGCCCAGTCCAAATTTGTCAGTTTCTCCCTTAGTTCTCCTGCTTCTCTCAACATTTATGCCTGACGAACCTGCATTTTGTAAAACTCTTTCACTATTTCCGCTTAACACTGTGCTTGATCCTAGCCAAGTATTTTACAGTAGCACTCAATATCTTCCCTTTCCTCTCTTTCCAAGCTCGCTCTCAGCCCCCCCCCCCCCCTATGGTGGAACGTCGAAGTATTCTTAACATTTTCTTGCAAAGTCTCTCCTGTACCCAGTCCGATATGTCCCATCCCTAATATCTCTCCAGATAATCTTGATTCATGTGTCATGCCGTAGAAAGTTTCTAGCACTCTATATTCATATGTAGCGTTCTCGTTACGCATCTTTCAATGGCTCCTACAGTGTGATATCCTTTCGTTTCATCCTAGCTTTTCGCTTTCTCGTTCCCCATGTATTCTCCTGTTTTACCCCAAATTATACAAATTTATATATTATGTGCAGATGTTGCCCCACAGTGTGCTATCCTTTCTTTTAATTAAGTTCCCCACTTCATGAAAACCAACACTATATTGAAGTTCCAGTTCTGCCAAAATTTGACATTTCTTCTATCTCTTTTTAAGCCGTTTACTTTATAGTAATCCACTACAACGTCAAACACGAACAACTGCACGGGTGTAATTAGCTCGCAAACTGCTGGTGATTGTTTGTGTCCTTCTTAATGAGCATAAAATATCATCTACAAAATTGCTGAACAAATACGTTCCCACACTGCAGTAATGCTTAAGTCCAATTCGGCTTCGTCATTTCACCCTCTTTTCTATTTCACGTAAAATTCTCATGCCTAACACATGCTGTTCATACACTCCGCTACACGTTCACATGGACCTTTTATTTGCATTTTATAAAATAATACTTCCATGTTTACTGAATGGGAAACCTTCTCCAGATCCAAAAATCACAAATATATAAATCCCTTCATTCCTTATTTATGTGTATAATTTTACTTTAATTATGTAAATATTCTCAAATGTTATTTTTCTTTACACACCCTACTTGTATCTGATTAACATCTCGTTATTTGACAACCACTCCCCCATCCTATCTGCTGCAATATTGAAGAAATATCTACACGTTGTTACTAATAGAGTGACGTCTCTGTATTTGCCCGGATCGTTTTCTTTTCTCTTACCTTTACAGATAGTACATAGTAAAACTGTCTTTCATAATCTGGGGAAAATTTTCGCCTTTTTATTCCCTTGAATATTTACTTAAGTTTCTTCCCCCCCCCCCCCCCCCCCCCACCTCCCCCATTTCTGATTCTGAGCGCTCTTCCCATTTCCGCTGGCATTTCATCAACGTTTAGTGGTTTGTTACTCTTCATTCCCTTCACTCCGACCCTGATCACTTCTATCTTAATATCACTAATACTTCCACATACATTTTGTCCATTATTCTATTCTCTACCGCTGGTACCGCCCCCTTGTCACTGTAAAACACTTTGCTACAATTATCTATTAATAATGCCTAATCTTTTTCGACCCCGGTGTTACGTAGGGTAGTTTTTTATTCTGAAAGTGTCAAACAATGTGATTCAGTTCTCTTTTCAATCAAAATGGACAGGTGCGAACATGCGACTTTTTCAGTTATTAATGAATGATGCTCACCTTCGAATTCTATGCCGCTGCATATGTATAGCTGTGATATTCCGGGTAACGTGATCCATTAATTCCAAACGGTTGTGTCCAACTTCATTTTTTTCAAGGTAATTCACGTTTACGCCACAAGCCAGAGTGAAAAGTGCTAGCCACAGTCTTGTTCCCTTGTTAGTTGCTATTATATTTTATGACCTTGAATAGTCGTGACTTTATTTTTCTGTACTTTTGATCCAGTAAGTCAGAAAGTATCTATAGAGCTAGATGTTTTTATGATATGAATATTTGACGACCCTGCGGTGTGAGTGTGATATTATATCTAAGAAGAGTCAGCAACATTTTGTCTGTAGATTTATAATGCTTTATAATAATTCCCTCTCAGTTTTTGGGTAAATTTCTTCGTTAAATCATGCATAATATACGACACTAAAAGTTGTTCTTTCAGTAATAACGCCACTTGAATTTTGGCAATTAAGCCAGGGAGGCATTTAAAAATTTTGAAGGTAGAATCGGTTAAAATACATCTTACTGATATTGTAACAATAACGATTAAAGTATCTGTTTTAAATATCCCTAAAATATGCGTTAGAAGTTTCTTGTCACCAAGGATCTTACACGTAAAAGACCCTGAAACTACTGACGAATTCACAGAAGAACTTACCATTTTCTCATTCCAGCAAATATCCAATTACTTGCTAAAACAAATGGTTGGAATAGAATTTAATAATTAATAAAATTGCCGAATCCGAATGCTGAGAAGTGCATTTGTTTCTTGGTACGTATAATACATCCCAACTTCAGTGAATATCACAACTTTGTATTTAATTATTTTATTTCAACTTAGTGTCACACAGTTTATTTTAAAATATGTGGCTGACTTGGTCTCTATATAAGAGGATACGAACTTATTGGTAATATGACAGACCTATATAAAAAATGTCGATAGGTATTTATGTGGGATTACTTCTTTCAATTTTGTTCAGAACTTCGTAAAATATTAAGGACGCTACATTTCACTTCTATGTTAAGGAAGTACTGACAGATGCCGTACGATGTGTGGTTGTCATGTGATGGGTTTGTATATTGTGTAATGACGTCAAATATTACATTGTGGCCAATTGCACGCTTGTCGTTTCTCTGATTGCCTTCGTTGGTTTCCTTAAAAAATTTTAAATTTCTCCAAAAGAGTGTGTTGTAGTCTCATATTTCGCAAGTGTAAAATTCGCATAATATCTTTCGTAGGTCCCATTGGCTCTCCGTTTCAAGACGGCGTTTTGAAAATTTGGAATTTAAGATATTTATTTGGAAAGAAATGGCATGTCCCTTAAACCTGGGTAAAAATTTTATATCAACCCGGCCAGCAAAAGCATAAACTTTAGATCACTCGAGACATGATAGTTGGTATACGCTTCAAATTAGAAACTTATTTCGAAACTTCCTATTCTCTTTTGTAGATTCAACCCAATGGCTTTCCTGTTTTGAAAAGTCACTTTTAAGTTGATCCCTTTCAACAATGTAATAAGATATTTAATTACAGATTATACCCTAAGAGGCTTATTTTATTACTGAAAAACTTCCCTTTCACACCCGAAGTACTGGACAGCGATTTTAATATATTACATTATGTTTTGAAAACTTAATACGCAATCTCGACCTTTACTTAATTTCGGTTTATACAACTCGTATCTTTGTAAAGTTAAGATTTCATTTATCTGAAACGGTATAATTTTGAAAGACTGTATTTAAGATATCTTTATGTAATTTCAAAACTACCTGATGACTGCTTTCCACAAACGCCAAAACACATAGCAAGCAATAAAAATAACGTAAACATAATTGTAATTGACGGTCTTTAGATCCTTATTGCTGAAATAAAATGATACATTAATCTAAGCAGAATAATTTGAACTGCACCTCACTCAATTCCTACGATTTTGTTGCTTATTAATTTACGCAGATACGTTGGTTCTTTTCTCTCTTTAGACCAAATTTAAGTTACAAGCGTATGAAGCATCACACGCCAGTACAAATCGTGAGAACTATGTATAGAGCCGACCACATTTGTTTAGAATAACGTTTTGAGAAAGTTTAGTCATGAATAATAGCTGTCCAGTCTTCAATTATCTGCCTTCTTATCTGCATGTGAGTGATTTCTGCTGAATGACAAAAAGCAATAGCGATCGCCTCTAAAACCTAATACACACACGTTGTCTAAAACACTTTTTATGCTCTTCGTTTGAAATATATGTCAGTGTTAAGTATAATATGGGGTCAAAAGGCGGAAAACCTTCTTATTCTCAGTTTATGAAAACCTGATTGCAAAGTTATTATCATTAAAAACAAAAGGAGAAAGTATATGTTGTCGCATAGTTAATGCTGCTGCGTAGAGCGCTGTCTTCTAATTACATTAAATATGTCACTTTAATATATTCTGTCATGGCTTGACAATCGTAGTGGGCCTAGGCCTTCTCTGTGAGATTACTCGATCTCACTCAGACACACCACACTCGGTAGGACTCCTCTGGAAGAGTGATCGCCCCGTCGCAGAGATCTCTACCTGACAATACACAACACTCACAAGAGACAGATATACATGCCTCCGGCAGGATTCGTACCCAAAATCCCAACAAGCGAACGGCCGTATACCCACGCCTTAGACCGCGCGGCCATTGGGATCGGCCATTTAAATTCTGATAAGTTATAATTCGAAGTTAAAATATTTGGAGCTTAAAAAGTAATTATAACAAGTTAGGCAGATTTTAGAGGTGAACACAAAATTACTGTTACTACATTCGAAAGTGAATAGAAAGATAACCGTTTCCAAATTCCAAGAAATATCCAATACTTTGACAAAGAAAATTTTGAAATAAAATTTAATAATTAATAAAATTACCAACACCTTGTGCTTAGAAGTGCATTTATTAGTCTGTGCAGTAATACATCCCACCTTCTGTGAATGCCACAAAGTTACATTAAAGCTTTTATATTCCCAGAGCGTGTCAGAAACTTTATGTTAACAATGTATGGCTTAATTGCCTGTAATGCAAGAGGTATCAAACTTTTTGATATAAAGGTATACCCATATTAACATTACTGTGGGTTATTGATGTTTGATTATTTCTTACGCTATTAGCTTTATCTGAATCTTGTGGTTCAATTTACACTTACATAAGACGTCGTCTTATGACTCATACGACTGCAACTATAAAAGCTTACCAATGTTTTCCTTCTTTTAAATTAACTGTAAGAACCTCATTATTTCTTATGGATGAACATAATAATTTACGCGTGAAATAACATTTATTTAATTACTGATGTGGATTATGTAATGTGCAATTTTATACAGGAATTATACTCTGTAAGATCAGTAAACATAATTTTTATTACCAAGAATGAGGGTTTAAAGTTATATCTTGAGTGCTACGTGCATATCTAGGGTAGCTACTTGTCATTGTCATTTTGATAATATACGCCTCCTAATATTGCCATGTAGGACTCATGGCGTCGAAACCGCTGTGATGAATGTGTTAATTGAGAAAATATATTTACATTTGCTGTAAAAGAAGTGACTTAGTAGAAATTATATAGGGATATCCATGATGTATATGTAACGTCTTTGACAGAGAATAAATAACAAATGCAGTTGCGTTTAGAATTCAAAACACTTTGCAAACTCTTCAAGCTCTGCAAAACCTATAATTTATCCACATTTGTAAGTGTGGATAAGGCGTATTTAAAATTCAGAAATGGAAAAAGTTGATTTGGCGGTTTATGATGTTCTTAATTCCGTAGATTGAAACAAACAATTTGAAGTTGACCCAAAATATGGAAGGCGGATTGTGTTCGGCAAGGAACAAAAATATGCTAGACTCGGAGGTATGAAAATTGGAACGCACATTCCGAAAGGCGGTCCAAATTTTCGGTTATGAAAATTGAAGATGGAAAGAATTATTTAACAAAATTATGTATGTGATCTTCATGTATGTCTCTGGTCTTTGTTCTGAAAGTATGGACCTTTCACCTGTAATATCGAAACAAAACGTTTTTAAAGAAAGAAAATTAAAAACATTTGTTTATACATTTAATCACACTCATACAAATGGATACTAAGAAATTTGAGGCATAAATATGCTACAGTTTAAAGAATAGCACAATTCTTATTTAATTTCAAATTATGTGTCTCCACGTTACAATTAAAACCACTTGTATATTTATTAATTTCTTGCATTAACGAATTTTCATGTGCGTATTATACCGAAACATAATGCATTTTACGTTTGAAATTGCGTTTCACTACATGCTAAATCACATTTATAAAAAAATTAAACTCTCTGAATGAGAGTGTTTATTTGTCAGTGTCCAGATAATTATATGTGAAGACAAAAATTAACCTGACAAGTATATACACATACACAGATATATATGTATATGTAGAGAGAGAGAGAAATGCTGAATAAACTACATAATATTATATTACTAATAACTATTGGTATTCTCTGAATTATAATTCCGTGTGGTTACACCAGCTGAGAGTGCTCGGTATTCTTGTCTCTGACATGTAGAAGAAACATAAAGACGGATATAGACTGGTTGATCATCTGCAAAAAGATAAGAAGAATTACAGGCACTTAGAAAGGAAGATCTGTATCCACTATACTTAAAAGTTTATCTACATTACTGTCGTCACCTGAAGTACAAACGTATTGGTAACCTAAATATTTATATTGTATAGTTGCCTGAATAAACATTTCAACAAAAAATCCTTCTCAAAAACATTTTATTCTCCGTATCTTTGGAAATCAAGAACTCATAACTTTATTCACAGGAAAATAATTTGTGACCTGATACTAAGCAAGATGCTGCCAGTTAATATCCTCACATATTTGGCTTTGAGGTCCAGAATAACACTTTGTATCTGCATTCGCCTACGCTTGTTGCGTGCAACACCAATGCTGTCCTCACGACTGAGATTAACAAGAACGTACACTCTGCAGTAAATGTTATAAGACATTCGTTAAGCAGTTTTGTTTATTGTGCATATTCTTATTACTTTTAATTTGAAACATAAAAGAAGTGTAATAAATTTCTTATATTTCAGACATACGGATTGCTTCTCTGTAATTACATTATAATTTCCATCTGCCTATTGATAATAACATTTACGCCTAAGACATTTTGAGAGAGATTGTAATTTTGGTCCGTATGAATCAACACCTACATACCGTTGACTTCATAGGTGTTCGTTCCATTGAGACATAGGTTTCAGAAAATAATATTCTTCGAATTCATGATTTATTGAAGACACCTGAAAATTTAAGTTCTTTTTATGGGAAAATACATTCGTGTTTGCACATCTTACTCTCAGGAAAACTCTTTAGTAATCCGATAGAGTTTATTGTCAGTGGTGTGATTTGTTTTTGGGAAAGTACGTAATTATGACCTTGGGCTTCTTTTATTCGTGGTATAGGCAAGTCAGCTATTAGTGTCTGTATTTTTCGAATGCAATCATTAAGTTCTCTTCGGATATTCTACAGGAAACCCTCGTATGGAAAAAAATCATAATTACGATCCTCAATATGACAGGAGAATTATTTTCGTTCAATCGTAGTAGATCAGTCCAGGAAGTAAAACATATTAATGATAGCCATGATCTGCGAGCAACGAAACATCCATCTACACCTGATTCATCAACGAGGTAGGCCTGACCCCAAGTGTGTTACTACAATTCTATGTATCATTGAAATATATGCTGAGTTGGTTATGGCGAAATTAATTCACGGTTGTTAAATATTATGTTTCGACGTGCAATATTAAAAGGGTAGTGTTTTTGTAAATGGCGGAACAATGTGCAGTGAAAGCCTAGAATTTATTTTCAAAATTCCTGATTTTGAAAATATTTGTCTACTGAAAGTAGGCAGTGAAAACAAATGTCTGATCCATCTAGAAGTAGGGCATAACTGCATTTACTTCCAACCCTGAAACCATGCCAGAAGTACCCTTGTCCTTCGTATAAGTTTAAACGTTGCTGAGGAACAAATTCAGTATGCTGAGTGTATGCGACGGTTCCAGCTAGGTGCAAAGTCACATCATTGTAGCAGCCACTTACATTAAAGTCTTTAGGGACTGAAGCAATGTTTTCAGGCTGAGTAGTAATAAAATGTGGTATGGAACTGTGTGTGCGTAATTATGATTTGTAGTTCGGTGGCGTGAATCAGTGACGAGTGACTTTCCAAATCTAATTTGCATATCTTCCTCCGTAGCGCCCAGACAAGGCGTGCGATACTGCAAAGACACTGCTCGTTTGTATTTGCTAATGAAGAGGTGTTTAAATTACAAAGCTGCTAATTCTGAATTTCCATATAGGGGAACCTTCGTCTGACTGAGCATTGCAGTACATATCTACTGTCACTTTAACGACAAAATGGTTAACTTACACGATTTTGTGCAACGAGACGTGTTTGTTTGTTAAGGTTAAGGTAAAGGTAAAGAAAGGTAAAGGTAGAGGTAAAGAAAGGTACAGGTAAAGGTAAAGATTCAGGGCCGGTCTGGACAGGTGAGGAAAATGTAGCCCCCATCCGGATTTGATCCCCTGACAGTCCAGTCCGTAGGAAGTCCCTATACCGACTAAGCTATCCCGGCCCACATTGTTTGTTAAGTGTTGAAAATCATTTGTGTGTCCTTGACACGCTGAATTCCAAGGAGCATGTCGAAATAAGAATTACTGTGCTAGAAGTAAGTCTTTTTAAACTGTCACGTTTTGTTTCTTGATATTAACTCAGGACTGATGTTAAAAAGGTCTTCTGATCAGCACATTTCACTCCCGTTTATGTAACTACTGGGAAGTCCGCCTACTGTTCTGGACTTTTCGAAAGGATATCCTGAATGAAAACTGATTTTCCCGGTTTGCATTTTATTAAGAACCGTGCACAAAGCGTAATATTTTCCACTTGTAATGTATACCTCCGCAATTGGAAATGAAATTGACATACTTCATTGTGTACTTTTAATTGTAAGAAGATACATTGTGAGTGAAGGAACTGTTCCGATGTTAGCAGTCAGTGCTAAACACGAAACTGCTGTGACCGAACTAAAATATCTAGTTATCCGGATCGCACGTATTACGAGTAGGTGTGAGCATGTGATTTAAATTGTTGTTTCCCATTACCACAGCAGGTAGGCAAAATGAGAGGAAATATGTTAGATCAAATATGATCTGAAAAATAAAGCGTGAGTGTCTTCTCAGGGTGTAAGGCCGTGTATGTAGCAGTGTTAAGTGGGGAAAAATGTTTAAGCAAAGTATATAGCACAGTTATTCATTTATGTTCCCTTATACAGTCGTGCATTCTGATATTTTATTACGCCACTTAGTTTGTGCGTATGACTTCCTTGTCTCACATATCGAATGTCAATATTTGGACTATGCTGACAGTCAAGATCTAATATGTTGACTTTGATCTAAGAAGACAAATTTGAACTTCACAGCACACAGACAATATGATTTTCTTGCTTATTTGCTTATGCTTCTTTGGTTCCTTTATTTTTTAGACAGAAATTTAAGTTACAACCGTATGAAGCATCACACAACAATATTTATCGTGGCTTCTGTGCACAAAGTTAACCCCAAGTGTTTGATATAACTCTGTCTGATTGGGCAGTCAGGTATACAATATATCCCAGATCTAGAATGAAATGCTGTTTTATTTGAATATAAGCGTTCCCTAATGAAAGGTAAAAGAAAAGAGCGACCGTCAATGTTACGTAGGGGTACTGCAGCCAAACCATTTTGTTAGGATTAAAGGGAAAATATTCAAAAGAAAAACTTGCATCCACTACATAGCGTTCTGACCTTTTAGTACAATCGACATACGGTGTCTAAAACACTTTCTCTTCCCTTTATTTCAATTATTTCCAGTACTAAAAGAAATAGAAAGTAAGAAAGAGGAACGCCCCTTGTTCTCAGTTTATGGCAAACTGATTGCTAAAAAACAAGAAGACTGAGAGGAAACCTCGAGTTACCTGAGGGCCACATCAGTCCTTGAGCCCTGACTTCAAGCGCTACAACAGACACAGTGCAATTTACGCATATTATACCTTATGGCATTAATATTTACGATAACAAATCGAACGGTTCGTTTGGAAGGCCCAATTTGATAAACCAGTCCAACAATAAAACTTTTCTTGGTAATCCTAGTGAAAATGTAAAATGAAGGGCCTTCTTTCTGTGAATTTCTCTGATTTTGTAAAAGTTCATAGTCCAAAATTGCCTTTAAAATAAAAACATTAGGCCTACTACGTGTATATCGTGTTCGTATACATCGTCGTAAATTGGCTAATAACAATGGAAGGGGGAATCGACAATAGGAATTAAGAGTTTTACGAAATTGTCAATTTAGAAAGAGGGGGAAGATTGGTTTGAACCAGTCCATAATATACATAAAACCCTTTCCGTCACTCTGACCTCATTGTTTTTGTCCCTCTTCAAATTAGTAGCAAAAAAATCTATTCTTAGGTAGAACAAATATCACGAGGGGGGCACATCCCCCCAAGCCCCCAAAGTTACGCCTGTATTCGTATGGACAACGCATGATTTTGTTAGCTGTTATAGAAATATTATTATGTAATATACGCTATATTTTATTTTTTTGAGACATATGCTCTGAAACATCGAGTTTAGCACAGAAAAATTCCAAGACCTTGTGCTTCCTTGCGTATTAAACAGCATTCATGGAACACAAACTTTATTTTGAAGCCACAGCGGATTGCAGTTTGTTACTGTCCATTTCACAACATCCAAATTTGTTTATTGAAAACCCATTTCAGTAGTAATTTTATCTAATCACATTATGTTGTTGCGCGTACATTGTTGTGATTTGTACTGACTGCTTGCGTTGTGATTTGTGTTGACTCGTTACCTACTACACAACCAATGCACAACGAGTCAACTCAATTCACAACGCAACCAGCCAGTACAAATCACAACACTGGACGCGCAGCAACGTAATACAGGCTACGCCCAACCTACATTGGATAATCCGTATACAAAAACAAGACTGCCATGAATTTATAACCAATATATATGTAATTTTAAATAAACGTTTAAACTTTTATATATATAACATATAACTATAACATATAACTTTTATATATATAACATGAAAGATAAGCGCACCTCATTCCCTGGATTTTATATGTTTGGACGGCTGGTTTTGGTGGTGTCCTAATGCATTGGGAATTAAGAATTTTGTTTTATGTTGATGTATGAGGTGCTTTTGAATGAACTGATGGATGTCGAGTATATGTAGAACTTTAACCCCCTGAAGATAGCTTGTTGAAACCGAAACATATGTAGGGGCTTTTGACTTACTTGTAAGTATACAGTGCATATGGTGGGTTTTAAACTTTTAATGAAAAGCAAAATTTCGCACTTACTCGAAACAGGACCAAAATTTAGGACTGAATGTTATAATGGGTAAATGGCTACAAAGTATAAGATAATATATAGCAAAAGAAAAACTGGTCGCTCTGAATATGTTCCAATATTCCTTATAACCCCCTCTGAAATAATTTCTAGCCCAACGTCATTCGGAGATGCAAGGTCATATCATTCATCACAGATCGTATGCTGATATTTTTCGTTCAGTTCACATTTCCTCCTCTATTTAAAGGCATTTCTAATTTATGTACGGAATTTGCTGCAGACATTGTTTTGATGTGCCTTAAGTATCATTTGTAAATATCAAATTTAACATAAAAAATTTTTATTAAAATTATTTCAAGGAGGTATATTTGAATTAAAAGAACATTTGCAGTGGGTCGGGATAACGTAGTCGGCATGGCGACTCTCTACGGTCTGGAAGGTCTGAGAATCTATTCCCGGTGAGGATGAGATTTTCTGTAATCTTTCAGACAAACCCTGGGGCCCAACCAGCCTTCTATGCAATGGGTACCGGGTCAATCCCGGGGATAAACCGGCCGGGGCGTGGCGCTAACCACCCACCTCCATCTAAAGCCGAGGTTAAAGAAAGCGCAGACCTGTACGTATACTCCCCCATCATTGCCATCATGACAGGTTATAGGATGAACTTTTAAGAGACCATTTGGAAGCGTAATTTTACTCTACGCAATGGTTTGAGGAATAAGAATGTTGGAATAAAATAACAATAATGAAACTGATATAGTTCGTTGAGTCATGTTCCCTTCAATGAATTTAACACTTTATCATAATGATGTATAAAGCGAAAGAATCCTCATCAGCGTAATAAATACCTTTGTTATAAGATGTTAATCAAGTCTGTGAAGTATCTCCTCTCCCTAACTCTATTGCAAAATACGTCTTCTTAAATCATTATAAAACAGACATTCTCTCCCATTTTAACACTTGTTTCTTCTAATGCCTAACGAATACAAGTTTTCTGTGCAGGGATCCCGCAGGTCTGTCAAAGGGAACCATTGATTACTAGCATTATCGTCTATGCACACACCTGTCCCTGAGAATAATATTATTGGATATATATTTTGAATTCAGTAGATCAAATATATTCTTAGATAATTAGCACGCGCTTTCTTTCTTCCTTCTGAGCATGCCTATAGCCAGCGTTATGCCAGCACTTCCAATTATCGATTGCTGTGTTCCTTTGTGACGAAACTAGATCCTCTTCGTGAATTAAATGTGTAGTAATTCAATAGTGGAAATTTCAGTGAGTTGTCAAAGCAATAGCTGGAACATTAAGGAATGAGAACTGTTATGTATTTATTGGTTACCCAAGACATATTTAAACGACGAACCATTCGTTTTCTTTTAATGTTAACATCAGTACTTGATATGAAACTAAAAATTGAGTGGCATATAAATATTAAGTAAGCAATAAAATCTCGCATTACTTCCAGAACTTTTCCTATTTGCTCGAAGGTCTATGCATATAACACTCGCCTCCGTATTGCTCGAATTGGCTGTCAGCTCAAGGATAGACCTGCACAGTGTACAGATAACATAGCATAATAAACAGGTACTCTGTGTGTGGAACCGCATTGTCCGCATTTTCTCCCATCATTATCTCCGTAATCGTTCAAAATCAAATGAAGATATGTGTGATTATATCGATGTAAATTAACCTACTGAAAACCCCTTTAGATATATACGCATATTGAAATTATGCGTCCGCGGTTCCTGTAATTTACCTTCATCCGGATTGGCGTTCAAAACTGTTTTGAACTAACGTCTTTCTATCATAAAGGTGTTTTGTTCATAACTCTCCAAAGTCTTGTACGCTGTGTTTCAATATGAGTAACCTTACATTCATCATGGTCTTGTTGCACACTGGAACGAATTTCCCAGCTGTCAATCTGAACTCCTTTTTGGCTGTAGCTATAATGAAGATCAGAGAGCGCTGAAGTGGGACAGGTGTTCCAACCCAGTCGCATCCCCATGCAGCGTCACTCACCTTCTCTGCCTGAAATAGTCAAGTAATATATGGCTAATATATTCAGGGGCAAGTGGAATAGGAAAGTTGCTGAAGCACGTAAATACTATGCCTTTTGCAATCAAGCACTAAACGGATATCATTAAATTAAGAAACGGCTGACATAAATTGTCTACCCAGTCGTATAGCAATTACAGTATTCGTTAAGATGGGAAAGATAAAAGGTACACATTCAATAAACGAAGATAAAGCATAGGAAATGTCTTACGTCACCAGTCAATTTTAGAGGAGATGTATATTTTTTGATGGAGTACTGACAACATGAAGAATAAACCCGAATTTTAGCTGGTCAGATTTACTTACATGATTTGAAAGCTCGTCTCCAATCCACGAATATACATACAAAGAGCCCGCCAGGATAATATAGAAATTCATACCCTGCGATGCGTCTGCAATATCACTCAGATTCTGAAAAATGAAAAAAATTTAATTCGATTTCACTGTCTTAAATGTTTAAGTAGCATAATTTTTGTGCTTCTTCTTTCTATTAACACGCTTATACTACGTATATACCTTAGCTCTACAGACAAAGTTTCACATATTATTTTTAAAAGAGTAATCAAATTTAGAGTTCCATGTGCAATAACTGTATTAAGAGAAGAAGGTGATGTAAAAAAAATGTTCTTGACCTAAGAGTTGAATGCAAATCCTGTATGCAGCATCTGAGAGAACGAAGAATGGTTTTTTGTTCAGGGAAGAGTTTTCTCTTTCTTTCCTGAGAAAATAAAATCGACAAATTTCTGTATATAATACTTTCTGAGAGTTAACTGTCAAATGGACAATGCCCATGGTTATCAACTGACATTGATAAAATATATCTAATTTACCTTGAGAAAAGGGGAAGTTAAATTCTACTAGTTAACGACTTTCTTTTTTGGTGGAGAAGGGCCCCGCAGCAGAATCTACGGACGCACCGCAGCCTTAGGGCTTACTGTGCAACCCTTGTGATGAAGATGAAGAGAGAGATAATCAGATTATTTTCATTTTTCCACGTAATGGAGCACCGGTGGAATGAAATTGACAGGGGAAAACCGAAGTACTCGGGGAAAATCCTGTCCCAGTGCCACCTTGTCCACCACAAATCTCACATTGACTGACTCAGGATCGAACCCGGAACTCCGCGGTGGGAGACCGGCGACTAACCGCCTGAGCCATGACAGGGCCCAGTAGTTAAAGTCTTAGTTCGTATTCGCTTTGTTCGGATTTCAAATACGTGACTGAGAATTATTGAAATTTTTCTCAATTTCTCCAGACTAAAAGGAATGTGATATGATATTAGATCACGAATACCTTCATTATCACACATCAATTTAACCAACAAATGCACACATCTTGTTTATTATACAATAAAATTTATTGTATTTTATTGTATTGTATTGTATAATAAATAAAAAGTGTGCATATGTGATCTACTAAAATTGCACGGTGTTAACAATATAAACCTTCATTCATATTATATAAAGACTGTATTCACTACTTATCGTATCTTTTGATGATAAATGACATGAAAACAAACGTCCTTATATAGGTTGTTAATTAGGGTGAAATATTTACCATTACAATCGAGAAAGCGTCCAAACACATCGCAGATAAGAAAATCAGGAATAGTCCGCACATTTGAAGATTCATTGTATCTTCCAACACTGCCATGTACCTGAAAAATACAAAGTTGTAATATAAAGTGATATTTCTCTCTTCCGGAAAAATGAGAACAGTTCAGATTGAATATAATTTTAATTGTGATTGTACCGTTTTATGTCCTGGTGGTGACGTACGCACTGGTTTAGTTGTTTTCGCATATGTTGGAACACTTCGTCGAAAATGAGAGTTTGTCTGTTTGAATTCTTATTCTTAGTCTCGTATCCAGATCCCTGGTCGTTTGTGATATGTGTCTGTCTAATATCCAGCAGGGCTGCAGTGAGTTTCTCCAGCTGACTGCAGGCTACACACACTAGTGAAGCGTACATGCTTGGGAAGCCGAACATCATGAATACTGCGAAGAGACATGCAATGGCCTGCGTGAGACAAAAGTTCACGTTACTCTTATTTAAGGAATTACTTTGAAGTTCTAGTGTGAGAAAATTTGTTCTTGAATTTCTGAACTGAAGCGACTTCTTCACAGCAGCGGTACTAAAGGCGGCATATGCATCCATACTGAGAGGGTGCGACAGAATTCGACAATTCAGACTTCCACCATCCTTGTGCGCGCTCATGAAACTTCGTAACTACTTTCGGCGAAGATATCAGAGAAATCGACTTCCCCTGTTCTATTGATGTCAATCTCTCCTAAATCGGGTGATTGCCGCAAAACTGGCGGAACTCCAAAACGAAAAATGGGCCTCCTTTTTACGGAATCTACATCCCAATAACGCTCCGTTATGGAAATTGACCCGGTATTTTAAAACGCCGCAGAACTCCATCCCGCCTTTATTTCACAATGGGACACAGTTTTATGAAGCAGAAGGTAAAGCAGACCTACTCGGAGTCTAATTTGCATCTACTCACTGGCAGACTATTCCTCAAAAGTCTACACGGCACTCTCGAATGGTCGATCGAACGGTTGGGAGATTCCTCACACTGCAGAGGCATGGTGACAATGACTTTCCCCTCATCAGCCACACGGATGTCCAACGTCACATTAAGGCACTAAAACAACGGACTTCCCCAGGGAAAGATGGGATCTCGAATACCCTGATACGCCACTTCTCAAAAGATACAATTCGTCACTTGACCTACATATTCAACGTCTCACTTCAGTTCGGATATTTTCCGAATACTTGGAAACATGTAACGGTATTGGCAATTCCAAAGCCCCAAAAACCTCCATCCGACCCGGGCTCTTATCGACCAATTAGTCTCCTAAGTGCTTTAAGCAAACTGATGGAACGAATAGTTGCAAATCGTCTAGCAAATTATGCACAACAGAAACGCTTAATACCCGACGAGCAATTCGTGTTTCGTAAAAGGCACTCTACTGTAGCGCATCTTACTCGTTTAACCGACTACGTAATACATGGCTTTAACATAAATAGACACACAGGACTGGTCATGTTGGATGTGGAAAAAACATATGATACCGTTTGGACGCGGGGCCTAATATATAAACTAATAACCTTCAAATTTCCGGTATACCTCATACGATTCCTACAGTCCTACCTTACAAATCGATCCTTCTCAGTGAATGTTGCCGGGGCAACCTCCTCCTGCAAAGCACTAATAGCCGGTCTTCCTCAAGGTGCAATTCTCTCCCCGATTCGTTTTATTTTATATACTGCCGATATTCCACGCCTCCCCCAGGTACAATTGGCCCTGTTTGCAAATGACACTGCCGTATTTACTCAATCATAGCGCACTGATACCATATCCCGTCGACTCTCACAGGCGGTGGGTCGACTCAACACATACTTCACCAAATGGAGAATTAAAGTAAATATATCCAAAACGGAAGCAATCATATTCACACAGAGAAGACCGAAACCCCCAGCGTATATCCGTCCAGGCGGACTGGAGATACCATGGTCGGCGGAGATCAAATACCTGGGATTCCGATTAACTACCAAGCTAAACTTCACAACCCACATCAAAGGAGCGGCCCAAAATGCGACCGAGAACCTAGTGCAACTTTTTCCGCTCCTGGCAAAGAACTCCACACTCGCACTGAACACGAAGCTGAACATATATAAGGCGTCCATACGTTCTGCCCTAACATACGCGGCCCCTGTGTGGAGCTCAACCAGTAATTCATTCATTCTCTAGTCTGTCTTACGGCAGGTCCGTAGCCTCTCCCAAAGCCAGTTCTCCACTGAGGGCGATATAGTGCTTCCTCTTTCAATTTCCAGTATCCTCTCTTTTCCTTAAGGTCACCAAGTAGCAGCTTACGTCTTCTCCCTCGTCTTCCCGTCATTTCTCCAAGTGCATCCTCTGTCTTCCTTTCAATCCTTCTTCTAAGTTTCCCCGATACTATCTTTGTAGCTTTGGGCTTCTTCTTTAAGGCAATCATTGTAACTTCAATTAAATGTCTGGGCCACTCTCCAGTTATATATATGCTGTTGATCAGCTGTGTCATTAGTCTGAGACCATCTTCTCCCAAAACTTTGAGTACATCCCCAGGTACATCTTCATCTCCTGTAGCCTTCTTATCCCTCATCTCCTTGATAGCTTTTTCCACTTCACTTTGCAAAATATAAGGGCCTTTTTCATCTTCATCTATTTTATCTTCAGGTTCGACTTCCAGATGTTCTGTTCGATTAGCTCCATCGTAGAGCTCTGTGATATAATTCTCCCAAATTTGCAGTACTCGTCTCTGATCTATTATTATATTCCCTAGAGATTCTTCAATGCCAATGATTTGAGTTGCATGGTTTTCTTTCCAACCTAGATCCTTTGCCTTCATGTACATTAGATCATAACGTCATGTTCTTTGAAATTCTATGATCTCGTCGCATATGCTCTCCAGATATTTCTTCTTGGCGTTGTCCGTGGCTCTTTTCAATTCGTTTCTCAGTCTTCTGTAGTTCTTCCTTCCTTCTTCGTTGTTGACATTCTTCCATTTCTTTCGTTCATCCATTTTACTGATCATCTCCTGTGTAATCCATGGCTTTCTTGCTTTTCTCTCGACTTTTCCAACCGAATCACTCATAGTATCTAACACATATTTCTTGATATTTTTTTACTGCACTTCCACATTCCCACTTTCACATTTGATTTCACCAAGTTTTTATTCTAGTATAATCTTGTACTACCTGTCGCTGAGCTTATAGCTTCTCTAAATTCCATCTTGGTTTTCGCTTGTGAAACCTTATAATCTTCTTCAATCTGGTGCAGATCGTTGCAACCAGTAAATTGTGGTCAGAGTCAATATCTGCAACAGGCAGTGTCTGCATATCATTCACACTGTTCCCGAATCGCTGTTTCACTAGTACATAGTCCAATTGATATCGACTTTTATCCCCTGGTGTTTTCCACATGTACAATCTTCTTTTAGGTTTTTTGAACCCTGTGTTTTTTATAACAAGTCCAATTCTTTCACAGACGTCAATAAGCATTTGACCTCTCTGATTCCTCCTTCCCAGTCCATATGGTTCAACAGTGTTGTGATGTGCTTTATCTCCAACAGCACTGTTCCAATCTCCCATTATAATCGTACTTGTCGCGCCCTTTTCATCCCCTTCAAGAATTTCTTCAATTATATCATACAGCTCTTCCACTTCGTCATCTTCATAGTCCGATGTTGGCATGTACACTTGCACTATCAAAATACTTAGCGGTTCTGCTTGCAACTTAACAGCAATGATTCGGTCACTATACACACTCTTCTTAACAACACTTTTCACTATGATTATATGCACTACTATTGCTACGCCTCTTTCAGCCCTGTCACCCCCGGAATAATACACTGTAAAATTACCACTTCTTATTTTACCTTGACCCTTCCACCGCACTTCACTAACAACTAGCACAGACACTGCGTTCTTCTGCTTCTCTTTCTTCACATTTTCGAGTTTTCCTCCTTGATTCAAGGTCCTTACGTTCCAAGTGCCTATCTTGAAGCTGTGATATTCCTTCTGCTTTTGTCTGTAGTCCTTATTACCGCGTGGTGTGTCCCTATAAACACTCCCCCCACCGGAGATCCGAATGGAGTGTAGTTAACCTCTGGATTGGTTTGTTTCCAGAGGAAGCATCTTTCATTTGTCTTTGTTTCTGGAAGAACTATCCAGGAAAAGTAGTAATGTGGTAGTTTTTCCATTTGCTTTCCACATCACAGTACAGAAGCCTTTCGGACCATTCTGGTCACGCCTGTTGTTACACGATCGTGAACCATCTCGAGCATCATTTGCTCTGTGCTGTAAATCGGTACTGATGACGCTGCTTCTGGCATCAAGGGAGATTTTGTAGGATTTCCCACCTCCTAGTCATCTCTCTTCATCTGGTTCCTACCCTCTTGATCTGTGAGGCTTGGGAGACCCTACTGGTAGCAATGCTACCAACGGCTTAGCTCACAGGGTTACTGGAACTCACAAGCCCCTCTACCACGGCAAGGTGGAGATACCAACAAAGGGGATGGATATTATTTTCCTAACTAAAATAAATATATCGAGTAGGGTAAGTGTGACAGGAAGCGTGGATAGTGGCTGTACGTTGGTTGACTGTTATTTCTCTTCTTGAAATATTTCGCAGCATTCTGTTTATTGAGCATTTTGAATGCTAAAGTTACGTAGTATAAATAAGTTTATACTACTGGTAAGCTCTAAGTATAGTGTAGTTTCGTTGTTATGCCATATGGATTTAATAATTCCTGCATTTTTCGCCTGTAAACGTCGGCCATGTGATGTGATATATGTGCCCAATTTCGCCCCACAAGTGTTGCCTTAATTTCGCACTGTGCGAAATAAGGCCCATCGAGATATTTGCATCTCCCTTCAATGAAGCCGAATTTATCTTTACAGATGGGTCCAAAGAAACATAACACGTGAAAGAAGAACAATATGTTGAAGACAATAATGGCCTTTTAGAACAATGAAATGCGTTTACTGCAGGCTTCCAAACTATGTGAAGTGCCAAAATCATCTTTCAAACACAAAGTTAACAGCCAGGAACAAAATATTGAAAAATTAGTCAATATTCGAAGTTCTAGGAAGCGTATCTTAGTGAGTCGGATTTCAGGTCTTTTTTTCTGGAAGAGAGTATGTGGGCGAAATTGGGAACATATAATCCTAATTTCGAACAAAACGAAACTTTCTTTATTCCTTAACAGAGGATAAAAATAAAAAAATCTAAATTACAATAATGAATAAGAAAGTACTCTCATCCAGGAATGTGTTCATACCGTTCATTTTCATTTTCATGACACAGCATCCATGGAATTAGACATTTATCAAAATGTGTACCAAAGTAGTCACACTTACTATGTTAGGTGCAACTTATTACATCATCCCTAATGTAATACAATTTTCGATTACTTCATTTTATTTATTTCACGGTAGTAGTTAGTTAAGTGACTTTGCCTGTTTTTAATTACAATTTGTGGAGATTCGTGTAACAACATCATGTTAACTAAATTATTTATTCTAAACTTAAATACAAGTCTTACGTAGGGCAATGAACTTGTCCAGCATAACACTGGAGAATATCTTACATTTACAATTGATTCAGTTCCTTTTGATATAAATCAATAAATGAGTAAATAATTAAATAGGAAGGAAGATCTTTAACTGAAAGCTTCAATTATTATTTTGAATTTTTATGTTTCCATCAGATTTGTCCACAGGTATGTCCACACTCAACTTGAAATCTGATGGAAACATATATACATAATATAATTAACAGTATTTGTCATGACCCTAATTACATGAATATTTTAACAGATAACTGGAACACACACCGGAAAATAGGACCACGCTGCCACTAATTAATTCATAAAGTACACTACAGCAAGTAGTTTATATATACCAATTGATTTTACTGTTAAATTTAATAACTTTTAGCAACTTAACAATACCACTAATTATACAAATTTTATGAAGTGGTAATAACAAATATAGACTCACTGTTATGACGTAACTTAAGAATTGTTCTATGTAACAGCTCACTTAAAAAAACCCCTGATGATGGCAATATAATTGCCGAAATGCGTACTGGGGCACTCTTTCAATAAATAAAACAGTGACAAACTTGTCTTGGTGCATTTGTTGGTAGAAATAATCAATTATACAAAGATGCACGGTGAATATAAAGTGAAGTTCAGTGACGCTCAACAAGCAAAAACAATCTATAAATTCCAACGGCTTAAGGAGAAGATACATAAGACCAATGCAGCAATATGGTTCAATAAGTTATGCAGAACGGAGCAGCTAACACCGAGATACATCAACATAACAGTCAACGGCAACACGCAACGCAGTCGTAACACACAGAAGGCAGCTACAACGCACCGCATCGCCCAGGAAATAAAGTTTCTATATAAGAAAAAATGTGAACTAAATAAGCAGCTTTATAGAACTCATTTCCAATGTGCTAATTACTGGCAGAATTCGTGGTCCTGTATACGAAACATGATACAACAGAAAATAGAGATTAAAAGTGACATACACTACAACAAATTAAACAAAAAACTAGACACTCTACGTCAAAACCAAAGAAAAACAACCAAAACACAATCTACGCACACATTTTACGACGGTTAAGAAACCTATAAAATATCCGTTTCGATACTGAAGAGATGAAAATTCTTGAGTTGGGCCTAAACTGTGCCTACCATAGACCAATACAGCACTTCTTACAAGATCTTATTATCGACACTGAAAATGCAATCAAAAAACTAAATAATAATGAACAAGAAGGCTACAGGCTAATAGCATACAAAAAACTAAAGCAAATACAGAATTCCAACACAACAAATACCCTACATAAAAGACCACTATATATAGCCAAAAAGATCCGCACAAAACTAAAACAGAACAACCTAATGATCACAAATGTCATCATAGTGCAAGGTAAATTTTAACACACTGTCAGGGAACTCATGCAAAGTGCCCTGGATGCAGTGGTAAATTGGGTTGTCAAAGAGGGCCTGAATATAAACCCTCACAAAGCAACCATAGTTTCTTTTACCAACAGAAGGATAGTGAAGGATTCAAGACCGATCACACTTCTAGGTAAAGAACTTGTGATGGTGGGGGAGGTTAAGTACTTGGGAGTGATTCTAGATTCCGAACTTAACTGGAACCAACATCTACAGAAAGTAATTAGGAAATCAATGACCACCTTTACAGTGGTCAGACGAATGTATGGTAAGAGATGGGGACTTAGACCTAGTATGTTGCATTGGCTCTACACTAGGGTAATCAGACCATCTACTCTCTATGCTGCCTTGGTCTGGTGGCCAAAGGTTAAGCAAAAGAGTACCAAAAACCAACTAGGCAGGATTTAAAGAATGGCCTGCCTAGCTATTACAGGGGCTATGAAATCGACCCCTACTGCAGCAATGGAGGTGCTTCTGAATCTGACTCCGCTAGATCTATTGATTATAGCGGAGGCGAGGATGGCACTCTATAGACTGAATATAATTGAGCAACCAAATATTCCCAAAACGGAAGCAGGGTTGCTGAATATCTGGAAGAAGGTGGGTGACCCTGTACTTGATATGCGGTCAGACCACATTACACCAGTATACTACTACACCAAAAACTACATGGTCAATATTGACCAGGAGTTTTGGAGGAAAAAAGATCCAAGGCTTCCCAGAGACGCCCTAATCTGGTTCACAGACGGATCAAGGGATGGCTCAGGGACAGGATCTGGGATTCAAGGCATAAGACCAGAGAAAGGCCTTAGTTTCTCTCTGGGTAAATTTGCCACAGTTTTTCAAACCGAAATACATGCCATTCTTCAATGTGCATGTGTGAATATAAGTAGGGCTTATAGTAATAAGCGGATCCTTATTTTCTCTGACAGCCAGGCGGCACTTAAGGCACTCAACAGCCCAAAAGTAACGTCGAGACTAGTTGTAGAATGCATGGATGCTCTATCTGAACTGGCAGAACGCAATGAGGTAACCCTCATGTGGGTGCCTGGGCACAGTGGCATCCTTGGTAATGAAAAAGCTGATGAACTTGCAAGGCAAGGTGCAGCTAAGCCATTACTTGGCCCAGAGCCGGCTCTTGGAATACCAAAGTGTACAGCAAGAGAAGCAATCAAGAACTGGACTGAGTGTCAACATTTAACCACCTGGAAAAGTATACCAGGTCACAAACATGGCAAACTTTTTATCAATGGACCATGCAAGAAGAAAGCTGACGGCCTGATTAAGTTGAGCAGGAATCAACTTAGATCAGTAGTAGCATTCCTCACAGGACATGCACCTGTGAGAAAGCACTTAAACATTATGGGCATCTTCGAAGGAGATCCGACCTGCAGATTTTGTGGGTCGGAGACTGAAACTGTGCACCATATTGTTTGTGGTTGCGAGGCACTGGCTCGACAACGTTATAAGTTCTTTGGGAAGATGTTCGCTGAACCAAGAGATATAAGCTTGGCTTCACTAAAAGACCTGTGCCTCTATATTAGTAACACAGGGCTAATGAACCAATGCTGAAAGAAAGACTAAGGGTGAGCACAATAAGCCTAAGGCTGCGGTGCATCCGGAGCGAATGCAGACGGGCCCATAGAAAGAAGAAGAAGAAGAAGAAGAAGAATGATCACAAAAGCTGACAAAGGTAAAACAGTAATCATCATAGACCGAAACTTATATATACAAAAGGTTGAAATTTTCCTAAATGACAATAAATTTATACAGATAACACATGACCCAACAGATAAATACCAAAGACAAATGAATCAAGCTATCCAAAAATGCAATACACTAATAAATAAACAACAACGGAAATATTTAACACAAATGAAACCTCAACCACCGACATTAAATGCTCAAATCAAACTAAACAAAAAAGGTGAACCCATAAGACCAGTAGGTAATAACATACAAGCCCCTACCTACAAAATAGCCAAATATCTCAACAAATGGCTGTCAAACACCCTACAGCTACAAAACAGCTATATAACATAAAACTCAATAGAACTAGCCAACGAAATTTCCAAAATTCCAATAACTAATAATAACCAACTACTTACACTGGACATTACTGACCTTTACGTAAATATTCCGATCAACACAACCATAGATATCACGAGAAAACTTCTGGCCAATAAGAAAATAGATGGAACACTTATAACCCAAGCCTGTATCCTCCTAGATAATATACTTAAACAAAATTACCTAAAATTCAATGACAAATACTATAAACCCAACAAAGGTGTTGCCATGAGATCACCCATATCTGGCCTAATATCCGAAATCTTTTTACAATACCACGAAAACCTACTGCTAAAGAATATCCTAGATACAAAACCCATCACATATTACAATAGATATGTAGACGACATACTAATAATATACGATAACACAGTAATTAATGCAGATCAAATTCTAATATACATGAACAGTATCAACGACAACTTACAATTCAAACTAACTATTGAAGGAAACATAACAATAAGTTTCCTCGATCTACTCATAACACGAAACCAAAATAACTTAACGATTGATATATACAGAAAACCTACAACAACGGACACAACAATACATTATAAATCCAACCACCCAACACAACATAAACTAGCGGCATATAGGTTCCTTTTTAATAGATTATACCAATTACCACTAACACAGAAACAACAACATAAAGAAAAGGATATCATATACCAAATAGCCAAGAACAACGGATACCCCACACATATGGTTGAACAAGTAAACCGAAGGATTCATAACAAAATACAAAACAAAACAGAAAGCACTTCACAAATAAAACAGAAACAAAAATGGGCACTATTCGAATATCACAATCCTGCAATACATAAGGTCACTAACATATTCAAGAATACCGATTTACACATAACTTTTCAAGTCCGAAACACCACACAATATATACTACGCGAAAACAAATAAAAAACAGACACATACGAGAACAGTGGAATATACAGTTTATCATGTAATACATGCAAGCTACAATATATTGGACACACAGGTAGAAATTTAAAAGCCCGTTATTCAGAACATTGCAGGTACATAAAAACAAACGACCCAAAATCGGCTTATGCCCTGCATGTCCTGAATAATAGACATGAATATGGACCCATCAATTCGACTATGACATTAGTAAGATCATGTAAGAAGGGCAGCCACATGAATATCCTAGAAAATTTTTATATACATGATTATTATCAAAAAGGTACATTAATTCCCGAACAGCAATTAGGGGAACAGAACATACTCTTCAATCTCATAAAAAAACCCCAACCAAGCCTACAGCGCATGCGTAGCGAGACAACACGATAGCACACCAAAAATCAATACCACAGACCAATCAGACACGAGGGAAGGAGGTCCTACCTAAACAGCAAAACACATACAGGTATGTCCACACTCAACTTGAAATCTGATGGAAACATATATACATAATATAATTAACAGTATTTGTCATGACCCTAATTATATGAATATTTTAACAGATAACTGGAACAAACACCGGAAAATAGGACCACGCTGCCACTAATTAATTCATAAAGTACACTACAGCAAGTAGTTTATATATGACAATTGATTTTACTGTTAAATTTAATAACTTTTAGCAACTTAACAATACCACTAATTATACAAATTTTATGAAGTGGTAATAACAAATATCGACTCACTGTTATGACGTAACTTAAGAATTGGTCTATGTAACAGCTCACTTAAAAAACCCCCTGATGATGGCAATGCGTATTGGGGCACTCTTTCGATAACGAAAACAGTGACAAACTTGTCTTGGTTCATTTATTGGTAGAAATAATCAATTATACAAAGATGCACGGTGAATATAAAGTGAAGTTTAATTTTACGTCGCTTCGTATATTGTAATGTATTTGGTATCTTCATATATTATATATTCGACACAAACTCCTTACACATCTCTGTTTGTTCTAATTAACTGAATAGTTGAAATTCATTAGATTAATGTATTTATACAGTAGAGTGTACCTGTGTTAAATTCGCGAACACGAATACTGGGGTCGCCGATAAGTCGAAAGGAAACCAAGAATGGAACATCAGTTCGTGGTTGGACACCATGCGAACTGTTGACTCGATAAAGTGGAATGAAGTTAAGAGCCCAGTAGTGTATTTGGTAAGACTTTGGATGATCGGGATGTACCCAGCCTTTGTTAAATATCCGGTATCAGGATCTCTGGTCGGCAGTTCTTCCCATGTGAAGGAATCCGTCAGACTGAACAAATGTTCAATGCCACGTTTATGGTAACTGTAAAGGAAATGGACATTTATTATTAAAAGACTTAAGCTTAATTTTTACTTGAGAGAGTCGTTTTGTAGTGCCATGTACACCTTACTGCCTGCCATCTTGCTGAATGCAGTTGTTTACTTCAGCCATATTGCTTTACCCTATCCAAAGTAGTACTAGTATATTTCCACACATCCTTGATGACATCACATTTTAACACTCAGGATATTTCTAACAGAGAACTAATTAGCTACTTGGTTCTTGTCGGAATTTTCATGTGTTTAAAAGAATTTTATTTCTCTTAATTTATGTGTAATTGAATTTCATATTTCTAACTAGATAAAATCCAAATTTCTTTCATCGTGTCTTACGCTGTGCGCAGTATTGTAATTTCTTTTTTGGATTCTGTACCAGTTAGGAGGTCTTCTTTTGTCAGGAGAATGAAACCAACAAGTTAGGCTTTATTTACAATCGAGCCAAAATATGTCTGCCTAAGTCGACGTTGTCAGGGGTCACAATTATAGAATTAGAATACTCCAAGTCACAACATGGAATATGGTGTACAATGTTCGTTTTAATTTCCTGATATACTGAAAAACACCGCAGCAATGTCCTATCAAATTATCTGCAGTCGTGCTAGATATCTGATTAGTTTTCGAAGCATTACAGTAAATTCTAATTTTAAGACGATTTTTCCCAATTGTGTCTTAAATAAGAAGAATAACAGTAGATTGAGTCAAACACAACAATTCATTTATTCAGTATCAACTCAACAACATGTTTCTACCCAACGTGCCATCATCAGGTTGGCAAGAATGGAAGATTCTAAACTGTGTATTTATCTTCCATTCTTGCATACCTGTTGATGGCCCGTTGGGTCGAAACATATCTTTGAGTTGATACGGAGTAAATTAATTGTTGTATGTGACTGAATCCACTGCGATACTAGTAAATTCTAAGTTTCTTTAAATGTGCTAATTCTGGTGTGGCATACCTGAGACTGAGATGCATCCATGCACATAAAAACATAGCAATAAGTACGCGGATTTTCTTCATAGATTGCATCAAATCATACCTATAAACATATATGTCTATTAAAGCACACATACAAGTACTGTAATAACACACGACAATGACTGTATAAAATAACGTGTAAACTTTTGATTGTGATGTAATATTAAGTGGAATCCCTGTCAGTCGCAGAAAAGAGAGAGTTGTTTTAAAGCGGTTCTGATGAAGACTGTTATCACACGAGACTTCAGTATTTCTTTTCTTGTTGTTGTACTCCATATGTAACACTCTTTCTCTTAATGTTAGGAAGTTCGTTTATTAAGTATATTTGTCGGACGCACTGATTCTTCTACGCGATTGCAAAAGTGTATATCACTCAGGTGGGAAGACTGTGAGAGTACTCGTCAAACCAGAGGTTATAAAGTGGTGTACAACCGTAAGACCTTTCGCCTTGTCTGTTTGAAAGTATTGATGAAACTGAATGCTTTGTGGTTTCTTTCCTGTTGCGTGGTGGAAATGGGGGAAAATCAGTCTTGTAGACTGGTCATGCGTAAAAGTGACAGCGTGCTTCAAAAACTTAAGCAAACAAACTTACATCACTAAGTAGGCCGTGTATTGATTTACAATATTATGGGAGTTTCCAAAATGATTGAAAGTATTTATTTTGTAGTAAATGTGCATGAGAAATTTAGGACTATTAAACATAATACATATTGAAATAATTAATTTATATTTCTGTATTCGAAATATGTTGTTTAGAAATATTCATGTTCTGTTTCATTTTGTGTTTTATGTCACAAGCTCTTTCGTTTTCTTCTTATGAGAGTAAATAAGAAATAAAATGGTAAATGTTCTGTTATATTGTTTTGTAGAGACTGGAAGTCATTACGAATGTCAAGAAGTAAACGGTTTTTAAAGTGACGGAGCAGTTTTTGAAATTTATTTCTTACCATTTGCCTAACTCGGCAGCCACCAACAACGAGCGGAATGCGGACGGCCTGACGAAACCGACTTTAAAACGAGAGTGAGCTGGAGGCGTTAAAACCTGTAGGAAAATTCCCTTGTTTAGTCGAGTTGCATAAAGTTTTATTCTCTTTCAGCCCAAGATGAAGTCGAAATTGTAAATAAAGCCAATCACTCTGTTCCAACCGCAATATTTCATTTTCAGTTTCTTCTTCTTGCTATGGCTATTCGGTCCGTTTGCTGCCCACGGCCTCCACGAATTCCTCCTCCGATCACGTCTATGTCTGGCGCTGTGCTTCTGTTTTTCGTATTGAGACTTTTGGAGCATCCTTCCGCACTTCGTCTTCCCATCTTTCAGGCGGCATTCCGGCGGTCCTTTTCTCTTACACTTGCTTACGAAAACCACGATTTGCGATTCTCTTTCTGAAGACCCTTAATATTTGCCCTGCTTCATTACACTTTTAAATTATATACAAGTTTAAACTCTTCACAAACTTCTACGTTTCCAGTGTTTTTATAGTGTTTGTACAGTTCTTCATTTGACCCTATTTTACAAACACCATTAGATTTTATTGATCCAATTATTCTGTAAAGAATTTTTCTCTGAATTTGCCTTTCTTTGTTGGGCACACTGGTAAAACGACCACGTTTTACTCCCATACAGTAAAACTGGTCGTTTTAGTGTTTTGTAAATATTAAACCTGCCCCCACACGTGACGTCTTGTGTTTGAAGCAGAGGAAGTAAATAGAAACGCGCTGTTTGCCGCTGTAATTCAGCACCATACTTCTGTCCGTCTCGTCATTGTTGCTCGTCTGATAGCAAGCCGGGTATGTAAAGACTGACACTACTTCAATTTGTTATCTGTCGAGATTGAGTCCCAGACTGACGTCTTCCCCCTCCTGTGTATTCCACTAGTTTTATTTCGTTTTCAGCGATCCTCTAACGACATATTCTTCATATCTCCATCAGTTATTTGCCAATTTCTCGCCAGAATATCATATCTTCAGCATACACTATAATGTGTCCTTAATTATGTTCGAAGGTATGTCTGGTATCCACAGATAATTACTGATTATATTTTCTAGCGCAAAGTTAATGAGGATATCGTAAGATGATCCATCCTTCTTGTTTTACAGAACAGTTAGAAGTACAAAATATTCTGTCTCAGTCTTGTATTTACTTTGTGATAACAGAATGCAGTTCTACAGGGGTAGGCGCGAGGACTAACCAAGGCCTAAAATTTGAAAGTTATTTATTTGTAGCTTTGAAGGTTATTAGTTTAACTTACGGCTTTCTGGGCTTAGTTTGTACTGGTGATGATTGTGCATAGCAGTATTCCCGTTAGGGGGACTGATGATAGGTTTAAAAAATACTGAAAAATGATACTCGTTTGTACGTGAAGTGAATCCATTTTATAATCACTTTATATCAATAGCCTTTATCTGTCTTTTTAAAACTTATATAAGCATATAGTTTTTATAATCTGTGTATTATTTTATTCCTGAAGCTGCATGTAACTGTAGGTTGTATGTATTATATAAGATTATATTATTAATTTCGATATCTCAATCCCATGCAGCAGTGAATTTTTGCAATTTCTTTCGTAATCAGCCTGATGGTGTCTATATGTTTTAGCCGGAACATGTAGGTGATTTCCTAGAAAAATAATAGTTATATTAGACTGAATATTATGTACTTGTAATTGTTAATAAGGGAAAGTGGCCAGCCTGTCTCCCTGGTCTAACATTTGTCACTGTCCTGACACCGTTTACAGTTTACTTTGGCTGTGATGTTTATCACTGTTGCCTTCGCTTGTCTCACCACTTTGTGACGCCAAATTGAAACAAAATATTGATAAGTTGGTTCTATCTGTGGAATTGTTTGCTTCACAAGTCAACAACATCTTCGTGATTTCAGGTTTCCGCCACGGTGTAAATGAGGTCTGCGCTCTTTTGTGAATTTATGCAGCATAGAATGGCAAATTATTACCGATGTTTCGGCACAACCTATCGGTCTTCTTGGACTGCTTGATCCTTGAAAATGGGACGTATAGTATGTCCCGAAACACTCGGTAAAAAAGTACAATTCTACGCTGCGTAAAATCGCAATAGAGCGCAGATTAACTTGTGTTATATATCCTAATAATGTTTCCCGCCCTGTAGTTTTTAAATGTCTGTTTGATATAAGAATTGTTGCTTCATTGCAGTTTGTTTAGGGTACTTACGCGTCCTTTCTTCCTCCCTGTGTCTTCAACCATCTACTTTGAATTTCCTCTAATATTTCTAACAAGAAGTTTGATTTAATAATTCTAAAATGAAGAATAAGAAGAGACATAGAAGAGATCGACGAAAACTTACGGGCATAATATTATTTCTATAAAATATTACACGTAATTCGGATTGCTCGAAAATGTGTTACGCAGTATAACGCCTTAGCATTAGCACTTGTAAACCTGCAAAATCATTTCGCAGATGGAGACGATCGACAATATAGGTGTACGAATTAGTAACTTTCAAGTTAATGTGCGTGGGGTGATACTTAGGTGGAATGTTGTTCAGTGAATCAATTTAAAATTGGTAGCACTGCAAGACACAGTTTTCCGTATGTGTTATTACTGTAGCCCGGCGGAACGTATCTCGCCAGGCTGTGCACATCCTGTCCTGTGTATCCTGCATAATAATGACATCCCCATCCTGTTACACACTTTATAAACCCATAGGATGTTAAGACGTTAACAGTACACAGGGTGTTGAAGGAATTCCCCACATTTAATATAATCGTATCTTTCGTTACCTTGTTCGTACGAACGCCCCATCTGTCCTGAACTCAGCCAGGAGAATCCATTCCACACTCCTAAATTATGTTTTCAAAGATCCATTTTAATATCTTCCCATCTACGCCTGATCTACAACGATTCCTTCTTACTTCAAATCTTAGCAAACAGAAAACTGTTGGCATTCTCCTCCTCCCTCATGCATTCTTCATGTCCGCCCTTCTTATCATCGAGGACATGACAACCGTAACTTTATTTCATTCAAAATAACTTATTGTCAATTCAAAATACACCATCCCAGGGATGTACCTGTTAATACAAGATATTCTGCAACATACTTACCTTACATTAATATTAATTTACGTATGTAATACCTGTCAGATGCTGTTCTTAAATCCTATATTTTCAAGATATCATTATCTTTGTTTTTCTATGTATGTAGGTATGATTCTTTGTTTCATTTTTCTTCTTAGTTATACTCTTTTTAGTAATATCCAAAGACTGTACTTACAAACTGGTTCACTAGTATGTACATACTGTACATTCACTGTTCGCCAGAAACTCATCCCTCCAACATTGTGATCTTGTGCACTGCAACATTGATGACTTTTGTTTTCCTCCGCATCGCACGATAAGTGTCTGTACATCTCGGCTTCACACCACGCGCCCATCAGTACCGAATTTCACAAACTGAGCCATGCTATACTGCTTGTTTTATTCATTGTGCAGCACTACGTATCTACTTCTCTTCCTTTGTTGTTTCATTGTACAGGTATAGCGACTTCTTTTCTCCCATTTTTGCTAACCGCCTATGTCTTCGAATGTCGTTGTATCTAGTTTTAGTAATACGAGAAATAATCTTTACTTCCATCTGCTGCTAGTTTTGCCGTATGCAGCCCAGTACAAATGTGTCAGTTTCTCCCTTAGTTCTCCTGCTTCTCTCAACATTTATGCCTGACTAACCTGCCTTTTGTAACACTCTTGCACTATTTCCCGCTTCCCACTGTGCTTGACCCTAGCCAAGTATTTTCAGTAGCACTCAATATCTTCCCTTTCCTCTCTTTCCAAGCTCGCTCTCAGCACACCCTATGGCGGTACGTCACAGTATTCTTAACATCTTCTTGCAAAGTCTCTCCTGTACCCAGTCCGATATGTCCCATCCCTAATATCTCTCCAGATAAACTTGATTCATGTATCATGCCGTAGAAAGTTTCTAGCACATTTATATTCATATGTAGCGTTCTCGTTACGCATCTTTCAGTGGCTCCTACAGTGTGATATCCTTTCGTTTCATCCCAGCTTTTCGCTTTCTCGTTCCCCACGTATTCTCCTGTTTTACTCCGAATTATACAAATTTATATATTATGTGCAGATGTTGCCCCACAGTGTGCTATCCTTTCTTTTTAATTGAGGTCCCCACTTCATGAAAACCAACACTATATTGAAGTTCCAATTCTTCCAAAATTTTGACATTTCTTCTATCTCTTTGTAAGCAGTTTATTGTATAGAAATCCACTACAAAGTCAAACACAAACAATTGCACGGGTGAAAGTAGCTCGAAAACTGCTGGTGATTGTTTGTGTCCTTCTTAATTAGTATAAAATGTAGTCTACAAAAATGTTGAACAAATATGGTCCCAGACTGCGGTAATGCTGAACTCCAAATCGCCTTCGTAATTTCACCCTCTTTTCTATTTCACGTAAAATTCTAATGCCTAACACATGCCGTTCATACACTCCGATACACTTCACGCGGACCTTTCATTTGCAGTTTATAAAATAATACTTCCAAGTTTACTGAATTCGAAACCTTCTCCAGATCCAAAAATCACGAATTCCTTATTTATGTGTATAATTTTACTATAATTATGTAAATATTTTCAAATGTTATTTTGCTTTACACACCCTACTTGTAATCTGTTTAACATCTCGTTGTTTGACAATCACTCCCCCATCCTACCTGCCGCAATACTGAAAAAATATCTACATGTTGTTACTACTAGAGTGACGTCTCTGTATTTGCCCGGATCGTTTTCTTTTCTCTTACCTTCACAGATACAACATAGTAAAACTGTCTTTCGTAATCTGGGGAAAATTTTCACCTTTTTATTCCCTTGAATATTTACTTAAGATTTCTCTCTCCCCCCACCCCACCTCCCCCCATTTCTGGTACCGAGCGCTCTTCCCATTTCCGCTGACATTTCATCAACGCTTAGTGGTTTGTTACTCTTCATTCCCTTCGCTCCGACCCTGAATCCTTCTATCTTAATACCCGTATCACTAATTCTTCCACATACATTTTGTCCATTATTCTATTCTCTACCGCTGGTACCGCCCCCTTGTCACTGTAAAACACTTTGCTACAATAATCTATTAATAATCCCCAATCTTTTTCTACCCCGGTAGTTAAGAAGCGTTGGTCATGAATAGCACTGGGATCGGTAACCACCTGGAACACCATGTGCTCCCGGCATTCAACTTAACATTAACTGGCGAGGGGTACAAGCCATGAAGTTCCTCACTAAGCAATTTATTCCCGTCTCCTCCCAATCGACTACAATAATTGTTTAAAAATTCAGGTGTTACGTAGGGTAGTTTCGTATTCTGAAAGTGTCAAACAATGTGATTCAGTTCTCTTTTCAATCAAAATGGACAGGTGCGAACATGCGACTTTTTCAGTTATTAATGAATGATGCTCACCTTCGAATTCTATGCCGCTGCATATGTATAGCTGTGATATACCGGGTACCGTGATCCATTAAGTCCAAACGGGTAAGAGTCCCACTTCATTTTTTTTCAAGGTAATTCACGTTTACGCCACAAGGCAGAGTGAGAAGTGCTTGCCACAGTCTTGTTCCCTTGTTAGTTGCTATTATATTTTATGACCTTGAAGAGTCGTGACAATATTTTTCTGTACTTTTGATTCAGTAAGTCAGAAATTATCTATAGAGCTAGGTGTTTTTATGATATGTATATTTGACGACCCTGCGGGGCGAGTGTGATATTATATCTAAGAACAGTCAGCCATATTTTGTAAAGTGTCTGTAGATTTATAATGCTTTATAATAATTGTCTCTCAGTTTTTGGGTAAATTTGTTCGTTAAATCATGCATATTATACGAAACTAAAAGTTGTTCTTTCAGTAATAACGCCACTTGAATTTTGGCAATTAAACCAGGGGGGCATTTGAAACTTTCAAAGTAGGATCAGTTAAAATAACTCTTACTGATATTGTAACAATAACGATTAAAGTATCTGTTTTAAGTAACCCTAAAAATATGCGTTATAAGGTCTATGTCACCAAGGATCTTACACGTAAAAGACCCTGAAACTACTTACGAATGTGAATATAAGAGCTTACCATTTTCTGATTCCAGCAAATATCCAATTACTTGCTAAAACAAAAGGTTGGAATAGAATTTAATAATAAATAAAATTGCCGAATCCGAATGCTAAGAAGTGCATTTGTTTCTTGGTGTGTATAATACATCCCAACTTCAGTGAATATCACAACATTATTGAATTAAGTTATAAACCAACTGATGCACACTAAAACCACTTTTTAAGTAGCTTTATTATAAAATTGTTAACATTGTACCTCTACACGTGTTTCGATCCTAGGATCATCGTCAGGGGGTTTTTTTGATAAAAGCTTCAGTTACTTCAACCACATGATTTAAAATATTTTATCGGCACTTTAAAACCTAAGTTAAAATCTTGTAAAAAGATTCGTTAAAAGTTGTAAAATTATAAAAGCACTGTAGATGGTAGATTGCGGAACTGCTGGCGTGTGGGATCGTGGTATTAAAAGCATGTGAACTGTTTTTGTGTGGAGCGGAGTGTACTGCGTGTTGTGTGGTGAAGGTACTACGGTGGAGTACTCCTCACCGCACAACACGTAGTACACTCCGCTCCACGCAAAAACATTTCATATGCTTTTAATACCACACGCCAGCAGTTCCACAATCTACCATCTACAGTGCTTTTATAATTTTACAACTTTTAGAGAATCTTTTTACAAGATTTTAACTTATGTTTCAAAGTGCAGATAGAATATTTTAAATCATGTGTTGAAGTGACTGTAGCTTTTAGCAATAAACCCCCCTGACGATGATCCTAGGATCGAAACACGTGTAGGGGTACAATTTTAACAATTTTATAATAAAGCTACTTAAAAAGTGGTTTTAGTGTGCATCAGTTGGTTTATAACTTAATTTAATATGACGAAGATGCACGGTGTCAACAGTGTGAAAATCACAACATTATATTTAATTATTTTTATTTCTACTTAGTGTCACGCAGTTTATTTTAAAATATGTGGCTGACTTGGCCTCTATGTAAGAGGATACGAACTTATTGATAATATGACAGACCTATATATAAAAAATGTCGATAGGTATTTATGCGGGATTACTTCTTACAATTTTGTTCAGAACTTCGTAAAATAGTAAGGACGCCGGCGCGAGTACTTCGAGTGCGCCGCTACTATACCATATGTATCTTACTTCTCCTATCATCGGCCTCTGATAAATAAAATTATACTTCACTTATAACCACCAAGACTATTCATTTACATCTTACCGTTCCTCTAATAACACAAAGACGGATTCACGCCTTAAACGATTGCGGTTTTGTCCCCTTACACAAGCCACGAATTTTTTTTGATACAATACACACACTTTGTCTAAAACACTTTTTCTTCTCTTCCTTTCAAATATATGTCAGTGTTAATGACAATATGGGGTCAAAAGGCGGAACCCTGCTTATTCTCAGTTTATGAAAACCTGATTGAAAAGTTAATATAATTAAAAACAAAAGAGAGAAAGTATATGTTGTCGCATAGTTAATGCTGCTGTGTACAGCGCTGTCTTCTAATTACATTAAATATATTACTTTAAGTATATTCTGTCATGGCTCGACAGTCGTAGTGGGCCTAGGCCTTCTCTGTGAGATTCCTCGATCTCACTCAGACACACCACACTCGGTAGGACTCCTCTGGACGAGTGATCGCCCCGTCGCAGAGACCACTACCAGACAATACACAACAGTCACAAGAGACAGATATCCATACCTCCGGCAGGATTCGAACCCACAATCCCAACAAGCGAACGGCCGTATACCCACGTCTTATCCCGAGCGGCCATTGGGATCGGCCACTTAAATTCTGATAAGTTATAATTCGAAGTTGAAATATTTAGAGCTTAAAAAGTAATTATAACTCGTTAGGCAGATTTTAGAGGTGAACACAAAATTACTGTTACCACATTCGAAAGTGAATAGAAAGATAACCGTTTCCAAATTCCAAAAAAATTCCAATACTTTGGCAAAGAAAAATTTGAAATAGAATTAGTAATTAATAAAATTACCAACACCATATGCTTAGAAGTGCATTTATTACGCTGTGCAGTAATACATCCCACCTTCTGTGAATGCCACAAAGTTACATTTAAGCTTTTATATTTCCAGAGCGTGTGAGAAGCTTTATGTTAACAACGTATGGCTTAATTGCCTGTATTGCAAGAGGTATCAAACTTTTTGATATAAAGGTTTACCCATATTACAACTGCTGTGGGTTATTGATGTTTGATTATTTCTTACGCTATTAGCTTTATGTAAATCCTGTGGTTCAATTTACACTTACATAAGACGTCGTCTTATGACTCATACGACTGCAACTATAAAACCTTACCAATGTTTTCCTTCTTTTCAATTAACTGTAAGGACCTCAATTATTTCTTATGGACGAACATAATAATTTACATGTGACATAACATTTATTTAATTACTGATGTGGATTATGTAATATGCAATTTTATACAGGAATTATACTCTATAAGACCAGTAAACATAGTTTTCATTACCAAGAATGAGGGTTTAAAGTTATATCTTGAGTGTTACGTGCATATCTAGGGTAGCTACCTGTCATTGTGATTTTAATGATATACGCCTCCTAATAGTGCCATGTAAGAGTTATGGCGTCTAAACCGCTGTGATGAATGTGTTAATTGAGAAAATATATATAAGTTTTAAAACTTTCGCGGCGACATGATTCAATATAGTCTTCTCGGGCGCACAGCCGCGTCAATTCGTTTGAATACAACGTTTCGGGGACTAGCTCCGTCCCCATCCTCAGGCAAAACTGATTTAACATACAACTCGTCTGTCCCGTGTTTTTCTACCTGCCGCGGCAGGGAGAATCAGACCGGTTTTGTAGTACCCACAAACAGTTAAGTTGGTGGGCGGGCTGTTGACTGTTTTGCTCCCACGCCTCGCTGCGAAGTCCTTATCTGACGTATTGCAGGCTGCCAGGCTCCGCTGAGTATGAAACCGCCATCCTTGTTGATGTTTTCCGGATGTAATTTTATTTCAATGGCTTCTTTTATTATGCGGTCCATGTATCCTTTTGTCCTGGCTAGTCTGCAGGTGTTGTTGAATTCTATCTTGTGGCCTGTTTCCAGGGCAGGCTACAGCACTTCTGCCATACCAACAATCCACTTCCAATAAAATCAGCAGGCTTCTATCCAAGTACGACATCAGAACCATACACGTCCCAGCAAAGAAAACCTGCCACATGCTCAGACCAGTGAAGGATGACCCTGGTTTAAAGATACCCGGCGTATACGGCATCCCATGTGAATGCGGAAAGACGTATATTGGCCAGACAAAAAGAAAGATCGAGACGAGGCGTAAAGAGCACATACGGCACCTTAGACTGGGGCAACCAGAAAAATCAGCAGTTGCTCAACATGCCCTGGAAACAGGCCACAAGATAGAATTCAACAACACCTGCAGACTAGCCAGGACAAAAGGATACATGGACCGCATAATAAAAGAAGCCATTGAAATAAAATTACATCCGGAAAACATCAACAAGGATGGCGGTTTCATACTCAGCAGAGCCTGGCAGCCTACAATACGTCAGATAAGGACCTCGCAGCGAGGCGTGGGAGCAAAACAGTCAACAGCCCGCCCACCAACTTAACTGTTTGTGGGTACTACAAAACCGGTCTGATTCTCCCTGCCGCGGCAGGTAGAAAAACACGGGACAGACGAGTTGTATGTTAAATCAGTTTTGCCTGAGGATGGGGACGGAGCTAGTCCCCGAAACGTTGTATTCAAACGAATTGACGCGGCTGTGCGCCCGAGAAGACTATATTGAGAAAATATATTTACATTTGCTGTAAAAGAATTGACGTTAATAGAAATTGTATAGGGATATCCGTGATGTATATGTAATGTCTTTGAGAGAGAATAAATAACAAATGCAGTTGCGTTTAGAATTCAAAACACTTTGCAGACTCTTTAAGCTCTGCAAAACCTTACACTTACAAATGTGGATAATGCGTATTTAAAATTCAGAAATGGAAAAAGTTGATTTGGCGGTTTATGATGTTCTTAATTCCGTAGATTGACACAAACAATTTGAAGTTGACCCAAAATATGGAAGGCGGATTGTGTTCGCTAAGGAACAAAAATATGCTAGACTCAGAGGTCTGAAATTTGGAACGCACATTTCGAAAGGCGGTCCAAATTTTCGGTTATGAAAATTGAAGATGGAAAGAATTATTTAACAAAATTATGTATGTGATCTTCATGTATGTCTCTGGTCTTTGTTCTGAAAGTATGGACTTTTCACCTGTAATGTCGAAACAAAATGTTTTTAAAGAAAGAAAATTAAAACCATTTGTATGTAAATTTAATCACACACATACAAATGGATTCTAAGAATTTTGAGGCATAAGTATGCTACAATTTAAAGAATAGCACAATTCTTATTTAATTACAAATTATGTGTCTCCACGTTACAATTAAAACCACTTGTATATTTATTAATTTCTTGCATTAACGAATTTTCATGTGCGTATTATACCGAAGCATAATGCATTTTACGTTTGAAATTGCGTTTCACTACATGATAAATCACATTTATAAAAAAAATTAAACTCTCTGAATGAGGGTGCATATTTGTCAGTGTCCAGATAATTATATGTGAAGACAAAAATTAACCTGACAAGAATATACACATACATAGATATATATGTATATGTAGAGAGAGAGAGAAATGCTGAATAAACTACATAATATTATATTACTAATAACTATTGGTATTCTCTGAATTATAATTCCGTGTGGTTACACCAGCTGAGAGTGATCGGTATTCTTGTCTCTCACTTGTAGAAGAAACATAAAGACGGATAGAGACTGGTTGATCATCTGCAAAAAAGATAAGGAGAATTACAGGCACTTAGAAAGGAAGATCTGTATCCACTATACTTAAAAAGTTTATTTACATTACTGTCGTCACCTGAAGTACAAACGTATTGGTAACCTAAATATTTATATTGTATAGTTGCCTGAATAAACATTTCAACAAAAAATCCTTCTCAAAAATATTTTATTCTCCGTATCTGTTGGAATTCAAGAACTCATAACTTTATTTACAGGAAAATAATTTGTGACCTGATACTAAACAAGATGCTGCCAGTCAATATCCTCACATATTTGGCTTTGAGTTCCAGAATAACACTTTGTATCTGCATTCGCCTACGCTTGTTGCGTGCAACACCAATGCTGTCCTCACGACTGAGATTAACAAGAACGTACACTCTGCAGTAAATGTTATAAGACATTCGTTAAGCAGTTTTGTTCATTGTGCATATTCTTATTACATTTAAGTTGAAACGTAAACGAAGTGTAATAAATTTCTTATATTAGATGCTGAGGATAAAGATGCTGAGGATAAAGATGCTGAGGAAGAAATTCAGTATGCTGTTGTTATGCGACGTTTCCAGCTAGTTACAAAGTCACATCATTGTAGCAGCCACTTACATTAAAGTCTTTAGGGCCTGAAGCAACGTTTACAGGCTGAGTAGTAATAAAATGTGGTATGGAACTGAGTGTGCGTAATTATGATTTGTAGTTCGGTGGCGTGAATCAGTGACGAGTGACGTTTCCAAATCTTAATTTGCATATCTTCCTTTTTAGCACCCAGACAAGGCGTGCGATACTGCAAAGACACTGCTCGTTTGTATTTCCTAATAAAGAGGTGTTCAAATTACAATGCTGCTAATTCTGAATTTCCATATAGGGGAACCTTCGTCTGACTGAGCATTGCAGTACATATCTACTGTCACTTTAACGACAAAATGTTTAACTTACACGATTTTGTGCATCGAGACGTGTTTGTTTGTTAAGGTTAAGGTACAGGTAAAGGTAAAGTTCACCCTATAACAGGCCATGAAGGCCAAGGGGGAATTAGAGGTACATAAATCTACAATTTCTTTAACCTCCGCCCTAGATGGGGGTGGGTGGTCAACTCCAGGCCCCGGCAGTTTTACCCCTGGTGAGGAAAATAAAGCCCCCATCGGGATTTGATCCCCTGACAGTCCAGCCCGTAGGAATTCCCTATACCGACTAAGCTATCCCGGCCTACATTGTTTGTTAAGTGTTGAAAATAATTTGTGTGCCCATGACACGCTGAATTCCAAGGAGCATGTCGAAATAAGAATTACTGTGCTAGAAGTAAGTCTTCTTTAAACTGTAACGTAGTGTTTCTTGTTATTAACTATAGAATCCTTGTTGCTCACAGTACATGTGCTATGTAAGGTAATAAAATTAGCATATACTGATGCCTAGTTTTGGGCTTCAGGACTGATGTTAAAAAGGCCCCCTGAACAGCACATTTCACTCCCGTTTATGTAACTACTTGGAACTCCGCCTACTCTTCTAGACTTTTCGAAAGTTTATCCTGAATGAAAACTGTTTTTCCTGTAAAGCATTACCTGGTTTGCATTTTATTAAGAACCGCGCACAAAGCGTAATATTTTCCACTTGTAATGTATAGCTCCGCAATTGGAAATGAAATTGACATACTTCATTGTGTACTTTTAATTGTAAGAAGATGCATTGTGAGTGAAGGAACTGTTCCGATGTTAGCAGTCAGTGCTAAACACGAAACTGCTGTGACCGAACTGACATGTCTAGTTATCCGGATTGCACGTTCTACGAGTAGGTGTGAGCGTGTGATTGAAATGGTTGGTTACCAATACCACAGCAGGTAGGCAAAATGCGAGGAAATATGTTAGATCAAATATGATCTGAAAAATAAAGCGTGAGTGTCTTCTTCAGGGTGTAAGGCCGTGTATGTAGCAGTGTTAAGTGGGGAAAAATGTTTAAGCAAAGTATATAGCACAGTTATTCATTTATGTTCCCTTATACAGTCGTGCATTCTGATATTTCATTACGCCACTCAGTTAGTGCGTATGACTTCCTTGTCTCACACATCGAATGTCAATATTTGGACTATGCTGACATTCAAGATCTAATATGTTGACTTTGATTTAAAAAGACAAATTTGAACTTTACATCACACAGACAATATGATTTTCTTGCTTATTTGCTTATGCTTCTTTGGTTCCTTTATTTTTTAGACAGAAATTTAAGTTACAACCGTATGAAGCATCACACAACAATATTTATCGTGGCTTCTGTGCACAAAGCTAACCCCAAGTGTTTGATATAACTCTGTCTGATTGGGCAGTCAGGTATACAGTGTATCCCAGATCTAGAATGAACTGCTGTTTTATTTGAATGTAAGCGTTCCCTAATGAAAGGTAAAAGAAAAAAGCGACAGTCAATGTGACGTAGCGGTACTGCAGCCAAACAATTTTGTTAGGATTAAAGGTAAAATATTCAAAAGAAAAAAATTGCATCCACTACATAACGTTCTGACCTTTTAGTACAATCGACATACGGTGTCTAAAACACTTTCTCTTCCCTTTATTTCAATTATTTCCAGTATTAAAAGAAATAGAATGTAAGAATGAGGAACGCCTCTTCTTCTCTGTTTATGGCAAAATGATTGCTAAAAAACAAGAAGACTGAGAGGAAACCTCGAGTTACCTGAGGGCCACATCAGTCCTTGAGCCCTGACTTGAAGCGCTACAACAGACACAGTGCAATTTACACATATAAGAATATTCGTCTCACAAATACCTTATGGCATTTCATTTACGATAACAAATCGAACGGTTCGTTTGGAGGGCCGAATTTGATAAACCAGTCCAACAATAAAACTTCTCTTGGTAATCCTAGTGAAAATGTAAAATGAAGGGTCTTCTTTCTGTGAATTTCTCTGACTTTGTAAAAGTTCGTAGTTCAAAATTGCCTTTAAAATGAAAACATTACGCCTACTACGTGTATATCGTGTTCGTATACATTGGCGTAACTTGGCTAATAACAATGGGTGGGGGGGAATCGATAATGAGAATTAAAAATTTTACGAAATTGTCAATTTAGAAAGAGGGGGAAGATTGGTTTGAACCAGTCCTTAATATACATACAACCTTTTCAGTCACTCTGACCTCATTGTTTTTGTCCCTCTTCAAATTAGTAGCAAAAAAGCTATTCTTAGGTAGAACAAATATCACGAGGGGGGCACATCCCCCCCCGCCCCCAAAGTTACTCCTGTATTCGTATGGACAACGCATGATTTTGTTAGCTGTTATAGAAATATTATTATGTAATATACGCTATATTTTATTTTTTGAGACATATGCTCCGAAACATCGAGTTTAGCACAGAAAAATTCAAAGACCTTGTGATTCCTTGCGTATTAAACAGCATTCATGGAACACAAATTTTATTTTGAAGCCACACCGGATTGCAGTTTGATACTGTCCATTACACAACATCCAAATTTGTTTATTGAAAACCCATTTCAGTAGTAATTTTATCTAATCACATTATGTTGTTGCGCGTATATTGTTGTGATTTGTACTGACTGCTTGCGTTGTGATTTGTGTTGACTCGTTACCTACGACACAACCATTGCACAACGAGTCATCTCATATCACAACGCAACCAGCCAGTACAAATCACAACACTGGACGCGCAGCAACGTAATACAGGCTACGCCCAACCTACATTGGATACTCCGCATACAAAAACAAGACTGCCATGAATTTATAACCAATATATATGTAATTTTAAATAAACGTTTAAACTTTTATATATATAACATATAACATATATATATAACATATAACTATAACATATAACTTTTATATATATAATATGAAAGATAAGCGCACCTCATTCCCTGGATTTTATATGTTTGGACGGCTGGTTTTGGTGGTGTCCTAATGCATTGGGAATTAAGAATTTTGTTTTATGTTGATGTATGAGGTGCTTTTGAATGAACTAATGGATGTCGATTATATGTAGAACTTTAACCCCCTGAAGATAGCTTGTTGAAGCCGAAACATATGTAGGGGCATTTGACTTACTTGTAAGTATACAGTGCATATGTTGGTTTTTAAACTTTTAATGAAAGGCAAAATTTCGCACTTACTCGAAACAGAACCAATATTTAGGACTGAATGTTATAATGGGTAAATGGCTACATAGTATAAGATAAGATATAGCAAAAGAAAAACTGGTCGCTCTGAATATGTTCCAATATTCCTTATAACCCCCTCTGAAAGAATTTCTTGCCTAACATCGTTCGGAGATGCAAGGTCATATCATTCATCACAGATCATAAGCTGATATTTTTCGTTCAGTTCACATTTCCTCCCCTATTTAAACGCATTTCTAATTTATGTATGGAATTTGCTGCAGACATTGTTTTGATGTGTCTTATGTATCATTTGTAAATATCAAATTTAACATAAAAAATTTTTATTAAAATTACTTCAAGGAGATATATTTGAATTAAAAGAACTTTTGCATTGGGTCGGGATAACGTAGTCGGCATGGCGACTCGCTACGGGCTGGAAGGTCTGCGAAACGATTCCCGGTGGGGATGAGATTTTCTGCACTCTTTCAGACAAAGCCTGGGGCCCAACCAGCCTTCTATACAATGGTTACCGGGGGTTGCAATCCCGGAGGAAAGAGGCCGGGGCGTGGCGCTAACCATCCACCTCCATCTAAAGCCGAGCTTAAAGAAAGAGCAGACCTGTACGTATACTCCCCCTCATTGCCATCATGGCAGGTTATAGGGTGAACTTTTAAGAGATCATTTGGAAGCGTAATATTACTCTACGCAATGGTTTGAGGAATAAGAATGTCGGAATAAAATAACAATACAGAAACTGATATAGTTTATTCAGTCATGTTCCCTTCAATGAATTTAACACTTTATCAGTATGAAGTATAAAGCGAAAGTATCCTCATCAGCATAACCAATTCCTTTGTTATAAGATGTTAATCAAGTCTGTGAAGTATCTACGTCTTCCTAAATCCATTATAAAACAGACATTCTCTCCCATTTTACCACTTGTTTCCCCTAATGCCTAACGGATACACGTTTTCTGTGCAGGGATCACGCAGGTCTGTCAAAGGGAACCATTGATTACTAGCATTATCGTCTATGCACACACCTGTCCCTGAGAATAATATTATTGCATATATATTTTGAATTCAGTAGATCAAATATATTCTTAGATAATTAGCACGCGCTTTCTTTCTTCCTTCTGAGCATGCCTATAACCACCATCATGCCAGCACTTCCAATTATCGATTGTTGTGTTCCTTTGTGACGAAACTAGATCCTCTTCGTGAATTAAATGTGAAGTAATTCAATAGTGGAAATTTCAGTGAGTTGTCAAAGCAATGGCTGGAACATTAAGGAATGAGAACTGTTATGTATTTATTGGTTACCCAAGACATATTTAAACTACGAACCATTCTTTTCTCTTTTAATGTTAACATCACTACTTGATATGGAACTAAAAATTGAGTGCCATATAGATATTAAGCAAGCAATAAAATCTCGCATTACTTTCAGTAACTTTTCCTATTTGTTCGAAGGTCTATGCATATAACACTCGCCTCCTTACTGCTCGAATTGGCGGTCAGCTCAAGGATAGACCTGCACAGTGTATAGATAACATAGCATGTTAATCAGGTACTGTGTGTGTGTGGAACCGCATAAAGACAGCATTTCCTCCCATCATTACCTCCGTAATCGATCAAAGTCAAAATGTAGATATGGGTGGTTATATCGATGTAAATTAACCTTAGGAACGACCTACCGAAGTATTGCACATTCCTACTGAAATCCCCTTTAGATATATATGCATATTGAAATTATGCGTCCGCGGTTCACGTAATCTACCTTCATCCGGATTGGCGTTCAAATCTGTTTTAAACGAAGTTCTTTCTCTCATAAATGTCTTTTGTTCATAACTCGCCAAAGTCTTGTATGCTGTGTTTCAATATGAATAACCTTACATTCATCATGGTCTTGTTGCACACTGGAACGAATTTCCCAGCTGTCAATCTAAACTCCTTGTTGGCTGAAGCTATAATGAAGATCAGAGAGCGCTGAAGTGGGACAGGTGTTCCAACCCAGTCGCATCCCCATGCAGCGTCACTCACCTTCTCTGCCTGAAATAGTCAAGTAATATATGGCTAATATATTCAGGGCAAGTGGAATAGGAAAGTTGCTGACGCACGTAAATACTATGCCTGTTGCAATCAAGCACTAAACGGATATCATTAAATTAAGAAACGGCTGACATAAATTGTCTACACAGTCGTATAGCAATTACAGTATTCGTTAAGATGGGAAAGATAAAAGGTACACATTCAATAAATGAAGATAAAGCATAGGAATTGTCGTACGTCACCGGTCACTTTTAAACAGATGTATAATTTTTGATGGAGTACTGACAACATGAAGGGTGAACCTGAATGTTGGGTTGTCAGATTTACTTACATGATTTGAAAGCTCGTCTCCAAGCCACGAATATACACACAAAGAGCCCGCCACGAAAATATAGACAAACAGACCCTGAAATGCGTCTGCGGTGTCACTCAGATTCTAGAAAATGAAAAAAAATTTAATTCGATTACACTGTCATAAATGTTTAAGTAACATAATTTTTGTGCTTCTTCTTTCACTTAACACGCTCATCCTACGCACATAACTTAGCTCTACAGACAAGGTTTTACATATCGTTTTTAAATTGGCAATCAAAGTTAGAGTTCCATGTGCAATAATCTGCATTAAGAGAAGAAGGTGATGTAAAGAAAAAATGTTCTGGGCCGAAGAGTTCAAAGCAAATCTTCGATATAGCATCCGAAAGAACGAAAAACGTAGGTCTATGTTTTTTGTTCAGGAGAGAGTTTTCTCTTTCTTTCCTGAGAAAATATAATCGACAAATTGCTGTATATTACACTTTCTAAGTGTTAAATATCAAATAGACAATGCCCATGGTTAACATCTGACGCTAATAAATATTTCTAATTTACCTTGATAAAAGCGGAAGTTAAATTATATTACTTAACGACATAGTTCGAATTCGCGTTGTTCCGAATCCAAATACATGACTGAGAATTCTTGTAAATTTTCCCAGTTTCTCCAGATTAAACAGGAACTTGATATGATATTAGAACATGAATACATTCGTTCATATTAAATAAAGGCTGTATTCACTATTTAACGTATCTTTGGATGATAAATGATATGAAAACAAACGTCTTTATATAGGTTGTAAATTAGGCTGAAATATTTACCGTTACAATCGAGAAAGCGTCCAAACACATCGCTGATAAGACAAGCAGGAATAGTCCACACAGTGGAAGATTCATTGTATCTTCCAACACTGCCATGTATCTGAAAATACAAAGTTGTAATATAAAGTGATATTTCTATCTTCCGGAAAAATGAGAGCAATTCAGATTGAATGTAATTTTAAATGTGATTGTACCGTTTTATGTCCTGGTGGTGACGTACGCACTGGTTTAGTTGTTTTCGCATATGTTGGAACACTTCGTCGAAAATGAGAGTTTGTCTGTTTGAATCCTTATTCTTAGTCTCGTCTCCGGCGTCCTGGTCGTTTGTGATATGTGTCTGTTTTATATCTAGCAGGGCTGCAGTGAGTTTCTCCAGTTGACTGCAGGCTACACACACTAGTGTAGCGTACATGCTTGGGAAACCGAAATATATGAATACTGCGAAGAAAGATGCAATGGCCTGCGTGAGACAAAAGGTCTCGTTACTCTTACTTAAGGAATTACTTTGTAGCTTTAGTGTAAGTACATGTATTCTTAATTTTCTGAACTGAAGCGACTTATTACGAAAGCCTTGTTATTTTACATGGGAAACCCCGTTGTGTTTAAAATAAAAGTTCGAAATAATTTTAATGCAGCACAACATAAATATTTCTAGATAAACGGGCCTTGCAAGGTATTTACCAAACACCGTCAACACAACTATGTATTACGTTTTATCAGAGGAGTTACAAGGCTACATGTTTCGACCACTATGTGGTCATCTTCAGGCCATTAAAATACATAAAATAAAATTACAATTGCAACTTAATTTTTGTATGGTTAGGTTAAAATATCAAACATTGGGTTTAAAATATACATGTCAATAAAATTGTAAAGCAATAAAATGTATAATAATTCATTTAATAGTAAGGTATTTTCGGCGTTCAGAGTGTGCAGTCTGTTAGAACTTACTTTTGCAACATGGTAGCCAAATATTTCTTCTGTAATTGATACAGTTGATAGTCTGTGAGTTAAATGTTTTTATTGTCCGACGAATGTACACTCGTCGGTCAATAAACATAGAAAAGAAAATGTACGGAATGAATAATATTAAGTCTGTAAGTTAAATAACTTTTTAAATAGAGTTTTCATTTTCATAAAATCTCTATTACGATGCTGTTGGCGAATATTACTTGGATTACTTGCTAAATTCTAGGCTGTTTCCGAAAGAAATGTGCGGAACTGTGTGTGTGTATTTATTGCTACAAATGAAGTTTGTTCTGTTTCATACGATAAGTTCAAAAATGAATAACACTTATGAATAAACAAACAGCACGACTTTGAATCTGGGATTTATTAAGAAATGAAAAAGGAATTTATGCTTTTATAATTGGTTAGTTTGGCATGTAAGGGAGTGTGCTAGAGCTTAAAACTCATATGTAACATAATATAATTTAATATTATCTCATTAACAGTATACATTTTATAGCAAATCTAAATATGGTTTTCCTAAAACACAGTACTTCTTTTCAGATATTCATACCATTTTCCAGAACACATGTAAAGGTTTTCATTATCCCCATAATACAGGACTTGATGTTTTTAAATTGCCACATGATGGGTTAATTATAAAACCGAAATATGTATCTGCTATATTGGGAAAAGAGTGACTTTTTTGCCAAGAAATATTTCTGTTTTTGTACTTCACATTTTTTAACATTTTAAATATTTCTTTAATTATTTATTCCCAAATAAAGTGTATAATTTCATTAAATAACTTGTCATATTATGCAGTGCTTCCAACAAGGACATGCTTATATTTCTGGCGATATTTCTTTCAAACATTTGTAAAAACCTTCTGCTTTATTATAAATTTCAACGGCTTTCCTATAAGTGCTATTGAAAGATTCGTATATATAGAGTTATAAGTAAGTATTGTTACCGTTGAAAGTTATTCAAGCTGGGAGAGTTCTTTTTTTGGCACTTGCTTTGCAGAAGGGATTATAAAACTTAAATTTCGGAGCTATAAAGGAAAGTTTTTATGTGACATTTGTAGAACCCTCTTATAAAATTTACGACGGGATGGATGAAGATATAAACAATTTTCTTTTGTTCTGTGGGACAAGCATTGCTTCGACAACCACAAATTTACAGCCAGGGATCGAATTGTTTCACAATAGAGGCTTGTTATATTGTCCGGCTGTAATGTAGGTCAGAGGGGGGTTTTGCCGTTAGTCGCGGAGGAGGCAATTGCCCTTGGTGCCGGCTAAGACGGAGGTGTGCCTAAATGCTGCGTGATAACAGATTGCAGTCGACCAAGTTACATGAGTGTAGATTAAGTAAATAAATTGATATTACACTTATTCTTATTATAAGACTGGCTAGCTTTAAGTCCGACTTAGGGAGCCTACACGACAAATAATCCCTGAGGTGGAGCATGCTAAAAGTGAGCTAGTTTGTTCCCTTTGAGCGTAAAAGAAGCGCCGGGCAAATTGAGGAGAAAGACGGTAAAAATATGTTCAAGTGAATAATATGCTGTATTATGGCACTTTCGTTACATCTGTAAAGTTTTTTTGTTTGTCAGCCGGAGAAAAGTCCCTTTCTGTGTTCTGTTCTTCAAACTCAAAGTGAGAGACTTATGATGCCCAATCAATAAGTTAATATGAGATCTATTTAATGAAATTATTGTTAAATGAAACACAATCGTTTTTCATTGAACCAACAAGAGATTTTAGTTCGTAACGTAAATTCGACAAGGGCATAAAATTGCTGACTGCGTCATGAATGATAGGTACATGTTTCCATAACTGTTTGTTGTAACGGACTATAACGGGCAGGGTGTAATAACATTTACTATCAAAAGACCCTCTCTCAGTAGGTATTCGTTACATGTATTAGATAGGATGTGACTTCAGTTCATTTTTTAATTTCATACCCAAAGAATTGAATCTTCAATTGAATTTACGGCATTTGCGATGCCTAAATTTGCGTACTTAAAAATTATATGTGTGGGAACTATGGACGTCATGATTCTCGGTTCATAGAACTAGTGGATATTATTTTCCTAACTGAAATAAATATATCGAGTACATTAAGTGTGCCTATTTTCGCACGTACGCCCAATTTCGCAAACCGAAGTATTTTTGATGCTAAGTGCTGAACGCTGACCATGATTGATGAAAATTATACCTTCAAATGTACACGACATGTTGTGAGTCAGTCGACGAACAGGAATCGTGGATAGTGGTTGTGCGCTGGTTGACTGTTATTTCTCTTCTTGAAATACTTCGCAGCATTTTGGATGCTAAAGTTACGTAGTATAAATAAGTTTATACTACTGGTAAGCTCTAAGTATAGTGTAGTTTCTTTGTTGTGCCGTACGCATTTAATAATTCTTGCCATTGTTCATCTGTAAAAGCCGGCCAAATGGTGAGATATATGTGCCCAATTTCGCCCAACAAGTGTTGCCTTAATTTCGCACTGTGCGAAATAAGGCCCATGGAGGTATTTGCATCTACCTTCAATGAAGCCAAATTTATCTTTACAGATGGGTCCAAAGAAATATAACACGTGGAAGAAGAACAATATGTTGAAGACAATAATGGCCTTTTAGAACAATTAAATGCGTTTACTGCGAGCTTCCAAACTATGTGAATTACCAAAATCAACTTTCAAAAACAAAGTTAACATTAAGGAACAGAATATTGACAAATCAGTCAATATTCGAAATTCTAGGAATCCTATCTTAGTGAGTCGTATTTCATGTCGTTTTTGTCTGGAAGATATTATGAGGGCGAAATTCGCACAACACGCATCTTTCTTTATTCCTTAATGAAGGGTAAAAATTTAAAAATCTAAATTACCATAATGAATAAGAAAATACTTTCATCCAGGAATGTGTTCATACCGTTAATTTTCATTTTCATGACACAGCATCCATGGAATTAGACATTTATCAAAATGTGTACCAAAGTAGGCACACTTACTATGTTAGGTGCAACTTATTACATCATCCCTGATGTAATACAATTTTCGATCTCTTCATTTTATTAATTTCACGGTATTAGTTAGATAAGTGACGTTGCCTGTTTTTAGTTACAATTTGTGGAAATTCGTATAACAGCATTATATTAACTAAATTATTTATTCTGAACTTAAATACAAGTCTTTCGTAGGGCAATGAACTTGTCCAGCGTAACACTGGAGAATATCTTGTATTTTCAATTGATACAGTTCCTTTTGAAATAAATCAATAAATGAATAAATAATTAAATAAGAAGAAAGATCTTCAACTGAAAACTCCAATCATTATTATGAATTTTCAAGGACTTGAAGTCAGACATGTTAATATATTGCTCTGTTAACACCGTGCATTTTTGATATGGGAATTTCTCTCTCGTCTTATCTCGTCATATTTACACGACAGATTATTTTTTCACGAAGGAGACAAACAGTGTAACTGATTTCGTACGTGTCGCACTGTGTGCCTTTGTAGAACACACACACACACACGTATATATATATGTATTAAAAATGTTTAATTTTACGTCGCTTCGTATATTGTAATGAATTTGATATCCTCTTATATTATATATTCGACACACAATCCTTACACATCTCTGTTTATTCTAATTAATCGAAAAGTTGTAATCCATTAGGTTAATGTATCTATCCAGTAGTGTGTACCTGTGTTAAATTCGCGAACACGTATACTGGGGCCGCCGATATGTCGAAAGGAAACCACGAAGTGTAGATCAGTTCGTGGTTGGACACCATGCGAACTGTTGACTGGATAAAGTGGAGTGAAAGTAAGAGCCCAGCAGTGTACTTCGTATATCGTTGTATGATCGGGATGTACGCAGCCTTTGTTAAATGTCCGGTGTCAGGATCTCTGGTCGGCAGTCCTTCCCATGTGAAGGAATCCGTCAGACTGAGCAGATGTTCGATGCCACGTTTATGGTAACTGTAAAGAAAATGGACATTGATTATTAAAAGGCTTAAGCTTAGTTCTTACTTGAGTGAGTCGTTTTGTAGTGCCATGTACACTGTGCTGCCTGCCATCTTGCTGAAAGCGGTTGCTTACTTGAGCCATATTGCTTTACCATATCCAATGTAGTACTAGTATCTTTCCACACTTCCTTGATGACATCACATTTTAAGACTCAGGATATTTCTAACAGAGAACTAATTAGCTACTTGGTTCTTGTCGGAATTTTCATTTGTTTAACCTTTAGAGTCCGTGCGTCCTATATAAATGACAGGGCCCTTTAAATTGTCAGTCTCCTTTGCTGCCTAGGACCGCTCAAGAGAGCTCCCACAGCTTTAAAAACATGTAGGGAACTTGTATAGCTCCAAATTCCGCGTTAGATGAAATGTTTGGTTTGCTTCACGCTCCGACCACTTTACCCCAGGCAGGAACTCAGGCTGTAACATTGAAGAGGCTTTATCAGCTTTGAGCTTCATAAGCAAAGCGTACTGCCTTGGAAGTTGTTTTTCTGCCGTCTGCATACAGTATCGTGTTGGCCATAAATTGACCTACAGTGATTCATATAATCGGGCTTTATATTTCAAAGGGACACCACACAATGGCCCTTTCACTCCACGTGGAGTATACAAGCGCCTGTCAACTTTCTGTTTCTCGTAGCCAATGAAAAGAGCAATTTCTGTAGATAAGGCGGGTCTAAAATTACAAAGATACGGACTGTAAGCTGGTGTGCCAGCCATAAATTAATCTGTGTTTATTATTTTATTATGGCAGGCATTGCATTCAATTTCGTTCTAAGAAAATGATATCAGGCGACGTTTACTTTCGTATGCAAAAATGTACTATATCTCTGCTCTCTTATTCCAAATAAAACATCAAACAAATCTTTTATATTTTTCTTAAATTTAAAACACTCTTCAATAATTTCTTGAAGACGAGAACTTCTCTTTGTTTTCTGAACCTTCATTTTAGGTTCAAAAACGCGTATAAGTATGTCTGTGGGTTTGGAAACTCTTTCGGCGCGTAGTTCTGTTTTTCTCTAAGCGTTGTTGGTACCGATAGAAGCCAATATGTGTAGTGTTTAGTCTAGTGAAGTGTTATTGAAACAGTGTTTTATTTCAGTTGGGTGTGCATTCATTAGGAGTTGTGTTGGTTAGTAAAGGCAACACTGTAACAGTGAAGTGAGTCGTCACAACATCGTTTCTTGGTGTTGAGCATTTTGCGTAGTAAGGTGGGCTGACTTTTTCCTTTTCGGTCAATCTTGTAATGACGCTGAACAAACCTTACACTGTTTAGACTAACAGCAATCACTTAGTGTTACTAATAAGAACTGATTACTGCTGAACGATAGGCACGAATGTGACTCATGAAAACGAGAAAAAGGAATCCGGTAAAAGGAATGTCTCGACCAGCCACAAAAATGACGACATAAAATTCAAATTCACAAGAATATGAAATTGTATTATGTTTATTTAGGCAGTAAGGATACTGAATTTCTAAAGTGCTCTGCTAAAAGCCTGTTTCAATTTCTACAAAATGGAAGTAATTCCACCATTTTATCTCTTTGAGATAAAATAATATTAAAGTTTTTCTAACGATAGCGCAAAAGTTTAAACGGCCAACGCGGGGACCGCAGACCCGATCACACAGGGCTTGTGCCGTAAAGTAGGCCACTTATCTCGATTTAAAGGGCAAAGCTGAGAAATAAGTCCGGCCGCTAAAGGTTAAAAGAATTTTATTTCTCTTAATTTATGTGTAATAGAGTTTCATATGTCTAACTAGATAAAATTCAAATTTCTTTCATCGTGTCTTACGCTGCGCGCAATATTTTAATTTTTTTTTTTGGATTCTGTACCAGTTAGGAGGTCTTCTTTTGTCAGGAGAATAAAACCAAGTTAGGCCATATTCTTCTTATTTACAATCGAGCCAAAATATGTCTAACTTAGTGGACTTTGTCAGGGGTCACAAAGATAGAAGTAGAAGACTCCAAGTCACAACATGGAATATAGTGTACACTGTTCGTTTCAATTTCCTGATATACTGAAAAACACCGCAGCAATGTCCTATCAAATTGTCTGCAGTCGTGCTAGATATCTGATTAGTTTTCGAAGCATTACAGTAAATTCTAATTTTAAGACGATTTTTTCCAATTGTGTCTTAGATAAAAAGAATAACAGTAGATTGAATCAAACACAATTCATTTATTCAGTATCAACTCAGCAACATATTTCGGCCCAACGTGCCATCATCAGGTTGGCAAGTATGGAAGATTCTAAACTGTGTATTTATCTTCCATCCTTGCCTACCTGATGATGGCACGTTGGGTCGAATAATATTTTTGAGTTGATAATGAGTAAAATAATTGTTGTATGTGACTGAATCCACTTGCGATACTAGTAAATTCTAAGTTTCTTTAAATGTGCTAATTCCGGTGTGGCATACCTGAGACTGAGATGCATCCATTCACAGAGAGACATAACAATAACTACGCGGGTTTTCTTCATAGCTTGAATCAAATCGTACCTATGAACATATATATCCATTAAAGCACACATATAAGTACTGTAATAACAGACGGCACTGACTGTATAATATAAGGTGTAAACTTTTGATTGCGATGTAATATTAAGTGGAATCCCTGTCAGTCGCAGAAAAGAGAGAGTTGTTTTAAAGCGGTTCTGATGAAGGCTGTTATCACACGAGACATCACTATTTCTTTTCTTGTTGTTGTACTCCATATGTAACACTTTTCTTGTAATAATAGGAAGTTCGTGTATTAAGTATATTTGTCGGATACACAAAGATTTCTACGTGATTACACAAGCTTTTATCACTCAGGCGATAAAGACTGTGAGAGTACTGGGCAATCCAGTGTTTATAAAGTGGTGTACCACCGTAGAACTGTACTTCTCGGTTGTTTGAAAGTATTGATGAAACAGAAAGCTTTAAGTTTTTGTTCCATGTGCGTGATGGAATTGCGCGGAAACTCTGCCCTATAGGTCATGCGTAAAAGTGAGTGCGTGCTTCAAAACTTGAGCATATTGACTTCAGTCACTAAGAAAACAGTGGATTGATTTGCCACATTATTACGGAGGGCCGTTCCATGGCTCAGGCGGTTAGTCGCCGGCCTCTTACCGCGGAGGCACGGTTTCGATAGTGGGTCATTCCATGTGGGATCTGTGGTGGACGAAGTGGCACTGGGACAGGTTTTTCCCCGAGTACTTCGGTTTTCCCCTGTCAATTTCAATCGACCGGTGCTCCATTACAAGCAAAGACGAAATAAAACCTATCATCTTCATCACAGGGTTGCACAATAAGCCTCAAGACTGCGATTCGTCCTTAGCGTCTGCTGCGGAGCCATTCACAAAAAACAAAATTACGGAAGTTTCCAAAATGATTGAAAGTCTAGATTTTGTAATAAAGGCGAATTGAACTTTCAAGACTATTAAACATAATACGTATTGAGATATTTAATTTATATTTTTATACATGAAATATGTTGTTGGGAATATTCATGTTATGTATTTTTTTTTTGTCCCAAGCTCTTTCTTTTTCTTATTATGAGATGAAATAAGAAATAAAACGAAAAATGTTCTGTTACATTGTTTTGTAGAGATCGGAAAGCCATTAAGAATGTAAAGAGTTAAACGGTTTGTAATGGGGCGGAGCAGGTTTTTGAAGGTTCTTTCATAGAATTTTCCTAAAACGGCAGCCGCCAGCAACGCGCGTAATGCGGACGGCCTGAACCAACCGACTTTAAACCGGCAGAAAGCTGGAGGCGTTACAACCTACAGGAAGGTTATCTGGTTTAGTCTATTGGTATCAAGTTCGCCTCTCTTTCAGCCATAATATGGGCGTCGAAATGTTAAAATGGGGGCCACTGTGTTCCATCTGCATTAGGCTCACTTCGGTGTCGTATTCTTCTTTTTCCTGCAGTACGTCGGCCAGTTTGCTGCCCACGGCCTCCCCGTTTTCTTCCTCCAATAACTTCTATGTCTGGCGCTGTGCGTTGATTTTTCGTATTGAGAAGATCCGCAAATTCTTTCAGCACTTCGGCTTCCCATCCATTCCTCAGCCTTCCTCCTGTACTTTCTTCCTGAATTCGATTTGTGATTTTCTTTCCGCACATCTTTACTATATGCCCAGTCTACTTTAGTCTTATAAATTATGTACAACTTTAAACTTTAAAACACACCTGTAGGTTTCCAGGTCATTGTTTTTATAGAGTCTCTACTCTCTTTCATTTTACCATATTTTTCATACACCATTAGCTTTTATTTTTTCAAATATCCTGCGAAGAGTTTTTCTATCAAAGGAGCCATTCTGTTTCGGGATTGTTTTGAAACGAGCACGTTTCACTCTCATACATAAAACTGGTCATATTATTGTCAATAAGTAGTAAGCCTGCTCACGAGGGTGACGTCTTTCTTTTTGGAAGCAGATAAATTAAATATAAATATTCTGTTTGCCTCTATAATTCTGCACGGTACTTCTTCTATCTCATAATTTTCACTCGTCTGATAAGAGCCCAGATTTGAAAACTCTGACACTACTTATTTTCGTTGATCCTGAACCTGCCTCTACTATTTGAAACAAGAAGCTAGGTTTTATATTCCTACAAACAAAAATAAGAACAGACATAGGAAACGTAGAAAAACATAAGGGCACAATTTTTTCATATTTCTATGACATATATTATATATAATTCTTTTTCTCTGACAATGAAACGCCTTTGCATTAGTACTTGTAAAACTGCAATGTTTACTGTTAAATGTCGACCAAGTGTAGATGGAAAGTACAGGAGTACGAATTAGTGATTTCCAAATTAATATGTTTGGGGTGATACTTAGTTGAAATGTTGTACAGTGAATCAATTTAATGTTCGGTAGCACTGCAAGACACAGCTTTTACTGCAGCCTAGCTCTACGTGTGTCTCCTGGCTGTGCACATCCTGTCCTATGTGTCCTGCATAACAATGACATCCGCATTCTATTGCTCACTTTATAAACCCATAGGATGTTAAGACGATAATAGTACCTAGCATGTTAAAGGAATTCACCACTTATAATAGAAGGGTAGCGTTCATTACCCTGTCAACGAAATCCCCATATCTGTGCTAACGTCAAGAATGTGAATCCAATTAACTGAACAGTTTTCGATTCGATTTTCTAATATACATTTTAAAAACTTCACGCACTGATCGTCGTCCTTTCCTTCCTACTTCAGTTTTCTCCCAAGAAAAGCCTGTTTACATTCTCATCCTGTCGCGTGCATTCTTCATGTCCCATCACAATACACAATTCCAAGGATGTTCCTGCTAACATCCCTCATATTAGTCATAATTTCTATATTGTTTATTGTTTTTCTTCTTAATTATATATTTTCTTAATAATGCCCGAGCACTCTACATACGAACCAGTTCTTGTTCTCCTTCTAACCTCTATTCAGTTCTCTTCAACTAATTCTGCCACTTACATTTGATCATTTATACAAGGGTACTTAGCAATTCTATTTTTTTTTTCAATCCCTGTATAGGCCTCGACAGGCTCTGACGGTGTCAGGAGGTTGAGGCTCCTGGATTTCAAGACAATCGGCACATGAAGGTGATAAGTTTGCCAGACGCCTTTACAGCCCATGAAATATTCATGGTGCTCATCACAGTTAGAGGCCAACCCTCGGCCTTCCGGCTTGTAGCGCAGTGCCTTAACCAACAGCGCCACCACGTGCCTCCTAGGAGTACTATGTACTACTATGTACGAAGCAAAACAGAAAAATTACCCGTATACGTATTCCATTTAATATTTAAAATTTTGGTAAAGCAAAACGTTTGACATGAAGTATCATAATTTATAAAACATAAACACCGAATACATCTCAACTATCACATGGGTTGTTCAATGAATGCCTTAAATGGCTAAAGACAATTTTTTGCGCATATTGCTCTGTTTGCCTGGATGTATGGCATTTAAAATTCTTGAATAGTATCTATCAAAACGCATATAATAGACCTGTATTAATTGTGTTCAAGAGTATTTACGTTAGATTATTTCTTATCTTTTTGGTCTGTGTATATTCTATGTCTTCATTTAACATGTGTATTTTATATTCATGGCAAAATTGTCATACATTTTACTTAATTTTAGGGAACATGTTACTTATGGGTCTAATTAATCATTTATGGATATTGTGTCACTGACTACGTTCTAAGGTGGGTTATGTAATGCACAATGTTTGTGCATTAATTTTAGTCTTTAGTTTCATCAAATTGAAGTTTTATTTTCAGAGGTGCATTATTAAAGTCATACATGGTAATTTACGTAGAGATCTTGAATACTTCAGTTTTCGATTTCGATTACATACGCTTGTTCATAGTGACCTCAGTGTTTTGCGGTCTCTAAAATGTTGAGGCATACATTATGTGCACTTAGGAAATGTGACTTCAACATAAGTTATATTGCGGTATACGTGATATGCTTGTTATGTCTGAAAGAACGGTGTCTAATAAGTTCAGTTACGGAGATAATTCAGAACGCGTACTTTAAACTGCACAATCTTCAAGCCCTAAAATACTTCATTTGATAATATTATGTGTGGTGCACCGGGAGTGCCTTTATTGGGCCCCCTTGATATAATGGCTGGCCTACCCCTCTCTGCTATATCTGCTTTACTATGCTGGGCCCCGCAGATAAGCCGTTTGGCGCACACAACAAAGATACAATATACCAAAGAAATCATATATTGTAGCACACAAATTAAATAAGATACAATAAAGACAATCATATACAAAATTACAAAAGATACAAGACGTGAGACTGACCAAGCAATTACTTGTCTCCATACATACCAAAATAAAGTTATCTTGGCGTCGGCGTGGGGCTAAACCCAACAAAACCAAAGACCTGGACCACGACGACCGCCAAGGATCTCCAACCCCACCAGCTCACCGCCAGACGGAATTTAGCCCCCATGGCCGAGACGAAAATTTGTACCAAACTTGAAGACGGCTAGGATCAGAGTGATTTCCTCAATCATACGCAGGTAGGAAGTAAACTCGGGACAGGAGGGGAAATGGAGAGGAATCAAGTAGGAGGGAGTGATGCGCGCGTCGAAAGTCCAATGTTCGATTCTCGTAGAGGGTGCTGGGACCAAATCCCGGCACAGTGGGTAATATAAATAATAAATCTAAGAATGTGAGATATTTTATTTGATGGGTTATCACTTTCGTATTTTCGTCGACTGTGTTACAATACCATTAAAGTTATATCAGAAAATTTAAGCAGGGTTTTGTTCACTAAATAATAAATTTTTGACTTACATTCCTGGGATTTCGAACCCGTGTACCAAAACCCTGTTCTTTTCTATTCAATTATAAAAATTTATGCTGAAAGATTTTTTGATTGATTTATTTATTTTATTCCATGAGATCCAGTACAGGTGTAACAACCAAAGGATATAGAATACGTCATACATCTGCCAAAATATGAATACCAAATAACAGTAATTTTATAAAAAAACAGTCCTTTTTATGAACATCATAATCAAAATTCAATTTTTAACATTTTAATCAATACTGACATTTACGTATATAAAATGTTATATGAACCATAATTAGTGTCCCAATTACAGCATTATAAATCATTATCGATTACAAAGAAATGCATCCAAACTATATAAACAAATTAAAGTTGTACATACCGTGCATGTTTGAGATATTATATATTATAAACCAACAAATATTGCACTATTATACATGTATTGTCAACCCTACATATGTTTCGGCTCCGTCTGAGCCATCTTCAGGGGTTACTCTTCATGTGTCCACTAACTGTAACACTCACTGCACTGTTTTGACCCGTATTGGGTTTCTTAACATCTAGGCACTATACATTGTCTCACTATGTACACTGATGAACTTGCGGTTGTGGTCTATTGCACGTTGTCAATTGATGTTTTTGGTCAGCGTCGGAGCATGTGAAATGTGATCTCGTGTAGAACATATCTGTAGCTTGCGGAGTTTTTTCAGTCCGCAAGCTACAGATATGTTCTACACGAGATCACATTTCACATGCTCCGACGCTGACCAAAAACATCAATTGACAAAGTGCAATAGACCACAACCGCAAGTTCATCAGTGTACATAGTGAGACAATGTATAGTGCCTAGATGTTAAGAAACCCAATACGGGTCAAAACAATGCAGTGAGTGTTACAGTTAGTGGACACATGAAGAGTAACCCCTGAAGATGGCTCAGACAGAGCCGAAACATATGTAGGGTTGACAATACATGTATAATAAAGCAATATTTGTTGGTTTACAATTATAATATATAAACAAAGTGTGTTTAAATAAGTCTTCAATAGACTTTTAAATTTATTTACATTATCCACATATTTCTTAAGATCAGTTGGCAATTTATTAAAAAGTTTCACATCTGAATATTCAACTCCATGTTGGTAAATGGATGTGGATGCAGATGGAAAATGAAAATGTTTTACTTTTTCTAGTTTAAATTATTAAACAGCGTTAATGGCATATATGACTTTTATGCCGTTCTCGGTTTTACTCTGTAGTACTTGAATTTTTGACTTGGACTCGGAAACAAAAGAGATCCTGAGGGAACAGATTTAAAAAGTTACCATCTTCTACATACATATAATTTTCTTTACATACAGTTAGTTTGCTACGAGTAAGATTTATTAGACATGAAACCCTCATTTATTGTAGTAAGGGTAAGAATGTTTTCAAAATTTTGATATCTAAATTTCTTCCATGCCACAATTAGAATTACTCGTATAAATACTAATTCATTGAATTAATAAATTTTATTTTGCGTAATGCATGAAAATGTGTTTATTTGCACTTAAAATTGCGCTATACTCCACTGTGAAACTCATTTCTGATATCATAAACTTCTATGAATAGAAAGTGTAATCTTAACTTTTCATTAAGTGACGCGTAAAGACACTGACCGTGGGAATTACAATCTATTTCTGCGGCATTAGACTGTGAACCACATAGGATGTTATTAAGAATAACTCCTGCCATTCACTACATTATAATTCAGTAATTCTATACTCGTTGATTGCTGTGGGTTATGCTGTTTTTCACGTGCAGAAGAAACATGAAGAATGATATGGATTGGTTCATGATCTGCACAGAAAAGAAAAATACATGACACTTACAAAGAAAAGTCCATCGAACACTAAAATGAATGTCTTTCTTTAGGTTGCTATCCTTATTAGGAAAAGGAAAATGCTGTTATGCAACCTGCGTGTACTTTATAATTAACAGAATTCACAACTGAAATCATAATCTGTCTCCGTAATATTACATCCTCGACATTTTGTAGACACTCGAAATCCGTTACTTTAATCACAGAAGCAATTCAGGGGACTGATGTTAAGCAAGATGTTGTCAGCGAAAGACCTCTCCCTCTTTATATTTAAAATTCAGAATAATACTTTTTGCCTGCATGATGTAAGTTTCATCGTCCAACAATATGATGGAAACAATCAGAATTTGTCAGATTCATGGGAACATCATAGTGAGTTGCTCTCACGAGAATCTCAAATGTAGGTAGTTATACACAGACAGAGACAACGGTTGGTTTTTGAAGTGTGCTAGCAGCTGGGTATAATAAGCAAAGTCTGAAGTGATTCATAGAAAATAACACCTATACCCAAGGCAGTTAGCTACGCTACACTGTCAGATACTCGTAATGAAACCAAATTCGGTTATAACCAACATAAACTCTCCCACATTTACTAAATGCACAACCGTATCACGAAGATAACCCACAAATGAACAAAGAGCTAGACCGTGGCGAATACCTTACCCAGGCGGTGAGCATTTTTAGCCTTCAATCAAGCGTGTACAATATTCCCCTGTCCACACCTATTGCAACATGGGTATTTTTTGGGTTAGTAAAAAGCATATATTTTTTCCATTTCACCACTTGTTCATTCTAAATTCTAGAGATACAGATTTTATATTCAGGGATTTTTCAGTTTTGCCAAATATAACACAACTGATTCCCTGTGTCATCATTTACGTACGGATATGCTCTTCGAATTTATTCGATCAGGTACGGTGTATAGTCTCCGATGATTAGAATAAGCATTCTTGCTTCTTACAGAACATGCCTATAGATACCACGTTGACAGTGTGTTAATTTTTCGATTGCTATATTCGTTTGTGACTATCATCAATCTTCTTCACTAATGAATTTTAAAGCAGTTTGATAGCGACGAGTTTTCTGAATTGTCGAAACAATGGCTGGCACGTTAAAGAGTGATAAATATTATGCATTTAGTGGTTACAACTACATATTAAAACAAGAAAAAACTTTGAGTTCCTGTAATGTTAACACCTGTGCGTGATGTACAGTTAAAATCTGAATCATATAAAAGCATTAATTAAACGCTAACATTCGTACTACTTTAATGAAATCGTCATTATGGTTCCAAGTACTGTACATAGCACACTCACTTTCTCATGGCTTGGCTATCCGCTCAAGAACGGACGTACTCAACGTAAGGGTAACACACAATATTAAGCAGGTACAGTACGTGGAATCGCAAGAAGATAGACTTTTTCTAGCGTCGTTTTTCTTTAAATCTTCAACTTGTTTATAGGTGTGTATGGTTGTATCGATGTAAATTACCTTAAGGGACGCTCTCGTGAAGTATGGCAGAATCCTCCTAAAACGCCTTCATTATATATATTATAATGCGTCCCTCTTTCTGCAATTCCTACTTTTATTAGGAATTGTGTTTGTAAATGTTTCAATCTAACCTCCTTCTATCATCTAATTATTCTGAATATAACTCGTCATGGTGTGGTGTATTGAACTATATGAGTATCCTTACATTCATCATGGTCTTGTTACACACAGGAACAAATTTCCCAGCTGTCAGTGTGAACTCCTTGTTGGCTGTAGCCATGATGAAGACCAGACAGCGCTGAAGTGGCACAGGTGTTCCTACCCAGTCGCACCCCCAGACCGCGTCTCTCACAGTTTCAACCTGAAGTACGCAGATATTTTATAGGAAAAGTGTAATTATGTCTACGTTGACACGGTTAAATGTACTTGTCTTTATGAAACCAAGACCTCAACACACATCAGCAGCTTAAGATACAGCTAACGTGTATTTGATACAGATTATTATGGTAATTAAAGTATTTGATAAGCAGGAAACAATAAAAAGTGAACTTCAAAGAAGGGAAGACAAAAGCGTAGAAGGTATCTTGTAGGAACACAATTTATTAAAGCAAAAATATATGTCTTCTGCCTGGAAGAAAACATTAAGAATGAAGCTGAATTAAATATGGCCAGTTATACTTACCTGATTTGTTAGCTCGTTTCCAAGCCAGGAATATACACACAAGGAGCCCGATAGAAAAATATAGGCTAACAGAGCCTGCCGTACGTCTGCAATATCACTCGGGTTCTGGAAAATGAAAATATTTAATTCGATTACACTGTCAAAAATTTTAAGTAATGTTTTTGTTTTGCATCTCCTCTAATTTAATGTGGAATGAGTCGTAGATGTTTCTGTGCTTTCTCTGGATGGCGAGTAATATTTGGTAACGAATTTTGATAAAGAGAGATTCTGATGTATGTGAGGAAGATGCAGTGTTTTTGGTCGGAAAATGATGTAAAGATGGCTGTCAAAATTTTATGGATGACAGAAGTTAGCGACTTGCTGCGGAAATATCCGGAGACGTTGATTCTTGCCTTCTAAGACAGTCGTGAGGTGATTTGGACAAGACGTTAAAGAGTAGAAGGATTAACGTGTTGGTTTCGGATATTCGCAGACTATCTGCAGGTGGGATGGAAATCGCGTCAGATGACGTCAGAAATATTTCATCCAATTTTGCACAGTCAAATGAAATTAAAAGCTTCTCAGTAAATAATAAGAAGGCGGTTTTTGAGTGACTCAAAAGATTCCGATAAAGCAGCCCGTCTGTAATAATGAGAAATGAAGAGTTCTTTCTTTGGCTTTCTGCATTGGCCTAAATCAGCAGAACGTTTCTAAATACTCTTTCAGTTAGAAGCTGTTGGGAAAATGAGCAAAGAGGAGCACACATCAAATTCCGTTAAGTAGGTCTGTCAGCTCTCCAGCAAATCGACATAAAGATCTTGGCTATGAAGAGAAACAAACTGTGTACTCCAAACATTTTGTGGGAAGGAAGAACTTGTTACTATCATGTCATGCATAAATACTTGTCTAACTTCATTCCATGAATGGCTATCTTCAAGGAAAGGGATATTTTTCAGAATTTGCAGACTGTTTTCCAGATTGTTTGTTAGCCACTCTTAGTTTCTGGTTGGGTAAGTGAAAAATGCTTTGAACGTGTGGATACAATAATCTAAGGGGCATAATCTGTATATCCCTGCTTCTTACACTTAAATGGCTATGGCTCCCATAAAACTTGCAAGCTGTTCTATTTTGTGAAAGTAAATTCATGTATTATGCTTTCTAAGTCCTAACACACAGAAACATAAATCTCTGAACGGGTTCTTCTTCTAGCCTCAGGTCTTCTTATTATAACTAATGCAATACATTTGTGCGGGTAAGAAGTGGAGAAAAGACGATTCCACTGAAAATGGTAGTTGTAAAGAAGGCAAATTTGAAAAGAAATCCGTCATATTTCTCTCTCTTAAAGGAATTACACTGTCAATAAAAGAATGAAAATGCACCTTCTGTTGATTCTACCACATTAAATCCTGCAACGTTTTTTCAGAAATTTAGCCGATTGAGTAGAGTTCCGAAGTGAAGCAAGACAATCTTACCACAAAAAGAGTCTTGTATGCAGGGAAAAAAAATATGTATTCGCCGAAGATGTGCTAAGGAGAAATTAATGAAAATAAAAAGTACGCCTGATATCTTTAAGTTTCCAAGCTGTTCGTCTGATGTGTGACATAAAAATACAATTAGTATACTGAGCTAGTTCTTTAACCAAGTTTAACCGATTTATGCAAATTAATTTAGGGTGAATCAGGTCATGCAATGGTGTAATTTTAATAAGCATAAGTCAAAAGTGGTTGCTTGGATATAGTGTAATATATGAATATGTAGCCCATGAATAAGCTGAAAACCTGTGCATGCTATCTGCAATAATATGTACGATTACTACGTATATATGGCTCTGTATTTATACAAAGACGGAACCGGTGCAGTTTGCAACACCTGAACTTAGTAACGCACTTCATGGAAGAGAGGCCTTCTTGAGAAAGTAGTAGTTTCGCATGCAGTAAAAAGTCCTCTCATTTTCTGAATAAGAATGATTCATTGCCGTATTTATAAGTGCTCGCCACTGAGTTCTGTTGTGAAGGAGAGGAATTCTGTTCTCCTCTTCTACACGCATTTCTTTCAGTAATATTTTCGTATTCTATGCATTATCCCATATACGCATATGAATTCAAAACGTATCGTTCTTTGAGATTTTCTTACCGAAACTGTGCATGCACTATCTTCTTCCCTGTGCCTAACGCATGCCCATCCCATCATTTTGCACGTTACCGCCGGATTGAATTTTGGTAGGTGTAGAAGATATGAAGGTGTGTGTTTTACATTTTCTCTATTCTATTATGCCTTCCTCGCACACAACACCAAATATCCTTCTCAGCACCCTGATTTTGAACACGCTCATCCTTATGTACATTCCTTAATTAGAGAGGCAAATTTTCACACCCCTTTAACACATGAGGCAAAATTAAAGTTCCGTGTACTTTGGTCTGCATCAATTCGGATGAGAAATGGAAAGACATAATATTCTGGACCGAACCGTAGAAGGAAATTCCAGACTCCTGCATCTGAGAGAATGAAAGTAAATATATGTTAAAATTGTTTGGAGAAGTGTTTGATCTTTCGTTGCGGCACAAGTGAAAATAACAAAATTCTATGTTGGACGCGTTCTGAAAGTGGAGCATCAAACGGAGCAATGTCCGTAATTGTCAGTTAACATTTGACGTTCTTTAGTAATTTACCTTAAGGTATCAAAATTTAAGCTACTAGTTAAGGACTTGCCGATTGCAATGGCCGCGCGGACTAAGTCTGAAAACAGACGAAGCGACTTTGGTCGAGCCGACCGTCAAGTCGATCGTCGAATCAACGCGTCACTCAATATAGTTAAAAGTAAAAAAAAACATGACACTCGACGCGGCCTGCCACCGCTCGAAGGTCGACTCGACTCATGATTTCCCCGCGACTTTGGAGCGGCACGAAGGTCGTTTCGACACATCAGTCCATGGTTGACAGTGGAAGAGTTCACATGTGAAGGAACCAGACTGTTTAGACGCCGTGAGAGTGGTCAAGCAAGTCGACCGCCGTCACGACAGCCGTCTCGACAAGAGTCCTTCCGTGTGGACACTTGAGCGCGACGTCGTGGCAACGGTCGGCTCGACCAAAGTCGCTTCGTCTGTTTCCGGCCTAAGGCGTGGGCCTGCGGCCGCTCGCTTACTGGGATTGAGGGTTCGAATCCCGCCTAAGGCATGGATGTCTGTCTCTTGAGAGTGTTGTGTGTTGTCAGGTAGAGGTCTCTGCGTCGGGCTGATCACTCGTCTACAGGAGTCCTACCGAGCGTGGTGTGTCTACCTGAGTGTGATCGTGCAGTCTCGATAATGAGGAGGCCCTGACCCACTAGGGGCTGTTGGGTCATGGAAACGAAAAGTTAACGACTTACTTCGTTTTCGGGTTGTCCCGATTTCAAATATGTGACTGAGATTTGTTGTAAGTTTTCTCAATTTCTCCGGATAAATACGAGGATGTTACATGAAATTAGAACACCACCATCTTCGACCATGTTATATGACAAGAGAAGCAGTTTAGGTATAAGGTACCATTTTGGCTCGTTGGCGTAACCATTGATACAGTTGAAACTCAATAATTCCTTAAGTTTAAGTTAAATAAACTAATGCACAAAAGTTATTAACAAAGTAAGATATATTTGTAACCCCTACATACGTTTCGGCAAACAAGTTGCCATTCTCAGGGGGCGCATAAAAATCACACGTATCTATGTTATCCAGATACACATACATTTGGCATTATAATGGAAGTACACATGCCGCTCACAATATTAAAATTAATTGATGCCTATAGTCATAAAACTAAACGTTAAAAGTAAATAATACACTGTATCTAATTCAGTGATATAAGCTAATACTTCATATACGAGTAAGAAAGTAAAAATTACTATAAGCAAATATAGTTACATGATTCGACTTAGACGTTTAAAAAACATAAACGTTTTTAAAAAAAAGGTTTTACTGGCTGTTGGCCTTGTATACAATCATATAGTTGATCTACTCAGTCTCGCCCTGTGGTTTGAGATGTTGTGTGTCCGGTGAAGTGTCGTGTACACGACACTTCACCGGACACACAACATTTATGAAGCAATAAGTATTAAATATTATGAGTGTGTGTCTGTATTCTTGCCTTATTTATTCGGCAGGCAAATCGCATATTCTCTGCACCGTATTATATTGTCATCTTTGGCCAGTCTGGGTCTACCATATTTTTCCACATCATCTAAAAAATAGCACGATTTCGGAAAACATTATTGAACATAATGTGTTTAGATTTTATCTGCCACTTTCTTCTGAAAAATTTCTTACCCTAAGAAAACTCAGCGTAATGTTATCATAAATTTACATAGGTCGTCATGTAAATTGTACTCGTTGTTCCTGTCAGATTTTAATAAAATTTGTATATTCTGGACAGATGTACAAAAATTCCCAAATATCGAATTTCATGAAACCCCTTTCAGTGAGAGCCGTGATGTTCCATGCCGACAGACAGGGAGACAGAAAGACTTACCGACGGACAGACAGACAGACAAAAAACGGAAGTACAGACTGAGAGACGTGATGATGCTGAGAGTCCTTTTTCCCAATGTAGCGAAGGCGTCAAAAACCAAAATTTTCCATTCAACACATAGTTGGAAAACAAATGACCTCAATATAGGTTCTGAGTTGGGTGGAAATATTTACCGTCACAATTGAGAGAGCGTCCAAACACATCGCTGATAAGAAAAGCAGAAATAGTCCACACATTGCAAGATTTATTGTAGCCTCCAACATTTCCATGTATCTGAAAAAAAAAAAATTATCCTGTAAAATGACTTCTCTCTGCCGGGAAAATGAGTGCAATTTAATTGATGTTCTCTTAAAAGTTTTCGCACCGTTTTATGTCCTGGTGGTGACGTATGCAATCGTTTAGTTTTTTCCGCATATGCTGGAACACTTCTTCAGAAATGTGAGTTTGTCTCTCTGAATCCTTATGCTCAGTATCTTCTCCAGAGTTCTGTTCGGTTATGACATGTTCCTGTCTAATATCCAAAAGGGCGGCGCTGAGCTTCTCCAGCTGACTGCAAGCTACACACACTAATGTAGCGTACAGGCTTGGGAAACCAAAAAATAAGCTCACTCCGGAGAGTGATGCAATGGCCTGCGTGAGACAGAAGTTTCAGTTATTCTGGTTCTAGAATTCACTCTTTGAGTCATAGAGAAGGAAAATGATTCTTTACTTTGGCATCTTAATGTTTATTAAGGAAGTTTTTCTTATAGGAAATTTTTTTTAAAAAACACAAGCATGTTATATTCTAATTAAGTCCAAAAGAAACTTTTCATGATAAAAATACGTCACGTTGTTTTTCAATATAACAGCTAAATTTTTTGACTTCAGGTTGACACTATCATCAGGTTATATTCTAAAGAATACACAGATTAAATATTACAAGAAGGATCAATTTGTCTTTTAAATCAGTTTTGAGATCTTAAACATTATAATTATATTTCATGAAAATATATTTCTTTGAGTAGTAATAAAAATATAGCGCCAATATCTATGATATAATATAATATACCACATATATTATATTAAGTACAGTGTTGACGACTCATGCAATTTCTGTTGCAATCATTTTGGCTATTAAAATGTCGATCCATCCGGATGAACGCTTAGATAATTTTGAAAAGCGTAGTGGGTTTACCCCTTTCGACCAAACAATATACTCGTAGAGTACTGTACGTGTTTTGAATGCTTGAAAAAATGTTTCTCTTGTGTATACGGGATATTAAAGAATTAATATTTAAAAATAAATAAATAGCAGAAATTTTAATTGGAATTTTAGGAAAGAATAAGGTAAAAGTAAAGTTTACCCTAGAACAGGCCATGAAGGCCCAGAGGCGGAGTAGAGGTATATCTCCACTCTTTCTTTAACTTCGGCGATAGATGGGGGTGGGTGGTCAACGCCACGCCCCAGCCGCTTTACCCCCGGGAATGACCCGGTACGCATTGTACAGGAGGCTGGGTAGGTCCCATAGCCGGTGTGGACGGGTGCTGAAAATCTCGCCCACACCGGAATTCGATCCCCGGACCGTCCAGCCCGTAGCGAGTCGCTATACCGACTACGGTATCGCGGCCCAATTTTAGGAAATAATGGCAAGGAAATTTAACCTTTTGTGTAATTGAATATTTTGGTATGTAAATGAGTAAGGTAGAGCATAAACTACGTTTACAATAAAAATTAATTAACATGATGTCATTAACATTATTATTTCATAGCAAATCTAATGACATTTTTTTCCTGAAAGTCAATAATCGTTTTGAGATATGCATACCGTCTTCTAAAGAACACCTAACACTTTTTTTGTTCTCCTTATTATAGTCCTTCCTTTTTATTAATTTGCTTAATAATGGGTTCACTATATCAACGAAAACATAGCTGCTATTTAACGAAACAAAACAAATTTGTGTCAATAAATCGTATATTTATTCCATTAAAATCATTTTGGCTTTGTACGTGTTTTTCCATTTTTGCTCGCATATCATGTCTGTGTTTTTGTTCAATCATTTTCATATATTTCACTCCTTTCCTCAAGAATATGACCATATCCTTCACAATATTTATTTTTAAATTGTGGTAATACATCTTATTCGTTAAGATTTGCACTCGCTTTCGTATAAGTACTATAGAAAGTTTCGAGTGTCAAGTGATATGAGTACATGCGTTTGTCTAAGAACAGCAAGCCTTGTTTTACTCCCTCGTTATGTTCCTGACTATTTGGGCGTAAAGGAAAAAGGCGTAAATAAAACATGCGTTTTAAGTTTCATAGGTTCTCGTGTGAGAAATGAAGAAGTATTACACAGAGTCAAGGAGGAGAGGAACATCCTACATACAATAAAAAGAAGAAAGGCTAACTGGATTGGTCACATCTTGCGTAGAAACTGCCTTCTGAAACACGTGATTGAAGGAAAGTTAGAAGGAAGGATAGAAATGACGGGACGACGAGGGAGAAGACGTAAGCAGCTACTGGATGACCTTAAGGAAAAGAAAAGATACTGGAAATTGAAGAGGAAGCACTAGATCGCACCCTGTGGAGAACTCGCTTTGGAAGAGGCTACGGACCTGTCGTAAGACAGACTACAGAATGAATGAATGAGGTTCTCGGGAGCCTAATACAGTACAGCAGCCAAAGAGCATTAAATGAAGGGGGTTAATTAAAGATCGTTCTTTGTTGGCAAGGAGCGTTAAGACAGACAGACGTAAAACAGAAGGGCTCAAAAGAAGGGCTTGGTTATACTGCATTGTGCAGTTTGTTATACTTGTAAACCTTCCTTTATTCTTGAAAAGTGAAACAACTGGTGCTGTGTCCTCTTCTTCAAAATAACATTTAGATTCTAATGATATTTTTTCAGTATCGTAATGTGAGACTAATTCAATGAAGTATTTGCTAAATGAGACACAACCTTTTCTCGTTATACTTGTACGCGATTTGGTTTAGTAAATTATTTTCCACCGTGGTGCGAAATCAGTGGCTTCTTCATCAATAATACAGTTGTTACAGACATGCGCTTCAAAGAGCTCTATGTAGCAACTTAGTATAACGGGCGGAATGCAAGTAAATTTAAATATCAGTAGATATTCACTGCATGTATTACAAAAATATGACTGCAGTATACGTCTTTGAATTCGTCCCTAAATGATTGAAGCCGGGAATGTAGATATGACATTTTGCCGCACCTAAAGTAGCTTCTTTATAGCGGAGATCTGTGGGAACTTGTGGACGGCATGTCTCAGTCTATAGAATTAAACGTTACGCAAGAATTTTAGTGTCATAAGTAAAAGAAAAATATATAAAATATAAAGTATAAGTGTATGTATTGCATCGTTCTTGACGTAATACATTTTTACTGATTCCATGATTTCATTAATTTCACGTTATTATGTTGATACATAATGTTGCCTCTTTTCAAGTTTGTGGAAGTAAGTGTAACAGCATTCTGTCCCCTAAATTATTTATCATAAGCCACATACCATATTTTATTTGGGAAACGAACATGTCTAACGGACAAATGGCGGATCGTTTACACTTCTATGTGATTCCGTTCATGTTGAAGTGAATAAATAAATAAATAAACAAGTAAATAAATAAATAAAATGAATAAAATGAAACTCTTAACATGAAGACTTGGACTACTGTTTTGAATTTTTATGGGAATCTCTCCGTCATTATATCATGTTAGTTGGAATCTGTCCTCAGTCTTTACACAAAACCACTACATAAAATCTTTACTGGTAACTCACTTACTTATAAATGCTGTACGAGATTGCAACCCTCGGAAGTATAAATTTTCTGCCGTCTTCCTTGTCCTACGCTACCCGGATGTCTTAGTTGACATTAAAAGATCTCACTATCATTATCACAAAAGTTCATCTCATGGGACTCTCTGACGTGTTGGTTACCTCAGACGAACTTGTAGTGCCTAGCAGTCCAGTCACTCATACAATAAAACACAGATTTATTTTAAGCCGCTATATTTCGCAGATTAGTGTTACGAACCCGATTAAGCAAATTATTACTTTGCTTACACATTTTGCTGAAAGACGAGCTGTAACATCACACCGATTGCTATATTATCTTTCGAATTTCTAAGCGTAAACTCTACAAACACAGGGCTTGCGGGTAATGCATCTGACGTGTTTAAAAACGGCAACGTTGCTACCCGCGCCTTCATCCAACCTTCCAAACTTTTGTCACGATAAAAAAGTGTACTATTTCTGAAAATCTTTATTTGCGTAATATTATAGCCGAAAATTATTTAGCATATCTTTTGTTTCGAGACATTGAGATTGCCAGTCATCAGTTTACGGTGTTTCGAGACAGTGCGACTGCAAAGCATCAGTTACTGTGTTTCGAAGCCATCTGCAGACAACGGAACTAAAGCCAAGCCCAGTGCATATTGTTCGATTCCTTATTGTCATAAAACCTACAAACCTGTTGCATTCAAGAAAATGTCACAGCAGGACATAAGTTCAATGCTCCAGAACATTTTTAAGTTTCGAATCCCCGCTGTGGTGTAACTGTTACAGGAAATAACAGTCACGTTTGACGAATTCCTAAAATTAATTTTGACAAGCTGATGTGATCATAATATATCAAGTGTTTAAGGCTGTTTCCTGAGATCTTTAAACCTCGAAGGCAATCCAAGGGTAATAATTTAAGTAAAGAAAAGAAAGGAACACTTATTTATCCATGAATTTTGTATTGGGTTTAGTGTGAATATTTTAAATTACAACATTCATGTTTTTCGCGAAATGACTTTATCAGGGCAGTGACTATTAGCATAACTGATAAAATATATGTGACGCCGTGTACATTTGTAGAAATATACCGAGGTTTGAGAGGGAAATGTTGCCAACACCATCAGTGTTTATGATGATGGAGGCGGTGTTATATTCTTATGGCATCACACCTCACCAAACATTCATACATTTCTGGAATTGTTTAATTTTTTAATTCAACTGAAGTCGCATACCTATAAAGTGCTCGTTTATCTCCAAGATACGCCAAATCTTTGGTAAGGTAACTTTCGAGAATGCACAGAACCACGCCCGAAACTTTATGAACGTCTCTTTCATGTATTACGTGCTCTGGATTTCAAACATCCTGGGTTGCAAACTTAACATTGTTATTACAGGACAGGGCACAAATCATAGATGGCTTAAAAAATAAATGCCTAAAATATGGCATAATTTACCTACGCATAAAATAAAGGTATCTTATTAAAAGTTAAATTTTACAGGTTTTGGCCTATTTTATTATACTCGGTAGCATATTTTCTATTTGATTTATAACTGTTTCGTATCCCCGTTTCTTGTAATGTTCCGATAAGTTCAACAAGTCAGTACATTTAAACAGTAAACCCTACCTGTATTATACTCGCCAGCACGTATACTGGAATTGAAGATGTGTCGAAAGGAAACCACGAAGTGAAGATCATTTCGTGGTAGAACACTATGCGAAACGTTGACTGGATAGTGTGAAATACAATAACGAACCACACTAAGTATTTGGTAAGACGTTGGATGATCGGGATGTACCCTGCCTTTGTTAAATATCCGGTGTCAGGATCTCTGGTCGGCAGTTCTTCCCATGTGAAGGAATCCGTCAGAGTAAGAAGATGTTCGATGTCACGTTTATGGTAACTGTAATGGGAATATATGTTGATTAATAAAATAGTAAGCATTATTAGTACTTGAGAGTGACTGTTGATGTATCATGTATTTTATGCTGCGTGACGTCATTGCGAAGGCAGATGTTTGCTTCCTCCATGTTATATTGATGTATAAAAACAATTCAAATTTCTTTCCCTGCATCACTTAAGGCCTCATTTTTCAAGACTCAGGATCTCTGTGCCCGAGAATTTATTATATAGCACTGGTCGGAAATTCCTTTGCTTGAAAGAAATTCTTTCCTCTTAATTTCTGTGTAATTGAATTTCATACACACTACCTTGATAAACTGTACTTTTATTTCCTCGTGTCCCATCCTTTGCGAGTAACTTGTAATTTGTTTTGTGGATAAGTTACAAGTTATGAGATCTTCAGTTATCAGAAAAAATGAAACCTTCAGAGAAGACCGTGCTTCAAGTATTTACTTTCGATCTAAGATATTCCGGTCTAAATGACCATCATCAGAGATCGCTAAGTTATAATTACAAGTTCACATGTCTATTATATTGAATATTATGTACCCTGTTTGTTTTATTGTCCTTAAATACTAAATTACAAGAGACAAATATTTTATAAAATTGCCTTCGGTTATGTTTGAAATCTTATTAGTGTTCGAAATATTATTGTAAATTCTAGGATTTTATAGAACATACTGAATATAATGTGGCATACCTGAGATTGAAGTGTACCCATACAGCGACTGACATAGCAAAAAATACGCGGATTTTCTTCATTGCTTGCATCAAATCATATCTATGAACAAACGTATCCATTAAAGCACACATAAAAGTACTGTAGTAACATACCACACAGAGTGTATTATATAAGATTTGAACTTTTGATGGCAAGGGAAAATTGAGTGGAATTCCCGCGAGTCGCAAAAAAGACAGAATTATTTTGTAGCGGCTTTCAAAAAGATGGTTATCACACGACACTCCACTATTCCTTTCATGTCTCATGTGTAGCACTTCTTGTAAATTCATAAAGTGTGTGTTTTAATGACAAATTATATGTAGGATGCACGAATATTTCCACGCCTTTTCCAGAAGTGTGTATCACTCAGACGATATAAATTGTGTGAGCACTATGTAGGCCAGTGTATATAAAGTGGTGTAGCGTCGTATAGCTTTACTTCTTAATTGATTTAAAGTATTGACGAACCAAACATACGATTGGTTTTTTAGATTTTGCGTGTCAGAATCGGGCGGCAACTCTTGACTAGCAGAGAGATCATGCGCGCAAAGTAAGTGCGTGTTTCAGAAACTTAAGTAAAGGAACGGGACTCAGTAAGGAAGACTTGATGGTTTTAGAACATCAATAATTGAAGTGTCCAAACTAATATAATGTCCTAAATTTTGTGGTACAAGTGCAATAAAATTGTATGACTGATAATTTTAATGCTTATTAAAATACTTAACTGTATTTTTCTGTGGCGAAAATGGTGTTTGGTTGTGTTTATATTTCTTTCATATGTGACCCTAGATGGGCGGGGCTTGTGAGACGTATGGGGTACAGCAGAGTTGCATAAAGGGTTTTGGTGAAGAGACCTGATGGAAAGAGGTTACTTGGTAGGCCTAGGCGTAGATTGGAGTATAATATTAAAATGGATCTTGAAGAAGTTGGATGGGGAGGCATGGATTGGATTGCTCTGGCTGAGGATAGGGACAGGAGGCGGTTGCTTGTGAATGCGGAAACGAACTTTCGGATTCCACAAAATGCGGGGAATTTCTTGACTAGCTGAGTACCTGTTAGCTTCTCAGTAAGAACTCTGATCCATAGAGATAGTTCGTTATATGTGACCCATTTCCTTTCATTTTCTTCTTGTGAGATTTAAATATGTTTACTTTGTAATAAATAAAGGGGCAAATGTGGTATTACATTCTGTTTTAAAGATTGGGAAGGCCATTACAAATATCAAGAAATTAACGATTTGGAAAGGGATGGAAAGGTGTTTGAACGTACCTTCATAGCATGTTTTTAACATGGCAGGCGACAATAACGAACGTAATGAAGACGGCCGTGACTCAACCGACGGCAAACAGGGCGTGAGCTGGGAGCGTCACAATTTACAGGAAAACACTGGCGTAGCGAGGTTTTTGGCGCACCGGATGAGTAATCACAATGTCTACCCGTAACATAAAAAAAAATATCGATTTTTTTTTAAGTCCTTTATACTCGGCTCAGTGATTTAAAGTTTGCAGATTGCTGAAAATCAATTTTTTTTATTTAAAATATTCACTTTGCCCTTTCTGATTTCGTTTCGACTCTGCTACCTGGGGCTTTAAATATGTTTAATGAATTTTCTGATTTATTAGAATTTGCAACTACTTTCGAATATGTTTGGGTATAAATGCTCTAGTTGTACTCATAGAAGCACGTAATTTTACCTGAAAAAAACAGCATTGTAGCGTAACATTAAATTCGTAAACGTGTCTTCATTCTTCAGAGTCTGAAAGTCTCATGCTATTTTCTTTACTTCAAAATCAAAGGGAGCCTTTAATGATGTTTAATAGATACCATAATACGGGACTTATTCAACAAAATTATTTCTAGATGATTTTACTTCGTAATTTCCGCAATGGCATGAAACCCATTGCTGCGTCATCAATAATACATTTCTTAAAGACAGACGTTACCGAATGCTTTTTGTAGCAATTGATTATAACGGCCAAAGAGGTATCCGGTTTTAAAATTCAGCTGACACTACAGGTCATTGGCACGATAAAACTTTTCTTCATGATGAAGGTGAATGCTGATTGGCTTCTTTGCTTTTGCGTGCAGGAACCGGGCGGCAACTCCGTCTTATAGATCATGCGTACAAAGGAAGAGAGTGTTATGCAAGCTAACGGGCTCACTGAGGAAGAAGTGGATTTTTACGTCAATCTATATGTCCAATTTTATTGTAATGTCTTTTATTAGAATGGTACATGGGCATTAAAATTTTACGACTAGGAGTCATAAAATGTATTGGAATTTTAACTTCATATTTTTTTACATCTGTCATTTTATTTGGTTGTTTTGTACACTATTTCTTTTATTTGTGACTAAAATTCTTTCCATGTTCTTCTGATGGGTTATAATGTGCTTCATAATAAATGAAACTATCAATATGCAAAGTTGATTAACCAAAAACATAGTACAATTAACCAGGTAAATATAGATACCTATTACTGTATATCATACATTCTCCGGCAGGGGGTACGCGGTGGCGCACTTGGTTGAGGCACTGGGCTACATGCCGGAAGGTTGCTGGTTCGATTTCCGATGGGGGATCATTTGGATTTTTCATTTACTTAATCTTTCCTGCCGCACTGTGGCCCTGGGTTCGACCCAGCCTCTTAACAGAAATGAGTACCAGGGATATCTCCTTGGGGGTAAAGGCGGCCTGTGTATAGGGCTGAAAACCTTACCACCTTCATGTGCCGATTGTCTAGTAATTCCAGGAGCCTCAGCCTCTTGAAACCCTAAGGGCCTGTCGAGGCCTGTAATGGAATAGCTTTTCCTTTTTTACATTCTCCAGCATGTTTCGTTTGTAACTGAACCATCAACAGGGAGATTACAATTAAAATTAGATTGAAACATCCAAGATATATTATTACATATACATTCATCGATGTTGTCTAGGTCATATATCGTATGAACTTAAAGTTGTTATGGCACTGAATACGAGTAGGCCGGGTTCAATATTTCGCCAGTATATAATATATGTACATAGTTAAAATACTGAAGTAAGAATAAACAGCAAATTTTCAAACCTTCGAGACGCTTACTTTTCGACGGCATACGTACCTTTCAATTTAGAGATGGTACTTTTGTTTGTCGGCGCAATAATGACGTTTTGCACCTGTAAAGCTATACCCGAAAAACTGTGTTAAACTACGTATGTGACTTTCAGGCAATCTTAATTCAAATTCCGCCGGAAAGTAACGAATCGTTCGGTAATGTTCTTTCGGAAACTCTAAATTATCAGCGCTGAGTACCGCGTCGCGTTTACCGACATCCGGGCTTGGGTAAGTGTTTTCAACCTTTGGTCATCGACGATTCAACATGTCACTTCTTATCAGACACCTGACTAGTGACCGTGGAATTCTAAGTTCACCTCCAGAAAAAAACGTGCCATTTCTTACTGTAATTAGATAATTATTTATCTGTTCTGAGATTGGAATGTGGTAAGTAAACATATAATTGAGTTCGGACCGCACCGACACAACATTGCTTGTAATGGACTTCAGTTTGACGATCAACAACCGCAATTTACTGTCACCACATTGGTAAATAACTGGAATTAAAGGAGGTTAAACTGCTTGAGGTTTAAGGGTAGCCTGTCATTTCAAACTTATTGTGACGTGTTAGCCTTTAAGGGGGTTTGCCCGGCTGGGTATAAAATTGTTCATTCTGGTCAAGGTCATTAATAACAAAGTAGTAACTATCAGTAAGCTAAGTTAGTATGGAACAAAGCCTATGCTCATTTTTTTTTGGTCGAATATAATCAGTACTCAACAGTTTCAACAGTTGACCTCGATTTTTATCCGGAAAAATGCCTAAGAAATTATCATATTTGCAACGTGACACGTACTTCATCGTAAATAACTGCCATCGGAATATTTGAGCTGCAATAGAGAGTGGAGATTTTAAGTAAAGATAACAGCAGGGAAAGAAATTGTTTTGGCCTTCAGTGGCGTGAATGGCAGTAAAGAGTATACTAACTAAACTAACTAAAGTAATTGCATGGAGTAGAGTTATTCTTGAGAACCTAACAGTTCCTCAGCTAGTCAAGGATTTCCCCGCATTTTAAGGAACCCGAGGGTTCATTACCGCATTCACAAGGGCCCACCACCTGTCACTATCATGAGCCACATGAATCCAGTCCATGCCTCCCCATCTCACGTCTTGAAGATCCACTTTATTATTATAATATTGATATGATTTGAAATGTTCTTTTCTCATCAGAATTATTTATAGCTTATCGACGTACGTACAATCTAGTTCTTCCTCTCTCCCAATACTCAGTTTTTCTTTCTTAGCTTGGTTTTCCCATTTACATTTTATCTTCTCTGCGAGGGTGCCTAAATTTCGCTGGTAAGTGGTATTTTTATCAGCTAGTATTTTCCTGAGTGTTATTTCCTTGCTGATATGCGGCCATTTGCTCTTCAGGAGCTCCTCTCTCCACGTCTGTGATTCTGGACATTTAAACAAATGGGATTCGCTCTCCTATGCGCACAGAAAGCATCAGGCTCTCTCCGTGCCCTGTTCCCGCTCCATATAGTTTTCTGATCCTCAGCCTACACCACTTCTTTCTTTCATAGTGCAGGATGTGTACGCCTCCATTCCCTAGAAGCATTTCAATTCCTCACAGAGTGATAAAGATATCCTCTTTCTCATTTCGGCTAGCTGCGCCTGTCTTTCGATTTAATAATGTGTCAAGTGGTCCTTATGTCTGTCTCTCCTGCGTTTTTATTATGTAACAATGGAGAAAGTAAACCTTCATATATTGTAGTAATTGTAACACTCTTTCCTTATTGTAATTTTTAAATAATACTTCTCCACAATACAATTAAAACTACATATATAATTAATAATTATTTTTAGCGAATTGTAATTTGTGCATTACACCGAAAGTTTCCATATTTTATATTAAAATTGCGCATCATTACGTGTAAATCCCATTCATGATGAAACAAAATTCTCTGAGTGAGACAGTGTGTTTGTAAATTTCCAGGTACTGGTAAGTACAAACAAATCTTAGCGTGATAAATACAATACATTTCGACCAGTGTGGGAGATAAACTACATAGGATGTTATAAATAATAACTACTGCTATTCACTGAAGTATAATTCAGTGAGGTTACAGCGGCTGAGAGTTGTCGGTATGCTTGTCTTTCACATGTAGAAGAAACATGAATAATAATAGAGATTGGTTTATCATCTGCAAGAAAGGAATAGAAATTACAGTCACTTAGAAAGAAAGATAAATTACTAATTTTATTATTATTATACTAAATATTTTCTATACAATAACTTCATCATTTGAAGAACAAAGTCGCCTTACCCTAAATATTCTACATTGTGAATGACGGAATTAATCTCTCAGAAGAAAATCTTTCGCAATAACATTATATTTACTTTACTTGTTGGTGACCAAGTATTTATAACTGTATTCACAGGAGCTATTGAGGAACCCGGTACTTCGCAAGACTTCCTCATTGAAAGACCTCATTAGTTAGCTTATTTAAGTCCAGAACAAAAATTTATATCTACGTGTTGTAAGATATCTTTCTCTCTAAATTAGTGCGATGAAAGCTTTTTATGAACTTTTCAACCCTTCTATGCCTGCTGCATACAACACCAATGTCGTACTCCCAATTAGGGTTAAGGAATGCAATACACTGCTCAATAAATTTAATAAGATTTTCTTCAAGCAATTTTATCGTCCAAATTGTTATTATTTTTAAGTTTAAATATACACATAAGAGTAATAAACGTCATACCTATAGACATTTCGATTTTTTTTGTATTTACGTTATCCTCTCAATCTGCATATTGATTAATAACACTTGGCACACGCAAGTTCGATATAAAGTGAACAGACCTTCCACATTATTCTACACGGTACTAGTGTCATTCGAACGTTTCAGAAAGTGACGTTGTTCACAATTGCAGATTGATTTTAGATTTTTAGGAAGTTTATTTTTCAAAACGCGAGTACATTCTTATCTTACACACACATCGAGCAGAAATGTAGAGTAATAGTACTTTCAATTTTGTTTCGATTTTGGCAGGTAAAATGGATGTATTATACATCGCTTTTAGTTCGTGACGTATTAGGTAAATTAATACTTCATTTGACGCGTTTATAAACTTTGTGTTACCTGAATTCTTGCTAATTCGGTCTACTTTAATCCGATAGACTGAACTTTCAATATTCACTACTTTGGGTGGAGATGTACGTACTTGTGACCTTGGGCTTGTTTTATTTATGGCTTATTCAAGTCAGCTATTCGAGTCTGTATTGCTCGAAAGTATGCAGGCTGTATTTGAAGTGGGACATCTCGTTGTGATGAAGATGTAAGGATGCAATTATAGTAACCGTCAATCAAAACAACTCTTTATATACTGTATGGTTTTTACTGCAGCATTTTTCGGCTCATGTATTAAAAGGCTCACAAGATACCAACGAAAAGTTGTTACGTAAAACACCTGATATTATTTTACATTTCCATGTATGTGGTTGAGACTTCAACTTCCAGTATCATAAAATTATATGATAAAGATAAACCATTAAATTTAAAATTATTTTATATAAACAATAAGAAATAACAATTAAAACGAGATGAAATTAACAATACTATATAAATAAATAATAAAAATATAATAATATTCTAAATAATTAATATAATAATATAATACATAATATATTTAAAATACTATATTAGTACTTCTAAATGGGAGTGTAGATCTAGAGTCCTCCTGGGGGGTTGTTATATTTTACTTTCTTCGGTACGTGTTATCAAATGTAGGAATGTTGAGGTTGCTTTGGAAGTACTTCCTAAACAACGTCATTGTATAAATGCCATATGAAAACAGGGAATTTGAGGTTTTCAAGTACATTTACTCATACACTTCCGCGGAGATCATCTGACCGAGTATAATGATAATGAATACATAGAAATGACATCAGCAAAATTCCTACATTTCAGAACACGTGTTAGGGAAAGTAAAATATAAAAAACCCCGAGGCTACGTCTTGATCTACACTCCCGTCCGGACGTATTAATATATTGTTTTTGCTCAAAATTATTTTACGCTGTTTTAACTTGTCTTTTTATGCGATGCGCATATAATATAATTTCAAATTTAATGTTTTCTGCTTATCACATATTTTTATGCTATTTTAAGTTGAGATATTGACAACATGCATAGAAACTTAAAATAATTAATGTGATTTAAGTAACAAGTTTTCTTTGGTCTTTGTCAGTCTGGTGATGGCTCTTTATACATGAACCGAAACATGTTGCAAAAAAACTTTACAACAAAAAAAGAGTTGTGATCGACGGCTACTATCCTTATATCGGTATTCAGGTTGTTCCCTTTCTACGTTCTGCAGTAAATCCTGATATGGAACACAGATTATGATTGCTTAGAAAAATTATTTTAGTTAAACTGCAATAGATCAACGCATATTGCAAGCAGTCAGTGTGTACAGCTAAGCTTGCAAGAAGACACATTGCCCTCTCTTCTGTATACCTTAAAAGAATGAGACAATAAAAACAGAGCCAGAGCCTACGAGCAACGAAACATTTACTTGCACCTCATTAAAAAAAAAGTAGGCTTATGTCCGAGGTATACTACTACATCTCTAAACTGAATGCAGTTGTTGTAGGATGGTTATGGCGAAATTAATTCTGGACAGTTAAATATGATGGTTCCACGAGCATTATTAAAAGTCTAATAATTGTGTAAACATTTCCAGAATGGGTAGTTCGGTTTTAAATACCGGACGCAATAGTAGAGAAGGCCTAGAAAATATTTTAAAAATGCTTTATTGTGAAAATATGTTCATAATAAGATTAGCTAGTTAAAGCGAATGTTTGATTAATCTAGACGTAGAGGGTACCTACATTTACTCCCAGCACTAAACCCATGCCGTAAATTTCCAACGTTACGGGCAATCTTATTTAGAAGGTCAAGGAGGTTTCCGAATAAATTTAGTACGTGGATGTTACGCCACTCCAATTAGGAGCAAAGTCGTAACATGATGGTAGCTACCTAGTTAATTTTTGGACTGTCTGAGGCAACTTTTATAGACTAAAGTAGAAATGAAAGGTCATATAGGATTGTCCCTGTGTAATTAAGAGTTGTGATTCAGAGGTGTGAATCAGTTCTGGTTCCAGACGTTAATTTGCATATCATAAGACGCAGCACTCTGGCAAGGCGTGCGATACAGCAGAGCTACTGCTATTTTGTGTTTGCTTATGAAGAGGTGTAGGAATTAGGTTTGATTTATCCAACCTGATGCTAATTCTGTAAATTACATTTGCTAATTTAGACCTGCTGCTAAATCTAAATTTCGACATAGGAGATAATTTCTCTGATTAAATATTGAAATATATTTATTCCGTGCATTTTAATGATAAAATAATGCGCACGCACGGTTTTATGGTATAAGATATGGTTGGCTGTTATCTGTGGTTGATAATTGGGTTAGTTACCATATTTCAGGCTGAATTCCAAGCAGCAAGTAGCAAATATAAATTACTGTGCTAAAAGTAAAATGTTCTTAATAAATCATGTTCCTTTTCTTGACATGAAACTACAGAGTGTCTGTCACCCACATGTATATATGTACTGTGTAAGCTAATAAGTGTTACTTTACAATGATGTCTAGATTTGAGCATCTCGACTGCTGTTAGATAGATGTGTCTACTGCACATTACACTCCCGTTTGTGTAACTAAATGGAAGTCCACCTAATCTTCTGGACTTTTCGAATGCATATCCTGAATAATAACTGTTTCTCCGTAAGGCATTACTCGATGCATGTTGTTTAATACCCATGAAGAAAGCATAAATTTTCTACTTGAAGTGTTGAGCCCCTTACATTGAAATTTAAAATGACCTACATAATTGTGTACCTGTAATTTTAAGATGTGAGTGAAGGAACTAACTAACTAACTCCATGGAGCAGAGGCCTTCTTGAGAAGCTAACAGGTCGTCAGCTAGTCAAGAAATTCCCAGCATTTTATGGAACCCGAAGGTTCATCACCGCACTCACAAGAGCCCGCCACCTGTCCCTATCCTGAGTGAAGGAACTGCTCTTACATTTGAACTCAATGGTATATACTGAACTGATGTAGCCGAGCTAGTCATCCGGGTTGCACGTTCTACGAGTAGCCATGAGCTTGTGATTTTAAGGTTTGGATCCCAGTATCAATGCATGTATACAAATTGTGAGGAACTATTTTAGCTCGAATATATTTTGTCTCGAGCCAATAACAGTGTGAGTTCAAATCACAAATTAAAAACCAACAAATGCAATGTATTTCACATATACAGTTCAATACCCCTACATATGTTTCGGCTTTACCAAGCCATTATCAGGGGGTTCCTAGGTTTACATATACTTAATATCCATTATTTTCGTCCAATGACTTACATATATATCACACATAAAACAGCTTCGTAATCACTAATAGAATAGAACACATTCAATATACGTTATTTAACATATAAAATCTTGGGTATGGGATGCGTAAAAATTCGATGTTATATATATTTTATATATGTGTTTAAGTTCAAAAGTTTTTTAAGATTTTATATTTCGCATATGTGTTTACAAATTCTTGGCAGTCTTCTTTTGTACAACTTATCCAATTAGAATTGTACAAAACAAAACTGCCAAAATTTCGTAACAAACGTATGTGGAAGATACAATCTTAAAAAACTTTTTAACTTAAACACATATATATATATATAACATATACGTTTTACGCATTCCATACCTAAAAATAACAGATATTGAATGTGTTCTAGGTTATTAGTGATTACGAAGCTGTTTTATGTGTGATATATGTATGTCATTGGACGAAAATAATGGATGTTAAGTATATGTAAAACTTGGAACCACCGGATTATGGCTTGGTAAAGCCGAAACATATGTAGGGGCATTGGACTATACATGTGAAATACATTGCATTTGTTGGTTTTTTAATTTAATTTGACATCAGAATGCATGGAGAATATAATGTGAAAAAACAGTGTGTTTTCTCAGTGTGTAAATCCATGTATGTAGTGTTAAGATGGGAAAAAATTCTAAGTAAGGAGTAGAACAAAGTTGTTTATTTAGCTATGAGTGTATGAAGAATTACACCCAAGATTTATCGTGGTTTTTATCTACAGCGCTAAACACATTTATTTAAAATAACGCTTTATAATTGGTCAGTCAGTTAGACTGCATATACAAGACGTAGAATTAACTACTCTTCTATTTTAATATCTCGATTGAAAGAGAATAGAAAAGGGCGGCCCTATGTACCACAAAACGTTACTGCAGCGGAACCATTTTTGTGAGCTTTAAAGAAACAGTGTTGTCACACAAGGATCTTACATCCCCTACATGTAGTTATTAGTCTTTTTATTACAAACTTCCCAGGGTTTATAGCACCCTGACTCTTCCCTTCGTAGCAGCCAAATTTCTATACTGAAAGGAAACAGTAACAAGAGGGAATGCTTCGTATTGTGAATTTATAACTACCAGATTATTTATCTGTTGTTATTAAAAGGAGAAGACCAAAGGCAATATGCTGGGCTGAACCGCGGATTACTCGAGTGGCATTTCGGGCCATGAATCTGGGACTTTAAGAGCTACAATGCATTCAGAACATTTAAAACATAATCTTCCTTTCATAAACCGATCGTACGATGCAATTTCTTTTAATAATTCTAGTGTAAATGTAAGAAGAAGGACCATTAATTTGCGAGTGTCTCTGACTGTGTAAAGAATACAAGGCAAACATTGCTTTAAAATTAAGATATTAATATGTTTCCATTGGTGGTGTTCGTATGGACAACGGAGAGTTTGCTTCCTGTACTGGATGGTACTCCTTATTTTCAGAATATTTTATTGTACACGTCACAAAACTACGGCACAGAAGAGTTTGAAATAATGTTTTTCCTTAGCTATTAAAGAAAATTGAGGGAATCGTAAATCTCATTTTTCATGTCCATCAGAGAGAGCAATTTGTCACTGTCCATTCCCTGACATCACAACAAGTTTATTTAGAACTTATTTAGTATTATTCCTTCATCTATTAGCAGGAATTGCGAGCGTTATCTCTTGTCTGGGGAAAATTGTCACGTTTTTGTCATGAATCTTCGTCCCTCTTCGTACGCTATGGGTTTGTCTCATCACGTGTCCTCCAACTCTTAATAAGGCTATTAATATTTTGTTCAGAATATCCTAATTTTAAAATTCTTTCCAGTTTCATGTCACCTTCCCCCCCCCCTCCCCCATGCTCGGATGTTGTCCTTACAAATTACTTCTCATACACCAACTCTGAACGTTCCTGATATTAAATAGAAGCCAGAGATGCGCACTTATTCGAAACAGAAACCAAACTTTTATGGTTGAATTTTTTCATATTTAAATGGCTGGAGAGGTAAGATATGGTAACAACAAAAATTCCAGTTCTTAACCTATTTGTAAATTCTTCATAAGTCCCTCTGAAGATACGCTGGAACTCTTGTACAAACTAATAGAGTCCACAATTATTGTCAACATAATGTGTTTTTTTCACGACGTCATATAATGAACGCAGATCATAAGCTGATATTTATTTTTCAGTTTTCATTCCTCCTCTGTTTCATGGACATTTCTAATTCATGTACGAAATTCCCTGCAGCCTTTTTTATTTCATGACTTAGCTACCATTTATGGCTATCAAATTTAACGTCAAATACTTTTATTAAGATTATTTCATGGAGATATATTTCGGTCCTGAGATAATGTGCAAGTGTACTCTCACTGTTCCGAATAGCCTGAGTCCCAGATATGTCGGAATAAAGTAATAATAATGAAATTATTTTATGTCTCTGATAGAGTAATGTGCGCTTCAACGATTTAAACAATTCATAAATGTGACATACAAAGCCAAAATTTTCTTAGCAGCTTAAATTTTTTATTTGGTATAAGATTTTCGATCAAGTTTTTACAGGGTTCCTCCCACATTTTTGCAAAATATTTTTTTTTCCACGTCAGTAAATAGCAATATTCTCTACAGTTTTATCACTTTTTTATCGTAATGTCTAGCGAATGTAGATCTTCTATTCAGGGGTTCTTCATTTCTGCCAAATTTAACACCACTGATTCCCTACATTAACATCTACGGACGGACATGTTTTTGAGGAGTAATGGTGGATATACATTTTGAATTTAGTACATCAATTACATATTTGTCGATAATTAGTACTTAAAATCTTTCTTTTTCAGGCATGCTTATAAATATAATGTTACCAGTCTATGAATTTTTCCATTTTTATATTTCTTTGACTAACGTAAATACTCTTCACGAATGAATGTTAATACAATTTTATATTGGAGAAGCTTGCTGAATTGTCATATCAATGGATGGAAAAATAAAGAATCAGAACTGTTATACAATTATTGATTAACAAGTACGCTTTTAAGGAGGAATTTGCATTTCCTGTAAAGTTAACAGCTGAATATAAATAACTTATCTACCAACAACTGCACTATTAGAATAAATTGTCGTTCAGTACTACTGAACGACAATTTATTCTAATAGTGCAGTTGTTGGTAGATAAGTGACTTATATTGCCATAATGCACGGTAAACAAAAAGTAAAACTTAACAGCTGAACTTAACTTCTTATTAACATGTGAATTACATCAAATATTAAGCGACAATACCTCCCACTATTTTTATAAAAATATATATTAATTTTCCAAATTCATTACATAGCAAGTTCGCCTCCATATGGCTTGGCTTAACTATCTGTTAAAGGATGGACCGGCTCAGTGTACGGACAACACACCAAGTTAAACAAGAACAGGACTTGGAAACACAAGATTGTTGCGCTACTCTTGCGTCATTATCTCAGTAAAAGTTCAAATTGGCTTATAGGTATTTTTGGCTTTATCGACGTAAATTAACCTACGGCACGTTGTACCGAAATTTGGAAATTTCCTCCTGAAACACGTTTTATATATATAGGCTATATATATATTTACTGGAATTTTGTGTCCCCAGTTCCTGCAAATTCAACCTTCTTTCGGATCCGTATTTCTAACTCTTTCACACTAACATCTTCCTAGCATCTAAATATTTAGACTATAGTTTACCAAGGTGTCATATTGTTCTTCAATGTGAGCAGTCTTACATTCATCATGGTCTTGTTGCACACCACAACAAATTTCCCAGCTGTCAGTGTGAACTCCTTGTTAGCTCTGGCGATGATGAAGACCAGACAGCGCTGAAATGGGACAGGAGTTCCTACCCAGTCGCACCTCCAGGCTGCTCCTCTCACCGTCTCCCACTGAAATACTCAGATAATATGTGGCTAATATATCCATGTATAAGTGTAATAACAACAACTGTGACACAGTTAAATATACTTCGCTTTTAGAACCAAGCTCTTAACACACAATATGAGCTTTAGATACATCAAAATATATTGTGTGCAGAGCAGTATGGCAATTAGCGTATTTGATAAAGAGAAATGATGAAAGGTGAACATAGAGGAAATGAAGAAAAAAGCATGGGATTTGTCTTATGTGGCCATACACTTACTAAAGCAGAAGTGTATTTTTTGAATGCACTAAAGAAAATATGATGAATGAAGCCGAATTTAAGATGGCCAATATACTTACCTCAGTTGAAAGCTCGTTTCCAAGCCAAGAGAATATACACAAGTACGCCGTGCAAAAAGTATAGACAACCACAGCCTGGAATACGACTGCAGTATCACTCATATTCTGGAAAATAAAAAAGTTTTAATTCGGTTACTCTCTTATAACTTTTTAAATATAATTCTAGACTTGTGACTTGTATTATTTCAGATGAAATATATTCGTGATTTTTACTGTGCTTTCTTTGGAGTGAGAGTAAAATCTAATAAAGAATTTCGATAAACACAGTGGAAGTGCCATCAAATACATACGCTTAAGTAACAGTGGAGTTATACTGGAATACTTTTAAGTATGAGTGTGAGGAGTGGGTTTAACGAAATCTGACTGTATTATATTTTATAATTTTATGAACACAGTATCAAACTTCCAGTCCCATAGCGGTTGAAAGTTAACAAAATGGTTGGCGCACAATCAGTCAGATATTCTTGAAACGTTGTAGCACGTAATTATATGAATCTCAGCCCATGAACTACGATTACTTTCTTTTCCTCAAAGTTTTGTGTGGTTTTGTAATGCTACTCCATCTATGCCGAATTATATAGTGGAATTTGTTATAATCTGGTACAGTAAGTAGGAGATCAACAACACTTAGTTGCCCAATCCCTTTCGTTTTACAGTCTTCGTAAATTTTCAAAGAAATAAGCATAAGTATATAAAATCGTGGATTTTTGCCGAATAGGGTCATTATAGTGCACATATATTAGTCCCTGCTTGTGGGCACAAATGTTTATACGTGGTTAGATGGTGATGTTGGTGAGGAAGACACGGTATACATATGGACCAAAAATTACGTGCAAATTACTATCAAAGTATTTCGCGACGGAAGGAATAATGACATGCCGCGGAACTGTCCGGAGGGCCATGTACTTGCCAAAAAAGATTGCTTTAATTTGGTCTGGACAAAATATCAAGGAGTAATTGGCAAACCCATTTTTCCCAAGTATCAAGAACACGTGTTGGTGTCGGATATTCAGAAATTACCTGCACGTGGAATAGGAATCAAATCAGATGATGTCACAAATACTGACCCAGATTTCGCACAGTAAAATTAAATAAAAATCTCACTACAAAATAAAGTGGTCAGTTTTGATTGGATCCAAAGGAGTCCTATAGCACAACTGAACTGTAGTAATGAGAAATGAAAGAGCTCTGTCATTGGAACGCTGAACCTGCCTAAATCAGTAACACGTTTAGGGCCTCTCACTCTCCGATGGCCATGGCTCCCATAAAACATGCAAGCTTTACAATTTTGTGAAAAAAAATTTCCCGTATTATGTCTTCATGGTCCTAACACACACAGACTTCAACTTCAAGCTTCAAGTTATATTATGATAAGGAATGCAATTTATTATTGCGAGGAAGAATAGAGAAAGTACGGTTCTACGGAGGACAGCAGATATAAAGAAGACAATTTTGACGAAATTAAATCGTTTTTTATTCAGTCTCAAAGGAATTTCACCCTACATATGAGAATGAAAATATTTATACTGTTTCAGAAATTTGGCTGCTTAATTACAGTGCTCAGGTAAAGCAAGACAATTTTACCATGAAATGTGAGTTGTGAGCAAGGAAAGGAAATGTGTACTTACGAAAAATGTGATAAAAGGAAATAAAGCACAACAAAAATGCGTGTCATGTTTGTAAGTTTTCAAACGTTTCCTCTGATGTGTGACATGAAAATACAATTACTGTACTGACCCGACTGCCATGTAATTTGGCCCCATTCATTCAAATTTATTAGGGTGAATCTGGTTATGCTGCTGTTGTAATTTGAACTGGTATAAAGCATTTCGTTTCCACAGGTTTCCTTACCAAAACTATGCATGAGCTTACTTCTTCCCTGTAAGTCACGCATGCTTTCACATCCCATAACTTTCTATTGGATGGCCCGACTTTTATGTGGTGCGGATTAAAATTTATGAAGCTCCATATTTTACATTTTCTCCAGTCTGTTGTCCCTTCTTCCCACTTAGAAAAAAATCATTCTCAGCACCGTGACCTTTTTTTTTTTTTGTAAATTATCTTTTTTACTTAATGACACTTCTTTGTACCAAGATGGTATTTGCATTGACACATGTGATAATAGTTAACATGGATAATTGTTATTTGTGCTTTTGGTAGTTCCGTGTGTAGCCGCTCAAACGAGCGCGTTGGAAAGAATATTCTCGCCCACACGGATACAAGAAATATGGGAAATATTTGGAAGTACTTGACCACTAACTTGTCGAGACACAACCTGTACCTTCAGAGAGGAACGGTGGAACGGAAGCACCACATATTCTGCGAATGGTATAGACAAGAAAATGTGTTCACCTATTAATACCGAATAAGCTCTTTCACACTACATTCTTTAATTTGACAAACCATTTATCACACTTGTTTAAAACAGCAGGCAGAATTAGAGTTTGCCATGCTTTGGCTTGCATTGAATCAGATAGCAAATGGAATGACAAAATATTCTGGACCAATCGGCAGAAGGTATTTCCTGATTCCTGCGTCGGAGAGAAGCAAGAATGAAATATATGGTGCTCATATTGTTCAGAGAAATTATTTATTTTTCTTTCAGGCGCAAACGAAATAGACATAAAGTTGTGTTGGGCACATTATGAGAGTTTATTATAAAGTGGAGTAATGCCCATAATTGTCACTTAATATTGAACGGTTCTGTGTTATTTCCTTGAGACCAGCAAAACTTAAGCTTTAGTACATAAAAACGTATTTCGTATTCGCGTTATTCCTATTTATAATACGTCACTGAGCAATCTTTTGAGTTTTCAATTTCTGTTACATGAAATTAGAACTTTCATATTATATAAAAACAGTATTCATGGCTCAACGTATCGTTGAAATATAAATGACATAAATAGCAATGTATTTAATTTGTTGTAAATCAGGCTGGAATATTTACCATGATAATGGAGAGCGCATCAAAACACATCGCTGATAATAAAATCAGGAATAAGCCACATATTGCAAGATTCATTGCAACTTTCAACACTGCCATGTATCTGAAAAATAAACGGTTACAATGTAAAATGCCATTTCTGTTTCGGAAAACTTAGAGTAATTGAAATTGAATGTGCTTTTAAATTCAATCGCACCCTTGTGTATCCTGGTGATGGCTTATGCAATCATTTAGTTGTTTACGCATATGTTCGAATTGATCGGAGATATGAGTCTGTCTCTCTGAATCATGGTTATCAATTTCGTCTCCAGAGTCATGGTCGTTTATGACATTTGTCTGTCTGATATTCAACAGGGCCAATCTGAGTTTCTACAGCTGACTGCAAGCTACACATACAAGTGTAACGTGCAGGCTTGGGAAGCCAAAAACTATTTAGAGTCCGAAGAGTGATGCAATGACCTGCGTGAGACAGAAATTTCAGTTATTCAGGTTTAAAAAATTGTAATTATGTCATAGAGAAAGGAAGATTATGCTTGATTTTCACACCCTAATCTCTTTATTAAGAAATCCTTTCTTACTTCAAAAATTCTGTTCTTTTTAAACTACGATTTGGAATCAATTTTAATTCATTCCAATGGAGAATGACCTAGATGAAAAAACTTTAGCATCTGCAACGTGGCAGCTACATTTTTCGACATTATGCCGATACTATCATTAGGTTATATTTTAAAAGATATTTAGAGTAAAATATTGCAAGGAAAATGTATTTGTCATATAAATCTGTTTCGAGGTCTCAAATATTACCTCAATATTTCAGGAAAATATTTTTTCTCAGAATAGTTTAAATAGGCGTGGATTATAAAATCTGATAGGATATGTTATGATACGATATGATATGTTACGATATAATATAATATAATGTAATATAATATAAGAATATTATAATATTTTATTAGTGATTACAATTATTATTATAATTTTAAATAAATTAATATTTGTATTGTGTTATTATTATATTATATTATATATTTACTGCATTATGATATTTTTGTTGTATATCTAAGCATGTTCGTATTTTCAAGGAGTGAAACCTCTTGAGCTGTGTGTCTAATGATGTTTATTCTGTATCGTATTATGTGGCTTATTCATTGAAGTGATTGCTGCATGAAACACAATTGTTTCTCATTGTTGATATAAGCGATTTTGCTTTGTAACTTCTCTTTCCACAAGTGCATAACTTCGCTGGCTGTATCATAAATAATACAGTTGTTAAAGATATACACGTTCAGCAGCTGTTTGTAACAAATATATATATATATATATCTGCGGGGTGTAATTAAATTTTAAACTTCAAACAACACTGTAGATTAATAGATATTCCGTGCATGTGCTACAAAGTGTGTCACTGGAATTTTATTTTTTGAATTCGTTCCTAAATAATTGAAGCTCTGAATGTAGTTATGACATCTTCCGTTACATAAATTTGTTACTTTATAACAACGATCTGTGGGATCTTGTGGACGGCAAGAGTCTCAGTTTCTAGGAATAAATATCACGGAGGAAGGCTAGTGCCATAGTTGAAAGAAATATATCAAGTTGGTTGGAAGAACATTGGTCCTCATGTAATACAATTTCTCGATTCCTTCATTTTAATAAGTTCATTTTGTTACATTGATACGTTAGCTTAACGGGTTTGTGAAAGTGGATTAACAGCATTTTCTGGCTTAAATTATTTATCGTGAAGTTAAATACAATATTTTAGTTGGCGAAGTATTTATCCAACGAAAAACTGGCAGATGTGTTACATTTCTAAATGTTTCATGTTTGAGGGAATAATAAATAAATAAACAAAGAGGAGAACCTTAATTTGAAACTTGAACTATTACGTTGAATTTTGCAAAATCTTCAAGCCACACATTTTAATATATTGCCCTATTAATACTATACAATTTTATATGGGAATGTTTCTGTCATTATACAATGACAGCTGGAAGCTCTTCTCAGTCCTTGTACAAAAGCACTGAATGAACTCGTTACTAGTAACCCACTTCCTGTGGGATAATGCAACAGTCAGAAACATTAATTGGCATAATTTTAGTACAGAGAAGAAAAGAACATTCTTGTATCCCTGAATACTGTATTGCTTATGTGAATATTTTAAAGTACAACGTTTACATTTGAGAGAAACAATTTTGTCATAACGGTCACTGTCAGTGTAAATTATTTCATGTATGTGACGCCATGTACACTTGTAGAAATATATCGACGACTGAGAAGAACCTGATGTCTCCATCATCATTGTTTATGATGATGAAGGTTTTGTATTTCTTACGGCTTCATACTTCACCAAACAGTTACACATTTCTGAAATTGTTTAATTTTAATTACAATTAATGTAATTTACCTGTTAAGTGCACGTTTACCCCAAAGACATGTCAAATCCTTATGAAGGTAAAACTTTCTAGGTTGCTCAGAGCGGCGACCGAAAAATTATGATAGATATTTTCGTGTATTACATGCTATCGATTTCAATATTTCTGAGGTACAATTTTAACTTCATGACACCGCGTATTTTTTAGTTGGCTTTAAAGATACGGACCTGCTTAGCTACATGAAAAATTAATATACCTTACTAAAAGTTCAATATTTCAAGCTTACATGTATTTTAATGTATTCAGTAGCATCAGATATTTATCGATTTATAACATGTAACATATTTTTTTTATAATTTTCTAATAATTTTAAGTATATTCAGTTAATTTATTCTTATTATATACGGTACCTGTGTTAAATTCGCAATCACGTATACTGGGGTCGCAAATATGTCGAAAGGAAACCACGAAGTTATGAACATTTCGTGGTTCGACACTATGCGATCTGTTGACTGGATAAAGTGGAATGAAATGGTGAGCCCAGCAGTGTACTTCGTATGTCGTTGTATGATCGGGATGTACGCAGCCTTTGTTAAAAGTCCGGTGTCAGGATCTCTGGTCGGCAGTTCTTCCCATGTGAAGGAGTCTGTCAGTCTGAGCAGATGTTCGATTTCACGTTTACGATAACTGTAAAGACAATGGCATTGATTAGTGCAACATTGAGCTTAATTTGTACTTGAGAGTGTCCTTTTGTAGTAGCATACACTCGTATACTGTCTGACATCATGCTGAAGGCTGATATTTCCTTCTGCCACATTACCTTACTCAATCCAAAATAATAGGAATTTCTCTCCCTACATCCTTCATGACATCACCATTTAAGACTCAGGATCTCTGTGCCCGAGAACAGATTAGATACATGACACTGATCGGAACCTTCCTGTGTTTGGAAGAAATTTATTTCTCTTAATTTATGTGCAATTAACTTTCCTACATTCCGCCTTGAAAATTTTTCCTTTTAATTTTCCCTACCTTACCCTTTGCGGGTAAATTATTATTTATTTTTAATTAAGGTACAAGTTAGGAATATTCAGTTGCCCAGAAACTAAAACTAACAGTGTCGGATATCTTCCACCTATTTTCTATCGATCCAACATATTTAGACCTAAACGTTTATCATTATTTATGCAACATTTATTTAGAAGCTTTCAAATCTATTACGTGGAATATAGTGTAAACTGTTTTTTCCTAATATACTGATTACACATAGTGTGTTATAAAATTCTTTAAAGTTATTAGTCTCCAAGTAATGCACAAGAATTATTAACAAAGTATATCTGTAACCCCTACATAAGTTTCGGCAATCAAGTTGCCATCCTCAGGGTGCGCATCAAAGTATCACGATCATCTACGGCATCCAGATATACATACATTTGGCTTTACAACGGAAGCACCTGCTCACAATACTAAAATGAATTGATGCCTATAGTCATGAAAAAAGTTAAGAATAAATAATACAATGTGTCTATGTAAGCTGATACTTCATATAACACAGTAAAAATTATTATATACAAATATTGTTACATGATTCGACTTAGAGGGTTAAAAGGTATAAAAGTTTTTTTAACAAAGTTTTACTGGCTGTTGGCCATGTATACAATCATATAGTTGATCTACGTCGGTCTCGTCGTGTTCTTTGGATGTTGTGTGTCCGGTGAAATATCGTGTACTAACTCATTGTATAATTTACTCTTAACGTTTAGTTTTATGACTACAGGCATCAATTCATTTTAGTATTGTGTGCGGCGTGTGTGCTTCCGTTATAATGCCAAATGTATGTGTATCTGGATGCTGTAGATGTTTGCGATGCTTTGATGCCCCCCGTGAGGATGGCAACTTGATTGCCGAAACGTATGTACGGGTTACAAATATACTTTGTTAATAATTCTTGTGCATTGGTTGGTTTAACTTAAACCTATGACAAATGCACGGTACATATAATATAAAATTTGTTTACAATTATGTTTGAAATCTTATTAATGATCAAAACATTACTGTAAATCTAAGTTATTTAAATATTCTAATATTGGTGTGGCATACCTGAGACTGAGATGCATCCATGCGCAGAGAGACAAAGCAAAAAATACGCGGATTTCCTTCATAGCTTTCATCAAATCTTATCTGTAAACAAATGTATCCATCAAAGCACACATAAAAGTACTGTAATAACACACGGCACCGACTGTAGTATATAAGATTTGAAGTTTTTGATAGCGGTGTAATATTAAGTGGAATTCCTACATGTTGCAAAAAAAGAGATAGTCGTCTTAAATCGAGTCTGATAAATATTGGTATCACACGAGAACTCAATATTCCTTTTGTGATTGATGTATCCCATATGTAACACTGTTTCTTGTAATGTTATGAAATTCGTGTATTAATTATCTATGTCGGGTGCACAAAAATCTACACTTTTTCACCAGTTTATATCACTCAGGCGATAAAGCCTGGGAGGTCTGAGCAAGCCAGAGTTTGTAAAGTGGTGATGCACCGTAAGACTGTTCTCCTTTGTTGTTTGAAGTTATTGATGGAACAGAAAGCCACTTGGTTTCTTTGCTGTTGCGTGTTGGAATAGGGCGACAAATCTACCTTAGAGCATGCGTACAAATAAGAGCGCGTTTCAGAAACTTAAGCAGAGTAACGGAGCCCAGTAAGAAAGACTGATTGATTTACAACACGAATAATTGTCGTGTCCGAAGTAACTAATAAAAATTTCTTAATTTGTGTGGTATAAGCGCATAAGATTTTAGGGCTAATAATCATAATACATATTGAAATACTTAAATTTTTTATTCTTCTGTGTCAAGCATGTTGCATTATATTATTTACGTCTAATTTTTTGTGACTTAAGCTCTTTTAATTTTCTTCTTATGAGTCGAAATATAATTTATAATAAATGAAATGACAAATGGGCTACTGCATTAATGTGTAGAGAGTGGGAACAAAATTATGAACATCAAAAAGTTAACAATTTGGACAGAGACGGAACAGGTTTTTAAACGTAACTTCAAAGCATTTTCCCATCACGACGGGCGACACTGAAGCACGCAATGGGGACGGCCGTGACCCAACTGACTTTGAAAAGTACGTGAGCTTGAATCATTACAACTGACAGGAAACGTCTCTGGTTTTGTCCAGTGGTATCAAGTCAGATTTTCTTTTAGCCCCAAGATGGGTGTCGAAATTTGAACCAGAAGTAAGTCACTCTGTTCTATCGGAAGTATTTCAGTTTCAGGTTTTTCTTCTACTTGTGGCTTTTCGGCCCGTTTGCTGTCTACAGCTTCTCTCTGTTTTCTTTCTCCAATCATTTCTATATCTGTCGCTTTTCTTCTGTTTCTCTTATTGAGCAATTTTCCAGCATCCATCTGCACTTCTTTTTCCCACGCATTCCTCAGTTCCCGGCCGGACTTTTTGCTTCGAGACTTTTTACAGAATTGTTTTTGTGATTCTGTTTTCGAAGTCCCTCACTACATGCCCATGCTGTTTTTAATATTTCAGATTATATACTACAGTAACATGCTTGTACCTTACCAGGCCAGGGTGTTTATTGAGTCGGTACAGTTCTTCATTTTATCGCAATTTCTAGACGCCATTACCTTGTACTAGACCAAATACTCTCTGAAGAATTTTGCTCTCAAAGAACCGTCATTTTTGCAGCACTCTGCGAAAGCGATCATGATTGTCTCCCACACAGAAAAATGTTTTCTTTTAGGCTTTTGTAAATAGTAAACCTGCTATCACGGCTGACGTCTTTTGTTTTAAGGAAAAGCAGAAAGACTTTTAGGCTTTATATAAGTTTTAAAACTTTCGCGGCGACATTATTCAATATAGTCTTCTCGGGCGCACAGCCGCGTAAACTCGTTTAAATACAACGTTTCGGGGACTAGCTCCGTCCCCATTCTCAGGCAGACGTCTGTCCCGTGTTTTTCTACCTGCCGCGGCAGGGAGAAAAACATGGGACAGACGAGCAGTATGCTAAATCAGTTTTGCCTGAGGATGGGGACGGAGCTAGTCCCCGAAACGTATTTAAAAGAGTTGATGCCGCTGTGCGCCCGAGAAGACTATATTGATCTTTTAGGCTTTATTTGCCGCACAAATTTTGCATGGGCCTTCTTACATCTTGTCATTGTTACTCGCCGAATAGCGGCCCGGATATTTAGACACTGCCGCTACTTCAACATGGTAGCTTGCGATATGGACGTTTTCAATCTGACGTCTTCTTGTCCGAATCATTCGTTTCTTTGCTTTTCGTTGTTCCTCAAATTGACATCCTCTCCAGCTATTTCGAGCTCTTCAGATCTCCCTCTAATTTTCCAAAACTACTCTCCAGTATGGTTATATTTTTAGCATATTCAGAAATCTATATAGAATTATGTTCGGAGGTATATACGGTATCCACAGAAAGTTCTCTGATTACGTAATATAGGGCAAGATTAAAAAGGGTAAGGGTCAGTCCGTTCTGCTTCAGACCTTGGTTCAACTTGAGTGGCTTCCCTAACTCCATTTGCAGCTTGACGCAAGCAGTGGTGTTTACGGTTGTTGCCATCACTAGTCTCACTAATTTGAGTGGGAATTCAGATTTGTAAAAAATATTGATAACTTGTTACTGTCTGTGAAATCGTGTACTTTAATAATATCGACAAACACGTAGTATATAACAAAGTTTCCCTCACAGAACTTTGTTCATATGTAGTTGATTGTAATTATCTCATCAATTGTAGATCTCTCTTTACGGAATCCTTCCTGGATTTCTCTAATAGTAGGTTTTGCTATGGCTTCAAGTCTGCTTGGCAAAGTACTTGTAAATACTTCATATGATGTGCATAATAGGAAAGACCACTATACTTTTCACATTTCAATTTATTTTACTTATATTCTCAATGCCTGGGGCCTCATTATTTTAAGATTAATAATGTTTTCTCTTACTTCAGCTTCTTTATGTTCTTTATTCCCCCCCTTCTCGATCCCAATATCTTAGACCATCTAACGTGAATTCCCTCTACTATTTGCTACAAGAAGTTGGATTTTATACCCCTTAAACACCTGGAATAAAAAGAGATGTAGAAGAGGCCGAAAAAAACCTAGGGCATATTTTAGTCAGGTGTGTATGAGTTATAATATACGTATTTTTATTGTTCTGCTAATGTACTACGCGGTTAAATTCCTGGCATTGGCACTTGTACATATGCAAAATTTTCTCCCACATGGTAAAAAAATGATTGCATGTGTCAAGGCGTTAGCGATTTAATAAAGGGCGCAACCGGTTATTTGAAGATACTTTAGTAGCATTATAGCTAGCCAGGCGAACATGACCGTCACTCAGCCAACTTGACCAACATATGGGTTAAGAGCGTGACAAATTAATGAAAACTTCACGGCTGGGTCGAATGGTAACATGTTAGCTTCTCTTAATGCCCCAAGTTGGACGTAGGATTTGTGACCAAAAGCGAGTCACTCTGTTCCTTCTGAAGTAAACAAGGTTTACCGTAGGCAGTGCTCATTCTGTTTGAACCTATCAATATAATTCTACTTTTGATTTTAAGCGACTATATATAGTGAATGGCGGATCCCAGTGGCCGCGCAGTCTAAGACGTGGGTGTGCGGCAACTCGCTTCCTGGGATTGCGGGTTCGAATCCCGCCGGGGGCATGGATGTCTGTCTCGTGTAGGTGTTGAGTGTTCCGAGGTAGAGGTCTCTGCGTCGGGCTGGTCGCTCGTCCAGAGGAGTCCTACCGAGTGTGGAGTGTCTGAGTGTGATCGTGAAGCCTCGATAATGAGGAGGGCCTGGTTCACTAGGAGCTGTTGTACCATGGAATGAAGTAATAAATAAATATATGGTGCATGTGCAGGGATAGCGACTAGCTGTGGGTTGGACGGTCAAGTTTTTGAACCCCGTTGGTTCGAGATTTTCCAGATCCATCCACACCGGTCCCGAGGCCGACCCAGCCTCCTGTACAATGGGTACCGAGTCTCTAGTTTTACACTTATTTGCAATCGTGGAGTCGACATAAGGGGGAAAAAGTGGGAAGTGACACATGTACTCTAACATCAAAACTTAATTGAAAATGAAGTGACCATTCTCTTAAATGTGATTCGCAACTTACGTAAATAATCCACTTGAAATAAAATTTAACGAATTTTTATAAATTATCTCTCAGTCCAGGATATAAACAAAACAAAATTATTGTTTCATTAAAATAAGACAGGAAGGGCTTAGAAAATAAAGGGTGATTATGTCTTTCCGATTTTCATATTTAATGAAAGAATGAACCGTGAAAGCGTACTCAACCAAGTGTTGCATGTTACCATGCATTTATTATTAAACATTATAAAAGAAACCAACAAATTCATCGTGTTTAGAGAGCAGGTGTAAACACGGATATTTTGAACAAACTCACCAATATATCCCTTACATTTCCAACATTTATAACATTGCTACTCTCATGTATAATTTTGTACGGTATATGCATATTTGTATTTTGATATATGCAATGAGGCATTTTACATAGCTCATTTTCACCCACTTCTCTTTACGATTGCTTTGACTCCTTGACAAAGATCCATTACCAACCAAAACACGTAGGAGATTTAATGAAGAATATTTCGTGTGCTCGCTAGAGATAGTTTATCTGTTGACTTATTTATAATTTCAATTGATTAATATTAAAAACCTTTCTGAATTTGAAGAAAGCAAAAGTTTAACGTCCTTAGAAAAGCAAAAACTCCAGTAGGAAAAAGTTTCGTTTAATTCTAGAACCGAAATAAATCGTATTGTAGATGTTAGGACAGATGTTGTGCAATAAAAAATGATGCTTCAGAAATCTACTCAGTGAAAATTTAGGAGAAAACTGTAGGCTGACGGCAGTGAAGGCGTCAAAACACATCGCTGTTATCATACACAGAAACAATCCTCGAAGTAAACTTTGTGGAGTCGTGGATTTCCCTACACCTGGAAAATATAGGTTTAACAACATTATGTACCTTTAAATCGAAACTGTGTTATTTATTGATATTATATAATTTTAAGTTGTGATCCTACCGTTTTATTTCCTGATGGTGATGTTTGTAGATGTTGAGATCTGCGCTCTTCTGGGATATTACGCGGCTTTGTGTGGTAATTGTTTACCGACGTTTCGGGACAACGTATCAGTCCCGAAACATCGGTAAACAATTACCACACGACGCCGCGTAGTATCCGAGAAGAGCGCAGATCTCATCAACATCGCGGCGGAAGCCTGAAATCAAGGTTATGTAGATGTTCATTTGTTTCTGCATGTGATGGAAGCATTCCTCAGTTTTGCTAGCCTTTTCTTCTTCCCCCTGAAGTCAGGCCAATCTCACCCCCAACGCCCTGCTTTAATGCATTGTGTCTGCCTGATATCCAAAACTTCCAGTCGGAGCATCTCAATATTTTTTATACAGTATGTTTATGGAATACATCGTTAAGTATATACTCGTGTTCATGATAACACTCAGACACACCACACAATCGGTAGGACTCCACTGGAAGGCCGATCAGCCCGACGCGGAGGCTTGTACCTGAGAATACACAACACTCACAAGAGACAGACATCCATGCCCTCGGCGGGTTTCGAACCCACAATCCCAGAAGCCGAACGGCAGCAGACCCACACCTTAGACCGCGCGGCCAGTGGGATCGGCCGTTATCAGCAGTTTAGGGAGTGAAGAACGTGTGTGATATCATATGTTATAAAAATTGTTGTTAAAAAACGGCAATATGTGATTCTCGGAGCCCCAGCTGAGGGTGATAGTGACAGTAAGGAAATGTCTTGCATAACATATAGGCTAATTTTCATACGAACTACGTGAAAACCTTATCAAGGATTTTAATTATATACGTAGGGAAAATGTGTATGCAAATAATATGGAAAGTAATGATTAATGAGGGTTATTCAGTTGCTATTTCAGTTATTCAGTTCATCAGCTTCACCTCCTTATTTGTTTATTTAAAGGATTGGTTCTCCTATAATTAAAAGTAATAGATGGTATTTCGTATGTCATTCCATATGTTGGCAATACTGCAAAATGCATAGATCTATAAAAGCATTTGCTTTGGGACTCAGCTTGTGAATGTTTATAGCTGACATTGACCTTGTATCGCTGTGCCTCTGTTCAGTTGCATTCCTTGAACAGTATAAATATACACACTGGCATCTCCGAAAAAAGTCCGATTTTCTACAGGATATCCTAACACGAAAGTAAGTACTTTATCAGTACAATTTAGAAGTAAGTTACAAACCGATTTGGAATTTATTATTTTAATTTAACAGGGATATTGAATGAGAATGCAGCTGATGTAGCGATTAGCTTAAGAATCTGTAGTAGTAGTAGTAGTAGTAGGAATCATATAGTGTGGCACTAGGAAAAGTAAAGAACTTATACTGAATTATTGGTTAAGAATAATTCAGTAACAAAATTGGGTATCATATTTATAAACCTGTAAATTTTGTTTGAGTATATGAGAAGCAGAACGGATTTCACATTTTTCGTTTATAGAACTTATAAATCTGAATAAATAATATAGTACGGAAAAGTTAAATTCGGTCAGTGGAATTTGCATAAGAGCTATGCTGAAGACCGAACGATGTTTGTGAGGAGAGTAAAATAAATATTTGATTTTATAAGGTTAGGTAATTAGTAAAATAAATAAAAATATAGGGTAATTCTATAACAAGTTAGTATGAATTAATGAGTTGTTATTATTAGTAAGCAGACATCTGTAGAATTTAGATTAAGAACAAAGTAACACTGACGATGATATGATTATTACCGGACATATAAGAAAGAGCAAAACATTCGCACGGGTATAAATTTATAGAAGATGTCTGTGACACTCTTAAAATCAAATCCAGATTCGAGAAACAAAGAGGGTCATCAGTCTCGAGAGCAGTATCACATACTGATTAGTTAACTGTATATGATATTATATAACGGATACATCAAGGAACAGTAGGAGTGATGCGTATTCGATTTGAATGATAGAGAATATAATGCAGGGCCGTGTACAGAACATGTGTTAACAATTTCTGAAACCCCCCTTTTCGCTACTGAAGCTGATTGATTACAAGAAGAAATTAAGTGGGAATGTTTTTGAACAAGTTCGGCGTAAATCTATAAATTACATTTTTATTGCGTAGTGTTACATTAAACGAAAGCGTAAACAAGCTTTTGTATTATACAGTGAGAAGGGCAAATAAAGTGTTGCTCTTAACATACCTGTACCAGAATTATAACGTTTTGTAGGAACATGATCAGTTTTGAAGAACTAGAAGGGACAGTATGCACTAATGGCAGCATCTTGTAAATTAATTCTTCGGGCAGACCCATGAAATACATGGATTCAGATTGCAGGACGTATTTGACCTATTGGAACTGCGAGGTCCGTTTGGGCTTTTCGTCCATTTAGATTTCCCTGATTATCAGAGAGTACAGCACGTATTAATAGGGAATGCCAGTGCGATATGGCAGGTGTTTTGAGCTTTTTTCTTAATTTTTGTGGGTTCCATTATCTCTCCTAGCTAGTACTAGCGATAGGCTGTTGATGTACTTTATATTGATAAAGCATTTGTAGCGAAAGTGTAATCCATGGGGTCCGATTTTGATTTTTGATGGGATTAATTTCTACAGCGTCTCTCTACCAGATGCATATCTTCATGATCATACCACATCATTTTTGTAAAAGCGTTTTTGTTATCCGTCTGTGCAAATTGCTGATCTTAGACACATATGTAGAGTGATTTCAGACTTCCACCACGTTGTAGATGAGATATGCACTCCTCTGGGATGTTACGTAACGTTGAGCAGTAGTTCTGTACCGACGTTTCGGAACAACCTATGGGTTCCATCTTCAAGGGTCAAGAAGTCCCTTAAAGATGGGACTGATAGATTGTACCGAAACGTCAGTACAGAACTACCACTGAGTGCTGCGTAATATCCCAGAAGAACGCAGATCTAATCCGGTACCCATTCCTTTCTCATCTTTGAAAAAAAGCTTTCTTAAATTCGTTCTTTCTCTTAGTATTTTCAAAATATATCAATGTTCCTCATTGCGTACGACTTAGTCTTTATTTTTAAGTTTCGTTTGTATTTTAAATACGGACAGATCTCTTTCGACCTATAACATAAATAATCCTTGAAATATCTACAGCTTCTGAACGTAATGAGCGAGTGGAATAATAGCTGCAGAATTACGCCTTTACAAAAAAAAGGAAAGTAAGAGATAAGAGGCAGAGGAACATATCTGAAAATGTACATGAATCCTGAAACAACCATTAGCGCTTTCGATTAAAAGTAAATAGGGAAATATATCTTTATTACGTGCAGTATTTTAGTCCGGCCTCATGCACCTACTCATCGTAAGGGTAGACTGTGATTATTGCACTTGTTCACCCTCAGTGACTTACACACACACTCGGTAGGACTCCCCTGGACAAGGGATCGGCCCGTCTCAGAAGCCTGTACCTGCAAAACACACAATATTTACAAGAAAGAAACATCCATGCCCCCGGCGGGATTCGAAACCGCAATCCCAACAAGAGAGCTGCTGCAGACCTTACGCGGTAGACCGCGCGGGCTCTGTGTTCGGCCATTATGTGCAGTAATACTTGAAAAATATTTTTCTTTAATGAAGATCCAGAGAACGTTTACTCAAGTGTTTGAAATGTAGCCCATTTTTTATGCAGTAAACTTTTCGTGTTGGGTTTGTGTGTGTATGTGTTTATGTGTGTGTGAGTGTGTGTGTCAAATAAGGTATTTTTAGTGCGTTTAGTGATTTTATTTAACTTCAACACACTACATATGATTTTATCATTATGCGCACAAACAATATGCTTAATAAGTTGTTCATCTAATTAATGCACATATAAAATCAGTTTATTCATGTGCTACTTCAGTGGAAGAAAGTGTTCTACAGAATTACAAACACTTGAAAGTATCATTTATGAAATAATCTCTTCCTAATACTATACATGTATTCAGAACACGAATTTTTGTCTTGTAAATCGAGTAACTTATGACACAATTTCTATATTATTTGAGTTGTTGATTAAAGTAAGCATTAGGAAGTCAGATGAGATATGTGCTCCTTTAAAATATAAATTTATAAACATACTTTCAGTTTAAAATGTAGTACTCCTCTTGTTTCTCTTCTTCTTGGCTGCTTTTCACGCGTAAAAGAAACATGAAGAAAGATACTGTCTGATTTATCATCTGCGAAAACACAATATACATCAATAAAATTTTAATTTCTATGGGACAGCAAAGATAATATTAATTGCCATATTTGGCAACGATATGAACTCCTGTAGCCATTACCCAACAAAACATACTGCATAAGGGATCTACATTCGATTTAAACTTCCAAAATGCATGGATATGTTACACAACCTCAGACATATTAAGTAATTTTCTCTTTGTGTTCATCTTTTCTTGTTCGTTATTGTGTCACTTAAGTTGAGACTAGGTATTCTTGAGGCCTTTTAGTACAGATGAGGCGACAGAAACCGAAATGCATAAGTTTCGCATCACTGGCATTCTATAATGGACAAATACGCTGGTGGGAACTAAAATAAAAGAGACAAAATTCGAACTGCATATTTTAAATTTATAAGAGAACCTACAGAATTCACATTAATATGTGAATCTAAATAAAAAAATAAGAAATGTAAGGAAAATGAAATTTGATATAATTAAATTAGTCGAAAGGGAGGTTTGTCAGAAAAATCTCTGAGATTTTGACCAATATGAAGAAGAAATTCGGAGGGACAGTGACAGAGGTGGAGAAGCAGGAACAAGTCTCTTTAGCAAATGTTTATGATGATAAGGACGAATATTAAATTACGTGTTAAACGTAAAATTAATAAAGAAAGTTACTTAATGTTATACATGTTCCGTGCAGTTGTTTTGTGTACATATATAAGGTTTTTATTTCCAACTACTGCAACTGGTGCAGTAGTTGTAAATAAACGCCTTATATATATATATATGATAAAGAAAGTCTTTAGGAGCAAACTTGAAAGAATGTGACTCTGTCTCAGGTCTCATAGGATGTTACCCTATGTAGACTGGTAAATATTTACCGACGTTTGACTGCCCTCCTTAAAACGGAAACACTACGGTCCTCACAGTGGCTGGTAAATATTTTGGCTTAACGATGTAAAAACCTCATATCTCATAAGGAAAAATGATTTACGAATACGTTTTCTTACAAACCTATATTAGTAAAATTGTAACATGTGACGTATTTTTCCACCCAATTTTAATAATAGTCTTCAGTGAAGTCTGGGAATTAAATTATCACTGAGTTGTGTTAGCGTTCCACACGTAATTACGTTTGGGAAGGGAACTAATCCCAGCACATAAGGAGAAAATAAATCAAATGTTTTGACATGTAAAGAATAATTTCTTGAATGTAATATGAAAGAAAACATGCTGAATATATACCCTTTACGCTTGCTGTAAATTCACTTCCTATGCTACCAACTACTCCCAAAATATAATTAATAATTAGTTTCTTACATTCATCATGGTAGAGTTGCACACCGGAACAAATTTCCCAGCTGTCAGTGTGAACTCCTTGTTAGCTGTGGCAATGATGAAGACCAGACAGCGCTGGAATGGGACAGGAGTTCCTACCCAGTCGCAACCCCAGGCTGCGTCTCTCACGCTTTCAGCCTGGAATAAAGCTATGTTGTTTCTTATACATACACACGTACAAAATGTGTATGTTGGGACTCATGCTGAAGTGAAGGTATGTATTATTTACCTGCTCCGTCAGTTGAGTTCCAAGCCAGCAATATACAAACACGTTGCTCATTAGCACGCAGTACATGACCAGAGGTTGTGACATGTCCGTGAAGTCTCCCCAACTCTACACAAATGATAGCACAGATCATATTAATTTACTGTGAACATGTCTCATAATCGTGTAACGCCGATGAAGTGCTGCATCGTATTTTGATGACACATTTTGAAAAATTGGATGAAATAGTTTGAGCAAATAGCAGCTTCTGTTTCTATTTATAAAATTTTCGATAATAAATTAATAATTACAATATCACTACAAGAGGTTACGATAGCTCTGCGACCATGTCATCGTATTTTACCATTGTCTCCTTACCGTCAGAAATCTACTATATTTATAATTAATAGTGACTGATATTAGTTCCGCCTTACACAACGTACATAATCGCATATAATTAAGCAAATATACATCAATATAGGACTACAAGGGCTGATAACAGAAAATAAGTTATTAATAATTTGTTATAAAACGAGATTTGTACGAGTAAGAGTACAATATGCAGTCTGCCGCCTAATAAGCGAGAGATGTGGGGTTGTATTGAATACAAGGGACATATAGACATTGAGAAATGTGAGGAGAATACCTGAGGAGGATGACGTCTTCCTATGTAGAGAAGACAAGAATCCTGTCCACAAATTTTTAAGTGTTCAGAAGTACAGAGTTGGCAAGATTAATTTTTAGAATAAAATGGCCCAGTGTTAATAACAGGGAGCGTACAAGAGGATCTTTATTAAAATTACGGAACTGAGCAGTTCAGGGAAAAGTTTATGCAAGAAGAATCAAAATAGGAATGTAGCTTTTGGAGTGGAAAAGGCGTGTAGATATTGTAATAAGAGTAGGTACACGTACTTGTGGTAGAGAACATTGGTAATAAATGATATCGAGCGACATGAGTAGTGCCTTCACCAAAATCCTGGTGTTAACATTCATCATCTTTTTTTATAATTAGCCTCAACTAATAAATAAGCTTAAAATGTTTATGTATCTGGTACTAGAGACGAATAAGAAAATAGACCACGTCTTTTGGGTTTCTTAATTTTGTTGGTAGACATCTGGTAGACCCCTCGTTTCGGGAATCAGCACGCCAGAAAGACCAGAGCTAATATACAGAAATAAATCCGCGTCCCGACTGGGATTGGAACCCATGAACCCGGTGATCAAGCGTCACAAAACTTGACACGCTGTAGATATAGCGATGACTGTGATATGAATTTTTATTGTAAACATATATTTTCTATAATATACACTACGCAATGCCCAGTTACGTTTTGACGGGAAGTAATTTTTCTCAGCGTCTCTTTCTCTCCAAACGAAAACATAGAAGACACTGATCTAATCACCGCTACAATTGTTTTGACATTTTGTGTGCTAAAACTCGTTGGCTGTTCGCTTTAGTTTGGAAAGATTTTAATCTTTTACATATTACTTGCATTAACGTCCTCGTGCCTTGTAAAATCCCTTCCAAATAATTTTTATTTAACTTACCCCAAAATTTCTTCCCCCAATTTACAAATTCAGAGTATCTCTCTGCCTTGCATAACAATCTTTACCACTTCATCCCAGTCCGTCTGGAAAATTCTTAGGTAACATTTTACGGCCAAACTCAAAATCCTGCCGCTCCTAAAGTGTCTACCCATCTCCAATTCTACCAGTCCACTCTCCGCAATTTGAGTATTTTCAAAAAATTTCTCCTAAATCTCCACTGAATACATTAACAGTTAGCTGGTGACATTATCTCTCCACCTTTTCCAACCGATATGTCTCTGTCCCTTACATCAATATCGACTAACGTGTTATCTGTAAACTTTCTATAGAATCTTTAGCCAGCGCCACGTAGGAATACATAGGTAGGCAAAGAGGAATTTGCAAAACTGCGTCGTGACTCAGATTGAAAGAAATGTAAAATTGTGCTTTTTGAAAATTCTTTCAATGTTCTTATACTATATTTCGACATTTGTACCCCATATCCGGATTTATGTTTTCGAAACACAGGATTGAATGTAAGTCTTTGAGCGGAACAATCTTTTGTCTAGAATGAAGTTATACGAGAATTTAAAGATGTAAACCTACATTTATATCTAAGATAATACTTGAAAGTCAGTCCATTGCACAGTTGTGTCGTTTGAATGTCAGTGAATGAAAAACACCAAAAAAATAGAAGTTTTTTTATTTTGGCAAGAATACTTCATGTAACGTGTTGTAATTCTACTTTTGATGATGGAATGTTTGTAGGTTTTGGTGAGTCTTAAGCTGTAAGAAAATCAAACTTGAACTTTGATCGGGCGCCATATATTATTTTATTTAAAAATAAGTATGTTACTACAGTTTGATAAGACGAGCATTAAGTGAATCATATAATACTTTAATGGGCGCTATATTTCAAGTAAAATACATAGACAATGTGTTCCTACTGACAAAGCTAATGGGATAAACGTGTTTCTATTAAACAAAATAAAGAGAGTAGTTAAGCGTCTTCCTATTACCAAAATAAAGTCAGTAGCTTTACGCGCTCCTACTAAAAGTAGCTAAATTGGTCCAATGATTTGCATACAGATTGTACGTGAAGCAAGCATAAAAGTAAAATTTCTTTCTGACCTTGCTGTTCATTCACTTTAAACCCAGAATTGTGTCAGTATAACAAGTAACACAAAAATCTATCCTTTTCTGCTATAAGATTTTGCTTGTGTCTTTTTAATTTGTCATTTCGTTATTGAACACATTTTTTGTCAAGTCTAGCCTTGTATTCGTTTTTTAACCAACAGTGTTATGTTTAAGAACCCGAACTCTACCCCGAATACGAGATTGTATGCAGTTTACAGACCTACTCACATTTCTGCATGTACATTAATAATATATCTTACATTATCTTCACATAATATTGGAAGAAGCAGATAACAGTGGCCGAGTTGTTTAAGGCGTGAGTTTGCGGACGCCCATTTGCTGGGTTTACGGGTTTGAATCCCGCCGGGGGCATGAATGTCTCTTGCGAGTGTTGTGTGTCTCTGCGACGGACTGATCACTCGTCCAGAGTAGTCCTACTGAATGTTGTGTGTCTGAGTGTGATCCTGAAGCCTCGACAATGAGGAGGCCCTGGCCCACTAGGGGCTGTCAAACCATGACAAAAATTTGTAGAAAATAGGAAATAATAAAGGGCTCAACCTACAAAATCCTAACATTTGGATGGCGTGTTAATACACTGCTTGTACAGTGAAAGTACTGAAAATGTAAAAACCAAAATCGTAAGCTCCGTTGTATAGACAAATCCTTGTTGAGAACACAACATAGTCCTTTATATCGGTATACATATATATATTAACTATATATTATATATATTATTATATATTATATATAACTATATATAATTAATATAATAATTTTTTCTCTCGCGGTTTATTTTTCTCGTTCATAACAGGTGGAAAGTCTGTGTTAGAAAATGTGCTGCCAGTAGGAAAATGTAGCACCACTCACTGCTTAAATAGAGAAGGGATGGAAAAAATTAAAAGCATCAAAGGTATGACGGAGAGAAAAAAATCGTAGCAGGATTGTTTTGAGAAAGAAATAATTCCCCTTTGATTTGTATCGGGCTTTTGCATTATTGCGTAATAATAAAATTATACAGATTAAGCGTAAAACGTAACAACGAATTATGTAGTCAGTGAAGCGTATTTCATAACGTTTATGGTCAGTTCGAACTGCAGGTTTTAATACACAAATTCTAAATACTTAATGTCAAGATGTAACGTAATGCTTTACCGTAACAGCAGAGAAGGCTATAATACAGAGCGCTGCTAACAGTATCAGGAACAGCCCACACAGCCCGAAATTTATCGCACCTTCCAGTGCTGCCATGTACCTATACATCCAAACAGAGAACAAAGTATCAGTTGCATCAACTACTTGCCATACCCACATCTGCAAAAGTAACTCCCATCTCACTTGCTATGGTCGCACCGCTTTATCTCCTGGTGGTGACGTATGCAGCTGTTCAATTGTTTCTGCATGTCACGGAACAGTTGTTCAGAGCATTGACGCTGTCCATCTTCCTGCTGTTGTTGAGCCGCAGCTAGGCAGTTCTGCTGTGTCTGCCTGATATCCAGCAGCTCCCGCCTGAGTTGCTCCAACTGACTGCAGGCTACACACACTAGCATAGCGTACAAGCCTGGGAAGCCGGCACATAAATTTATGATGATAAGAGATGCAAGGACCTGCGAGACCAATACAATTACTTTTATTTCAACACTGATGTCCATTTGTAGGATATTCATTGGCCCTCACGGTAGTTTGCTTCATGCACACTTTTGACATGACACATTTTGTATGCTAACCTAATTATGCTAATCAGAATTATCGTGACGCTAGGTATAATAAAAAGGTAGAAAAGGGAATTCGGTCAGGTTCGGCTGTTGCAAGTGTCAGTTTTTGTGCTCCATTCCTAAAGTATCATGCAGGTGAATATCTTTAAAATGAGGGACTGCTTTTTCCCTTAAAACCTTTGAGTGTCCACATTTGTAGGTGGCAGTGTGCACCCTTTTCGGAATGGAAAAAGTAATACACTACTTTAAAGAGATTTTATTATCTTGAACATACTCATATGAAACCATGCATCCCCAAAATTAGGAGGGAAAAGCAGGTGATCAAATTACGCACAATTTTGGTGTAGTTTTATAAACTGATCATCTATTTTCTGGTTTGTTAACTTTGATCAAATAAGACCAATATAAAAGTTGCGGTTAGTGTATATAGCTTATCTATATGTAATATATATAGCTTATATATAATATACCACACTAAAACAGCATCAATAAGGATAATATTGATAAGACACGTATACGAAAATAAAGTATCAAAATAGCATTGAAATGTAAATATTAACTTAATTTTTGGAAATTAGAAAATTTTTCATTTCCCTAAATACAAATTAAAGGTATGATATTAAATTTTCTTCTTTCAGTATACAGTGTTCGTAAAGCATACCACATGTAGTCATACAAGCACCTTCAAACAACCACGTGCACATCAAATTTAAGTCACTCCATTATTTCGAAAAGAGAAAAAAATATATATAAAAAAATCAAGACCAACTAGATGCACAATCACTATTAAAAACTTTAATAGTAGTATTACATTAAACCCGACATGTTTCGTTCAGGTACCTGACTATCTTCAGGGGTACACTACATTAAAATGCTATGTCCATATGTAAAACACACTTAGATGTGAGCATATAACGTCTAGTCGTCTATGATGTTTTTATAAAACACAGTTTTAAAGTCACTAAAAAACTTTTATTAACGGTCAACACTTGATATTCCGCACTGGTTCCACCTTATAATGGCTTTATAACACTGTTTTCGTATACTTCAAATGTATGTTCACTTACGCGTCCTGTTTTATCAACACAACAACGCGTCTCGTAAAAGGTGATATGTGCTGCACCTTGTTAAGTAGATTTTATGTGTTTGAAGTCTAGGTTTGTGTGGCGATGCGTTATTATTGGCGTACTATCATATCTATGCGTGGTTTTTCATTGCTGTCCTGCGTATTTTCTGTTATGTGGGCTTCGATTCTTGCGTGTTTAGAAGTGTATCGGTTGCCTGCCTTCGGCTGTATGTATATTTTACATAAAAATTTTATAGAAGTACTCCATTTTGTTTTCTTCGAAATATTATTTAAATGCATATTTTAACTTTTCCTTTTCTACACATGTCCTTAAATGTACAGTCATTTTTCTGTTGCCAGTATTGCAGATCTGCGAGCGTCGGGAGTCGGAAATAACAAGACTTTCTGTACCTCACATTTACGAAATATTACATCCTGTGGATCGAAACCTCTTTTAATTATACAAGTGTATTACTTGCAACGCCTAAATCACATTCTGGCACATTTTGGAGATCAGAAAAATTCACAATTTAGCGAGTTTATTTTGAAGTGAAACTGTTCTGGCGGAGACCGAACAGTGAACGACGAATGATATCCCGTCAAAATTTACTCATATAAATTAAGCAAAACTATTAATTACCTACCTTTTTTAAGGTATCCCTAACCATGAGTAATAAATATATATCAACGTCTTCCCGAGGCATTTAATATTTTAATTCACTAATTGTAATAACTCTTAATTCTCCAAATTACAAATATTAGAATCATCCCGCTTCCAAAATTCTAAGTATGGTACAGGCTCACCTGGTTTCCTGTTTTTAACATTTATGGACTTATGTTCATTTCACATAACGACCTTGAAAATTTGATACTTTACCACACTTAGTATAATTCATCAATTTCAGACTTCATCTAAACAAGATCCATAGTTTTGGGGATGGTTCGCATAGCTTCAGAAGGGGGGTAAAAGCACGATTTTCCTATATTATTTCATATTGAATAAAGGGAGAAAGGATAGCTCCGTCCCCATCCTCAGGCAAAACTGTTTTGCCTGAGGATGGGGACGGAGCTAGTCCCCGAAACGTTGTATTCAAACGAATTGACGCGGCTGTGCGCCCGAGAAAACTATATTGAAAGGGAGAAAGGAGTTTTTCAATTTACTTCTTTGTTAAGTCAGTAATTTTCTGATGAAATTTTACAGTACTTTCCTGTGTACAGTGCTAATGCGTCAACTGTAAATAGCAAACATCCAAAGTGCAAACACCAGATGTAGATAACACATTATATTCCTGTCACTGCCCGAAAGAAATTTTTATTCTCTGAAGGGCCCTCAGTCACCCATTGTTTTTTTCTGTGGTGACTATAAGGCCGCGTCCAGACTTGAGCAATCTGCCGCAACGTAACAGCGTGGGGTTCTACTCGACCCGAGGTTTAGGTTCGGAAAATACGGCGCGCATTCCGGCGAATGTGCTGGGCTCTGTGATCCACTAGTTTTTCGCTGCTTCTGGTGGGAAGATGCTTGTGTAATTTGTTATAATATTTGGGATGGTTGGGGTCCCACAGAACAGACATTTTTTCGTATAACTCAATAAATCCCAAAGTATTATCTTCCGTCCACTCCATTGTAGCTCCGCACACTGACTGTGAAACAGAACTGTGGACAAGTGCCAGTATCAGCTCGACGTGAAGATCGCAGCGAGCACAGACACACGTCCGAACTTGCTCTAGCGGCGTAACGTAACATCTTTTGATGCGCGCTGGAAAACCGACAGCAGGGTGGATCAGCCCGCGCAGCGAACCGAGAAGAGCGAATGTTACAGTAACACCGTACGGACCTGCGAATGTCTGTTACGTTACGCTGTTACGTTGCGGCAGAATGCTCAATTCTGGACGCGGCCTAACAGATCATACAGTCAATAGTCTATGTGCCAAATGTCGAACACTCAGAACATAATAGTACATATTGTGACGAATGAAAACCAATTATACGCATATTCCTTGGCGAAATATAGATTTATAAAAAATTGAAAAATTAAGAATATTTAAATAACTTTCCATTACGAAGCCTTAAAATTTTTGCTTTGCTCCTTTCTGGTCCTTATAAATTTAAGCTTACCTGTGAGAAGTTAGCAATCTCATACAATGGGCTGACAGAGGCATCAAATGGATACCACGTGGTGAAGATCATAGCGTGGCTGGACAGCATTCGGTAGGCTGACTGGGTCACATGGAAAACGGCCATGAACGCCCATACCAATTTCGTAAAGCTGCTAATACGAACGATGTATCCTCTCATTGTTAAACTCCCGGTATCAGGATCTCTGATCGGTAACTCTTTCCAAGTAAATGATTCTGCAAAATGAATCAGGCAGTCCAAGTTGTAGACGCTGAATCTAAAAGAAAGGACGAAACAATACACTAGCAATTTTTGAACATTTGAGCGTCGCATCTTACACTGAATTTGCCGTCAGTGACTTAAAATATCTTCGTTACCGTATGTACAAGATGGAATTTTAAAAATAAAGTTGGCTATCTTGCATTTTCAGATTTTTAATCAATAATACGGTAATATTTTCTCATTCTTTAGGAAATATTTTCTTCACGTTTCTCATGGAATTTTGAAACACTGGTTACTCACAAGAAACTGTTACTTATAAAAATGAATTAGTACCAGTTTTAAAATGAGTGGCAAACAAAATACTCTATCGCTGTACACAATGGTACCTGCGCTACCTGAGGTACAGATGCATCCATGCAGCAACACCCATTCCTGCTATCATCCGGATATTCTTCATGGACTCCTGCATGTCTTCGTTTTTAAGTACAAAATCCATTATAATGGACACATACGTAACATAATAACATACCGTCAGCATTTCATTGTATATAGAGTTAACTGTTGATACTGCCTGCAACTTAATCGGAATTCCACCAAATCTCAGAAAAAATAAAGGAACTCTAAAATAAGCGTCTATCATATCTGAGTTTTTATATTATCGATATTTGGTTATTGATTTTTAAGTTCTGAAAGAACGGAGGTAAACAACTTCCTTACTATCTACTTCTAATATCACTTCATAAACACAAGTCTTTACACAAAATATCTTGGACAGCTACTTGATGCGGAGTGGAACTCTTGGTCCCAGCAACCTAATTTATGTACCTTTTGTTCCACTGGGCTACTAAATCGTGTACACCATCAATATTTATTGAACACGCAGTTCCTAATTTGTAAGGTACTTCTTCAGCACATGCGTGATTAAAGCGGGCGGTAACTCTTAGCATAGATTAAATTTTATGCACGAGCTAGCACTTTCATGAGAGCTCGGACGAAACCATTCTCCTTTCGCATTAGAGTAGCTCATTAATTCATAGGCCCAAGAAATCGACCGTAGCAATAAAACGGAAGATCGTTACGCTTTTCTATCTGATTCGTAAAAATACAGGAAATGTGTTTCATTAAAGCAAAACTATATTGCATTTATCGGTACTTTATGATACAGTTATTATATGTATTGATACTTTTTGTGTGTAATGGTTACGGCGCTATTTGGAATGGCATCAAGTGAATGCATAAAGACATTTAAAGTTACCGCAAATCGTAGAGAGTTTACTACGAACCTAGCTATCGTGATTTCAACTGCTACAAAAATAACAGATATAAACACTGCAATTTATTGTGGCTAATTATTATCTTATTCCCTACAAATTGTCGCACAAAATTGAATGTGACGTACAAGTAATTTAATATATATCACAGTATGTCTTTCTGAAAGTAACGTGATGCGTAGACTGCTTCTGACAACACACTTTGTTACCTTCGTTAATAAAATATTATGATACCTCCTTAAAGAAATGTTGCTGTTATTATTATTATTATTATTATTATTGGCGGCCGGGATAGCGTAGTCAGTATAGTGATTCGTTACGGGCCGGACGGTCCGGGGATCGAATTCCGGTGGAGGCGAGATTCTCCGTGCCCGTCCATAACAACCCTGAGACCTGTGTAATGGATCTTTGCCAGATGTAAAGCGGCCTGGTGTGTTTCTGATCACCCACCGCCATATAGCCTTAAGGTTGCGAATGGGTTGGAGCTGTACCTCCGCCTCCCATCTGTGCCTGTGTAGGCATCTCATGGCGTGACCTGTATTACTATTATTACTATTTTAGTAATATTATTATTATCTTCATCGTAAAACCCTTACAAATTGCATAAAGCGGCTTTACAATTCTCCCTGTATTTACCGCTTAGTGTCAAGTCCCTGCCACTTGCTTCGACCCTAATCTTCTTACCATCAATTTATTAACCTTGTGCTTGTGGATTACCTTATGGTTACGTAAACTAGTTTCGTAGTTACTTTATGAAATTATAATTCCATCTCTGAATGTCTGGATTTCTCTGTTTGTGTTGTGGGCGTTTTCTGGTGTTCTGCAAGGATCTGATACGTAGTCCGTGCTTTTAAGTATGTCATAAATGGAAGATTTACACAATGTAATTAAGTTCTCTCTATCTTCCATTCGATGATATCATTCAAGTGTTCCTGCACTTACCTTTTACAATGATTACACGCAGTTAAAGTATGATGGTCTCTTAGCAAGGTTTCTGTATTCTTAATTTATTAAAAGCCACAATTGTTACATCTAGGGTCGTTTCTTTCAGAGGAGCACTAAGATCAAGAAGATTACAGACTGACAATTCCATACAGGCCGTATTTACTGTATTAATGTCCTGGGATTTTTCATTGACTAGAAACTGTATTTTTATCGAATTTATTATCTGTCTCTTAAATTCTTGGGCTTTGTTCGCGTTGTAGCTTTTCTTCTGTCCCTCACTATATGTTTGTCTTATGACTTGTTTTCTTTAGATTACAACTCTGTTATTTGAACTTTACGTGTGCTGATGCCAGCAAGCCAAAGGCATCTAGTGGAATTTTGCAACTACTTCTTATAACCGTATCTTACGCCATACTCATTGTAGTAATCCTAATGCATTACATTACTTGTAATTTTATACCTTACATGGGAAGATGAGCGTATCGATTCAATAGTTCTTATTAAAGCTTAGGTTTTTTCTTTCCTTTCTCTCCTCCCTTTCAGGACGACAAGTTTTCGTTTTCCTACTCGGAATTTAAGAGACATTTCTATGTTTAATGCCGAATCTTTTTCTAGAAATTATTCTCCTGTCACTATGAATCAGCTCGTAATTCGTCTATTTTTTAGAAAAAATTATATAATTTTCTATCTAAAATAAATTTAATGTTTAGACTTTATGCAATGATGGACATTTATATATTGAAGTATACAAATATTCAACAATTATATAAAGCCTAAATAGAATTTATTTTAAAAATATATCAATGTTAGTCGAATTAAAATTCTCGGTAGCTGAGGAGCTATTAGCTTCTAAAGAAGGACTCTGCTTCGTGGGGTTTGTAAGTTAGTTAATAGTTAGCTAACTAACTAAATACTTATTCAGTTAGATATAGAGTCACTTAGTTCATTAGCATATCTGTCAAGGCAGTTAGTTTTTGAAAAATATTCTGAAGCTTGTAATTGTGTTCATAATAATCGCATACGACACTTTTCTTGCATTAACTTGAATTATGCACTAACTGATTTGCCGTACATTTTCTTTTTCTTTAATTTTGTTCTTCGTTTTGTTTGTTTGTATTTTTTTAATTTATTCCATATTTATTCATGTTGATTTTTGACTGGAAATTTGATAAGTTAGTCAACACTTACATAAATGAAGCAACGAATTCTTGTTAGCCTCAAAATCAACATCAATAATCACAATCAAAATCATTGCATGGGCCTATCGACTCCTCACCGCAAAAACATAGCATGTTACGAAACATACCAAAGAGATCCGGTCTTTGACAGATCGTTTGGAACTACGAGTATGTAAGCAATGGAAAATGTACATGAGATTATTTGGCACTTGGAAAATGAGGAGCCTTTATAGGTCACTGTCACTGAAGAGAGTGACCGGAGAATTAGCGAAGGATCGATTAGATTTATTTGGAATAGAAGACGTTAGATGGGAAAATGGAGCCATACATTTACTATAGAACAGAAAATGAAAATTATCTTTCTACTTCAGAAAATAGTGTTAGCAGTTAAGAGAGTAGAGTTTGATAGTGGTTTGTAATCTGTGGTCTTTTGGGTAATTACACGGCGTCGTGTGGTAATTATTTACCGACGTTTCGGGACAACGTGTCGGCCACATCTTCACGGGTCGAGATTCCAAGAAGGAATCTCGAATCTTGGAATCTCGACCCGTGAAGATGGGACCGACACGTTGTCCCGAATCGTCGGTTAATAATTACCACACGACGCCATGTAATTACCCAAAAACCACAGATTACATCGACATCGCGGCGGAAACCTGAAATCAAAGATAGTGATTTGATGCCATATATAGTGCTTGTGTGATATTACTGCTCTGAAGGCGCATGCACCAACTGACGATGAAACGATGACACAAAGAACAGATTATATGATGAATTAGAGCAGGTATTTCCCGAAATCCCATACGAAAATTTTTTTAGAATATTTTAATACAAAACTGAGGACAGAAGACAAGTTAAAAGATGAAATACAAATGAAAGTTTACATGATCATAGTAATGATAATGGTGTTAGAGTGGTCATGTTAGCAATATAAAATAACCAAATTGTTAACAGAAAAATATTTGCTCAACGAAACGATCGTAAAGAGAACTGGGCCTCTCCTGATGAGAACAATCACAGATTCTTCACACCTTGCAACCTAGGACATGGCATTTCAGCATACTTGACGTCAGAAGCTTCACGGGAGGTTTACAAATTTGAGACTCTTAAGTGGTACGCAGACATAAATAGGGCTTGGGAAAATATTAGAGGATAAGAAAACCTAAGGTAAAGGAATTATTCGTAAGTATAAACGGACAATTCTTAAACCACAATGTGAGGAACAATGTTCAAAATTTTTAGATAAAAATAAGCAGCCTGAGCAGCAGTGATTACAGGATCAAAGCCAAAATAATGTAGATAATCTTCAGAAAGTAAGACGTAAAATTAATAGGCATTTAAAAAAAATGGAATATTTTAAAGGTAAAATTAATGAATTTGAATAAAGAGTAATAACAAGAATATTATAGACTTGTGTAGAGGCATCAATGAATTTAAGAAGGGTTAGCAGACTAGAGCTAACTTACTAAGCTATCAGAATACTGATGTGCTTGCAGAATATTGAACAGGTGGGAGAATCACTTCTGGCAGTTATTGAATGTACGTGGATGTAATGATGTAGGCAGAATGAAAGCTCATACAGCAGAGCCACTAGTGCCTGAGCCCTGTGCCTTTGCATTTAAGATGGCTTGAAAATTTGGCAAGACATAAATCACCAAGTATTGTTCAAATTCAGGCAGAACTGACTAAAGGAGGAGCCGCAAAAACACGCTCTGAGATCCGGGTGCTTATTAAATCTTATCGGAATAAAGATGATTGCCTCAACAGGAGAAGGAGTCAATCATTGGACCTATTTACAAGAAGACCGATAAAAGACATTGTACTAATAATTATTTATAAATAACATTGCGTGCTTTCAGGCTTCCACGGCGATGTAGATGAGATCTGCGCTCTTCTGGGATATTAAACAGCGTAGAGTGGTAATTCTGTACCGGCGTTTCGGGACAGCCTATCCGTCCCATCTTCAAGGATTTCTTGACCGATAGGTTGTCCCGAAACTTTGGGGCCGAATTATTACTCCACGCTGCGTAATATCTCAGCAGAGCGCAGATCTAAGCTATTTATAAATATCATTGTTATTAACTATATAAAAATGTTATCCAACATTACACTCTCTAGATTAACTCCATATGCAACAGAAATTATTGAAAATCATTAGTTTGGAATTCGATGTAACAAATCAACTATTGCCTATATATTCTGCACTCGTGAAACACTTGAGAAAAAATTGGTATAAAATGGGCAGTGAATCAGCTATTTATGAACTTAAGAAAAGCCTATGATTCAGTTGGGAGGGATATTTCGTATAATATTCTCACTGAATTTGGAATCCTTATAAAACGAGATAGTTTAATAAACAGTTGTTGATATTAAAACTACAGTAAATAACGGATTAGCAAAAATTTGTCTCACACGTTTCCTATTAAGAAAATTCTGAAGAAATGAGATTTTTTTTCACCATTGCTTTTCAACGTTGCCTTCAAATACGCCATTAGGAATGTTCTAAAATAACCAGGAGATGCTGGAACTGAACGGTAAACAGCAGCTTCTGGTTTACGCAAACGATGTTAATGTATTGGGCTAGAGCATACCTACTACAAAAGAAGAACAAAAGTAGATTGTTGCAGACGTAAATACAGGGAAAACTAAGCACATATTCATTTTGCGTAAACATAAAAGAAGACAAGAACAAAACATAACGATAAGTAAAAGTCCTTTGAAATTGTGGCAAATGTTAAGTCTTTGGGAACAACCCTAACAATTCTAAAACATTTCATGAAGAAATTAAGAGCATATTGTACTCCAGAGTTGCCTGATTCCATTCGGATCAGAATCTTCTTGTCTTGTAGTTTGGTATCCACAAATATGAAAATTCAAGTATGCAGAATCGTGATCTTACCTGAGGTTTCACATGGTTGTGAAACTTGGTCTCTCGCATTGAAGCTGGTACATAGACTGAGAATGTTTGCTCAGGAAGATATCTGGGCCTAAGAGGGACGAGGGAACAATGGAGTTGAGAAATTGGCTAATGAGGAACTTCATGATATCTGCACCTCACCAAATATTATTCGGGTCGTGAAATCAAGAAGAATGAAATAAGCAGTGCGCGTGGCACGTATGGAGCTGTGGAGAGGTGTGTACAGGGTTTGGACTCGGTTGATCTAACTGAGGGTAGGGACAAATGGCGGGCTGTTGTGAACACGGTAATTAACAATTTGTTACCATAAAATGCGGGGAAATATTTAGACAAGCTGTGCAAACTTTAGCTTGTCAAGAAGGACTATTTTTCATGAAATTAGTTAGTTAGTTGGTTGGTTAGTTCGCTCGTTGGTTGTTTGGTTGGTTGGTTAGTTGGTTCGTTTCTTCGTTAGTTAGTCAGTCAATAGGAACGTTTTATTCAGAACGGTAATTTTATGTGAGACTTGTTAACATGTTCGTTGCTTTACATAGGTTTAGGGCGTGATTGTCCCAGTTATCACAAAAGATAAAGATATACACTCCTCTTCCATTATTAATTGTCGTAAGTTAAAACACTTTCATTTACAAAATATGAACGATTAATTTTATTACCCAGAAGAACACACAAAGGAATTTCAAAATTTCGGTGCTGCCATGATTAAATTTAATTCCGACAAAATACTATCGTTGCCGACAAAAAACTACATCCAACCCAGATGGAAACTCTCTAAATTAACTTACCTAGCTATCGAAAAGTGTACCTAAACCCTTGAAATATTATGAGCGAAATTAGTCGTGTAATTCGGTTCAGATTTCGTATTACTAGACTGAGACCGCCGAACGTTTAATCGGGAATTGAGCGATACAGGTTTTTCCCAAGTCTGGTGTAACTGAAGGGAAGTGAGTCACTTTGTTAAGGAATTCTAAAATAGCTTCAGCTTAACACTTATAACGGTGACATCTTGTAGGTTTGTGGTGAATGTTTGTAAAATATGCAGGGAAGATTTTATTCAATGCTTGACAGCCCTGGTGGACCTAGGCCTCCTCACTGGTGAGGTTTAGAAATCACACTCAGGCATACCACGCTCGGTAGGACTCACCTGGACGAGTGATCAGCCCAACGCAGAGACCTCTACCTGACAAAACTCACAAGAGACAGCCATTCATGTCACGGAGGGATTCGAAATAGCAATTCCAGCAAGTGAGGTTGTTATAGTAATGAGGGGCGACAAATTTGGGTCAGATATTCCTGTTATTAAATATCAACTTCTTGGGCAGATGAGATACTGGACGATAAATTATTTTGCTTCTCTCGGTCCTTCGCTCTTCTCTTTCATTTGTAGAAGAAACATGAAGAAAGACACCGTCTGGTTCATCATCTGTGAACAAATAGCAGCACATAATTAAAGTTTCGAAGGGATTCCAATTGATAATAAAAACTCAAACCTCTACTTTTATTTATTTCTGTGGCAGTATATTCGTCTCTAACACAATGGTGAAAATATTAATTCTCAACATTCTACTTGTGATTACATTACCGTCCTTCACAATTTCACCAACAAGCACCTTTATTTGTTAAGACAGGAAATGTTAATACCAAATAAAATTAATTTTTATCACGGATACCGATCCAATTTCAAATTTCGGTATAGGCAATTTTTGTGGGTAAAATTTAAATTTCCATCATCTTGGGCACTTTCGATACCACAGATCATTTAATTTGTTATTGCCTTTGAATCTTTTGTGTAACGTAGAATGAAAATACCAATAATTATCTGCATCAAGAAACAGCATATACCAAGGTAGCAAAAACTCTGGAAAATATTCCACAAATTATTTAATACATTGACAACTAAACTATTGAGTATGTAAACAGAATACTTAATATATACACCGCTCACAGACCTACAGTATCTAGAGGCAGTGTTTTTAAATTTTTTCGGAATATACCATTTCTTATACAAATTCCAACTCTAACATTATTTTTAAAGACTCGATACTTTTTAATTAGAAACTTTAAATATAAACACAGAAGAACATATAGTAAGTGATTATGTCCCTTTATATTAATAGGTCTACAAGGACGATTCTTAATACAACAATGTTAAGAATTACTTGAATATTAATATATGGGCCTATATTATAAAACCTGCTGAAATTTCAAAGGGAAAAGTTGATGATTATAAGTTTTAGTTATGATTTCCACTGAAAACTCGTCTATCGATACATTATTATTTGTTGCAGCTCGATGGATATAATAAGAAATTGCAGTTGCAATCAATAAGCTCAGACTGATAAAACAATCGGCGATAATACTTAGAGAATATTTTTGTCGTCAGTAACGATCAAGGCTGCATTACTGAATGCAGCGCATATACCACTGGGCTACTTTATGACGACAGACTTCTCGTCTGTCCAAATACCAGTGATTACAAGAATGGCTACCACACTGCCTTAGACTAAAGGCAGACTTCTAAATCGTAGGCTTTTAGATCTTTTTGGTTAGGCACGAAAACTTTTCTTTTTTAATCATAATTGAGAGATCCCCTTGAAGTGATCCCAAGCTTTATCTCTGCACAAATTCATACGGTTACAAGAACTTTAAGTATGAAAGCAAATCTGTTGTTGTCAAAGCATACAGATGCCAGTTTTATAAGAAACAATGCATATCCACTCTCTTGTTTTATTTTCTCTTATGCCAGCTCTTAGGAAAATATAATATAGACAGTCATACATTCATCATGGTCTTATTGGAGACGGGTACAAACTTCCCAGCTGTAAGTGTAAATTCTACATCAGCTGTGGCGATGATAAAGGCCACACAGCGCTGAAAGGAGACAGGGGTTCCTACCCAGTCGCATCCCCAGGCAGCTTGTTTAACACTCTCTGCCTGGAATGAAACAAAGAGACAAATATTAATCGTAAGTCTAAATTAAGAATTCTCAAACACAATAAAGAAGAAAATGTTTTATGTCAGTATTTGGAAGCAGAAATTGTCTTTGAAGTGGCATAATAAGGTCACATAAATATGTACATTTATTTTAGTAGGACATTTACTACGTCGCATTAAAATGTAAGAAATTGTAATGCAGTAGGCCCACATTTGGTTTATAACTGTTATCAAATTTTGGCCTATCCCCTTTCAGTAACAGGAAATTAGAGCACAAAAATTGGTATGAGCCTTACGTCGTTGCAGTTCACGCTGCTGCCGTAAATTACAGTTTTATACAAAGAGAAATAGCAACATGTAGAACACACTAATGTTTGAGGCTGAAACACACTATTACCACTTGTTTTGATATCCCGATATGTTGAGTTATATTGTGACAGATGTTTGAAAAAATACAGTTCATTGAAATTAGGTTTTTGTGGAACGTGAATAAACAGTATGTCATTAATGCTAAATTTTCCTTTCTTTTCAGCTTAATAGAGATGACTAGTATAAAAATGTACCTAGGCAAATGAGATATTTTACGAATATTTATATGATTTTGTAAGAAACACCCTGTGTAAGTCAACAAATACAAACACGACTGCGATGTGAAACTTCGAGATTATTCAAATTTTTTGTTACAGTTTAATGCCGGTAACTAACACATCGTTGTAATCAAGTAAGTGACTAACTAACTAATTAAATAATCAAATAATTCCATGAAGAAGAGTCCTTCTTGAGAAGCTAACAGGCCCTCAATCACTTAAGAAATTATGAAACCATCAATCCAGTATATGACCCCCATCCCCTTCTTGAAGATCTGTTTTAATATTATCTTCCCATCTACGCCTATGTCTTCCAAGTGATCTCTTTCCTTAAGGTTTCTACACCAAATCCCTGTATACACCTCTCCTCTCCCAATACGTGCCACATGTCCCGCCCATCACATTCTTCTTTATTTCATCGCCCGACTAGTATTTGTTGATGTGTACAGATCATAATGTTCCTCCTTATATAATGAGTACGTATTACGTTAGAAAATAGTGATTTATTCAGCGTAAAGTTCTCCAAACCTTTATCCTTGGACTCACTTCAGTTCATAAAAAAACAAATGCTGAAGAAACAGTTCTTCTGGGAATGGCGCCATAAGATTAGTCAATACTCACTGACTCTTCGTAGAAGTGTGCTGCTTCTGTCTTCAGGTAGTCCCGTCTACGCGGAGTAACGAGAACATACAGGAAGCAAGCGCCTTTTAAACGTTGGTAACTATTTACCAATCTAAACGGTGTCATTTCGCAGACGACTTGATTCTGCGCGAGCACTGCTGTGACATCAGACCTTTCAAACCAAACCCTACTGTGGTAAACAAATAATTTTGATGTACGTTTCTACGGCTTCATTTTAATGAGATTACTCAAACTTTCGAACTGACTATATTGACAGGTTTCTTCTTGAGAAGCCAGCAGTTCCTCACCTAATCAATAAATTCTCCGCATTTTATGGGACTGGAACATTCTTTGCCGTCTTCACTGCAGCCCGTTACTTGTACCTATTCTGAGACAGATGAATTCAATCCGCGCAGTCCCACCCTATTTATTTGTTACCCATTTAATATTATCCTCCAATCTGCATCTACCTCGTAAGTCTGCTACATGGCTCGCCCATCGCATCTTCCTCAATAGGATCACCCGAATTATGGAGGAGAATAAATCATGAAGCTCCTCATTTCGCAATTTTTAAAACCACCTATTATTTCATCATTCTTAAACTCTTACAAGGAACACATTAATCCTTCTCATTAAGAATAGAAAACCGATCCCAGTGGCCGTGCGGTCTAAGGCGTGGGTCTGCGGCCGCTCGCTTACTAGGATCGTGGGTTCGAATCCCGCCTAGGGCATGGATGCCTGTCTCTTATGAGTGTTGTGTGTTGTCAGGTAGAGGTCTCTGCGACGGGGCGATCACTCATCCAGAGGAGTCCTACCGAGTATGGTGTGTCTAATGTGTGTGATCATGAAACCTCGAAATGAGGAGACCTAGGCACCCGAAAAGGGGCTGTTGAGCCATAGGAAAAAAAAAAGAATAGAAAACAGCAACAAGGCATGTGAAAAGCAAGTTACTCGTACAATAAAACTGAAAACTAATTAAAAACAGACTGGCAACACATCATCTAACCGTGAGTCAAAAGAAGGCCCAGTAGGGTATCAAGAGAACTTGCGAACTGCAGTGCCGGAATAATATTACAAATGAACAGTGGATAGTGTTGTACAAAGTGCAACCAGAATAAAGTTAAACCAGAGAAAGTAACAGACAATGCAATCGGCTCTTGTGTCTGGCTGTAAAGTGTTAAAAAACTTGGAGACAGCAACATTTCTTTGTGAAAGGTCTTCATAAACGTTTTAATCCCCCACTCTTTTTCAAGCGAAATACTTGCGGCTTGTATTCGAAAGAAAAACCACCAGGACGAATTCGTTTCTAATTTTGGCCAAGACACAGAATATTTTGACAGAGGTTTTTTCGTGGCTTTCTTTTGTTTCTACATTGCTACTTTGCAAACCTACTAAATTCTAACAGCAGCGCGGCATTTCACATTCTTTATAATTCATTATTTACTGATTCGTTGCTATGTACGTAGCTTTTATATACTGACAGAAATTTTAATAAATTACATAAAATCACATCAAACACTCCGACCTTAAAATTACATTATCTCAAATCTCAGTCCAGAGAAATTATTTAGATGGCAGGTCTCCCCCATAAATATTGGAACATTACGTCCATAAAATTTCGATAGCCTCCACCCAAAACATTCCGTCATTTATTACTCATACCTGTAGATGGTACAGGCCGTATAGTCCTGCGTTACAGACACAGCAGTAAAATACAGATTTGGTGAAGTTTTGGATTCCAGGCAGCTGTCGAATTGGATTATTTTATAGTTATTTTTTATTGCTGGTTGAATATAATTCTTCCGTTCTTGTTAATGAGACAGTATCAAATTGTAATTAGCAAAATTCTTCTTATAATTCTGATAGCATCAGGTACTCAGACGCAGCCAGGTATCAAACCTCGACTTAAAACAATAACTGCTTTAACGCTACTTGTCTATTTCAAAATAATAAAAGTGTAGTGCTAGTAAAATATATTGTCATTACTTCAAGAATATCCAATGTATCAAGAAAAAAATGTATTTTCGAAAAAGTTATGTCAGTGTCCAATGTATCTGAACGTGTATAAAATACAAAATTCAACCCGCTCCTGAGTAAACATTTCTTTTGTAGCTGTACAGTTCTTAATCTGTAGTGTGACAGGTACTACATATTATAATTTGAGCCGTAATAAATATGTGTGGACCTGATAAATACCTGTACAGATAGTTGAGTTCCAAGCCAGCAGAACACAAACAGAATGCCAGTCATCAGGCAGTACATGACCAAACCCTGAGACAGTTCTGTGACATCTCCCCAACTCTACACAAATGAAACACACAGATACCAATGTACTTCATGCTAAATTATGGCACATAGTTGCATGCGCCACACACACTACCTGCGCTTTATTCTGTTTATACGCAGTGATTAACTTAAGTAACGGAATATTACACAGTAGGTAGCCTATAGTTTTAAATAGCTATTGGAAATGATAATTTATTCTCAAGAACATATTACTTCAAGTGTTTTTATGTGGTTCATTTCATCCATTTTCCTCTTTGCAACCCATCCTTTTTTCACGCACAACATGTAGAATTACCAAACTTTAATGCATGTTTATACATGTCACGAGGATACTTCCTTCCCTTTAAGGTTTTATGATACAGCATGTTCTGCGAGGCTTTAAAATAGTGCAAAGGCTTTGTGGTTCAGATTTATCTTTTATAAAACTGTAACTATTTATCATACCACCATGTGAACCTGTTTTACTTTTCTCCAAATAAGTACTCTTGAATGTGGAACAATTTAAATTATCTGCGGAACACATTTAAACTGTCTTCAATCTGAACCCCACGTAACAGATTATTTTAACCATAAATTTCCATGTAATGTAGAGTGATAAAAACGCAATGTAGTTTATCTCCTATTAGATATTTCAGCAATTGATCTTAACTTTAACAACAGAGAATTTCGTGCAGCCACTCTGTGTAAGAACAAGCAATGTTATGAATTAGGAACAAGACAGGAAATGAATGTATAAACGTAATACTGAGGCGCGTTTCAGTAACAAATGTTGAAGTGGAAAAGCAATAAGTATTACATACTATTAGTGTGTCTGTGGCCTTAGTTTTCCAACATTCATTGCGCATGCGCCGTATTGCATGGTCATCTGTGGCCTGTCTGGCTCTACCATATTGTCTTACAAAGGTACGATCCTCAGAAAAATTTATTGAATATAAGATATGTGTCTTGATTTACTCTGCTACTTTGCTAATAATTACTATTCGCAGTTTTGTGAAAACGCCTAAAAATGTCAAGTACTGCATCATATCACCTCCAATTTACGTCTACAGGAAAAGTAACTGCTTGCAGATATCCGTATTGAAAATAACGTGTTCTTGTAATTTCCATTTGAAACAATTTGCCGAAATTTCGTGAAAGGAGTGTCCGTACATTAAGGACAAAAGCAGGAACAATAATTTTCTGTATATAATCTAAATATGAATTATCAGTAAATAACCATATTCACTTATCGAATCCATACATAGTTATTCGTACTAGACAAAAAAATATATTTATATAATTTTACATTGAACAGAATCTTGCTTCTAGAAGAGAATGAACGAAACTCGTTTTATTGGTATTTAATGCAACAAACATTTTATGTGTTGATAGATTCAAAGTGTGTATAATATATATTAAATAATAAAAAATAAAATAATGCACGTAATGTACTCGTAGAGTAAAACTATGAGAGGGTGATTGTTCATTCTTAAAATTTAACTTCATTTAAAATTAACGGTAAGGAGAAATGGAAGCTGCTGACCTAAATTTGACGACAGTATTTTATACTGCTTTGATACTGATGCTAAAAATTTTATTAAACTTAAACGGCGAGGCTTAGTTACTAAATGAAGAGACTGAGCGCGTAGTGATTTGTTACCAAAGTAAATACTTCGTACTTATTTCTGCAACATTCCCCACTAGCGTGCAAAAAATACGCTCTTTTAATTTGAAGAAAGGTTAAGTTCAGTAAATAAATGTAATATTTATAAATATTTATATTAAACTTCTTAGAACTGATTTCTTTAAATTTGGGTAGAACTTGTGTAATAAAACATTGAGGAACAAGTAAGAATCATTTATTGCTGAACTGAAAAAAGCCGCCAACAGAACTTTCAGTTTATTGATTGTGGTGTGCAGAATTCGATACGTTTTTTAGGTCTTGTAATAAGGGGGGTGTAATTTTCGATGAAAATTACTTTCAAGGCAATAATATGTAAACATACGAATTTAATTAGTAAAATACTTTATTGAAACCATTCTCTCTATTTAACAGCCACATCGGTTATACAATTAAATAAACGACAAGCGTCCTTCATAAAAGTTGCTCAGCTACTGAAGCTTCCGCCTCTATGGAAATATAACTTTCATTACTTTTTCACAAGTTTTAAAATCTTATTCATTCTTGACTAAATTCTGCATTAACTGGGGATTGGAATATTTAAAAACTATATACCTATCTAACAAAGAAATTAATAATTCTTATTTCTCATATGTAATCCCTGTTTCATACAAGATTTTAATTTCTTGAATTTGTGCACCTGTCTTTTTGGTATTCGAGGTTTTACACTTATCTTTCTACTTATTTGTTTCCTACCTTATACTCGTAGTCTAGTTCAAAGAGTGATCGCTTCACAGCGCAATCAAATTTGCAAAATTTACAAATAGGTGTAATTGTAAAGCCGATAGCTCAAGTATCCTCTCAAATCAGGCAGTCAGAAACAAGTAATATTAGGGTGTTACACAGATATTTGATTATGCATATTCTTCTTCATACACACTAGTGGAAAAGTTCCGTTTAAATTCAAAGAGGAATAACTTCATTCGTATCTTAATCCCTCATGTCCTTTCTGCCTTCTCTTTATTTTTATCATACCTTTTCCCCTTTCTTCCTAACTCTAACCTGCCTTATGTTAAGAGTGTGAATGTAGTTCCGTGGTATATTTTGTTATTGACATGGAAGAGTCACCTGCTTAAGAGCGTGACTATTATCCGTGAGAACAACAAAATGTACGTGGTCAACTGCAAATTGTCTTCTATTTTATATTCTCTAAGTTATATTGAGTACAAATTCATAAATATACCAGTTAGATATTTTTCGAAAATATGTGAAAAGTATAAAGGTACTTGGACAGAAATATACACTGTAATGAAGCCGTGTAGCATAATAATAATAATAATAATAATAATGAGTATAATTAACATGTTAATTTTGCTTTAAAATAATGTTCGAAAAATGTGTATATAATATGCAGTTAACGAAGTAATGTTATGCCAGAATCGTTTTTAATAAAAACTACTATAATTAAGTCTTTAATACCTGCAACTAATTTCAGATGTTTCGATAGACCTATAACTTTTAGCGAAAGTAAGAACTTTACCATGGCGGCAGAGAAGGAGATGAAGCATAGAGCTGCCAGCAAGAGCAGAAAGAGCCCACAGAGGAAAAAGTTTATAGTCTCTTCCAGTGCCTTCATGTACCTGTAATTTCAAACACAAAACAGGAATATGTTATTTAAAACATATTTATGCAAAATAATATCCCTTTGTTTTGTTGATTTTAAACGTACTGTTTTATTTCCTGGTGATGACAAATGCAGTTGTTCAGTCGTTTCTGAACTTGGCTTGATAGCTCCACACAGGTGTCACCCTCTCCTCCTGTTGATGAACACCTTCCCCGCAGTCCTGCTCTGATACGACGTATGTCTGTCTGATATCTAGCAGGGCCAGTTTGAGCTTCTCCAGCTGACTGCAGGCTACACACACTAGCGTGGCGTAGAGGCTCGGGAAACCGACGCATATGTTTATGCCCACAAGTGATGCCACGCCCTGCGTATATTCATAAAATGATTAGAGATGTAAACGTTAACTTTATGCTTAATACGTGTCTGAAAAAAATCCTAAAATATTTAAGCTTATTTGAAAGTTATAACTTGTAGTTTAATGACATTGCTATCTACTGTTGCTGACTTAGAAGTTTGTCTTTGACCTTGCAAGTGTTTTCGCAGGTTATAATCAGACCAGTAACCTTTGTATTCCAGTCAAAAACCCATTGGGTTGAAGCGTAGTCGTGTTTTGTGCATGCGAGATACAACAATTATGAGAGACAGAATTCACTTCTATGTGTTATCTGGTGAGATCTGTGATAAATTTGACTTTGGCCTTCATAAATTGAACACTTAACAAATGGCGACCAGTGTAAAGTGATAATTACTTTTTTGACAGTACATATACGTTTTCTCCGCAAACTTTTCCCAGCATAATGGACAGCCACCCACGCTGTTAAATTTAAATCTTTACTTGTGAGTCTGCAACAGCACGTGTGTTACATTGTCCAAATATACGTTACGCGAAGCCTGTAGTAAATACAGCCATTTGCAATACTACGATGTATTTTATCTCTTAGCCACTGTGCATTTTTTAAACCAGAGCAGAGTCAGCTCTGTTGCATAACGACTGGTGTCACTCGGGAAAGAAATTCTTTCATGGATGCTGTCCTCAGCAATGCTTTTTACAGCAGTTGTTTACCTTAAACATTGAGCTTTACTGTTCTTATACATCTCTTCCTCTTTCATTTCTACTTTTCTTATCTCCTTTTTTTGCTTTATTTCATTTGGTTCAAAGGAACGTTCATTGGCTGTCCCCCTTTTTCAGAGTAATGAATTATTTTGGCCTGACGCAATAGCGTATTAATTTAATTTACACTGTAGAAATTTTGAATATATAAATTTTACGGACGGAAGTGCCTTAAATCCCGCTGAATTCCCCAAAAATTTCATATGGCCTCGACAGGCTACCAAAATGTGGCTTACATTAAATTGGTTTGTTATGTTACTGTTATTGCGTACTGCTTTCCCGTCTTTGTTTTTCTCATCTCCCTCTGAACCTCCTTCATGATGAACTACATGTTTTACTACTTTTACAGAAGAAATACATTATAATGTGGCTATATTAAATTGCCAGCTTTTTCTCCGTACCATGTTAGTAACTTGACTGTCATAATGTCTGTATGCTTCATCCATCGTTCACAAACATGCGTAGACTCATTGAGCATTAGTCTAGTTAATAAAACCTAACTAGTAAAACCTAGTGACTAATAAACATAGGACAGGTTAAGCAATAAAGACTCCAGATTTTCCCCACACCCTGCAAATGTATGTTCCATATCATTCTAAAAATAAACATCCTTTATTTCCCTATACAGCGTTTGCCGTTGAGTCTGAAATATATAAACTCCAATTTTAAGGCAATTCATCCACATTGTCTTCTTAATACAAACAAAGGTGTAAAGAGTTGTGTTTAGACTGAAGTTATTATACCTTTGATCACACATAGACTCTGTTTTATGTGAGATACAAACCGAATTTTATATGTAATTTACATTTATTTTCTTTGTCCAAGTGTTAAATCAGGAAATATTTTAAGAATTCTTATGCTGAAATCTGTAATTTCACTTCTCTCTGCTTCAATCTATGTGCATTTGGTTTGCCTATATTTATTATGCAAATACAGAAGAAGGTCACGGAACAAACATTATGATTTATTAATGAAGAAAGTTAAGTTTGCGCTCATGCATGCTCTTTCTGGCTTACACTGCTTATTTCCCAAGGCATGCAGTCGATATATGCTATCGGTGTTTCCGTGTGTTTGTAATTCTGAATCTTTTTGTGTGTGGGTGTAGTTGGCTGCTTTGTGAGTTTAGAACCATAATTATTGGGAACTCCATTTCATTCAGTTACACCTTACGTTCTTATAGTTACTTTTTGTCGTAATTATGATGACAAAAGAAGGGCAGTGCGAATTTTAGAAGAGAGAGATAATTCAATCGCTTTATATCTACAAATTTTTATTGGCGATGTCATGAATTTAACATAGCTTTCATTGGTTCAATTTCATACTTACATGAAAAAAATATATCTGAATATATTTGAACTTACTGTTCAGATGTAAGTACTTGAAATGACAGTACGGCGATAAAGCGAAATCGATATTTAGGTTTCGATTTGGTAGCAGAATACAGAAAGACATTATATACAGTCGGAAAAAAGTAATTTGGTTTTCATGGGTATTATAACCACAACCTCCGTGTTCTTGAGATACAAATCCTGCTATTGAGATACTTTTTGATATTTAAAAGAAATAACTTCCCGTGATAGCGACTGGTTGTCACTACACTGCGAGAATTTTTGTCTTTATTTATGTACGTCTCAAACATGATTGAAGATACAGTTGGTCCATTTATTAAGATTCAGCATTTCACCTAAGCCTGATACTCGAGAGGTCTCGAGTTCTAACCCAATTTCACAATTACATACCAAGGATTTCCGAGCATTTTTCTGGTGTATATGTTTCCAGTAGTACTTACTAATTCCGACTATTATCATTATCATTATCAGCACCATAATTAGCAAAATCCTTCCTTTTTCCTCTATTTTTGTATAGAATTTCTTATTTAAGTACAGATTTTATACACGTTATGTTCATCGGACATTATGTTACAATCGCAGTGTCTCCAGGTTTATAACCATTTCTTTTGTGGTGAAGGGCCCCGCAGCAGGTGCTACGAACGCATCGCAGCCTTGAGGCTTATTGTGCAACCCTGTGATGAATCTGATAATTTGTTTTCGTTTTTCCTTATAATTGAGTACCGTTGGAATGAAATTGACAGGGAAAAACCGAAGTACTCGGGTCCCAGTGCCACTTTGTCCACCACAAATTCCACATGGACTGAACCGAGATCGAACACGGGCCTCTGCAGTGAGAGGCCGGCGACTAACAGCCTGAGTCATGGCACGGCCTTTATAACCATTTATTTTATAATAAATATTGATATGTTTATTTTTGTGGTCTCGCTATACCATATTTTACATGCCAGTTCCATTGCTTTATTAAATCTCCCCATCATACCAAAAGGTAAAGAAAAACAGTTCATGCCTAACATAATCTTTTACGAGGTCCAGAGCGCCATAAAAGAGGATGCATATTATTTTGTAGACCTGTTACCACTTATCACATCAGTCTGAAAGCTGGTGATGTTGGTGACGCTACCGCCAAACAAGCAGTAAGTTCGACATTATTATTATTATTACTGTTTTGAGGAAACTAATAGTACGGCATACGTTAGAGCTGTTTGAAAAGTTGTTATGGAACACAAGCAGAGAGCGTGTATTCTTTAAGCCTAATTTTCTTTGGTACGAAGGAAATTGGGCTAAAATACAAAAATACTAAGGTTGTCTTTTGGCCGTGCCATGGCTCAGGCGGTTAGTCGCCGGCCTCTCACCACGGAGGCCCGGGTTCGATCCCAGGTCAAGTCCATGTGAGATTTGTGGTGGACAAAGTGGCACTGGGACAGGTTTTTCTCCGAGTTGTCGGTTTTCCCCTGTCAATTTCATTCCACTGGTGCTCCATTACTTGTAAAACTTGGTAAAAAACTGCTCATCTTCATCACAGGGGTTGCACAATAAGCCTTAAGGCTGCGGTGCGTCCGTAGCATCAGCTGCGGGGCCGCCTCACAAAAAAAAAAAGGTTGTCTTTACAGCGACAAACGGTACCTATCAACAGGAGTACGTGTACGTGCACAGATATCACATCTTGTAACAAATATATCCCAGAGAATGAAGACAGCAGCGAATAATGTTAATTTATTTATTTATATCCAAAAGCCTTTACACACAACATTTTTATATTATAATTTAACTTAAGGTGAACGGAAGCATATCCCATAGTTATTTGTGTTGTGAATAAATAAGGCGAGAGTAGCGAATATACTTTTGACAAAATACGGATTATTAAACAATTTGATCCAACTCCGTTTTATAACTACACTTTCTCAGACCACGGTAAACACTATCATAAATCGTAATTGAAAGAAACATTTATAGTTTATTGACATTCATGCACAATGCTTAAAACTAGTAAAACTCTTCCTTGCAAATTATTTTATGATAAATCGCACACGAACTACGTCTTTGACATGATGTGTCATGCCTTTGTTGTCTGATAGAACACTATTGATTGTGGCAGTTAAGCTCTACAGAGGTAGAAAGATTAACATTATACTTTGTAATATTTATTGATTTTAACCCACTATAAAATATTTACTGACGCAATTAGAAGTTGCGAACGTAATTGCAAAATAATAGCAAGAATTAAAATTATCCATTTTCCGAGCAGTAAGACAAGTCACCATATATATATACCAACAACTGCACTACAGTTAGATAAAAAGATATACGACGTGTGATAAATCTGTTACATATATCCACTTTTCCCGCCATCTCATGGAGGTATTCAACAAAGAAAGGTACATTAATGGCCAGTTATAACACAGATGTGCAATAATTCAGGTAAAATACAGAATACTAAAATAGTTAAAAATTAAAAATTATTGTTCGGAACGTATACATTTTATAATGTACTTTTAAATTTTTCAGCCATTTTAATATTCTGTATTTTAACTGTATTTTTGCACATATATGTTATATCTAGCCATTAATGTATTTTTCTTTGTTTAATACCTCCATAAATATGGCTGAAAAATGCCAAAACATTTAGTAAGTTTACCACACGTTGTATATTATTTTTTCAAATTGTAGTGCAATTGTTGACAAATATATATATATATATGTATATATATATGTATATGGTGAATAGCAAGTAAGGTTTCATGCATAACCATTTCAGAGATGTTATCGAGGAAGTAATATTACAAATTCTTGCTTACAAGTTAAACGTAGAATAAATTTTCTTCTGTGTCTGCAGCCCAAACCGGTCCTACGCAGCCTCTTTGTTGAGGTTTCTAGATCACACACAATTAGACACACACACACACACATACACACACACACGCACATAAGGTAGAAGTTCTCTGAGCGAGTGATCAGGTTGTGGCAGAGGCCGCTACATACACAACACAACAAATGCAAGTGACGAACATTCATGCCCTCAGCGGGATTCGAACCCACAATTCTAGCAATCAAGCGGCTTCAGACTTACATCTTATAGCGCAATGCCACAGGGACGGACAAGAAAATTAATGTTATATTTAAGTTTTTCTGTGCATAACGTTTGGCTTTCAATAATGCAGGTACATTTACAATACCAACAGCCTTTATCAGCTTTAATAACTTGACTGCTTACTTGTGCGTTTTTTAAGCTTATATCCACCTCATCATCCGCTCCTGTGTTATCTTTGTTGTTCTGCATGCTTTTTGAAAAGTTTCGTTTCAAGGCACCGGGTAAGAAGATTATATCATAAAAGTGCAGTTAAAGATAAGAACAACCTAGACTAAGGAAATAAGCCTGAACTGATATACCGTATTTCTTAGAATGTAAGAGACACAATTCTTCACATTTTTCCGAACTGAAAATAAGGTGTGTCTTAAATTTGAGGTATTATTTTTCACTCTTTAAAAGTCTCGAAACCTTCAATTTCCTAGAAGAAAAAGTGGTCTCATTAAGAGAGTTTTTACTGAGAGTGAAAGGTACTTGCTTACAAAAATTGTCGACTCGCACAAACAAATCTTGAATGCAAAAAACTGATGCTGTTTCATAATAATTCCTATCAAATATATTTATTCTTGTCTAATTATCATCCAAACCTTTTCCCTGAAATTCCCCTTTTTAAAAGTGGGTCGCTGGGGCGCGTCTTAAATTAGAGGGTGTTTTAAATTCGAAGTAATAAGGTAACTAAGGATTACGAAATAGGGGATGTACAGATCTGCAACAAATACCCATGTGAAATACCCAACAGTAATAGAGGGATACTGATGATGACACGGATATGGTCTCGAAAATGCGTCTGTTGCTAGTGAAAAGTATAAAGTGTGTAAAGTAGCTGGAATTCTATAGGACCTGCACTAATGTTTGTCTTTGGAGTAACAATACAGATTACGTTAGTGACATCACATAATATTTGCGACATTATAAATCTTAACGCTGTTTATTTCTTCAACAATGCATTGGCCCTTAAAAAAACGAAACCCTTAAAAATAATATTTCAGTTTTGTTTCCAACTTTGTGAAATTTGTCTCACCTCCATTAAAACCGCCAGTTTGTAAAAAATGCTGAGGCAGTTGTTTCTGTATTAATGTAGTAATTAAAGAAAGCAAAGGCTAGTCATTCTGTGATAAAGCAGGTGGCGCACATACACATCGAATCTGTTATAAATACTAATTTTTATGTTTCTCCGGACTCATAGATTCCCACAGTGTTAAGAGAAACACTGCTACTCTGACACGTAGAAAATCTTGCGTGCTGCAAGTGAGAATGATTAGGTTTTGTGGGATATTCTTGTGAGAAACTGGAATGCTAACACTTTGCTCATGTAAGTACATATACAGATATAATTTTGTTACACAAAACATTCGTACAGGACATGAAAAGCAGATAAAATAGGCTACATATTTCGGCTTATTAAGCCATCATTAGGCTCTTATTAAGAACATTAAAGACACTTAACACTGCAATAGTTGCGAGATTTCTACCTTTACATATGACAATATATTATAACTGCATCTACAAATTTTAATAAGAGGTTTTAACATAAATTTCCTTAATATACGTGATAAAAGTGTTAGAATATAAAAAAACTAAAAGCAAAAAAGTTTAAATTTTTTAAAAGAAGTTGTGCCTGTAGGCAGACGAATATGTTACAGGATCGTAATGAAGTGCCTGGAAATGAGTGTAAAGCAGTGGAATATATTTCGTTTACTGTTTATATAAAGTAAGATATTTTAAACTTTGTGACTCAGTCGGATGTAGATTATATGAAGTTTTCCTCTCATGTTTCTTTTTTTATTTTTGTTCGGTGTTTGGCCAGTTGAAATATATCACTTGTTACGGGTGTATTCCACGAATTGTTTGGGTATTGTAATGTTACGTTAGGTCTGGTGTGTGTCGTAGCGTGTGTAACTGCCTACTGTATCATCTCAAAATCTCAAAATACAAGCTTATATGTGACTGGCTGAATTCGAAGTCTTTTATATTGTATACATGAGCCATTAAGTCTCTTACTTTATGCGTGTGTAAGTTTGAAATTGGCAATCTCATAGATTGTGCATGTGAGAAGTTGATATTCACAATCCCATACACTGTGCAACTTCGTGTGGCACATTTAATCCAACTTCATACACTGTGTTTGTTAGAAGTTGATTATCCCTTATTGTGCTATAAAGGCTAATTATGTTAAGCTGTACCTGAATCAAGTTGATGATCTCGTACAACGGACTGACTGAAGCATCGAATGGATACCACGTAGGGAAGATCATGGCACGGTTAGTCACCATTCGAAAGGCTGACTGGATCGTGTGGAAAACAGCCACTAACACACATCCGTACATCGCAAGAACGTTAACCAGCGGGATATATCCCGTCATAGTTAAATTTCCAGTAACAGGATCCCTGTGTGGCAAATCGTCACGCTGGAAGGAGTCTGCGGTTTTAATCAAGTTTCCGAACTGTCCCCTTTTTATTCTGGAAAATAAATCATAAACTATAAATGAAACATGAGGCACACTAGAATCATTTTCTTGTCAATCGATTGATACCACCTTTTATATCATTCTCCAAACATCCATACTAATTCCCTTATTTAATATATGTGATAAATTTAGGTGTGATTTATAATCTGTATAAAAGAAATATATTAGATTTTTGAACTGTAATGAGAAATAGAAAGCTGAAATAGATAAGTGATGTGTACTTTTCAGAAATATTGAAATACTAATTTCTTTTAAATTACTGACAGAACTAACATTAGATTGAATTATGTTGGCAGATCTTCGAATAGACCTGTGTCTACAGTATATGTCACTTATTGGTACTTAGCTACCTGAGATACAAATGCATCCAAGCGATAACACTCATCCCGAACACAATACGGACGTTTTCAGTAGAATCTTCAATGCCGCCTTCCTTAGCCACAAAATCCAATAACACTGCCAAATACGTAGAGAAAAGCATGCTAGCGATCCTGCATTCCACAGAGATTTAAGTCGAGAAACTGTTTTCATGTTGATCGGAATTCCACTCAATCTCACCACAAACACAGGAACTCGAAAGTAGCTGTCGACCATATCTATTTTTATGCTCGTGTTAATATTTTGTACTTGAGAGCTAGAAAACAATTCTTAAACTTCTTGAACGTTTATTTAATACATTACTCGATAAGCACAAGTCTTCCCACAGAAGAATTTCGTACAGTGAGATGATGCAAACTAGAACTCTCTCTTCCAGGACCCGAATTTTTATACATCTTGGTCATAGAGAAATTGAATCGTGTATATCCTCAGTATTTATTGAACACGCAGCTCGTCATTTCTTGGGGCTTCTTTAGCACATGCGTGATTAAAGTGGGCGGTGACTCTTGGTATAGATTAAATTTTATGTGTGAGCTGGCACTTTCATTACCGCTCAGGCAAAAGTGTTGGCCTCCCGTACTGGAATAAGAGAATAATTTATAGATTCAAGAATTTGGGTGTTGTTATGGACATGCATCAAGAATTTGTATTTTATAGTAAATACTGACCTCAAACCAATAGGGTTGCTTGAATTGTTTTTCATATGTTACGATTAAAATGTTCTCGAATAAGGAATGTGATTTATATACAGATACAAGATATTTTGATGACTTTACTCCTTCTACGTTTAGCTATATTTATTTAAATTTATAACACACATATAGGAATAATTCCAAGAATGCAATTCAAGAATACAATATTTGTATAATGTTGTACCTATCAGATTTTAAAAACACTAATTTTCTTTTCGTGTCACTTGAAAACATTTGCCTACTTTAAATAATATACGTATGCACTGATCATATTCTTGACGTGACAAATATACCACACGAAATTTTCTATGATCTTCAAAATATAAGTTATAAACAATTACAGATAATGTTTATTATGACAGGGGAAAAAGCGAATATAATATACCGCTTCTTGACATTATATCCCATACTAAGTAAAAATTTAACATTTGTATTGTAAACAATGAAGAAGCTTAAGAAAAATTTCCTTTTTTGTTCAAACTCTTATATACCCAATTTAAGGAGCATACATTTCTCAGTACAAAAAAAGGTTTTGCCTTATCAATTTTCTATTAATATTTAAAGTGCCTTAATAAGAGACTTTTTTGCATTACTTTCTGCAGTTTTACAATTTTGCTTCACACGGTGTCACGAAGTAGTCTTCATGTATCCAACCATAGCACTTCACGTACAGGGACTTTTCTCCCGAACTTCTGTGCAGCAAAAGTATGCTGCATTTCCTTCGCCAATGTTTTTAATAGGATCACAAGTTTCAAATTCCTTTTCCCTCTCTGAGTCACTCAACATTCTTAAACGTCTTCTTTTCTCTTTTTTGAAGATTTTTATTCTTTGAGACTCTACACCACATTAGAAATGCGCCATCTTTGCTTGTAAATAGTGATTGAAGTTTATGATCACCTTTTTTGGAACTATAAATGACTGAATTTTATGAACATTTTAATATGTGTAAATAAATTAAATATATTGATTTATCTTTACATTAAAAGCTGCTGTATTAGAGCCCTAGCAAAATATTTAGAACTTAAAAATTACACGTACTGTTCCACACCATCTCTCCTGCAACAGACAGCTCCTCGTTCCCAGCTAGTAAACTTTGAGGTCCCAGTGAAGCAGTTCACGTGGTTACCACCATATTTTAGCATTTGCTTTGGCCAGATGTAAGAAAATTCTCTCAAAATTAGCTCGCTTCCTCTTTCTGAGATTAACACTTTGCAGCCTAATATCAAAACAATTTGTGAAAGGTTTGTTCCTACATCATAAAATACATTAACTTTTCATTACAAATACCAAGATGTTGAACCAATTGACGGGAATATTCGATGTTTATTCGGGTAATACGACACACTAAAGCATAAGTACTCTGTAAGAGAATGCCAAATTTGTATTTACTATTAAAGCAGATGGTATATAGGTCTGCAGCAAACATTTTGATCTAGATTTGTAAATGCTTATATGTATTCTTACGTAAAATTATATCCTTGGGTTTTATGGTCCTTAGAACAAATTAAAGTGATTTATACTTTACTCGTTTACACTTATTCTAATTCAGTATATTGGGCATCATGCAGCCTTAAAAATACAGAGGTGAGATTTTAATTGAACAACAAAAATTACATTTCTCATAATAAATAAAATTGTCCAATGCCAGTGTTGGATTAAGCGTCGCTCAGTTGTATCATATCATGCTTTATCGTAGGGTGTCAAGTGATTCGATAGATACATAAAAATTTTCATACACTTAGCCAAGTAAAGTGTGTTGTCTAATGAAACTGAAACAAAACACAAACTGCTTTGAGGAATTAGTGTGGGTCTACAATACAGAATTTGAAACAAGACAGGCAGTGTACTTATAAACAACATTGAAGTGAAACAGCAATAAGTATTCAATTCTCTAAGTGTGTATGTGGCTGTAGTCTTAGTTGTCAAGCATGCAATGCGCAAGATCCATATATATATTATCATCTAAGTCCTGTCTGGCTCTACAATATTTTCCACATTATCACATAAACGGCCTACAATATGTGTTTAGATTTTCTGAACAGCATTTTCTAAAACATTTCTCATTCTAAGAATAATTCAGCGACTTATTATCATAAATGTACATGGGATTCATGTAAAGCACCCGTAATTATTGTCAGATTTTAATAAAACTCGAATTTCACGACAGATTTTCAGAAAATATTCAAACATCAAATTTCATGAAAATCCGTCAAGTGGGTGCCGAGAAGTTCCATGCGGACGGAAAGACGGATGAAAAGACAGACAGACGGACAGACGTGACGACAGACATGCCATATTAAAGAACATAGGTCTAGGAATTTTTCCATTTTAAGCCCCTGAATGTGACACTCTTGTCATAATAAAGTTATGGCAGAAATTACGCGGATTCAAATTCAAAGGCCTATTTATATTGTCATCCTGTTGTACCTAAGGACATCATTATTGAGTTACATAAAAAAAAACAAAGCTTGTAATGTAAATGTGACATCGATGAGTATTGATTCGAAGAATCATGTTGGGAGACTCGAAGTGTTACAGCTGGTACTAAAATGACTGGGAATTATTAACAAGGAATTCTTTGGCCCCACTATAACGGAAATCATTACGGTCCACTTTACATTCTTTCCCCTATAAGTACAAAAAGAGTAAAAACAAGTAACGAATAGACTTGTTTAATTTAATTTCTGCATGACTGACACGAAACTCCTGTACCTTAGCTGTACTGAGGGCCTGTAAAATCAATGCAAATGTCTGCCGTATCTGATGTTAACTAATATACTCGTACAAACAACAGCGTTCCCTCATGCTTTAGGCCATTGTTTTATTAAGATGCAAATTTCTTATACTAAGACTTACGCAAAAATTATAAATTATGACGTATAAGTGTATAAATCGCCTGTTTCTGAGAAAATAAATTACTGTTCACAACCGTTTGAGAGTGTATTATAATAATTAATACTGCAGTAACAGATGCATTAACAACTTCTCCTATCATTAAAGTTATTTACGTATAATTTACCTTGTCCCCCTCTTTATTTTGTCGTTTTACGTCGCTGTATTAAGTACTGTGTTCAGGCAGCATAAAATAAAAAGTGGTAAAGGTAAAGGTAAAGTTGTCTTTCTCCACACCATGGAGGCATAAAGGGGGAGAAAATATGCACCTCCACTTTCTTTGACCTCAACACTAGATGGAGGTGAATGGTCACCTTTACACCCCGGGTCGCCTTATTCCCGAGATGGAACCATAATCCCCATTGAATAGGAGACTGGATTGGTCCAAAGACGATCTGGACTTTTGGAGAAGAAAAACATCTATTTCCCCTGCCCGGGGTTCGAACCTCGTATCGTCCAGCACGAAGAATATTCGCTATACCAATTACGCTAATATGGTAAGAATCGAATTGAATATGGAGGAGTTTCTTCGTGACGATTTTAAGTTATATTTCCATTATTATTCTTGAATACAATGTAGGTAAATGAAATGACCTAAGATGACAGTCAGAAGAAAAGATATCCCACTGGGTTCGAACTGAATAACAGCCTTTGAAAAGCGTTACCGCTGTGATCCCGTTCCTGGTGTTGTAAGGCAAATCAGCAGTAAGTGACGACACATTACATGCCCCTGCGTGTTCGGGTACTTCGTCCGTAAAAAATTTGAAAGCACATTATGGCAGGTACTAACTCCAGTTTCCTCAGTCTACCACCCAAGAATGCAGTTGTTCTGTACTCGTAGATACACAACTTTTTTATATTTTAACACAGTCACACTGAATAGGGACTCAATTTTTCAGCCGTGACTTTGAAATACCTTTCAGCTCTAGCAGTGATGAAAAGAAGCACAGGAAACTTTTCCCACCCAGATGCAAACGAATTCCGCAATTCATGATCTTGGTTGAAAACCAGACAGTGTAATATACTCAAAAAGAGTCCCTGCAAAAATCGTGCCAGGCATCGCAAGTGAATGTCATTATTTTGAATGTCTTAGTCCCAAATAAGTTACAATTTTAATTATTTCGAAATAAATTGAAGTTTTCTGACATTTGTATAAGCAATTTTTATAACATAGTCATTAGTAATGATAATACCTTTTTAAGGCATTGAATAATCGAATGGGCTTCAGTCTGTTCCACTACGGTGTTGACTGTTGAAGAGAACTTGCAAGAAACTAAAAACTTAATTTTATTTAAATTGCTATGTTAATTAAAGCTATCAGTTAGGTTAACCTGTGGCGCTGGATAATATCAGAGCCCAAGTTTTGGAGAAATCTTAAGTGTCCTCTAAGTACATCGACTGAGTATAATTAGTTCGGTTCTGTGGCCTCCTTAATATCCTGACTTGGCAATATCTTGGGTGGGAAATATATTACGAATATTTTGTATTTTACCAATATTACAAGGACGGAACACTTCAAACATTACAATTTTAAAGTGTATTTAGAAACATCCAGATATTTAACAGCAATTTGACTTGTAAAGGAAAGAATTACGTTTGTGAGTTAGCTATTTTTTAAATATTAAACATCAAATTGTTTTGATTTCCCTCTTGACAGCAGTAGTTCACCATCCGCGTAATCAACTCATCTGTAGTTTTCAATTCATATCCAAATTAATTCCAAACTCAATGTGTTTTAAGTTTAAGTTAAACCAACTAATGCACAAGAATTATTAACAAAGTATATTTTTAACCTTTTCCATTGCTTAAGTCGTACCAAAGAATCAGTCCAGGTCCGAGGCTCTGTATGGTGTTTCGTAACATGGTAATTTTTTACGGTGAGGAGTTGTTAGCACCTCGCCCAACCCCCAAGCTGGAGGACCACCCCTTGTCGGCTGTCCGCAACTGCATATTCGCAGCTACCCTCCATATTCGGAGGCCGTTCCTCCATCCGCAACCCGAGGACGCGCCATGCCGTGGTGACAGGGACCCATTTTTCTGGTGATGAAATCGAGAAGAATGAGGTGGGCGGGGCATGTAGCACGTATGGGTGAGGGGAGAGGTGCATACAGGGTTTTGGTGGGGAGACCTGAGGGAAGGAGACCACTTGGAAGACCCAGGCGTAGATGGGAGGATAATATTAAAATGGATCTTCAAGAAGTGGGATGGGGGGCATGGACTGGTTTGATATGGCTCAGGATAGGGACAGGTGGCGGGCTCTTGTGAGTGCGGTAATGAACCTTCGGGTTCCATAAAACGCGGGGAATTTCTTGATTAGCTGACAACCTGTTAGCTTCTCAAGAAGGACTCTGCTCCATGGAGTTTATTTTTAATCCCTACGCACATTTCGGCAATCAAGTTGACATCCTCAGGGGGCGCATCAAAGGATCACAAGTATCTACGGCATCCAGATACACATACATTTGGCATTATAATGGAAGTACACATGCCGCTCACAATATTAAAATGAATTGATGCCTACAGTCATAAAACTAAACGTTAAGAGTAAATAATACATGTGTTTAAGTCAGTGATGTAAGCTGATACTTCATATAACACAGTAAAGATTATTGTATACAAATATTGTTACATGATTCGTCTTAGACGATTAAAAAAAGCAAAAGTTTTTTTAAAAGGGTTTTACTGGCCTTTGGTCTTTACTAATTAGTACTATTTACTAAATAGTTAGTACAAGACACTTCACCGGAAACACAACATCCCAAGCCACAGGACGAGATCGAAGTGATCAATTATATGATTGTATACATGTCCAACAGCCAGTAAAACCTTTTTAAAAAAACTTTTATTTTTTTATATTATTTTCACCGTGTATTTTTACAATTCACAAATTACATACGAACTAAATGCACTATATTTTCACTTTATATTCTTTATTATTCAACCCCTACATATGTTTCGGCCTTTACAAGGCCATTCTCAGGGGGATCGTAAACTACATTCACTTCACATCCAATGTTTTTGTCTGCTAGCAAACAAAAACATTGGATGTGAAGTGAATGTAGTTTACGATCCCCCTGAGGATGGCCTTGTAAAGGCCGAAACATATGTAGGGGTTAAATAATAAAGAATATAAAGTGAAAATATAGTGCATTTAGTTGGTGTGTAATTTGTGATATTTTATGTGTTTTAATCGTCTAAGTCGAATCATGTAAGAATATTTGTATATAATAATTTTTACTGTGTTATATGAAGTATCAGCTTATAGCACTGACTTAAACACATTGTATTATTTACTCTTAACGTTTAGTTTTATGACTATAGGCATCAATTAATTTTAATATCGTGAGCGGCATGTGTACTTCCATTATAATGCCAAATGTATGTGTATCTGGATGCCATAGATATTTGTGATTCTTTGATGTGCCCCCTGAGGGTGGCAACTTGATTGCCGAAATGTGCGTAGGGGTTACAAATATACTTTGTTAATAATTCTTGTGCATTGGTTGGTTTGACTGAAACTTATGACAAAATGCACGGTACATATAATATAAAATTCAATGTGTCTTGTCATATATGACCATAGTGTACGTAAGTATTATTGACTTTATGGATTTGAACTTTTATGTACACTCAAAATTTTCTGCTATAATTGTATCCCCAAACCTTGCAGGAGTCTTGCGTTAAGCAGGAAGGAGAGGATTACATGAGCTGGCTGTCCTCTCCGACCTATAAGGAGATTAGCCCCATCTCAGCAAAAGTGTTGTTGATACCTTGTCAATGTCAGAAGGGTTCAACGACCCGTGTGAAGCTGTGATGTCATTATGAAGTAAGGGTCCGCGGGCAAGACCCGTATAGGAGAATAATGTAAGTTTCGACCAATAGCTTCACACGACGACATTCAAGACCCCTTTGTTATGACGTATAAATTTCACACGACACCTAATTCCGTACAATAATGTAAGTTTCGACCAATAGCTTCACACTACCACACCCTAGAATCGCTCTGTTATGACGTATAGTTTTCACGCTACACCTAATTCCGTACAATAATGTAAGTTTCGACCAATAGCTTCACACGACCACACCCAAGAATCGCTCTGTTATGACGTATAGTTTTCACACGACACCTAATTCCGTACAATAATGTAAGTTTCGACCAATAGCTTCACACGACCACACCCAAGAATCGCTCTGTTATGACATAGTTTTCACACGACACCTAATTCCGTACAATAATGTAAGTTTCGACCAATAGCTTCACACGACCACACCCAAGAATCGCTCTGTTATGACGTATAGTTTTCACACGACACGAATCCGTACAATAATGTAAGTTTCGACCAATAGCTTCACACGACTACACCAAGAATCGCTCTGTTATGACGTATAGTTTTCACACGACACTAATTCCGTACAACAATGTAAGTATCGACCAATAGCTTCACACGACCACACCCAAGACTGATTGTTATGACGTATAGTTTTCACACGACACTTAATTCCGTATAAAAACTGATGTATTTGTAGTACTGGGGGACACTGTGGTACTTTCACCTCTGTTATTGTCACCTGTGGTATGTTTCAGTCATCCAACATGTAACTTATAATATTTTCAAATATATACTTATATTTGTGTCAAACCATCCTCCAAGTGGACTTGGAAGTCATTCCTTAAGTGTCCTAACGGATCCATCATCAGAATCCGCTCGATCTACAAGAAGATCCAAGAAGTTCCCGGGATTTTTCAGCTCTACTTTATTTTTTTTACATACAGAAAAAATTCGTTGGTTTACCGGGACCAGTACTGTAATTATATCCAAAACCATTTTCGTAGCTTTGAGATTAGCAATTAAATACATAAAGTAATTTCACTCTTTATTTTTGTCTAATTTTTTCTAAACATATTACTGCACTACTTACTGAAAGAATAGGCAAATTAGGCCTTCATGACCTTTACAGCAGCAGCTCTTTCCCTAATATTCAGTTTTCAGTCGCAATGTTTCTCAGGAACCTAACCCTCAATAATGCGAGTGCAAGACGCCAACGCCAGCCTGTAACCCTGCACTTTAAGCAATAGGGAGCATAACCACTCGCTAAGAAACGTAGCTGAAATCTGCAAAACTGCATAAACTGGCAACTGTTTCGTTAGAAGCTGTGCATATGCAGTTTATAATATTTTTCCTGTTGGTTCATGACGAATTGTGAGCAGATCATTTAACTGATAAACAGGTTGCGTCATAGTCGTCACCTCATTTCCGGAACATTCAGTAACAACTGTAGTATATATATCGTCAGTAATGACTTTTATATAATATGTACCGTGCATTTTGTTAAACTTTAAGTTAAACCAACTAATGCACAAGAATCATTAACAAAGTAAAGTATATTTGTAAGCCCTACATATATTTCGGCAAGCAAGTTGCCATCCTCAGGGGACACATCAAAGAATCTGGATGCCATAGATACTTGTGATATTTTGATGTGCCCCCTGAGGATGGCAACTTGATTGTAGAAACGTATGTAGGGGTTACAAATATATCTTACTTTGTTAATAATTCTTGTGCATTAGTTGGCTTAACTTAAACTTATTGTCACTAATATTTTACCTTGATCATTCATTTCGATGTTGACGCTAGGGAGAATTTGTCTGTCCCTCTCTTGGCCTCGATTTTACACTCTCATTCCACCACTGCTCCACCATTCTTCCATATTCGTCCGTCACCGCCATGAGATGTGTGATAGTTCTAAACAAGGAGCACGTTGTCACATTGTCGGTCTTTAATATGGCCGTTTTATCCCTGACCTGGCACTAGCTTAGTTGCAGAACGCGGAAGGTAAAGATAAACATACCAGCTTTCAGAAACGTTACATTTTATCGCACAGGTCAGTAGTTCCGGACAATGAAGGTTAAGATACAAGAACACTTCGAAACATCGGGGATTGCTTACTTAACGTTACAGCGTAACGTACCAGAATATTTGAACGTTCAGCAAAGCCGCTGTGATAAACTCACATTTCGCATAACTTTGCCTTTTAATCGTATATAATATTATTACATGACATTTTTTCGCAAGTCTCTAACGTACTTTTTTACGGCCCGCGTATGTGCCTAATATTAGTTAATTCTTCTTTCAGTTATTCCCTACACAATAGCCTAACCTATTGACAATTTAGCAGACCCTAACCAGGCTTAATTATTATATTCTTTCTCAAGACACAATTCTGTCACTTTGCTAATCACTGCATGTTTTAAATGCACCTTCTATTTCCTAATTATTTCATTATTTTTTAAATTTTTCACGTTTCCAAATTAGTCCCTACAATTAACATTACTAACTGTGATATTCTTTTAAACACAACTTTTCGGAATGCTAGGTAAGGCGGTGCAACAAGCTCGTGTTAATGGAAGCAATCACAAAAAGTTAAGCTAATTTGTTCATTAAATCTCTTCATACACGCTCTGCGTGCTTATGTAAATACAGACAGTCACTTAATACTCGTACATAATACCTGTTTTACGTAGTAATGCCCATGTTGATCATTAGTTAATACCACACCACCGGTTTATCACTTTGTGGTTAGGAACGCAGTTGTTCATTTGTTGCTGCTTGTGATGCAGCATTTCCTCAGAAGTGTGTGCCTGTTCCTCTGTCTCCTGTCGGGCAGTCAGCGGCTCGCGTTCCTCCAGTGGTGTGACATGGGCCTGTCTGATGTCTATCACGGCCGCTCTGAGCTTCTCCAGCTAACTGCAGGCTGTACTCGTACTAGCGTAGCACACTGCAGTTACATGCACTCACAGTGTAAAACAGATGAAAGTGCCTCTGAAATATAAATAATGACATTATTTGACTTAGAAAGCTAATGTTACCAGAACTGAAAATCGCTCCTATAATTTTGCTCACAAGCTGGCCTGCAAATTATTACTCCCATTTTCTCTGAAATTTACTCATAATCTCGTACATAGAAACCCAATTGAATTGGAATCTTGAAAACTTTGAATCCACGAGATCCTATTTATGAAGCATATAAGGATGAAACTGTACAAAGTATAAATATTATCGTGTCTTGTAGGTCTGGCTGCACTTCGTTTCGAAACGTCATCCTGTCGGGTAAGTTAGCTCAGTGGAGAGTGGATATACGCTTATGAAGTGGATTTTGGCGCATATTCCATGGGCAGTTCCTGACGTTTTCATGATTTCCTTAGTTGCTGGAAGATTACGTGAAAATTCAGCCTTAAATTGGCAGCAGTGATCCGTCCAAAAGTTTCGCGTATCTCACCTTCAAAGATTTGAAAGCAGTTACTTGATAAAGACATTTAATATTTCCCGGAAGAAGCCACTCGACTTGACACTGTCGGGAAATTGGTTGCTGATCTTTCAAAAGAATATTTACAGAAAGGATTGATAGCCCTGGGAAAATATAAAGCAGCCGGTTGCAAAATGAAACTCTTGCTAATGTTCAGGACAATAATCGCTGTCTATTCTAATAAGGGAAGGACAACAAAAGAGTTCGTTGCCGAATGCTCAGTTACTCGCTGCTGAAGCAACTGGATGATACACTATCGCTACACTCTGAAGAAATAAAGCCGCCGTTCTGCCTGTTGGTACAGACGTACAGCTTCACATAGAGGTAAAGGAACTCTGCATGATAATTCTACTGTTCCTGTGAGGACTTTGGAATCTAATATGAAATGTTGACCAACGCATCAAATGAATACGATGGAGTTGTTAAGTCTCACACTCAAAGCTAAATGTAGAAAGAGGAGAACTTTCAATCTAATATTTTTAAACAAAGCATTTTGAATTTTTCAGTAACTTGTTATACAGGTCTCCAATATTGAATATAAAAAAATGTGTTAAATTTTTGGGATGAATGGGAAGTTTCGTTTAAGGCCTTATTTATACTGCTTTTTTATGGATCAGCATATCTGGGAACTGTATTTGTCCAGTAAATGTTGGAGGAATTCTTCTTATGTATAATGTCAAAAAATATGTGAAAAGTTGTAAGGTACATAATCAGAAATACATACGTGGTCCTATGTAAACAGAGAATTAGTCTGGTTCAGTGTAGGATAGAAATGTAAATCGGAATTTCTCAATACCTTTTAATAAAAATCGCCAGTGTTGAATTTTAGGAAAATTGTATAATGGTTACAGGCCACTATTAAACTATAGGTAGAAAGAGGGACATACGAGTACATTGCCTCCAAATAAGGATTTCTTTCACCTACTTTGTGAAATTTGCGTAATATTTTGACAATGTGAAATTAGACGGTACAGTGCCATTCCGAATACCATCCGCACATTCTTCACATAGTCGTACTTTTCGTCTTTGTTTAACACAAAACGCGTAACAACGAAAAATTCGTCGCTGAATACAGACTCCTAGTTCAATCTCACTAAAAATTAAGGAAGTCGAAAATGCGTACCTAGCATCACATCGGCTTTGTGTTTTGTTGTTATTCAGTATATTCCTGCGGAGGAATCTGAAAAGAAACCAACAGCAGGTTTACAAAAAGACTCTTGAACGTTTAATAAACTTTGATTTGAAGCTTAGACCTATGCATAAGCTGTGGGACGGAATAACTTCGGGCATTGAGGGAGTGTGAAACGGTACCTTGTATTCAAGAGACATGGATTCGAATGCATAGGCCTATATGTCACTAGCACACTTCATTACATATTTTCTGCACTAATTATTGAACTTAAAGCTCTTAACTTCCAACACACATTTTCAGTGATTGGAGCGGACAGATATACAGTGGGCTAGATATGACATATTTTCCAACGGGCTAGCAAAGACCGTCACCACAAATAATGAGTTGTGTTGACTGTCTTTCGCAGTGCACTGTATATAATTACATAACGTAACGGATTGTGCACGTTGGGACACAACATCTTCTGTAGCACGTTCATGATCAGATGAAAATAATTTTACTGTCGAAATAAAACTCCTTTACTTGATAAAGTAAACAACCAAAACATGGAAGTCTGGAAACATTAATTGGCTTAGTAACTTCGTACAAAATATTCGTTCTGACAACCCAGATAATTAAATCACTTGCGATATTACGACGAAGGCCCGTGTTGTTGTTCAAGCCGGTGGTTCTCGGTTTCTCATCAAAAAGACCCCGTTTTAAACCCACGCCAGTCCTTGTGGGATTTATGGTGGAGAAAGCGGCGCTGGGACAAGTTTTCCTAAGAGTGCTTCGGGTTTCCCCTGGGGGATATCCTTCTATCAGTGTTCCATAAATATTCATTCATCTATCACCGACCCCGCATAATCTTGGCAATTGAAACAGTCATTAAATAAGGCACTGAAATCAAGATATTATTGCACAGATGTTTGATTATTCTAGAGAACACGGAATTTGAAAATGGAATTTTATTGATAACTTCCAGGTTATTATACATCAAAAGGCACACATACGAAGACGTCTTCTACACACGGCTTGATAGGGTTTTCGAAATCACCACTAAAATCAATGATAATTTTGTAGAATTTTTTGCACACATATCAGTCCTCATATTTAATGGCAGATGTCAGATAATTTTGAGAATATTTTCTTCTATGGCATAGAAATTTAGAAAACACGAAGAACATGTCCATACAAACAAAGCGTTTTTGTGTGTAAAACTTTTTTGACCTTTGTTAGAGACGTGGCACTACCGGCTAAAGCTTAGTGACCTAAGAAAGAATGAGTACCAGTCTTACGGTAATCGTTATATGTAAATCCGTGTTGGATATAGCTGAGATCTAAACAAGTTTATTACCATCTAATTGTACCAATATTTGATTTACAAATGTGCTCATACATGTTTCGGCTACAACCTGTAGCCATCCTCAGGGAGCTACAATATTCAAAGACCAATGCCGCGCGATTTGTTCATCGCAGATCGTAAATATATAAATTAATGCCACTCTACTGTTGGATGATAGTTTATAGAATTATTATTAAAATTGTATTAAAATTTTAATACAAGCAGTGTTACAATTTAAAATGCTACATCCAAACATCTTGAGAGAATGGAAATTTCTTCGGGTGTAGCAAAACGGAAAATCCGATATGTAAACACTCTGTTTATGCTCCATAAATTATCGTGTTGTACTCAGTACGATCGCTTATGAAGTGTCGTTCTTAACTTGAAATTTTATTCTTTTAAACTTATTGTATTTCATCTTCAAATTTCCAACTTTCATACGCACAACGTAAGTGTACAAGGAGTATACAGAATGGATAGAATGGCTGGAAGTTGAAAAAACTGCATGGAAAGTGGCAGAATACGTACTATTGACAACACGTCTACATATACAAGAATTTAAAGAGAAAAATATGCAACTAAAGTCTAATATTTCCTTCAACCAATGATCATATGTTGTGTTTGACCGACACTTATCTGTTCTTAACCAAATATGTATTATTCAGGTGATCAAGCAAGAAACTGGGATGAACGGGACACGTAGTACGCAAGGAGATGTTAAATATAAACAACTTAAAAGTATTTAGTCGCTGAGCTTAAAGGGAAGAGAATGTAATTCAAATGTAATTCTAGGTATTGAAATGAGAGACTGCATACTGACAACATTCCTTTCATTACTGACGTTTGCACTTGCTAGCATCTATGTTAGGATTTATGTCATCTTCAGGCAAGCAAGTCGCTTAGGACCTATGTACATAACTGGACATATTGTAAAGACAGTACGATTATAAGTGGAAAATTTCTGCACATCAATGAATCACTTGCCAGAAGGTGACATAAAGCTGAAACACTTTGCAAGTAGGAGTTAGTCACAAAAGGAATTTGTGCGTTGCGCCGACTGAGCCAGTCCAGTCTTTTGAATTATGTTTTTGAAGAACAGCACAATGGGATAAATTAGACGAAGATTAGAAAGAAGAAAGTGCTTGTAAAATTTAGGCGCAGTTGTTAGAAAACTACTAAATTTAATCTAAGAAAAATACAATTTGAGGATGTGAACTAAATTCATCTGGTTCATAATACGAACAAGTGTAAGGCTTGTGTCAAAACGTTAAAGAAATTTTAAGTTCCATAAACGGGAGTTTTATTGAAAATCTAAGGGGCTTTACGCGTCTGAAGACGTAATCCTGCGCTTCTCCATGCAGTGACAGCGTGGTTATACACGAAGATTCAAACTGACTGACAGACACGCCGTAGTTAATATGAAGTCGCTAAATACTGACAATTACACTTACACGCATAGACCTATACTGTATCACTGTTGTTATAAAATTCTTCTGGTTAACGTTTTCGGTTGACTGATTATTCCCTTAGATGTTTCGAAGGTTTCATATGCCTCATTTTTATTTTGAACATTTATGAAATATGAAGCGTGCACCATTCAAATTATTTTATAAAATTACAAACTTGTAAATGTGTTAAAATTAAAGTGTGGGCCTCCACATTCATAAGTTTGAATGACAATCAACACTGGGACGATATTGCTAATACGCGCTGCTTGTTATGCATTCTTTTATGTGAAACAAAGACAAATAAATAGTTTAAGACTTCAGTCAGTCTCTGCATTTCATTTCTAAAAATTTTCATGTACAAGTAATATCTTTTATAGCAAATATTAAGCATGTTCTTTAAGAAGTTAACATAAAATATATCACATTTCTATAAGATTTTGACGATATTATTTCAAATTTAATATTATATGCTTCTTGAACGTTGTTCATCATCTTGTGTTTTACAATTAGTAAAAGTGACAAAAATAACATATCAAATAAAGCATTGACTTTGGTGGACTGTGGTGGACTGACAGTAACCCCAACATTTAATGTTATATTTATTATTTGTTATTTTTATTACTTTTATTAATTTAAAGCACCGGAATGTGGACAAATGCGAAGAAGCTAATAGTAATAATAATAATAATAATTATTATTATTATTATTTATTTCGTTTCTCACCTATAAAACACTGAAACAGAACCTTATATATGTCGTATTAACAATGCTTTTCAAAATTATCTGTGACGAATATTTTAATGAAAAAGGGAACCTTGTACTTTGTTCTATTCAATGTGATGTATGTAGAACGATAATGTTTTGCAACAGTAACTTAGGTCTAAACTTATATTTACCCTAAATGCCAAATGACAAAGAACCTATTTGTAAAACATGGGTAATCCATTATCATGTCCCAAATAAATAGAGAATTTAACTGTAACAACTTTCGGCACAATGTACGTATGTGCACCAGACTACATGTGACGTCATTTTAACAAGTACTTTCTTTTCAGACACAGACCCTACCATATTCACAAACTAAGCACTTGATTCCACCTTAGCTACTGCGGATTACTCTTCCATCCACTGCGCACCACTGTTGTATGAAGTTGTGTGTAGCCTGGAAAGTACTGCCACTGCGACTGAGCATTAGTGCAGCTGATTTGTAAGTGCGCCTAATAAATATGTAATATTCCGTGACGTCTCCACAGCCTCTAGTCCAGTTCGTGTTATAGAAGCAGACACATTTCAAATCCGTATTTTTAATTAGACCACATTAGTAAGAAGAAGACAGAACAACTGGCTATCACATTGCGCCTTAAATTCCTTGAAACATTTTCGTCATAATTACCCTGCGGTCTGGATTATTAATGTCTGAATGCTTCTTACTCTTCTACCGGCGTTAATAAAAAAATCAATGTTGGCAGTGCCAGCCACTGTGAAGTCGTATTGATTGGAGTGTCTGATGAAATCAGTTCGTCGGACTTCAGGATTGCAGCGAGTGTCGCAAGAGACGGGTGTGTGGAGGTAGGTCTATCTGTGTTCAATATATTACATATCTGCAGCCATCCAGTGAGCCTTACAAGTTTTCAAGAAGTATCACAGGCTTGACTTGAGAATAGCTTATATCTGTCTGTCGAAGCTTCCATGCAACGTGACGATTTCAAAATTCAAAATATTTAAGATAAAAAAACTTTAATATTTAATGTCGTGTTTTATTACAAGGTGCTAGAACTTTAAGAACATGCGTAGTCTATTGTTTAATAAATGCACGCTATAAGCCTCTGTGATGTATTGCATTAAATCGAATAAACGTGTGAACGAGCAAGAAAGTGCTGTGCGACTTTTGGGGCTTTCGCAGTGGTTTCTATGACATAATAACACTTTAATTTACTGATATTACGTTACCTCAAAACGCCGAGTTCCGGCTATCCGTCGAAGTAGCTTCATATCCCAGGAAAATGAAATCTTCAAAAATTTAATAAGAAAAATTTTACTAAGCGAGGTTCTATTAAGGGCTTTCAAAAAATTTGTGATTTTTGTATAATATATGGGAGGTGGTTTCATTACATAATATATGGGAGGTGGTGTCGATCGGTCCACATATTGAACTATAATTACATTTATAAGCGAATTAAGATTAAATATATTACTCTAATTTCGGGTAAATGCACGTAACAGCCAATGGCATAGAGGCATGAATGAAAACATAATTTTTCGTAACAAATTAACTTCTTCACTTTCGAATACAAAGTTCTTGTTATATAAAGACAGAACATAAACCTAAATTGGATAAACACTCGTCCCTCGCTCTTCGCGTCGTTGGGTTTCAAGACGTCCGCGAAAAATGAAAACCTGCGATTAATTGACAGCTTCGGCCCGAAAAATGTTTTATTTTTTCAATGTTTTTCTTTTCTTTGCAGAAACATTTTGATGGGAGCTGCATCCTTTTTACTTCAACTTCTTGAATATCAAGCGGTATGGTTAGAAGGCCTGTTCGAGTTGTAGGACAGTTTGGATGTTCGTATCCTTTGAAGGGCCCGAGTGATGTATTTTTCTTCTTGGGGCGACCACGCGAATTTGTGAACCCGCGAAGTGCAAACCTGCGAAAAGCGAGGGATGAATTCAATATTAATTCGAAATCCTGACTTAAGCCTACATGCATTTTGTATGCACCAGTGCTGAAGCCAACGAAACGCTGCCAAATGTTTTGACTACTCTAATGAAACATGCTTAAGTGTCTTGCAGTTCTTTAGGAGCTTCCCAGGGCGTGCGCTAATGACCTCGCCCATATTACGCTTCACTGCTTTGTGTTTTTAAATTCCGCCCTCTGACAAGTAAGAAAGTGCCATGTTTTTAACATTTTTACAGCCTGATTTTCACACATTCTAACAGTAAGTAAGGTGTACTGGCATGTTGTCACTGTCTGAGTATTTCAGAATGTTGCCACCGAACGGCGTTTAACATTAATGACATATTGAGCAGCACGGTCCATGTTCAGCAGATGCGCAGTTTCCATCTCATCTTTTACGTACTGTTTCCTTTCCCTTGCCCTGGAACGTAATGTCGACCATACCAGTTTCGTGTACTTATCTGACTGTCGATACTTGAGAGAACGTACTGTGGCAGAGACTGAAATATACAAGAAATATTTTGTCTCAGCTGTAAATTCTGTTTCGAGTGGAGGTTTGGTCGTGGGCGGTGGATTCTGTGACAGGTCAACTATGGTGCTGAAAGGTCAGAGGTAAACGATTTTGTGTGTGGTTTTGCAAACATATTTCTGGCTGCCAGTCTGTCTACCTCTGTTATCATTCTGATTCAGATTGTGATCGTATTTTCTACCTGGCTTATTGCGTCAGAGTGATTCTTGTTGGCGGGACGGTCTGTGTGATCGAGTATTTTGCAATTTTGTTCATTTTAGTGTGTCAGAAAAAATGTTTTTATGCTGTTAAGCAGTTGTATGTTTTGATCTTCTCCTTCTTAAATTACAAGGTTCATTTGAATGTTTATATTTGTGATAGTGATATATTAGGCCTATGTTGTAATTATTGTCTCTCTGATCCTTTGATCTTCACACTCGTCGTCATTGGTAACCCCCATCAAGGGGTGATTTTGACTACTTAACGGGGGGGGGGGGCAACAAGCGATATCTCCCTATCTGTAAATTACGCTAAAGGATTATATAATTGTCATTAATATTACGTTTGTGCGTATTATCGAGGACTTTTCTATTTCTCGAAATAATGAAAGTGCATTAACTGCTGATTTTTATAAATAAGACAAAGATTTAAGACGGAAGGTAAGAAATTGCTTAAATTATTTTTCTCAAAATCATTTCCTAATATTTTTATAATAATTTTGTAATCCTTTGTTCAAAAATTAAATACTGTTATATAATAAAATAAAATTACTTGGAATTTTAAAACATATTATTTGTAAAATTTGAATAATAACGTTTAATATAAATTCGATTTAAGTGCTGGCCAGCAAATTTTTCTCCATTTCCGTTCCCTATATATTCTTTCCATTTATTCGAGAAAGAAATTTTTGTACGTCGAGATAAGAAAACGTCTTTCACCCCATTCCACAGCTAAGAATACAATAGTGTATAAAGTTTGTGACCTGTGGTATCTCATTTCGCCTCAGCCACAATACACAGTTTGTTTAAGGCGTACCTAAATTCCTTGTCTTGTGAAGTGTTAGGCTAATACAAATCAGGGGTTGTTACGAATTAAATCAAAAGAAAATGTTTACCACCAAATACAACTTTATTAATATACAATATTTTATGCCGTTAATGTGGCAAAATGTTTCGGCTCCATTAATTAGACATCATCAGGCTAAAACTGAAATATATTATATAAGTTTTTAAACTTTCTCGGCGACATGATTCAATACAGTTTTCTCGGGCGCACAGCCGCGTCAATTCGTTTAAATACAACGTTTCAGGGACTAGCTCCGTCCCCATCCTCAGGCAAAACTGATTAGTTTTGCCTGATGATGGGGACGGAGCTAGTCCCCGAAACTTTGTATTCAAACGAACTGACGCGGCTGTGCGCCCGAGAAAACTAAACTGAAATATATTGCTAGATTAAGTGCAAAGTAGTTGTTTACTAATACAGTTGTTTGACGGTATAAAATTCGTGCAGGAAGCACAATGGCATGTCATAGTACAACAATGACATTTATATAGTTCTACAGCACAGACCCAAAACTTGCTTTATTGAACCTGCTGTTATTCGGCGTTCCTCATTAAATAATTTTAATCGATTAATCATAAACTTTCATTTACTCCCTCTGACTTATTTAGTTACTTATAATTTTAAAAAATACAGATTATTATATCTCTTGTGCAGGCACATTTCTCTCTTCTGGCCACACACCAGGGATAACATCAGGGGAAGAGGAGATGGCTGTGATTACAGGAACAGGAATTCATAGACAGGAATTTCGAAAGGACGAGAGTAATGTAAGTAACATTGGAACACCAACATGCATAACATAACCTGAGGCAATACAAAGGGATGTAGGCCCAAATTCTGCGTTTAGCACCGAAGCTGCCCTAAAATAATAAGGCCTATGGCTGTAATGTAAATACATTAATTTCATTTGTAACTGATGCTTGGCGTAAGGAAGTATTTATCATAGCGATATTTTGCCAGACCTCAAGGTCCAGTGGATTGAATTTCTGCTGCGTATTCGGAAGTTAACGGGTTCGAATCTCGGTACTGGAACTATCATGACTTAGGCTGCACTTGATTTCCGTAATCGTCCAAGGCAATTATTGGGATAGATGATGAAAATTAATAATTGAAAATTATGTTGCCATTGACGTAATATCATAGCCTGCGTACTGAAGGGAAACGGTTGTGTGATAAACTCAGAGACAACAGACAGTAAGCTAACTTCAAGGAGTGAACTTGTCATGCTTGTTTCCCGAACCGACGCCGGAAATTATTAGGCCCAACTAAATTAATATCTGGGCTTGCTATGATTGTGTCTGTAATTCTCAACTATAAAGGTTGTTTTTTATACTTCATAGCAACATTCAATTGATTAGCAGTCTGACCTCAAAGCGAACTCAGATTGTTAGGACTGCCTAAATATGAAGCAATTAAATTGGCCACCCTTCCAGCCTAAACTTGTTCAAATCAGTTCTGTGGAATCAATATATAATTATTGGTTAGCCGTTTCTCCGCCCATCTTCATGTGGTCACAGCTTGGAACGCGACACTTTCTTCTTTAAAGGCCGAACTTTGTTACAAATTAAATAAATCTCAGTACTAATTCGATGTTTGTTTAAAACATAAACACTGAAAAAGACTTATGCTCCACTTAGATGTTTAATGACAGTTTAAGAGCAATGATTTATCTTAAAAGTGCGTATTTTCATGATTTGGGGTTATGAAGAAAAAGGTACAAACAATCTTCTAGCTAAGCTATAGGTAGCCTACGTCACAAAAACATTTCTTGTGAGAGGTGTAAATTGTTTTGGGATTAGTGTATGACGATTATCACCCTACAAAGATTTACAAGTGTATATAAACAACACCTCAAGCATATGCACTGGCTTCTGCCCGAAGCTAGATCAACCCAATCCACGAACTTATCCTATACATCAGGGGTAATTACTATACTACTAAGTCCAGTGAGGAGAGTGATAAATTTCCGTTGTCCTGTGTCGGTCAGAAATAATATGTTTTTAAATCTGAATTTTCGAATTCAACAAATTCTACAAAATTATAGTAAGAATTTAACTCTATTTTAATAGGAATTTAATAATATATTCTTGTGTCATAAAAGAGATTTCTACTTTTAAATCAATTTTAGAAAAAACTACGAGTAATTAACGAACATTTATAAGTTTGATTAATGGAGCCGGGCAGCTCAGTAAATATAGTATAGTATAGTAACCGAGGAAACCAGGTTCGATTTTCAGTAGGATATTTATCTTCTCAGCAATGTTCAGACCGCCTCTAGGATTCAGTCAGCCTCCTATTCAGTGAATATTGGGTAACCCGACCAATCACCTCCAGTTTGTGCTAGGGTTAAGAAGTAGTGAAGCTATAATTTTACACCCCCTTATTTCTTCATGTCGCGCACAGGGGCAAATTTACCTGTAGCCTACTTCATATTTATTTTGCCACAGCAAAGAACCTGACATACTACAGTTTTACAAAATTAATTAAACTTAATACAGACGCTCGGAATAACCCTCACCTTTGCCAAACATTGCATGTTTTCTGGTTGTTGAAAACAGAAAGGCGATCGAGATGAATAAGGTGCATGTAATTCTGGACGTGTGTTCCTGTTTGCTGTACTTCTGCTTGCTGAAAGTTAGTTACATCACAAACAAAATTAATCTCATAGTTACTGAAGCGCATGACCTCAGTGCATATATTTACTGATTCTTTTTTGTCCACTTAACAAATGACCAGATGGCACTCACAGCACCTACACATGAATTCTATTCCGAATTAATAATATTCAACCATCTTGTTAAATTTAATTTGAAGTGTTCCTATCAAGGGTCCCACAATATAAAATGCAGGCCGCTGAGTAAACCTATTACCGCTGCAAGAATAGGTCGATTAACACTACAGGCTTACATTCAAAGTGTCTGAGTCTTGTGATCATGTGATCTAGAACCCACTGCACTTTGCATAGTGGATTCCACAGAGACTTGGCGCCAGTTTCCTGATGTTCGACAATATTTCCTTCCTGTATTGATTTAATGACATTTTCAGTTTTAAACAAATCTGCAAGAACTCACTTCTGGATCCTAAACTGCTCAAGTCAAATCCAATCTCTACACTTATGTCCCACGTCTTCAAGACCATTTTTCTTACTCGTTGACTTCATAGAACTGTTACCTAAGACACTAAAATGCAACTAAAATTTTACAGTATATATCTGTGGATAATTATTATTAACCTCTCTAATTTTTATGATTTAGCTTGAAAATAACTGAATTATTAATTATTATTCTGGTTGATCTCCCATCCCAAAGCCACATATTAATCCTTGAGTCATTTTCTACAAGGAATACGAGTGATTCTACAGCACTGGGCACTGTCAATGGCAATACAAGTTACAAGAAAACTTGGTGACGCCAAGCCGACGTGCGGCAGTGCGTTGAAGCATACATTCTTGTTATGAATGCTTCCAGTCATTAGCCGATGTGGCTCTGTTGACATGGGAAAGCGTGGAACAAAGCACACGAGACTGGCACAGCAGACAGAACTTAAGGCGAGAGAAAAACTGTGCATGATTTTTTTGTCAAACGATTAAATTAACATTATATTAATCTCACCGTGCATCTTCTTTAATAATTCATTGGCTACGAAACAACTAAATGCACTTTTTCACTTTCACTTTTTATTTACACACGACAGACAGTCCGTCCACGCCGCACACAGACGACACTCACAAAAAATAACAGGACACGACCAATTAAATAACTACCAATAATACAGAACCAAGATACAAGTACCAGGAAATTAACAAAGGTGACGTGACAACAAGATATTCACGTGGTTGAATTAACATTTTAGATAATGACGAATCTTTTTAAAGTTTTACGTACAGTGTTTTTATACATATTTACATTTTAACTTAAAAAGCGATTAAGGCCTGCATACAGGTTGACTGAACTGCTTGTGACCTCAGAGTGAATACATATGGGTGTAGATTAAACGTAATTTTATACCCCCCTGATGATGGTCTTTAAGAGGACCGAAACATATGTAGGGTGAATTTGTCAATAAAAAGTTAAAGTGAAAAAGTGCATTTAGTTGATTAAATTAACATTTGAATCCGCAAAAAAGGAAAGACATTTAGACTTGTAATTTTTACGATTTCATATTAGTGCAAATTCCAGAAGACTCCAAAGAAAATGTAGTTTTCAACTCGTCGTAAAAGCCGTTTTAATAACCGGCACGGATTACCGCATACCACCTGAAAGGAAATGTGAAACATACATATCTGCAGCAATAGTGTCTGTTACTATGATCTGGACGTCTGATAAATTATTGCTCGCTTCTCGGTAGCTTCAAAGCATTCAAACGGCCCTGGAACACATCTAGCCTTCTATTCGATATCTACCTGGGGCCCTTTTCCAGGAGTTAAGAGGTCGGGACACCAAGGTGAGACCTCACTCTTTCTAGTTCCGAAGTGAAGAATGACTAGAGCTATATATTCACTTCCCATTTTGCCTTCTTTGCAAGCACAGGAACCGTTTTAACCGTGTTATATTTTCATCTGTGACCTGTCCGGCTCTACCATGATTTTCCACATTAGGCCTATCTCATAAACGGCATGATTTTCGGAAAAACGTTGTTAAGCATAAACTGTGTGATTTGATTTTCTCTATATCTTTGTGTGAAACACTTCTCATTCTATTAAGAATTCAGCGAGATATTATCATAAATTTACAAACGTTTTCATGTAAAGTAACCGTTATTCTTGTTAGAATTTAACGAAATTTGACTTGTCTCTGCAGAGTTCCGAAAAATACATAGATATCAAATTTCATGAAAATCCGTCCTGTGGGAGCCGAGTTGTTCCATGCGGACAGACGGACGGCCATATCGAAGCTAATAGTCGCTTTTGGCAATTTTGCGAATGCGCCTGAAAATGTACACAAAATTAACACGTGCGGCAGATAGTTGTAAGGAGCTTGTTTTGAGGAGTAAAGAGAGACTGCAGAGAATAGAAAAGTGTATGTGGTGAAGAAGATTCATTTTCTGTGTATTTTCATGTTAATGCACTTTCATATGACAGAGGTAGGCATACTATCATTTATTTTATTTAAATTGCACTGCTGTAGAAAATACTAACTACTTACTCCTTCAATGAATGCATTTTTTGTCAGCATATGAAAGATTTATTGAAACAGGTGTCAGTGTGGTATGTGACCCTGAAGAATGCGTAGCGTTATACGCCCCACGTTTTCTTGTGGTGTGCGTAAGTTAGCGTAAAGAAGACTTCACGATTGCATTTTAACATTTATTGTATTAAAGTCTTTTGCCCGAAAATAAAATTCACAGGCCTAGAAACCTAGGGCTTATAACACAAACTTAATTTTATAGATGAGTTAAAACACAAACACGGGATTATAGGACTACTTCTGAATAAAATAAAGAGCATTTGTATTTTAAAGCATTTGAACAGAGTTAATAATTCACAAAGTAAAACAGAGAGTGTTTTTGTGGAGTCACGGACAGTCGACAAATGGCGGTCTGCCCCATTGTTATTACCTGTCATGAAATGTTACCTACGGTATCGGGCTTGAAGGGGATTTTATTTTTTGTAATAAGCGACACGGGGGATATGACAGATGCATGCAGCATTTTGATAATAGAGCTTTTGAGTAATACCCAGAAGAAGGAGGCTGCAAATCCCTACGAAAAATTGGTTGACCTCCCTAGTTACCGTACAGATGGCATCTCATCCCAGAAGACTGTAACATTTATTTACTTGAAACTCCTATAATTTTTATGGGTGTGGTTTTACAGACTTGGATAATATTTTTAGAATCAGGCTGTATTCAAAATAAATTGCTGTGAAGAATGTTTTGATCCAAAAGACACACAGTAACTGGAGAGGCTATAGAAAATATATACCTACGCTTAATAAGTTTTCCCTTCCCTCTAATATACTATTATGGCTATGAAATCGAGAGGATTAGTTGGCTGGTGCAGTCTCACCTAGCAGGGTTGGGACGGAGGCGAAATTTGAAGCAGGTTTTTGATAGAAGAGTTTAGGCTGCGAGACAACTTTGGAGGGAAAGATACCACTTTGAAGTCTATGCATAGAAGAGAGGATAATATTTGAATGGATCTTAAAGAAATCGTTCGGGAGAGCGTACACTGGATTGATCTGGCTCAGGATGGCACAATTAGCGGGATCTCGTGAAGGCGGGTTACATAAAATACGGGGAATTTATTGACTAGCTGAGGAACTAAGCTTCTTACAAGGCTTCTGCTCCCTGGAATCACTGTCAGTTAGTTAGTTAATTAGTTAGCACTCAGTCAGCATTCGAGAAGTAAGATGTGACTGTGCGGCCTGGCTTAATCTGGCTAAAGTCCATTGGCTCTTTTGAATACGGTAACGAGCATTCCGTTTCCACTAAAGGCGGGTACTTTCATGAACACGACTCTGGGCAGTGTTCTAGCAATGCGTCACTCTACGCCTGCCTACACGGCTGTCACAACGGCCGCACCGGAGAACCTCGGCAGTACTACACATGTGCTGCATTACTTGCCCCGCCCCAGAAGGGTTTGTTCACCCAACCACAAGAACCCACCGCTGCCCTATTGGCTACCAAACTTCCTGACGTCATTACACGTACTGCAGAAAATGCTGCAATGTTATTAACAAGACAGGCAATGTACGTACAACTAATATTGAGGCACTTTCACGTAACCATTGTTGCCGTGAGAAAGCAATATGTATTACATATTCTGAGTGTTTGTTTGTAGCCTTAGTTATTCAGCATGCAAAGCGCATGCGCCGTGTTATATTGTCATCCGTGTCCTGTCCGTCTCTACCATACCTTTTCCACATTATCTCATAAACGGCGTGATTTTCGGGAGAAAGTTATTGAACATAAAATGTGTGTTTAGATTTTCTCTACAACTTCCGTCTAAAATATTTCTCATTCTAAGAGGAGTCCAGCGAGATATTACCGTAAATGTACATAGGTCTTCATGTAAAGCACCCGTTATTCTTGTAAGATTTTAATGAAACTTGGATTTTCTCGACAGAATTTGGAAACATACTTAAATATCAAATTTCATGAAAATCAGTCCAATGGGAGCCGAGTTGTTCAATGCGGTCAGACAGACATACACGAAGAAGCTAACCGTCGCTTTTCGTAATTTTTCCAACGCGCTTAAAAACCTTCGGTTGACTTTGTAGTTGGAAGATATGTCAGATGATTTGTATAACAGTTGGTGTGACCAGGTTGTGCGATAGCCGCTGAGACGATAGTACTTCATCCTGTTCCAGTTTCAGTCCTAGGACAGTCCACGGGTGACACTGCCTGTGTCAAATTACTTCAACTTTTCTCTGCTAATCACATTTTGCCGGTACTCAAGTATGACTGCCTGTAGGGTATAGGGCAGAAGAGGGCTGGCTGTCACATCGGTTGATATTCACGTTTCCCAGATTTCCGTTGTTGTTATTGCGAACAAGAATATGTGGTGTTGCCTGTCCTTGCTCTATGCTGAGCATGCCATTCTTGTAATCCAAACATATGCTGAATAACATGCTTACAATTAAGTAGGCTTTTCTCTCAAATATAAGTTATTGTATTTTAATGTGCGCACGTAACAGTAATGTTTTCTGAGTCATTAAAAACACATGGGTATGAAATGTGTTTGTATTAATATATTTACATGTCAGTAAATCTTAACTGCATGCCGGTAAAGTATGTGTTTAGTTCTTTGTCCAAAATATATGCCGTGAGTCAGACACTGAATAATTAAGCATAAAAATTGTTAGACGACAAACTTTGTGTTTTGGTGTAAACATGTGGGTGTTCTCTATTTTACTCATACAGGCCTAGCTGGTCCTGAAATAGCGTGTCGAGTACTAAATATGGGCCATTAATTCCGAATAACTGTGTTTGTCATCCCACAACTGGGTAGCTGTTAAGGGAGAATTTGAATTTTGTGTCATCTCTCAATATTACTTCTACATAAAGCTAACCCTGTACAGGCTCTGAGGTTTCCAGGAGGTTGAGGTTCCCAGATTTCAAGACAATCGGCACGTGTAGGTGGTAAGATTGTCAACCGTACGCACCGGCCGCCTTTACCCCCCCCCCCCAAGAAATGTAGCTGAGTCGACCCCAGGCACATAGTGCGGCCGGAAGGAACATGTCGAATTGAAAAATTCCAATGACCCCATCGGGAATCTAACCCGCGACCTCAATTAACTGTGCCACGCAGCCATGTCCCCATTCCTTGTACACCTGCTTCTTAAAAGCAGTAGACACAATTTACCTATTTATGTTGCTTCATGCTTCTGGATTTGAACTAGCGCCATAAGTTGAGAAACACAGGAACAGTTTATTTCGTAGAGAACACATAACCGTACTCTTCTAACTTACTAACTAACTAACTTACTAACTCCATAGAGCACAGTCCTTAGCTAGTCGTTAAACTCCCGCATTTTAATTGGATCCGGAGTTTAATTAACTCATTCACAAGAGCCCACCACCTGACCCTTACTGGGCCAGATTAATTCAGTCCAAACCCCCATTCCAATTCTTAAAAATCCGTTTTAATATTATCCCATTGCATAGGCCTATATTTCTGATCCTACTTTGGTGTACCTATTGGTCGACTTATTGCTGATTTATTTTAATTTTGTGAAGAATCTCTTGCTTGGTGACAGTTTCTCTACAGCTATGTTAAACACGTCGGGTATAACCTCAAAGTTTCGCAGCAGTACAGTGTTTGTAATTTCTTACTTCGAAACAACAATTCATACAAAATAGACAAGAAAGTTTATGGAATATCTCGGCTCCAGATTTCGCTTTAGTGCTCTATAACATACCGCCATATAACCCAAGCAGAAATTGTAGCATGATTGCCATCTCCTAACTTTACGTTCTGCAAATTATTTCATTGATATGTCGTCTCTTTTAAAAGTTGAGATATTATTACACACACACACACACACACACACACACACACAGTTAGCATGTAGATCTTGCAAGAATAATATTTTGCTTTTATAGGGACGCAAGCTAAAAACGAGCAATTAAAATGTGACAGTTCATGTGTTCTGTACAACAATCCTAAAGTTATGGTCTGGCACTTGGCTGTGCTCAGAGTTACAACATTCTATTGCTTATCTCTGTGCCAAATGAGCACTGCTTTGTGATTTCCTTAAATTCTGCTACTGTTTCAAGCTGTATATGAATACCGAACATGTCGTGCAGGCTTTTAATTATACGTTTAAATTACACGTCTGTGAGTACTTGCATTTAAAATGATCTTGTGTTATGTGGCCCTACGTCAGTCCCCAGCTCTCCATATTATGCAACTCAGCCATCTATGCTTGTAGGCAGACACCCACGCGGAAGCGGATATCTGCGGATAGCGACAACAACATCTTGACGGTAGATAAAAACTGTATGCAAACACGGACTGCGGATAAGATAATATTAAAACGTGGACTGGACGAATGCGGCTCAGGATAGGGACAGGTTGCAAACTGTTGTGAACACGGAAACAAACTTTTGGTTTTCTTAAAATTCTGATAATTTTTAATATCTTTGGAACTATCAGCTTCTCAAGGGGACTGTACTCCACATAGTTAGTCAATTAGTTAGTTAGTTAGTACGTTAGTTAGTAAGTTAGTTCCTTTGGAAGAGAAAAGTTGAAAAAAAGTTCACTTTCTGTGGCCCCGTAATCACTGGACTATTAATGTTTCAGTAGTCTGCTAAGTAAAATGTGGGCATAGAATTTGTTGTTAGGAGTGAAACTTTGTTTCTTCTTCTTCTTTCTTCGCCTATTAGTCTACATAACAACGTACTTCCTCCAAGCATGCATTATAATGTAGAGGTTCTATTTTGGTAGACGAAGTCTGTCATTTATTTAACGGAAAACTTGTGAAGCTTTTTAATTTTTAAAGCAAGATTGCACCAATTTTATTTTAATTCGCGTTTATCTGATTACACCACGAAAATGTAACTACGAATTGTTTGCCCTAAACAGTTTACAGATTATTTTATATGTCTCACAACAAATCGTTGATTGCTTTAAAAACAAATAACAGTTCAGGAAAGTTCAGTTCTAAGCAGAAAGAGCGAATTAAATTAAAAGAGCCGCCGCGCTGGAAGGTATGCTGTTAGTCCAACAGTAAACAGTTGACACTTGTGTAGGGACAGCAAGAGTGTGAAAAACAACACGTTATTTATTGAAGTGATTAATAATAATAATAATGCTGATAATAATAATAATACTGCTAATAATAATTCAACTAAATTCAAGTTTATTCACTTACTGACTCAACAGCCCAAGAGCCAATTAAAGAAAGAGCACAAATATGTATTAAGGGAGAAAAGTTAATTACATACAACATAAGTAATTACGACTTAAAAAGAGAACATTTAGAACATTAAGAAGATGTAGCAACAAATACAGATAACTAACTAACTCCATGGAGCAGAGTCATTCTTGAGAAGCTAACAGGTCGTCAGCTAGTCAAGAAATACCTCTGATTTTATGGAACCCGAAGGCCCATTGCCGCACTCACAAGAGCCCGCCACCTGTCCCTATCCTGAGCCAAATCAATCTAGTCCATGCCCTCCCATTCCAATTCTTTAAGGTGCATTTTAATATTATCTTCCCATCTAAGCCTGGGTCTTCCAAGTGGTCTCCTTCCCTCAGGTCTCCCCACCAAAATCCTGCATTCACCTCTCCCCTCCCCCATACGTGCTACATGCAACTCCCACCTCATTCTTCTTGATTTGATCTCCCGAATAATATTTGGTGATGAATACAGATCATTAATTTTCTCATTATGTAAACTTGTCCACTCCCTTGTTACCTCGTCCCTCTTAGGCCCAAAACAAATACAGATAGCAGAAGACAAAACATATCATATGAAGTATTATGTGTGTAGTACAAACAAATACAAAAGGAGATTCAAAGAAGATAAAAAACAGAGGAAATTAGAGTAGTGTAAGATAATGCCTGCCGATCCCAGTGGCCGTGCGGTGTAAGGCGTCGGTCTGCGGCCGCTTGCTTACTAAGATTGTGGGTTCGAATCCCACCGGGGGCATGGATGTCTGTCTCTTGTGAGTGTTGTGTGTTGTCAGGTAGAGGTCTCTGCGACGAGCTGGTTCCTCGTCCAGAGGAGTCCTACCGACTGTGGTGTGTCTAAAAAGTGTGATCGTGAAGCCTCGAAAAAATGAGGCGGCCTAGGCCCCCAAGGGGCTGTCGAGCCATTGGGGGAAAAAAAAGATAATGCCTAGAGAGCCAATTAAAATATAGAGGGAATTAATTAAGGAGATTTTAGAATGAATAATAGGATGCGCCGTAGGCCAAGTAGCATGTTTAACACGAGTGAGAAATCAAATAGCGTTAGTTTTAATTAGGCATTTCACTAATTTTAAGTGATTTTAATTTATTCATGCATAAAAGTTTCATCTTTTAGTGTCATTACCTAATATTTAGGTGTAGAAATAATTAAAAATCATTTTAAGTAGCGTGAAAGAAGAAATAAAGAAAAATTTGGCAAGAAAGTATAATAAAACTAAGAATACAAATGGGCTTGCTTGACCCATGAAGAAAAAAGCGATAGGCTGTCACAGAACGTCGTTAAACAACTAACAACCAAACATGCGTAACAACCTAGAAAAGCGAAGACTTCAATTACACAGCGTCGGAAGCCTGAAATTTCGCCTAAGACGACAATGTACGTATACCTTAACTATCAGGCGTGTTGAGATCTTTGCTTCCTTGACACTTGTCACACTAGCACACTCTTTAATCTGCTACGAAAAAAGTTCTTGTTATTCACAATTGTACACGTATTACAGACGTTACTATTCTTAAAGTTTGTTATTTATTATATTTATTTTGTGTAGAACATATTTTTATATCTAGATTTGCTTTGTCTGTGTTAAGGTTTTCCGCTATACATAACTTCAAATTTTCACCTTATCGAAATATTTTAATTTCTGACGTAAGAACAATATATTGTACAGACTTTATAGGCATATTTACAACCTCTGTACAAACCAAATTTCATTCCTAGTTATAATAAATAAAAGATAAGTATTTATAATCGCTCCTTTTTATTTTCCGTAATTTGCGTTGTGTACATCGCGTGACGCAATAAGGCAGGTTAGTTCTGATTGCTGTCGATTACTCTTTGCGTTGTCGACTTTATCGAGGATAACCTGGTTAACCTTGTAACTAGACTAGTCGTAAATACAGGGACGTCTTTTTCTTCCTTCAGTCCCGATTTAAACAGACGTGAATTATTCCGACAGATTTTAGTCAAATCCCCGTTATAAAATTTGATGAAAGTTCGTCCAGTGTGAGCTGAACTGCTCCATACGGACAGACGGACGGTCGGCCATACGAACAGATATGATAAAGACAGTAGTCACTTTATGGAACTTCGCTAACGCCTGTAAGACTACAGTAAATTTTAATACAAAATAATCAAGGATTCAAAACCTAACCCTATTAAAACATTATTTTACCGGTTTTTCAGATCGTTCCTTCATTTACTGTTGTCAGTGAATGAGCTATGACATAAGTAAGAAGGAGATGGAAGACTAACGTACGGTCCTCCTTCGCTTCTAGCTCTATAGCGGCCATCAATATGTATGTGCCCAAATGGCCCAAATGAAATAAACGAACTTGGCGTTTAGATCTTGATTTATGTAAAAAGAAAGAAGCCGCAGGAAAACCTACGAAATTATTCAGATTAAAAAATTTGAATTTATCTAAACGGCTGTATACAAATTAATTTCCTACGTCAAAGTAAAAGTATTGCATCAGTGCTGATAAACAAATCAATACTGTTTAGAGAAATAATTGCTTTTAATTTTGATAATTATCAGAATAAGTCGTTATAATAATATGATAAACGTAAAATATGCATGGGAAATATTCGGATTCTTTGAAGGTAAGGCTCGTGGTAAATAAAAATCCACTGTGTTTTTAAGAGTTAATCATATCACAACCATGTTTGACACGCTTTACACGAAAGGAAAGGCTGACTCGAAAATTTACCTCCACTCCAAAAAATTGAAATATTATGGCATCACCCAACAAGGTCAAGGAATATAGCAAGCGTGACTACAACAGGGTTGAAGCAAAATTTCTTGTAAAATACAAAATTAAGATATTTACATGCACATTAGGCTGACCGTAAACGGTGCTTTAAAAATTATCCTACAGGAAGGAAACTAATAACTGACTGAAACAACCCTCTTGTATTTGGTTAAACAGAATTAAGAAGTCATCAAGACAAGGAAGATATATTTTATTTATTTCATTAATACATGGCTTGCACTTACGTTTCCTCATAAAGTGCGGCTCCTGCAGTTAGTCTAGCTGGCCAGTTCCGGTGTATTGGGATGCTAATGGTATTACTCGTGTGCACTTCCGGTGTATTGGGATGCTAGTGGTATTACTCGTGTGCACTTTCGGTGTATTGGGATGTTAATGGTGTTATCGTTTGCACTTCCGGTGTATTGGGTTGCTAATGGTATTACTCGTGTGCACTTCCGGTGTATTGGGATGCTTGTGGAATTACTCGTGTGCACTTCCAGTGTACTGGGATGCTAGTGGTATTACTCGTGTGCACTTCCGGTGTATTGGGAAGTTAATGGTATTATCGTGTGCACTTCCGGTGTATTGGGATGTTAATGGTGTTATCATGTGCACTTCCGGTATATTGGGATGCTAATGGTATTACTCGTTTGCACTTTCGGTGTATTGGGATGCTAGTGGTATTACTGGTTTGCACTTCCGATGTATTGGGATGCTAGTGGTATTACTTGTGTACACTTCCCGTGTATTGGGATGTTAATGGTATTATCGTGTGCACTTCCGGTGTATTGGGATGCTAGTGGTATTACTCGTGTGCACTTCCGGTGTATTGGGATGTTAATGGTATTATCGTGTGCACTTCCGGTGTATTGGGATGCTAGTGGTGTTACTCGTGTGCATTTCCGGTGTATTGGGATGCTAGTGGTATTACTCGTGTGCACTTTCGGTGTACTGGGATGCTAGTGGTATTACTCGTGTGCACTTTCGGTGTATTGGGATGATAGTGGTATTACTCGTGTGCACTTCCGGTGTATTGGGATGATAGTGGTATTACTCGTGTGCACTTCCGGTGTATTGGGATGTGAATGGTATTATCGTGTGCACTTCCGGTGTATTGGGATGCTAGTGGTATTACTCGTGTTCACTTCCGGTGTGTTGGGATGCTAGTTGTGTTACTCATGTGCACTTCCGGGGTATTGGGATGCTAGTTGTATTACTCGTGTGCACTTCCGGTGTATTGGGATGCTAGTGGTATTACTCGTGTGCACTTCCGCTGTATTGGGATGCTAGTGGTTATTACTCGTGTTCACTTCCGGTGTATTGGGATGTTAATGGTATTATCGTGTGCACTTCCGGTGTATTGGGATGCTAGTGGTGTTACTTGTGTGCACTTCCGGTGTATTGGGATGCTAGTTGTATTACTCGTGTTCACTTCCGGTGTATTGGGATGCTAGTTGTATTACTCGTGTTCACTTCCGGTGTATTGGGATGCTAGTGGTATAACTCGTGTGCACTTCCGGTGAATTGGGATGTTAATGGTATTATCGTGTGCACTTCCAGTGTATTGGGATGCTAGTGTTGTTACTCGTGTGCACTTCCGGTGTATTGGGATGCTAGTTGAATTACTCGTGTGCACTTCCGGTGTATTGGGATGCTGGTGGTATTACTCGTGTGCACTTCCGGTGAATTGGGATGCTAGTGGTATTACTCGTATGCACTTCCGGTGTATTGGGATGTTAATGGTATTATCGTGTGCACTTCCGGTGTATTGGGATGCTAGTGGTGTTACTCGTGTGCACTTTCGGTGTACTGGGATGCTAGTGGTATTACTCGTGTGCACGTTCGGTGTATTGGGATGATAGTGGTATTACTCGTGTGCACTTCCGGTGTATTGGGATGATAGTGGTATTACTAGTGTGCACTTCCGGTGTATTGGGATGTGAATGGTATTATAGTGTGCACTTCCAGTGTGTTGGGATGCTGGTGGTATTACTCGTGTTCACTTCCGGTGTGTTGGGATGCTAGTTGTGTTACTCATGTGCACTTCCGGTGTATTGGGATGCTAGTTGTATTACTCGTGTGCACTTCCGGTGTATTGGGATGCTAGTGGTATTACTCGTGTGCACTTCCGCTGTATTGGGATGCTAGTGGTATTACTCGTGTTCACTTCCGGTGTATTGGGATGCTAGTGATATTACTCGTGTGCACTTTCGGTGTATTGGGATGCTAGTGGTGTTACTCGTGTGCACTTCCGGTGTATTGGGATACTAGTTGTATTACTCGTGTTCACTTCCGGTGTATTGGGATGCTAGTGATATAACTCGTGTGCACTTCCGGTGTATTGGGATGTTAATGGTATTATCGTGTGCACTTCCAGTGTATTGGGATGCTAATTTTGTTACTCGTGTGCACATCCGGTGTATTGGGATGCTAGTTGTGTTACTCATGTGCACTTCCGGTGTATTGGGATGCTAGTGGTGTTACTCGTGTGCAATTCCGGTGTATTGGGATGTTAGTTGTATTATCGTGTGCACTTCCGGTGTATTGGAATGCTAGTGGTATTACTCGTGTGCACTTCCGCTGTATTGGGATGTTAATGGTATTATCGTGTGCACTTCCGGTGTATTTGGATGCTAGTGGTGTTACTCGTGTGCACTTCCGGTGTATTGGGATGCTAGTGTTATTACTCTTGTGCACTTTCGGTGTACTGGGATGCTAGTGGTATTACTCGTGTGCACTTTCGGTGTATTGGGATGCTAGTGGTATTACTCGTGTGCACTTCCGGTGTATTGGGATGCTAGTGGTATTACTCGTGTTCACTTCCGGTGTATTGGGATGTTAATGGTATTATCATGTGCAATTCCAGTGTATTGGGATTCTAGTGTTTTTACTCGTGTGCACTTCCGGTGTATTGGGAAGCTAGTTGTGTACCTCATGCGCACTTCCAGTGTATTGGGATGCTAGTTGTATTACTCGTGTGCACTTCCGGTATTGGGATGCTAGTGGTATTACTCGTGTGCACTTCCGGTGTATTGGGATGCTAGTGGTATTACTCGTGTGCACTTCCGGTGTATTGGGATGCTAATGGTATTATCTTGTGCACTTCCGGTGTATTGGGATGTTAATTGTATTATCGTTTGCACTTCCGGTGTATTTGGATGCTAATAGTATTACTCGTGTGCACTTCCGGTGTATTGGGATGCTTGTGGTATTACTCGTGTGCACTTCCAGTGTACTGGGATGCTAATGGTATTACTCGTGTGCACTTCCGGTGTATTGGGATGTTAATGGTATTATCGTGTGCACTTCTGGTGTATTGGGATGTTAATGGTGTTATCATGTGCACTTCCAGTGTATTAGGATGCTAATGGTATTACTCATGTGTACTTCCGGTATATTGGGATGCTAATTGTATTACTCGTTTGCACTTCCGGTGTATTGGGATTCTAGTGGTGTTACTCGTGTGCACTTCCGGTGTATTGGGATACTAGTGGTATTACTCGTGTGCACTTCCGGTGTATTGGGATGTTAATGGTATTATCGTGTGCACTTCCGGTGTATTGGGATGCTAGTGGTGTTACTCGTGTGCACTTCCGGTGTATTGGGATGCTAGTGATATTACTCGTGTGCACTTTCGGTGTACTGGGATGCTAGTGGTATTACTCGTGTGCACTTTCGGTGTATTGGGATGATAGTGGTATTACTCGTGTGCACTTCCGGTGTATTGGGATGCTAGTGGTATTACTCGTGTGCACTTCCGGTGTATTGGGATGTTAATGGTATTATCGTGTGCACTTCCAGTGTATTGGGATGCTAGTGTGTTACTCGTGTGCACTTCCGTTGTATTGGGATGCTAGTTGTGTTACTCATGTGCACTTCCGGTGTATTGGGATGCTAGTTGTATTACTCATGTGCACTTCCGGTATATTGGGATGCTAGTGGTATTACTCGTGTGCACTTCCGGTGTATTGGGATGCTAGTGGTATTACTCGTGTGCACTTCCGGTGTATTGGGATGTTAATGGTATTATCGTGTGCACTTCCGGTGTATTGGGATGCTAGTGGTGTTACTCGTGTGCACTTCCGGTGTATTGGGATGCTAGTGGTATTACTCTTGTGCACTTCCGGTGTATTGGGATGCTTATGGTATTACTCGTGTGCACTTCCTGCAAAGAAGACAAATTCAGTGATGGCCGGTACGCTACTGCGATCAAATGGAAAATTTATGAAACCATTAATTATAATGTTATATTATTTTCAGCGTGCATTTTCATTTAATGTTTCGCAAACCAACTAAATGCACATTCAATGTCACTATTTATTATAGTTAACAACTACCCCTACATATGTTTCAGTCCTTGACGGACCATCATTAATACAGGTTGTCATATCTCGACTTCATAGGGCAGACTTCAAACCTGATGATGGCAAGATGACGCTGAAATATACAGCCTACAGCATAGTATTGACACGTGTTTCTGTACTGAGCCTGCAAATACTAGATTAAAATAATCAAACAAGCAACAGGACGCAATAATGTGAAATTAATAAAACCAGAACGAAGAACAATGTGGTCAGATCTTCTGTTAAAGTATTTTAATATAAGAAAACACAAAAAAATTTGTTGTAATTTTAAATACGTTGTCTCAGTATTAATGAAGTTTTCTCTCTCATCTTTCCTATAATACTCACTGCCATCTATTAGCTCTACTATAAAACACAAGGAAACTTACAAAGAAGTTCAAGAAGAATAATTCGAAAGACGCTGCCGTGAAATTGTCTTCATCAAGTGAAAGATGTCATTGTAACTGACTGACTAAATCAAACAACAAACCAAAGAAACTAACTGGAAGGAATAAGATCTTCTTGATAAGCCAATGGTCGTTCAGTTGCCCAAGAAATTCTAAATCTGATTTGGAAACCGAAACCTCCATACTGTATCCACAAGAGACCGCCATTGGACTCTGTTCGCAGTCACATGAATCCACTTCAGACTGTGACTTACTGCATATTTAAGACTAATTTTATTGTTGGAAGTTTATTATTGCAGTTTGTGATATTAGTCACAAACGTTTTCACATTCGCAACAAATTCTGAAGCTTCTATGACCTAAAATTGATTTGTCACTCCAACTTAGGGGCTGTTGGTTGATTTTTAATAGCTGTTAAATTTTTCCGTTATATTTGGTAAGAGAAAAGAAATTTAATTCAAACAAAAAAAAATTCGGGTAAATATAATTTTATTTCCCTTCAAATAATCTGGTTATCTGCAAATATAAGCATGATTATCATGGTAAAATATCTACGTAGGCCTTCCCGTTGGATTTGCTTTTGCATTATGTTATTTTTTATTAATACAAAATCTATAAAGAAAAATTTTACAACTTAGTCGTAAAACATTAAAAGACGAAACTATTCAGGAGCTATAGGTGTTGAGATTAAGATACTACGTATTTCAATGGCTTCGAATGGAATAATTTATGACTGATTGAATTTGACTAAGGACGAACAGCATTGGCGGTTCTTTTCTTAACATGGTTATTGAACCTACAAATTCCATGACATGCGTGTAATTTTTTGACTGGCTGTGTGACTAAACTGTTTCTGGAAGCGGCAACGCTTGATCGTGTCAGTTACAGTTTTCAGTATTATGGAAAAAAAATACACAATTTTAAAGACGTTCGTAACGAAGTTTACAAACGTCATGTCATCTGTATGCGTGTGTGTGGTTTGTAAGACTGTTCTTATAATAAAATTCAGTACTTTGAATCTAAAGGCATACGGAATAATTTGGTATTAAATCTGTTGTTATGAACATGTCAAAGTATTTCTCCAGCTTCGAAAGACAGCCTCATATTAGCCCATCTGTTTTTCCTAGCATGTGTCTGGTCTTACATTCCAAAAACACGTAACGAATTTGCAATTTTTTTTTTGCCTTTCAGCAGCTATAAAGATAAGTTCAGCGACAACACTGAATAATTAAATATAATATTCATATAGATCAGTGTATCGCATCTTCTATTCAGGTCAGCACTTTGTCATCACCCAATTAAACATAAAATTAGGTCGGTTTAATGCTAACTTACTTCTCAACAAAAGTTTTAAGGTCGTTTCAAATTTCTATGTTAGGCTTAGTACTTGACTTACTTCTGAACAAAAGTTTTTAGACTTTTTAAACTTCAAGAATAAAGTAACAATTAAATATCGAGTTTAGCAGTTATTGATTTTTGTTTCGTAACACAATTTTGTGTTTAAAATCAATATTCGATTGTGAATTACATAAGAATATGGCCTACTTGCGAAGATATTTTGAGCTTATTTTACTACCAATAAGATGAAAGCCATTCATATTTGTTTAACATATCAGCAATAATCAAGCCCAACGTTTTGATTTACTTTGGAAAAAATGTCTAAAATATAGGAATTTAGTAAGAGTTATTTGTTTCTTGGTTACGTAATGAAGCTTTTCCAGCTGCGTAGTCTATTTGTAAGTGGGTCGGTCAAAAAATGATTTTAATGTACATTATTGTGGGTTCATTAATTTTATCTCTAATAAGAACAGCTCAGTTTAATTTTACTTGTATCCCACAATATTTCTACATAGTACCCATCAAAACTGAGGCATTTATCATATTGTCGGTAGAACCTTCATATTCCCTGTTGAGGAAAGCCAAAATAAATATAATTCAGCATCCACCTAATTCTAATGAAGTCACACGAAGACGTAAGCAGTATGTTCCATCGAAACATCAGAATAAACTTAGGATCCTACACGGTGTAATAAGGCGAATATATAATTGAGTTACACCAACGCTAAGTCTGGCAGTAATAGCCATTAATTGTTACATCAGCCTTTATCTGTGTATATACATGTGGATAAAATAGTCAAAGCTTGAGTAGAATTCCACATAGATCTAAATTATAAGTAATGCTGTGCCATAAGGACCAGAATTAAATTCTATCAACATTTGCTATTGTAGAACCAGTACCAAATTTGTCTAAATCTGTTGGGCCGTTTCTCATAGGTGTGTCTACTACTGTGTGAGTCAAAAGTCTGTATCAAATATTGACATACGTACTGCCATCAGCCACAGCAAAGTTTTACTAGTTTCGTCAATATATTAGTCGTATGCTACATGTTTCGTGTAGGGTAGACCATGCTCAGGCATTTAAAGATACATGACTTTAAAACTCAATTTAAAATTTATATATATAAATTAATATATATAATTTAATTATCAGTAACCGTAATTTATGAGTAGTTTTGAGGTTTTGCAGCGGTGTAATTGATGATTCTGATCTTCTGGCATATGACGCTGCGTCGATGGGCTTTGAAGCTTCAAGTGGATCACATTTTATTGGTCCATTTGATTCTATGAGAATGAAGGCAGTGCATTCCTTCGAAACGTCGGAAACAGGCGACGCAGCGACACATCTCAGCAGACGGAATTTATTAATTCTTTTTTTACTAAAAGATTATGTAGTCAAATAATTGTAAAATATTTTAATCTGTGATTGAAATTATGCACATCTTGTTGGAAAACTACATCAACTCCTGTCAACATATTAGTTGACACCTTTTTTTCATTACTCCGTATCCTGTACTTTTGTCTGTTTACGTAACCGCCCAAGGAAAACCAGGCTTTATAACTGAAGAAAACACGATCAATAACATCAGTTCTGTTCTAATCAATAAAGACGCTAACCACCTTGAAGTTCTTGCATTACACGAATGTTATAAGGATTTAGTCTTACCTTCTTGACTGCCCTCTTTGTACTTGAATAAAATTTACCTTTCACAATGCAAATTCTTTCAGTCATTTTAAGTTGATCGTAATAAGAATTGTTCTCCAGTAAAAAATGATGGGCGCCAGGCGTTTGTTATCACTTAAACTACATATCTCAGAGAGAAGGAATTATAATCTTATGTCCGAACAATTTCTCATAATTCGGTTTGAAAGTTCACACACAATTTGAGCAAAATGATTTCTCTATAATAAACACAATTTCTCACAGGGATATTTAATGATAACTTCGTCAAGAACAAACCTGTATGAAGTGGCTTGCGTAAATGTAATGCAACAGCCAGTGTTCCATATTCGAAAGTATAATATTACCAAGTGCGTGATTTTTGCAAGAATTTCTTAACGTTACCAACACGAGAGGAATTAGTGCACACTTAGTTGCACGAATTTTGAATGATCCTATTGTAAAAGTGAATGTTGCTTCAAAGAATGAAGTATGCCATTGATAACCATGCATGGGTCACAATATTCTAGTACCGTATTTGGTTACTTATAAGTTCTTTAGCTTACAGCTTTTGTAATTAAATTCTTTAAACCAAAATATGAGGGCATGCAACTGAAGAGTTCAAAAATGAATTATGGTATCATACGGAAATGAAGACTGTATCATTAGAAGGATAAATTCAAAAATTGTTTTGTGGCGTGCAGGAAAAGTAACATAATTCCAGCAATGTCCACTAGAAGCGCAATTGTTGACATTGCAGTGAAATGGCGACCTAATCCAGGAAAGCGTTTCTTGGCATCGAGTTCAATTCCACAAATTTTGTGACCACTTTAAGATAATTTTTCGAAATAACGACGTTTATCGTGAAATGCTAGATAGCGTCTGACTTTGAGGTGTGCAGAACAAAATACGTAACGCACAGCGAACTCAATCGACGGCACAAAACACTATTTGAAATTTCTCCTACTGGAGGAAGTTTCATTCTGTGTGTGTAGTTCAGGTTTTGTAAAATATATTTTTGAAACCGTTCATACTGTTGCGTTCATTCCGCATTATTATTTACAATACTGCAGACGTCTGTAAAGTGACACCATCCATGTACAAAACCGCACGGTTTCACATCCCAGAATCATTGCACTCACCGCCTTAAGAGTTTTTTATTATATATCGCAGTGCTAGTAAACTTTTAGCTGGTGGTTTAGATTTTATTAAAAGTATCAAATTTAATACTGTTTTTATTATTAATATTCACTTGTTATTGTAAATAGCCTAATACTGGGTTGCTCATTACGTACAATAACAGCATTACATTGGTATTTTTCGTGCAGTGGGATTGAGAATTCTGCGAATTGGTAGGCCTAAATCAAGTTTGAGAACAGAGAGGAATATCCTGTTCAAGTTTTCGATACGGTTCTAAAATTATTCTATCAGTTCGTTACTGTCATCATTATCATCATCATCGCGTTCTTTGTCAGGCCCACCAAGACTTTAGGTTATCAAAATATCCCGCTTCTATGTTATGCAAAGTACACTGGTTTCTCGATTTTCTTAGTGTGATATTTAACGACGCTGTCCGTTACTGAGTTTATCTATCTTCGGATAGATAAATGAATGAATATGGAGCACTGGCGGAATGATCTTGATAGGTGAAAGCCAGAGTACTCGTTGACAAACCTGTCCAAGTGCCACTTGGTCCACCGCAAACACCGCAGTCCTCAGCGGTGATCCCCGAAGTGGAATCCCGTTCTGGCGCTCATATGTGTGTTTAGGTTTGTCTGTGTTTTTGTGTGTCCCCATGCTGTATATGCAAATGAATTAGTCGGAGCTCTGTTTAATTAGTCTAGCAAATTCATATCCTTTTATTATTATTTCTGAATTGAAATATATCTAGTAGTAACTAGAAGACTATCACGTTATGTTAATGTAAATATATAAATTTAATGAATTATTATTACCGTATATATATTAATATATTTAACTATAATCGCCATTAAACTAGGCTATACCAGTTTTGTTTCTTTGCGACTTATATAACTCATATTACGAAACCAGTTGACTGACGTCAATGGGAAGAACTTAAGCGATAGATCATTAAAGTATAAATAATTAATTAAGCTGTAGTATTGATCCTTAAAAAGTTTCAAAAACAAAGAACCTTGTTCACTTACGTAAGTTACAACTGTTACGTAAATATGGCGAGCGTATGGCCGAAATATTAACTGAGAAAATGTCAAGAAAAGCGGTTAACAGAATGTTGGGTGGTTTAATGATATTTTTATACAATTTCAATTTCTCAAATAGGTCTCTTCCACAGAGCAAATAATTTCGAACACCATAGGACTTTCTTGAAATTTTTCTTAAGGCCGATCCCTGTTATCCATATTTGTGGGTAGTTTAAAAGTAGAAAAAATTAGAAATTTTAAAGTAAAATTGTGGGTGATCACACATAGTCATACAATTGTCGATAATTTAAAAATTGTCAGCCCAGTACAGCAATGTGACTCTAGATGTCTCAGGTAACGAATTCTATTAAATGGATAAAAGTTACACATACACATATAATATATTCACATAGACATCGGTGTGTCTTTTTTGGTTCTGTTCTCTTTCGGAGTTAAATTTAATTCAAGTTGAATAAAAAGCCTGAGATTGAGTGGGTTTCGTGTGCTTTAGTGGCCTGATTCGTAACCTAGTCCTGGGCCTCGGGAGTTACTGTATAAAAAAATCTGCTGATCTCTAAGCATTGAATAGCTTCGTTTAATTCCAAGTTTTTAAGTTTGGGTTTTCAGTTTGTTTTTGAGCATTATGCGCACGACATTTATAAGATAAAAGTATGTAGGAAAATTGTCAGTCCGTCCGACACAAAGATTTAGTTCTTAGTATTGGATTCCTACGAAACTTGATAGCGTACTCGTCTAAATGAAACGTGTACAGTTTACGTAAATGTTCATACTGGACCTCAACATCATGTAATTTCAGAAGACACTAATGTACAACTAGTAGGTTTTTAGGCGCTTTCGCAAAATTGCGAAAAGCGACTATTAGTTTGTGATGTCTGTCTGTCCTTCCATCCGACCGTCCGCATTGAACAACTCGGTTCCATTGGACGTATTTTCATGAAATTTGATATTTGATTATGTTTCGAACATCTACCAAGAAAATTCAAGTTTCATTAAAATCTGATAAGATAAAGGGTACTGTACATGAAGATGTATGTACATTTATTATTTTATCTCGCTGAATTCTTGCTGGAATGATAAATGTTTCAGACAAAAGTTGTAGAGAAATCCAAAACACACATTTTATGTTCAGTAGCATTTCCCCGAAAATCGTGCCGTTCATCATATAATGTGGACAAATATGGTAGCGTCAGACAGGCCACATGTGACAATATCATGTGATGCGTGCGCTTTGCATGCTGGATAACTAAGGCTACAGATACACTCAGAAGATGTAATTCTTATTGCTTTTCCACGGCAACAATGGTTACGCAAACACGCCTCAATGTTATGTTATACGTATATTGCCTGTCTTTTTTATAGAAAGCCTCATGCTTCCACAGATGTATAAGATACATGAAAATAGGTATCATCAAACCTCTACAAATCTGCATGCAATTCTGCCTCCCTCTTCGATTGTTTGAAAATTTTCACACATAATTAGATATCTCCTTATTGTTAGGTTAATTATATCTGTCACAGGAATGAAGGAGAATTTTTTTTTCTATGGCTCGACAACCCTATATGGGCCTGGCCTCCTCGTTTCGTCGAGGTTTCATGATCACACACATTAGACACACCACAGTCGGTAGGACTCCTCTGGACGAGGGACCAGCTCGTCGCAGAGACCTCTACCTGACAACACACAACACTCACAAGAGACAGAGATACATGCCCCCGGTGGGATTCGAACCCACGATCCTAGTAAGCGAGCGGCCGAAGACCCACGCCTTAGACCGCACGGCCACTGGGATCGGCGAAGGACAATATACATAAAAAAAAAAGAAAAATAAAAGTATACCTCTATTATTATTATTATTATTATTATTAATGTTCTCATCATCATTTTCATCACCGTAGATATCTGACCAAATGACAAGCCTCGATTCGTGTTTCTGGCCCATTTGCTTCGTCCTTGTATATTACTATGAAGTCAAATGTTGCACATGAATCTACTTAGAACCTTTGTTTTAATACTTTTGTTAATGATATTTGTGGATCTGTTTACAATGTCAACTGTGCTTTGCTGAGTATTTGAAATCTATCCTAGCATTAAGATAATGCCTTAGGCTGTAAGTCTGTCTTTAACTCTGCGCCGAAGTGGAGTTTGTATTATTGAACGAAAATCAATGTCGGTAAAAGCACGTTCATAACATTTACTCGTCAAGCTAACGGTATCAATTTTAATATAAAAAGTATGTACCAGTTTAATTGCTCGTTCCCAATGTGTTAATTATCACAGAATATTCTTAAACTGTAAACTTTACACAAACCATACATTTTCGCAAGGATTAAAAAAATATTTGGTTCGACTCTTCGTATTATGTCACGTTTCTCTGTTATTAACCTCTTTTCTTTTCTTGTAGAATAACATGTGGTGTAAAATTGTGCATTCATCTGTTTCTAGGAAATTCAAAGTGAAGGACTCGTCTATAACAAGAAAAAAAGTTTAAAAATGCGACGTTTTGCTAGCCGAGAGCAGATATTTCTTTGGCGTATGTGACTGCAAGTATTTTCGAGATTTGAAACTCAAGCCTTATATTATGTGATGCTGTGTCATTGAATACGTAGTAATAGTGCGGGTATGGCACGGAAGTGACGTCACAATGTAAACAAATATGACGGATGTAAACAAAGCCACGTGACCGTAAGTGATGTCACATGTAAACAAATATGGCGGCTGCGCGCACTTCCACCCACATAAATTGACCTAATTAATGCTTAATTGATGTAATTATTGATTAATTGATGTAATTATTGATTAATTGATCTAATTATTGATAAATTAACCTATAAATTACGTAATTAGACGCCTACACATAAACAAACGTACCAGACAGTTCGGCGCCTGAACATAAACCTCAGACAGTCTGGCGCCTGAACATAAACCTAACCTTGTACTTACAGTGTGCTATAACTTCCCAGACAGTGTGGCGCCTCTTGACGCCCATGCATAAACAAACTTACTAGACAGTCTGGCGCCGTAACATTAACCTAAGCTATAAGAGCCATTTTGAATTTTACAAGATGGCGGATGACGCGGTAATTTTTGAGTTTAAAAATTACCTTTATTTTCAGGGTAATAGAGGCTTCTTAGGCTGCTTTACCAGCTTTACCTCGTGTTAGGCATTTCGTCTGCTGTTCACTCAGTTGTCTCTGTACGCCATGAGGAATATACAGAACGCGATGAAGGGTCCTATCTCTTACGTAAGAAAACACAGTTACGATCGATAACTTTCTCTTCGTTTACATGCAGTGGTCAAGATCACCATGAGTTCAGTATAATATGAATTATAATATTAATTTCGATCATATTTTGTTGCTTTACTGCTGTTAATATGCATATGTAAATATATTACACAAAATAGGTTGGTTAGAATACGTTTGATTAATCACTAAATTAACTAACTAACTAAGTAACTAACAACATGGAACAGTCCTTACTGAGATGTTAAGACTTCCTCAGCTAGCCAAGAAATTCCCCGCATCTTATGGAACCCGAAGGTTCATTACCGTATTCACAAGCGCCCTCCACCTGTACCCTTCCCACTTCGTGAAGATCCACTTTAATATTATTCTCCCATCTATACTTAGGTTTTCCAAGTGGTCTCCTTCCCTCGGGTCTCCCCACCGAAACCCTGTATGCACCTCTCCTGTCACCGATACGTGCCACATGCCCCGCCCATCTCATTCTTCTTGATTTGATCACCCGAATAATATTTTGTGAGGAGTACAGTTCATGAAGTCCTCGTTTGTAGTTTTAATCACATCATAGTAAAATTTGTCTTCGGTCACTGTATATTAAATTTAAATGTCCCTTTTTTGCTGAATATTTTTCTACTTCAAAGCCTAAACTTCTTAAACAGAAAACCCAATATTCTGTTTTCTTGAAACATAGACGACGTACAATAATAATCTTTTTTCATCTTCACACAAAGGTACTAAACCACAATTTATCTTTCCTTACTCTAAATATTAGGTCTTCTTTTCTTCATGAAAATATTCCTACGTAAACTGCACCACATTCTTCATTCTCCACGTTTCTCACATTTACATTCCATATGCACACTTGTAATATAAGGCAGTTCAAATTGCTCTGCGCTGACAGTAAGATTTTTTCCAATTCCATCGCAATATCTTCAGATTCGCAGTTCTTGTTGTGTCTCCTTTCATTTCTCCACATATTCACTTATAACGCAAACCGAAAGTGAAATCCTAAGTTTCTGTGTAGTTGAGGAGACTTTTCACGTCACCCGTAACTGTGTCGTGTCTTCAGCAATGACGAAGACGTCCTCGCTGCTTACAAGAAACTTTCTTCTTCCGCGGCCTGTATAAATTCGAACATTATAATATTCTAAGCACTCACATCCACATCTTCTGAACACTTACAGATAGCTTCTGCAGACTTTGTGTCATGAGTTCCGATGAAATTCGACGACTATGCCTTTAATTCGTCGCTAGATACATGAAACGTGTCACTGCTTCCGTCTGAGTATCTTCATTTCTGATGAAAGTGCACAGCTAATTCTATAGTCCCTCACTTGTTACGTGAAGCTTCTCTTCATTGCTTTGTGTTAATTTCTGATGAAAATCAAGTGACATTCCAACGTCAGCAACATATACTCAACAGAAAGTCAATATTTTACTATCACCCCGTAAGGTCAACGAGCTGCACTTTCGCTCACCTTGCTTCTAAACCCACCAAATGTACCTAGCACACATGTAGTTCTATAACATTTAAGCACACAGACCCTACATGATTATATAAGTAATGCGTGACCTTATAAGTGGAGACAATTATGACCTACGAACAGAAACGCAAATACCGACGACGGGCCTGTTTATGAGCATGTATACTTTAGCATATTCGTTCTCTAAGACATGCTCTTTGGCAGTCACATGAGGAAAAATATTAGGAATTAATTATTTTTTTGGATACCGTGCTACCTTGCTTTGCATGACGCTGTCTGAAAGTACCTCCCAACGGATGTTTTTCTTTGTGTTTGATCAGAAACAAAACGCTGTCTATTCTGAGCAAAAACGCCTGACGATATGATCCCCCACCCGCAACACACGAGTGCGAATGTGTGGACTTGAGTGAACTGCCGTGTCCATATAGCAGAATATTGAACTTTTTCCGATACCCTTTCTCGCTCTTTATCTTACTACAAATGTATGACAAACCCGTCTCATTGTTGGTATTTCAAACGCTGCTGCACATACGTAAGCAAGTCATTAGGCAAAAACATACTTGCTCTGTGTAGATAAAGAAGGAGAAATTCTGGACTCTCTCACACGGAAAAGAGTGTTCACTCTGAGCAATACATACAAGTATTCGCGCGGTTGTTGAAAGGAGGATCGTCATATGGACAGTTTCACAGACGTTATATTCACATACATTTTGTCCACTTTCCTTTCATTCAATATAATATTCGTCCGCTCACTTTTATGTCCTATTTATTTATATCCACATTTTTTACTAAACTTCCTGGAAACCATCTAACTTGTTTTAGTGTGAGCCACAGAATAATGTAGCACCTTTTCTTGTCAGAATTGCAAAAAAAATCAATCCAAAGACAGGTGTATAATTAAAATTTACCATAAAATGGACAAATGAGAAATAAATACAAAATTTAGCAGGACTGTAGAAGAATACCAGTAGATAAATGGAGGAATTGTGGGCCATTTAAAGATGTTGTCTCAATGACAAACTTATTGAACTATAGATCCCACTGGAAATGATTATATTATGTGAACTTGAAAGAATAGCGTTCGACGAGATCTTGTATATTTCCATGTCGCATCTTCTGGAGAAACAAAGCAAAAAAATGAAAGTACGAGGAGGGATACTCAATATCTTAGTCGAGATATGAATACTGTATATCTCGCATACAATTCCCCAGTATTACAACTTCAGACAGCTTGCTCGATATTTAGGATGTTAGCATGTTGACCTGATTCAACTAGACAGTTTCCAACGTTTTAAACTCAATAATGAATACTCTGGTTCCATAAAAAGAGGGAAATTCTTAACTGGACGAAAATGCCTGCAACATGGGGCAATTTTATGGATTTAGTAATATACACAAAATATTTGCTAAGGCAAATTTCCAGTTGTTTTACATTTATTCAACACAACCTGGCCATGAACATTTTCTCCATAATTGTAATTTCCGAGTAAAACCAATAAAAATGTTAATAAGCTGGGTGACTTTAAAAGTGTCTCAAACCTTTTTCTGCCGAACAAGGTGTTGTAGCGATAAGCTCTGAGATTTTCATTTCAGTGGCAGCAGGTTCGAATCACATTTAATCGACAAAAGTGTCAGTTTTTCGTGTGTTGTCTTATTAAATAAGCATATTTCATGAGCTCTTCTGGAAACTTTAAAATTTCGGTTAGGTTTCCGCAATTTTTTGGCGAACAGGTATTGCTAATATTTATCGAATTACTTAAGTGTGCTTTAGGGGCATTTTCAGTAACTACATTTGTAGTGGAGATCTTCGATCTTCTGGATGTTATGCAGCGTAGGTTGGTAGTTAGTTACCTACGTTTCAGTACCTAAATACCAATCTACGTTGCTTAATATCCCACAAGAACAAAGATCTCATTTACACGGCGGGGGAATCCTGAAATCACGTATATTTGTAGTCATAGGGATGCGCTCGCCTATATTTTGTACTAAACGTTTTGCGCAGGAGATAATGTAACTTATTCTTACAATTCTGTAATAAATAGGCCTAAGGAAATCAGTATTTCGGTAAAAGGTTACAGCTTAATTTAAGAAAAAAACGAATATAGAGTGTTTTCTCTTATGTATTTAGCCACATACGACTTTTTGAATACCTGCATTCAAAAAACCATAAGTTTACAATCTTCTTTACTTCTTTGTTGATACTAATGGTGACTGTTAGAAACTTACGGAGTACGAAATCGGTGTGAGCCATCGAAATTCTGTAACTTGGGCGGAAGAATATCAAACACAAGGAGGACAAACACAGATATGACAATGCTACACACATGTCATTACGTAAGTGGTACTGCACAGAGTGGGATTCAAACTCCTGATGTCTTGGTTTCGACAATGAAATGTCGTAACTACTGTAGTTATATAAAGGGTTTTATATAACGTTATTGACGTGTTCAAAAATCCAACTTTACACATAAAAATACCTTGAACTCCAACAAAGTCAATAACGCTTTGCCGCAAAGTGAAATATTTAAGGATTCTTTGTAGTGGTTCTCAACTTATAGCCCGTGTACCCGCGTCTACAAATAACCATAATTATAAAATATTAAGAATTTGATATGCTGAAGAATAATTTCATTTGGAACATACCACCATGTGATCTGGTACAAATTTACCGATGTTTCGGAGGAATCTGTTGTCCCCAACTTTATGGACTCCGCTGTGAGAATTGAAACTTTTATTGCAAGCTAATTCCTTTCTTTATATAACCTAAGCCTCTGTGCATCGATCTATCTGGTGCAGAGGTAATGCTTTATGCATGTATTTGGAAGATGCTTACTTCAAATGTCTACTGTTTCATCGGCTAACTGGCAGATGTGTATTTCCTCTTTACCTTGAGACAAATTTCGGGGTGTGACGTCAAACTCCGGCGCTTTTCTCTCTACCATTCAGCATCACATAATTTGATTTATCGAGGGCGTCGTGAAATTAATCACCGAAGTCAACACTATTTATGTGCGTTGGTTTAACCACAGTGTTCTCTGTCCGCGATATTGACAATTTTGAGAATGTCTTTTCAAGTTACGAATCAGATGGGCGGGGCAGGAGAGGTGCATACAGGTTTTGGTGGGAAGATCCAAGGGAAGGAGACCACTTGGAAAACCTAAGCTTAGATGGGAGAATAATATTGAAATTCATCTTCAAGAAGTGGGATGGAGGGCATGGACTGGATTGATATGGCTCAGGATAGGGACAAATGGCGGGCGCTTGTAAATGCGGTAATGGGCCTTCGGGTTCCATAAATCAGAGGAATTTCTTGACTAGCTGATGACCTGTCAGCTTCTCAGGAAGGACTCTGCTCCATTGAGTTAGTTAGTTCTTTTCAAGGTACCCAGTAATTGTGTTTAATCGTACCTACTACGAAATTTTAATAGATCCCAGACCTCCCGTTTCCTTGGAACGAGATTTCCGGAATGTTAGTTTTTGCCCAAATTTATAATAGGCCTATATTCAAAACGATTTTTTAAGCAAACAACTCAATAATTTGACACGTAGGCATAAACATATCATTCGAAAATTGTCAGATCCCACAAAAAAATAATGCACTTTTTTCCCTCTAATATGAATGTATCTTTCTGAAACATTAAATTCTTACTGCTTTGTGAAACTCAAACTGATTTTCTCATGATTCATTATAGCATATGTCTTATGCCGCAGTTGTACTTGTTGCAACACAGGATATAAATAATTGTATGATCAAAAATTTGTTAATAATTTACCTAAAGAAATATTGTGCTATCTCGAAAATTCTGACAGTAATTTTTCGTAACCCACTGATTTGGTTTTTTCATTGTTTCGTACTTAGACGTATTTCATATACACTCTCGCCTCATCACTCACTGAAAATCCTTTATTGATTATTTTAATTTAAAGTTAGTGGCACCGAAGGGAAGCGAACCCGAAAACACATGGGTAAGGAACTTGTACACTTGTGAATCCCTATGGTTCTGCTTTTGGCTAAAATGTTATTTGTTTATATATGTGCCCTTGTGATCGAGTTTTTGTTGAGCTGCTAATGTTTTCTCATCTGGTCAAAGCATTCCTCATATTTTACGGAACCTGGCTGTTTATTACATTTATAATTAATTAAAAATCCACCACAGTGGACACAGTTAATAAGCTTGTGACAAACAAACCCATTGCACTGTCCTAAATGTTTCGGTCCTGCTGGGCCATCTTCAGGGGGGAACAGTTAATATTAGTTAGAAATTACTGAGGCTATGGAAGGGTGTAAATTGCAGAGGAAACTGCCAATTGCTAGAGTCCGAAAGAAATTACGTTTTGTGACATGTAGGAGGTTAAATTTTATCGAGTTGGGGCGCCTGGTATATTCGGCCAAAAAAGATCGTTATTTTTCATTGTTATCGAATTGTGGCGCCTGGTAAGGTCACGTCAAATAACGATCGCTAGCAGCTAATTAGCAGTTCAGAGAATTTGCTGTCTGTCTTATTGAAATAAATAATTTAAAGCTTTTTTATCATTTTCTGAACTAAAATCAATCCCAATTCTATATCAGGCCCACAAGAACACTTCGTTTTAAGGAATACCAATGTACTCCTTTAGTAAGAATAGCACCCTTAGGGTCTGCCTAGTTTCGGTAGAACAAAAAGTTTCTTTTACGTAATGTAAACTTTTCTTTGTGACTCAAAAGTGTTTCAAGTTTCATATTTTCGTACATGAAGCAACCACAGTTTTAGATAATGGAAGCCTTTTATTGAGAAACGCCTATACGCTCTTTTAGTACGAATATCCCCTTAGGGTCTGCCTAGTTTCATTAATCTATATATCTATCTTACGTAACATAATTATTTTTACTCTAAATAAGACAGGCAATGTACGTGTAACCTAATATTGAGGCGCGTTCACGTAACCATTGTTGCCATGGAAAATCAATTATCACATGCTTCTTTGTGTGTGTGTCTGTAGCCTTAGTTATCCAGCATGAAAAGTGCATGTGCCATATTATATCGTCATCGGTGGCCTGTCTAGCTGTACCATATTTTTCTACATTATCTCATAGAAAGCACGATTTTCGGAAAAAAAGTTTATCGAAATAAATGTGTGTTTTCAATTTTCTCTACAACTTTTGTCTGAAACATTTCTCATTCTAAGAAGAATTGAGCAAGATACTATCATAAATGTACCTAGGTCTTCATGTAAAGCAGCTGTTATTCTTGTCAGATTTTAATGAAACTTAAATTTTCTCGACAGATGTTCGAAATATGCTCAAATGTCAAATTTCAGGAAACTTCGTCCAGTGAGAGCCGAGTTGTTCCATGCGGACGGACGGGCGGACAGGACAGACAGATATGACAATGCTAATATTCGGTTTTCCCAATTTTGCGAATTGCGCTTAAAATATATTATAATACAGTCATGTTACGCCTAATTACACGTGAATGCCAACAGATATGCCTCCTGTGTTTCGATGATGATTTAAATCATTTTATATGAACAGGCCTATTTCATAAATACATTGATAGGTTCTGGACCGTCTCAGATGTTGAATTTGTCTAAATGTTTTATAGTTCGGTCACCATCTTACCGATCACACACGAAAAATTGGTAAATGTTGCGTAGAGAAGTAATTGCTGTTAAGTCTGTGACTTACCCAAACGTAATACCGAAACGTAATACAGCGGTCACCGACCCCGGTGGCCGCGCGGTCTAAGACGTATGTCTGCGGCCGATCGCTTGCTGGGATTGCGGCTTCTTATCCCGCTGAGGACATGGATGTCTGTCTCTTTTGAATGTTGTGTGTTGTGTAGGTAGCGGTCTCTGCGACGGTCCGATCCCTCGTCCAGAGGAGACCTACCGGTTGTGTGTGTGTGTGTGTGTTTGTGAACTCTAGAAATCTGAACAGTTATGTGGCCTAGGTCCGAGTAGGGCTGTTGCGCCACAGGAAGAAGAAATGCAATGTTCCCTCGTAATCCGGACACAGGTAATACTGATCGCAGGATGGTTCGGAACAATTTTGGACCAAATAGAGTCCAGTATTTCCCATTGGAAATTATTATTACAGTGCTTTATTATTATTATTATTTATTATCATTTATCATCATATATCATATACTACTAGGTACAATATTTTCGACTTTAAGAAATTTACTTTAGCTTTGAGTGATTATGTTACCTATACCAAGGAAGTTCCCCTCGGTGGTCCGGATTGCCGTGTAATCCAGACCACCCCTCCGCATGACCACGGAACTACTCTACTGAAGACTGTTGACAAAATTTAGAGCGCTTATTGTTACAGCAAGAGCTGCATAAAGAATCCACTGTGCGGGGTTTGCTTGGAACTACGCCGACGGGTCTTTGTGCCCATTGAGAATATTTTGTGTATGAATATTTTGCGGATACTCCATAAACATTGTGGCTATAAAGCCCACAACATTTCTCAAATATTTATCTGGGCCTAGTCAAAAATAGTTCTAATTATTAATTATTATGGAACTACGTAAAATCGGTCTTTAAAATTTATAGGCTAAGGCCTGGAAGAGAACAAAATCTGTGTTCTATTCTCTAGGGGAGCTGAAGCATTTCTCGTTGACTCCGAAGTCAAATTGGATTTCCGTGTCCATAATTCATAACTATAGGAGGTAAGACTATAGAAAGGGAAGTAAATATGTAATAAGATATTAAATTCATAAAGATTCAGATAGAATATATAAACAATCATAAGATAGCATGAGAGAATAAAATACCTGGATGTTTGAAAGCGTGTAAGAGGACGCCTAACCTATATTAATCTCCTAATTATTAAAAGTTTTGTCCGTATCGAATACTAGTAAATTACCGCAAGAGGCACACTCTTGAGGACAAAGGGAAGATAAAAGTTGCATAGAAACAGGCCATTAATCATTTATCCGGGAGCATCCAAGCAGGTGGTGGAATCTTGTGGTATGCAATTACATAAGGAAATCGATATTTACACAGATAATTGAGTAATTTTTAAGAAAAGAATTTAAAATCCAAATACATTATGGTATTCAAATACTGAATGTTAAGAGAAGCAGGGTGTATAGCATGCATGGAGGCGATGAGAAATAGGTACGAAATTGTAAATAGGAGTTCTGCACTAAAGGCACAGGTGTAACAGCAATATTAAAACTGATCTTAAGGAATTCTGAGAGTGTGAACTGTATTCTTCAGCCACAGGATAGCATCTTGTAGGAGGATCCTATGAGCACCGTAGTGTCCTTAAACTGTCGGTAATTTAACACACAAAATTTGTATCATTCAAAACACAGCTATATTTATGCAACAAAGCTCATGTGTCTGAAAGAACGACATGCTTCGATCTAGGGTAGGATATTCTCAAGCTCACAACAATTTTGAGAACCACACATTGATGAACACAATGTACAAGTAGTATTTTGATTACATACAGCGAAATAAAATCGAATTTTACAAGTTATATACAAGTAAAATAATTGTGATTGCATGAATTATGTTACTTGTATATCCTTTTAATATTCGATGTTGTTTCACTATATGTAATCAAACTACTATTTGTACATTGCCTTCCTCAGTGTGTTTCTTTTAGAACTTTTGTGACTTTGAGAATGACCTGTCCTAGGTCGAAACATGTCGCTCTTTTAGACACATAAATTCTGTTGTCTAAATGTAGTGTTTTGACTGACAGATTTTGTTTGTTATGCTATCGCAACAGAGCGCGATGTCACATATAAACACTGTGGGTAATTTCTCGAACACCTGATCGGCTATCAATCCTACTCAGAAAATGTCTGGTCCATGGTGATATTTCTTTAGTTATTAACTAAATTGGATAATAATAATAAAAACGGACTGAGCCGTTGGGCCTAATCACGAGATTATGTGTGATTTTTGCATAAACAGAGAAGTTAATATATCAGGCCGAAAGACTTATCACATTTTTGAGTATTATACTGCTCTTTCTTATGGGAGGATAATATTAAAATTGGTCTTTAAGTAACAGGGCAGGGAGTCGTGGACTGAAATCTTCTGGTTCAGGACAGGGAAGAATGGCATGCTCTTGTGACCATGGCAATGAATCTTCAGGTTCCATAAATATGCAGGGAACGTCTTGACTAGCTGAGGAATTATTGGCTTCTCAAAAAGAATTCTGCTCCTTAGAATTAGTAGTTACCGCTCTTTCTCAGTCTGGACCACGTCGAACAAACGTGCGTCTCTTATACATGAATAAGCGTGCAGTTATGGAGGAAGTAGAATCTGACCTACAAGCACCACATTGATTGCTTTTATTCGTGACATAATTTATTGTATTTGAATGCATTATAAATTCTAAACATGAAGTGTTGTTAGTGTAATAAGCATAACCAGGTTATGAGCCCGGATGACTGAGCCACTCCTAATACTGCAGTGTAAGAATTATGTTACTTGGTAAGCTAAAGCTGACGTCAGACGTGGGATACGCTGGATTCACATTACATTTCAATCTTGCGTACATGTGACTAACTTCGATAAGTTCCCAGACCTACAGCAGTTTTCATGACTTCCGTGAAGCAAAAGCGTCCTTGTTTCTTTACCTCAAACTAAACTTTTCTTTGGTAGTAGGCTATACTAACCCATAATTAACAAAAGGCAGTTAAACTAAAAAGAATTCCCAGATGTTCTTAAAAGTAATAAGTGAAGGAATCGTATCTGGAGTTATGTAAGGTACTGTGTAGGTCTGAAAGAAAAGGCCTCTAGGTAATATAAACTAATTCCATGGAGCGGAATCCTCCTTGAAGAGCATAGTTCCTCAGGTAGACGAGAAATGTCCCGCGTTATATCGAACTCAAAGGTTAATTACGGCTTTCACAAGCATCCGCTACTTGTTTTTTTATCCTAAGCAAGATAAATCAAGTCCACACCTTCCCAGCCGATACCTTGACAATCCATTCTAATATTATCCTCCCATCTGCGATAGGTACTATAGATAAATAATATATATAGGCCTATGTAGTGCGAAAGCTAACAAGAGGTCGATGACACCTGATATTCAGAAGATGTAAAAGGAAGTGTAAATCATTTCGCGTCAACTTTGAAAGGATTATAAATTCCAAAGAAGCAATTTTATGAAACTGGAAAGTAACCGTAAGAATATGTTCCTGGGTAATATTTTAAAGTGTTTGTCTTATCTGATTTTTTCTTAATTTTAAATGGAGTTTAATAAACGAATGCAAATTGATACAAAAATAATATTCGACCACGAAGAAAGCACTGCACAACTCACAGTCTGCTTTTAACTCTCGAGTTATAAATACTGTAACTGGAAATTTTTGATTGCGAGCCTTTTGTTAAGGAACTACAGAAAACGCAAAAGGCGAGTTAGTAGGATAATGGTGACAGACTGCAAATGCTGTGTAGGGAATTCTCTGCGTTGCATAGAGTCTGGCTTTTCAATAGTTTAATCACAGAGGCAAAAAATTGCTTTTACTCAAATTTTTCATTTCTCATGCAACTGTATGGAATGAAAAGCCTAACTTTTTGAGAAGAAGAAAATATAATTTAGAACAGAAATGTGAAAGAAATTTGTCTGTATTATGATTGTTACTGCCATTGTTGCATGTTATTTGCGTTGTTTTGATAGAATGGTCCTTGCACACCCATTCTGAGCACTGGCCGAATTTCCAGTCTGTTTTCCTGTCCTTGGCTTTTGGACAAATAAACCTAACGTGGATACAAATTGGTTCAGTTGGATTTGAAAAATATGTCATACAAAAAAAAATATACTCGCCTCATAATTATAATTTTGTGTCAAGGAGACTTCAAAGAATAAATACAAGAATTGGTAAGGCTGTTGCTCCCTATCACCGAAAACTGTTGAAGAAAAGAACAAGCCTGAGTACATTTGGTGCCCAGTCACTTATCCAAGGGTTAATTCATTTTCAATATATGTGTCTACCTTTAGGAACGAACCGGTTCAAAGACTAGCCTTCCTCATTAAGTTGGTCAGCCAGTTTATTGATTACTGGCCCAGTTCTTTGCAGTCACAAAATTGATTTGTAAAGTCGGAATGTCACTGTTCCCACAATTAAAGAAGCGACAAATAATTCAGATACTTTGTTAAAGAGGTCAAATTAAGTCGTAGTTCAATTCTGACAAAACATAAAAAGTGTATTGACTTTTTCTTCTTCTTCTGATATTCTCTTAAAGCCTGAGAAATTTCGTTTTAAATGACGTCAACGAGTTTCAAAGTGTGGATATTACAGAACTACCGCCACGTCGCTTTCTTTATTGTTCTATATAAGTGACTATTTTTACAAAAGCATCCTCTTCGTAACATCATATATCTTGATTAATTACTTTTGCAGAATGTGTAACTTGTGCATGCAATGTGCATTCATTTCTACAATAGATGAATGCCGAGACTGAAACTAATAAGAACACACAAGCTAAATTTAGATTTAGAGTGCTCAGTGTCTCTAATATGGTCAAACGATTTTTAAATGAAACTCTACATTTTCGTTAAAATGAATTTAAAATTAAAGATACCTAGGCACAAAGAAAGATATTATTAAAACGAATCTTATGGAAACGGGGAGTAATGGTGCGGACTGGATATTAATCAGCTCAGGATAGGGTATCTTGTAAACGATTCTGCAGACCTTTGGGTACCATAAAATTCCTTGCTCAGATGAACAACTATTAGCTTCTCAAGCAGTACACTACTTTACGGAATTTTTTCAATTATATTAGTTTAGTTTGCTGTCTTCTGCATATTTGTCAGTTGTGAATGTTTTACAATTATATCCTTAAATTTCTACAAGCACGAATATTTAGAACGAAATCCTGATCTTATATCGTTGCACTTCTTATGTCCTTGTAATTATGTTTGTATTGGTCCGTTAGAATTTTTGAATTTACAAGAAGGCGCAAACCTCCTGCGCTATTATTGAGTGCTCCTTGAACTGTCTTAGTTTAAAATATATCAATAAGCAAGAAGGCTATATTTATTTTTTGTAGTTTGGCAGAACTGTGTTACTAGTGCTGTAGAAGTAAGGCGTCGTCTGACAATTACGTCTGGTTCAGGGTGAAACTTACAGTAACGTTTTGTAGTGATTATACTCTCTGTTTTCGAATGAGATTAAAATTTCTCTATTACTAAGTTCAATGTTTTAGAATGACAGTAACTTACGTCCGACGCCAAGAACGAGAATTCCCCATACCCAGATATTTGCGGTTGTGTTTCCAGCATAGCCGTCTGAATGCAGTTTGCAGTTTGATTTTTTGTATCTTTGAACAGCGGCCGTTTTGGTTATTAGAAGCATTTTGAATACAAAGGACTGTAAATGTAATTTATGAGTATAAGAGTATTTAGATTTTCATAAAGGTACAGTTGAAGATTCAAGTGTTCCCAAATGTGACGCAATGTCGTCTGGTAAATATTTACCAAAGCTTCGGAGGCAATACATAGCGACGTTACGGAAGAATTTTCTGGGCTGTAAACATTCTGAAAATGAAGAAATTTACTTCCTTCGAAACGTCTTTTACTCTTTACAAATCAACGTGGCGTCATATGCCAGATTATGTGGGTTGTCCTTACGTAATTTATTGGTTTATTGATTTCTTTTATGTTAGCTTTGTAAATAAGATTATTGATCTGTGACCCAATTATTTCCACTCAAGATTGATTAGTGACGGTGAAGAACCGGCTGTCCACAAGCAATAATTCCCACAACTACACAAAAGTGATAAATATTTCGTAGCTCTGTAGAACCAACGTGAAATTAAGTCCTATTCAACTTCTATCAGAGTTTAACATTTCTATTCAATTTTCCTTCCCTCTGTTATTATCATAATTACTAAGGAACTACAAACATTATTCACTGAAGTAATTTTCATCCAAGAACACAGACATGACAATCCATAGTCCGTGTCCCTTGTTGCCATGTTTCATATAAAATATACTCTGAACATAGCGTCTTATTATGTAACTTGGGCAAATAAAGGTGAATAAATTACGTTTGTTGCGTTTGCAAAGTATTCATTTTTGAAAAATTAATCCCCACAATGCAGTCAGTACAAGACCTATTAAAAAATCAAGTTATTAATTATCAGCGAAAATCAATTACATTTAAATTATATAATTTAACCCATATTTGTAATGTATTTAGAATATTACCGTATTACTGATTTCAGTTAGAATTCCAATATAAAATTTTCTACGTGAGTTTGCACGCATACTTGCACAGCTACATATTATCGTATTTTCTAACACTGTTACCTATCTGCATATTTGTGCAGTTCTCTGCTGCTACATTTACGCTCAGCAACTCACACCCCAGCATGCTTTAACATCTTTTGCCATTTCTTAGCATGATGCACCTTAATAAATGTAAACGTACGTAATATTTTTATTTTAACCTGGACACTACATCTGCCGTTTAATCCCCCCTTCATAAAATAAGAGTGTCTTAACATATACAAAACCATATAGAAAAATAATAATTTTCACACCTTACGTTTTAACATAATATCTAAGTTAAGATTCTCGTTATTATAAATTTAACTTTTACCGCAGTTCCTTAGATCAAGATGTTTGGATTCTCTTAGATTTTTCAGATAATATATTCAATTTTAAGGGAAGGGCAAATTGGGTAGCAGATGGGTAAAATTTTTACATGATGATAATTATCCAACTTTGTTCAAGTTGCCTGTTATTATTAGACGAAATAAATAAATAAATAAGAATGATATGTTTACATACGTATCACGTACTTGGGATAGGAAAATTTTATATAAAATTTTAGTCAAGAAACCTCAACGGCGGAAAATACTTCGAGAATCTAGATTTAGATGGGAGGATAATATTAAAGTAGATAGTCGATATATAGATGGCAGTTGAAGAAAATAGTTTCGGCTGTGCTGTGATAGGATTTACTTGCGAACTTTTATAAATATGATAACGCAACGTAGGCCCCTATGGAAGTAGAAAATTTGTTGCCTACATGATCAATGTTATACCCTGAAAAGAAACTTCTTTTGGAATTCTTTCTTCCTTCTTTAATTAGTCTGTTACTAAGTAAGTAGTTAGTAGTTTTGTTTATTGATTGGTTAGTTAGTTAGATAATTGTCACTCAGTCATTACGTTAGTTCGTTAGTTGCAGGAGAAAGAGATTTGTGTTTTCATCAAAGTATCCAGTTAGGTTCCGTCTTATTGGCTGAGTACCGGGGGCTTTTTTCAGGAGATAAATCGGCCGGGACATAAAGCTAGCCACTCATCTCCAGTTAGTACCAAGGTTGTGAATGCCTGGAGATAGACCTCCAAGTTACAGTATGTCTCCATGGGCTGCACAAGGACACTTAGAATCTTTCACTCTACAATTAAATAGAGACCTTTCGCTGCAAAGCTGTGTGCTTAGGGCTATGCTTGTGCAAGTAGGCTATATAAAATAATATTCATGCTTCTTTATGCTTTTCGTATTTATTTAAGATGGTTGAATGAAACCACGCATTTAATTTTCAACAGAAATGTTAGCAATATTATTAGCAAAAAAATTGTAATAAAACCTAAGAAATATACAAAAAATATAAAGAATGCTACGGCAGAAAATTTTAATAAAGAAACAGCAGCATTGCCAGGCATGAAGAAAATCTCAGTGCCTTTTCAATGTAGATTTATTATTGATGTGTAAAAATGCATTTAACAATAAAAATCCACTCATGACTGTTCCGTAGTATTCCCGTTAATTAGCTAATAGGTGCAGAAATGTGGTTTTTAAAATTATGTCAGTTGATAGTGTAGTCTTCTGGATTATTACACCTTGCTGTCTGGTAGGTTGCGACAAAAGTTAGTGGGGGGGGGGGTAATATACAGCTTGTCTTCAATGCTCACAAACCTACTAGACTAAACCTTATCATAAACCGGAGAAGCCTTCTAATTTTAATCGTCACCGCCGAGAAAACCTCAAACGTTTTAGCTTGACAGGCCGTTGGTGTCTATGAAGATCGATAGACATGCTGCAACATCTGCGTGACCACAAGCAGCGGCTTTGTATTCCTCTCAGATGTAATGAAGCCAAGACAATTAATATTTACTACACTGTATAATAGAGCATATATTTTCTTCGCCATTTCCTTGCTAAATTGCGTTTAGAAAATAATCCCTCTTTTGTATATATATACACATACGTATATACGTACATAGGTAGAGGATAACCGCCTGAGATGGGTTTCCATTGCTGAATCCGTAAAATAATTAAAATTTAAAATAATAGAAACTCAATTCTTAAGTGGGTCCGTTGGCACCAAGATATGTCAAGTTCTTGGAATGTGGAAGGAGGATACTGCAACCCGCAGCCCCCAAGATCTGTTATGTGGCCCGCGGCCACATGTGTAAGTTATATAAATACTACAGAACATTCCACAATAGTTAAAGGTTGTTAGGTATACCACTTAATTTGATTTTTAAATATGGGGCCCCCAAACCAGCCCACAATAACGAATGTCGCCTTTGCCAAAATAAATTACATCCCTGCTGTACATGGTAGTAGTAGGTAAAGATATGACGGCCCAGAAGGGGAGTGGAGGTATAGCTTTACTCTTTCTTTAACCTCGGCATTAAATGGGTGTGGGTACTCAACGCCACGCCTAGGCGACTTTACCCCAGGGAAAAAGGCGCGGTACCCATTGTATTGGAGCCTGGGTGGACACCATGGACGGTCTGGACGGGTGCGGTAAATCTCGTCTTCACCGGGATTCGATCCCCGGACCTTCCAGCCCATACCGAGTCGCTATCCTCTGTAGACTGTGGTTATGAATATATTTTTAAACAGTCTCTAACAATTGATACGGGTGTTCCTCTTGTTTGTCAAAATGTGTGTGCTCAAAACAGCTCGTCGCAAGTTACCAGTCTGTCACGCACAGTTGCACATGCCCATGAACACGGACATGTGTTCACTAGTGACATATACATGATTTGGTTCGTAATAGAGATTCTGAGCAGGTTTATGTGACAGCAGTAATACATCATTCCCAGTGGCCGCGCGGTCTAAAGCGTGGGTCTGCGGCCGCTCCCTTGCAGGGATTGTGGTTTCGAATCCCACCGAGGGCATGGGTTTGTGCTTCTTGTGAGTGTTGTGTGTTGTCAGGTAGAGGTCTGTGCGTCGGACTGATCACACGTCCAGAGGAGTCCTAACGATTGCGGTGTGTCTGAGTGACATCGTGAAGCCTGGCCCACTAGGGGCTGTTGCGTCATTGGAAATAAAAAGTATTACGTCATTGTCTTTCATAAAAGGTGGGAAATTTCTTGACTGACTAGGTCAATACAATCTTCTTCCGAATCGTGACACTGGCTAGTTCGTCTAAAACAATTAATTATTCATTAAGACGAAGAATTCTTTCTAAACCGGCTGCTCTTTCATAGCATTGAGAGGGTCAAAAGTTAAACTAAAGAAGATAGGCAATGTACATGTATCGTAAAATTGTGACCTGGTTCACATAGCCATTGTTGCCATGGAAACGCCAAAATAAGTGGCTTTTTTTATTGCTGAGCTACGTATGTCGCGGCCAGCAGTGTTTGTTTTTGAAAGTATTGCCATGGAAATAAAAAATAATCTATCGTTTGCATTGCTGTTGACCTACATATGTTGCTGTCGACAGTATAAAGTGTACTTAATTCTGCACATAAATTTTCCGGTGCTTTTGTCTAATTTTAACCAAATCTGGATTTTCTCAACAGATTTTAATACAAGCCTCTAATAATGTACTAAATTTGACCTAAAACCGTCCAGTGGGAGCCAAGTTGATACAAGCGGACAGACAGACAGACATGACGTATTTAATTGACACTTTTCGCGCCTTTACTCCTGCGCCTGGAGAGACAACACACATGCGAGAAAAACTGTCATTTCTAAGCCACCGATAGCTGGTCATAAATGCATGTCTCAACAGTAGGAATGAGTCTTTCAACGTAAATATCTGTTTAGTGCGTTGAATATGGCCGTGTAAGTGCTGCATGCACAAACCGAAACACGTATATGCCCACTCAGTTGTCTATCGCTTATTCTGTGGGCAGATCTTCGTTCCCAACTCCTAACAGCGTGTAAGGCGCCTACGCCCACAAGATTTCCCTCAACAAAACAACGGCTCCTGCAGCAACGTGATGATAATTCATTCGTTAGTGTCCCTCGCACTCTTCACAGACGTGCCAGGATTTATTTCTGATTTCACCATAAAATTTTGCATTCATCATTCCTGTGAGATTATCAGTCCAATAAAATAATTCCGTCACGATATCAAGAATGAATTTATATAAAAAATGTGGATGGTCATACACTGGTAGATTCACAGCGTGGTATGATAGGAACTCTTATTTACTCTTTACACAGCACCTTCCAAAGCTACTTGAGAATGTTCCACTGAAGAGCAGAGCGTGCATGCGATGCGTTTGCGACGGTGCTGGACCTCATCTTAACACCGCTGTTAAAACATTTTGGACAAAGAAATTTCCGATAAGGTAAGGTACGTCAAGACAGGCCTGAAAACCCCGAATGATTACTATTTATTTATTTATTTATCTAGTATTTAAATTGGGTTCTTCATTTTGCGGCAGTTAATAAAGCAGCAGAACTAAAAGAGAGGTTAGAAAATAGATGCGAATTAATTTGTAGAATGATTGAAATTTTTGAGGGCGGGCGACAGTCGGTAATGACATGCTTAGTACACTGTGTGGAGGCAGACTGGAAGGATTTGGAGCATTTGTTCTAATTTATTATTCTCAAAATAGTGATGGTGTAACGGTGGAATCAACGATTTGTAAGTGAAGACTCCTCGGTGGACGGGTTTACTCTCTCATTGCCAAGTAAACTGGCCCATAAATAAAAGAAGAAATGTCAAAGAAAATATCATTACATATTAACATACAAAGCACACACGCCTACAGTGGGGTCGTGTATTTCATAAACTTCTATATATAAATAATATATATAAATATATATATATATATATTATGTGTGTGTGTGTGTGTGTGTGTGTGTGTGTGTGTGGGCTGGAGTATATCTTAGGAGCTGAAGGCATCAGTCTGTAATTTGTTGTTACAAAGGCTTTAAAGCTGAGTGATGTAGAATTATTTCGTTCCGTAGCTTGTAGCAATGAAGACATCTGTCACGCTTTCAACTTTTTCGATTATTTAGGATTGAGTTTTACAGGTCACTTCTGATATAATTTATTTATGAACTTCAGTTATAAAGACATTAAAACTATCGCGTGCCTGATATCAAGTGGCGTATAACTTCATCGAGAACTCACAGCCATATCTGAATCAATACTGCCTGCCCTTTGCAGTTCTACCAACTTATTTGTTCGGAAGTTTTGAAAAATTTTATAGTGGCATCACGTTTTAATTTCTGCTAACAAAACCACTCATATTATTGGGCATGTACTTAAACCACCATTATACAAGATACATGTATTGTGATTAAGATGTGAAGTTTTCCTTATGCAAGCCATGAGGTCATATGGGGGGAAAAGAGGTAGTCTATAGCTTCACTCATTCTTAATCTCGGCACTATACAAAGGTCAAGTTCATGATCCGACCGTCTTTTTCTCTTGAATCGTTGACTAAGGGGCTGGGTAGTTCCCACAATCGAACTAGTTGATTTGGAGAAAAGAAAACTTTCTTGCTCCTACTGGAGATCGAAACACTATACTTTTAATATTAGGCATCCCCATTGGTATGTACGTGCTAAAGTGTATTTCACTCTTATCAATAGCACAGTCACAACCCACACATACACCTTCAACATGTAATCAAGCCTGATTATGTATCGCAAGTTTATGTGTTGGTTGTGACTGTGCTATTGATAAGAGTGAAATATACTTTTGAAAAACCATACCTTGGTCGTCCAGCCCGTAGCCTAGTTAAGATGAAAAGGACCTAATATTGTTTTAGTTATACCCTATTCTGAAATATCCCATCCACTTACAAATTCCAAATTTTGTATTTCAGCTGCATTTTAATGTTGGGTCTATACTCCTGTCCTTCAAATTTTCCATTGAGTTTTTTTTTTAACATAATTGTTCAGGTGTTTCTGGTTGCCTTAGAATACAGTGGCGACTTCACTGACCTGGATTTGGTTATAGAAATGTTAGTCATGACATTCTGTGCTTGTGAAGTTTATTCTACGTGTTTGCCAGTTCGTTAAGCCGAGCTATTCCCCTTAGATCTTTTAGTATTGCATATAACATCTTTGTACTCCTGAGAACCAGCAAAACCTAGTGAAATAATTGATTTTTTTCTCATGAATAAAACACTTTTGTCGCAAATTGCACAATACTTAAGTTAATGTTTCTCTCAGCATCGTATGATAAATATGCAGAGCTGTCATGAATCTCTAACATATTCTGCAAATTCGGTTTCGAATATTTCTGTATTCACTTCAAAAGTAATTCGTTGGCAGTTTATATAGGCCCTAACACTCTTTTCAATAAACCGTACTATATAGTGTTGAATGACTGCATTATAGTAAATAATAAATTGGAAAAGATGTGAAAGGAGACTGTAATAGCCTACTTTCAAGTATTATCTCGGCATTTACCTGGAGGGACTGAAAAATTATACGAAATTACGCAGTCACAATAATTGTTATACCGACGGATTTTCGAATCGGGTATCTTATCACATACAAGTCACAACGTTACGGTTTGGACGCATTTGCTCCACTTCATATATAACAGCATGAGCTACTAATGACGTCACTAAATAAACCACAAATACATAAATAATTATTGAGTAAACAAATTACACGGTACTTTAATGCCACCGTGACGACTGTTTCATAATATACACCGCCATGAGAAGTCATATTTCTACTTTTGATTAAACTTGTCAACATGTCATTTATGACTGTGCAACGTAGTAAATCTGCTGTTACTAATCTCTAATAAAATTGATTTCTGCATGACATTAAACAAGTTACACAATTTTAACACTCCTTTTTGTGGTAAAGGGCACCGCAGCCTTGAGGCTTATTGTGCAACCCTGTGACGAAGATGATTATTTTTTTCCTTTGTCCGTGTAATGGAGCACCAATGTAATGAAATTGACAGGGGAAAACCGAAGTACTCGGGGAAAAACCTGTCCCATTGCCACTTTTCCCACCACAAATCCCACATGGTCTGACCGCATCGAACCTGGGTCTCCGCGGTTGGAGGCCGGCGACTAACCGCCTGAGCCATGGTACGGTCCCAATTTTGACACTTAGAACTCTTTTTATCCTCACATCTAGAAGTTGTAAAGGTTTTCATGTATCTGTTTACAAGGTACACATTCGAAACTGTTTATTGATTTACTTTTTCAGATCCCCCCCCCCCCCCCAACCCCGCACAAAATACTTTTTAAGCAGTGGTTAGTTTCGTTGAAATCATTGGCTCCTTAAAGTTATACATTCAACTAAATTGCATATCAATGATAAATTCAGCGCCTAAATTATACATGGAACTTTTGTTTTGGGGTCGGAGATTGCAACTGTTTTACCATTTCGATGAAAATTGCAGTCCCCACCCGCAGGATGTAGGGTTTACCCAGAAGAGCAGAAATGCTTTTTCTGTCAACACTTGATTTGGCTAAAATCCGAAAGGCAAAGAAATACATTAGTTTGGTCATGATAAATATAAAGGCTTGACACAACGGCCCTATCTCGCCTTCTGCTCCAGATGGAAGTGAAAAGTTGGTGTCATAACCCTGACAAATTTGATAAGACTAAAGAGGCTGGTTGGGATTAGACCGAAAATGGAAGTGGGCCGGGATAGTGCAGTCGGTATAGCGACTAGCTATGGGCTGGACGGTCCGGGGATCGAATCCCGTGGGGGCAAGATTTCAGCACCCGTCCAGACCGGCCCTGGGGCCCACCAAGCCTCCTATACAATGGGTACCGGATCTCTTTCCTGGGGGTAAAGCGGCCGGGGCGTGGAGTTAACCTCCCACCCCATCTAGCGCCGAGGTTAAAGAAAGAGTAAGCTATACCTCTACTCCCCTCTGGGCCTTCATGGCCTCTTCTAGGGAGAACTTTACCTTTACCTTTTTCACCGAAAATGAAAAGGTCTAAATTCCACTAGACAACAAAACCCGAAACAACATAATAGTATTCTAAAATACATATTGCTGATATACGTAAAAGCAGTTCATCACATTTAGCGACACTGTGCATACTGCACTAATTAATTAGCGTCGAAAATTCATTTTAATTAAACGTAACTTGTGCGCCCCTGTGTTAAATCGAGGTGACTTAATATTGCGTAACTAAAACTGTACAGTTTTATCTAAAAGTTTACGTAGTTCATTGGTATTCATCCATTCCACCTGTAAAGAGTCCATTAGTCAATAATGACCTACTGCAAGGGCACGACTTAATTCAAACATCTTTGGCTCTATCGATAGATAACCCCTACACCCATGAAACGCTTCCGTGAAATAGTTAACATTATCACCGCTAGGCTGAGTAGTGCCTGGGTGCTAGGTGCTAACGCTGCCATCTGTGTCATGTCGGGGTTATAATTTCAGGTAGTTTACGAGAACACGCATAGATGGCAGGAGTGTGGCATTCGTGCTGCTACTTTCGGTGGATCTGTATTATCGACGCAAGGCAAAATAAGTTATACTTGACGAGAAAACATCAAAGCAAGAAACGGTGACAGCACTTTCACAAAGAAGAGTTTGGTAGTATAGCAGACTGGCCGCCCTCCGAGTTCATTGATTTCCTTTTCCCAAAGAGTGCAGCTTCTTGTAAGTTAATTTTTATCACTTAAACCTGTTTTCAACTCGTGTGTAGGAACCGTAAATACTGCCACCACCGAAGACACCAATTATGATGCAGCGGTTAAATAATCATTTGCAAATTAAGAAACAGTAAAACTATAGGATCTGTACGTAAATTCAGAACACCTTATTTCTCGATTTAATAGCTTGTTTACTTTAAATTTGTCGGACATAACATAACAGTTTTGCGCCGTCTCCATGTTCTTTTTTTCAATAATTTTTTTTAGTTTGTCCTGTAAGTACGTTTATAATTGTTGTTTTTCGAGTTTTTCTTGCAAATCTGCAGTGCTTTTATCAGCCAGGTATCGCCTCACATATTCGTTTGCTACTATGTTGTTATTACAGATGGTAGGAAATTAAACAGTATGGGATTAGGGCAGCCTGTAGTGGAATAATATGCATGTAAAATTTTGTAAACGCAGAGCACTTAATTTAAAATTTGGATGTGGGAGCCCTCGAACGGTACATGACCTCATAGTCTACTTCTCTCCTTGAGAAAGGAAAATATTCTAAAACAATTACGGAGCTCAATTTCATGTAACCCGTAACTGGACACAAAGATGTAATCGATGGTATGCACGAGAAATAAATTTCCAGTCTCACAACTCTTAATGGACCCAAAATACCGCATTTAATCGGCAAGCGTAGGTTCTGTAGTTTATGTATGAAATATTAGACAATTGCTACCTCCAAAATTCCACTTTCCGTAGTTTATGATATGAAACATTATAACAATTCTTACCTCATCTTTAAGCGCTCTCTAGTTCAGAATATTAACATCAGTACAATTGCTACAATCTCACTGTACGTTCTTCTAGAATTCCTCCATTCTGCCGCCCTGAGCAGGGCTGGACCTCCTCATCGATATTCCTCTATGGTAATCTCTTTATTTAGCGCCTTTCTTTCTGCTTCCACGGATTCCAAGAGTCCCTAGATCTCATTAGATGCTACCTAGCTGCCTTCCGTCTGGTCTGTCCCCTGGCTTGTAGAAATATAATTTTCTAGATGGTTGCGATTTGCTTGTAATGCAGATATAATCTCAGTCGTCCGCTGTCATTAATCCAATAACGTCTGCCACGTCATGCAGCTGTACTTCACAGTAGTGTCTGACTCACCGTAATTTAGTCTCATGAATGGATCCCATTTCCTTACACCTCTTTGTTCATCGGCTTAGCAAGACAGAAAAGAAAATCTGGGCTTCAATATATTCTACAGTCTTCTACAAAATAGCATCAGTCTCACTTAATACGAGTATATCCATTGTACCAACAACAAATCACAAGCCAAATCGCACTTAGCTTACAAACATACTTGTTTCCGAAAGAAACATGTCTTTCTACTACCTAATATTCTTCTGAGAAGCACCAGAATTACGTCTACACATGCCACAACCAAAACACACGAAAATTAGCATGTTTAGAAGATTTGGAGCGGTTGCATAGCTAATTAAGGCATCGCGAACCAGAGGTGCGGCAGCGAGATGCAAGGTGATGCACTTGCACCACCTTGTGACTTTAACATTTAATAATTTATCAAACCAAATTATAAAAAATTTGCTAAAAGAAACACTATTTTACGCATAGCATATCCTAAAATTTTAGTCTAAAGATTAATTAAGAATGTTAATGAGATTAAATTATATGACGGTCTTGCCCAGCATTGATCACTAAAGAATCTCTTCAATTTACACGGAGGTAATTTGAAAAACCTTGCAAAAATCTGCCCTCTGTCACAGAACTAGGAAACAATTAGTGACATGATCTCATCAAAATTCTCCTTTCCATATCTGTATTCATTATGCAAAAATACATAACACATTTGTAACTACATAGTACATATTTTGTAAGTTTTTTCAGTAGCGGAAGAAAGTGTTCTGTACGGAAGCATGAGCCCCAATAGGTAATTATCTGTGGTCTGCAAATTACAGCAGGTAGTTCAGAATTATTTCGTTTCAGTGAAATCGCCTGCAGATGCTTCATTAATTTTACAGTATCGCGTTTAGATTTTAGTTTGCATTCTGCCTCCAGTTGCTGGTTATTTCTTCTTTTTTGTCGATACACTTCGCTGCAGGATTGCTGGTGTCTCTACATCCCGAATAGCAGCCTCGTTTTAAGCGTTAGTGTCCACGCTAATTAAATCGTCTACCCAGTAGATTAGACACATAGTCCCCCCCCCCCTCCCATCCCCCCGAAACTCGAAATTCGTGGGGACCCTGAGCGAGTCGATGATCTTTCCCCCCCTCCCCCCCAATAATTATTATCGAAGTTAATCCCAGATGTCGTAAGAGGAATCCAGAATACTGCTTTCTGTCAGAAAAACGGAATCCATTCCGAAAGAACCCAAAAAAATGGTTTTAGTATTCCCTTCGTTTGGGGGTCCCTCGTGCCGCTCGGTCTGCGGGGACCGTACCTACGCCACTGCTTCTTTCCTAACATTTTGGAGCGGCGTCTGTTTGGGCGATTCTTGAAGAACTTGAATAATGCTTTATTTTAGTTATTTCTTATTGACTCATACTACTAAAATAAACCTTGCTTTTGGTAAAACAGCCGAACTCTTTCTGCCAACTCTTGTTCTATTCATAGGCCTTGCTACACAGAGCTTCAAAGATGTCAAGTGCATGTGCCGAAATATTCACAGCGGCGTATAACCCATACTGCGGCCACAAATGTGTTACATTGCTAGAATTGTCCCCAGCATTTGTCGCAGCAGAAAATAACACACCAGTTGTTGGACGTAAAGAAGGTAGCATTTGTCTGTAGCGGTTGAAACAGTTTACATTCACTTGGTCTGAACGTCATTTTATTGTCTTAGATATGTCACATTTGTATAACATTACGCAACCTTTCGCTTCTTTGCGCTACAAAAATATGCATTTCAGTCCTTGGAATTAAACTGTCTAAAACTGGATAAGGCTGGAGAAGGATGGAGAAGATCAGTTGGACCGATCTCGTGAGAAACGAAGTATTATATATCGTTAAGGAAGAAAGAAACATCCTACATACAATAAAGCAAAGGGCGCGTATCTGTATTGGTCACATCTTCAGTAGAGACTGCCTCAGTTCGCTCTCAGCAGCGGTTGTAGAAGGACGTGTTGAGTGCGGAGTGCAATCTACTAAGGTTAGTACAAAGTGCAGTGTGATAGTAGTACCGACACCAATCTAGTTATTGAAGGCTGATCAACGTGGTGAAATAGTGTCCTAGTTTCAGTGTGCTAGAGTAACCTCAGTATGAACAGTGCTGGTGAAAACCCGCAATCGTTTCGCCCTGACCTTAGGGCCAAACGAAAAAGAAGTGGACCACCAACGGTGGATAAAGCAGGACCATCATTCGAGTCGTATAATTCCTTCTCAGTCCTTTCAGATACGGACTCTGAAACTGAAACGGCAGAATCTGGAAAGCCTACTTCCCCAAAAAGGAGCGTATTCCCCTGTCGTGGTGTACAGTTACCTACCTAACCATACCACTACCTTACGCAAACTCAATGAAAAACTACAAGCACCGGTTGAAGTCAAAACAAAGCAAAACCGGCTATTACTTTACACCAAAACTGAAAACGATTATGAAATGATTTTAGGTGAAATACAAAAAGCAAAGCTTGAATACCACACATACCCGTTGCCTAACAAACACCAACCAAAGATTACATTAAAAGGGATTCCACCTAATGTACCTGTCGACGAAATTAAAGAAGAATTAACCCTCCGTAACTTCCAGGTCATAAACATACGACAATTAACCAAGAGAGACAAGACCACTACACAGATAATTCAACATTATCCAATCTTTATAGTAACACTGAAGGAAGGGACAGACATTCGCGAGGTAACGAAAATAAATAAGCTGTGTCATTGTGTGGTCCAGTGGGAGAGATACCGCGCTCTTCGACCGATACAACAATGCTTCAAATGCCAACAATATGGGCACTCGTCATTCTACTGTGGCAGAAAGGCAAACTGTGTCAAATGCGGTCAACCCCATGCGACTTCTGAGTGTGAAAAATTACAGAATGAACCACCTGTATGTGTCAACTGTGGAGGACCTCACCCGGCAAATTTTACGGGTTGCTCGGTATACGTGAACATCCTCGCAGCTAGGACGAGAAAAGTACAACCGCAAACCCCCCGCACACCCGGACCGGTCAACGGCTCTCCACGGATCCCACCGCCGGGAAAACCCAGGACTGATTTACCAAACAACCGGACATGGGCACAAGTTGCTGCTCAAAACGCACCCCTTCAAACTGAAACATCTATCCCGGACCTCATCAGATCGTTGCAAACGATCTGGTCGTCGATTAATCTTCAAACACTTGGAATGGCACTACGTACACTGGCAATACGTATACAAGAAACTCAAGACCCTATGACACAGATTCTATCCATCATTGAAACTCTACTTCAATGTTTTGTTCCGGCCCCATAAAAAGAAGCTTACGTATGTTACATTGGAATTCCAATTCCATACTTCACAAAAAAGATGAACTTGAATATTTCCTCGCGACCCATAAAATCGACATCGCGGCGGTCAGCGAGACAAAGCTGGCGCCCCGACGAAAGCTACAATTTCGAGGATACTCGATACACAGGATGGACAGAAATCAGCATGGCGGAGGGGTGATCATGCTAGTCAAAAACGGCATATTTCACGACCGAATACACATAAATGGCATCACGAACTTGGAAACAGTGTCCATAATGGTCCACTCTGCTCTGGGTAGAAGGATCCAAATTGTATCTGGTTATAACCCCCCAAACCGGGAGATAAAGATTACTGATCTCGACGCACTCTTCGGCAACAACCACCCAGTCATCTTAGCTGGAGATCTCAACAGCAAACATACGGTGTGGAGCTGCGACACCCCAAACAAAAATGGAAACACCTTACTACAGTACTGTATGGACCATGAACTTTCGATACGAGCTCCGACCCTCCCTACCCACTTTCCTACTAGGGGCTCCCCAAGTGTCCTGGATATTGCAATTGCCAAGGGATGTACTCTCACCGACCCACTCTCACTACCTCAACTGAACTCCGACCACAACCCAGTAGTGTTCAAGATCAGATGGGCTCCGGTCGTTGAAAAACAGAGACGCGTTTTTCATTTCAAGGCAGCAAATTGGACACTATTCCACTCCCGGCTGGACCTTCTCCTGCAGCACCCTCCACGGATATCAACAGCTCAGGATATAGATAGGGAAGTGGACAAGATCACCTTAGCGATACAAGAGGCTGCGGACTCGGCAATTCCTCTCCGAAACGTGACAGGGTGCGACCAAGGAATACCGCCCGCGATCACATCCTTGATACAATTCCGCAATCACCTACGACGGAAATTTCAGCGCACCCGATTCGTGGCGTACGGCATGGGTCTGAAACTCCTTGACCGACTGATAGATTCGGGGCTGGCTAATCACAGGTCTGAGAAATGGAAAACCTTTCTTCGTTCTTTAAACCCCAATAACAACAACCTATGGAAAATAACCCGATATTTTAAAAACAAACGGGTTCAGATGCCTCCGCTCATACATCGGGGCTCAGAGTACTATATGGCCCAAGATAAGGCTGACATCCTGGCCACTCACTTCCAGACAATACATAGACTGACACTCCCCCAAAAAATCAATCGACATGCGACCATAGTGGAGAATGCGGTACTCAAATTCAACCAGAAGAGGGAAAACTACTCCACGGACAAGGGAACGATACACAGCACGGAAGTTGAAACCAATATCCGTAAAATCAAACCACGAACAGCTCCGGGGGAAGATGGCATTTCTAACATTCTAATTCGCAACCTTAACCCCAATACAATAAAGAGGCTGACCTATCTCTTCAACTCTATTCTCCGTCTTGGATACTTTCCGACGAGGTGGAAACTGGCACATGTTCTGGCGATCCCCAAACCACGTAAACCACCACAAGATCCTGGCTCATACCGCCCCATTAGCTTACTACCAACGTTAAGTAAATTGCTGGAAAAGTCTGTGGCAAAGCGCTTATCCCGTTATGCAGAGAAGAAAAACATCATTCCACACGAACAATTTGCCTTCCGCAAACGACACTCAACCGTCGCCCAATTGGCAAGACTAAACGACTCCATCACTCATGGATTTAACAGGAATAAACATACTGGTATCGTCCTCCTCGACATTGAGAAAGCTTACGACACGGTGTGGGTAAAAGGACTAATCTATAAACTAATTTCTTATGATGTCCCGTCCTACTTGGTCCATTTCTTACTCTCATACCTCACACACCGGACGTTCTGCGTCACAGTTGCCGGGTATCGCTCCCCAATCAAGACGATTTCGACGGGCCTACCTCAGGGGGCAGTTCTCTCCCCGTTGTTATTCAACTTATACACGGCGGACATCCCTCGCATGTGTCATATTCAATTAGCCATGTTCGCGGATGACACTGCACTCTATACACAGTCATGGAGGGTCGATACTATAACCAATCGACTATCAACGGCAACAACTCGACTCCTACATTATTTCACAAAATGGAGGCTAAAACTCAATTTATCAAAGACAGAAGCGATCTTACTGACGAAAAGACGCCCAATCCTGAAGGGGACGATACGTCAAAAAGATGTGGAAATCCCATGGTCTAATGATGTTACCTATCTGGGTCTCAAAATGACAAAAACTCTGAACTATACGTCCCATATAAAACTCGTGACGGAAAAGGCCCTTGGAACGCTGGTTGCACTGTTTCCGCTGCTTTCGAAAGAATCATCGTTATCTACGAATACAAAACTCCTTATATACAAAGCGGTCATCCGGCCGATGCTAACATATGCTGCCCCAATATGGTGCTCCATGAGTAATTCGTCGTACCGGCAAATGGAAGTGGTACAAAATAAATGTCTACGAGTGGTGGCATGCGCCCCGCGCGGAACTCCACTAGCCAGGCTAAGATCGACCTTGGAGATGGAAACCATCCAGTATTAATGTAGGCGCTTGGCAGAAAGTTTTTATAATAAGTGTACCGACCACCCAAATCCGTTGGTACGGTCAATTGGAAGATACACACTTCAGGAGCTGCACATGTCGTACAGGAGGTACAAACATAAACGCCCCAAGCATTGTCTGCTGTAGCAGAACTAAAAGGATGGTAGTGTTTTTTATACGCTTTCACCTTTTTCACTACTAAAACGACCGTTCAAGTTATTGGATCCTAGGTGTAAAGGAGGGGCTTGACCTCTCATGTGACGGGACTGCAGCTGGTTTAGTGGTACAGCTGTTATTGTCAAATTGTATTACACAGTGAATAGAATTAATAAAGCTCTTTTAATAAATAAAAAAAAAAAATAAAATAAAAAGAGACTGCCTTCTAAGAACCATATTGAAAGAAAGGCAGAAGGAAAGATAGAATGGAGGAGAGGGCGGGGAAGAAGACGTAACCAGCTAATGGATGACCTTAAGGAAAAGAGAAGATACTGGAATTTGAAAGAGGAATCATTAGGCCACGCCGTCAGGAGAACTCTCTTTGGAAGAGGCAGGGGCCTGTCGCGCAAGACAGACTAAGCAGTAAAGGCTCTGACACTGAACTAATAAGCGAACATATTGTGTGCGTTAAGGAAAGGGAAGCCTCCAATAAATGACGTATTTTTCAGACCTTACCCCTGCAGTACTCTTCCTTTCATTGTTACTGTTAGTCATACGGGCGATAAATTCACTTTCATCACCAACATTACACGTTCGCCTAACAAAGTCTGATCCCAGTCGTTAACTCCATGTTCCCGTCACCCCTTCCGATTGTTGTCTCACTCATCACCCCATCCCGTAACACGCCCCCCCCCCCCCCCCCAACCTCAAGATCCATGTCAGCGACAGAAGTATACAAGCGTCTTCGTCAGTGCACCTCTATATTCGAGCAAATGAGCCGTGACTTGAGAATACGGCAGTCAGCTCGGCTACGGTCCAAACGGCGTCCACGTAAGTGTAATACGGCGTACATAAGAGGGGGGAGGCTATCATTTTACAAGAAGAATTTGTGCCTGACATAAACAGTGTGTCTCACACCGGTGTCTATAACATTCTGTGTAGCAATTTTAATGGAGATTTGCCTGCACTGAAAGCGATACGCGGCCGTACGCGGTGGCGCAGTTGGTTGAGGCACTGCGGTACAAACCGGAATGTCGCGGGTTCGACTCCCGATGGTGTCACCGGAATTTTTTACTGACATAATCGTTTCGGTCGCACTATGGCCCTGGGGTCGACTCAGCCTGTAACAGAAATGAGTACCAGGAATCTTTCCTGGGGGGTAAAGGCGGCCGGTGCGTAGGGCTGACAACCTTACCACCTTCATGTGCCGATTGTCTAAAAACCTGGGAGCCTCGACCTCCTGGAGCCCTAAGGGCCTGTCAAGGCCTGTAATGGGATTGCTTTACCTTTACCTTTAAAGAGACACGGGAATTTGTAGTGGATAAAATGGCATTGGGACAGGTTTGTCTTCGGAAACATCGGTGTTTCTCTTTCATTTTTCATTTCACCCATTCTCCATATTCACACGTCCTTCACTTCATCTATCACCGACACTGTATAGTTAAGAGAGTGACAGCTTCCCTAGATACATCACAGAAGTAGTTTATCACTGTGCTACTTTTTATGTGCAATACAGAACCATCTCAAAGCAGAATTGTGGCTCTGCAGTGTGATTAGATTCGAAACAATCGATTAGTTTACTCACTTCTACTGTGTGTCTGCAATAAATTAAGGTAAACTTATTATCACATATTTCAGAGAACACAGCTACAATATACCACTCTTCTCGTGGCGCGACCTTCGGTGGCATTACATTCTTTCGTGTCACTGTGCCCCCTTCTCAAAACTTTGATCCGCCAGCCATTTCGTGCGCAGTCGATTCCAACATACCGTTCAGTCTTCCTACTGAAATGCCGCATTACAGAGGTTTAGGTTCTCTGCAAACCTCTTCACCTGAATATGCCCGCATATTTCCTGCAATTGTTTTACATAAACCCTGAGAGAGGTTATATTGGTATGTCATTTACCGGCAGCACAAACACCCACATTACTGGCTATTCTTCTTGGGCTTATCTGCGGGGAAGCCCCTGTTTGATCGCAGTATCGTCCATTGGCAATTTGTGGTGAACTAAGTGTCACTTCGAAGATTCTTCTCTAGGAACGTTGTTTCTGCCTATCAATTATCGTATTATTTCACCAATGCTTCATATACTTAATCCTCTACTAATGGTGTGCAAAAGCACGTGAGTATGCAGTAGACAAAGGAAAAGAGATTTTAGTTGCATAAGGGGTGGAATATGATGAAGGAAAGGAGAAGAGGATTATTTATAGAGAATGTAGACAAAATGTGTGTACGACGTTCAGAAATAAGTTCCCCACACCAATATAAGGAAAAACGTTTATATCAATAAATGTCCGCAAACAGTTTTCGAGGTACAGCTCCCGTGTTCGCCCGACCTCAGTCCTTTAGATTTTCATTTGTGGGACGCTTAAAAACCCAAATGTATTCGATTCCAATTTAAAAGGAAGAAAGAGACACTTCACCAACACAATTTTGATGCCTGTCAAATATTCGCAACTGCCCCAGGACCTTTGAAATTTGCGACAGTCCATGATCAGACGTGTCCATGCGAGCATCGGTTAAGGTGGAGAACATTTTGAATATTTGTTGTGAATTGTGACTTGATAAGCAATAAAAACTCAACAGTTATTAAACCGCGAACGTGTATTTGAATGTGCTGTGTCAGTTGTAAGTGAAATATTACGTTGTAATGGCATTGATTGTTGAATGTAATGTTTCAATTAAACTCAAACCGCTAATTTTCTGACACAGGTTTTTTGACCTTCTTTCATGTTAAGATGTGAAGAACTCACTCTTTAAGTCTTTCCAAGCATTTCGCATATACGAGGGCTGTCCAAAAAGTATTCGACTATATTTTTTCCCGCGGTAAGTAATGGCGAAAGGGTGGGGAAACTGAGCGTAGTGGTAGAAGGGACTTTCATGCGCATGCTTGATTTTTTGCTGCCTCGCAACACCGCCGGATGCGTCTGTCGCTGCCAGATAGCGAAGTGGTGTAACACGTGTTCGTCGCATTCTCGTTTCGCTCAAGATGACAGAATGTTTGGAGCAGCGACACTGCATCAAGTTTTGTCAGAAACTTGGGGATACCCAAGCGGAAACAATCCGCAAAATTCAGCAGGCTTTCGGTGATGATGCAATGGGGGTCACTCAAATTAAAGAGTGGTTCAACCGCTTTAAAGATAGCCGCATGTCGGAGGACAGTGACCAGCGTTCCGGGAGACCGTCAACGAGCCGAAATGCTGATGTCATTGACAAAGTGCGGACATTGATCATGGAGGACCGTCGTTTGACCGTCCGGGAGATTGCTGATGAGGTTGGGATCAGCAGAGGTTCCGCAAACACGATTTTAACTGAGGATGTTGGCATGCGAAGAGTGGCGGCAAAATTTGTGCCCAAGCTGCTTTCGCCGGAGCAGCAACAACTCCGCCTTGAGGTCGCGCAGGACATGCTGGAGTGCGCCAACAGGGATCCTGAGTTCCTGAAGACTGTGATCACTGGTGACGAGTCGTGGGTGCACGGATATGACCCGGAAACCAAGGTCCAGTCGTCACAATGGAAGCATCCAACATCCCATCCCCGAGGCCCAAAAAAGCACGACACGTTCGGAGCAATGTGAAGGTGATACTGACTGTTTTCTTCGATTACCGGGGTGTTGTGCATCATGAGTACGCACCACTAGGCCAAACTGTTAATAAGGAGTACTACCAAGAAGTCCTCCGTCATCTTCGTGATGCAGTTCGGCGCAAGAGACCGGAGCTGTGGGACGCACGCAACTGGCAGCTGCATCATGACAATGCCCCAGCTCATTCATCACACCTGATCCAGGGTTTCCTGGCTAAGCACGGCATTCCGCAGGTTCGCCAGGCTCCCTACTCTCCTGACATGGCTCCTTGTGATTTCTGGCTGTTCCCGAGATTGAAGACACCGCTAAAAGGCTCCCGTTTTGACAGCCGCGAGGACATCATACAGAACGCGACGGCGCAGCTGCACACCATTCCAAAACAAGCCTTCCAGAATTGCTTCCAGCGATGGAAGGACGGCTGGGCTAAGTGTGTGGAGTCACAAGGGGCCTACTTTGAAGGGGATTAGGTATTGTAACCACCCAGATACAGAACTTTTTTTTCCCGGCCCAAGGTCGGTTACTTTTTGGACAGACCTCGTACCTGTGTAATCTGTTACCTCGAATTCTACATTGATGCCCTTCAATAATACCTTTCACATGTGGAGTTAGCATTGGCGGAAAGATATTGTATGTGAATATTTGGTATTGGACCGCGATATGCCTCGATAATACTACAATAACTTTTATCACCATTTTTATAAACAGTTACAGATATTGACTCCTTCCACTGTTGAGGCAATTCTTACTTATTCCAAAATAACAATAATTCTCGAGTCACAAAACCTATTGTTCTACGTGATTATTGAATTAATTCTTCTGCAATTTGATCAATATATGGTGATTTATATATTTTTAAATTGCTTTTAGTTGCCATGTCAAACTCCAAGGTCCTAGGCTTAGATACTGTTATTTCAGTTTTATATATTTTAATTGTCGCACGATTTTAATTTTAAATTCTTTATGAAGCCACAGCTTTCAATAAACAAGAATAACAACAACATAATAATATTGTTCTGCTTCAGCTTATCTCCAACATGCGATCGATGGGCCTGTTCTTGTTCCCTGTTGGCTTTATTACTTCGTATCTCTGTAATAAGTTATTTCAGGTACAGACTGACACGCCTTTGATAGTCTAAATTATGTATCTCCAACCTGCTGCCCGCCAGGTTATATTATGGGGCCTGTGGCCACATTTGAAATTTATGTATAAACTATAAAACTTGCACAATAATTTAGACGCTTAGTTAAACCACTTATTGTAATTTTTCCCCGTGCGGCCTGCCAACCAGCCGACAGTAACAGTTGTGGTCCTTTGCCATAAAAATTTGGACGGCCGTGGTCTAAATTAAAGGGTAGTATACTAGAAACTGTTTTATTATAGAAAAATCTTTAGAGAGTGCCCACCTCGTGAACTGACAGAATTTCGATGGTGTATGCATAAGGATTTGATTTCACTCATTTATTTGTCTGAGTTTTCTAGGCCGATCCTGTAGCAAAATTTTAACCCTCTAATACTTCAATAGATATTCTGTTCCGAATTCGGCCATGCTTTTCAATGGAGATATGAAGGTAATTGAAGAAATCAGAAGTTAGAAAGAATTAGAGAATGAACATTATACACGTTTGTGTTTCGTAAGTTAAGCCCCTTGCTGACTTTATTAAACTGGCGAAAAACAAATCGATTCCACGTGTTTCTTGCCCACACATGCACCTTGAATCGAAAGCACACTCCGATGGATAAGCACATTATGGTAAAGGTAAAGTTCACCCTAGAGCAGGCCATGAAGGCACAGAGGGGGAGTAGAGGTAGAGCTCTACTCTTTCTTTAACCTCGGCGCTAGATGGGGTGGGTGGTCAACGCCACGCCCCAGCCGCTTTACCCCCGGGAATGACCCGGTATTCATTGTACAGGATGCTGGATAGGCTCCAGGGCCGGTCTGAACGGATGCGGAAAATCTCGCCCCCTCCGGGATTTGATCCCCGGACCTTCCAGCTTGTAGCAAGTCGCTATCCCGGTTTACAGCACGTTATGCCATTATGTATTAATGGAAGCTGCAGGAAGGAGTAAAATTTTGCGAGTTCCGTTGAAAAACGTTGGAATTTTGAATTCTTCTTGCAGCAGTTCTTTCCTGCGATGCTCGCCATTTCTGCTCACTGTCAAGGCAGCGAGACACATACAGAAGGTGACGTATCTGCTTTAGGAAGTCCATAATGAAATGAACATATTGCGTAATATATTACTTTTAACATCCTTAATAAACAAGTTTAGTTGTATATATTCCGCATAGTGATTGTACATTAATTTTCTACTCACATTGATTTCACATTGCAATATTACAATAATGAAACACTCTTACGTAACACAGACTGAGAGTACACAGTGTGCATCAAAGCATCAAACCCCTGAACTTATATTCACAGAACTTTATATTATATATACCGTGCATTTTTTATAATTAATTAATTTTATTTCAATCCAAAAACGACCCCCCTCAGGATGGCACAGAGTGTGCTGAAACATGTGTAGGGGTAAGAAATCAGTGAAAGAAAGTGTAGTGCATTTGTTGGATTGAAATAAAATTAATTAATTAGATTCACATGTTAAAAGGGCTGACTACTGCCTATGATTTTAGTGAGTTCAGTCTTATAGTTTTATATGGTGTGCAGCTACTTTTCCAAACAGCAATAAGCCATCATATTTTTATAATTGTGTCACTAAAAAGATTTTATGATAATGTACTGATTGTGATGTTATAAAAATGAATGTGAAAATTTTGAGATGTCAATCTTAAATAATATTTGACATTACACATTCTTTTAAATCTTGTACAGTTTGATGATGGCACAGTTAAAAGCCGAAACGTACAGTTCTTGGTTGTCTGTAACAAATATATGTCGAGTTCGAAGGTAACTTATTCGTTTTTTAATGGATTATCGCTAGGAACCCCGGTGGGGGAGAGATTTTGCGCATCCGTCCACAACGGCCCCGAGGCCAACCAGCCTTCAATACGATGGGTATCGCGTCTCCTTCCCAGTGGTAAAGCGGCCGAGTCGTGGCCCCCCATCTAGCGCCGAGGTTAACACAGGGTACAGCTATACATGAACACCCCCCCCTCTTCGGGTCATCATGGCCTGCTACAGGGAGAATTTTACCTTTATCTTTTTACATTTATTTTTGGTTTATTTAACTATTCGTCTAGTACCTCAGATTAACACAGGTCTCGTGGTAGAATATTAATGATTAAATAATTAATTAAGTTATTATTCCGGAAGCGATTATGGTCTAATTTAAAGTATGAGTAATATAGCATAAAATTTCTAGAGGAAACGAGGACAACTGCCAAAGCACTCAAATGCACTGGTCCAAGCAGATGTTTGAAGCTTTGACCTCCCGAATAACCGACAGTCAAATTTCGCATAAAGAAAGATTAGATTCAGAATCTATGCAACATGCATCCGCTGGGAGATGTGCATTGCTTGTATCAATCGAAAATTCTTACCAGACAGTTAGTTTGCATTGGAAATTGAATAAATCCTGGTAAAATTGACGTCACATGCAGGCGTCTGGTCTCCACATGGAATGGCTGGAAGATCTAAAAACATGGAATTACGCACATGTCTAGAAACTATTTAATTCAAGTGAGTCATTTGCAGCAACAGTGGAGCGCTCTAGCGTCAAACGCTGGAAATTATACTGCACCAGACACGGTAGCACTAAGAAACTAATTTCTTGTCATTGCAGTTGTCTGCGTTGTACAGCTGGTGTACGTGTATAAACATAATTATCAGTGTTACTAACTGGCCTAAGTTATAATTCATTATTATTGTTAATTCAATTGTGTAAACCTCTTTACAGTTTGTAAAGGTTTGAAGTTCCACAGCTGTGAGTATTGAGATTAGGAAATTTGTGGGATGTGACGCCGTGTAGTTTGGTAGATGGTACCAACATGTTGCTTCCATTTAGTCACCACACTATTTCGGTGTGATAGACGCTAGAATTGGGAGCTCATCACTCGTCCCAACTGCAGATGTCAGCGAGTGGTGTTTTATATCCAGGTCACCGTAGACCTTAACGGCATATTAGTTTCTGTAATAATAATAATAATAATAATAATAATAATAATAACTATCATTATTATCATCATTATCATTACTTTTCAGTTTTAAATTACTTTTCCTAACCACGCATTAGGAAATTTTTTAAGAAGGCAATTGCAAATATTATTGTATTTATAAGACTGAAACCACCTTTGAAATGAATTAAGCAGTCGTAGCTTCAACTGACATTCAGCAGACATTGTGAACGTGTGAAGTACTCATGTGGAATACAACACAAGGAAGAAATTTCTTAGTGTTCATGGAGTATCTAGTGTTGTTAAGACACTAAAGTTTTGGAGTTTACAACAGGCTGGGCGAGCACCTGGAAACAGGAAGTCGAAAATATTGTTGGAGTACATCCCACACAAGAAACACTTGGGAACGAGGGAAACGATGAAAGGATTGCATTGAGATGAGGCTTAGGTTTCAGATACATGATACACTGGATAGAAGCGGCTGAAGACTGTGGTTGGTGTCGGACCCAGGTAGGTATTAGATACGTGGAAGTCTGTAGATGTTGTCTGTTCATTAGCATCATCGGGTAGTCTGTCTTACATTAGGCCCATAGCTTCTTGCACAGCGAGTTCTCCACAGAGTTTGATATAGTGCTTTCTCTTTCAATTTACAGTAACTTCTCCTTTCCTTAAGTTCATCCAATAGCTGCTTACTTTTCCTTCCTCGACTTCCCATCCCTTCTATCTTCCCTTCCATCTTTCCTTGAATAACGTGTTTTAGGAAGCAATTCCTAGCCAAGATGTAACCAATTCAGTTAGCCTTTTTATTGTACGTGGGAAGTTCGTTTGCTCTTTAATTACTGGTAATACTCCTTCACTTTTCACACGATCGGTCCAACTGATATCCATACTTTTCCAGCACCACATTTTAAACCTTTCAAGGTATTTCTAATCTACTTTCCGAAGTGTCCATATTTCAGCACCATACAAATATATGTTCCATGTATAGCATTTTTGTCTGTTGTGAATGCAATATTCACTTCTGTGCTGCCGGAGAAGTAATTCATAAACACCAACTGTTATTTTTGTATATATTTTGTTACGTCAGTTAGATTCAGAGAAATAATTATTTCAAAAGACAACTGCATGGAGCTGAATCGTTTTGTAAAAACAATAAACATTCAACAAACAAAGAAGTTTCTGGCTTTCAAATGAACATGAATTGACCTTTTGAAATAAGCCCAATTGCACTTCCCAAACTTGAGTAAAAGGATCCCAGTCACAATCTCACTTTAATTTTCCAGATTCTTTCTAATATTTCGCCTCCTTCCGCGCCTTGTACACATTGACTTATGTATAGTATAAATCATGTTTCTTTGTTTCATTCTTCCAATCTTTGCTGCTGTAAATTCACAATACATTTTATAGCTGCTACTTTATACCATTAAATAAATAACAAAATTATTTAAATCCGAATTAGGTCTTTACATACATTTTATGTTTTTAAATGTGCCAGATATATTGCGATAAGGAAGCCAATTCTACTAGTTCTCACATATTGGAGTACTTCAATGATATAGCTGCTATTGTGGGTTATTTTAGTAAGATGTAGTATAACTTAACACAAAAGAAATCATTTCGAAAGTTGGTTAGGTCCCGTATTCAGATGCAGGAGATTAAAAACCGCCAGTTACCTGCAAAACGTAATGTGTAAAATTACAGTTTAAATGGTGTTATTTACGATGTAAGGAAATGTGTTTGCATATGGATTCACCTTTTCAAGTTGCAGCACCGAGAAATTTACCGGCTGTCCGAATGGAATTTAAGAGATGTAAATCACTTGCAGTTTCAGATCGACCATCCAGTCTACTGTTGAATGCAGTGTCACTAAATTTACTTAAGTGACGGAGTAGATCACACCTGACTAATTGCGTGAGACTAGGAGTTTGCGACAGTGATTGAAATAGATCGATGGCCAAATTTATTCAAACTGACCTTTATGGCAAATAATCATTCGATACGTCGAGAAGTGCTAAGCCTATTATACGCACCTCATTATTTTTTAAGTTAACAGACACTGACAAAGTAATGCTGTAAAAAGAACGATAAGATTTCTCCTCTGAAAACAAAAAATCGAGTGAACTCTTACACCACAGATGGGCAACCCACGCGCCTTGGTCCATATGCGACCCTCATTTCCATTTGGTCGAAATCGCAGAGGCCTAATATCAGCAGAGAAATTTTGATTTATGGACTGAATAATATAAAATTACAGACATTAATAACTTGCTAGAGTCTTAATCAGCGCATTATCAGTTGCAAAGAAAGGAAGACCCTTCACTGACTCCGAATTTGTGAAGCGTTCTTTATTAGCTGTAGCTGAGGAGGAGTATCCATAAGAAAAAAGTTGTCAAGATGTCAGCCTCTTTGCCCAAATTTTACAAAGCGTATACAAGAATTCAGTAAACCTTCTTCGTTTGAGAAACATAAATTTCAGACAAACATCTTTGATTGTTACCCACTGGCAATGGATAAACATAACATCATAGACACTGTGAAGTTGATAATATTTATTGGAGCCATTGATAGGGCCTTTCATGTCCATGAAGAGCTGTTAGTTTGTGCAGCTGTAACGGCACTGTGACTAACAAAACCTTGGTTTAAAATTAAAGGCGATACTTGCTTGTTTAGAATTAGGTTGGGAAAAACTGACAAGCATGATAAACTGTTGAGAACTAATGGGTTTTTGGACTTTGCCCATCGTCCGGAAATCTAAAATAACTAGATAACACGACGTTTCGGAAACTGGATCTGCTTCCGTCCTCAGGTGAAGGGTGATACTTTTTCCGAAACGTCGTTTTATCTAGTTATTTTAGATTTCCGAACGATGGACAAAGTCCAGAAACCCATTAGTGCTCAATGTTACATACCATTGTCAGAACCTTTTAGAATTTATATTATAAACTGTGGTGGCAGAAATATGATACGTCTAAGATCGACGTAGTATGAAAAATTTAAGAGAAAGTCACGTATATGAATTCATAATCCAGTGGCGTTTTACTGCACTATTTATCGGGAGTTATTATGTTGTATAATTTTTCATTTGATGTGGTGGAATTTGTGAACACTTTGGACTATATTCGAGGCAACGGATTGAATCGAATTCAATTTTGACATTTTGTGCAAGACGGTTGATCAGAACATGACGACGTTTTGTGATACTCGTCAGTGACACGGCTCAATGAACTAAATTTATTCCCTAATAAAAAAAATTCGTTTTATTTATTTTAAGAAGGAAGCTCAAACCCTCTGAATCATACTGTCTGCTGAACTAAGTTTCACCAAAAGAAACACCAGACAAGCTTTACCATTAGATCTGGATGGGCGCAGTAATAAAACTGTAGCTATTATCTGTCAGACCTAAAATTTGAGATATAAAAGGACCATATTTTACCCAGTACATTTTCCGTGTTGAATATTAAAGTCTCCTGGGATGTAATTATGTGTTTTTGGGCGAGTAATTCCAGGCGATTCGAAGGATTGTGCTGCCTTCGAAATGTCGAGAACTTCTCACCTAAAGAAATAGCATCACATCACAGGAGACTTTAGTCCTCAGCAACAGAGCTGTGAAAGCCTCAGATCTCGCAATTTTAAGCGTGTTTCTCAGTTTTCCTTGCTTGTGTGTGGTAATAAATTTTACCGTTATTGGAAACATTATCCATATTAGACCGCTCGAATTATAAGTTACTGTGTTCTAGTCTTTTAATTCCTGTAAAATAATTTTTCTTTTTATTCCATTTGTTTTAAAAAAGGCGGTTAGACATAGAATATTAAAGGATATTTTTTGTTTAGAGAAGAGATGCTTTTATCTGCCCTGGTACAGCAGAGAAAAGAGACGCAAACCTTTCAAAATTACTGAGGGTGGCCAGTTTTATGATCATCCTAACTTGTCGACAGCCTCTCTCAACCTGTGAGAAGCAGTCCCGCCGATAAAGTATGTAACTAACTTCATTCGACTTAGGGTTCTACTCCTTACTCCGCGTTTCGTGTTTTGATTACTATAAAAGTGGAATAGTAATAATAATTTATTTTGGAGATTGCAGTGCAGGGTCTCCCTCGAACGTCTAATGCCTTTATACGTACATATTTTGTGCAAAATGTAACAAAGAAACTAGGGAGAAGAATTTTATGGATATTCGATGAAGGTGACAGATACAACAGAGAAAATAATTAGGCCAGGTATATAAAAACAGAAAAATGAATATTACATGTATAATGTTTATCACAGATTAGCGAAGAAAATTCCTTCAGTCGTACTCTAAGTATTCTGTCTAAAACGTATTGCTGATTTCTGAGTCTTGATTATCATTACCTTTCCCACTTTTCTTTTATTTCTCCTATTACCTCTTTCAGTTTAATACCAGTTCCTCACCTGATTCATATGTTTTATTATTATTACTATTATTTTTACTATTATTATTGCTCAGGATAGGGACAGGTGGTGAGCTCTTGTGAATGCGGTAATGAACCTTCGGGTTCCATAAAACACGGGGAATTTCTTGACTAGCTGACGACCTGTTAGCTTCTCAAGAAGGACTCTGCTCCATGGAGAGATTATTATTATTATTATTATTATTATTATTATTATTATTAACTTACTCCTTATATTTAGTGAGTGAATAACACTTGTAAAAGAGGCATGAGTTAGTAAGATTTTTGACTTCGGTAAGAATTCTCTTTAATTTAGTTTGCTCAACATTCTGCAGGTAAAGTTCAGACTTGTCCAATCCGTCACAACAAGGCTCCTCCAGGCAAGCTTCAAATTCCGTGACACATCTCCCCTCTCAAGACAGATCCAAAGCCAGGCTTGGTATTTCGACGAGTCTCTCACTGTCGTCACTACACGCATTGTAAACACCCCTCCTATGTCGGTTAAGATTGTAATCACTTGGTCTGAATGCCTGTACGTGTGCTCTGTACCTGACTTGACTGTAAACGGACTTATTTATTGCTGACTGGCAGTCTGTTTACATAACTGGCTGGTTGTTTCCCTGACTGTCCAACTAGTGAACTGATTTTGTAGATATTTATTTCGCTGATTGAATGACTAATTGACCAAATCTGCCTACCACCTGCACTTAATCTCTTTCAATGGGTTGTTGCAGCCGGATATCCGTAAGCATTTTTGTGACTATAATGCGTACTATATGACCATCCAATCGCTCCCTCCTTGACTTGATCTGTTCAGACTATTGGTTGCTGTAAGTACAACCAGAATAACACTAAACGCACTCTTTTCCTGTATGACCTTCACCGACTGGTTCTTCTAGGGGAAGCGCACTATTTTCTTTGTGAGGTACGTACAAACTGAGTCTTTAAATGAAAAGTCAAAATATTTTGTCTTAAAAGGGATTTAATCACTCTAACAATATTGGATGGATATCATTAGCGTAATTATGGTTATCCTGGGTAGGAACTTGCGATAGGAGGATACATAAACAATCAAAGTGCAGATTATGACGTTTCTGGTTACATAATTTTTTCCCACTTCCAAGCCACTTCATCCTTTCGCTCCTCACAGCACTTTCTCCAAGATTTTAGGCTCAGTATAGTATATTTTCCTCCCCATATTCGATAATCCTTGTAGGCAAGCATGAAAAACTTCATGTTCATCTCTGTATCGTATTTTGAACTTTTCTGTACGATCAAGAAGCAAAATGTTGAAGTTATGTTTACAAAGGAGCACAGTAGACGTCAGACCTCGCACGAAGCTACGTAACTTCTGTTTCAAAAATCCTGTTTTGGTTCAAGGCTTTGGCATGGGCTTTTAAATTTCTACAGTGCCTTGTTTTATTTAATTTACGTTTCCAGATATTCGAGCAGGAATGAAACAGCAGTTTGTTGATTTATTTCTACCGTAAATCAGAGTTTTGTGTGCTACTTTAATTTAATGGATAAAATAAACCTATGATAAACTAATCATTCCTTATTTTCCTCGAATAAACTGCTTTACCTTTGTAACATTCTGTAATCGTATGTGATGCAATAACTTTGGCTGATTTCCATCTTTGTCCTTGCGGGTCCACTAAGGCCGCTCTCTCATTGAAACTTAATATCACTATCTAATATTTAGGCCTGAGTTAAGAGGCTGCTGTGAAAAAATAAGTGCGTCGCACGTGTGTATAATAAAGTACCTTATAACAAGTCGTATTTACTTTTATGTGGAGTACTTTACAGCATGCCGATCTCAGTGGCCGCGCGGTCTAAGATGTGGGTCTGCGGCCGTTCGCTTGCTGGGAGTGTGGGATCCAATCCCGCTGGGGACATGGATGTCTGTCTCTTGTGAGTGTTGTGTGTTGTCAGGTAGAGGTCTCTGCGTCGGGCTGATCACTCGTCCAGAGGAGTCCTACCGAGTGTGGTGTGTCTGAGTGTGATCCTGAAGCATGGATAATGAGGAGGTCCTGGCCCACTAGGGCTGTTGCATCACTGGGAAAAAATTCAGCATATTTAATGAGTAATTAATGAACGAGCAATTAACGGACCTGGGACAGCACAGTCTGTTGCTGTATTGACTAGGCGACGGGCTGGATATCCGAGGAATTTTGGTTCCTAAGATAATTATCTCTTCTCTAAAGCGTCCAGACGTGCTCCAGTGTCCAACCAGCCGCCTGTTCAGTAGGTACAGGCTACTCTTTCTCCGTGGATCAAGCCACTAGGGCGTGTAACCTGTTCACTGTCCACATCCAGTGCCGAGGTTAAACAAGCATTGAGTTTCACCTCTACTCCAATATTCGTGTCCATGGCTTATGTACGGACAACCCTACCTTTAGAGTTACACGAACATAACATAAGTATATCCGTATATAGTAACAAAGCAACCACAACGCTTTACTATAAGTAAAATTACATTACCTGCATGAAGTCGCTACATGTTTTAACCCCGTAATGGGAACATCTTCGTGATCGTGAAGCCTCGATAATTAGGAGGCCCTGGCCCACTAGGGGCTGTTGTGCCGTTGGAAAATAAAATGTGACCATCTTCAAGCGAGACTAACACAAAATGTGCAAAAAATGTAGTACATTTTCATAACACAATGGGATGCCTTCTCCAAAATTATGTCCGTGCTATATAGGAGCCTAATATCCTAGGGTATTGTAACACCTTAAGTCATGAGTCTATGTAGCAGTATCTTAACATCACATAATTGTGTCAGTGGTAGAATTTACGGTACAATGTAATTGAATTTCCAATTTGTGTACACCACCAGAATACTGACACATATAAATGAACTTCAATTATATTTCATAAGTAAAATTTACTAAACCCATTATTATTGATATTTAATTTGTACACCTAAATGAAAATTTACATCCTCCCACATATTTTTGCCATGTACTCGTAGGTCACTGTACACAGAAACATGAATACTTTTCTCACAGTGTTGCCATGTAGTTAAACGAACACGCAAAGTTTTACATGCTCTCACAGGGTATAGTTAATTAAGCACAGGAACATTTACATCCCGAGACACATTCATATTTTGATCTTGTTGTGGCACCGTGAAGTGTGGTAGATCTGCCACAAATTCGTATTAAGACTCTTCATTTTCCTTCATAAAAAGGCTAAATTTTGAGCAAAATATTATAAACGTTTTCTTTAGATTGATTAATCGTGTTTTCTCGTGTCTGTTTGTCAAGGGGTTGGGGTGGTGTGTGCGCAGTGGCTTCTCCAGCCGCGATCGGATGCTGAAGCGCGCAGTACAAGTCGGCAAGGCTTGTCAAGTGGACGCTTTGTGTGTGGACGCTGTCTGCGTGGAGAGACGCAATGACTCCCGACAGGTAAGGCGCCGATGGCTCAGATTACGCCTATTTACTGCTACTTACACAGGCGACCACCTTGTTATAATGACAGGTTGTTGCACACATCTGTCCACGTGTGTCCGAAATCTTTAGTGGAATTTTGATTTCATCTGGCACTGTGCTATTTTTGTTATTGTTTTTGTTGTTACTGTTGTTGTTCTTTTTGTTTCTAATTCTGTTGCTTTTTGTGTTTTTGCTGATGTTGTTGGGGAAGTAAGGACTTGTGATTATGCATTCAGTTTTGTAGGTCTAACTCCACGTTTCTCGTTGTCTGTCTTACGTAAACCTAATGTTTGATTTACATCACAGAACGTCACGATAGAAATATTCGAGTGTGGGAGGGTCCGGATTTACATCCCGGCCCAGACGTTGGTCATCCTGATTGATTTTTACGTGATTTTATTCTAAACGCCGAGACATTGCCAGGAATTAACTACCATTTTCCTTCCACATCTTTTACGTTGTAATTTATAATCTGAGTTACTGACAACGTTTATAAGGATTAATATCCTGTACATCTGCTATTCAATTCATTCACACCAATTCCTTCTTTGCTAAACATATTTCTTTTTCTTATTTCTCACTTCATTTAATTGTTAGCCCTTAACCCATGGCCAGACAATAATTTATTCGGTGTAAGCAGACATACTCTTTATATTCATGTTCGTCTGGCTTTTGATAAAGTTATGATGTGGCGATTGACAGTATCTGTTGGTCGGCAGTTACGTTTTGACGGAATCTATGAAATTGTAAGAGTTACTGCATACAGGTTTTAAGGAGGATTTTGCGGTAATTTGCCAATTAGTCTTTGTCGATCTCGTTGTAACGGCACTATGGTTATCCGAGCGAAATTGGCGGGCATCGTCTTTTTTATATTGTAGTATAAGTGTATGCCAATACACTTACTAAGCAAATGACAATTATTAACCGCCACATCATATTAATTTCAGCAGGCTAAGCAGGCCAAACTACAAAGCTGTGGACAGTGTGTCCTCGCAAATCGGAAAATAAGTTAATAAAATAGCATTTAGTAATTTTTTGTGTATATTGCAAAATTAAAAACGGTTTAATGGGAACTGCCCTAACGCTTCAATCAGGTGGTTTTCCCCATAAATGTATAGGACAGAACCCACGCTAGTGACAGCTGTGAGTTGCTATAATGCTAAATGGCCTTGATACCAAGTTACATCGGTCATCATGATTAGTGACCATGGTAATTTTACTCAGAAACTCCCGGCGGTCATTTCCCGAACACAAATATAAATACGTATAGATGGCTTAGTTTTAATCCACCGGCTGGCGGGGAGAAGATTTGTACCCCTTTCCACTCTAAATACTATACATTAATAACCGCGTGCAACATGGAAACAAGTACGTTGTGTGAGCTTAGCCGACACCCAACTGAACGCTGCCAGTAATCACCGTGAAGGTTTCATCCGTTCACTGAGCATTCCAGTTCCAAGTGGTTGTACAAAACGATAGGAGAACTCTCCTTACGGGCACAGACTCATCAGCTAGTTGTTTGCATCTCGGCATAGCAAGCAGCTCTTCTAACGCCACTAAGAAATGGTCTGTTGGTGTTACTGGTGATACACTCCAGGTATCGGGAGATCGGTACATTTCATTTTACAGTGGGTGCCTATGTGATGAGACATATTTTGCTGGTCTACTAACATCAAAGAACGTTACACACCTGTAAGTGAAATGTAGAGACTGACTTTACATAAAACTCAGACTTTTCTCGTGACCTTCAACTTATTAATAATTGGTACAAAACACACACCAAAGGTTCACTAAATTTGTATTTAATATCTGAAAGATATAATGATAACACGTTCCGATTTGGCCATATATTTAACAATATACATGGAAAATACAAAATATCTTGCCTTTTCTGGGGCTCGAATCGGATCGTCCAGCCCAAAGGGAGTCGCTATGCCGACTACGTTATCCCGTCCACCAGTTAATTTGTTGGCAGCAGATATATACCCTTCTACATAGAAGGCATACAAAAATAGCCAATATCAATATTAGTGGGTGGTATGCATGGGTGGACAGCATTGTACTATCCAGGTTTGCTGAAAAAATTATAGCAAACGATCTCGAATATACAGCAATGTCGTTTAATCAATATTGTTATTGACATATTTGTTGACTTCGTGCGAATGTAACTGTATTTACAAAATATTTAAAATTACTCATATAAGGTATTTCTGAAGTAATTTTTTATTTAAAAAAAGACGGTGCATGTGCACGAAATACTTTCTTGATTGCATACTGTACTGCACTTCCATAAGATGAATATAAGACAGATGGGTAATGATGGGTAATGGCTTTCGCGTGGAGAGTCTTAGTGAAAATTTCAGGCAATGAATTTAGTAAATACAGAGGCGAGGATTCATACCGGCGCTTGCTAAACATTGTTTTAGAAAGTAACATTCTCTCTTACGTGTGTTAGATTTTCGTAATAAGCATTTTAAATTTCAGAAACTTCGTATTATTTCTTTGGCATACAAGCAGTCCGGAATGTGAAGCTGGAGGTAAATTCACAGTAAGGAGATTTATAATTTATTTTCTGTTTCCACGGCTCAGCATCAACAATGGTTTGACGAAGAATGTTCAAAATTTTTAGATCGAAGGAAGCAGGCTAAAATGCAGTGGTTACAGACTCCAAACCAAAGTAACGCAGATATTCTGAACAATGTAAGACGTGAAGCTAGTAGACATTTCAGGATCAAAAAGAAGGAATATCTGAAAGCTAAAATTAATGAACTTGAAACAAACAGAAAGAACAAGAATATCAGAGACTTGTATAGGGGCAACAATGACTTTAAGAAGGGTTACCAGTCTAGAAACAATGTAGTAAAGGATGAGAAGGGTGATCTGGTTGCAGACTCCACAGTATTTTGGCTAGGTGGGGAAATAATTTATTTCAGCTATTGAATGTAAGTGGGGTTAAGGATGTTAGGCAGACTGAAATACATACAGCAGAGCCACTGGTGCCTGAGCCCAGTGCCTCTGAGGTTGAGATGGCTATTGACAAGCTAAAAAAGGCACAAATCACCAGGTATTGATCAAATTCCGGCAGAACTGATAAAAGCAGGAGGTAGGATATTTCGTTCTGATATCCACAAATTTATTACTTATATTTGGAATAAATAGGAATTGCCTGAGCAATGGAAGGAGTCAATCATTGTACCTATTTATAAGAAGGGTGATAAAACAGATTGCAGTAATTATCAAGGCATATCACTTCTATCAACCACATAAAAAATTATATCCAACATCCTTCTGTCCAGGTTAACTCCATATGCAGAGAAAATTATTGGGGATCATCAGTGTGGATTTAGACGTAACAGGTCTACTACTGATCATATATTCTAAATTCGTCAAATAATTGAGAAAAAATTGAAATACAATGAGGCAGTGCGTCAGCTATTTATAGACTTCAAGAAAGCCTATGAATCTGTTAGGGGGAGGTCTTGTATAATATCCTAGTTGAGTTTGGTATCCCTATGAAACTAGTAAGGCTAGTAAAAATGTGTCTAAATGAAACCTATAGCAGAGGCTGGGTAAGCAAACATTTGTCTGACACATTTCCTACGTTATTAAGAATGGTTTGAAACAAGAAGATGTTTTATCGCCATTGCTTTTCAACTTTGCTTTGGAATATGCCATTAGGAGGGTTCAGGCAAACCAGGAGGATTTGAAATTAAATGGTACACATCAGATTCTAGTTTATGCTGATAATGTTAATATATTGGGCGCAAGTGTACATGCTATAAAGAAAAACACAGAAGCTTTAGTAGTCGCTAGTAAGGAGATTAGTCTAGAAGTAAATGCTGAGAAAAATAAGTACGTGGTCATGTCTCGAGATCAGAATGCAGGACAAAATCATAAAATAAAGGCAGATAATAAATCATTTGAAAGGGTGGAACAGTTCAAATATTTGGGAACAGCCCTAACGAATTGAAATTCAATTTAGGAAAAAATTAAGAGCAGATTGAAGTCGGGGAATGCTTGTTATCATTCGGTGCAGGATCTTCTGTCTTCCAGTTTGCTATCCAAAAATACAAGGATTAAGCTGTACAGAACTATAATTTTGTTTGTTGTTGTGTATGGGTGTGAAACTTGGTCCCTTACACTGAGGGAGGAACATAGGCCGAGAGTGTTCGAGAATAGTGTGCTGAAGAGGGTAGTTCGGCCTAAGAGGGACGAGGTAACAGGGGAGTGGAGAAGACTACATAACGAGGAACTTAATGATCTGTACTCATCACCAAATATTATTCGGGTGATCAAATCAAGAAGAATGAGGTGGGCGGGGCATGTATCATGTATATGGGAGGGGAGAGGTGCATACAGGCTTTGATGGGGAGATCTGATGGAAGGACACCACTTGGAAGACCCAGGCGTAGATGTGAGAATAATATTAAAATGGATCTTCAAGCATTGGGATGGGGGGTATGGACTGGATTAATATGGCTCAGGATAGGGACAGGTGGCGGGCTGTTTTGAATGTGGTAATGAACCTTCCATAAAATGCGGGGAATTTCTTGACTAGCTGAGGAACTATTAGCTTCTCAAGAAGGACTTTCTTCCATGTAGTTAATCAACAGCCATTAGTGGGCCTCGGCCTCCTCATGATCGAGGCTTCACGGTCACACTTAGACACACCACACTCGGTAGGACTCCTCTGGACAAGCGATCAGCCCGACGCAGGGACCTCTACCTGATAACACGCAACACTCACGAGAGAGAGATATCCATATGTCCGGCGGGATTCCAACACGCAATTCCAGCAATCGAGCGGCCTTACACCGCGCGACCACTGGGATTGGCTCATAATTTATACTCCTTAATCATTTTATCTTTCTGTGTGGTGCTAAAAGTCAAAACTGCGCAGCGCTTCCGTTATCCGTGATTCTGGATCTTGGTGTGTAGATATTTTGTAAAAATTTGTCGACAAGGGATTGCCCCATGCAAAGTCTTAACCTTCAAAAACGACACAACAAGACGCAGATATAGAGACATACCCCGAGTGGAGCTCAAAAATCACTCTCCCAGTGTTCGAGCAACATAAAACATTGCATGCCTTAGACAGCGCAGCCGCTGTGATTGGCCAATTATTAAGATGCTCAAATCAAGGATAATGAAATTAGCAAGCGATGCTGCACACTTAGAAATATATGTTAATGCACCATGATTAAGATGCCTTTGGGAGATCTAAGGATAGAAGGGAGGTTAATATTGAACTTTGTGTTAAGGAGGCAGGTTGTGAGGTTGTGGACTGAATACGAGAGTTTCAGAATCGCATTCAGTGGCGGGCTATTGTAAAGAATCGAAAGGGCTATTGAGAAATGTGAAAGGTTGGCAACAAATTGACCAGTATAGCGTCCATGAGCTTCTCAAGAATGAGTGTTTTCAAAAAGTTGGATACTTTCTGGTTTGTGGACCCATAACTACGACGATCAGTTGTAGAAATTAGATGTCCGTAAACTGAAATGCAGCTATCACCATGGGCGATGAAGAAAGCACACATAAGAAGGCAAGTTTGGATCGTTTATATCAACTAAGTTTCGAATGTAGTTCTCGGGCATCCTAAGAATACACGACTGATGTCTTAAGTGTACTGGGAGAATATTGACATATAGGCTAAATTTAAATATGGTTGGTCGGTCTGTCCTTCACGCTCTGATTTAAAATACTGATAACGGGAGTGAGTACGTATAAACACAAAGGTTGTATATGAAAATTAAAAATTTGTTAATTTTTCTTCTATATGCGTGGGTTCTTGTCCAATTCAACTTACTTTCAGATTATTTACCCCATAAGATAGTCGATGGTACAGTAATAATCACCAGGGAATCAATTAGCTACAAGCTAATTTAATACAGGTTTAATTACTCCCGTATAGAGTACGTTATTTTTGTCTCAGACGAGGGAATTTTGTTACTAATTACACCAGGTTAGTCTCTGGAGCCCTGTTTTACTTCTGCGTAGATCAAAGCGAGAGTTATGGATGATTAGGGTGCACTTTACTACAAGATATGCTGACTTTCTGCCTTTGTGGTGGTCAAGTGCCCTAGCTAATCAGTGCTCTCTTCTGAATGTCACCTAAACATTCGGTGAATGTTGGAATCTAGAGAGACTAAATGTAACTTACCACAAGAAAGAACTAAAGCGTTCGTCAAAACTTCAACGCAGATTTCTGTGCACGGACAAGCTAGATTCATTAAAAGGGAATCGACTGGCAGATGCTGAGTATGTGTGTGAAATTTGGTCTCTCATATTAAGGGAAAAACGCAGTTTAAGGGCGTCTTAAAGTAAGGCGCCGAGCAAGATTTCTGGTCATAAAAGGAAGAAGCAACAGGAGGGTGGAAAAAATTATATAATGAAGAGCTTCATGATTTACAATCCTCAGCAAAAAATAGGGCCATCAAATCAAAGAGGATGAACGGAACTGGGGATGTGGCAGGCATAAGAAAGAAGAGATGTGCATAGAGGGTTTTGATAGGGGTAATCTGAAGGAAGGAGATCATCTGTACCGCTGGGTAGGGGGGGAAGAAAATATTAAAATGGAGCATAAAGAAATGATAAGAGATGGCGTAGACTGTATTTATCTACCTCAGAATAGGAACAAGTGGTGGGCTCTGGTTAACACGGTGGTGAAGTTCCTGGTTTCATAAAATGCGAGGAATGCCTTCACTAGCTGTGAAGCTTTTAATTTCTCAAAAAGGGGTAAGCTCCATGGAGATAGATAGTCACCTGGAAAGCACGTGAGTTTTGACGTTGTGACGGAGATGACTTGAAGATTGCACACTTTTAAGATGTTGTGTCCACCGTTAGAGTGTGATGAAACAGGCAGTATACTCTTCCGAAAAATCGGGACACTTCTATCAGGCGGGTCGTACTGCGGCTTGGTCCGCCGGCTTAGGCACAATATTTAAGAAATTTATAAAATTGTTGCATAAAGTTTCAAAAAGACTGAAAGAGTAAATATACAATAATAGTCCTAATATATTTTAAAATATTAAAAGTGGGAAAAGTGTAGGCTTTTTTTTTTTTGAGAGAGACGGCATGTATGTATTTGATCCTTGTTTCAGTAGTCTCACGTTGGAACGTAGATATTTACTCGAAGAGATTGGTGTTTAATTAGCTTATTCGTATTTATATATCTAGAAACCTGAAATGATATTGATAGTTTTAATATGTTAGTATAATGAAAAGGAGAGATGAGTTGAAGTAGGATAAAAGAGAGTTGTAAAAGCTGGCGCGTAGTTGGAGTTTAAAATGTTTATGTAACTCGAATGTTGATTTCGTCTTAATGTTGTTCCAAGCACGTGTTTATGTGAGACCACTGAAAAGAAGGATCAAATATATACAGGCCGCCCCTCCAAAAAACGCTTACGCCCCCCCCCCCAATTTTAATATTTTAAATTATTTATTTTGTTGTTATCACTTCTTCAGTCTTTTTTAAACATTCATGCAACAATTTTATAAATGTCTTAAATTTTCTTGTAAGCTGCATATTTATGTTTTCATTTTATTATAACAATATACCTCTAAGATTCGAGATCTCAAACGCTTGAAACTGTGAACATTTTCTTTTTGTTTTTGTAGTCAGCCTGATGATGGCTATGTGTAGTTGCTGACACATGTGAGTGGTTTTGTATGATAAATAAATTGATGTTTTCAGACTGAATGTATTGTACTTCTGATTATACTGAAACCACAATGGGGATGAATTGCCTTACCTAGAGTTTCTGCGAAATGAAGTAATGGATTATTGGAGGATGTCCCTTTGGCTGCACGGATTGGTCTGTATTATCAGCATGACGGAGCTCCTCCACATTATACCCGACCAATGATGCAATACCTAAATGAAATTTTCCTTGCTCGATGGATCGTCCGCTGTGATCCCATTCCTTGGCCACCAAGGTATCCAGACCTAACTCCGTTAGATATTTGTTTGTGGGGTTGGATGAAGAGCGAAGTTTACAAAATAAATGCTCGCTCGCATTTTGGATGCTGCTGCCCGCATAAAGAAACGTGAAGAACAATTCAGACGAACAACACGCGATCTTCGCACACGAGTTGCAAAGTGCATTGAGGTTTAAGGTGGAATTTTCGAACATTTATTGTGAACTCTAACAAATTTTTCCCTTCTGTGTAAAAATTTGTCATTTAAACATTAAATTTAAATTGAAATTAAATTAGCAATAAGTAATTTATCTTTCTTTATTACCATTCGCAATTCGCATTCTTTCAAACATCTGTATCTCGGTAACCATTCAGAATTAGACACATGTTCATGTGAAATATTTTCTCACAATAACCGATACTATCATCTCCCAAAATATTTACTTTTCTCCTGAGTCACCAGCCTTGACATGAAGCCCACAACACACATCTCTGTAGTGAAGAAAGAATGGAGCTACCTCACATAAACTTTCATGTCGTGCACAAAAAATTGGCCTTTAACGGTCGTTAGTACGTACTTCCATGTCACTGCGCTACTAGACAGAAGGTCGCGGTTTCGATTGCCAATGCTGTCATTGGAATTTTTGATTGACACGATCCTTCCGGCCGTACTCTAACCCTGGGATCGACTCAGTCTCCAACAGAAATGAGTACCAGGAATACTTCCTAGGGGTAAAGACGGCCGGTGCGTGGGGCTGACAACCTTACCACCTTCATGTGCCGATTATCTTGAAATCTGGGAGCCTCAACCTCCTGGAACCCTCGGAGCCTGCCCAGGCCTGTACAGGGATTGCTTTACCCTTTTACGTACTTCTTTATGAGCCTTCTTCACTTAACCTCGGTGTCCTCCCAGTTCAACACCGCTGCTTTTGGATCTCTGGATTGTGTTAAGATTAATTTATCCTATTTGCATCCATTAGCAGAATATGTGTGCGCCATTTATAATTTTATTCTTGAATACTTTCTGAAGCATTAAACTTTTAAAATTCAGTGCATATTTTAAGTTTATTACGATGTCCAGAAGTGTGTTTAGAAATGTGTGTTAAAAGTTTCATTCTTAAAGTTCAATCATTTTTATCAAAACCTTTTCAACTCTTCAGATTTAATTCCCGTAACTCTCTTGAGAAGACAGAATCAATTTTAGTACGCCTAGAGGTACGTTTGAAAGCTGACACTTTGTCGAAAGGCCTAGCAGGTTACATGCGGGAAACTGCCACAAGACTAACACAGAGAGTGGGTCTACAATAACACCTGTTGTACTGGGATGCTTAACAAGACATCAGAAGTTCTGCAGTGCAGCTTCTGCTAACTAACGTCACGCTTCAAGAGAGCTGTGCCAGACGGCTTCTTTGTAACTTGGAAATTCGCTTTTCATTAAGATAATGACGAAACTTTATGTGTGTGAATTCTAGTTTTAGGCTGAAATGTTGTAGCCACATTGAAGTTACGATAATGAGCTGTAAGTGTACGAGTATGATGTAGGTTGTCGTAGATGACTGCATGTTCGATTTCTTCTCGGTTTATCTACACATTAATGATGATGTTGGTCATGAAAGAATAATGAATTATCTTTACAGGAGATAAAGTGCATGATTACAACCGTACATCAGAAGATAACTATGTCAACGTGAGTGTATACAAATTGCACAATTAATAATAAATAATCATTTGTCACTTACGTTCCTCCTATATGTTTCGATCTCCACAAGGTCATCGTCAGGAATGTATATACAAAGGCACACAAATACAGCAAATTCTCTCAAACATGGGCGTGTATAGACTTACGGTATTGTTAATTATAATTACTGCAAATGTTTAATTAACTTTAAATTAATTAAAAATATTTTTACATTTCTAAATAATACATTATCTTCCATTTAAAACACTTTTAGTAATTTTAATTAACAATATTCTATTTTCACTCCATACATGCACATCTTTCACAGAATTTGTTGTACTTGTATGCTTTTATATATACCTCCCTGATGATGACCTTGAAGGAGTCGAAACATATGGAAGAAACATAAGTGACAAACTACTATTTGTTATTGATTGTCCAAGTTGTTGGATCAAATACTGTATTATCAATCTTTTGCACGGAATGTGGATTACGTTATTTATTAAGTTTTACTTAATTTTTTGAAGTTCTTTAAAAATTCGGTTTCCCATCACTTATGTTTACCTTCATGAGACCCACCACTAAGATACACTTATCTTTATTAATTTCACTTTGTTGTACGTTGAATTGATCTCTTGGTTTCTTGTGCTGCACCCGACTATAGCGCATTAAAACATAAGAAAGGAAATTTACGAATCAAGGTATCTGGCTAAAATTTAGGGCGCAGGAGACGACGTCAAAGTGTTGACAGTTTTCAGAATTGTGAATTAATAATGATGCGTAAGTACATTCTTGATAAAACAGGAACTGATAATGTGTCTCTATAATATATTGGAGTATCAGAGCGGATAAATTTAGACTTGTCAAGGCTATGTACAGGGAAACTGGGTAGATGATTTATTACCATTTATTTTTTATCTGTAAACAAAATCAAGAGTTGTAATTGTTTTCACCTTTTCTTACATGTACTATTTTATATTTAAAAAGCACAATCGAACGCGATTATAACGGCTTCGGTTTATACGACACCTCGTCTATAGCGTCAGATATTCTGTGGTACCAATTAATTCCTCACTGTTAACCATAAAGTTATATTACTCGGGTATAACAACACTCTTTTATAAAGGCACAAAATATTCAGTCCCCTTCTTGACTTTTATAACCGAGTTCGACTCTCGTTATACAGACATTGCTGAATCAGTGTATTATAACATACAACATACTGATATTGATCATCATGTTTTCTATGCAAAAGCGTATAACATGACATGGTGCGGTAAGTAAAACACTAACTGATTCACTATGTTAAGTCAAGTTGGTAATTGCATATGTTGATTTTCTTACTGTAGTTGAGATAGAAACATTTAGGTTAGGCTTGGATGGGCGTGTAGATCGGCTAGGAATTTAAGGGATACGTATAGAATTCTTATGAGAAAATCTCTTCAAGATTGGCCACATGAGGGACCGAGACAGATGCAGGAAGATAAAATTAGCATTGACAATAGGTAGTGAAGATAGGAGACGAATGAAAATTGCAAGATATGTCTTAATACCTGGCTTTCTTTTTGGTGAAGTATACTGCCTTTTGTATTGAGGTGAGTTGCGCCATCTTTAGGGCAGAATAGGACTTGTTACTGTAGATTCCGAACTACCGGATTATACCCTCGTAAAGTTTTTCGTGACGCACATCCTGTCCAGAAGCTGTAAGTGTTCCCATACAAGACAGCAACTCGTCTCCCCCTCACGGTCCAGTTCTAACTTGTGCTGCAAGATTAATTTCGACTAGCCTGCACTTTGCTGAAGCGCAGTGATTTGTCACTACCTGTTATCGTATTTAGACGAATTTTAATTGTGTATAAAAACGGTGACGTACTTGTGACAGCAATTTTCTAATGTTTTCACCACTCCCTTTTTCTGCTTGATCTTTACCTCCGTGTTGAAGTCGTCTCGAGCGAACAGCAACATACATTTGCACTGTTACCATCAACATTGCATAAACGGGCTGTCACTTCGACAACCCACACTGCTTTGACAATCAGTGGCGTCTGATTATGATTCTATACGATACTTTCAAGTTGACTCTGAAAAAGGAGAGAGCACGAAATGTTACAAAGAAACATTGAAAAGCATGGTACTCAACGTTCGTTGGAAGCCAATTTAGTTAAATCTGCGATCCCTGAATCATGGTAACGTAACATTATTTTACATACGTTAAATAGGCCACGGTTTGGATGCAGTATATATTTACACTAAATTTTAATTTTATACATAAATACTCCTACTCACACAACAGTCATTTTACCCAAGGTCTGGGACAAGTCGGAATTGAATATAAGGTCAAATGTGTATATATGTGTACAGTGTATATTACACGTACTCCATGTACTATAAAATAGCCATATACATACTTTGCTGTTGTCAATTGTCGGAAACATATAAAATAACCGCTATGAAAAGAATGACTTACCTGAAGGAAAAGAACAAAAGAAACTCATTTCTATGATCTTACTTTTGGAAAATTGCGTCACTTGAAATTGCGTAAGCAGGGGTGTGTATGCAACACACATAATTTTTCACAACCTACCTATATCGGTTTCGAAAACTCGACAAGACAGTGACGTACGGTGACCAACTGGTTGCACGTCTGTTCCTAATTCTGGCAACATTTATATGCATAGCCAGTCGCCTCGTACAATGTCAGGAGAAAGAGCTGTTGTATTCCCGGATCGATTTTCGGAGGGATAGTGGGTTGTGGACGAACAGTTGCCCATGAAGTACGCGTAGATGGTGGCGAAGATGCTGTTAACGAAGTGCTGTAACAACAAATATGTTGCAGAATGTCAACCGTAGACATCAGAATACTATCTGAGGCGATAGCCAAACCGAATTCTGACAGCAACCTGGCGTTAGTGTAACGTTGAACAGCGCCTGTAACCAAAAGCGAGCATAACGATAACTTGCGAGAATACGTAGAGATAATCGCAGGTCGCGTGACTGTAGAATGATCCAGAGTATTCTATTGGAATATAGGCCCAAATTATACATAAAATGTTTATTTCCAAGAACTGCACAAAGCTAGTTTCTACGCTCCTACATGTTTCGGCTATTTGTTGTAGCCATAATCAGGGAACTACAATACTATAAAGACACGAGCAGCGTATCTTATGTCGGTAAATGGGAAACATATATACATATGTATTAAGCTTTTTATAAGTGACTGGTCGTTCTGCACTGCAGTGCAGAACGACCAGTCATGGGGAATCAAAAGTTGGATTTCCACTCAATCAAAAACAGGAGATATCTAATACTGCAAGATGTTTGAAGACCGCGTTTAATATTCTAACATTTTATGTTTTAATACTTCACTTGTAATTTAATTTTAATCTGAACAATTTTAGTAATACTATACTTCAACTGACTCTTATGAAAAGGTAATATATATATATATATATTATATATATACTTTTACCATTTACCGACATACGATATGCTACTTGTGTCTTTATAATATTATAGGACCTTGATGATGGCTACAACAGACAGCCGAAACTTGTTGGAGTGCAAAAACTATATTTGTGCAGTTGCTGAAAATGAAAAGTGTGTGTGGAAGATAACTGCACGGAATATGTATAATGTTAAGTACATGTTTAACTTTCCCAGTGGCCGCGCGATCTAAGGTGTAGGTCTGCGGCCGCTCGCTTACTAGGATTGTGGGCTCGAATCCCACCGGGGGCATGGATATCTGTCTGCTAAGAGTGTTGTGCGTTGTCAGGTAGAGGTCTCTGCGTCGGGCTGGTCACTCGTCCAAGAGGAGTCCTACTGAGTGTGGCGTATCTGAGTGTGATCGTGAAGCCACGAACAATGAGGCGGCCTAGGCCCCCAAGGGGCTGTCGAGCCATTCAAAAAAAATACATTTAACTTATGACGACCTTGATTATCACTTAGGGTTCTTCCTCTGTTCCTTAAATTCTCCCTTCACCTAGAGTGGTGGACTTTACCCTTATCTTCCGATGTATGTGAAATCATATATTGTTTACTACTTGTAAATATCAGTAGAAAAACCAAGTTTACAAAATTTTGTTTAGACATGGCACGAGTGTGTTGTTAAACTTCTAGATTTGTTATTGACTGGACAAACGTTTCATTGCATACAGGTTTCGAAATCATAAATATGATGCTCGCACGTAATATTAATATATCCTATAAACATTTGTGTTGATAAATCAAATAATACGCAAAGATACACATAAGTGCACAACGTTTTAAAAATACACCCAGTTATACAACACATCTAATTATTACGTGATCAAAAGAAAATTGTCCTACAGAAAATAAAAAACTGAATAACACTCTCTGTACATAATAAAGCGCATACAGACTAAGGATATATTTTTGTCATACTGTCCATATCCATGTAAACTTTATAATTCCTTTATGTATACACCACTCTACTTTATTGCAACTCAAATTTGGGCCTATTCTTTGATTGAAGAAATAGTTTTATTTAGAATATAATAATTGACGCAACCGAAATTACAATGTACATCTTAGGAGAGAGGTTTTAAAAAATTAAAGGATTCTTAATGGTAATTGCCTAGAATGAATGGCAGTATTAGACCTAAATGGTAAATACCACACCAATTACTTACAATGGCAAAAGAATTGGGAAAATTTGTGTAATTGAAATTCGACTTTCTTTAGACTTTACTTTAAAAACAACCCATTTGGACAATGTATGCAGGAGAAACACCATTTTATTATTCGTAGTCCAACCGCCTACAATAGGCCTATTATGCAAATGACACTTTCTGAAGTAGCCGGAGTTTATAGACCAGTATGAATGAATAGCATCATTACTCATGCACGAGCAGCAAAATAGACGATGCGTTAAAACTTCTTTGTGATTATACACAGTAAAGTGCTATATATATATACACTTGAAACGCTTTGTTTGTAACATCTCATTATCAGAACAGAACAAAACAAAACAAATATGATCTGAAAACAGTTACTTGCAATCCATAATGAGAACATTCGACAACATTCCATTATTGATTGTTGACATGCGCAAGTCAGAAAATTCACTACCAAAAGAGTTACAGTTATCACAAAAGGTGTACTGGGAGCAAATTGTGTACTTGATTTTCTCAACAACTTTCTTTAAAATTTTGGATCTTTGCTAAATATTATTCAATAGGCGAAGTAATGTTATTAAAACAAAAATAGAAAATATTTATGCCATCGACACAAATAATTGTACTATGTTATATAGATATGTGGCTGCACGTTTCTGCCATCAGGCCGTACGAACATAATATAACAACAAAAATTACAATTGCAAATTTCCTTTGCAATTGTAATTGTAAATATTTTCTTATGACCTGAAGATGACCATATAATTTGTCGTAACATGTAGCCAAATATTTATATAACATAATATAACAAAACATAACATAACTTCATATTACACTTAATAATATACATATCCGGTACAGTTGTTATGCATATATAAGTTTATTTATACCAACTACTGCACACTGCATAATATGATATATAATTAGTTATGTCGATGGCATAATAACTATTTTGTAAATTGTGCAACACAACGGGAAGTCTGTGACAAAAAATTAAAATAACTTCCATTTATACCACAAGAAGCAAACATTTATACGAGCATTCAGGAAACCACAAGAAGGATAGAACGCTGTATTTTGCCTCAAAATTAATTATTTTTCCAATCCTGTAATGTACTGCATAATTTGAGGAATCAGCGTATCAGAATTAGAAAAATTAATTCATTATATATTACCACAAATTTCAAGGGCATTAGAGAGAATTGGAATACTGAGCATGGGGGTTTTAGTCAGGCTGATAAAATGAAATATCTTTGCCTTATGTGCCTTAGCGCTAGACATATAAGTGAGATCATTATTAGTATACGATAGCTGTCCAATGTTTCTCCCGCTGTACTCGTCTATCCGAAACCGGTGAGTCTGAAGCTATAAAATAGATTTTCTACACTGAGCGAGATAGGGCAAAATATTTTCCTTTCATGTTGACTGAACGTAATCTGTACTTTGCGTGAGGCTGACCTGGAGTTTTACCGGTTTTCTCAAATGCGGTTTATTCTACAAATATAAATGATTTACCTAATATCACGCTCACTAGATTATAAAATACGTACAACATGACGACGGCGCGTAATACTTGACACTAAATTCCTCTTGGATTAGGAATGTGTCAATCACGAGTGAGAAATTAATCTTCCTTTTCCCATCATCAGGATTATAGTTTTTAATATGAAGGAGAGAGCATATCCAAAAGTGCTGGCTTTTAAGCCGTCACTGATGTGCCTGATGGCTCGAAAGCAATCTAGGGAATGGGTTCGCTGCGAAAGCATAACATTTTTACAATACTTTGGTCCGATGACTGCAGCCATCTAAATTGATACTCGAAATTTTTAAATGACTCTTCCTCAGTGTCTTATAGTGGGACAATCGGCCTACTTATTTGGAAGTTTAAAATTTACGAAACATAATATATTCTCGACACAAGACGTTGCAGAGAGGCATGACAAATGTAATGGCCTATGTACAATACAAAATTTTGAAAATTCACATACTTAACAGCTTCAGTCTTACACTTCCCGCAGGAAGTAACGAAGTATTATTACGGGCATGATTCGCTATATTCATGGCTAAAAGAGGAAATGGAATAGAGCTGCTTTCTCATTCATATTTCTTGAGTCAATTTTTAGAAACTTCAAATGTTGTCTTAGGGATGATTACATTATAATAATATAATTATCAACTCCATATTTATATATACAAAAATTGAACATTAATAATTTCTGGAGATTTCGTAAATTATCAGCGTGCTAACGACGTTTCTCCGAAACCAGCTTAAAAGGAACTGAAAGGGACCAATTTTTTCCGTTACAGGCAGGTTCATTTGTGTGCGATGTCATGTACAATTGCAGAAAGCAGTAGGCAATTGTATGTGACATCGCACACATACCAAACATCGATCTTCCGACGGGCTTAACGCATATCCATACACTTCTGCTACAACGCGGTAGTTTCGGTTTTGTGAGACTTTGCATTAAAGAAAATCGCGTAATAAAAATAACAATCATTTAATATGAGGTTTGGCACAACATCTTCCGAATGGTCGCTGAAATCGCCTAATAGCCAACACTCTTTACGGAAGTTCGCGTTTTACAAACAGCGTTCACCTATTCGTCAATCGCCTTATAGCCATTTCGCGTTAACGAATCACTCGTAATAGCAGGTCCGACTGTTTAAGGAAATCTCTGTAGAGTATGAATCAGCACTGAGTGAATTTAAGGTATAAGTGGTTAAACTTCCTTACTTCAGTTCCAGCCACTTTACTGATTATAAATTAACTTCCACGTGTTTGTGTAACCCACCATCCTTGGTACGATTCCCGGGTGAGGCCTTACTGAGATGTAGGAATAACGGGGTATTTGGTTTGTGGTCTGGTTATACAAAGGGGAGGTAAGATTTGGGCAAGTTACAAAATGCCTTTGGGCATACGCTGCATAGAATTCCCCGAAAGTTTGCCAGGGTTTGGGGCTAAGCGAGAGTCGGCCGACTTGAACGCGATGGTCGCATTATTTCGTCCCTCGGTCTTAAGAAGCAGGAAGACGAAAATAGCAGGCGAACTTAGTGGCGAGGTAGTGCAAGCCTGTGCCTGTGTACATGCATGGACTGCAGCACGTTTTGCATTCATTTTTGTTCAGTGCCCGTGGTGAGTAAACATAGCAGCGATCTGAATCCTCGACTTCATATATTTATGCTGCCGCAAAATTTTGATAGGCCAACAGTCTTACAATACTCCATCGTCATTATTATCATCATCATCATCACGTTGTCTCTCTTATGACAGGTCCATAGACCCTTACAAAGCGAGTTCTCCACAAAATGCGATCTAATGCTTCCTCTTTCAATTTCCAATACCCTCTCTTTTCCTTAAGGTCGTCCAGTAGCTGCATATGTCTTCTTCCTCGTCCTCCCGTCACTTTTAATCTTCCCTCTATCTTTCCTTCAATAACGTGTTTTATAAGGCCGTTCCTACGCAAGATGTACCAATACAGTTCGTCTTCCTTCCTTTGTATACAATTCTTATATAAATTAATTGTATAAATCTGCGAAAAACAACAGTGTCTTTTTAATTATTCAAGGCGTTAGATACGTGTCTGAAAGAAAACACTTTGCATGATACCGACCGGCAACTACCACTGCAATCGTAATAAACCTTCCAAACTGTTCTTCCTGATATTCCCTGGGATAAAGCTATTACATTCGACTGATTGATCGAGTCCCTAAAAGGCCGTAACGTGGTCGGGTGTAATACTTCGGGAGTTGCCAGAAAGCAGCAAGTTATATCGAAGTAATAGTGATAAACATGGGAAAAACGAGGTAGTCCGAGAAGAGCATACATTGCATAATGTGTGCTACATGAACCGCCACGCAATAGTTTCATGGTCTTTACGATCGGAAGTTGGCTTCGACTTTTTCTGCGAGCAATATAGTCCGATAGGTCTGCCTGCATGAACATGAATTTTTAACATGTTTTACTGAGACCATTATTTATCGAATTCCTTGCCTCGCCTTACACAGCACCAATACAGTACGGACTTAAATCAGTCGGGTACGATTTCTTACACAGTTTTTAACTTTCATAAACTTAGTGTCATGAGGAAGACTGCAGACACGTGTATGTAGTTAAGTATTCACTGTTTCCACATGTTTTATTAGATCCTCTATATATCAACATAAAATATTTTTACTTTTCTTTGTAATAAGCTGTTGGGAATACATTAATTACAGAATTATATTCATAATGCTGTAACAGCTTCTTTATTTTCTTTAAAAACATACGAAACCAATCCGTTTTAATAGTATTGCGTTATTTTAAAAGAAAAAAGTATTAATTAAATATATTTTTATCAGAGCTGGCTTAAAATTATTATAATCTATGCCGTTGCATCGGACCCCACCATTTGGGGGCCCCGCGAGAAGGCTGGCTTTTTAGAATTTTTATCAAATACATATTTGTGCAAATTCTTACACTGCTTTTTCTGCTTGGGCCAAGAAATGTTTTAAGTTGGCCCTAACTGTGATAAATTATTGACAGAGACTTTAAGAACATTCTAAATTATGCTGTTTCGTTACAAATGTTAATAACACACAGAACCATTTTCCTCAGGACTGTGACTTTTTGTAAAGTGTTTCCATGCATACAAGTGAAAGGGATATCAAAAATATGTAGGAAATTTGATTTACAGTTTTGTTAGGACATTTGAATTTCTTTTATGTTTTCAGTGCGCATCGTATATTAGAGATGAAATTAAATGGCTATTGTTCTGAGTTGTAACTTCTGGCAAGTTTTATTTTGTCACAAAATCCCTGTGAATAGGTATCTTCATTCTGGCAACTTTATAAAGTTATAACTCCTTTCATTAGAAGCCACGAATATAAAATTATTGGATTTCACTGAACAGAGCCAGTTACTTCATACTTCATACATTCAGGCAGTCCTTGCATTATAGAATTTTATGCGCTTTAATTAATACACCTGCATGAGAATAAATTAGCTCTTTGCTAGTAATTTTATTCACCGATTTTACGGAATATATAATGCTTCATTTTGCTGAACTTTCATACACTGACGTGTTAAATAGCCACGCGAGTTTTGATATTTTTATAGCAGCCTAATTAATGATTCCTCGTGTTTATGACTACTGACTGACTTATTACGATCAAGTTCCTCAGAAGTTGAAACTGTGGTTCTCAAGGGTGTACCGCGAGCCCTTGTTAAATTTGCCAAGGGCTTTGAGTTAGAATAACATTAATACAAAATTACATAAGCAAATGGAAAATAAAGTAATTTTTAATGTTATATTGCTATATGAAATTGAGTGTATTTCTATATTTAATTAGTGCATAAAACACACTGGTATGAAACTTGGTAGCATTAATTGAAAATAATGTTAGTAGTGGTTATTGTAGGCATTGGTGTTAAAACAATGGTTCACCAGACTTCACGTCTTACTCGGTTTCTTAACATTCTGCCACGAACAGTAAATATCTACCTTTATGTACACAAGGACCTGTGTGGATGAGCCCTTGAACTGCTTGTGCTGACTGATATGAGGGTTCATGAATCAAACAAGTGAATTATCTCAATGATAAAAAACAAATTTATAACAAATTAATTGTATATATTAAAAACAGAAACACTCCTACATGTTTCGGCTATTGTCTTTAGTCATCTTCGAAGAGTATTGATGATTTCAGTAACTGTCTTGCAATATAATAATTGTCTAATAATTTTTACATAACACTGTACACAGATGTTTTAATGGTCTGCTGCCACTATATATTCTACCATTTACATATGACACGGCTGTATAAGGGCGCAGTATTTTTCTTTAACATTGATACTTCCTAAAATGGTTAAAGACAATTGCCGAAACATGCAGGAGAGTTTTCTGTCTTTAATATGCCATTTGTTGGTTATAAACTTGTTTTGTATTTTTCAATTGCACGTAAGATGTACAAAATATCAATGATGTTTAGAAAATCTTGGTAAATATTTTTGACACAAATTTCTGATTACGATTATCAGTTTTCAAAAACGAAAGACTAATGAAGCTTTCCTTGTACATAAGGGCACAAAGAAATTTAAGCAATGGGCTGGTGGTTTTCGATAAATTATTTACTAAACTAAGAGAGTACCATTAGGCTTTCATGTAGTTTGGAAACAGCTGCATTTAATTAAGATTTCATAATGATATTTGTAACCAAACCTAATAATCTTTTCTATGATCGTATTCAATAAATGTCCATACATAAAAGCAGGCATACTCTACACACAAATTTTATTTCTTGTTGTAATTATGGTATGGCGCAAACAATACCAATATCTGAATATACCATGAACTTCAAATCCTCAGAAACCAATCATATGGGCAGTGATATTGAAAAAGAATTTCACACAACCATGGGGTTTAGCGGGCGACTTTCAGGGGTTCCGCGAGCACATATCATTTATAGTGAAATTGGTCAACATAATTTTTATAACCTTTAATTGCATTTTGTATTTTCCTCTCCATATTTATGTAAAATCGGCGCTGGTTGGTTTGCTGTAAATTACCAAACATAAAATTTCATTTTTTGTAAGTGTGCGCAAATATTTTATTTTACTTAATAAAATTATATTTTAAAATGCTTTAGTTCCTTCTTTTTCACAAAAGGTGCACTGTTACACTAGGCTTTTTCTGCAAATATTCAGATTTAGTCACAATGGTTCCACAGATATTAATAATTTGTAGACTATTTATTTTGAGCGCAAATGTCGTTCTTTGTGATCCTTGGACTTAGTAATGAACAAACACGAACCGCGTGTCGTATGATTACGGTTTATCTATAAATATTTACAATTTCGGAACAGTTTACCCACAGAAATAGCAATAAAAACTATAAATACAAAATACCACGTGTCAATGTACTGGGAATTATATATCGATCCCTTAAAATATATTTAAGAAATTGGTGTTAATTTTGTTCTTTGTTTTAGCCGTATATTTCTTCAGTCTGTAGTAAGTGTCAACCTTCAAAGTGTTGTAAATGGTTAGATTTTGATGCCTTTTCACTTTTTAAATAAAAATATGTTACACCCTTATTTTATTTTTAAGTACTTTTTGCTCAAATTCTGGATTTCTCTTGGCCGATACGCATCTAAAATTTGCATTCGTAAAAGTTTTAAACTCAGGTTTCAAGCTGTGGACATGTTTATATATTAAAAGTATGAGTAACCAAGACATATTTATTAATGAAAGGTTTATGTATTTTATATAAAGTAATCATGCATACAGGTGAATTTGATGCTCCTCTTCAATTATTGTAGTTAATTTATATATTTACTTTCATTATATGGGGGTTTAAATTTACCGATTTAAATAAATCTACCTTCGTATTGTGTGAACAAATATTCTGCCAAAAATTGCGAAAAAACTTTTCTTTTCTGGTGATGTAATGTACACTTACTTCTCTAAAGCTCCCTTTGAAGTTCTCTGAAGGAAAACAACACTGCTGTCCATTTAGACATGCAGCTCACACATCTTCTTTTCGTACTACAAAGTTTTCGCCTTTGTAGACCGTAAATATATCACAATGTTAGTACGTGATGTAGTCACTGCGTGAAAGTATTTCACAGGAATAGTGACGTCACGTAACTTGATACCTTAACTTCGAAATAGTGACGGAGCGGAGGGCGGTTCGGAGGAACTGCAGCTGAGAGCATTTTGGGCGCTTTCGCGTAGTCGCAGAAAGAACCTATTAGCTTCGTCATGTCCGTCCATCTGTCTGCGTCTATCAGCGCAGTCCCCACTGTACGGATTTACGTTAAATTTGGTATTGGGGACTTTTATGAAAATCTATCGAGAAAATATAATTTAGTTAAAATCGGGAACAAATATCGGGAAATTTATATGAAGTCCTAAGCACATTTTATTGTAGCCGGCGACACTAAATCGCCACAAATGCTCTGCCTTCGAATGAAATGGTATCAGGCTGTAAGGATAACCGAGGGGATATAAACATTATATTAACGCGCCATAATATTATGTTATTTGCAAGATACATATTTTGATCGTCGCGTATTGTCACGCGTCACTTGAACAGAACAAGGGGGCGCGGAATAGACCACCTGTTCACGCTGTATTTATTATATTCAGTAACCCAAACACGGCCTGGTTTTCATAGTTTAATAAAGACACTGATAGAACAAAGGTTACTGCTATTACGCTTTTTCCCAGAAAAAAAGTCAGTACTATAATATCAACTGAGATATGAATTCCAACCCCGTATATTATTAATGTTTTGTATTATAGTAATATTTAGTCTTCATGGACGCGAAAAATATGAAAACATTGTAAAAAAGAAGTAAGATAATGCTTTGCTAAAACCAATTATGTCAGGATTCCTAATATTAATTTCTCTTAATCCCATTTTAAATTTATGTCTGTCATTCAATATATGCTAATTCAATTCCATATCGTTTTTAAACTTCAAGATTTCACATTCAGTGTCGTTGTAACACTAAGTGACTTAACTCAGTGTCATTGTCATCATTCCGCATTCACAGTCACAAACATTTTCAAAACATTTGCTCCATTCGTGTATGAATTCAACGGAGTTAGAAAGCGAATGTAAATCAATTGATACTATTGAAACAAACAGAAGTGACTATTATTCGTCCAGGTGCTGATTTTTTCCCTGTAGTATCACACAACAAAATCAATACAACGGTACCGTACCTACGGTACTGGAGCTGAATTATTTTTTCGTGTAACGTGAAACAATGAGTCTCAGCCGACACAAATAATGGGAACAATTTGCATTGAATGCTACAATACATTTGGGTCCCCCCTGCGTGGTTTACTATACAAAAGCAGGGAACATATAGGACGAAAATAATAAAATGCAAAGCTACCTTCTATGTACACCCTGTACTAGATCTACTCAAATATACCAACGACTACTTAGAAGCTCTCCCAGGACAATTGCAAAAAGCGACAGTTAGCCCGTCATGTCTGTCCATCCATCTGTCAGCATAAGACATCACAATTTCCACTGGACTACTTTCGTGAAATTACATATTTGTTACTTTCTACTACAATTTGTCGTAACATTCTGATTTTGGTTACAATCAAGCAAAAATAACAGACACTTCGTATGAAGACGCACGTAAATTTATCATAATATGTCACCGTGATTGCTCTCAATAATTGACAGTCTGCATTTTCTGTGAGGTAAGATCTAAGGTTGCAGATATAAGCAAACACTCGAGAATTTTCCATTGTAAATATCACCGCTTTCAAAGTAAATACAAGACAAAGATAGCCCACCGTTTACCAGATATCGATTATGATAAATTGCAAATCTATTTTAATAGGCGGAGGGAATTTACTGTATGTTGTGTACAAAGTGAAGAGACTCATTTCAAATACTCGCACCTGCAAAATCTTCCTCGAAAATAGTTAAAACTTTATATAATCCGGAACAATAACAGAGTGAAGGCGCCAGAAATGTTACATAATGCTTTCCTTTCACAACTTATTTTTTAAAGTTCTCCAAACATTTCAATGTACCCCATCAAATTGATCCTATACTTATTTCTTCATCTTTGTAAAACATCTGCAAATCACATTTCCATAAACCCATTTCCAATATCTTCAAGAAAGTACGTACGCCCGAACAAAAACAACTCCTCCGTCGTTTGAAGAAGATATCGCGTCTACATGGACTTGGTGTCTAATGGCTGTTGACCTTGAAAACAAAGTCCGTTCAGGTGCGGTCGGGCGCAGTGTGCCTGCTGCAGTGAAAGGGCTTTAATCGGTTGAGGGAGCAGTCGTTCAGTAACAATAGTAAATTTGCCCCTATACACTTCCTGAAGGCATACAGGGAAGTGGAGGTATAGCTCTATTCATTCTTAACTTCTTTAATAGATATGAATGGTCAGCTTCACAACACCGGCTGCTTTGTCGCCGGAGTAAATGCCCGCCGTATCCATGGAATAGGAGGCCGGGTGGGCCAGAGAGAAGGTCTTGGCGGTTTTGATAAGAAATAAATTTTTTGCCCCTGCCGGGATTAGAACTGCCGATCGTCCAGCCCAGCAGTCGGTCGGTTCCGCTTCCGATATGGCCACAGGTGTATGACTTGGACACAGAAATGCATCAACCGTTAGTTTTAACTAATTGCTAGAAACGCTTTCAATGTGACCCTAGGTGTGACATTTACACACAGTAGATCATTCTGTAATTTCATGAAATTTCTAGAAGGACTTCCAGTGCGACTACAAACGTGCAACTTGAAGCAACCTGCAGTTTTAACTAATTTCTATAAGCGCTTTTAATGTGACTAGAAGCATGTAACTGACAAAATCGAAAGAGATCAGCCCGTAATTTTACTAGTTTTAGAAGTACTTCCGACGTAACCACAAGCGTGCAAATTGCACAAGTATGGAACTGCTAGAAGTGCTCTTAACCCTTTAAAGCTCAATGGTTAATTTACGTACCACCAGTTTTAACATTCAGAAATTTTTCCTATTGCGTATTTCTGTGTTTTGTGTGAATCTCATAACAAACCGCTTTCATTTCCTTGTACAACATCAACTGATTTGGTTTTATAACTGAGGAGTGTGTTTACTACGCAGTACGAACTGACTCTTTAAACATACGTTAGGCTAAACTTAGTCTTTAAGAAGTACTGTTCTGCCTTTAGTTACGTAACAAACACGTACGTACGAAAGTTGTAAAAATAATTGACCAAAGTCAACATAATCCATCACCAATATTGTAGAATCCAAGTAGTATACAATTAATACCATAATTGTCCACAACATTTCATCAACTATTTAAGGAACTCTACAAACAGGTACAAAACTTAAAACATATGAGTATACATGATAAGTAGTTTGGTTTGTGGTTATTTTGTTTTCCATTTTCTAACTACGTAAAATCAACAGGAATAAAAAGCCATTCATTGCAACTCGATAAATTGTTTCTTTAGCAGTTGACTTAGTTCTAAATAATAAGAGTTTCGAAGATGATCTTACAAAGTAATATAGATCTAAAACATATTCCCATATGAAATATGCTGTCTATACGAATCCTGATGGAAGAGGATTTACTGTATCGTTACTAAGCGACACATTTTTTGTTGGAAGGTAATGATGAAAAGTGAGCAAACTCTGCAGCCAAAGAATTCCTCGGTACAAGCTACACGTTCAACTGGACTACACGATCTTTTCCTTTCCCCTTGCCACCTCGAGGTTTATATTCTAAACTTCTTATCAAACTGTGAAAGAGGCGTTCATTCCGATCCGTTCTGCTGTTGATTCGAACAGTAACTGAACGACAGTCTATTGTGTCCGGACAGTGCTGTTTAACGAGATATTGTGGTCGGGTAACGTAAGAGATCGCCTGCTGGATTTCTCTCTGCTACTGTACTATTTGTTATCGAAACTTCCGGCAAGAAAGACACTTCACGCAGCGCACAAAGGAAGTTAGGCCTTGTCGCCAAGTTTTATTGACCGAACAAGACGGAGGCAAGCGGCACTTACGTAGCCTCCTGAACTTAGAGAAACTGGCAATAAACTTGTTGCAGTTGTAGAAAGAGGACCGCAAAGGGGAGAAAACAAAGAAATTGGGAGAGAAAGAAAGTAACGGAACTTGGAAGGAAAGAAAACGAAGGAAGATGAAACAAAGAAACCCCAAAAGGAAACAACAGCAAAGACAACGGACAAATGAAGTACAGAAGAGAGCAGGAGGGTAATATCGGAGAACTTATGGAGAAAATAAGGAAAGAAAGAAGTAAAAAGAACACTCTAGTCAGAGTTCAAAGAGAAGGAAAAGCAAAGGATAAAGAAGGGAAAGTAAGAATGATAAACTTAAAGAAAAAGAAAGCAAATGAAACCAAATATATAAAAGAGAAAAGTGTCAAAGTAGCTAATAATTTAGGCCATATAGATATGAAAATGGACGGAAGAAACGCCATACAACTGGGTGACGTTGCAGGCAATATGCGTCATCTCATGGACTTGGAGCGCAATCAAATGGCAGAGGGACTTCTTAAAATTGTTGTAATGACGGAGACACATGTTACAGCTCTTTATTCGCCTAATGGTTTAAGTGGAAAAGGCGAGAATTAAATTTACTTAAGTGTCGTGTACTCTTAAGCTCTCGATGAAAGAAGCAGAACTTCCTATATAAGAACTGTCAACTGTAGGCGAGGCCAAGCAATTTGCACATCATGTCTGTAGTTTGTAAAGTGCAGAATAGCAGGAGAGACAGCATGATCTGCTGAACCAAGCAGTCTAAATGAATCAACATTAGCTCATTTCGACATTTTGCTTCTTATAACATAAAACATCACACACATTTCTCTACACGTAATAACAATTTTAAGGCTAAATTTACATAAATACTCTTTAGCAGTTCTGTTCTTACCGCTTGATATTACGAAGTAATCTCCATTTCAAAACCAAAAGATCTGTCCTTTTTATGGAAATAATTCCTCTTTATTGTGTGAATCGCGAGAAATTCGTAAGTATATTGTGTAGGCAAAATGAAGAGTTTGTAGAGTTAAAGTGGATGTTACACGTATTAGGCAGTGTGATTTAAAGGTAAAAATGTAAAAGATGGTAAAGTTCGCCGTCTAACAGGCCATGAAGACCCAGAAGTGGAGTAGAGGTATAGCTGTACTCTTTCTTTAACCTCAGCGCTATATGGGGGTGGGTGGTTAACGCCACGCCCCGGCCGTTTACCTCCGGGAAAGAGACTCGGTACCCTCTGTACAATAGGTTGGGTGGACCTCGGGGCCTGTCTGGACGTGTAGGGAAAATCTCGTCCCCACGGGAGTTTGAACCCCGGTAATTTAGAAGTTTAACTCTCAAAGCGCAGCCCTTACTCTACGTACCTTTTGTGCACAAAATTGAGCCCTTAAAAGATTGCGATTCTGTAACTGGAAGTAACGTAAGCGTAAATCTGATGTCATAATTCCACTCATCCATGACTTCTTGCACTTGTCAGTATGCAGCGTTCTTGTACTTTCCAGAACTCATACTTAAAGTTACATACTCTAGAGAGCTGTTAAGCAAAGATGCCACTACATCTGTCTAACTAGAAGAAAAACATGGATTAACGGATGTTATTGTCTTTGCCGAGACAGGTGAGTGGGTTGCACTGCAGAACGAATGTAAAGACTATATATTGACGTGGATAACCACAGCTGCCGGCAGACAAGTGGGTAGCAAAAGACCTGTGAGAAATACCTGGCGGTCTACTGAAAACAAATCGCTGCAACAGGGTTGCAGTACGTTACCAAGTAATCTACTAAGACTTAATGAGCTTTGAATTCCTTAATAAAAGTGCGGTCAACGCAGAAATAGTAAAATAAAATTCCAGTCATCTTGGACCCTCAAAAAGTTACAGAACTGTAACAATAAATCTACTGTACAGAGAGTTGTATTCTTTCTTTGCAGTGTTCATATACTTTATCTTGGATCTTAACACAGAATTTTTCGGTGATCGATGTGGGTTCTACAAAAACGGCTTATGGGAAATGTTTCTTGTCATGTCGCACAAGATATGACCCACGTGCTGTGTTAGTGTTTGTAATGTGCCATGTTTTTACATAAAAAGAGTTCTAGCAGACAAGCGTTGATGTGACGGTCAAGTATACCAGTTCCATTCATGGTATCGGCACTTTCTTTTGCAACAATTTACCCACACGAATAGGCTTTCTATTTGACCTGTATACTTATAGTATTCAATTGTATAATTCGAAAGTGATTCCTGCTGCACTGACGAGGGTACAATTGCAGGAGAATTAGACATTTCTGTAATCTTCCGTAATTTATTTTTCATTGGCGCAATGACTTAAATCAGGCTTACGCCGCGGTGTAGGTGAGATCTTCGCTCTTCTGGGATGTTACGCGGCGTAGATTGTTAGTTATTTACTGACGTTTCGGAACAACCTATCGGTCCCATCTTCAAGGGTCAAGCAGTCTTGAATAGTTATGCTCCTGGAGGAAGGGCGGTAAAAGGAGGGGAAGAAGAGACGTATACAGGGCATCAGGGCGGTTACTAGACATTTCCTAAAAGATCTGTGGGTCGGGGGGGGGGGGGGATCATCATGTTTAGAGAAGTCAGCTTTGTGAAAGGAAGTCCTGTTTATTCAGTGAGAATTCACGTAAGGCGACCCTGTTAGCCATCGTCTCACTGCAGTCAGACACTGCATTGAAAGGAAGAAATGTAGAACCTCATATGCTATCAGTATTCGTGGATGCCATCCAAAGCACGTGCTACTTCTGTCAGTTCATAATATGTACAGCCTGCTCCTGTGGCTCTTCATCTCAGTTACTGTGGCAGCAACATGGCCGGCCCCGGCCAGCTGTCACTGTGATGTCTTGTGGGAATTGTGGAAGCAGGATAGTTCTACGGTAGGCAGTATTTCCCAGCATACGTTTCAAATATTCACCTGCGTATGCATACTGCACGCGTGTTTAAACTGGAGTAAGGTTAACTTCGTAGGAGTTACGTAATGATGTACGTCGCTATCAGATGACGCACCCTCCAGTAGTTTTGATAGACTTCATACGGCGCACATAAGCCCACCTCAACTGATCGTCACGTGACTTGTAGAGTTACGAGGGGAACTGCACTTTCCTCGATTCATAAAAGTTTTTCCATTTCTAACTATAGCCTACTTTAGAATACATTACACAATATATTTGGCAAGCAATTATCATCATTATTTCTTCCAGTGGTAATGTTGGTAGTAGTAACAGTAGTAGTAGTAGTAGAAATAGTAGTAGTAGTGGTGCTGTTGGTGATGGTGTTACTGGTATGGTAGTGGTTGTGGTGGCGGTCCTGATATAGTAGTGATGGTGGTTGTGGTAGTATGGTGGTGCTGGTATGGTAGTCGTGATGGTAGTAGTAGCAGTAGTAGTAGTAGTATAGTAGTAGTGCTGTTGGTGATGGTGGTACTGGTATGGTAGTGGTTGTGGTGGTGGTCCTGATATAGTAGTGGTTGTGGTTGTGTAGTACTGGTGGTGCTGGTATGGTAGTGGTTGTGGTGGTGGTCCTGATATAGTAGTGGTTGTGGTTGTGTAGTACTGGTGGTGCTGGTATGGTAGTCGTGATGGCAGTAGTAGTGGTAGTAGTAGTAGTAGTAGTAGTAGTAGTAGTAGTAGTAGTGCTGTTGGTTGTGTGGTACTAATAGTAAAAGTATGGTAGTGGTTGTGTGGTGGTGGTGGTACTGGTAGTGCTGGTATGGTAGTGGATAGTGGTACTAGTAGTAGTAGTGTAGTAGTAGTAAGGAAGGAAAACCCTATAAAATGTTTACATATTTCGCAAATTACGACGGTATTGTAGTATCAGTAAGTGTCAGTACACAACCTGGATATAATTGTCTATTTCTGATTACTTCTTCATCCACTGTAATCACAAACCCGCAGTTGGATGCTGATAAAACAGCTGGAAGTACAGTGTGTGTGTCCTTACTTCATCGATTCTGCTTGACGAACGCGTAAAGCATGTGGATCGTTATTTGATTACTACTGAGTCAAAGAAGAAGGAGCGATATGTGAAACGTGGCCATAATAAGTGAATTTTGCAATAGCACGTACCACTTAATGTTCAGTACAGTGTGTACTTATTTCTGTACTTTTCATGACATGGTCATTTGAGGATCTGAGCCTTAGAAGGGAAGAATTAAATAATCATACACGCTGAAGAAATTTATTGGTAAATTGCGGTTATGACTGAATTGGCCCGCCGTCAGATCAAGTAATAAATTTCTGTGAACACGATGTTGACCCTAAGGGTTCTGTAATAGCAGAGACATTTTCATTGCTGAGAAGTGTCAATTTTTCAACAAAGACTTCCGAAGTGTAATTTTAACTAACTTTTAGTTGTTTGTCGGACATTTAGGTATTTGTTTCTAGTTGCTTAGTGATAATTCACATGTTAGTAACTGGTTCAATAATCATTAGCTAGAATTTATTATTTTTTATATTTATTACTTATATATATATTATTATTTAATTATAATAAACTGCTTTGAATTATTAATAAGTAGATTTTAAGAATATTTTATTTTCACGTTTCAGTACCCTTGCACACAATAACAATATCGGAAAACATGGTAGTTGTTGAGACTTTAATTCTTTCGCTGTCTACCGTTTAATATAAATCAGAAGGCACAGGTGCAATGTGTTTTGCTTTTGATTGTAAATCATTTGAAATGAATGCTTAACCATTGGCTTTATTACAAATTCTAATTTTGTTAATCGGATATTGTTGCCGGATTTCGCAATTACACCGCATTTCAATTAAGCTTACTTGAATTTTTTGCATAAACCGTTAATCTCTGAATTTTCTAACCGCAGCCAACATCGGCACGATAAGCCGGAATAATTTGAAATAGTCTCTAACGTCATGTTATCCTATAAAATGCTATTTTTCTTCAAAAATTTACTTTCATATGCATGCAATATTCATTGTTAGTTGCACGTAAATTTCACCGATAAAATTTGGAATTCTTTAACTTAATAATGGAAAGGCAGAAGAAGTATATATGCTGAAATTTTAAATTTGAATGTTGCTAATTGCGTAGTAAAATATAAATCTCTGGTATCAGTGGCATTATTCTTAGCAATTAACAACGGCAGATATTTCGCTTATTACACAGTATTCAGCTGTCTTTAATGAATTTCTGAATCGAATCCACAGATGGTACATACTGGCTTTGCTTTCCGTATTCCCTAAGTAAAATTGCTCTAAGTTAGCCTACGTAAGCTAGAACTAACTCCGTGGAGCACGTCCTCAGCTGGTCAGAAATTTCCCGCATTTTATGGAAACTGAAGGTTCATTACCGCATTCACAAGAGCCCGCCACCTGTCCATATCCTGAGCCATATCAATCCAGTCCATGACCCCCATCACACTTCTTGAAGATCCATTTTAATATTATCCTCTCCTCTAGGCCTACTTCTTCCAAGTGGCCTTTTTCCCTCAGGTCTCCCCACCAAAACCCTGCATGCACCTCTCCTGTCTGCCATACGTGCCACATGCGCTGCCGTCTCATCTACATAAGTTACAGGTACCTTAAAACTTTAAGGCTTAGCGATTACTTTATGTGCCACCAGGTTTAACGTTTTAGAACTTTCCTACATTCATTTAATCACTGTTTCCGGAATTGAAGATGTGCGTGGAAAGAGATGGTTTTTATTCTACAGGGAATAATAATGAAGTAATTTTATGCCAGATAAACAAGGGCGTTAGTTATATCAGTGGAGAACTCTCGACAATCCTAAGGGACAGATTAATACTGAGTTAATTGTAGACACCAAAGATGGCGAAGTTGGATATTTTCCAATGGAGTTATATTTTAGTAGTGTTAATCGAGGCGATTCAAGATGTATATATGGGTTGAGTTCACTGTGTACGTTTGTGTGCGGGGTGGGGAGTGTGCCCGTGAGCGCGAGTACGTGTAACAACCGAACGTCTTCAAACAGTATATATAATTGTTAAGTACTGTACACATGCAAGCAATTGGCACATGGATTATCTGACCTTAATAAAGTATACGGATGGTCGTACCGAAACGTCGTACAGGAAGGTAAGATAAGTACCAGTATTTTGATTTACAGTTAGAAAACCTCAACAAAATTTTACAAATATTGTATGCTTTTCATCATAATTACTAACTACGCTTCAATATACATTAACGCTTCAAAGAAAGAGAGAGAGAGAGGGGGGGGAAGGGTTTCATTTAACAAGGTTCTCTGTTGCCAAGGTTATGTGCAACGTCTGTAGTAGACGCATTAAATATGGGTCTGGAGCATTGGTTGAATAATATTGATAGGGGAAAATCGAAGCACTCAGAAGAACCTCTCCCATTTTCACTTTATACACTATAAATCCCACAAAAACAATGAATGGGAATAAAATATCACGCTGTTTCTTCCCCAAGAAATAATAGAGGAAGGCGAAAGTCGTCCTGTGCACATCTTGAAGACGTATTGGAGTGTGGAGGTATAGTTCTCTTCTGAAAGGCTCAATGGACGGTAGATTGGACAACTGCAAGCCTTCTTTCTACTCGTACGCAAGATAATACAAAAGTTGTTGAACTGCTGATATTATAAACCAATGTTCCGAGTTAGTTTCCAACCCTTGACCTCTGTATTAGAACGGTCGGACGCAGTAGGAGTGCCAGACTTCGCAACAAAGTGGATCGCCAGGTTTCGCACTGTCTTTTCAGCAGCAGGTACACTGAGCGCCTGCAGACATGGGTTAACTTGCCCAAGTTGCAGTAAATTAACTCCATGGAGCAGAGTCCTTCTTGAGAACCTAGCAGGTCGAGAGCTAGTCAAGAAATTGCCCGCGTTTTATGGAACCCGAAAGTTCATTACCGCAATCACAACAGCCCGCAACCTGTCTCTATCCTGAGCCATATAAATCCAGTCCATGCCCCCCCCCCCCGAAGATTCATTTTAATATTATCCTCCCATCTACGCCTGTGTCTTCCAAGTGGTCTCCTTCCTTCAGGTCACTCCACCAAAATCCTATATGCACATCTCTCCTCACCCATACGTGCTACATGCCCCGTCCACCACATTATTCTTGATTTGAACACCCGAATAATTTTTGGTGATGAGTACAGATCATCAAGTTCCTCGTTATGTAGTCTTCTCCACTCCCCTGTTACCTCGTCATTCTTAGGCCCAAATATACTCCTCAGCACCCTATTCTCGAACACCCTCAGCCCATGTTTCTCCCTCAGTGTGAGAGACCAAGTTTCACACCCATACAAAAAAAAAGGCAAAATTATAGTTCTGTGTATCTTAATCTATGTATTTTTGGATAGCAAACTGGAAGACAGAAGATTTTGCACCGAATGATAACAAGCATTCCCCGACTTCAATCTGCTCTTAATTTCTTCCTGAATGGAATTTCGATCCGTTAGGTTTGTTCCCAAATATTTGAACTGTTCCACCCTTTCAAATGATTTATTATCTGTCTTTATGTTGTGATTGTGTCCTGCATTCTAATCTTTAGACATGACCACGTACTTAGTTTTCTCAGCATTTACTTGTAGACCAATCTCCTTACTAGCGACTACGAAAGCTTCTGTGTTTTTCTTTATAGCATGTACGCTTCCGCCCAATATATTAACATCATCAGCATAAACTAGAAGCTGATGTGTATCATTCAATTTCAAACCCTCCTGGTTTACCTGAACCCTCCTAATGGCATATTCCAAAGCAAAGTTGAAAAGCAATGGCGGTAAAGCATCTCCTTGTTTCAAACTATTTTTAATAGGAAATGTGTCAGACAAATGTTTGCCTACCCGGACTCTGCTATAGGTTTCATTTAAACACTTTCTTACTAACCTTACTAGATTTATGGGGATACCAAATTCAATGACAATATTATACAAAACCTCCCTCCTAACTGAATCATAGGCTTTCTTGAAGTCTATAAATAGTTGATGCACTGCCTCATTGTATTCCCATTTTTCGGAAGTACAGGGTAAGCACAATAGAATGGTGCGGTTTCAAAAGTGAATAAAAAATGTATTTCTCACCTTACACGGGCACAACATACACCGTCAGCGGCTGCAACTGTCCAAGTTTCTCATTGGTAATTACAATCCTTCCATGTGTGCACCTTGGGTCACACGACACACATCCACACGGTAATCAAACTCATCCCAGACCCGGTGTAGCATGTCCGCTGTAATGGCCTGCAGTGCATGCGTTATCCGATCACGAATTTCATGGATGGAAGTGGGCAATGGTGGTACATAAACGCTGTCTTTAACGAACCCCCAAAGGAAGAAATCGCACGGTGTAAGATCTGGCGAACAGGGTGGCCAAGGGAGAAGGTTCTTGTCTCCATTTGCAGCAGCACGTCCGATCCAGCGCTGTGGAAGAACACGAAGAACGCGGCCACGCAGTAAGCATGAAAAGCGAACTGCTAGTAGCGCATGAGACACTTGGACAGTTGCCGCCGCTGACGGTGTATGTTGTGCCCGTGTAATGTGAGATATAAATTTTTAATTCACTTTTGAAACCGCACCATTCTTTTGTGTATGTCCTGTATTTGACGAATGCAGAATATATGATCAGTAGTAGACCTGTTACGTTTAAATCCACACTGATGCTCCCCAATAATTTCCTCTGCATATGGAGTTAACCTTGACAGAAGGATGTTGGATATAATTTTGTATGTGGTTGATAAAAGTGCTATGCCTCGATAATTACTGCAATCTGTTTTATCGCCCTTCTTATAAATAGGTACAATGATTGACTCCTTCCACTGCTCAGGCAATTCCTCTTTATTCCAAATAGAATTAATACGTTGATGGATCTCAGAACGAATTGTCCTACTTCCTGCTTTAATCAGTTCTGCTGGAATTTGGTTCATACCTGGTGATTTATGTCTTTTTAACTTTTCAATAGTCATCTCAACCTCAGAGGCACTGGGCTCAGGCACCAGTGGCTCTGCTGTATGTATTTCACTCTGCCTAACATCATTAACCCCATGTACATTCAATAGCTGAAAGAATAGATTCCTCCACCTAGCCAAGATACTGTGGGGTCTGCAACCAGATCACCCTTCTCATCCTTTACTACATTATTTCTGGGCTGGTAAAACTTCTTAAAGTCATTTATGCCCCTACACAAGTCTCTGATATTCTTGTTCTTACTGTTTGTTTCAAGTTCATTAACTTCAGCTTTCAGATACTCCTTTTTATTCCTGAAATGTGTACTAGCTTCAGAATATGTGCATTATTTGGTTTGGATACTGTAACCACTGTATTTTAGCCTGCTTCCTTTGATCTAAAAATTTTGAACATTCTTCGTCAAACCATGGTTTATGCTGTTTCCTTTCATGCATCCCTAGACTGTCTTTAGCTGATAATTAATGTTTTCCCAAGCCCTATTTATGTCCTCACTGGCATTTAAGTTCTCCAAAGCTGCAAACCTGTTTGAGATCTTTATCTGATACTGTTTCCTAACCTCTAGTTCACTTAGCTCCTTGAGATTAAATCTCTCGGCATCAAACTTCTGTGCTGCTTGTTTAATTACCGCAAGTCTTTCCCTAAATTTTGCAACCACCAGATAGTGATCAGTATCACAGTCAGCTCCCCTGAAAGATCGCAAATCGAGTATACTTGAATGCCCTCTCCTATCTGTCAATACGTGGTCAATCCGATTATGAGTCTTCCCATCAGGAGAGGTCCAGGTGTATTTATGAATATTTCGATGCAGGAACATCGTGCTCTTAACAACTAGATTTTTTGATGTGGCAGAGTTTACAATTCTAACACCGTTATAATTACCATCCTCATGTAAACTCTCATTCCCGATCGTCGGTTTGAAAGTATCCTCCCTCCCCAATTTTGCATTAAAATCTCCTAACATAATTTTCATATTGTACTTAGGAAAATGATCGAAAACCTCTTCTAATTCCTCATAGAAACTGTCCTTTGAGTCATCACTTTCCTCCTCAGTTGATGCATGCACATTCAGAACAATGATATTACACCAGCGACCACTCAATACCATATATATGACATCCTATCACTAACAATCTCTACTGTCTTAATTGCTGATACTATTATCTGATGTACAAAAAAACCTGTTCCCAATTGATGATTTTTAGTTCCTTTTCCATAAAAAAAGTATAATCCCCTGCCCTTACTGTGCCTCCTTTGTCCCACCTAACCTCCTGCATACCCACTGAATCTAATCTATACCTCGCTAATTCCCTGGCCACTGTCATAAGTGACCCTGAACTATACAGGCTCCGCGTTAACCCAGTACGAATTTGGCCTGTAGATAACTGTCCTTGAAAGATACTGTCTCTTTACGCATGTGATTTAAAGTTGAATTACATGCACCTGGTGCCGGTGTAAGGCTGTTTATCACTAGGAAAATATAACGTTGTTCCTGCTATGCTGAACTAAACGTCTCAGAAAAATGAGTGTGGGGAGTGGAGTTACAGGGATAGCAACCAGCATTCATACCTGGACACTAGATAGAGGTGAGGTGTTAGCTTCATTCCCAGGGAAACAGACTGGTATTCAATGCACAGGAGGCTCGGTGGTTATAGATCAGGTCTGGCTAGTGCACGAAATAGAAAAATTTCCGCCTCTTCTAAGAATGGTACCTCTCTCTAGCTCACAGTTACATTTTAAAATTCATCATCGGTGCTAAATGATACACATTTAAAAATTATTATTATTATTATTATTATTATTATTTATACTTTAAATGATCGTAGGTGCCACTTAGACGCCCTTTTTTACTTAATGTTTACAATCGTTCAAAATTTTGCCCTACACTTTTGGAAACTTTTGGCCTTCGTTTGCCGAATCGAAATTTCAGAGATTTTAAACTGTTTCATGTTAACTTAAACCGTCGCAACTGCCCTTCCGCTAAATGCGCTTCGGCGGCTAATGCCATCAGTAGGGATAATTGTATGTTCAATGGAAGGTCTGTATTGATTAATGACTTGTTATTAATGTAAATCATGAACTCGACGCTGTAGTTCGGTCACTGCGACATTTTTAAATCGTCATCTATGTTTTGTCAGGGTACTGGATTTTTGCCCCAGTACTTCTTTTATATTGTTTTACTACATATTTGTTTTGTTTCTTTAGTGTTTTGTCTTGTGTATTTGAACTGTTTTGTATTTTATTTGTACTTTTGTGCTGGCTTTGTAATTGGCACTTTTATTATTAAGTCTGCATGTTAATAAATACCCATTGAATTGAATTGAGTTGAATTATCGAGTCTAATGTGATATTTATCTTCCTTTTTTTCTAATTTCATGTCGGTGGACTTTCATCATACAACTACATTTAAGACCCTTGCTTCCCACGCTTACAGACTATAGCAAATGCTTTTTTTTTTAATGATTGCAACAGACCGTTATGTGTGGGCAGAGGTTGTGAATGGTGTTCCTTTGATTCACTATTGAAAACCCATGCCCTTGCGATGTAGGAAATTTCAAATCCCCTGCCAGCATATTGAACGATGGAGTTGCCGCCCGGTCACACCATAACGTACTTCTGGACTTCAACGAAGTTAAGAACCCCATTAAGGAACCAGCAGCCTTCGGTGTAGAAGTGGATTACAGCAAGAAAATCGATCATCTAGCGCAGAGCATATAAGTCGTTGTTCCATAGTGGGGGAAATAAAATTGTACTCCAAGTATGTGAAGTGAAGCATTAAGGTCTAGTTATATTTCTGAGTAATTCAGAAGGTCCTGACCGTGACAACAAGCGTGTGTAGAGAATAATTTTAAACTAACGCTGGACATTTTTGTAAAGTCAACTAGTTCGTGTAATGAGTTTGCCTCTAAGAAATACATATTGTGTGTCCGGGATCTTGTAGCTCACGTCATTTTTTTGTGGAGAAGGGTCCCGTAGCAGAAGCTGCGTAGGCACCGCAGCCTTAAGGCTTATTGTGCAACCCTGTGATGAAGATGAAGAGAAAGATGATTAGTTTTTTTCATTTTTTCAAGTAATGGAGCAACGGTGGAATGAAATTGACAGGGGAAAACCGAAGTACTCGGGGAAAAAACCTGTCCCATTGCCACTTTGTCCACCACAAATCCCACGTGGACTGACCCGGGATCGAACCTGGGCCTCCGCGGTGGGAGGTCGGCGAATAACTGCCTGAGCCATGGCAAGGCCTACCTCACGTCATAGTAAAATTGTATAGTGGCTAGAACTTTATAGCAATATTGAAACAAAGAAATTAAAGTGTACACACCTAAATTAAGGAAAGTCTGCGAATGAACATTCAAACTGTATCCAAAAATCGTACCGCAATACCAGGAAATCACTCTCAAAACACTGCCTGCCTCTACGCAATGGCAAATTTAAGCAGTACATTTCATAACCTTTTACAGGGTTTTTTCTATCAGAGCCTCGGTTTTAAAGAGGAAACAGGACAGTCAGATAATCTAATGTGCATAAAACAATATTCATTGGCCAAAAACTATAATTTACATTGTGTGCAGTCCCTTACATGTGTGTTCTACGTATATCATGGATTACATCAGTGACTTCGTATCTGTATGCTCGCGTCACACTGGTGCTCCACGAATTTCCACCACTGAAATTGACTGAAGTTGCTCTCTTCCGAATTCGCAGAAAAATAACAGTTAATGCATAATATTTTCTCACACCTATATTTTTCTTGCAAAATCTTATGTACAAGGCGTGACCTATTTCGGATGCAGTTGGACAGACGGCTGAGTGCGTTCTGAATAGATGTGTAAAAGAAAAACCCAATTCTGGGAAATGAGGCTGTGAATTTACTAAGACCTTTTTCTAGAACTTCCTTATAGAAAGGGGTTTTAGCACTTGTCACCACAAAAACAACAGGGAGCAAAGAGGACTAACTAACTAACTATCACAAAAACAAACTTTCGAAGCCAACTGAAAGCAGAGCAAAGATTAAGACGCACCCTTTCAAATATACAATCACGGTTTGACGAACGTTAAAAAGCTTGTACAAAGTCAAGTTTCAGAGTTATGTACAGAAAACTGCTTTAATCTTGTGCTTCCTTTCTAATATTTGTGCTTTTCCAAAAATACTTTGTAATTCTAACAAGTAAAATAATTATTAATCATATTTTTATACTGTTATTTTGTACAAGTACCTAATTTTCAAGTGTCAACTATATTTTAATGAAAATGATTTACTTACTTTGTTGACAACACTGAAACAAATAAAAGGGGGTATATTTGGGATTCGAAATTCAATTACGGGTTGCGAAACTCTCCCAGAGTTAATCTGGATTCAGGTTGCAAAATTTAGGAACCCTGCTACCGTACATCTTTTTTTTTTTGCCAGCAATAATTTCCTATTTGAAATGATGGCAATTTTCACAATGTTCCTCTTAGAGTACCATGTCTTTCATGTGATCCACTAACTGCAAATCTTCAGGAATGTAAAAGAATTCATCTTCCTCGTAGGCTAACATCAATAATTTATGTGCTTTTATAATGTATTTAGTTCATCGTTACTAATAAATCGATTATTATTAATTACACTTCATTGAATGTAGCTACTACTAGGACGCTGATGAACTCGGCAGAATTAAGACCTTCAGAAGTACGTGATAGGAGAATATATATGACAGAATTGTTATTTGTGTTGCAAAAAAATTTGCCTGTTTAAAAGTACAGGTCAATTAATAGCCGGATCACTCCTTTGCTTCTTGATTGAAAACATGCACAAAAATTCGGCCAAGTTTAATTTAAAATGGAAATTAAGTTCTTTCAGTACATGTACTCTATTTCGTTATCGGAGAACGTGTAGCTATGTGGCCTAGTGCCGCGTAGCTGCATAATCATGTTTGTTGCACAAAGATCAAAAACTCTGCCCTCTGTTGTGTTTAAAAACACACATTGGAATTAGTAATCCCCACCACGGCACTGAACCCTGGTAATCCTAATTCTGTATCCTGTATTCATTCCACAAACCGCCGTGTTTTCTGATGTACATGATTAAGTGAATACAATGAGTTTGTTGAATGAGTGAGTGAAATGTGCGAATGAGCGCTGTGACTATGTCAAGTGTGTGAGTTGCTGAGTTATGTGAGTGGGTTGTGGGTTGTGGGGGTGATGAGTAAATGAAATGTGCGTGCGAACGAGTTGGGCGAGCGACTGAGGTAGGTAAGGAGTCGGTCATCTTGATGAGCCTCTGTGAGTGATTGGAGTCAAGTATGAATAAATTTAGTTTTTTGAGTAATTAATACGGCGATTAAATTGTGTCAGTGAAAGGATGGAGTTACAGTAGTCCCTCGGTCGTCCGGACTGTATGGGGGGAGTGGTGGTATGGATTACTCAGGAATCCATACCACCGAGGAGAAAATCCGTGGTATAAGTACCGTACAACACATCCTCACTCAGTGCTAAACTCCTTAAAGTGGAAATTCTGTACCTAACAGTATATAATAATAATAATAATGTACTGTAATAATAATTTCAGCAGGAAATACTGGGCTATATTTTGCCCAAAATTGTCCGGACCATCCGAAGATCCGGATTACCGGGCTTCGGATTACCGAGTTCTGGATTACTGAGGGAGAACCATATTTGGCAAAGTGGATGATTGAGTGATAGTTTGGAATCCCTTATTTTCAAACTGTTCGCAGTTTCTTACTATCTTAATCAGATCGACAAGGATCCGTATTTTGAGGAACTGATGAACATTTAGAAGACACAGTAGTCGTGACTATTTTAAATTATCGCTGTAATACGAATATTACAGGAAGGGAATAATGTTAATTTCAAGACCGATACAAAATATGTCCTTTGGCACAGGTTATCTGTAGCGTATGTGATTAGTCATCTTATTTAGTTCTTGGAGGCCTGGTTCAATCCCGCTGTTGCAGAATTTTTAGACGAAGTGTCACGTTCGGCATTCGCGAGTGATAAAGGACATCCTTACAGTTTTGTCGTTGAGATATGAAGGAAAGAGACCAATCAGAAGACGTATACGTAAATGGGAAAGAAATGTTACAAAGATAAAGTATTATTGTCATGGTAATCTTTGGACTGGATACGTCTTGCTGACAGTAAGGACTAGTGTTAGGGTCCTGCGTACAAGACTATAAAATTCGGCGAGTGTTGTGAGTATCTGAATATTGGATCGGGCATGCACAATCTTCAGACGTCTGGTCACACGAGAAATTATATATTGTACGGTGTCACCTAATATTTTAAGCATAATTATTGCAGTTTTCTCCCCTGACACGCCAAAATGTGTATCAGTTTACACGTACCGAGCAGAGAGCGCCGGATAAGTGACGTTCGCAGGTTACTCCAGAACTGTGGACCCTGAGTATGGAACTTGTTTCATGTCATCCTTCTGGTGCCTAGAATTCGGAAGTGCCTACTAGACTTTCGGAAAATATGTGGATTATTGTATTAGCTTCCTAAATGTGTTACGAGAAGTTGTGCATGCAGAGTGCTTTAGTGTTCCACTGCTGACCATGATTCCACCGCCTTTGGTGTGGGCAGTCTAACCAGCCAGCAAGTTTTCGGTCCATACTTCTAATCCGGCAGTTGTCTGAAAGTGAGTAAACAAGTTACATTGACGTAGGTATTGACTAAGCATTACGTGACATCTAGTTTAATCGAATGCGGAGAGTTTGTGACGTACTTCATACATTTTTATTGTTTTATTTTAGTTTCATTATTTTCTACGAAATGCAATTTTTTTTTACAAATTGGTTTCAGGAAGTTTGACTAGAGAAGTGTAAGGGAAATAAAAATGAAAGTATGGAGCGAAATTTATAGTTTGTTTAAATTCCACGTTGGAATAGGAAACGTTACTTTTTTGTGTTTTCACTTGGGACACAATTTACGTGTTCAGGAGGAATGTAGATATGCAGTGGCAATTGTGCCAGTGCGATCCTAGAGTTTGTATTATATTCCACATCAGTGTGATATACATGAGAGTTATATTATATGGTTATTTCTGTGCAGCCAACGTTGTAATCAAAATTAAACTACTGTGTTTACCGATAAGCGTTAAATTCTTCATTTACAACTTATTTTACAGTCTGCCCATAGATAAGGTTATATTGCACCAAATGGTAACGTGATTAGTCTATAATGAATTGGATATGACGTTGAAGGACTCGATCGTGGCTTAATTTGTTTTTTGGGTCCTTTATTTACCTGGAAACCTCAGCTGGCTAAGATTTAAACTGGGCACATTCCGAACATAAACCACAAACACTGCCGCTTGAACCAAAATCACACAACAGTAGGCCTACCACAAAATCGAATATTGCAATAACTGTAACCTTTTAAAGAAAAACTGTGTTTTATATGACTCAGTGCGTACCGCGCAGTAAACACTCTCCACCTCGGATAAACAAAACCAATCTGTTAATATTGTATAAGGCAAAATTCGCTATTGTTTCTGAGATACATACACAACATACGAGTATAACGAAATGCGAGCACCATGTAGAATTTTTTAATGTTAAACCTGGTGGTAGGTAAAGTAAGCTAAGCTTTAAAAGGTTAATATAGACTGCACGCACAACCTAAACCTTCTTGTAAACGGATATAAAGCGTGTCGCCTAAATTCCCAGTTTCGATCGCTCTTTGTTGAAACTGTTTCTACGTGTGGACTCCTGAAATTAGGTCTGGTAAAATGAAACTAGGAATCCGATATTGCACGGAGTTACAGTAGTAATTTGGTTGGAATAATAATTCCTCTAATAAGCGTCAACGCCGATCTCGTTGGCGGTGCGGTCTGAGGCGTAGGTCTGAAGCCGTTTGGTTGCTGGGATCGCGGGTTCGAATCCAGCTGAGGGCATGGAGGTTTGTCGCTTGTGTTTGTTTTGTGTTGTGTAGGTATCCACCTCTGAGGCGAACTGAACACTCCTTTAGAGGAGTCCTAACATGCGTGTGTGTGTGTGTGTCTAGTTGTGTGTGATCTAAGAGCCTCAACATAAGACAGCCGAGGCCTGAGTTGGGTTGTTGCGCCGCAAAAGTGAAAAGAGCATCAATAAAAAACAAAATGAAAAATTATAAGCTTACATCTTCTGGATCTTGTCATTGTGCATGAAATTATAAGTTAGAGGCAATGTAAAATAATTCCTGTGCTTAATTCAGGGTCACGTCGTGAAGACGAACGGGGATGTTGGAGCATTCCTATATCTCCACACATTCTCAATTTGGGCACTAGACAGAGACGAGTGGTCAGCGTTCCTCCCCGGGTTTAACAGCCGTAAAAATTGTATAAGAGGCTGCTGGATCCCCTATTTGTTTTGGACTCTGTGGAGATGAGAAAAATTTCTTACCCTTTCCTGCAACCTAATTCACAATACTTGGAATTTCAGCCCGTCGCCTGCTAGCTATGCCACCTGCTGTACCGGTTTGCCAGAGAGTTATGTGACAAATTTAAGTTATTTCGGAATAATGCTATCTCCTGAAATGCGACTGCATGTAGTTTGGTACGGCTACATATCTACAATGGCAGAAGGCGGAAATCCTAAAATCGCCGCTGATGGAACCATGCTACACGAGCGATTAGAATCTGGCAGTTGAAACACGGTTGACTGCTTCATTTTACAGAACATGCACAATCTAATGGAGCAGACTACACGAGCGTTTGCCTGCGTTAGCCGAGCGGTCAGTTTTTGTAACGCAGCAGTAGAATAAAATAAGTGGCATAAAGAACAACCAAACTCAATGAGCATTCGAAATGCAGCCATAGGTAACCAGGGTAACGTAACCGACCCGCAGTGTTAACAAAAACGTCGGATCGGTAGGAAGCCTTTCAGCATATTTCTCTTATATACGGTTGTTGATGCGTGTGCAGAAATGTTAGATGTGGAAATATTTATTTTTGAAGTATAAAAAACGGCCACTTTACGATATCACTCTGAAACATTGCAGCAGTCGAGAATTAAAAGCCAAGACAGCAATAAGTCACCAACAAATGCACATAACCGTCAATAAAGGTATAAATTAACCTTTTATCATTATTAAAATACCCTACATACGTTTCGGCTTGCGAGAAGCCATCATCAGGGGTTTACAGTTGTACTTATCAAATGCTGTGCTACGGTCTGTCATCGACACTCGCAATATAACTTCACTGTTCGTTTCAGGTAGTCGTAAAACAGTTTGTATCATATGTTAAAAACATAAACGATAAAAGTATAGAATTAAAAGGTATAGTAAAATTACACGGCTCACTGTTTCTTCAAACGTTCAAGGTTGTTTCACTGCACCTCTAGGTGTTTCACTGGATTATTACACTGCACTATGCAAGAGCTGTAGTAGAGCTTGTTGAAAGTACGTGGTGGATTGAAGACGTAACGTATGAATTCGTTTAGCATTGCGTCTTTCTTATCGTGGTATGAGGTCTGACGACGCGTGTCGTAGTAGTTAGGGAAAGTGGTTCTGCATACTGTAATGTCCAAAAATTAAAGGATGCCACATGAACATAATGAAAATTTCTACATCTATCTATATCATAAACAAAACATATTAGTTGAGGAACAGATGCCAACAGAGGAGAACCCCCTCTTTAGACTCATCACCCCTATCCCGCCTACCCCCACCACCACGCAGACATCGGCAGCAAACTTTCTCTCATAACAGTATACATCCACCGAATATACGACACGGCTATACCCTACATCACATCAGGTATGTCATTCAATTCATTAATGCTTTTCATACCAACTTGTTTCATTTTGTTTTAATTCGTTTTGTTTCTGATCTACACGTTAGAACACTTTAATATTGGGACATTACAGTATGCAGAACCACTTTCCCTAACTACTACGACACGTGTCGTCAGACCTCACACCACGATAAGAAAGACGCAATGCTAAACGAATTCTTACGATACGTCTTCAACCCATCACGTACTTTCAACAAGCTCTACTACAGCTCTTACATAGTGCAATGTAATAATCCAGTGAAACACCTAGAGGTGCAGTGAAAAAGCCTTGAACGTTTGAAGAAACAGTGAGCCGTGTAATTTTACTATACCTTTAATTCTATACTTTTATCGTTTATGTTTCTAACATATGATACAAACTGTTTTACGACTACCTGAAACGAACAGTGAAGTTATATTGCGAGTGTCGATGACAGACCGTAGCACAGCATTTGATAAGTACAACTGTAAACCCCTGATGATGGCTTCTCGCAAGCCGAAACGTATGTAGGGTATTTTAATAATGATAAAAGGTTAATTTATACCTTTATTGACGGTTATGTGCATTTGTTGGTGACTTATTGCTGATTATAGAAATGCACGGTGAATTAAGATTAAAGTTCGTAAAAGCCAAGTGTTTGGACGGAGATATGTGAGAGATGTAACCCGACTGGATTGAAATGACGAATGAGGTCAAAAACGAGAAAGGTATGTAAATCACGTGTATTTTCTTTCCTTGTAGTGATAAGTAATATAATAAATCTAAAAATTTAAATTTCACAAAATATTTGCTTTAGTTTCACACTTTTACTCTATTATTAACGCATGAGAGAGCGACAGTGCTGCTAAATTTATGGTAGAGTACTGGGGTTTCAAAAAAAAAAAAAAGCAATAACTTTGGGGTTCCCAAAGGGCGGGATTTTCTTTATTGGTTGGGCAGTTTCCAAGTGTCATGTGCGAATCTGAGCCATGGAGTTGTGCCGTGACACAATCTAGAGCGTTCCAGAATAACTTGCGCAGCCATTTCCCGTCTCTCTCCTCCCCTACCTACCTACCTTCCTACCTACCTACCTACGTTAATTCCGTAATCTTGACCCTCTCGTCATTCTGATCCTGGCAATTGGACCGGTTGGTCGAAGTTCTGTTTGGACTCGTTTTTAAATTCTGCTTCGTTTGGCCACCCAGTTCACAGAGTCCTTCGCCTGGCGTCGTGCGCCAGTAAGTTTGGATTTGGGAGGATTTTATTTCCCATGGCGCCAGCCCAGGCATTTTCGTTATTTAATTTGTCTGTGATATGGGCATGTCTGTGGTGGTGTTTTGCCCCAATCATGTAAGTAACTGCACACATTTTTTATTTTGTATAATTATATTACCATTATTAAATTTGTTATGTTGTTAAGTTATTTATTTATATTGTGTACATGCGTAACTGCGCCCGTACTTGCACAAGTTATACCAACCAATATCGGATTAATGGGGGGTGGGTGGGTGCAGAGTTAGCTGGTTAGGTAAAAATTTTATTACTCAGTCTCTGAGTAATGCCACTGCTCAAGGAAAATAATAAGATTTGGTAGTGCGACAGGAACATCTGTTTAATTCGCGCTTCGATAGTGATAAGACAGCAATGTACTTCCGCTTTGGAACATTTTAAGACCATGTCTAAAACTGTATTTCACTTAATTTTATAAATGAAAAGTGTGCTATAACAGTGACGACAGAATTTTCACTCTTTTATCTCGGTGTTAACTACTTGAGATTGTTTTATTTGTAGTCAGATTATGATTTAGTTGCTAATTTTTTATGTATACACTTATATTTCATATGGACGTACCTGCCTATTAATTTAGTCTTGCTCCGGTGTCACGCTCCGCCTTGGGCTCCACTTTGAACTTTCACAGAATGTTTGTTTTCTGTACAAGAACTCAACGCCAAGTAGCTCTGCCGCAGTGCGGAGTAAAATCGCCCGACATCAGGGGCGAATAAGACTACAGCAAGTCCACACATTTGGAGTTATACAAGTATCTTGGAAAGCGGCCACTTGCAACACGAGAGACGAGAAAGGCTAATCCCTTGTCCTGCGCAGCACGTATATTTTCCGAAAGCGTTAATTACAGTTTTCATATTTCACTAGTGCTGACGTTTATTTGTTACGTAGAAAATAAAAGAAACTTTTTTGGGCAACTGCTCGCAGATACTACACTACACTACGAAAAGGAAATCCTGGAACTTTAATAAACAAAAGGAATATCGAAAAATATTTCAAGTGAAAGTTGTAGGTCTGTGAGTCATTGAGCGTAGGTTTTTATGTATAAAATCCATAGTTGCATAAATATTCGCTTAAGTTAGTGCTGGTCTTTGAGTACAGTCAGGTAGGTACAGATAGGTACAAACTGAAATTAAATTCCCTGAAATTTCTAAACTCACATTTCCAAACAACGTGGAAAATGTTGTTTGGATTCGGATATGAAACACGCCATTGAAACATACGTTTCTACTACGCGTTTAATGTATGCATTTTGAGTAGACTTTACCTTTCTTTTACAAATAAAACACATACACTAATAAATTTGCATTTACACTTAGATTTCAGTAAAGTATGAATATCTCACTCTTCCATAAACCTATCTCTGATACGTGAAGACTTCACATCTTACTGATAAAACATCGCTGTTCAACATGCCGTACATTATATATGTCCATGTCCCATACTGAAATCTTTTTTTTCTGTGGCGCTACAGCCCAACACGGGTCTATGCCGCCTTATTGTTGAGGTTTCTCGATCACATAAAATTTGACACACACACACACCCGGTAGGACTCCTCTCTGAACGAGTGACCATTTTTCGCAGAGGTCGCTACACATGCAACACAAAACAAACATAAGAGACACACATCCACGCCTTCATGGGATTCGAACCCGCAATCCCAGCAGTCGAGCGGCTTCAGAACTACGCCTTAGACGGTACAGCCACCGGGATCGGCACTCAGAAATTGTTACTCACCAATTAAGTAATTAATTATAACGTCACACAGAAAACATCTACATTCAAACAAACCCATTTACAATAAATCTGTGAAAATCCTTAAGACATTAGTTATGGGCAGAAGTGCACTCAGAAGCACCGGTGTGTTTCGCCATAGGCTTTGCCTTAGAAGGTAATGCGGACCCGGCATTTTGCATGACGTAATCAACAAGCGAAATAGGCATCAGCATGGAAAAAATAAAAGCGTAAATGATTTTGTAATACTGACATGACTAACTAACTCCATGTAGCAGAGTTCGTGACAAACTAAAAGGTCTTCAGCTAGTCAAGAAATTCCCCGAATTTTATGGAACCTATAGCTTCAGCACCACTTTCACTAAATCCCGCCATCTGTCCTTAGCCTGAGGCAGATCAATCCATTCCATGCCCCCATCCCACAACTTAAACGTCCATTTTAATATTATCCACCCATCTACGCATAGGTCTTCTAAGTGGTCTCTCCGTCACTTTTCCCCAGCACATTCTGTATGCACCTCTACTCCCCCACACGTGCTACATGCCCCTCCGATCTCATTGATCTTGATTTGATCACCAGAATAATCTTTGTCCAAAAATAATGCTGAATTATAGACCAAATGCACGAAGACGAGGCCAAAACAGGTCTATTAAGGCCTAACTCGTGAAGAATGATGATGATGATGGTGATGATGGTGGTGAATATTTGGTGAGGAGTGCAGATCATAAAGCTCCTTGTTATGTAGTCTTCTCCACTCCCCTCTTACCTCGTCTGTCTTATGCCCAAATATATTCCTCAGAGAGATGGGGGAAAAAACTGGAAAACCCACTTATTAGTATCTGGCTTTCGCACGGCTATAAAAACCTTCTGCGACAGTCCATCGGATAAAGCCTTGCCCCCAAGCTGCTGTCATCCAATCTAAATCGTGTCCTGTTGAGTGGAATCGGGCCTGACAAACAGATGCTATCAAATCAGACTTGTGTATTTTGCCCCTAATTCCTGTACCTCTCACACTGCATGAGTGGAGACTAATGAAGTCGAGCGCCTGCCTTTACAGGACTTCAGACCGCATTATTCTTGAGTCCCCTCGGTTTGGTTAGCGCAACAGCAATTTAAGCCGTTAATAACAGACAACACAGAAGTTATACTAGTACTTGATCAAACGATTGGCACAACTCAAAGATTGCTCAACTGCCTTAATTATCTTCACTCCTTATTCTACATCACAAAACTTTGCAGTTGATTTCTCGTCGCCTGTTATATCTGTAAAACCTCTGTATGGCCATTGTAGGACAAGAAACTGATAGTATGACGGAAATTGTCCATTTTTTGTATGATTATCATAATCATATACTAAAACCTAAAATCGCCCATCTACCAAAGTGAGCGCGTACGATTTGCAAAGAAATTTAAAAAGCACGAACATAGTGTGTCAGCAAATGTTTCCAACAATGGTGCGATCGCTGGTCTCGGTGTATCATGTCGTAATGGGATGACTTTGAACTGACCAGCATGGAGTATCACGTAAATGTTCTAATAATTGAGAAAACTTGCCGGAAAATTTCCGAGCACGGCTTTTACGGGTGGTGAGCTTACGTGTTTTAAAAGCGGTGAATTTAATATTACAGCCTTCTGGGATGTCACGCGTAACAGTTGATAGGTACAACGGAGGCAAAAGATCCTCCGAAACGTTGGTAGTTGCAGTACCTATAATACCTCACATCTCAGAAGGTTTTCTGAAATTGTTTCATCCGTAACCGTGTATTTCCTTAGACATCTCAAAAATTACACACCAAAGAAATGCACTATATTTTCACTTTTTATTCTTTAAAACTTGACTACATGTGATATATAACGTAATATCAGACATAAACAATGGATGTAAAGTAAATGTAGATTACGAGCCTCCTTGTAAAGGCTGAAACATTTGTAGGGTTAAATACACGGTGAAGGTAATATACAATTTCTTAGACATACTCCATCAAACATCTGTCACAGTACATAAACACTGTTTTGTCTGTTGTGTACTGTGCTGATTGTTTGGTGAGACAGTTTTTCTGATTTGTATATTTCAGTCGATCAGTTACCTAAGAGGAGAACCAGCTTCCGATGGATGCCGATGAGAATATATAGAGGTTATTATTTAATCCTTCGTGCTTCTTTATTCATTCATTTAGTTGTCTGTCTTACGAGAGGTCCATGTCTCTTCCATAGCGAGTTCTCCACAGAGTGCGATCTAGTGCTTCCTCTTTCATTTTCCAGTATCCACTCTTTTCTTTAAGGTCATGCAATAGCTGGTTACGTCTTCTTCCCCGTCTTCCCCTCAGTTCTATCCTTTCACGCTATCATTCCTTCAATAACGTATTTTAAGAGGCAGTTCCTACGCAAGAATGGACCAATCCAGTTAGCCTTCCTTCGTTTTATTGTTTGTAGGATATTCCTGTCCACTTTGACTCTGTGTAATACTTCTTCATTTCTCACATGATCGGTCCAACCGATCTTCTCCATCCTTCTCCAGCACCACATTTCAAAACTTTTCAATTATTTCTGATCTACTTTCCGAAGTGTTCAAGTTTCAGCACCATAAAAAAACTATGCTCCAAATGTAGCACTTCATAAGTTTCTTCCTTAAATTTAAGTCCAATTTGCTGGTAAAAAGATTCTTGTTCTTGTGTTTCTTTATATACTAATAAAATGCAATGTGCCCTTCACCTCTTCAGCACTACGACGAAAGAAGTTGTTTCCTCATAACAGCTACGTACGTTAGGTCAGCTGGCTTATTATTCCCGTCTTTGTTTTACTGGCCAAATAAATGGAAAGCCTGAAATTGGTCCGTCGCAGTGCCTGTAGGGCGCAGCGTTCAGAAATCGAAAGAGATAGTGTATTATTTTCAAAATATAACATTTTCACTCTATTTTCTTGTCGATAACAAGGCTGCTCCAACGTCATCCAATCGTTAAGTCTCCTATTGACAGTGACATATTCACACAACCTTTCAAAGGGCCCATACCCTGCCTTTCATGGTAACCAAGAGTCCATTGCCGCATACACAACAGCTCACTTTTGGACCCTTTCTCACTACAAGTAAATTCAGTCCACAGATTTTATGTACCCTTACTTAGTATTCATTTAGCCCTTTATTCCCATCTAAGCTGGGGAATTAAAAACAGAAAGCTTTAAAATAAAGCTTATGTATTTAAGACATAATTTCTTAATTTCGTCACCTATAATATACATATGTGGGCCGGGATAGCGTAGTCGGTATAGCGAATCGCTACAGGCTGGACGGTCCGGGGATCGAATCCCGTTGGGGGCGAGATTTTTCGCAGCCGTCCAGACCGGCCCTGAGGCCTACCCAGCCTCCTATACAATGAGTAACGGGTCTCTTCCCCGGGGTTAAAGCGGCCGGGGCGTGGAGTTAACCACCCACCCTCATCTAGTGCCGGGGTTAAAGAAAGAGTAGAGCTATACCTCTCCTTCATGGCCTGTTCTAGGGAGAACTTTACCTTTACCTACAATATACATACACGTGTGTGGCTTGAGAAACTAAGCCAAATCGTCTGATTCATATTCATTCATAATGTAAAAGATCCACCTTACCTTACTTCGTAGCAGTATCGAAGTTCTTGTCTCTAGCTTCTCATTATTTCTCCAAACTTTTGACATTTCTCGACGTAAGACGGTGTTTTCTCTTGAAATATTGGCAGTCTCTTCGAAAATTGTGCTTAAATCCTTCCAATTGAAATGGATTACCATATATATTCTCTGCTTCTGTTAATCCCCCGAATAATAATGCTGGAATTACTTTTACGTAATGTTGGGAATTTGTTTCTTCGAAAAACATGAGCCAATGAGTTTGCAGGCACTTGCTGCACTTTAAGTTCATGTAAAGGGAACTTGTGAACTTCATGGGGATTTTCGTAACATCAGCACCTGTTATTTTGGCAGTTTACGTTTCGACCTAATGTACACCGTACCTCATCCAAGAAAAGCTGAAGGTTTTGTCGTTTATTTTTGTCCAGCATGGAATCGGTAATTCGAAAACGCTACAACCTTCTATATGTATATACATATATTACTCTTTACAAGTTTTTGACCAAACGTTCGACTGTATGTTTTCCATGACGCACATGTTGCAGAAGTATGACAGTTGAATATCTTGATCAGTGAATGAATTTCACAAGTGCACTGAGACTAATTAATATCCATTTGTAATAGCACGACAATACCCCTACCACCTGCCCAGTTACCAGCGGCAAAGGAAAACAGCCTCAGTGTCGGGCAAACAAGTCCACGCAGGCCGAGTTCGTATTTCTCTAAGCTGGGCGCAAGGTTACTCGACGTCTGTGAACAAAATAAAATGTAGCCTCTAATTAGTATTTACTTTTTAAGTGTTACTTGACTACGCTTTCGGCGTACGCGGTGACGCAGTTTGTTGAGGTACTGCGCTACGAGACGGAAGGTCGCGGGTTCCATTCCCGATGGGGTCATTAATCCGTCCGGCCGCACTATAGCCGTGGTGTCGACTCAGCTTCTAACAGAAATGAATACCAGGGGTATCTCCTGGGGTACAAAGACGGCCGGTGCCTAGTGCTAACAACCTTGCCACCTTCATGTGCCGACTGTCTATAAATTCTGGGTGCCTCAAATTCCTGGAGCTCTAATGGCCAGTGCAGGCCTGTAAAGGGATAGCTTTTTAACTACGCTGTCAGTGTTAAAATTATGTAAAGTCGATTTAGTTTTCATTGAGTGCTAGAGAATGAAAAGAATAAATGTGTTGATCCACAAGGATATCTAAATGGCACCCTCTGAATAGAGTAACTGCCAATTTGTATCTTACTGCATGGAAGATGCACGCCATGGAACTTCCTGATGGGACGCAGCAGCATGTTGCCTTGAGTCGTATTTCTTGTAGGACTTACAAGCCTACTAAATGAGATAGCCTACTAAGAACTTACATCCCTTTAAGGAAATGAGAAATTTCTGCTCATCCTGACTTGGAGTTCTGCTGCAAGCAACAAACATTAGACAAACATTTCAGAACGGAGTTTCTGCTACAACGCTTAATGGTGTCGTTTGGTCGCCAGACGCAAATTTCAGTTACGACATTAAAATCTAATGGAACGGCTTTCCTTCCATTCTTCACATGTCGTACTAATTTAACCGATTCTGTATGTTATGTGTAGCTGATATGTCGCCTTTAGATATTCCACCGTATAATTAATTATCCGAGCAGGCAAGGTATCTGTGTTATTAAGGCTAAATATCGCTCATAGCATAAAGGACCAACAAGATTGAATATTATAGGCGTTATTGAATCATGACGCGATAAGAAGCTTAAAAGGTTTCGTTTAGTACGCTAGTGTGCGTATGAGGGCTTTCTGCGAAGCGAATTAATTACCAAGTTTAGAACACATTTTGCTATTAATTAAAAACTTTTTTCACTAGAGCACTAACCTGTATAAGTAAACGGAACTTTTGAAATAAAAGTCTGCCAGCTTCTAACGTAAATACACATTCTTTGTGCAGTAACCTCATTTTGTCAGAGTGTACTTAAATTTTGACTAAGGGTGATACTTTATGTGATATAATATGTTTTGAGTGAGCTAAATTTTAATCTGGTGATACATTGTAAATAACTTAGGGAATATTAATGTAATCAAAACTGTCTTAAACTGCAAACTCCAATGCATATTTTAAATACGTGTATTTCCTTTGTGCAGAATTAAGGACATTTAACAAAAAGGAATTGCAACAGAACAATGGTTGATAGAAAACTACTCACCGCAGACGTGTATTTCTTGAAAAAGGACAAAAGGACAATGGCTTAGAGGTAACGACTGAGCCGCAGTCATGTATTTCTTAAAGCAGGACAATGGCTTATAACAACTCAGTCGCAGACGTGTATTTCTTTACCGCCTGATATGGCTTTGACAATATCTTTCCCTTTTGCGATTATTCATGGAGGAACATGAGGTTCCTCGAATAGTTGAGAGGGGCATAGAATATTTTTAGAAAGAGAAGGGGTAATGTAATGTAGTGATGAGATGAGATGATAATAGACTGTTACAATAAGTCTTACATAAATATAGCATGAAATTTTGAAGTGAATTCAGCAGGCTCAGAATATATACTCGTAAAAATGGCTGACACTTCGTAAACACGGTAATGAAATTTAGATTTAAATAAAGCATAAAAAAATTCTAATTTGTTTTAGGACTACTATTTTCCCATTAATTATCTGTTCTATGCGGTTAAATTGTTTTAATGTGGTTTATTAGATGACGAGAAATTTGTTTAATCTGTGCAATTTTCCGTTTTGAAATGCATGCCACGTGTCTTCGTCTGATTGTCAAAGTTAATATAGAATTTTTAATGTAAATAGCTGCGTCAGCTCGGCGGGTAATCTGAACTAGTCTAAGACTTCTCGCTTTTACAAGCATGTTGGTAGCTTAATAATTTGAAAACGCCGTAGACTGTTTAATGTAACATTAAATATTCGCAGTATTAATAAGAAATATGGGTAATCATAATTAATGATGGAATTATGTACAAGTTCTTTGACTTCTTAAACACAAGATCGGCCAATCACGAAGCCATGACGTGCACAACACAACACAACCGCGGACATTTATCCATGACCTGAGCGGCACTCATACCCACGACCTAGATTAAGCGAGTCCCACACATTTGTATTCGCTGCACGCAGGGACTCCTGTAACAGATACGTGTGATCCAAACGGTCGGGAAGCCGCAACTGTCATTGCTGAGGGCAGGAGAGAACGACAACAGCACAAATTGAACTGCAAAATAAACTTTACTGCAGTGCCCCATCGAAACTGGTGGCCTGCTGTCTTGTATGCGGACAAACAGCTTTATTATCTCCACACTGCAACAGACCGTGTGCCCTCCAATCTTACTGCGTACGTGATAAAGCTGTGTGTGTTTGTCGCTAACATTCCCAGTCTACGCGCTGCTATAGCCCTCTAATGAATCTTGGGTCTTCTGCGTGCCCCACCTACTCCCATGCATCCATTCGGGCACCTAGCCAGCTGTCTGTCTCAGTGACTCTGCCTGCCTGCCTGCCTGCTTGCTCACTTGCCAATCTTCCCGATTGACCGATTGCTTGCGAGTGCGCGAGCTACTTTGGCTGATTGGGCCTTCTTTAAGGATTTAAATACTACGCCTTATGTGGAGACCATCCTGCCCTAGGTTCGTCTGTTTCTTTGTACGTTTTTGACATAGTATCAGTGACTAAACCGTTTGTCGGATTTTTGTGAAACTGGGAATAAGAGTTCTTTATAAAAGTTTCGTGAAAATGGCCATACTTACAGTTACACGACGTAATTAACTTATAGGCATAAATTAATTTCTACTTGTAATTTTCCCCTTTCTTAAGTGATGTGAATAGGACTGGGTATAGGAGGTCACCACGTAAAGTCGTGAAACTTGGTGTAATGGAAGACATAATTCTTTCCCTGATTTATACATTTTTTCGGTTAGGGTAAAATTCGCTATATAACACTTATACGTAATCCTGCTGAGCAATTGTGGCTTTTGTGAAAATCAGTTCAGAAAAAGATATCCATTTCTTAACGGCGTAAATCAAATTTTGTCCGTATTTTCTACATTTTCTTCACATTTAGATGCATTTTGGTACAGAACATATACACAACAATTAATTAATTTTGAGTTTCGTGAAAATTGGCGCAGTGAGAGGCATACTTTATTGACATGCTTAAATAAATTTCTGCTCGTACTTTCAAAATTAGATTTTGGTGAATATCGGTGTAGGAGATCTGCACATGGGGTCATTTGACATTTTTGAGTTCAGTGAAAGTTGGTACAGGCAATGCCATACTTTTCTGAAGGGCGTAAATGAAATCACGTAACATTTGGATAGTAAGGAACACTTTGTTATAGTTAGTGACCCACGCCAAGGAATACAACATTTGCAGTCTTCTTAAATAATGGGAAATGAAACTTATGTAAATTTTTACATAAAAGGATAATGTTGACCTTAGAGAAATGTCAAGATATGAATTTGATTGGACTAGACCATTCTGAATACCTGGATGTCGATGAGAGGGTAATACGAACATTAAAATAGATTACTGTAATGTGGATTGGGTCAGACATCACTCGGGATAATATCCAGTTACGGTATTTTCTACACACAGAAATAAAACTTCGCTTTATATGAAATTTTGTTTACCAGCTGGGCAACTATCAGCTTCTCGCCAAGAATTTTGTTCTGATAATTTTGTAATCATATGATTTTACTCTCTTAAGTTATTTAACAGACCGGCCACCCAGGATCCTATTTAATGGGGTATATTGGTCACAGCGTGAAAAAGACCACCCGTTTCCATCTAGTGCTGAGATTAAGAATGAGTGGAGCTATACCTACACTCCCTCATACGCCTTCATGCCGTGTACAGGGACAACTGCACCTTTATATCATTTAATATAACGAAATTCTTCATTCAAATAGGGTACAAAATATTTTTTTTCAATGGCTCGACAGCCCCTTGGGGGCCTAGGGCACATCACTTTTTCGAGGATTCACGATCACACTTTCTAGACACACCACACTCGGTAGGACTTCTCCGAACGAGGGACCAGCCCGTCGCAGAGACCTCTACCTGACAACACACAACACTCACAAGAGACAGACATCCATGACCCCGATGGGATTAGAACCCACAATCCTAGTAGTAAGCGAGCGGCCGCAGACCCACGCCTTAGACCGCGCGGTCACTGTGATCGGCAGTAATGTATTAGCTTCATTAAATATCACTAAATACAAAACGTAGCTACCACTGAAGGCAAGACTCGGTCTTGAAATTTAAGAATCATCATCATAGAACACAATTTATCGCATCTTAAAGAATTTGATGAAATGACCTAAAACTGCCAGACATTTTTACACCCGGTGAATATTATTATTAAAAAGTGATTAAAATCATTGTCTAGAAATTTCCTACATCGGTGCCAAATAATTTCCTTACGGTCGTGTTCTGTGTGTGTGTGTGTGTGTGTGTGTGGATGGGTGTGTGTTGCTTTCTAAACGTCTTTGAAAGGTCCCCACAGACATGTTCACATGGCGCCGGATCGGGTAAACTTGCATGCCATAAGGGACGACTAATTAGTTATTCGATTCCCTGACGATATACCGTAAGGCGGCCATGGCATTAAAGGCTGTGTGGGCGGTTACACAGTCTGGCTAGATTAACCCGCATTTATTATCCTCACAATTTACATTACGTGTGCAAATCATATTGGGAAAATTTGCCCACTTGCCTGTTGGATTTACTGTATCCCAAAACGTTGATACCCATTATTCTTATCGCACTGATAGCACACCATACTCCAACTTCATTGTCATGTAACGGCACCTCGTATATTATCCTAGGATTATCTGCCGACCATTATTTGTTATTTTGAGTATTCACGTCGGTTTTTAACTAATCGTATCTGTAAAATTATTTAACAATGTATCGACTCACCACTACACACTGTTTCACAAAATCAGTTACAAAACCACACTCTCGCAAGGAATATGTCCGTGGAGGTTCTTCTAAACACCTGCAGTACCATCTGATCTTCTGAAAGAACGCCTCTTGCTGTTTCTCCAAAGAGGGAAGTGTTCGAAATTTGTTCACCAGATATTAAAAACCAAGAACTCTACTTCCACATTTTGCCACTCATACTTCTTCTTGATAAAGGTGTCGACAATGAACAACCTCTGTGTTACACTGTACTTCATATCCACGAACAACAGATTACGAAACTGGACTGTTCTGTAGTCTTCTCAGTGTGTGTGAATAAGCCCTCAGTTGATGCTGTGTATCAGGAAGGACGCGAGACGTTCAAACCGCCGAAAGTGATTCACACACATCCGATATCATAGCCGCTTGCAGTGCGCTCGTCATTGAATTATATCTGCTGCGGTTCATCGCTGCCATAAAGCTGACGCAAGCAGCAGCAGCCGCAAGTTCAGCAGTTTGTGTAACGTGACGTTCCGCGACCAAACCTTAGTCCGTTAAAATCTAGTGTTTCATATATTTTGCCACAGCTATAAAATACTCAAGTTTTGTGTCATTAGCGAGTTTCTTGTTTTCATTTTAGCGGCTCAGCTTTTGCACTGAACGTTAGCAGCTTACATTACAGTTGAACCCGCTTATAAGACACCTCTTCTATAGCGTCAGGTATTCTTTGGTACCAATAAATTCCTCACTGTTAACCATAACATTATTCTGCTCGGTTAGAACAACATTCGTTTATAACGACACAAAATATTCAGCCCCTTTCATGACATTACAACAGAGTTCGACTGTATTTACGACGGCCGTTGCTACGAATGTTAGTTACAAACATTCTTCTTTCCGTTATACTTATCGTTGGGAATTTTCTGATTCTGACTACAGGCGAAAATGTCCCTCTTTAAGAATAAAGGTTAAGTGTCGCCTGAATGATTCCAGTAATATGTATTACACTGCTGCACTATTATTTGTACTACTGTGCGCTGCATGACAGACAGGTAGTACCACTGCTGTTTCACCGGCCCTTGAATCAGTAATAGTTGATATTACTGATCTAACCTACGCTTAAGCTTAATACGTTGTGGAAGGTGAAATGAGCTTAAATGCATTTAACTCATACAGAATAATGTTTATTTGTAATGTGAACCTGATGTCTGAATAGTCTGTTGACTGCAGAATGAAAGACCTGAGTGCATTCGTATTTAGGGACAGAGATTTGCTCTTTGTGGCAGCGTCCGAGATCGAGTCTTGGACGCGGGTTGAAGGACTATTTTCCCGGAGAACAAAGTGGCCGTAGAGTAAAATTTACAGTTCATCTGCATCTGATGCAGAGAAGATAGGGCAGGACGACAGGCGGATGTGCTCGTTGAGACATATCGGTCACATCCACCTTACTCAGTGCTCCTGTCATGCTGAACCCGGTAGGGGTAAGAGATTTTTCTGTTTTCCAAAATGCCCACACCTGTTCTGGTGTCTACCCAGCCTCCAAACAGTGGACACCGAGTTTCTTTCGTGACGTAAAAGCGGCCGGGGCGTGAAGTTAACCAATCATCACGATCTAATGTCGAGGTTAAGAATGAGTGGAGCTGTATTTCTACTCGCCTGTATGCCTTCATCACAGGAAATACTTTACATTATATTTTTATGTGCCATGTTGAGCTTAGTGTGTCGTTATTACACCACAGTTCAGGATCGGAATCCGATTTGGAAGTGGAAATGGAAGACCTAACGCTGTGCTATTTGAATACAGGGATTAAGTTGATCGGGAGAAATAAAATTACATGAATGATAGATATGGCAATATCAATAAAGGGTGATTTTTCTCCGCCATCTTCTTAATCATGGACACAGATTCTTTCTGTTACTAAAGAGGGGATTCTCAGTACAGTCGTGCTATTCCTAAGCAGTGTGTACGTTGCAGTACTAAGTAACATTCGAGGTGCTGCGTATTCGATAAAGTTTCAAGTCTTAACCGAGCAATGTTTATGGGATCTTTATGGATTTCTAGGTACAATATTTCCACACTCTGCCTTTAATTTTAAAGCAAGCGTCTCTAGAAACATTTGTGCAAACATTAATTAGTGCACTTCGTCATTAGTTAAGTTGAGAGGAGAGTAATAAAGTGTTGTATTTATTGAGATATGTTTCAAGGGGTTGTGTTTCTTGTGTTTATTGTGCCGGTAAACCGCGTCGTGTTCTGAACACAAACACCGCACTATTTGTTTTTCAGAATAATTGCAGTCTGTCTGTGCACATCAAAGCTGACCCATTGCCTTCCTGTTCATGCGTCCCCCTCTCGTTTGCATATAAAAGTTGATATACCGTATATAAGACAATAAATTTAATATTAAACTGTGGCTTATACGTATTTACTGCGAGTATGAAAATTAGTTTTTACGGCCGCTCTCTTGCTGGGATTGTGGCTTCGAATCCCGCCGGGGGCATGGATGTCTGTCTCTTGTGAGTGTTGTATGTTGTCAGGTAGAGGTCTCTGCGACGAGCTGGTCACTCGTCCAGAGGAGTCTTACCGAAGTGTGGTGTGCCTAAAGTGTGTGATCGCGAAACCTCGAAAATTTAGGAGGCCTAGGCCCCCTAGGGGCTGTCGAGCCATAAAAAAAGTTAAAATTAGTTAAACTGGGGGTGGAACACGATGTAAGGACGCGAATTATATCTGGACCTAAAAGAAGGAATGTGATAGATGGAGAAGTTGTTCTAGAAATTTCTGAATGTCAGTTAATATGTAGATTGATTAACACAACCTAACATCAAAATCCTCTTTCCATTCGTCGTCTCCAGCATTCCTGGTGCACGTAAAGTACTTTTCTTCATTTATGTGATAAAAATAACAGAGATCCTACGCAAAATACTTGTTATGAATTGAGTCGAATTTTGACGCGCTCTTTCACTCTTCTTTACGTAAACAAGTTATTGCGCATTATATAATTGACACAAAATATTTCAGAGGACTTTAACCAGAGTATGAGCTGACTCTTTACGGGAATATGGTAATTGTTTGAATTAGTCGTGTACAATCCGACATTATATCACAGTCTAAATAGATTATAACTTAAATGTAATTATAACTATAAAATAATTTTAGTCTGACACACAATCTGGTACAGCAATATTAAAAAACTACACTTATGGTAGACTGAACTGCGTATATACTAATTGTAACTAAAGGCTCCAATCATTAACATCACTGTATAATGTTATTGTCAACCTGAATATAACAACAATCAGACTCGCTGCATTGTTTATTAGCGACTATTTTTTGCCTAACCGCAACTCATTAATTGACTTGAATGTATACGTTGCAAACTGTGCCCTAACTACGTAATTTCAATTATGACATAATACTGTATTGTATGAATTTTGTATGTTGGTATTTTTATTCTGTCCCATACTTTATCCCATGCACTAGGTATTTGTAAATGTACTCTATAACTTTCTTAATTTATTTATTAAGTAATAGCTTCACTTTTACCAACACATGCACTACAATTATGTCGTATTTTTTACACCCCTACATATGTTTCGAATATTTATTAGTCATTATCAGGGGGATCAAAGTATGTACACAGGCTACACGTCCATTTTAATAGTTGGTTCATCATTCAAGGTTAAAACGAGATAAAACTATGTTCACTATAAAATTAGTAGCATTTTCTACGTCAGTGGTTATGTTACTAGTTTTATAGTGAATATAGTTTTATCTCGTTTTAACCTTGAATGATGAACCAACTATTAAAATGGATGTATAGCCTGTGTACATACTTTGATCCCCCTGATAATGACTAATAAATAGTCGAAATATATGTAGGGGTGTAAAAAATACTACATAATTGTAGTGCATGTGTTGGTAACAGTGAAGCTATTACTTAAAGACAAAATGCACGGTGAATATAATGTGAAATTATTTATTAAATTTTTTCAGTTGAGAATTGATTCCTTTATAGATGCTGCATGTTACAGCGATATTTTTTGTGTGATTATTCTTTGATCTTTCTCCTTACCATACTTTGGATATAGTTATGTTTGATGAGTTATTGTGCTTTTAATATTTTAAACAAAATATTTCCATTAACATTCAGATTTACAAATTTGTGTCTTGATACATGTGAATAAGTTTGGTTTTACATGCTGTGACACCCTTGAGTGTATTTATTACAAACATTTCATTAACTCTGTAACTGTAATTAATAGTAGTGTGTATTCTGATTGTATAATATTTTAACCGCAGTCATTATTGACTTTCGCATACTGGGCTACGAGTTTGAAACTTTTGATTTATACTCCAAACATCATTTACTCCCCTTCCTCCTCCGCAAAATCTTTTCATTTTCCCACTTTTCACCGTAAACTCTAGGCCTATAGGACACAAAACTTAGAAAAATACTACACATGTCATAATCTGTTTTTAATGGGCCATCTAAATGAGGGATTAAGATCGGACAATAGAAATGAATCTGCTTGTAACAGTGTGTCTTGTGGTTGTCTGAACTTCAAAAAAATATTATACATACCGTGCATTTCATTAATTAGTTAATAATTACATACCAACGAATGCACTACATTGTTTTTATGATTTCAGTACCTACATATGTTTCGGCACTTTTGTGCCATCCTCAGGGTTGCAGTCAAAGTTCACAATCCTAATGCATCGGGTTCACTTTCACAACACGTAACTCTTGCAAGTTACCATGTTGATGGTAACTTGCAAGAGTTACGTGTTGTGAATTTTTAAAATTGGCAAGGAAAAGATAAGAATTTAAGATCTTAGATTAAAAATGTATCACACACATGAATTTGCTCGCGAATGTGACTAATACACCAGTTCTGTGAAGTGCTTTCGCCGGTATATCGATAAGATAATGAAACTGTCTCATGGGTCTATGGGCTAATCGATAGGGATATGGTGCTTCCCAAATTCGGATGCGGGAAGGAAATATTTCTATCTCGGCTTTCGGTTAAGATTTTTAAGAGAGCGTATTCCATCTGGGCATGTTAATGCAGCTGCTGGGTTTTCTAAACGTAATCGTATAGGACCCTAATTCAACCACCCGCTGTCCTGGCTCAATCTGATCCCATTTCCACCGTCTCTCCAAGCGAATTTCATTACAGCACAAGGAGATTTCTGCGGCTCACTAGAGCCCACATCCACTGTTTTCCAAATCTTCACCTGCTAAGCACAGAGTCAAAATATCCTTCCTTTCAGTGTGTAAAGAGGGCTTTTTTTCAGGAGGCAAAGCAGCTGAAGCGCGAAGCTGATCACTAGCCTTCATCTGCGGAGATCAAAAATGTATGTAGCTATACTTATATTCCACCTTAAACCTTTATGGCGTGCACAAGTACAAATTTATTCAAACTACTCACAACTCATGATTATTTTCCTGTTTCTTTCTACGACGGCGAAAATTGGCACAGCAATAAAAATGGGGGCTTAATTACATTCGGCAACCCTACGGACTGTCTTGGCCGAGTTTTTGGTAGCCTTCCTGTGACTGCCCTTCAAACGTCTTTGGAACAGTTCATGAAGGTTTTGTTCCGAATCCTTATTTACCAGTCAACACTTTGTAACCCCTTCAATCGATTCAGCGCTCTTAAAAAACATACATTTCATTAGTAGAGATTCCTCCATCCAAAGCCAACACCTAGCGAGTGTGAGGTATGTGGGGCGACATGTGTCCATTATGCATTAATGTCTCGGACTCTGTGAAGAGCTCTAAAGAGTGACTGTTCAGCTTTAATGTCAGGAGCATTCTGTTTAAGCTCATCCGGCTGCAGAAGATTGTTTCTAAAAAAATGTATTTCATAGTAAGCGCAAAGGTGATGTTAGCTGTGAAGAAACTTATTTTAATGCATACTCTGTTTCTACGTGATAACACTGAGCAGAAAACAGCAATATTGCCGACGTTTCGGAGATCCTCACTGTCTCTATTTTAAGGCTAAATAACTAGTGATCCCGACCGGTAGATACATTACAAATTTAGTCTCTAGGGACTGTGGGAATCCTGTACTTATATTGTCTATAGACGGTATACCATAAGAATATCCCTCTTATAAAGTAAGTACAGTAGGCTGAATCTAAAAGCTCATGTTTAGAGAATCGATTTTTAGCGAGATTCGACCGTTAGAACAGATAACCTACTTCATATGTTAGTTTTACGAGATAAATTTTATCTATGCCAATATCAGCCAATAAAATAAAATATTTTACCAGAATAATGATAAATGAAATGGATTTTTTTCGCCTTCTCAACGAAGTATTCTATAGACACCGGACTTAGAAGAATGGATCGAACTTATGGAAACAAATACTTTGACTTGACATAGAGGATATATGGGGACTTACGTATTCTACAATCCCGTAAATTATCACGAGATACTATAGAAATTTCAGAGAAGAGTAAGAATAAGGCAATATAGTATAATAATATAATAAAATTGTCTGTATTCGTCAAGGTAAAACAGACAGGGTACATCAAAATCTCTACAAAAAACGTTTCGGAAACATACTGTATAATGCTTAATATTGTTAGAATAAGGAAGTACTTACTGATAACATAAAGACATAACCCTAAAATGTAAGTAATAAAAAGTTATTCTTCAGAGTTGCCATATTGTGCAGACAGGGAAAATAAACCTTTTTAAATGTTGCCAAATGGAGATCACCTAAAAGTAAACGTTAGCAGAGTTCAGCAATATCAGCCGTTCGCCCAAAGGTACGCATTAGCAAACTAAAGGTGAACACTAAAGCCAAGCGTGACATTAAACAATTCTACATTCTGTCCACAGAGTGTATTTCTCTCCTTTGTACTGATCTGATAACAAACAGCGATTACTACCGTGCACAGTACTGACTGACTGGTTTTTATAACCGAGACGGAGTGTGTTTACTGCGCGGTAGGAACTGAATCTTTATGTACAACTCAGAATAGTATTAGTCTTTAAAGGGTCTACTCAAATATTTCTGTGGCTCGTACTTTAATAAAAACGTTCTCAAAGACTTATGAGCTCCATGTGCAAAATTAATTCTGTACCTAAAAGTTAATTTGTCCTCATTTTCTTTACATTTGCTTACTTATTATCACGACTTGTTGGAAATCTTTTATTTTGCGTTGTTACATTACGTTTCTTCTGGCTGTCTTAGATGGCTGACCTCAGCACTTTGTACAAACTTCGGCAAGCAATAGTGAACAGTTTATTGCACACTGTGAGAGATAGATAACAGAGTTACTAGTTCTTGTAAGCCACGGACACACTCAGTGTAGTGTTGATTATGAACCAACTGAACTTTGAACTGGAGTCTGAGGGTTCAGTTCCGCTGAGACCGAAGTTTGCAATTGGACAGCGTCCTCAACCAGTTCCACTCAAATCTCATGTAATTAAGGATCTCACATCGATCGATCGTAGTTTGATTTATTTGCGACGAGACTTCAACTTCTTGGAGGGATTTAAAATAAAAGCCTTAAAAGAATATTTGGCTTCGGAGAGGAAGTAACAGCAAAATTGAGGAAATTTTGTAATTAAAGGCTTCAAAATTTTAGACTTCACCAAATATAATTACGGTGATGAAATCAAAGAGAATTGTAATATACAAAATATTTTTCGGAGAGTTTGAATCACCGAGAAAACTCGGGAGATCTACGCGTAGAGGGGAGATTATTATTAAACATTTTCAATTTTTAAATAGATTAAACTCTTAGGATAGGACCCAGTTTCCTGTTCTTCAGAGTCAGGTCTAATTAAACTTTGGATTTCATAAACTACGTGTAATTATTGACTGACTGACTAACTGATTCTGCACCAAATCCTTAATGAGGACTCTGTTCCACCGAATTACTCAGAGTTATAATTTAAAAATAATGTACTTTAATATACTGTAATATAAAACTAATTGAGAGACGTATACGATTATGTGATTGTGGCATGTGGTTTCTTAAAAGTTTTTTAAGCCAAAGTGCCCGGAAAACTGTACTGAACTAAGGATGAAGTAAGAAGACAGTCTAGGGTATTACGTACAATAATTCGGTGATTTTTGCAGGTCGGGTATTATTAATGGGATAATGATACGAAGAATTGAAAATGGGCTAGACCAGAGGTGCACAAATTCTCCACAAATCTAAGAGGTATCTTAAAATTTCAGACACCAGAATTATGATATGAAGCAAGTTTGATACTGAGGACCCGCAAATGTTAGGCGCCACCCTAAAAAATTTAGTCACGCCGCCCGGGAGTTTTGCTCTCCAGGGCTAGTTATGATGCTAGGATGGAAGAACCAAACATACATAAATCATACTATGATGTCTCTGACAGCAGTACGTTGGACGACCTAAAAGAAAATGTGCGGGTAATCGTCTGTTAGGCTGGCTCTTCGCGAAATGACCCGTGAGGATGAAAGTTGAATCCAAGTGGCTCAGCATCGTGTCCATTGACGGGTGTGTTGTAACATCCAGCCTTTGCAACATTCAATTTAATAAGATAATAAGATCAGGAATTCCATATACGAGAAGTTCCGCTAAGCGCTGTGCTCTGAACACATAAGAGGGAATGGGGATAGGTGTATAGGTCCACACATTCCTCATTTAGGCATTAAGCAGATATTACTGGCCACCGCTACCAATTTTGTAGGACGCTGTTCGACCCCAGACCAGTGGCGAAGAGAAGAAAGCTTTTCTTTTCGTAAATCCAGTCTCTACTACTTAGCCTCTAACCAGTCACTGCACTTTTTAAGCTGTCCGCGCAATAGTTTTGAGAAACATGACTGGACAATTATTAGGCCTACCTCTTCAAAAAAGGCACGAAATTTGTGCTGTTCACAACAAACGTACAAAAGCAATCACAGTGAGGCTGTAGGTGGACACATGATCCATACAGAACACATACCCGCGGCGCCTGTTGAATAGCAAAGGCTACTCTTGCATATGAAAGCACCTATGACATTCTTGCCTTAACAATAACGTAACTCTAGGTTGTACTATATCCACCCCTTTGCCTGAATCCAGTGGAAAACGATGTACCCTTAATCAAATACAATGTCTGCTTCTCACAAGAAGACTTCTACGTACAGAAGGGTGATAAATAAGGTTGGAAATTCATGCTGACATCAGAAAACTGGTAGATTTGGCATACTTGCTCTCACGACCCGCTTAGGAATTTTATAATCTTATTACTTATTACAAACGCATAATTGTTATGCCGATATGTGCAACATTTGAACTTAGCAAGTCTACTTTCTTGGTACACACTGGGTTACCGGGGATAGCTCAGAAAGTGCAGTGACAGGATATGGGTTTGTGAATCAGAGTTCAGCTCTGGACAGTGCAGAGGCACTGGGTACAGAGTTGAATTTGACCCAACATTTTACGAAATACTGCCTCAGCGTGAAATTCGTTCACTTCCAGTTTTAAAGGATGTTATCCCGTTGTGTTGTTTGTAACAGAAACCAAGTCAAAATCTGTCAAAACACAAATCAATTTTATTTATTATACAGAATTACATTGAATTAAGTTACAGACCAACTGATGCACACTAAAACCACTTTTTATGTAGCTTTATTATTAAAATTGTTAAAATTATACCCCAACACGTGTTTGGGGTATAATTTTAACAATTTTAATAATAAAGCTACATAAAAAGTGGTTTTAGTGTGCATCAGTTGGTCTGTAACTTAATTTAACATGACGAAGATGCACGGTGTCAACAGTGTGAAACAGAATTACATGTTTCGACCTATATAGGTCATCCTCAGTTTCACAAAGTTTTTAAAACTTATTGAAGAGGGAATATAAATCCGTCAAATACGTCACACACGCGTATCATCCCGATTATGACCATAATAATTTTAACATTTTAATAGTTCTAATCGCATTTTAGGGATTTATATTCCTTCCTCAATATGTTTCAAACACATTGTGAATCTGAGGATGATGTAAATAGGTCGAAACATGTAGTTCTGTATAATAAATATAATTTAGTTTGTTTGGACTGCTTTCGACTTGATTTCTTTCACTTCCATTTGGTGTCAAAATTACTTTCCTACTGCACACCACTAACCGCATGCTGTCAAAGCAAAAAACACATTGCTCTGTACTTAATCAAGGGAACATTATTTTTTGCGTAGGCACAGGGAAGTTACTTTTCAATTGAACACAGCGGCATTACTATATTCTTAATCGTAGGGTATTGTTGAGATCTTCGCTCTTCTGGGATATTTCGCAGCGTAGATTGGTAGTTGGTTACCGACGTTTCGGGACAACCTATCGGTCCAATCTTCAAGGGTCAAGGATAAAGCCGTCTTCTTGTTGTCACACCATACACCGCAAATATGTGGCAATCATATTAAATAATTGTATGGGAAATAATATTCAGGTAAGTACGAAATTTGATGCTCCACCGTCAGAATGTTTTATCCTCCTGAACCACACTGCAGTTCTGTCGGTTACATTTTTATATTTTCGTGTGTCTTAGCCAGGCCAAAACCATGTGGTGCATCGAACATGGCAAACTTTATTTCACATATAGCTTAAAGTCTTGAAATTCTTTTTCAAATTCGGTTCTTAGTAAACCATTATTTTCTGCATAGCAATTTACCATAGATTTGAATTACGCAAACAAAATTATTTGAACCTGTAAAGAAGAAAAAAATTTTATTTTTTTTTGCGATTCCCACGGCTGGTGTTTTACTTAAAAAGTATTATTAAATTCGCTCTTCCTTATGGTATCACATTTTACTTATTAGGGTGCTTTGTAACGTAAACTAAAGATGCCACATTGCTTTGCCATTTCATATCCTTATGTTGTTAACATCTTTTTTCACTTCCAAAAACATAAATTTCGCTTAGCAGATCATAAAGTGCATTAAACACAGTGTAGTACGATAGGCGTTGCATTTCAGTATAATATGACAAACATTCCATCTTTACTGTCAGTGTCGAGGAGGAAAGAAGAAAACTGTCGACGATAGTGTTTCGCGGGCAAGGATGAAAATGACTGACATATTTCTTATCAAAATATCCTGCCAAACAGTTGTTAATCAGTGAAATTTTGACATCTTAGAAGCCAGAAAACAAGATGTCCACATAGGAATTTTAAATGGGAAAACTATCATTGTAACACTTTATATAAATCAGCTCTGCTCATTGAGAGGGATTCACCGTTGAAACTAAATATTTGCCACGCCTCTCAGCAAGACATCCCTGATGAATGAATTCGAATGCTATATGGAAATAGTCATTTGCAGTTTACCTCGCGTGTTTTGGTGACTGATCCAGGATTCTAAACAGCACATGCCCTTCTGCACTAAGGAATTAAAGTGGTAGAAATTCCATTTTGATCTTGATGTTGAACAGAATTCGTGCTCAGACGAAGGGGTCTACATGATGCTGTTTGAGTTAAACGCCCGATTATTAAAGATGTCTGTTACTGCTAAACTGCTCTTTTAATTTTCAGCTATTTGAAAGATGTTTGCAAAACTATATTCGTAAGATATAGTTTTGGGAAAAAAAGGTCTCCAGAACAGCTACCTAAATCTCAGTCCAAGGCTAGTAACGAAATATCGGAACCAAATAGAATCATTTCCGTTCCACAATATTGAAAACCTCTCACCATACAAATTTTCATTTTAAACATTATTTTGCAGTTAATATCACAAAATAAATTTGGAGGGAAGTTTTGTGCGATCATGTTTGTTTTCCTTCTTTGAGTAAAGCAATCTTGACAAAAGTGATGTGTACTTACTTCAGCTCTGTCATATCCAAGTTTTAAGTTTTCTGCCTGCAGTGACATATCATCTGTTGGCAATGTGTCAGAATTGATAATAATTAAAATTTAAAATGCCTTGTGCTCTCTACCTGGCGGCAGTTATCACGTACAGAAATCTTTACGCCACCAGTCAGTTGAGGTTTGTGATATTCACCCTGATAGTTCATCAAAGCATGCATCTCTTCGATGTGCAATACAATTATTAAGACCAATTATCTTATTACACATTTTGTGGATAAGAGTATTTAAACCTCTTGACCGTCTGAAGATTAACCCAGTATCATACAGCGATATCTGTATCATTTCAATATGGGTTTTCATTTGGCTCGTCTGTTATGTACATTCTCTTAAAATATTTAAATATAAATACACTTAATGTAAAGTATTGAAGTATAAAGTAAATTTAAAATTATTTTAATACTTCATATACTTTATAAAATTTTCTCCTGGATGTTTTGTAAGTGTTGTTGGCATTTGTATCAATTTTTATTTATTACAGGCTACTATTTACGTCACAGCACAATACAAAATAAAAATTTTTCTTATAAGAAGTCATTAAAATTCTTATATCTGCCAAAAAAATCTTATAACTTAGTATTCAGTTTTTGTACAAATAATTTATTAAAACAGATTCCAGCTCGGTTTAATTTATGAGGGATAGCAGCAAACTTTCGCACCGACACTCCCTTTGGAATTCTCAGCCCAAACAAGTACCTTACATACGTTGACTAATGCCTGCAATATAGGTCACTATATAAAACATTCTGCGTACTTTAATGCAAAATTTTATTATTCATCGCTCCTGAACAAAATTACATATTCCGCGTGGCTGCCATATTGTAATTTTCAAACTATACAATGTTATAAGATCGCGTACCTCTTAAAGACCACTTAACGCACAAAGGTCAGCATCCTAACTTAGTTTGTAGCAGGGCTGACCGTGTTACGTCTACCTCAGGTGTGCTTAAGACCACCGTGACTGTGTTAATGATCAAAGGTATTAAAAGGATGATGAGGTGCAGTCGACTCCAATAACAAAATGTTCGTAATAATTTAATGCTTTAAAGCCGAAAGTTACAAAACGTACCGTTAAGAAATAAGGAATATTAATAAATTCTGCATTTTGTCCATGAATTGTATTGTGTGTACCGTATTACTTTACAATAAATTGCGATTTTTCCCATTCAAAATTAACCGATTTGTTATTAAAATAGAAGCACAAAGTGTCCTGTGTGAAGTAGAAACAAATCTTTATACATAATATACATTAATTTTAGTCCGTAAAGAATAATTAAAACTGTAGCATGTTTCACATTCCCATGATTATGCCGTAACTCCATATTTTCTTGTAACAAAAAGCAAATAGCCTGAAAACTATGATTTAGTGCTATTTGCTTAACAGGGGCGAGAATGCTCCTTGCTCTGTTAACTTTCGCGTTATTATCAGCGTAGCAGCCAGCAATGGTTGCTTCCCCTTCATGACTTCACGCTACGTTTAGCAATATCAGCTACATGCACCGCGTGTTTCCTGGTGAAAGCTACATTCTCTGAGGAAGGGATGTTAAATAGCTGATGAAAACAGTCTGCACCATCACCATAACACGTTATTCTTCATGAGTGCAAGCACTTCACATGCGCACTTCACGATCGAAGCAAATATCAGTAAGATACCTTGCAGTAACAAAATATTACTTCATTAGTTTTCTGATCTGTAAGTCTAAGAAACTCATCCCTCCCTGTGAAACGATCAATTACTCAATTGTTCAAGTACCCCACCCCTTCATACGTCAGTGAGTTTTAAAGATGTATTACCGTGCTCAGAACAGCCTGCTCCACTTTAAGACCCTGTGTAGCATCTCGTAGCATACCGTTTTTCTACGCTGAGCAGCTGTGAGCTCCATCTCCAACCCCCAATCTAAAGGACGTCTTGTCAGCTGTCCGTGACTACTCAATCATTACATCATCATTACTCATCTTCAGGCCACTCGCCATAGAGCACGTGTCATGCCGTGCTGAGAAGGAAGCCACTTGACACTGACCTGAAGTCATGTATACAAAGACTCAGAAAATTTGTTATCCGGAAAGTCCGAAAATTATATTACTTTTCTAAAAAAAAAAAAAGATTAGAATTATGGAAATAATATAGGTTTAATACTGTTATTTGCCTCATGAAATGTAATTCATAAAATCACCCGAAAACGTATTTATATGTCTAACAAATACATAAAATCTTTTATGCTTTCGTATGCAAGGTGTCCGTGACAAGAATTTTCATACCCGTAGAGATCAATACATTGGTGGGTAAAGTACATACGTGTACCCCGATTTTATGTAGCTATGCTTTAGGCCAGTAATGGAACCTTCTTTTAAGTTAGCTTGTTACAACAAATGAAACGTTGGATAATGAGAAGTAACAGACAGTACAAACGAGAGACAGGGTAACGTAGAGCAGGAGAGTTTTGTGTCCCTGGGGGATTACGTCTCGTATGAGAAGGATTAACATGCACACAACGTAAACGTAAAGCTATCGCTATACAGGCCTGGACAGACCTTCAGGGCTTCAGCAGGTTGAGGCTCGCAGAATTTCTAGACAATCTGCACATGAAGGTGGCAAGGTTGTCAGCCCTAAGCACCGGGTGCCTATACCGCCAGGAGACATCACTGGTACTCATTTCTGTTAGAGGCCGAGTCCACCCCAGGGCCATAGTGCCACCGGAAGGATTAAGTCAACGAAAAATCCCAATGACCTCATCGGGAATCTAACCTGCAACCTTCCGGATTTTAGCGCAGAATGCACACAACATATTAGGCTTATTTGCCAGGGTGTGAAAGAAGTAAGTGTTAGGGACGTACGGTATGTAAATGTGGACTGGAGCCAACTCATGCAGGATAACGTGCTGTAGCTGATTTTTGTGAAAACGATATTGAACCATTGGGTTTCATAGAAGTTGGGGAATTCATTGACCAGCCGAATGAGTATTATTTTTTTAATAAAATAAGTTGTTCAATGCAACCAATGAGTGTGTTTCTTTTATTTTAGTGTTCTTGGGGTGGCGTAAGACTGAGTCTCTTGGTACTTCCGCCGCTAATGGACCTATTGTATGACCTCTGTATGATAGATGAATGGATATGGAACGCTGGTGGTGTAGCAGTTAACAGGATAAATTCTAAATACTCGGAGAAAAGTGTTGCTCAATTGAAAGGCTTTCCACTTCAGAATCAATATCGCCCCCCTGAGACTGATCCCGGTCCTTTGCCATGAATAGTTAGATTATCGTAGTAGTGAAGTACTAAGTTGCTAATGTACCAGAATAATGTCCTGTGCCAAATGTTTTGAATTAAAGTGATTGAATCCCGAGGTACTGGGTTAGGGGTTTCAAAGAGCTTATATATATCACTCTCATTTTAACAGTCATAAAGGTTTTCATATTCTGATCTATATAAACTGTGCAGTTAATGAAACTCTCCCTTACTGAAGAGAATGCAGTTGTCCTGCACAGCGTGGGTAGAGTCCCGTAACACTCGCGAAGACGATCGTGTGAAAAAAAACACAGCCTGCCAAAAACACGAATTTCCTTCACTGCATAACCTTTCCACTGGTTGCTATTTGCTAATTGTTTCGTTTATAACAAGCCTAAAGTCAAATCTGTGCGTACCTTTATCCACATAGGACACTTCAAAAAATAACCGTCATCTTACGTGCACAAAACATGACTGCACTTTAGCCTAATGACTTTTCATTGGAGTACATCGGTGGCTGGTCTCAAAAAAGGAGACGGTCAACATTCCTCAGCACAAACAACTGACGAGGTCAACTGCAAACTCCTTACTCAGTATCAGTACTAGGAAATCCCAAAGTTGCAAAACAAACGAATGTAGTGACAGGTGATGCGGTTATATACGCGCCAAGAAATGCTAACTTTTCTGTTGACTCGCTGGCAAAATAGGTCCCAGGGTTTGGCGCATTGCGTTTAATGTTTTGTGGTGGGGAAATAAATCGCGTCGAACGGCGGGCTAACATCAAACTTTTACAATGGGTGGGGAAGTCGGAAACGGGAAACCGTCAGATGTATAAAGTACGAATCAATTTCGTTCTACTCAGCCACCCGCACGCAGATAATGCAAAGTTTCTTTCAAGTATAAAGATGCTTCCGCAGCTGACATGAACAAAGTCTTCTTGTCATAATTTTAAACATAAACAGGCTTCTGCACCTAGCATTGGCAAGTTGTTGCTGTCTTATTTCAAGAAATCCTAACCTCAGAAGGTTTCCTACATGGTTAAAATACATTTTAATTATTTTATTTTTATACTTAATTACTTTAATCTGTGTTAATTTAGATTATGTACCAATGCCAGCCAAGCAGTTATCACTGTCAAGGTCAGTGAACACCATATGTATCACCTCCTCGGCATTATAAAACTCTCGCCTGTACCCACCGAATGTCCGTATTTTGACCTGTGTGATGAATATGTTTCGCCATTATTTTGTAGGTTGCATTAAAATTTTGATAATTTTTATTGAGAAGCAACGTACTTTCTGTGACGCAGGAACTGAATTTTATGTGTTATTTACTTTAAATGTTTCAAATAGGGCGTTCCATGGCTCAAGAGTTTAGTGGTCGGCCTCTCATCGCGGAGACCCGGTTTCGATCGAGGTTTGTGGTGTATATATTAAAATTTAGACAGGGGTTTCTCCGAGTAATTCCACTTTCTCCTATCAGTGTCATTTTAGTAATACCTTCATTTTCATGCTGTTCTTATGAGAGTGACAATTTTGCAGTACTTAAATTGACGAGACTGAACAGGAATTTTGTCATTTTACGATAGGTTCTGTGCACGGCGGGGTGCCATACTGTTTCAACCGGTCTCGTCGACTGCCCTTCATGTTCATTTTTTTTGCCTATACCTGTGCCCATTGATGTATATGTAAGCTACTTTCCGCAGAGGTGTGCCTCTGAATGTAGTAGCCGTAGGTCGTGATTTTCGAACTTGCAGGTCGAATGCCATGCCGGTAAAAGGTAAAGTTTACCCTATAACAGGCCACGAAGGCCCAGAGGGGGAGTAGAGGTATAGCTCTACTCTTTCTTTAACCGTGGCACTAGATGAGGGTGGGTGGTCAACTCCACGCACCGGCCGCTTTACCCCCGGGGAATAACCCGGTACCCATTTTATAGGAGGCTGGGTGGGCCCCAGGGCTGGTCTGGACGGGTACGGAAAATCTCGCCCCCACCGGGATTCGATCCCCGGACCTTCCAGCCCGTAGCGTAGTCGCTATACCGACTACGCTATCCCGGCCCCCGCCATGCTGGTACGTTATTTATGTTGTATATCTTACATAAAATTAACATGCCATAGTGTTACAGCATTACATACTTTAAATATTTCGCATTTATCTATATTAGTGGCATTTATTGACTTACAATGGCTCAGGCGGTTGACTGCTGATCATTCACCACGAAGGTCTGATTTTAATCTCGAGCTAAGCCATGTAAGATTAGACGTATATAAAGTGGCACTGGGAGAGGTTTTTGTCGATGTACTTCTGTTTTTCCCTCCTAGTATAATTCCATTTAAAGTCACGTGATTATTCACATAATGCTTTTAATAATTAAAAATGCCAAAGATGTAAAAAGGTAAATTTCACCTTCTAACCGGCCATGAAGGCACAGAGGGGGAGTAAAAATATACCTCTACTTTTTCTTCAACGTCGGTGCTAAATGGGGATGGGTGGTTAACGAGACGCCCCTGCCGCTTTGCCCCCGGTAATAACTCGGTACCCATCCTGTAGTAGGCTGGGTGGGTCCAGGGCCGGTCTGGACGGCTGCGTAAAATCTCGCCCCCACTGGAATTCGATCCCCGGACCGCCCAGCCTGTAGCGAGACGCTATACCGACTGAGCTATTCCGGCCCACTGCGAAATATGTAACATTGTTTTTAAATATAAGTTACTCGGGACAAAACTGATATTTTTTTGACTTGGCCAGCAAAGGTTCGAGTAAATTTTTGCGTCCGTTTCGAAGTGGTTAATTTCTTATCGCTTGTGAAATGCTCGGCCCCTCATCTCTTCAGTACCCAGTGTCTTTCTGAAGACTGGAAAATGACGTAGTTTATTGCAAGTATGTGATTAAAAGGCCAGAAGTTAATCCAATAAAGTATCCTAGCAACAGCTGATGGCTCATGTTATCCTACTAAGATTGCGACCCAACAGATACATGCTTGTTAGCTAAAGCAGATTCTTGTTTGGGTCTCATATTAAGCATCATTCCAACAACAACTGGCAGTTGTGATAAATGTATTATCGTACATAATGACTGCTAGGCCCAAACTGTACAATGTACTATGGAAAACCTATACATGCAAACTTTTCATAGGCAAGGAATATTGATTAACGAGCAGTACGTCACAGATAACAGGTTATTCCAACTGATAGACACCCCCACCAACCTCCACTCATACCGGACACCCAACACAAAACAGTCCCTCTACACACACAGCCTTGAAAACACAGCACAGAAGCATCACAACACACAAGGTAAGACATTCGTAGTAAACCAATTTCTTATAAAATATCCACTTAACCTTTAATAATTAATAAAGTTTATATTTGAATGTTTAATTTATTTACAGAAATGGAATACGGAGCTGTATAAAACTACGCCAGTAGTTCCGTAAAAAAGTGAATATTACAAACAGTCCACAAATTTTTTAAAACATTTTTAAAACAGGTTTTAAATATACATTTACGTGCGATTTTAAGATTTTAATAGACTACAGTACATACCGTACAATTTTAAAATAGTTTTGAACTTCATTTACCTATGGTTTTAATACTTTAACAGACTATTGTACATATTGTGTATTTGTTTTAATATGTGAATAATTGGTAGCACACGACAAACCCCTGAAGATGGAACTTTAAAGCTCCGAAACACGTGTAGGGTGAGGGGAAATAGGCCATAATAAAAGTGGTCAATATAGTGCATTCGTTGGTTTTATTATTTGATTAAAAAATGCACGGTGGTAATACTGTGAAATGTACAATGCTGTTCAGGAAGATAAGTTTTAAGAACCGATATTTGCTTCTTTCTATGGTTATTTAACGACATCTTTTCAAAATTCAGTGTAGCTGTCTGGGGGTAGCACTGCTTTACATCCTGGACGTTCGGATTTCATATGTCGGCCTGGAAAACGTCAGTGACTTTCGAATGAGGTTGCTGGTTGATGGCAGTGGACCAGAAGACTACCTGTTTTTAATATAGCAAGTGCTGAAAATATTTTAATAGGTTACTAGCCTGGGGCAGTAACTTGTCACAGTCAATCATTCCGTGATTTGAAGTACAATTTTTCGGGCCATAAACCATTTTGTGTATTTACATAAAACATTGCTGTCTTGCACACCAGTATAGAGATAGTAAAAGTAAGAAGGTATAAATTTCACCCTATAACATGCCATGAAATCACGACAGAGGGAGTGTAGAGGTATAGGTATACTCTTTCTTTAACCTCGGCGCTAGATGGAGGTGGTTGGTCAAAGCCACGCCCCGGGCGTTTTACCCCCTAGAAAGAGCCCTGGTACCCATTTTATAGTAGGTTGTTTGGGCGGCAGAGCCGGTATGGACGAGTGCAGAAAATCTCGCCATCACCGAGTTTCGAACCACAAACCGTCCAGCCCGCAGCAAGTCGCAACCAACAAAGTATGCTCTTAATAAAATGTTTATTTACCATCTCATACTTTTAGGCTTAACAGTCATCCTCAAGGAACGCAGCAATACTGTTTGGAGATTACAATCATCCAACAATATTACTATGATCTGTCAGGATGCCTGTTAAGCCGAAACATGTAGGATCGCAAATAAACATCTCATGAAGAGTGCATCATTTTGGTTTAACTATCTTATTTTATACATTCTTATTCTTCTAGCAATCATTATGCCACCAGCGACGGCTGAAAACTTCAAAACTCCCCGACCAATCTCTTGACCCCAGAACTATGAGACACGAAACATAACTGGAAAGAACTACAGATTTAAAAGATTCTGATAATAGGATATTGTAATAGGACTAATATCAGCCAGGAATAATACTTTTATCTGTTGGCTTAATTTTATCACATTACACCGCTTTCTTCCGTTCTGTTTCAGAATATTACCTAAATATCTCGCGAGAGCCATGTTTTATGTTTTATTGACTTTAATTATAACAACAAATAGAATATAACAAGAACGCGGTATAAAGTTTGCCCAGACATAACTGGCTCACTTATCAGAGAATTTGGGCGAAAATAAAGGAGTTCTGATCATTGGAGCAAGAAATTTTGAATCCATAAACGTATTTTTATGCGAAAGAAAAACGACGTGGAAAAAATAGTTATGAAAACGAAAGAACGAATAACTGAACAGTATTATTACAGAAATAATATGGAAGCACAGAGCAGCAACATTACGGCATGCAGGCAATCACAGAAAAAAATTACGAAAAATCGTAATATATTGCGAATTATATGTTAAAGGCGACGTGCAAATATGGCGTCTTGTTTCGCACACTAGAACTATTACCGCTGATTTGTGCATTTTCCTTCCTTACACCCGAACGTGCTATTTATTGGCTGGTTACAAACTTTACAATTGAAACAGTTTGATATCTGCGCTGCAGTACGACAGCTATCGTTAAGCTGCCTTTGTGGTGCCTGCGGTACGATTCGTTCTGAGGTTATTTCTGTCGGCGTTAATACTTATTATGGAAGGGAAAATTTGTTGTGGTCCTCAATATTAAGTCTCCAAAATACAAGTTAGTGGTGACATTTGTTAACCGATCATTTTGTGGGGTTTCACATAATAAATTAGCAAATATATACAAAAGTTCTTTTGAGTCAGATGTGGCAAAGCAAAACAACATTTCGCTAGCTGTCGTTTCTGGGTATTCCCTCTTCAAACCAAGCTCTGTTTTTTAAACAGTACACCTAGATCTCTGTTACAAATGACATAGGTTTCAGGCTCTAGCACAAAGACATCACAAGACTCAGTAGTTCTGTGATTTAATATAATACGCTTAGCTGGCACACGTTGCACAGTAAAACACAAAACGGTGACTACCATCCTCGAGATAATTTTTATGCATTGTATTCCATACCGTTGTGCTATACCATTCACTAATGTTACCATCAAAGCATATTTAATAGGTTCTACCCTTTCGATAACAGGTTTATTATCCATACTTCGACTTGCTTCGACCTAAAATAGCCTTAAAAATTTTGAATTCTTCATTAAAAACACATAAGATGATGATACATATTTATAAATGTATATAAATTTTTACACTTTGTGTTATATTGATAATACATTTATGATAATATGTGATTAAATTTTAAGTATTTATATTTCCTTTTATATTGAAATCAATTAACTTTTCTGAATTTATATCTCATCTAGAATTTTAAAATTAATTTTACAAAATTATTAGGTATTATTAAGATTTTATAAAATTTGTTTCGTTATTTTATATTATCAGACTAGTTCATTAATTCAACCGTTGCCCCTATCTCTTCTAGGTTCCTGCTTTGATTTCGTTTTCTGTCAAAGGCATTATTTGTATCTCAATTTTTGTTCCTTTAATAACTTGCATTTCATAAATGTGGAGACGAACTGTTGCCTGTGTAGTTGCCATCCTTAAACCAGTTAATATATGCTTACTTTGCAGCACATGCTGTATCTGTCTCCCCCCCCCCCCCCCCCCCCCCCGTTCCCCCTCACATTCACAACAAATTTCCTTTCGCGCGTGGCGTCTATCGCATAATCTGACCATGTTCCTTGGATATTCCGTGATGGATGAAGCTGCTTTGGCAATGTATTCATTATTAGTAGCACTTCCTCAAACAGCTCATAAATGCACATCTTGCTTGTTCATTGTCTTGTACCCATAAGCCCACGCTTCACTGTAATTTGTTTGCAAAAAGGCATGACACACAGCAGCACGTGGAGTTACTTGTTCACTCTTTAAACCCAGGATAAGTAATGTTAGAGCTAAGAATATAACAGGTATTTCACATTTATCGCTCTTCTGTACAAAAATATTAAAATGACTTTTCATTGTAAAAGATGGTTTTAAGCCAATAAAGCGTGGTGGTATTAAAATGCCAATAGTTTTTGCATGAATGACTACAAAGGAGACAAGAACTTTTTCATCCTTTTAAAGTATGTGCAGGAGAAATGGTAACTGAAAGAATGGGAGATAGGGGAATGGAAACGTCGAGGAAGTTACATTTCACACAGTAAGGATTTTGATTTGCCTTTAATAGGTTCTCTCTTTCAAAATCTGCCAGCACGACCACACTCTGTGGGGCATTTCGTGGTTTGCTTCATCCCTTACGAGCAAATACCAGTGCAAAATACACCACGACCGCTTTCTTCCTCCTGATATTCGAAAATATGTAGCAGCTCATTGTGACAATATTGATTCAAAAGAAAAATATAGGGAACATTAATTTTCAGTTTTTTAACCAACGAATGCACCTTTTTCGTATTTCTGTTCAATTATCCCGTTAATTGGGTTAATTGAACAGAAATACGACAAAAGTGCATTCGTTGATTAAAAAACTGAAAATTAATGTCAAGATGCACGGTGAACACAATGTGAAATTTATAGGAAACATATTTAAACTGCGTCTCACACATATTTCGAATCTAATTTAGTGAAATCTTCTTACTTGTTACAGTGACTTTCCACCATCTCTCCACCAAAATGTCTTAATACTTGAATACAGGCAACGATTCTCTATTAGTATATAGTATAATCTCCGATTTATTATGATCTATGTAATGGTCACAATACAACCTGAAAGCTAATCAGGTAGCTGCTAATGCTAAGTAAATAATGCAATGTTTGAAACTGAATGAAACACCCCCTGTCTGATTGAATAAATTTACCTGTATGTAAGACTGCGGAAAAGCTACTGAATGGAGTACAGCCAAATGAAATCAAACCTGACTCACTGCAAGAGAGGCAATGTACGTATAAAAATGACATTGAAGCGCGTTCGCGTAACCAATGTTGCTGTGGAAAAGAAATAGGTACTTCATATTCTGAGTGCGTGTCTGTAGCCCTATTCATCCAGCATACAATTCGCATGCGCCCTATTATATTGTCGTCTGTAGCCTGTCTGGCTTTACCATATTTTTTCCACATTGGCTCATAAAAGGAACGAGTTTGGAAAAAAGGTATTGAACATAAAATGTAAGTTTCAATTTTCTCTGCAACATTTTCTGAAACATTTCTGATTCTAAGAAGACTTCAGCGAGATATTATCGTAAATATGCATAAGTTTTCATGTAAAGTACCTGTTATTCTTGTCAGATTTTAATCAAACTTGAATTTTCTCGACAAAGTTTCGAAAACAAACAATTATCAAATTTTATGAAAATCCGTCCAGTGGGAGCCGAGTTTTTTCATGTGGGCAGATCGACAGACAGACAGACACAGATATGACGAAGCTATAGTCGCTTTTCACAATTTTGCGAACCCGCCTAAAATGGTTCAGGGATATGCACATTTCTTTTGTTTACAGTTCGTGCATACATCTCTTACAAGGCAAACGTCGAGATTCGAGTCGAGTCGAGCGAATCCGAATGTCTGTCCTTGCAGTATCTTAAAATTGGTGAGTCTATCTCTATTTGACTCGAAAGGATTCGATTCGGTTAGTATTTCTCGGTTACTACGGTGTTTCATTCACAATGCAAGCGCTCGCACTCTGTAATACGAAGCTGACCTTCACGTGATTCGGCCGTTATTACAAACTGGCTATACAAACATTACGTTTTGCCTTTGCGTGACCGAAAGCTTTGGAGTTACTACTGTACCTGCTTCGTATTCGGACGTCCCTAATACAATTCTCTGTTCAAGCTCTGACATTCTTCTTCATTGCCCTCATTGCCTTTAAATATTTTAAAACAAGCCACGACCGATCCCCGTCAATAAATCAAAATTCAGTATTCATAATTTTCTCCCTATTTGATATTATAATAAAAACCTGCCTATATTTGAGATAATGGCGCATGACAGATGTAGAATTCTTATAAAATTTCAATTCAGAAACTTTAACGGCAGACATCGCTTGAGACTCTGAGATGTCTGTGTATCTTTTTTACGTTACTTGTACCGTACATTTTTAATTATATATATGTTATGCAGACAAATGTACACAGTATTATGTTATTTAACACAATTTTATTAAATGCGTCCCAACATGTTTCTAGCCTATATAAGGCTCATCTTCAGGGGCTCTTTTGTTGAAATTACAACAGCTGTATTATTGGTATATAAAATTCTGTGGGTATGTTAATAAAATTGATATGAATGAAATAAGTTAGGCGGGCGTGGCCTGGATGGATGTGGGGCAGGATGGAATGCTGGGTTGGGCTGTTTCAAGCACGGTATTGAACACTTGATTCCAATACAATATATGGAATTGATTGACCTTCAGGATGACTGTTAGCTCCTTAAAAATGTTTGTGCTTTGTGGAGTCATTTATTATGCGCTGAAGTACAACAATCTTAGCAATACTGGACTCCTGAACCAAATTCATTATGCATCTATTATTTTGCTACTAACGAGGACTTTTTTAAGCCACATCGCACGACATGAGGTAGAAAGATGATAAAAGGGAAACCAAATTGATTAGTAGGTAGGAATTTGAATACATTATCTCCACGTTTGTCAGTACTGATTGGGTAAGTCGACAAAACGTAATGGAGGACATTTCTTTGTGCTGCTAATAGTCAATAAATAAAGAGTCAAATACCGTCTGACGTAACTGTGTATTTTTATGTAAGCTGCATGTTTCGGCCATTTTAGACCACGATTTATAATTTGGCGGGTGTAATAACAGCACGAGGTGTTAAGAACGAGAAGACTTCTCACGAATATATTCAATGTCATAATAAGGAATTGAGAAAAACAGTTTAGAAGATGCCAAGAAAACATAAACATTATCAACAAAATGGAATCTTTGTCTTCGTACACTAAAAGAAAATAAAAATAACGAAATAAAATGCCTCTCACTCCTTTCGACTTGAACTATTAATTGTTAACAAAAAATTTTAATAAGAACTTTACATTAACGTAATCAACGGACTTCAATATATTAGAAATATTTTTGTCTTAATAAACATCTTTCCTTCAACAACATGCAGAAAGATCAGCAACATAAGATTAGCTACGATGAAGATATCTTACGCAACAACAAAGTCTAATATTGTAATGACTACAACATAATTCTGAGATCTTACAAGAAAAAATATAAACTATTTATTAAAAAATTTGCACAATCAATAATAAATAGTCATTTGTCACTTATGATGTCTCTCCTACATGTTTCGGCCTCTAAAAGGCCATGATCAGGGAAGTTGTATACAAAGGAATACAAATACAGCAAATCCCGTCGGAGTTGTGCATGTGTAGAGTTTAAATACAATATTATTAATTAAAATTGCTAAAAATGTTTAAAATATAAAACAATTACAAACTTTTGCATTCATTAACAATATTTCATCTTATCTTTCATTGTCGACAAACATCTGTATCAATATTTGTTGTCTTTATTCGAAGGGAGTTATTCTTGTGTTGTCAGTTGATGTTTGTTATGGTGGATTACTGTGTACTGTACTACTATATATTTAGTCCATTGCACGGAATATGGATTACATTAAATAGGCCTATATTTATATTGTGCTTTTACCTTCATTTTAAGTTTTTACACACAGAGCCTGATGATAGATATTTCAATATGACCGAAACATGTAGCTTACGGGAAAATATAAAGTTGTGGATTTTGTGACGGGGGTAAAATTAGGCCCACAAGTAGGGTTAGCCTACTGGACTCTTAGACTCTATCATCTAGTGTGCCTAAAGTAACACAACCATTCCGTAACTGAATCTATTTTCATCCTCAGATGAAAGGATTGGTGGCGCCTCTGTCTCTTCGGTGTCTTCCGTTAGCAAGAACTAATCTCACACACTGGACAACTTACGTTCTACGTGGCAAGAAACTGGACACTATTCCGTTTCTTCGAACACAATATTTACTTTCGAATGTTGCGAATGCGAATGTGCACTTGCTGCAGTCTTGAGACTCCATTCAGCAATTCAATCCCTTTAGAGTCTAACGGAGAGAGAGTTGCTTTCTTTTTTCTCAAGTCTGTATTCTCTTCCGTATGCCACTTCATTTGCTACTGTAGAGAAAAGTATGGGTATAAAATATGCATTAATTCAAGACACCATCATTGAAAAGTGTTAGAAGGCATGTTAACCACAGTGGTCTGTCCGAGTCAATAACTATCTAACTAACTCCATGGAACATAGTCCTTCTTGAGAAGCTAACAGGTCGACAGCTAGTCAAGAAATTCCCTGCGTTTTGTGGAACCCGCAGGTTCATTACCGCACTCACAAGAGCCCGTGTCCGAGTCATTAGGCTTACATAAACTGAATACGAAATTCCTGTGACAAAACAGGCAAGGTTTGACGACTTTGAAAACCAGTAAGCAGCATTAACAGACCCCGTTAGTTTTATTTCTTAGTTGGCAACCAAGCAGGAGAGGTTGAAATTAAATAGGTCACATCAGCTTCTGGTATATGATGATGGTGTTAATTTACTGGGCGAAGTCACCAATATACTAAAAAGAAAAACACAGAAGCTTTATTAGTCCTTAGTAAGGACACCGGTCTAGAAGTAAATGCTGCGGAAACTTAATATGTTTTCATGTCTCGCGGAGAGAATGCAGGACAGGGTCACAACATAAAGATAGGTAACGAATCCTTAGAAAGGGTGGAGAAGTTAAAATATTTGGGAACAATCCTAACAAATCAAAATTTCATTCATGAATAAATTAAAGGCAAATTGAACTCAGGAAATTCCTGCTACCATTCGGTCCAGAATCTTTTATCTTCCAGTTTGCTACCCAAAATATATAATGATTAAAATATACAGAACTATAATTTTGCTTGTTTTTACATATGGGTATGAAACTTGGTCTCTCACATTGAGGAAGGAACATGGGTCGAAATTGTTTGAGAATAAGGTGCTGATACTTAGGCCTAAGAGGACGAGGTAGCAGGGGAGTGGAGGAGACTGCACAATGAGGCGCTTCATGATCTGTGCTTCTCACCAAACAATATTCGAGTGATTAAATCGAGAAGAATGAGATGGGCGAAGCACATAGCATGTTTGGGGGAGAAGACAGGTGCATACAGGGTTTTGGTAAGGTACCTTGAGGGCAAGAGGCCACTTGGAAGACTTAAGCGTAGATAGGAAGATAATATTAAAATAGATCTTCAGTAAATATGATGTCGGGGCGTGGACTGAATTCATATGGCTCAGATAGGGACAGGTGTGAGGAATTTCTTTACTAGTGGAGGAACTCTCGGCTTCTCAAAAAGGACTCTGCTCTATGGGTTTAGTTAGTTAGTTAGTTTTTTGGTAACTTAATCAGAACACGTCTGAGTTATTGTCATATTATAAGACTGCAATATAAAGATCTTATTTTCGTCAGGTTGCAAGTGTCTTATAGGAAACCACTCAACAGATTTCGATCGGATTTTGATATTGTGTGTTTACAATAAAAATCACCGAAAAAATGTATTTCTTGTTCCCAGAAGGCAGAAGATCACATCCACCTTACATGGAAATCACAAGTAACTCGCAGATTTCTAGGACTAAGATGGTTTCGAGCATAGTCCTTCAGAATCTCTTACTCGCTCATCTGATCAAGAAATTTGCCACCTCTTATAGAATTCCAAAGTTCATGGCCGTGTGTACAACACGCCGACTATGGATAATCAGACAGATGAATACGTTATTTAATATTCCTTTTAATAATAGTTTCCTCAGCCCGACAATATATACTCGTTTTAATAATATCCTTCTGTAGATGCGTTCAATGGGAATAGCCCATTCGCTTTTCCACACAATCTTTTTTTTTATGAACCTTTCGTCCTCATTTTTCGTGATATATTTCCCGTCTATTTGAGAGTCCATTCTACTAATTTTTGTGCGAAAACTCCAGATTATAAAGCTCACTGTGTAATTGTCTCCACTTTCGTGTCACTTCCTCTATCTCCTAGTTCCAAATATTCTGTGCAACACCTTTTTCTGCATAGTACGGACTTTGAAAGTTTATTGCCGCTTTCGCGAATTTACGCCGATGATTAATATTCTGTGCCAGATCAATCCAATCCATCACTTGGACCATACTACAAATATATTTCTACACCTTAATTAATTGCGTTCCTTTTTACGCTATTTCTTCCAAGTGCTCTTTGAATTTAACTTTTCCGGCAAAAGTGTCTTCCCATTTCCCATCTTTGCCTTGTGTGTCTCGTACAGTACCATTTCCTTTCCCTCTCATCTGATCATGTGACTAATGTTTTGTGAGCAGTGCAACATATGACGTTCCACAACATAACATATGCAATTTTCTTCGTCCTTGTGTTACGTAAACTTGCGTCACAACAAGCTGCTGTCATCAGCACTCCGCTTTTACACAACCTCCCTTTACGTCCTGCAGTTAAAGCACGAGACTAATGCACAACAATACAAAACAACAGTTACACGTCTTATGTTTTAATCAACACATTTCTAGTTGGTAGGTGGAAAGACAAAATCTTAACAGACAGATACTCTCTCCCGAAACGTCAGTAACTGACTACCAAACAGCGCTGCGTAATATTCCAGAAAGCAAAGACATAATCTAATTTTAATTTCGTTTTTACTTTTTTTCCCAGCCGTTGGAGGCGTTTCAGGGTTTACAATAATTTACTTTTAACCGTCTTTACGTTACGGGTTTTTCTTATGTTTATGTAATCAGATATGCATTAACATTAGGTGTGATTAGCTTTTTCTACATTTCTGTCTAAAACATCTTCCTTACAAGCGTATATATATAATATATATATCTCCATATTGTCGTAATCCCTAATGGTTTGAATACCAGCGTAGCATATTGAAAGACAAATTGAAACGCAACGACAATATTGCAACTGTTTGAAGATTACCTTCTTGGATGTGACGCCGTGTAGTCTGATGAATATATACCAAAATTTCGAAGAAATCGTTTTTTTTTTTACTTCTTTGGAGTAGAAACGTATTCCTGTACTTGTATCTAGCAAACTACATGACGTCATATAGCAGAAGAGAGCTATGGTATATTAAGCGCCTCGGAACGGTGAAGCTTCACGTGAGTCTACTTGTCACATGTTATTCGGAACCGGAAACGAATGAGAAAAATATTTGCACACACTTTTTCTTTATAGATTTTATTATTTCACTCTTTAATTAGCACAGATAATTCGTACCTAGTTTCTTCTAACCGAACGATACGCTTTCTTGAAATCTAAAAACAAGTCATTCTTGCTCTCATTACAGCTAATCCTGTTTCTTTTTCCAGTACAAGTAGAACGGATATAAAATAGATTATCAGAGATTTACGTATTATATAGAAACACACATTTACGTTCCCAATAACTTCCTGACAATGTGGAGATAATATTGAGAGAAAAATATTGGATAAAGTCTGTTCATCTGATAACGTGACAGTCCTCGGCAGTTTCTAAGAGACCCATTGGTCTTTCACATATAGGACAGATTCGGTAATGTTTAGTCTACTGCAATGGTAACTCTTCGTTAATTCGCAGCGTTGTTACTGAAGAACTTTTCTTGTACTGCCTACTTTCGAAGATGAAGACAACACGGTCCTTTACAATGTCGGAAACCATTCACCCAACGACACTACATCACATCGTAAAAGATCTGAATTCTCAAGTTTGTTGATCTCAGAACTTATTATCTTGTGCCTGGGTCAGTTCTGTCTAATTCTGATCAACAACTGTATGCATTTCACTATGCCTACTGTCTTCGACCACACGAATATTCAATAGCTGACGTAAGTAATTTTTTATTTTTCAAAATGCTGTGAAAATCTGCAAGGAGGTCATCATTGCCTTCCCTTATTATTTAGTTGTTGTTTTGGTAAAGGTTTTTGAATTTATTTATGTTTCTGTGCATGAACCCAAGCTTTTTGTTCTCTACTGTTTATTTCAAGCTGTTAAAATTATTTTCACATTCTATATTTTCTGTCTTATTGTTCAGAAAGTGTTCACTCATTTCACTAGGATCGTGCAAGAACTACAATTTATTCAGCTTCCTGTGATTTCACAATTCTCCACACTCTTCACTGAGCCTTAATTTATGCCACCTCCCTGGTAATAGCGGTATGTAACTTTGATAATTGCTTATGTCTTGTGTAATTTTTATCTAAGATTTCTTCGGTCTCCTTTGTTATAAAAGTTTTACAAACCTGCAAAATCTTTTACAGTTTAAACTCGTATTGTTCTTTGGATTCTAAAAAAAAACATTCTTTTTGGTGTGAAATATGTGTATCACAACCTTATTTCCTCGTTTATTAACTCTCAGTGTGTCCCTCAATTAACAAGCAACAGTCTAAAATGTTCAGTTTTTAGAGAGATCGGACATAAAGTATACTTGAATGCCGTCCCTGTCTATCAAGCGAGATAGATCTGACCGCATTTCCTAATTAGAATTCCAAATGAACGTATGCATTTTTTTAGTCATACCTCTTCTACCTATTCATCGTAGGTGTAGAGGGTGATTGTTGCATTTTGATCACGCTCAGTGACACACATCGACACGCGGTAGGGCTCCCCTATGAGAGGGATCGGCACGGCGCAGAGGCCTCTACCTGCACAACACACAACATTCACAAGCGACAAACATCTATACCCCGGTGGATTCGAATCCGCAATCCCAGCAAACGAGCGGCCGCAGACGTATGCCTTAAAACGCGCGCCAACAGGATCGACTTATGAATATTGCTGCATTGAAATATTATAGACTCGACAGTCAGCCTGCTGCATAATTTCCTTCTACTCTTTTCAGTGAATCTGATCTATAAAAAATGTTGACGTTCAAAAGTTGCAAACCTCATATCCGTTCTTCACTGCTTAGAACATTCCAAATATTCCGCCTAAGTCCAAGCACCTGTGTAACATTTAGCTGTATTCTGTTATCTTTATACAGTCTTCAGTTGTTAGCACCCCACCCAATCACCAAAATCGAGGACCTTCCTCTTTCACCTCTCGAGGGGTTCTATTTCCTATGTTCGAAGTCATTCTTCGTATTCCACATTTGAACTTCATTTCCTCCGTCCGAAACCTGAGAACATAACCTGTCGTGGTGATCCGAGGATTATCAGTGTGAGGACTTTTCAGCCATAAAGGAATTGTGCATATTCAAAATTATCTATGTTCCGTGCAGTAAACTAGTTCACAATATTTATTTCAACAACTGCACATCAATAAAAAGAAAATCGTGTTATAAGAATATGATACTCCTACATATCTCGGATTACATTGGCCATATACAGGGAGATGGTTAACAAAGGAAAGATCAGTGGCTAACTATGTAACAGATGTGCAGTCATAATGCTAAAATACTCCTTTATCCATCTAACACAAACAGCCACTGTCGGCACAGGGACAAACCAGACCAAGATGGATACCTTGGGCAGAGATGTTTGTGTGCATTTTAGTATAAAAAGTATCAAAATACTCAAGAATACTTGTGACCTATTTACAAGTTTTAAGAATTTCAATAGGTATTTTGCCGATCCCAGTGGCCGTGCGGTCTAAGGCGTGGGTCTTCGGCCGCTCGCTTACTAGGATCGTGGGTTCGAAAATGGAATACCTTTCAGTAATAATGTTCATCACGTAATGTATGATTGAATGTACTTATACTTGTCATTAATAAAGAGTTTTAAACAAAAAAAAAAAATCCCACCGGGGGGCATGGATGTTTGTGTTATGTTTGTTGTAAGGACGGTAGCATGGAACGTAAAGTGACATGAAGGACGAAAGGATTTAAACAGTACAAAAATGGATCAAAAGGGAAAAATCCCGGACAGGCAAAAAAAAAAAAAAATCCCAACGGGGGCATGGATGTTTGTGTTGTGTTTGTTTTAAGGACGGTAGCATGGAACGTAAAGTGACATGAAGGGCGAAAGGATTTAAACAGTACAAAATTGGATCAAAGGGGAAAAACCCCGTACAGGCAAAAAAAAAAAAAAAATTCCCGCCGGAGGCATGGACGTCTTTCTCTTGTGAGTGTTGTGTGTTGTTAGGTAGACGTCTCTTCTCGGGCTGATCACTCGTCCGGAGGAGTCCTACAGAATGTGTGGTGTGTCTGAATGTGATCATGAAGCCTCGATAATGAGGAGGCCCTGGCCCTCTAGGGGCTGATCGCCATTGGAATATGTGTTTTAATCAACATATACATTTTAGCACTATAACTGCACACTTATAACACAACTAGCCATTACACTTTCCCTTGTTAACCACCTTTCTGAAGATGGCCGATGTAGGCCGAAAAATGTCGGAGGGGTATCATATATTTATAAAACTATTGTCATTTTATTGTTGTGCAGTTGGAATAAATATTGTGAAATTGTGCATATAATATGGTGTTTAGCTTTGTACAAAAGATGTACGCAGTGTAACTACACATTCCTCTAAAGTCACGTTTCTGCCCTTGTTCATTTTAAATCCCTTTCTTTACCAGGGTTTGTGACATTACTTACAAATCCCGAATTCTGTGCAGCACGCATGCGCGGATTCCGGGCCTCGGTGGAGGTAATTAATATGATCAGCATACAACGAAATGTCATGTAGCAGAGCAGCACGTAGGATGTTACTATGGCATTATTGCAGGTTGCGTGACATATGGCAGGAACGTGTATAAACTGATTGATTGGTGTTTCTTGATTGCTTTGGGTCACTCGTAACTTTATGACCTGCATGGTCTGCATGGCCGCGAATTGTAGGCTTATGTGTGAGATTGGCAGATTGGCAGGAATGTAAAGGAAGCGACAGGGTCGTCTTTATAAGCAGTCGTCACAGAATTTCCCGAACAGACCGTGAAAAATCACGACAAAAATCGTCAAGTTATCAACACTCATGGGCATATTCGAGCCAGATTCTGGAACACTGATAAGAATTCGAGCTTATTCAACCGTTGTGTTCTGTAATTATTATTATCATTGCAATAATAATAATAATAAATTATTAACTATCTAGACGTGAATTCGAAAGTCCTTCCAGTCCTCAGAGTTTTCATGGTTTATATAATCTGTCCAGGAAGATTCTGAAATACTACTTAACAAGAGAGGCAATGTACGTATAATGTAATATTGAGGCGCTTTCACGTAACCATTGTTGCCGTGGAAAAGCTGTAAGCATTATATATTCTGAGTGTGTGTCTGTAGCCTTAGTTACCCAGCATGCAAAGCGCATAGTCTTATTTTATTGCCATCTGTAGCCTGTCCGGCTGTACCATATTTTTCCACATTATTACTCATAAAGGGGTCGATTTTCGGAAAAAAATTGTTGCATATAAAATATGTGTTTGATTTTCTCTAGAACCTTTGTCTGAAACATTTCTCATTCTAAGAAGAATTCGGCGAGATTCTGTCATAAATGTACATAGGTCTTCATGTAAATTACCCGCTATTCTTGTCAGAGTTTAACGAAACTTGCATTTTCTCGACAGACTTTTAAAAAAATACTAAAATACCAAATTTAATTAAAATCCGTTCAGTGGGAGCCGACTTGTTCCATGAGGAAGGAGAGACGGACGAAAGGACAGACAGACATGACGAAGCTAATAGTCGCTTTTCGCAATTTTTCAAACGCGCCTAAAATCAGCGATAATCATCTTCCTCTATATTCTCATATTTTAAAATTCAGGATTATCTGATAGTCCCACTAACAGCTACATAATCACAGCCACAGATATGGGGCCTTAAACAAGGTATTCGTTTATTACTAGAAGAAGTCGTAAGATCGTGGTTAAGGTGATTGGTAACTGTACTACTACTACTACTACTACTAGTAGTAGTAGTAGTAAATTGGATGGTAGTGATTGTGTTGGTCATGTAGTAGTGGTAGTAGCAAGTGGGGTGATGATGATTGTGGTGGTGGTAGTAGTAATAGTAGTATCAGTAGTAGAAGTGTCAGGAGTAAATGGGTTGATGATTTTAGTTGTGGTAGTAGTAATTGGGGCAGTAGTAGTAGTAGTAATATGATATTTATCAACGCTCTTTGTTTTGACAAACGAAATAACATGAATACGTGAGAATTGAATAAATCCTGGTTAAAACGCTTACCAATTTTCACAACAGGTCTACAATCTTGGAATTCAATCAGAATATCTTAAAACTTACAAAACTCCTGAAGACAAGTTCCTGTCCCAAACGAGATTGGCAGGGCACATCGTCTGAATAAAAGTTGGAGTTTTACGCTTGTCTTAACTAGATCAATATGTTGGTTTATGCTCTCGGGGCACGGAACTCTCTCTCTCTCTACCACGTTTCCTAACTGAAGTTCTTCAGATATAAAATGCCGGAAACGTGCTCTAATGTGAACTTGCAGGATTAGTAAGAATGTAGAAGCGAGCTATATAATTTATCGACGGTTTCTTCCGAGAAAGAACTCTACTAGACCAGAACAGTGCATGATTCTGGAGACACTTTGACTTTATATGAGCATGAGGTGCATTTTACTTTGTGTTATCTGCCTCTACAGTAATCTCCATTTAAACGGAAAGCCATTCCTTATCACCCTGTTCAAGTTAACGCCCCCGTACGAGTGCTTATATCCAGACACTGTGACAGTTAAAAAAAGTCCTTAAGACAGACAGACAAGACACAAATCACACAGACTGGCTGTATGTTGACGTGCCTCGCTGTACGCATTCATACAGGTCACGCGGCTCGGATTTGTTCAGAATTCGTTAATCATTGTCACATTTATATTAAGGAGTACAAAAATGCATTCAGAAAGTGGCATTAAATATGCATGTCTACCGTACATATAGGAAAAGGGACTCAGAAATTAACTTTACAGTGGAAATAAATCAAAGACAAAATTTTGATAGAGGAATCTTACACTACACAACGCAGATGTCAATGAAACGCTATTCCTCAACATAGTGCCCAAGACGGTTGAGGCGCTTGTCACAGATTGTGATAAGTTTGTCCATCCCGGACGCATAAGACCTATGGCCTTTTTCGTCAGCCACGTGGTGGTAGCACGCTTTATGTCGTCTTCGCAGGTCCTGACAAATGCTATTTCATGGAGGCAAAACGATGAAAATACCTGGGTGAAAAGTCCGGACACTGTGGGAGATGGTCCAACGTTTCCCAACCGAAATTTTACAGCAAGTTCTGGTCTGTCTCTTGTACTGTGTGAGGTCGGGCATTTCCGTGTAGGAGAGTTGGCACAATCGCTAAGAAAAAGGGGATAATTTTAGTGCCCACGAAGGTCGTACAATTCTTCAGACTTCCAAGCGAGACCAGTTTTTCAGGTGGGTTACCGTGTTGAACTGCCGCAGCTATGCTCATTCTGCGTATGTGCCTCGAATCACGTGACCGTGAAAACAAGCGCTCTCTGTCGTATATATCCACAGGATATGAAATCTCATCGAGTTTGTTGTCTGTAATAATAAGGCGTTTAACATTTTTATATACCATCATGTATACAATGCAAGCAACATGGGAAGGTAATAGGATTTTGGACATGTCGTGTTCTCTGTTGCACTCTGAATAAGTATTGTGATTGGTCTATATTAGAGATTACCTGAGGATCGTATATTTATACACAAACACAACCTAAAGTTTAATAATAATAATATATTCATTTTAGTCTAAGTCATGAAGTAGAGCCTGTCTCAGCTAGCCAAGAAATTCCCCGCATTGTATAGAACCTGAAAGTTCATTACCGCGTTCAGAAGAGCCGGCCACTTTTGCATACCGTAAAACAGATCAATCCAGTCCACGCCCTTCCATTATATTCCTCGAAGATCAATTTTAATATTATATTTCCGACACGCGTAAGTCTTCCAGGTGGTCTCTTTCTTTCAGCTTTCCCCAGCAAAATCCTGTGTGCACTCTCGCCTTCCCAATATCTGGTACATGCCCTGTCCAACTCATTCTTCTTGATTTTATTATCTGAATTATTATTTTAGGTAAATACCTAGAGATAATGCCCGGAACACTACAAAACCTCTTATCCGTCATGATTGCAATATTGCTTCGTCTAAGGCGTGTTCTTAACGGCGTTATCGATTGCTAAGATTATATAAAACGCATTTGACCACGTAAACTGGACTAAGTTAATGCAGATCGTAATGGAAGTTGGCAGCGACTGGCGCGAAAGACGATTGATCAGCAAATTGAACATAGATCAGAGTGTTAAATTACGACTGGGCTAAGGCGAACAAGAAGTGCGAAGTTTGTAAGTCGAGGGGATGCTCTCTGTCACCGATTCTAATCAACTTACACAGCGAGTACCTTACCAAAGAAGCTCTTGAAAAGTTCGGAGAATTCAAAAGAAGAAAACAAGTAATTGGGGCTGTGAAGTGTGCAATTGACTTTGTGCTACTGGCTAAGGAAAAAACGATGTCACAGGGCATGATGAATAGACTAACTGAAATTGAAAGATGCTATGGAATGGAAATAAATGTGAAAAACACAAAGGTAATGAATATCTCCAGTACAGATGGTGACAGATGGAAAACAAAGGAAGGATGTGGAATGTTTCAACTATTTGGGTAGCATGATAACAAATGATGCAAGGTGTACATTTGAAATTAAATTCAAGATTGCGATGGCAAAAGCAGCATTCAACAAGAAGAATATTTTTCACCAGGATATTAGACTTAGATTTAAGGACGAGACTAATAAAATTCTACGTTTCGTTTGTGTGAAAAATGACGTGTTACATAGAGTCAAGGAGGAAAGCAATATCCTTCATAGCATAAGAAGAAGGAAGGCAAACAGGATTCGTCACTTCTTGCATAGAAACTGCCTTCTAAAACACGTTATTGAAGGAAAGAAGGAAGTATAGAAGTGAGGGAAGATGAGGAAGAAGACTAAAGCACCTACTGGATGATCTTAAGGAAACGAGAGGGAACTGGAAATTGAAAGAGGAAAAACTAGATCGCACTGTGAGGAGAACTAGCTTTGGAAGAAGCTATGGACCTGTCGTAAGACAGACTACAAAATGAATGAAGATTAACGAATGAATATGGAGCCTTGGTAGAACAACACTGACAGGAGAAGACCAAAGTACTTGGAGGAAAATATATCCCAGGGCCAACCTTGCAGCCAAAAACCTAATCCCGACGAATCGAGAGATATTTTTTAGGCGGTTTTGCTAAGCACTTGCGATAAGCGACTATTGGCCTCGTCATATCTGCTTGTCCGCATGTCCTTCTGTCCGTATGGAACAGCTCAACTTCCACAGAATAATTTTCGTGAAATTTCGTGTTTGGATTACTTCATAAAATCCGTTCACAACTTTCAATTTTATTTAAGATCAGACAAAAGTAGTCACTTTACAGGAAGATCTACGGACACATAAGATGATATCTCGCAGTGACTGACTTTATGATTTTGTTGACACGGAATATTCTCTGCAATGTACGAGGTGAGACCGAAAAAAAATCTCAAATTTAGAGCTAATAATAGTTTACTCTGGACTGTGTAGCGTCATTGTGGTAGGTTTCCTTGAGTAAAGAGGGACAGTGTTATGGTGCATATGGACAACATTACGGTGTACATGGATAGTGTTATGTTGCACATGGGCACTACTATAGTGCACATGGACAGTGTTATGTTGCATATTGACTGTATTATGGTGCACATGGACAGTGTTATGGTACATATGGACAGTATTTTGGTGCACATGGACAGTGTTATGGTGCATATTCACAGTATTATGGTGCACATGGACAGTATTATGGTGCATATGGACAACATTACAGTGTACATGGACAGTGTTATGTTGCACATGGACACTACTATAGTGCACATGGACAGTGTTATGGTGCATATTGACAGTATTATGGTGCACATGGCAGTGTTATGGTGCATATTGACAGTGTTATGGTGCACATGGACAGTATTATGGTGCAAGCTGTCAGCATTATGGTGCAGAATCATCCTCAAAGCCACAAAAGCGATGATGCGAATTGCAATAGCAGTGACCAGGCAATATGAATTCTGTCATCATACTCATCATTACACTTTATTTTCTAGAAAAATTCTGACAATAAATTTAAGTGTATACGTAATATTTATTCCTTCAAATTTTGTAGCCAAGACAGTGCGGTTGGTATAGTGATTATGGTATAGGCTGGACGTTCGAGGAATCCTAATTAGATTCCTGGCAGTGGCAAAATTGTGTCTCTATTCCGAAACTTCCAGATCGATTTTGGACACCACCTTGCCTCCCCTTCATGGGTACGGAAAGTTTTCCACCTGAAGCGGCCGGGGCGTTGAATGTCTAGTGCCGAGATTAAGAATGAATGGAACTGTATCTTCATTCCCTGTATACCTTTATGGGGTGCATGAAAACTACCATTCTTTTACTTCCTTATACTTTACTATAACGAATTTCTTCGCAGTTTAACAACTGTGTACACGCGAGGCAGCTGCAGAACGCGTGATAAACCGCTGTAGAAGTGAATGTTTTATTGGTTCGCTGCTAATAGGCAAGAGGCAATGTTATAGCCCACAGCACATAACGTCCCAGTCCCTAGAGATTGTCACTGACGTCACGGGATATTCATACAATTATTTCTGACCCGGAGTAGACATTCTTAAAGGCAGCTCGTTTTCAAGTAAAGCATCTTCCCTGTATATGAGAATAAATCATGAAAAGTGTTAATTTAATATTTTGGTTTTAATAAGAGTTCTGATTTTAAACGTCACGTATTATAATATGTGCACCCAGAACAGGTTAGCGTATTTATTGTTTTAGATTCTACAGTTTAATAATAACACGTCGAGCAATAGGGGTTACGGTTTTGAAAACAGCTACAGTTATATATCAGTGTAGAAGCAGGACATGTGTTAAATTCGTAAAATTTCTGTTGTCTTATTAATCCTCTGAAGTAACTTTATCATCAGTTAACTATGAGAAAAGTAGCTTATGCCAAGATATTTTTCTCTTCAGATAATTTAATACTAATTTTTAGCACTTTGTATTCAGGTATCAGGCACGAATTCATTAACTTTTTTCTAATTGTTTAAGATTTGGGGCTTTTCATGTGTGACTATTGATACCGACCTTTCTACTAGCTCTGCGGTTGAGACAGTCTCACGGATTACACAGGGGTGTGTTTATCGAGTCTAATAGTTATTTTAAAAATGTATGTTTATTATGTTGAAAATTGCATATTCTACTTATGACGTCACGTATGGTCTTAGACTGAATCGCTCTCCAGACCTACAGTGAACTGCGCCCAGTAATGGGGTCAGTCCACCATCCGCCCACTAAATGTTTCATTTCTTTTTATGATGTGGGGATTCTTGCCTTCCCTTTGGTTGAATCCTGAACGCTGGGTTCAACGTTCTCTGAATGCTGGGCAGAATTGCTTCCTTAGCAAAGCCAAGTAATTTTCAAGAGCATGTCCCTTTCGTACCCTTCTTGCAATAATTTTATGACACTAAATCTTGTCGACCCAAATTAACGCAGCTACTTGAACTTGTCCGGATAATAAACCTTCAACATCACAGTCTCAAGTCTCGAAATTGTAAACAGTCGGGCCATGTTCCCTGCTGATAGCTCTGTTTTTTAAATCACTGCTTCCCCCCTTTACAGGGTTTCCCTCCTTTTGTTTAGTGGGGTGAGGGGCTCTAACCCTTCGCCACACACATTTTTATTGTTTTTGTTAAAGCATTTCCCAGCCTGGACTCGAACCAGGCCTGACAAGGGAAGTCCGATTACACTATAAAAATTACAGTTATCTGTGATGTGATGCCGTTTAGCTTAGCAGGTAGTTACCTTGCACGCTGTAATCAATATAAGTAATATAAGATTGCTGCCATTTAAGAGTTGCCGTCAAATTTATACTTTTTATTTTTATGATATAAAACAATTTTTTAAACTCTTTCTTAGTATTTTAGATTTACGATTGCCTCATTTTTGTCGCGACTATTGTGAGTTGTAGGCCCATTGTTAGCTTACATTTCTTCATTAGTAGGGGGTTCTAAAGTTGGCCACATTTCCGACTTTCACACTTTGTACGTCGGCCAGGCCGCAAAATCTTTAAAGAGATGACATAGCGGTTGTATTCTTGTGGGTATTTACTTTGCTGTATGCAAAAAGGGTAGAGGAGCGATTTTATAGATACTGCATTTTGCTACTGAGAATATATTCAGCGAAGTAGTGTATATTTTGTTGTTTCTTGATCCTGTTACAATTTGAACAGCGTTAAATTTCTTTTCATTATTTCTGTCACTTGATTGTTAATTGAGGTAATGAGCTTCTAGCGATATAAGCATCTCCAAGCGTTTTTGTTTCGCTGTGCTATATTAAAGTATACAGTGAGGCTTTTTACGAGAGCGGTGTCAGGGGGAAAGAGGGTGGGCTGCTTCCCCCCCAAAAGTGGAGCCAACCCGGAACGCATAAATTCGCTTCACGGGTGAGCTGCCTAGAAAAGTCACTACAAATATTTATTCTTTTCTCGATTTCCATTTACAGGCTGGAAAATAATGTTTTAGAAATCTCTCTGAAATAACTTGCGAGATTAGTGACACTCACCATCTTGTTAAGAAACACTGCGCTCATTCCTTTCATTCTTGTTTGTTTTACTCCTTTCCATATACTACGTATTTTCATATTTTGCATCATACCGTGTATCACAGGTAGTCGGTATAGTGATTAGACTACGGACTGGACAACTAAAGAATCATTTCATTCCCGGTAGGGGCAAGAGGTTTTTATCTTGTCCGAAGCATCCAAACCAGATCTGAGGTCCATCCAGCCTCCTACTGAATGGGCACTCTTACTGACTGTGGAGTTTGCAGTTGACCTTGTCAGTGGTTTGGGCTGCGGAAAGCGATCACCCCTTGTTTATGACCAGTAACCGACGTATTCCATTTACAAATACGTTAGCTGAAGTTCAGTCGTGTTTTGTGTGTCAGATAATACAGTTGTTTTCTGTAGTGTTGTAGGTGGATAGAACTCTGCATAAATTTCACTTAGGTCGCCCTCGGTAGACTAGTGGTTAGCGTGCTCGTCACTGGACCCAAGGTTTGCGGGTTCAATCCCGGCCGAGGTCGATGGATTTTTAAGGGTGATAAAAATCCGTAGCACAACTTCCTTCGGAGAGGAAGTAAAGCCGTCGGTCCCATGTCGTAGATTTACTCTTGACTGCTAGATGGCTCTGGCAGTCATATCAGGATGAGCAGAACTTGTGCAGTCAGTGGACTGGTCACCCACTACAGAATGCACACTTCCAGACCAAGAAACCTCTGAAAGGAGGCCCTATGCTCCGCAAGGAGCGACAGGAAGTAACTAACTAACTAACTTGTTATAAAGGAAACACCTAATAAATGGCGACTAGTATTTTTTCAACATCGACGTCATGCAGGAATAGAGACCCATGTTTTTAACATGATCTTTATGTTTCCCCCGACGGTGGCATCGAGTGTTAAAGGGACTCTACCCACGATGTGCAATTCAACTGCATTCTCTTGTGTATGGGACAGTACCAGAGGCTTTCTCCCCGTGGGTAAAGCTGCCATGGAGTGCAGTTGACCACTCACCTCAATCTACTGTCGAAGTGAAGAATGAGTGGAGCTATTCAATCTGTTCCCCGATATGCCTTTGTGGCGTACATATGAACAACTTTACGTTTTACCTTTTAACGTCGGATCATATACATTCATTGAAACAATGACCATGGTAATACTACACTCTTAAAATCACCATTATATTCAAGCCTGACGTGTTTAGGTCATGAAAGTCATATCAAAGGCGACATCGTGCACAATAAAGTGAGTAGTTGCAGGCTTACTTCATAAAATGACGTCATTTAGATCCATGTACAGAGTGTCCGAATGTCAGGTCACCGACAACATTCTATCTTATTAATGTGAAATTTCAGGTTCAAACCTGTAGACACTGGTATACGAGTATGTCAGCTTTACACGTCCAGTCCTCATTTCGAATTGTTTTTTGTTCGGAAGAAATTAAAATATATATTAGTACAGATTTTACTAACCGGTTAATGGACTTTCGGTACAGTGTTAATATATATACATATATGTACACAAGAAATTATAATAATTACCTACTTTAAATATCTTTCAGAATCGAATACTATTCCGCAACTCGTCTCTGTCAGATCACGAAATTCTTATATTGTCTACCTGGGCATGACACTTCAAGATCAGTTTTAGGATCACTTCCGCTATCAATGTTACAGCCCAGTCCGTATGGAAAATTATCTGCCCAACAACCCTCTGTATTTATTTATTTATTTATTTATTTATTTATTTATTTATTTATTGGTACAAGTCTTCCATTCTTATATTGCCCCATGTTCCAACCCATTTTTTTACGTATGATCTTGGTCTGTGTTGGGATGTTCGGTGCTTGCTTTTTTACTGTTCCCTCTGTTCCTGTCTTTAGTGTTACCGTCCTAGGACGTTTTACAGAAACGATAGATGATACACAAAACTTCGCCAATGTTTTGGAGGAACCCACTACCTCTACATTCAGTATTAAACCTGCAGGCGGGAGCAAGATGGTCGTTCAAAATACCAGCCATCACATCCACGAATTAGTTTTAATCACAGCCCTAAAAACCTAAATTCTCACAGGCAAGACCATGCCTCAGTGATTACTTTCAAGCAAGTTTTCTATAAATGCGTCTCCCACTGAAATTGAAATGTACTGATATCTCATGTATGTGTTACTGGTGCTGTTGAAGTTACCTATAGGCCTACATAGCCGTCCATTATAATAGCTGTAAACATAGGGACAGAGAAATGTATGGTCGACGGTTGTTGGAGATTATGGAGAGAAGTCTGTTTGGCAGAGGAGTTCGTGCGACTCCGTCAGAGAAATGGGGCCTTCATTATGTGGGAGTAGAACAGTTATTAACATGAAACGTGGAGGTGTTCTTATTGAAAGCGCCCAGCTGAGATATGCAAAGGATTACTTTCCTCTGTGAATGAAAATACAAAATTAAAAACTTTACCACAGTGAAGAAGAGTGAAAATATTAATTTTTTTTTTCGTAGTACGCCTAAACCACAACCGTATTTAACACCCACCATATTTGCAAATTCTAAGCAAGATTTACAAGCACTTCTTTTTGACGTGGTGCATTATAGCGTCGCCTTGTATCCTTTTTTTTTTTTTTTTTTAAAACCTTTATTTGACAATAGTACCTCATTGGTGTTTACATTTCTTATTGCTACATATCAATTGCGAAAACATTGTTGACACTTTGTGGAAGGTTCATAGTGTATCTGATTTAAATCATTTATTCCATCATGTGTGCAACGTCTCTTCTAATTGGAGGGGTGTGTATTTTTCCAATGCTGTTGGGATGTGTAGTGTTCCGTCCTTGGTTCTACGCTGCAAACCAAGCGTCACCTATTGTGGTCGTGTTGTTGCTGTTCTGGTGCCTGGTTGAGTCATTTTTGCTTAGAAATCTTCAAGTCTTTAAGAATCTAATACTTCTAGGTAGTTCCCACAGTTTTTTTGTGCACTGCGGAGCCTATTTTCCTTCCATCTGGCTCTACGCATAAAATCATGGTAGTCTTGCAGGGTTAGAGTCTTGTTGTCGTGTATGTACCCCAGCATATGGCCTATAATCCATATGGTGGCGTTTAGTTTTTTTAGTGGGCTCATATCAAATTCAGGTAAACTTATCCAAGTGTCTTTTACCTCCCGTGTGTTTATGCGCATATAACCGGCAATCCGTTCTCTTGTCCAGTACCATATCGGTTGGGAGTTTATACATTCCGTATATCTGTGAGTTACGGTGTCATATTTGTCACATTGTCTGCACTTGCCATTTCCGTGAAGGTTAATCTTCCATAATCGTACGTTCGTGGGTATAATATCATGGACGATCCTGTACCATATTGTTCGTATGTAGCGGGGTAGGAATGGCTTATTTATGTTTCTCCACACGATTGGCCAATTGATATTAGGGAATTTGTTCTGTATTCGGAGTCCAATGGTCGTGTTTGTAGGCTGGTGCTGGTGTCGTTGTGTCTCGTAAATCTCGCGCTTGTATTTGGCGATGGTTTCATTACTTTGCTTGTCCCTCACATATGACCCTTCTTGTATGTAAATCCTTAAGTATTCTAATGTTGTGGGGAGAGGTTCCCAATTAGGGGGGTTATTCTGTTGTCTCAAGGCTTCATATAGTTGTAGCCATTGTGCCGTGAATGTGTCTTTGTTTTGTTTCTGTTGTGTTAGTCTTAGGTAATATAGTGTGTCGCACTTTGCCTTAACGTTGATCATTCCTAAGCCTCCTTCAGTTGTGCCTTTGTAGAGTGTTGTGATCGGGACGCGGAAAATTGATCCTCGCCATATGTACTGTATTAAGGTTGCCACTATTTGGTTTGCATGTACTTTTGTGATGGGGAGTAGTTGGGCTGTGTACCATATTTTGGATAAGAGCCACACGTTACAAACTCTTAATCTTTGTTGTAAATCTAATTGTCGTATGTGAAAGTCGTTGATACCGATTCGTATCTTCTTGATTTTGTCAGTCCATGTATTGTTGATGGTTTGACCGATTGTCTTCCCAAAGTTGATGCCCAATATTTTGGCGTTGTCTGTGTATCGTATGCCACCCAGCTCTTGATTCATATTCCACGTCCCTATAGGGAGGCCTATTGTCTTATCCCAGTTAATGCTGGCTCCTGTGGCTTTTGTGTATAGCGTAATTATCCGATTCAGTGCCTTTACGTCTTGTTGATTTTGAATCACGACTGTGACGTCGTCTGCGTACGCAATACTGGCTATGGTGTGGTTGTCTTGACCGATTTTAATTCCCGTTACGTGTTTGTTTACGAGGACTAGAAATGGGTTGAGGATGAGTGCGTACAGGATAGAACTGAGGGGGCATCCTTGTCTAATTGAGCAGAGTATTGGGATCTCTCGAGTGAGGTGTCCATTTACGTCTATTCGGGAACTGGCGTTCGTATATAAAGATAGTATTGCGTTTGTTATTCCTGGGCTATAATTGTATGTCATTAATAAGCCTTGTAAATACTGATGTGATACATTATCGAATGCCCTTTTGAAGTCCAATGTCACAAGGCAGATACCACTTTTCGTGTGTGTGCCTGCCGCAATTATATCTCGGAGAGCCGCTGTGGCATCCAGGATGTTTCGGCCTATTACAGCGCTGTATTGTGTTTCGTGTAGAATGTCATTTAATGTTGGCTTAATACGGTTTGCTAATATGCGCGCATAGAGTTTGTAGTCTGTGTTTAGTAAGGTAAGCGGACGGTAATCTGTAACTTTTTGTGGGTTGTTCTGTTTCGGTATGCAAACTATGATTCCTCTTGTTTGTATCGGTGGGATGTGTCCTGTTGTCAGAAAGCCATTATACATGTTTAGTAGGTCTTCTTGAAGTATGTCCTGTCCCCAGGTGTAAAATTCTGCTATTATTCCATCGTCGCCTGGTGACTTTTTCTTTGGAGCTTGCGCTATAGCTGTAGCTAGCTCCTGTAGCGTGATCGACGTGTCCACGTGTTCTCCCATGTCTGATGGTATTTTCTTTGTGATCGTTGAGTATATCGTGTCCATGTCTTCTTCACGCACCGTGATTGGGGCAAACCGTTCTTTAAGTTCCTTGTAAAATACATTCTGGATGTCTGTTTGTGTTGTTTTGGTTTCGTCTCCCTCGCCTATGATCGTTTCAATATTTTTTTTTTGTCGTCGTTTGTGTCTATCAACAATGTGATAGAGGGACAGCTGTTCATCTTCTTGGATTGATGTTTCTCTTGTTTCGGCCTGAATATTGTAGAATTGGGTCCTGTATGCTTGAATGATCTTGGCTTTGTAATACTTTAGTTTGATGTGTAGATCTGGGAAATCTGTTGGTTTGTTGAGTAATTCATAAATGCAAGAGTAATAGAATTCTATTTGTTGCTTTTTGTCGTACGCTCGCTCCTTTCCTATGGTTTTGAAAAATTGTTTTATCCTACGTTTCGCGCATACGCTCCACCATCTTCCTATATTGTCATACCATGTCTGTTTTCGTTTCCATTGCAGCCATTGTTGTCGGAATTGTTCTTTTAAACCATCCATAGTGAGGAGTGTGGCGTTTAATTTCCAGTATCCTCGTCCGCGGTGATTGTAGGAGTGTTTCCCAGAGAGTGTAACTTGTACCGCGTTGTGGTCGGTGTGAACGCCGCGGCCAATGTTGTCGTTTGGATTTTGAGTTCATTCACTGTGGGCGACAAATTATCCTATCTATGCGTGACGCGCTAGTGTTTGTGTAATGCGTATATCCGGTGTTATTTGCTGTGCTGTTCCATGCGTCTATCAATTTGCATCTGTGTACTAATGTAGTTAACGGCCGGCTGATTGTGGGGGTACCTGTGCAATCTGACTTTTTAACTACACAATTAAAATCTCCTCCTATTACATAATCGTACGACGCGTATTGCAATAGGTGTGGTAGGTCAAGTGTATAATATTCGTCTCTCTCATGGCGTTTATTAGTTCCAGATGGCGCATATATGTTGACAATATATATGTTATGCCACCAACCAGCAATGCCTCTTCCAGAAGGGAGTTTGTTTATATTTGTTAGTGTTATGTAATCTTTTGTGAGTATCGCCGTCCCTCTCCGATCGGTGCCTACATTAATGTATTTATTTCTATGGAGTATGCAGTCAAAGTTTGTATGCGTGACCTCTTGGAGGAGTAAGATGTCAATATCATGCGTTATACAAAACTCGTTCAGCATTCTCATCCGTGTGCCGTGTTTCATGCCATTGACATTTAGAGTGACTATATTAAAGGTGGTTTGTGGGGGTATTAGTTCTTATGTGGAAAGTTTTTTGCTTCTCATAGTTCTTCCGCCCTTTCTTTCTTCTGATGTTTCGGCATCCGTGCGTGGTTTCCTTTTACGAATGTATTGTGGGCGTGTCGACTCGAGATCCTCATCTGTGGGGGCTATTAGTATAGGGAAATCTTCTTGAGATCTCGTGAGTGGGTCTTTTTTCTCTGTACTTCCTGTAATAGTTCGCGTGTTGTTGTTGTCCTCACGTCTTCTATACGCGCCTTCCTCTTCTACCTTTTTTGGGTGTGTGGTTGTTGTTGTTTCTCCGTGGATGTTCTCGGGTGTTACTGGCGCAATCTTTTCTGTTTTTCTTTGTTGTGGTGTCATCTCTGTGTCCTCGTTTTGCGTTTGTGTGACCGCTATATCCATTTGATCCGCGTTATATTCTATTATGGTGTCGGTACTTGGTATTATATTCCCTCCTTCCTGTATCATTGTGTTTGCTTCTGTCTCTGGTATTTGCGAGTTCTGTGGTGTGATGTTATTATCTCCTAGTTTTCCTGTCTGTTTGGGTTCTTCGGTCTCGTTGTTTGTATGTGTCCCATTGTGGAGGTCTGGTTGAGTTGTGTTTGGGTCGTTCTGCGCCCTTTTGTCAACTATGTGGGCCCACGTCTGTTTTGTGGGTGGCCGAGTGTCCGTACGTTTAGGTCTCCTTTTGTGGCACTCCTGTGCGATGTGGTCTGTGGCATTACATACGTAACACGTAACAGGTTGGCCGGTGTATGATATTAGGGCTCTATACCCATCTATATATAAGTGAGACGGAACGTGCACTTTTAGGTCCATCGTAACTATCCGGATTCCATTTCCCACACTGTATCGATATGTATTTGACCATTTTTCGTCTGAGATATTTTGTATCGTGCCGTATTTTGATAGATATGACCTAATGGCCTCGTTGGGCATTTCTGGTGGGAGGTTTGCGATTCTAATATTTCGCTTGCCTAGTCCCGCGAAACCTAATTTGACCTTCGATATCTCGCCATTATCGTGTTTGTATGTTGTTTCCCCATTTGTACTATGTATCAAGTCTTCTACTGTTTTAGTCGTAATAGTCTTAATAAATACCTGCCTTGTAGGTCCTTCAATTTGAATGGCTACAACGTTCTCTTGTTCCAATTGTAACTTCTTGTGTATCCACTCATGAATCTCGTATGCTGATATTCGTGGACTTTCCTTGTCGAACATACACACAAGGGTGTTCTTCCTTTCGTAACGCAGCATAGCCTCGTTAGTAGTTAACGTACTCACTGATTTTAGCTTCTGTCGCACACCGAAGTTGATTGAAGTTAGCAGCAACTCTCTAAATCGAACCTCTCTGTGCGCTCTCTCAAGCTGAACTGTCCTTCAATAGCAGCCACGCTTTAGAATTATATTCGGGAGATTCTCAATTCAAATCTCGGCCGGATTATCGACTGTCTTATCTCAGGTTTTTAGTGGCTTCCTCAACCCCTCAAGAGGAGTACCGCTGTAGTATTTCCATTAGCCAAGGCTGTTTCTTTCTAAATCCTTCCCACATCATCATTTACCAGTTAATCTTCTGTATGTTCTGAGATGCTGAAAGTTTCGTAAAATTGTGCAGAGAAAGATGACTACTTGTTGTACATACTTGTACTTATAACAGGTCGCCATTCCTTTGTGAACATCAGAAAATAGATCAGTTTTATCGATAACCGTAAGAATTTATTTTTTAGAGAAAAATAAAATTCCCTTCATTAATTTAAATAGATCCACGTGTATTTCAATTGGCACTATGTAAAGTTTCTACGTTCTGTAAATGCCGAAAATGTTGTTCCCACATCAGACGGTCTTACTTAATAAGTAGGTAAATAAAACTGTCTGTCAAACCCAACTATGGTTTCTGAGAGTGTTTATTGTCGTTCGTGCTACAAGTTTCGGCTCATATAAAACCCATCATCCGGCACCGGTTTTAAAACTATATGTTAGAGAAAAACACTAATAAACAATAGGTTATTAATAAAAATCAAAATGACAGGAATCTCAGGTTTACATGACAGCGTTTCTTATATTCATTTAGTCCAAACATTGATGTAATGATTTTAATACATTTAAATGTGTGAAGTAACAGATGTATCACTTCTGTTAACAGTTTTTTTTAAAATTGTATTGTGTGGGATGCACTGCGAAATGTAATATTTTGACTATTATTTGGTGTTCCAGCTCAATTATTGAAATAATTCTTACATGGTCTCAGGTACTCATTTTTTTTTCGTAAATGTGTGGTTTGAGTGTATGTTTATAGTAGAAGTGGGCTGCCGATCCAGTGGCTGCGCGGTCTAAGGCATGGGTCCTCGGCCGCTTGCTTGCTGGGATTGCGGGTTCGAATCCTGCCGGGGACATGGATCTTTGTCTCTTGTGAGTCTTTAGTGTTGTCAGACAGAGGTCTCTGCGTCGGGCTAATCACTCGTCCAGAGGCGTACTACTGAATGTTGTGTGTGTAACAGTGTGATCGTGAAGACTTGATAATGAGGAGGTCCTGGCCTACAACGGGCTGTTGCGCCATGGAACAACAAAGTAAAAGTCAGGTTTTCGTTTTGACTGAAGTTGTGTTCATGTTAAACAAATGCATCTCAAGGGAAAATTAAGCACTCTTTAGCGTATTTCTTTACAAGCAGTACATAAGTTGTGGGCAGCATGTAGTGCCCTGCTACATAGGAGAGGTGATAGTTTATTGTCTTCATGTTCCTCTTATTGTTAAACCGGTAGATACGACTGCTCATTCGCATCGGTGGTATGTGTTATGAAGCGTGGAAGTGTCTCTTTGTGTGGAAACAATTGGGATTGTTCTCGAACAGTCATAAAATTGCACTTCACAAAGATCGTTACGCGGTGTACAACCAGGTCTTTAAGGGTCTCTTTTGTGTAAATGAATCATTCACTCTCTACACAAGCAAAGCTGTATTAAACATGCCGCTTTTAAAACATACAGGTTTCTCCATAACTCTTCGCAAGTAGGTACGAGGATTGTACGGAATTAATAAAAATAAATGATACTTTTGTTTACTCTTAATAATTTCATTTGTAAAAATAATTTATTACAATTAAGAAGTTATTCTTGGGCGTCTTCTCCTTCTTCATTGTTACCTTCTTCGCCTTTTGTTTACATGTTAAAATAGGTAACCTGTTATGACGTCAAAAGATCTCTCCAATTTTATCGAATTTCTAACTACCTCCTTTCATGGGATTTTGTATTTATGTGCTAATTCCTTTACTGCAGTGTCCTCCTTACGTCCAATGTTTGCGCACTATTTCTGTCGCTAACTGTCACTCTGTGCCGTCTGCTCAAAGCTCATGGCAGATTTGTGAATTCGACACATCATTTGTTTTAGTGTTTTGGCCACAACCATCCCATTGTGTTATCAGAACTAAATATTCAGCACATAGAAACATTCAAACACAACTGAGTATTTATTGTAAAAACTCGTCTTCACATAATCATGCTACATGTTTCGGCCATGCGGCCATGATCGGGTATGTCTTCACAGTAAGTACAAGAATATCAAAGAAAGATATTAAAAATAGCCTTCTTCGGTATTATTTTATCTTTTTCTGCATATTTTTATGCCAACATATCTGATGATGGCCGCACGGCCGAAACATGTAGCATAATAATGTAAAGACGAGTTTTTACAATAAATAATCAGTTGTGTTTGAATGTTTCTATCCGATGAATATTGTTTTAGTGTCTGTCTGAAAACGTCAGTCAAACTTAAGTACCAGTCTGAGATAGTGGTCGTTCGGTTCATTTCAAACTACAGGTACAAGTCTCATGTCGTGCCGTTTGCCAATAGACCAAGGACCTGAACTTCACGACGAACTGGCATAGTGTAGTTGGTATACTGACTAGGCTATAGACTGGGGAGTCTGGTGTTCGAATTCCGGCAATCTAAGAGATTTTTCCCTTCTTAAATACGTCCATGCATTGTCTGGGATTCACACAGCTTCCCAATCGGTGGATACCGCCGTTCTTTCCTGGAGGTAAAACAGGGCGTGAAGTTAACAACTCCCCCGAATCTAGTGTTGAGGTTAAAAATGATTGGAGCCATACTTGTACCCCCCCCCCTTTTTTGCCTTTCTGGCATGAACAATATCAACGATACACTTTTTACCGTTTTACCTGAAGCTCACAAAAAACGCTAAACAGCGTTTATGCTGGTTACTAATTTTGCATCCAAAGTGTAGTTCATAAAATTACTTTGTCATGGACATTTTTGCTTTCATTGAGACTTGACAGTGAACTGACAACAAATACAGCAAAGCACGTCACTCTTTTTAAGATAGTGTCGTAATATACTGGAAAAGAGGACTCACAGAAACAACATCATAGCTTTGTATAAATAACGTTCCAATAAGTAAAGATTGAAACTGTGGGTCTTTCTATATCTTCATTCAGGAACATTGACACCCACCTGAGTGTAATGTAATTATGCGCAAGGTTGCCAATAAAACAAAATAAGTATTTCCGCTACAATAAAGCCCTGCTTCTCTTACTAATTTCCCTTATTCACATTTCAGTTACAATGAAAAATAAAATTCATTTCTAAAAAAAGACGGATAAATGAAATGAATGTCGTATCCGAAAATAGTAGTAAAACTCTGTAGAGTACAGCCTATTTCACCCAGGAAGCAAATTCTTTCTTTTCTTCAGTATAACAGTCTTTTTTAACAACAAAAAAATATTTTAGTACCTTCTCCTTTCCCTGCTTTCTTTAGTTCATAAGCCTTCATCCTGTTTGCATGGTACGTAAGGTTCACTGAATGTTTGCGTTGACCTTCATTTCTATGTGGTTTTTACAGTAATCATTATTTCTGTAATTTAAGTTTTGTTTGTAAATATTATCTTTGTTTATGCCCTTCTTTGGCCTGCTTTACGCTTCTGTTTTTCCGATTGCTGTTACACCTTCCAATCTACCTTATCCACACACGCCTATCATACACATGTATCTTGCTGCTACGTCTTTATGTAAGTACTGCGACTTCTGACATGACTCCGTGTTATAAGTGTTATGCGCAACACGTACGATATAAGTATCATAGAGACGGATGTTAAGTTATAAGAATTAAAAATTTTAGCAAATTATTTAGGCTCTCTTAAAGGCCCTAAAGCCCAAATACGTCAAATAAAGTTATATGGCTTTAATTACATTACATAATCTCTTAATTTTATATTATCCATACCGTGCATATTATTACAAGTAATACATCCACCAAAAAATGCACTTAATAAAATTTAACTCCCTGAGGTTGGCACCCCAGTGCCGAAACATGTAGGAGTTTCAATAATTGTTAAGAATTTTATTTTATTAAGTGCATTTGTTGGTGGCTGTATTGATTATAATCCCATCAGCTGTATATTTTCTGGTATGCCTTTTATACATCAGTAAAATAATACAAGGGTATGGCATGTAACATAGAGAATGAATTTTGTAACTAGCGTTTGCCAAACAGGCCGATCCTAGTGTTCCTGGTCTAAGGAGTGGGTCTGAGTCCTGCCGTTTTCGGAATTGCGGGTTCGAATCCCGCCGGGGGCATGGATGTCTGTGTCTTGTGACTGTTGTACGTTGTCAGGTCGGGCTGATCACTCGTCCAGAGGAGTCCTACCGAGTGTGGTGTGTCTAACTGAGTGTGATCGTGAAGTCTCGATAATGAGGAGGCCCTGGTCCACAAGGGGCTGTTGCACCATTGGAAAAACAATGACATAGCAGAATTAGGTCACTGAAGTAATGTGCAAGACGGCATACTGCGTGGCAGAGGGATTTACGAGCATTCCCCTCGGCAGAAAATCATAGAGCGAAAAGGACAGCGAGTCTTGTACCAGGTGCGGAACTGGAGCTAGGCGCTTTGGGGACAGGCACCGGACAAAGCACGGCCAGCCACCGAGGTTCAGTGCGGACTGTTCAAATGCGACAGGGCCGGACTTCTTGCGCAAACACAGATGAATGGTACCTCGGGAAACGGAAAAGGAAGCGTAAGGTTCTTGTTGAAACCCATGCGATAAGGTGCGGCGCCTTCGGATTTGGAAGCGATTTAGCATGATAAGTAACGCTAACACTGGACATTAGCCATGAACACAGCAGCTGTCTATTTATCGAACCGATTTTCGACGCAAACCTTTTAATATTGATTTTACACATGCGTCAGATCATGTTGATGAATAATTTCAGTTTCATGACAATTTTAACCGTCACATTACAACGTCAGGAGTAAAACAGCATTGTTAATTAATATATGAATAAATCCGTCCAAATTCGTGATTACCTTTGAGAACAAAACTATTCATAAACGGATACGAGTATAAAGGTTATACGTATATGAAGAGGAATATAAACAAAAATATAATGAGAATGAGTTAATACTGCAGGTATTACTGTGCAATATCCTCATTCTACAAATAAAATTGCCCGTCTTTCTCCTTGCTTTTGGAATGAACTGTGCTGTCATAATTAAATTGCATATTTATTTGACAGTCTTGCACTAAATACATACTCTTGTTTGTCAAGGTAAACTTATAGAATGAGCCTGCGAATTGTAGAGAAATAGACCATTTATTATATATTAAGACCGAATTATGCACATCGGCCTATGTTCTGCTGATCATAGATCTGTTAATATATTATAGGCCCAGCAATCTTATTGGCAGATGCCACGCCTTATGACGTGTAACGTTTGTTTGATGCTTCCGATTCCTAGAATCCAGCTTCCAGAGATTTTACAGTCTTGAAGCTGCTGGGAATTGACATGTAGTAATAACATTCTTTCTTAATTACGCATCTTAAAGAGATGTACTCTAATGTACAAAATATAGTGCCTTCTGTTATAGGTATTGAAATTCTTAAGGTCCTCCTTTTGTTAATTTAGAAACGTTTATGGTTTGCTTCTGAAGTAATAACTGTTGAAAATTAAAATTTATTTCGAAGACGCTATTTATTTCCACTGCGTTTCGTCCGCTGTCGTTTTTAAATTGCACTTACGGAAAGAAGATTTACTGGAGGTTGAAAAGGGTATTTCTTCTTCAATAAATTTTCGTAAACATAAATATATTTATATCATAATTGCTTCACGCTGAATATCAAGCACTACGGTCCTTCAAAGCTGTAAACGGTGGCGCAGTTTGTTGAGGCACTGCACTACAAGCCGGAAGGTCGCGGGTTGACATGTTTCACTGACTTAATCCTTCCGGCCGCACCATGACCCTGGCGACGACTCAGCCTCTAACAGAAATGAGTACCAGGGATATCTCCTGGGTGGTAAAGGCGGCCTTGTCATTTTGTGCGCCGATTGCCTAGAAATCCTGGGACTGCTCGAAGCTTAAAAATCAGCCCGATAGTTTGTCCCGAAACGTTGGTACCAAACTACTATTCTACCTGTGTGAAGTCCCAGAAGAGCGCAGATCTCATTCACACCGCGGCTTAAGCCTCATATCACGCATAATTCTGGGAGCCTCAAATTCCTGGAGCCCTCAGGGCCCCGGGTTTTACAGGGTTAGCATTTACTTTACGATTCTTCGAGACGCCAAGAACTACTCGCTCAACAGCACAATGTCACATGCCAGAAGGCTTGAATCTTCAGCAGCACTGGTGTAGAAACTTCGAAACTTTCATAAGCATATTAGCATTATCTGAAATCGAACTTAGAATAGTTGGTGAAAAAATTGTAACATGAGGAATATTATGTTAAGGGATGTCATGCCACACAGTGTGGTAGGAATTTACCGACATTTCAGTAGAAGCCTGCTGTTTTGTTGTCAGGGAAATTGAAGGAAATACTCTCCTCCAAAACGTCGATAAAATGCTATGAGGCCACACGACGGCACATTCCAGAAAACAACACTCGTCGTAATTAACCGCCGTGAGAATTTCAAGGTCACACTGTAACATCTTTATCATCTCCATCCTTCAGGTATATAATGACACTAAATAATTCCCCTAAAAGGAAATGAATAGCACGATATGCAAGTATGAATGAAAAGCACGAAACAGGCTGACATAACAGGAACCGAGACACATGTTGACTTGGTTATAATTATATTAAGGGACTCTTTGAATTTAGAACTTTTTTATGCCTTGCCTAACACCACCCGGCACTGCATAAGTACTAACGAGAGATGGTCGGAGTAGTGGCTTTAATATCCACTGAACTGCAGTTAGAAGTTGTAAAAGTCTAGAAAAGTATTAGAGAGCTCCTCCAGTTCGTCGTAAAAAAAGGAAGTGGCAGGGTGACGAACAAATTATCTTGTATACGAGTAGTTCCTCAAATGCCTGTTAAATGAGCGTTCTCTACCCTTTGGTATCAGAAGAGGAGACCAAGCGGGGTGAATTAGACCCCTAATATTGTACCACCTATGTGTATAGTAAAACTTATAGCGAATTAACTGAACCAGTGCTCATAATCGGAATGAAAATAAAACTATAGTTGTGAATCAATAAACATTCCCAAGTTCTTAAGAGATTGCTACCAGTAATAAAAAATCTCAGACTTTGCACTTAAAAGAATGGGCGTTTGGGCGTTTGTCTTCTAGAGAATATTGTGGCCGTAGTTTTACTAGTACTGAAACTACAGCACACCACCTTGCATGGAAACAGTATCTTATTGTAACTGAGTACAATCACGTAATAACTAAACAACACGAAAAATTTGTATATCTTCAACAGAAATAAGGAACTTCAGACTTGAAAATTTTAACTACTTCTTGAAGTTATTTAATTGGTCCCTCATGTTTTTATCGTAATTTTGCCTGCGTTTTTGCATGACCACCGATAAGCGTAAAATATTGACTACTTAATTTGACGCTGTGTTCACCGTGCATCTATATGTTAATCTTTAGTTTTCAACCAACAAATGCACTTGTGAACAGAAAATTACTAAAATAAAAAGTGCATTGTTTGGTTGAAAAACTAAAGATTAATATTTACTACTATCTATAATATGTAATTATGGTATTAATATACGTAGATATTGAAATGTGATGATTTCCATTAAACTGTGTCAGTTTAAAGGATTTCATATTAACTATAATGTTCCAATGCAATTTATCCTCATGTAGCTATTGGACCCCTCGGTCTCGCCTGCATTAGAATCCTGCCAGGATCCTTCGGCCAGAGATCTCACCCAACCAGGCATGTAGGCGCCACATGATGACGGTCGGACCCACACATATCTATAACCTTAGGCTTAAGTGGCTTATGGGACATGACACATAAAGCGATGTAAGCTTGTTGATCAGATATTGGCTTAGGAATTTAGAGACAAAGCGCCTTCTCTTTCCGAATAAGAAAACCCACACATGGAGCGCTTGGCTTGCAGGTATAAGCCAAAGACGCAGATGCTAAGCAGAATAAGAAAGGATCGGCGACGCCCCTCTTATTAGTTATTGAGATAAATAAATTTGTATGAATGGTCACTGCATATTTTTGCATTTTCGCGTTAATCACCTTTAAAATTACGTAAGAACTTGTTTTCTCGGACTTCCGACTTACGGATTGCATGCCGATGTGTGAAGTGATGTGAAATATAAGTGCGAGAAGCATAGAGGGAATTTTAGATTGTCATCATTATCATCATCATGTAGCTGTCATGGAGTTGGGCCAATTGTTGACCCGTTCCGGTCTCACTCATCCAGAAGACTCTTCAATGGTCTTCCCTGGTTCCTTCTGCCTTATTGGTGTGTTATTTAATTATTCTGGGTCATCTGTTACGGGTAATTCTATTTGCATGTTGTTAAATTGTGAAATACATTCCAATGAACAATGTCCGTTAATACGCCTCTTGAGATACCAAGCTAGCCGGCCGTTCCTTTCGGACAAGATAAAATTAATGGATACACTATGCTCTGTATGTATTCCATGTAGGTCTGTTTCCATTCATTCAGCAAAGTCTGCTGCCATGAATACAGCCTACGCTAGGTAGTAACGGACAAAATACATGACGCAACCGTCAAACGCTCCACACAATATATATGTTATGTTTTCACATCTCAGGCTACGTCATACAAAGTTAAGCTACAGCAAAGTGTTGTGGAAGAAGGTGACTGCGTTTTGAATTACCGTAATTTAAACTTCTGGATTTTGAGAAATATTATTACAATTAAATATATTAATATTATATTTTATACATTTCAGACGGTTGTCAGTATTTTACACATTCCCATGATAATGCAAAGAGAAAGGAGGAAATTACGAAACGATGGACCAGCTACAGAAGTTAAACAAATAGTTTTTAAAACTTCCTCCTAATAACTTTAACCTTGTACTACAGTTTTAATAGGCTTTCGATTATCAATATGTTTTAAATGTATAATATGCTGAGTATTTTGAAACAATCAGATAATTTTTAGCTTTAATTCATTCAGACTCCAATTCAATAAGATGTGCGAGCTTGTAAGTACGAAAGTGAATATTTTGCGGTTATGTGTATTTTATAAGCAACCTGTGATAATTACGGAGGCAGGTCGAAATATTCAGATTCCTTTAATAATAATAACAATAATAATAATTCGATGAATTTTAACTACCAATATATGACTGCCGTGCAGTATCTCTTCTTAGACCGACACTAACATTAGAACTTTGTAAATACAGAACTATGCAATAATAATAATAATAATAATAATAATCACTTTTCAACAAGTGAAAATTGACACAAGCATCCCTAACATAAACCGGACAGCATAATCCCTTAACATGGAAAAGAAACATGTCTGTTAATAGACTTGAAATTTCAGAGGAGAGAAATGAGATGAAGAAAGAAGTCGAAAAGGTTTTGGAACATAAAGACCCTACCATAGAAACAGAACATATGTGGAATATGAAAACAAAAGTGCTACTAGTAATAATACGGTCAACTGAAACCATCTGAAAATCACTCAGAAAAATAATACCTCAGCAACATAACTGGAAAGCACGACGTTAGTGAACTACAGACAACAGCCAAACTGGGCACTGCACACATACTGCGGACAGTGCTAATGTAAATAAGAAATATTTTCACGGGAAATGACGTATGTCGCATTTGTAGCTTCGGAATTGCTCGAATATTATATACACTAGAAACGTGATTCCTTTCAGGTACATAATTATAAATACCTTGTATAAATGTAGTAACAAATAATAATAATAATAATAATAATAATAATAATGGTTTGTGTCTTGATGGTTTTATATTTGCACTGATTATTGGCGGTAAAACTGTGTGGTGTCAATATAGACATAGTCCATTTTTTCACCAAGCTACTCCTAGTCTTTCTGTATAAAATGTTGTAAAATATTTTCCTATTTTACTCATAACATGTCTTTTAGAAACGCTAGCCTTTATCATATCAATTTGTTTAGCGTTTAACAAGCCTTCCCATCATCTCTGAATTTTTAAGGCTATTTTTAGACTTCCAGCAATAGAAATTAGAAGATTTGATTCGAAGTTACCAAGTTATGTTATTTATGCTTTATTATCGATCTGTAGCATCTCGTGGTATCGACTGATTATTAAGTAATGAATTGGAGTAGACGCGGTCATCGTATAATTTGAGAAATTTTATTTATGAGCTTTTCCCTGATAGATGTGCGGAGATCTAAAAACGAATCTTCGCTCATGTTACCGGATGTACTGTTGAGATTCAAAGTGACAGCCTCCCGAATAAGACTTAGAAGGATTACTGCTTCAGCCAACTTGCTTGGTGAATTTCTGTAACACAGTTACACTTCTTGTACCATAAGTAAAACAATCCTTACACAGGCCTCAACAGGCCCTTAGGGCTTCAGGAGGTTAAGGCTTCCAGAATTTCTAAATAATCGACACATGAAGGTACCAAAGTTGACAAGCCTACGCACCGGCCGCCTTTATACCCCAGGCGATACCACTGGTACTCATTTCTGTTGGAGGCTGAGTCGAACCCAGGTCCATAGTGGAGCCGGAAAGGTTAAGTCAATGTAAATCCCGCGACCCTCCGGCTTGTAGCGCAGTGCCTCAACCAGCTGTATCACCGCGTATACCATAAGTTCGGTATAGGAATATTTTGAATTAGGTTCTCTTCAGGTAGGTCACCGTCTAATTTAGGAACAACCCTTACATACTACATGATATAGAAAACAAAAGACATATGCCATTAGCTAAGAGTACTGATGAAGATAAGGTTTGTCTAATGGGCCCAGTTGAGTGGATTTCTTCCCTCTTTTTTTACACGAGGACAGAAGCACAGTCACTACCTGAAACATCATGTTCTTAAAATTTTTTACTTCCATTAAAGAAGTCTAATTGAAGTGCTGTTGTAATAACAGCCCCTTTAGCCACAAATGATATTGAAGGAAGCCCACACGAAATCATAACTTGCATACAGAAGAAAGGTAAATAACAGGCCTTCAGTACCAACTTTGTATTTTTTACTAAATGATCAGCCCTTTCGCTGTCAAATAAAACTGTTACGCTTTTGCGTGATGTGAGCTTCCCAAATTATATTTTAGGGGATTCAAGTCTTCTGGAATGTGACGCTTTGTCGCTAGGTTAGTGGTTCCTGTCGTTTCAAAGGGCCATAGTGCATTTATCAGCTCCTTCTTGGACTCCTTAATCCTCGAAGATAGAGGCATTACCTTCTTTCGAAACGTCTAGAACAACTGACCCAGTGATTGAACGTCACATCCCAGAAAACTTTAATATTATACTATTCCTTTATTGATTATTACATTATACATTATGCTTCGAACCAAAAGTCCATTATTAAGGGCTTATTATTTTTCATAAGTATTCAGTCATCTTGTAGCATAACATTTAATGGAGCCCCTTAGGTAAGCTGCAATTTACATGTAAAAGCTATGATATATTCTGTAAAATGTGTAAATCAAAAATTAAAATTTAAGAATAAAAATCTTCCGGTAAGAAAAATCGTCATCCTTCAATACATAATAATAATAATAATAAGTACTGTATCTTAACTAATCGTTTACAACCCGGTTCACAGTCAGTACACGATACGTCAGCACTTCAGTAATTGGTAACCCGAACAACACTATTTTCCAAAACACCACCCAAACAACGTTTTATTTTCCTATAGCGCAACAGCCCGTAATGGGCCAGAGCCTCGTCATTATCGAGGCTTCACGATCACACTGTTAGACACAGCACACTTGGTAGGGCATCTCTGGACGAGTGATCAGCCCGAGGCAGAGAACTCTACCTGAAAATACACAACACTCACACAAGAGAGACATTCATGCCTCCGGCGGGATTCGAACCCGCAATCCCAGCAAGCGATCGGCCGCAAACCCACGCCTTAGGCCGCGCGGCTACTGGGATCGACATCCAACGAACATGGGTAAGGAAAATAACTGTAAACGGCATTTGTACTGCAAGACAAGCTAATATTAACAGACACTGGAGAAGACAAATAGGCTGGACACGTGACGTAGGCAATAATATTAAAATGGGATACGTATGAGTATGCACACTAAAATGAAAAAGACACACAGTCACTGAAACAGTGCAGTGAAGGCTCAGATATAAATACGTATATACTCTTACAAGTTATAATAAACAGTTACATCTAATTGAAGTAGAATACTTAGGCACGAGAGTGGACAAAAATACACGTAAAATTGGCAAATATTTCGCCTGTGGGTTTTGTGAGGTATTCGATAAATGAAAATTTTCTTTAATGGAAGAATTCTAATTCTTAATTTTTAATTTACAAATTTTACAGAATGTATCCTACGATTTACATCTAAAGTGAAGCCTATCTAAAAATTTCAATAGTTATATGCCACTAATGTTCTGTAAAAAAAGCACGAAGCCCTGTCAAATGACCTTTTGTTTCGAAACATGTTGGATATAATGAAATGACCAGTAAAAACGGCTAGTAATTTTATCTGAAGCCAAAAAGGCTGATTATATAGTAGTTAAACAATTATACGAATACAGTATACCCAGTACGGGATTAAAATAAGGCTGAAATTTGAAGCCGATTTTCTATAGCACATTTATAACAATAGACAACAATTTATTGGTCGTATGAAGCGCTTAAACTTATGTCGAATTTTTCCTAGACGAGCTAAGCGGAATTAATCTAGAAGGCGGTCAAACTGCTGTATGCAACTTCTGTGAGCAATATGTCTACATTAACACTCAAATTTACAGAGGCTCACTAAACCGGGCTATCCTCAGTGGATGTTCTTCCGCAGCCAACGGCAGAGTCGCAAAACAATATTACACATGTGGCGACCCACGCAAGGAAAGAATGTGTACTGAGGCTGGCATATCAGTTCGTCTCTTCTGCCACCTGTCTGTCCCTCCAAAATTTTGAAGTCTAGAATTGCTTGATGGATTTTCATATAATTTTTATATTATATTACGTCTGTGGGAGTCTATCCAAATTCGCAAATTTTAGCCTATTTTCCATAAAAACGAAAAATATATTTAGTTCACCATCCTGTATGTATATGCGTCTCCTCATTTTAATTATCAAGAAATTGATCCGTTTTTACTAAACTCGGTTTGAATATTATGTCATTTAAGGACACTCCTACTCAGTAATTTTTAACTTTTTACGACCCATAAGAGCATATAGGCCACATGAAATTCTGAGGGGAAAAGAGTACTAGTGCCACTCACATTTAGGTCCATAAAAGATATAGGCCTGTGATAACAGAGCTTGAAAAATACCCAAGTTTCTTTCAAATAACGGATTAGCTGATATATTTTTGAGATTTAAAAATGTCGGTATAAACTCTTCATTTTCTTCCTGTTTGGGGCCATAACTAATTACCCATTTATCTAGGAATTTGAAATTTTTTATGAAACGACGTAACAAATTTCTTCGCCTGTTTACGCTTGACGTAATAAGTAAATAATACGAACATAATTTGGACGAAACTTTCGAATTTACATCCGGCAAATTGAACGTATACATATTCCGCACTGAATAAGTTCTGCACGAGAATTTAATAATATTAATATACATGTATGGAAATATAAATCTATGCAGCAGGAAAGCAGACTGTGACTTCTGTTCGGAAGTCATGTTCTTCTCCTAAAATCGGTTTTAATAATGTAATATTGGCATGAATTTGGGAAGTTGGAACGAAACTAGCGCTAACACTGACGTGTGGTAACCACTGTATGTGTAGCAAGTATATTAATTACAGTAAAAATTAAAACCGTAGTAACTGTAGTAACAAACTTAACAAAGTAATAAGTATTGTAACGTTTCATAATGTACAGACATTTCAATGCAGAACATAATGTCTCAAGCTGCGAAGTGCAGTGGCAGTCACCGGCTGCATCTAACTGCTGATAGCGTTTCTTGCTGTGCTTGGCGTTATTGCTGAGTGCCGCAAATTGCCGTGGCGCTAGCTGGTCTTGAAGCCAGCCAGGCGCAGCTGTTGTAACTCTTATGACAGCTTGCGGTCTGGTGTCACGCGTCATGCTGCAAGAACACGACGTAGGCATCCTTTCGCGGAATCGAACGGCCAGAATACGGAATGTATTTTGCTTTAACTAAGCGGACCCCATTCAGTAGGTTCTTTCCTGATTCACTTACTGCCACTGGCTATATCAGGCTATCGCAGGGAAAGTTGTCGGGATCAAATATCTTAATGTAATAACACACACCGAAAAACTATACACATATATTACAAGAAACACGGATATCATATCCTGGGATAATGATTCTAGTCACCGATTCTGCCACTGACCTGATACACTTACTACCCTCCTGGAAAACAAAAATGCTCCGAAATTCTTTACTATAATATTCATAATAATTTGCCTGGTACATTTCTGTTAACTCGTCACATCAAAACGCTTTCACACTTCAGTTAAAAGTTACTGTTGCCTCTTAACTTGAATTCAGATGAACGATATACTGCCCAATTTACCGTTGTGGCCATATCTGTGTAGTCTGTCTGACGACTGACATAGTCTCCGCTAGCAACAATTTTACGTTTTCCTGACTGACATATCCTCCTGTAGCAAGAGCTTCTGATCCTCCACATTACCATTTCCAGTGGTTTTTTTAAAGTTATAATTCTGCTACCATTGCAGTTCTGTTTCCTATTTACAGTACGTGGTATGACAGCAGACATTGGTCTGTCACAATGAGGTCTGATATAATTACAATAAGGAACTACATGTTCTACTGAACAGTGGAATTGTTAGAATTGCTGTAATAATTAGGGCAGATGGGCAAATTGTGGTCTGACCTCGTAATGCAAGGCATTACACGACATAGATTACGCATAGGCCTACTAAAATTGTGTCCATTTCTGTACCGCCTCCTGCAAAACGGGTACCGAGTCTCTCCCGTGGGTAAAGCAGCTGGAGCGTGGTGCTGACCAGCCACCTCATTCTAGTGTCTCATCTATGCCTGCATAGGCATGTCATGAGGTAACATTCACCTTTACGTTCGAAACCTATTTCACATTTACAATTCTTCTTCCTGAAAACAGAAGAGTCCTTCACATATATAAACGTAATATAAATTTCCTTTGAGATTTTTTTTAGTGAAATCAATGAAACCCACGAAACATCTGCAGTTCCATAATTTTAATAATTATTCTTTCTAGGCAATTTAAGGCTTCACAGCGGAAATGCCTGTTTAATTTTCCTGCAGTGATTATGTAATGGTCGAAATTCGAGTACAACCTCTGTTGATAAAATAGAGATAAATGTATCCTTGTGCCCAAGCGCCTTGACACGAAGAAGTATACAGGAGTTAAGGTAAAGCTCCACGCGTTATTAATCTTGATTAGATGGAGGTGAGAGGTCACATTCACCATATGGCTGACTTAGAAACAGCCCGCAATATCCATCGTATAATAAGCTTAATTTACCCACAGGACCAAGACTGAACGTGTTGAAGAAGGAAAATTCCCTGCTAGTGCCGGAAATCTAGCACCAGTTCGTCAGGCTTAGCAGTCACTATAGGCCAGATAGAGCGAGTCACCAACTTTGTCCAGACGTTTCAGTAAATGGAGGAGTTCTGTCAAGCTACAACACAACTTATGTCAGTGAATGCGGAGTGACCCTAGAATATAAATAAACATCTGAATGATGATTTACCAAACACCTGCAACCGGGGGCTAAAAAGTCTATTTAAAAGTTTTGGTAACTAAATTTACAGTATTTAGCAGTATGCGATTTATATTACATTTTATGCCTTTTGACCGAAAGTTTTACAAGCTCGTGCCAACAGAGTTCTTTTATTTTCAGGGCTCCAGTGTGTATATTTTTCAGTGACTATTTGTAATTTCATATAATTTTTGAAAAGGAAAATATGTTCTTATAAAACGAAACAAGCTTTAATTGTAAAATATATCGAATTCTCGCTACCGCCACAAAGTGTCTCAAAGAAACCCTGTAAAATGAGAATTAAAAAAAAAAGAGAACCCATAGAAAAGTTTAAAATTATGTTTCGCAAATCAGATAATTTAGTGTAGGCTTTATTTCAATTAAAAAACCTAGTGTGATTACGGCATGCTTCAGTGCAGTCAACTGGACTAACTTTTAATTCTGGATTAACAAAAACGTCGACTACTGATCATATATTCTGCATTCGTCAAATACTTGAGAAAAAATGGGAATACAATGAGGCAGTTCATCAGCTATTTATAGACTTCAAGAAAGCCTATGATTCAGTTAGGAGGGAGGTTTTGTATAATATTCTCATTGAATTTAGTATCCCTATGAAACTAGTAAGGCTCGTAAAAATGTGTCTAAATGAAACCTATAGCAGAGTCCGGGTAGGCAAACATTTATCTGACACATTTCCTATTAAGAATGGTTTGAAACAAGGAGATGCTTTATCTCCATTGCTTTTCAACTTTGCTTTGGAATATGCCATTAGGAGGGTTCAGGCAAACCAGGAGGGCTTAAAATTGAATGGTACACATCAGCTTCTAGTTTATGCTGATGATATTAATATATTGGGTGGAAGTGTACATGCTATAAAGAAAAACACAGAAGCTTTGGTAGTCGCTAGTAAGGAGATTGGTCTAGGAGTAAATGCTGAGAAAACTAAGTACATGGTTATGTCTCGAGATCAGAATGCAGTACAAAATCACTACATAAAAGTAGATAATAAATCCTTTGAAAGGGTGAAACAGTTCAAATATTTGGGAACAACCCTAACAAATCGAAATTCTATTCAGGAAGAAATTAAGAGCAGATTGAAGTCGGGGAATGCTTGTTATCATTCGGTGCAGGATCTTCTGTCTTCCAGTTTGCTATCCAAAAATACAAAGATTAAGATATACAGAACTATAATTTTGCCTGTTGTTTTGTATGGATGTGAGACTTGGTCTCTCACACTGAAGGAGGAACATAGGCTGAGGGTGTTCGAGAATAGGGTGCTGAGGAGGATATTTGGGGCTGAGAGGGACGGGGTAACAGGGGAGTGGAGAAGACTACATAACGAGGAACTTAATGATCTGTACTCATCACCAAATATTATTCGGGTGATCAAATCGAGAAGAATGAGGTGGGCGGGGCATGTAGCACGTATGGGTGAGGGGAGAGGTGCATACAGGGTTTTGGTGGGGAGACCTGAGGGAAGGAGACCACTTGGAAGACCCAGGCGTAGATGGGAGGATAATATTAAAATGGATCTTCAAGAAGTGGGATGGGGGGGCATGGACTGGATTGATATGGCTCACGATAGGGACAGGTGGCGGGCTCTTGTGAGTGCGGTAATAAACCTTCGGGTTCCATAAAACGCGGGGAATTTCTTGACTAGCTGACGACCTGTTAGCTTCTCAAGAAGGACTTTGCTCCATGGAGTTAGTTAGTTAGTTAGTTAACAAAAACTTTTGCAAAAAATTTAATTTTATTTTATGATTTTCATTGGGCAAATTTGTCAAGTTTCTTTGAAAACGAAAACAAAGCTTTAGAGTTTGGGAAACCTTGCTGTAAGCTTCGAAGTAAAATATCTAAATCTGTTAGGCGCAGTAACGCGATAATTCGAAACTGAGAAACTATTTTTCATTAAAAACAATATAAAACAAAAATTATTGCGGTAAAAATGTAACAATTATTTCAAAATAGGGTTACAATGTCCTGTTATTCGCAGTCAGTCGATTCAAGAAATGGCAAATATTTAACTTCTGAAATGGTAGAATAATTATCCATATAGAAATTGTATGGTTTTTTTTCATGGCTTAGGCCTGCTCATGGTTGAGTTTTCGAAATTACACTCAGACACACCACATACGGTAGGACTCCTCTGGACGAGTGATCGGCCCGTCGCAGAGACCTGTACCCGGCAATATAACACTAACAACAGACAGATATCCATGCCCCTGGCGGGCTTCGCAACCGCAATCCCAGCAAGCGAGTGGCCGTAGACCCACGCTTTAGACCGTACGGACACCAAACTGTATAGTAATCGATGTATAGCTCTGACGATACAAGATGATGGGAAAGTGATTTTTACTTTTAGTAATTAAAGTAAAACTATGAGAGCGGAACTCTAGGTCTTAGCACCAGTAATAGAATACTCATACCATTGGACACGATCCTAAGCCAGTTACATCTTTCACCACTTATCACCATGATATCTAACTTAATGTTATCAGCCATGTGTCTAGAGGAATAGGTCGGCAATGACAGGTTGCGAACACTGCAGATGCTGTTGCTAAAGGTTCAGTGGTGAAGCAAGCGCAGAAGAAATTGTGTTGTGCGGAGTGGAAGTGAACTTTCTTGAGCTGGCTGACCCTCGTTTATGCGATCGGTTTGATCCTATGATCGTGAAATGTAACTCTGATAACTGTCCTCGAGCCCATCTATAGATATGTCGTTCAGTAAAATTTCATTTTTGGACTTATTGTGTACACAAGTGTTTCAGTGGAGCTGGGTTGTGGGGGGCTGGGGGACTCTAGACGACTTGAGGTGGAGATTTTCTTGCAACACATCAAGTTATCACGGGTTTCTATTGACAATTATGATAGGTTCATAAGGCCTAACAAGGTTATATTTGCATATTACAAGATATCTTACGGCTAAGTTACTAATTTCGGCTTAGCTGCGTCTTTGGTGAGTTTTGTCTCTTTAGCTATATTTGTAATGCCCTCCTACATTTTTGTACTTTTTGCACAAAAACTTCATTCTCACTATATTGTTTTTCTACATTTTAATCTGTTAGGTAGTATTGAGTCATCACGTTCTATCCGAGACAGAGGGAGAGTCACAAGATTATGTTTCCCTTACATCTGCCCCTTCAGATTGTCTGGACGCATTTCTGTTTATAAAAGGCCTGTTATGTACAAGTATTTAGTCGACATTTCTTACTCTCTTGTTAAATTTTATACGAATTTTATACATAGAGGGCTGTCTTGTTTGTTTCATGTCAGTTGCTTTTCTTTGTCCGTGGGTCGTTTCCTAAAGGATAGGAGTTGGGACTTGTATGTCGCGTTTGAACTGACGCAAGGTCATACTGCGAAATCGGCGCTGATATTTCCGCACAGAAGACTGGTCCAGTGTCATGTTCAGTCTTCCAAACGGTCAGTTGATAGGAGAATGTAAGCGTTCTTTACTCTAACATTATTAAGAGCCATGATAGAAAATACAAGTCCCTAGTAGCTAATACTCAGTTTCCTTTTCAGTCTTCCAAACGGTCATTAGCTAGGCAAATTTAAGCGTTCTTTAATCTAACATTATTGGGAGCCGTTATAGAAAATACAAGTTCTTAGTAGCTAATATTTACCTTTCTTTCCAGTCTTCCAAACGGTCATTTGATAGGAGAATTTAAGAGTTTCTTTTACCATTATTAGGAGCCGTGTAGGAAATATAAGTTCATAGTAGGTAATACTTAATTTAGGACTAAAATTAAAAATAAGTATTTTACGTAACTATTACACAATTACCCTTTTAAATAAGTCGTAACAAAATATTTACTTTATTAGTAACAAATAACAGCGGTTCTCAAACTATTGGTGTTCACAGCACCATTGGAAAAGTCTGCTTCTCTGCACACTAGAATTAGAATATAATTAAAATTTACAATAGAGTTACACGTATTTTTAAATAATGGCTTATCATAAATTCTATTATCACAAAGCCGAAATATGATGAATTCTTGAACAAGATATCTGCAATAAGGACACAGGATTAAACACAATTTAGGTGAATTTTTATACAAAGTAAGAGGCAAGTGGAAAAATAAGGGGACAAAAGCGGTGCAAGGCCTAGATGAAATGAGAGATGAGGAATTGTAAATAGAAACTTATTAATATTTATATGTAAGAAATTAGATGAAATTAACATGTGACAGAAGACATTAATTAGTGAAGATAAATTGTAACCACTAGTCGTAAAGACAATGGCAGTATACTGGCATAACCCCGTTGTTACCAGTTACGCCCAAAAGTGCAAAGGAAACTCAACTAATAAATTTCAGATTGATGTAAATATCAACTTAGAATACTTTAGTAGAACTCGTGGCTTCCGAACTTCATATAATGGTGCCCCCTCGAGCTTATCAAAGACCTCGTCAAAATCTCACCTCTTGTCTTATCTGTGTCTGCGCGCTTGTCTGCGTAAGAAACACTTATTAATCAACTTTACTTTTTGTTCACCGTGCATTATGGTAATGAAAAACACTTATCAACCAACAACTGCACTATTGAAGTAAATTATCACTTAAAATTACCCTATATATGTATCGGTCACCACATGACCATCATCAGGGGTATATATATATATATATATATATATATATATATATATATACATTCACTGTGCGCTGTCCACTTTTTGGTTTATTTTTATTAATATTAAATACTTAAAATTTTATTCATATTTAAATTCATATAACCATTCTTCTGTTCAGAGCCCGGTAGAAAAGCACTGCTCTAGAGAAACAAATGACACAATTCTTTCGTATCATGCTCTGTTGATATTTTCTTGTCCATCATAATGCATCTTGTTTCACATGTACGTAAAAAGAAATATTCATTCAGATACCTCAAAAAGCATTGCGTTAATCAAATAAATATGCGTATGTAAGCTACAGAGCACAAGAAAGAAGCGGTCCTCTGTACCAAATGTCAAATATTTACCGATAAAATAGCCCCTTAAACGTAAAATTTCAGTAACAATATAGCTTTAAGTAGCCGTACCTGTCATAATTAATTAGTTCTTTGGGAACTAGAATGTTAGCAATTGCTGACCGACTTAAGTACAGAGCTGCTAAAAATCGAACTTCTGTGTTTAAGCACTGTACGCTACGCATCGAAATGAGATATGAATAAAACATCACCCATGAGCTTCCAAGTAGTAAATGGTGAGAAGCCGCAGAACTTCTTCGTCGTTATCGTCAAGCCTGACAGATATGTTCTTAGCATCACATTTGTGTTTTAATTACGTTGGCTACAGAGGAGGTTCCCTCTTGGCGTTTCGTTTAACGACGCTGTCATTTGTTAAGATTATATGGCGTCGATAAAAGAGGATTCAAATATTAGTGTGGAGCGCTGGTGTAATAATACTGACAAGAGAAAGCTGAAGTATTCTGAAAACAACAGCATGGCCTAATGTCACTTTAACCTCCAAAAATCCCACATGGACTACACCGGGATCGAATCAGTGTCAACCGAAAAAGTCCGGGAGGTTGTCTATCACTCTGTGTCCCTATGGAGTAGAATTATATGTCACCACACTTGTGTTGGTTCGTTGCAGTTTGATTCAATTAACCTACTAATTTTGCCTCTGAAAGAAGCCGTACACATTCCGTCTTTTATTTCCTTTCTTGTGGCGTTCTCTCACACCCTCCCGAAGGCATGGTGAAATACAACCCTTGTTAATGGATGCGATATAAATGAAGGTCTTAATCCTTCTATTCACAGCACTTCGTTAATATAAAAACCGCGTGTTGGTTACAAGTGACTCTAATTAAAACTAAAATTATGACGCCCAGCAAGGAGTTAGGAAATGAAATGAAATAAACGCCACCGACTTATTGGAATTAGATAAAGTTCCTGCCTATTTAAATGTCGTAAATATAAGCAATAGCAATTCTGGGAAAAGCTTTCTGCTCCAATTTTCCAGTAAGCGCCCTTCTGAAAATTGGCTCTTCAAGCCTTAATATGATTAATTATACATGTTACCTATTTCCCTTTTTACAGTATTGTTAAGTAAAGAAAAATGAACGGATAACAATGCACCTTTTTATGTCCAATTAGAAAGGTGACCCTCTGTGTAAGTATGACATCTGTCTGATAAAATGGAAAAGTAAGGTTTTCTATTACACGTGCCACATATCAGATACAATAGAAACATGAAGTTTTATGTACACGTGCCTGCTTTCCCATGGAATATAAATGTAATTCCGTGTATAGGCCGACACGACGCCTGTATTGCGGATTAAAACAATACAATTTTCTGTACACGTGCCTGCTTTTCCATGGAATAGAAGTATGCAGATCCATGTGTAGGACTACAAGACGCCTGTCCGTTGGAGTAGAAAGTTTTAGTTTATGAACGAACGAAGCGTGAAGTTTTCTGTACACTTCATGTTTATCCTGTGGAATATAAAATGTGGTCTGTGCATACACGACGCCTGCCCGAATAAAAAGACGTAGTTTTAGGAATACATGAAGTTGATCCGCCATGGGACTGACATCTGCTGGAACTAAGAACGAAAAGGACGACTTGGTCACCGGAAAGATGATATGTATTATTATTATTATTATTATTATTGTTTTGTCATTGATGCTGCAGTCTGAGTTACTGCAAGTGTGGTTAAATAAATTATAAATAAGATTCATGGGAACTTAATGCGCATATTCTACATATGTGCCTTCCTGTCACTTTATATAAAAGTATTTAAGAATGACGTCAATGTTCACTTATTACAGAAAAAGTCTGCTGCCGAAATTTTTTAACTACAGAGTTATAGCGCTTGAAACCATAAATGTCCCCCTTTTTTAAATTTCTTTACCTATTTACCACGTCCGTAAAACTGAATTTCTTCGTCGAGTTGTAATCACTCCTGCTTCGTCTTTGGGAGGCCTTCGATCCAAACCCTGACCCGGACATCTGAGTAAATCTTTTATTAGTATTCTGTGTATTTGCACGGAAATGCTGAAGCAGTATCCTGAAATAGGTTAACATCGGAACTTCATATATTTTCCCACTTCACTACTCACAAACCACACGGAAGTCGACGTTATATATGGCGCTGTTAACAAAATGTCATTAAATAAAAGAATAGCTGCCATGCAGAAGTGCTAACAAAGCGACAGCGTATGTGGAAGAGGACCTATTTATTGTATCGTTTAATTGTAAGCTTCTGGTGTTGGTATGAACCAAAATTGTGCGCGCGTGACGATCTTTAATGCAGGTCCTCAATATTGCTCCTTAATGTTATCAAAATTTGGGTATGTTTGTATGCCGAAAATCTTTCACTTCATTAAACATTACTAAAGATGACAGATTTTAAGCTACATAAATTTTACCGTGATAAACCTAACCAAATTGCATTTATTCCACTGATATCAAACGTCAAAACATTCTGCAATGCTGCAATGTTACTAAAATGTTTACTATCCAGAGTTTATTTCAAAGAGAAATTGTACACAGCATCCGAATGAAAGTACTACACATAAGGCTCCCGTCTTTGTTATTTCTTCGATAAAAAGAGAGGTTTTGAAAACTAATTCCTACTCGTGTTTTGTAAAGCTAGGTTTATAAATTATTAAATCTTTTGTAATGAATCTCATCCAAGTTATGTAAATTATCCTTGTATTAATGTGCCTTAAAGCGTAATACAGATGACGTATCCAAATTAAAACGTTATTACACTATGCTTTGATATTATGGAAGGCGCCGACATGTCGTAAGTCTTTACATTGACTCCCATTGGTGTTGCCTGTGTCGTCCATATGGAATGTTATAATGGCCGCATTGGTGGCATTCATGCCTGTGTCGCAAAGGAACGCTAACTCTAAATTTGATCTCTTTCATGCTTCACAGGCACATCGTCTTGGAAGCACGACTAACTTGCCGACTATTTAGACTTTACGATTCCCATTTCTAAGCTTTAATATTATTGCTCCCTTTACGAATACTAATTATACCTTCACGTCTCCTTACCAGAGTGTATGGCAATATCATACGTATATATAAAGGATAGTAACAAATCAACATTACATTCACGAAGACGTTAATAACATATTAATTAAGAAAAAATTCGTGCGGGATTTGAAGCTTTCATGGCGGTGACAATACCTTTTACTATATTCCTGGATGTGACGCCGTGTATTTTGGTAGATGTGTTCCGACGTTTAAGAGAAGTTTACTGCCCTCTTCATAAGATAGTTTATGAACACCACCGAAATACACTGCGTCATATCCCAGAATACAGTAATCTTCAGTGTCATTTATTGCTACTATTAAGTTCGGAATATTTGTATTTTTACGCCTTATGCTTAGGGCATACAATTTTTAAATAGTACGTAATGCTTTCTTAATTTGAAACTTGATAATTTGCACAAACGGATAAAGTAGTTTGAGAATCTTAAGCTGTTACTTACTTCATTAAGTACACATGAACAAGGGACTCAGAAGAGGCCAACGGTCAGGTAGTGTTTTTATGCTATTTTGTTAATTTTCACTACTGTAATACTTATCAGTTGTTCATTGTTAATTAAATGCCAGGGGAGGCTCCGGCCCCCCCCCCCCCCCAGTAGAGGCTCCAGAAGCTGGTAAATGGCACGGCTTGAAATAAATGTAGATCTTTTGTGTATAATTGTTGGAAAACTGAAAATAAAGCTCTTATAATTTTTAAAAAGAAGAGGCCAACTAAAAGCAATGAAGTTGTAATTCGCAGTTATATTTCATTTTTCTTTGACGTATGTCAGCCTAAAAGTCAATTTTGAAGGAGATCTATATGAAACAATTGTAGGAAGTGAAGAAATATTACAAAATATGTGAATATATGTGTGTCATAAATTAAATTCTTCAGTGTTATAAAATACAGAATTAAATTATTTACACCGTGGTGTCCACAGACGATGTTCGATAATTCGACGCTGAGGAAAATGTTTGGACTTACAACAGGGGAAGTAAAAATAAGGTGTAGATAATCACGCAAAATGAATTTCAATATTAACTTCAACTTGCACGTGGATCTCCGAATTTTCTGCTCGGTTAGCGTTTTCAATTCCATTTTTATGCATTTTTCACATCCGCAATTTCCAACTGCAGAACTAATAACGTTTAGTGAAGACATATTTACGAATATCCTAATTAATAAAATCGGAAGTGATTTTATGTTTTCCATTCAATTGCTGCAGAGTAAATCCGCTGCAGTAATAAACCTAAAGGTTTCCAAAATACGGCGGTCTTCCTCATCAGCTGACTATATATTAGCTACTAAGAAAGTGCTGCTCTACTTAAATTTAGCAACTTCCATTCAACGGTCTCTTTTTAAGCAAACCAAGACATGTTGTTAACTTTCCAAGTGTATTTACGACGCACTCAGTGAATAGGAAGATAGGATAATCAGTGTTAAAAAAATACTTTAAATGAAAATGCTTGAAACTTCAGAAAAAGAATTATGCTGTAAAGAAACATTCTTATAATAGGAATTAGTTTACTCTTTTAAAAACAAACTTCATAAAATTGTTAAAATTCTTTTTTGATAAAATCAGTACTAACAGAAAAAGAGAACACGCGAATGTTAATATTTTCCGCTTACATTCTTTCATAGAGGTAACATCCGATATATAGAGATTTATATCAATGTCGAATCGCTCTAGAAGCCGAGGAGGCATGAAGTTGCCTTTGAGTCACTGAGCGAAAAGGTCAAGTGGTACAGGTACTGCTGCTCAAATTGTGCGTAGACTTTAACTGTTATAGGCCTATATTACAGCTCGAAATGGAACAGAGTGGTGAGGTAAATTAACGAAAAGTGCGAACGCAAGAATACAATTCTCTGTGCATTCGAGAAAGGCGGTTTAAATAACAGTTTATGACATCCATGAGTGGATTTACTACAAGCGCAACCTAAAGGAAAACGAAGCCAATACATTGCAAGTAGAAGGCATAAAAAGGAAAGAATTCAAAAAGCAAAATGTCGTAAATAGAGGAGTTGACTACAGAGAATAAGAAAATAAGTGACTTGTGAATATGTTAATGGTGAGATATGCATAGTCAGGTTAAGTCAAGCACGGCTGGACATGGGAAGAACATGCATAGCCACTCTAACACCCGAACTACCGAGGGAAACAAATAAGCCCTTCTTACATACGGCGCAATTCTTATGTAAAGGACGAAATATAGTCCCGGACTTGTAGATAGGAGGGTATGGGGTATGACGGCATAAGTCTAGGTTTTTTTTTCAATGGCTCGACAGCCCCTTGGGGGCCTAGGCCACCTCATTTTTCGAGGCTTCACGACCAAACGTTTTAGACACACCACATTCGATAGGACTCCTCTGGACCAGGGACCAGCTCGTCGCAGATACCTCTACATGACACCACACAACACTCACAAGAGACAGACATCCATGCCCCCGGTGGGATTTTTTTTTCTGTCCGGGGTTTTTCCCGTTTGATCCATTTTTGTACTGTTTAAATCCTATCGTCCTTCATGTCACTTTACGTTCCATGCTACCGTCCTTACATCAAACACAACACAAACATCCATGCCCCCGGTGGGATTTTTTTTAATAACACTGTCAGTTTATTTCCTTTGATAAACGGAATACATGTTATGATACATACCTTTACAAACAAAACAAAACAGTGATCTAAGCAACCAGTAAGTTATGTTCACTTCGAGACCAGTGCCTCATAATGTTCAGCGTAAACCATTCACTGTATCGCCACTGATCGGAACTCAAATGTGCGAATAATAATATAATCATCCTAAACCATGTCACAAAACATTTGGGCTCAATGCCACTTTATCCACAACACAATCACTGTCTGGCAATATTTACAGTACAAAGTCACACTACTGCTCCCTAATATGTCCTCCTATTCGCCGGCTATGGGGTCGCGACTTGTTAGTATTCCAGTACGTCTAGATAATTCCCATATAACCTTTTTCTCCCATCCCACTGATATGTTCTCCATCGTGATCTCCGCATGAAGTCGATGTAGTCTTGTATCATTAAGGTCGGGTGTTCCTTTGTCGTGTAATGGACCATATGACCTAACACCCATAATATGGCGTTATGGCGTGGCGGCGGCCATATTTGCATCGCCGGAAAGAGCAACCACGTGAAAGGCACGTGTAGCGGGTCAACTCTTAGCATGAGCGCAATCCTAAAGCGCGTCCAGATCCATATGTCCTGCGCATTCTCACACGACAGCACCCTATGAAGGATGGTGTCCGTTTGCCCACATGTCATACACCTCGGGGTCTCCCGCAGACGTATGTTATATAGACGTGCGTTTGTCGGTATTATGTCATGCACTGCCCGGAACCATGTGCTTCTGATCACGGACGTGAGATGTTTCCGGCTGATGTTTCGCCATATCCGGCCCCATTTGTGTGCAGGCTGCTTACATTGAATTCGCGGTGTCCTTTTCTGTATCTCCGGCATTTCGTAAGTGATGTGCATCTCGTATATCCAAGCTTTAAGCGACCGTCTTGATTCCTCTGCCCTTTTCTGTCCTAGATAGGCGCATCCTTGGAAAAAATGGTGTAGATATTCTAAAGCCGGTGCCAGTCTGCATCGGTTTGGGGGATTGACTTCTTGGACGAAACCTCTCCAAGAGTCGATCCATTCCGCCGTGACGGTTCCTTGTTTGCAACGCTGTGACATGAGACTTGTTATGAATAGTGTTGAGCATTTGGCTTTCACATGTATGAGACCGAGTCCTCCCTCTTCTCTTCCGCGATGCAAGGTGGATGTTGGCACCTTGAAAGTCTCTCCCTGCCATATGAACCATAACGCCGACATTGTTATTTGACGGGCGTGGTCGTTTGGAATTGGTAGAGTCTGCGCCACATACCATATCTTCGACAGCAGGAAAGTATGTACAACATGGATACGTTGTATTAGATTCAGCTCGCGTGCTCGCATCTCTTTCGCCCTGCCCCTGATCGAGTTCGTCACCAGCGTCCATGTTCCTGTGGTCGATCTTGCAATTGTCTTTTGGAAGGTGATGCCTAGTATCTTCGCCTCCTCGACGTACGGGATACCGATCACCGTCTCCGTGGCGTCCCACGCCCCTATAGCCAATGCTTTAGACTTCCCATAGTTAATCTTTGCACCCATTGCACTTTCATATTGCGCTATCACTGCAGCCATATGTAGTACGTCCTCTCTGCACGACACTATGACCATGACGTAATCTGCGTAGGCGAGGTTCGTGTATTTGGTGAAATGTGGACCTAGAGAGACCCCTGTACGTCTGGCGTCCAAAGACACCAAGAACGGGTTTATTGCCATGGCGTAAAGCAGCATACTGAGCGGACACCCCTGTCTGACCGATCTTTGTATTGGAAACGCGTGCGTTCTGTATCCATTGATCTGTATGCAGGATTCCGCCTCCGCGTAAAGCGACATCAATACACGTGTGAAACTCCTGCCAAAGCCATAAGACTGGATGATTCGCTTCAAGTAATGGTGTGACATTCGATCAAAAGCCGACGTGAAATCTAATGCCAACAGGCACAGGCCTTTAGCTCTCATTTCTCCATGCGCAATGATGTCACGTATGCCGGCCGTGGCGTCGAGTATCACGTTCCCTGATCCTGCGAAATATTGACTGGGGTGCAATAGTTCCGGCATCACCGTTTGCATCCGATTGGCCAGTATCCGGGCGTATATTTTGTAATCCGCATTCATGAGTGTTATTGGCCTGTAATCTGTTATCCGTCGTGGCACAGTTGTTTTGGGCACGCATACTATGACCCCTCTCGCTTGATGCTTGGTAATGCTCTCCTCTTGAAACATTGTGTTGATCACAGCTAGTAGTTCCTCTTTGATGATCGTCCATCCCCATCGATAGAATTCTGCAGGTATTCCGTCCTGTCCCGGCGATTTTCTTCCGGCTCCTTGTGTTACGGCCCTCCGTAGTTCTTGTTCGTCTATTGGCCTCTCCAAATGTTCCCGTTGCCTTCTCGATATTTGCCCTTGCGTCATGCTGCATATTCCTTCCACATTGTCCTCGTCAACCGGGATTTCTTGATAACCGCCAGCGATCGCTGCAAACAGGGTGTCCATTATCGCTCCCTGCGTGTCATGAGTGTTGCCTGCCTCATCTATTATGCTTGTTATCACTGATTCGAACCCACGATCCCAGTAAGCGAGCGGCCGAAGACCCACGCCTTAGACAGCACGGCCACTGGGATCGGCAAGTCTACGGTTACTTAACAGAATTAAAAGTTACATAACGTCACACACGAAATCAGATGGAGGCGGGACGCCATTACTTTAAGATGGGCAACCAACGACATGCTGTGCGTGCAGTGACTTTGACCACACGGAAGCAAACTGATGGCAGAGAACCCGAATCCAACGCCCACACATTAACAATGATGCAGCCACATGGCCGCAAAGAGTAGAGAACGCCATGGAGAGGGCACGGGATGGTAAAGTGAATGTTCACCCTAGAACAGGCCATGAAGGCACAGAGGGGGATTAGAGGTATAGCTCTACTCTTTCTTTAACCTCGGCGCTAGATGGGGGTTTGTGGTGAACGGCACGCCGCGGCCGCTTTGCCCCCGGGAATGACCCGGTACCCATTGTACAGGAGGCTGGTTAGGCCCCAGGGCCGGTCTGGACGGGTGCTGAAAATCTCGCCCCCACCGGGATTTGAACTCGGACCGTCCAGCTCGTTGCGAGTCGCTATACCGACTGAGCTATCCCGGCCCACCGAACATACAGAATCGCCGGACGAAATGGGAGGTCCTGCAGTGACAAAGAAGCAGTGAAACCTACAGCAACGCACCAAATACAACACAGGGCACTACTAACGACACGACAGCGTCAATCCAATGAAGAACAAGACAAGACGGGTAGGAGACACCGGGCGCTTTGAAACCTGAACAATCACAGTGAGCAACACGGCGGCTCTTGCATAAGTCGTGCAAAACCGAGGTGTGCGGAACACAAATATGTGTCTACTATGTGGGCCGGGATAGCGTAGTCGGTATAGCAACTCGCTACGGGCTGGAGGGTCCGGGGATCGAATCCCGGTGTGGGCAAGATTTTCTGCATCCATCCATCCTTGCCCTGGGGCCCGCCCAGCCTCCTATACAATGGATACCGGGTATCTTTCCCGGGGATAAAGCGGCCAGGGCGTGACGTTGACCACTAGCCCATCTAGTGAGAGGTTAAAGAAAGAGTAGAGCTATACCCCTATTCCCCCTCCGGGCCTTCATGGCCTGTTATAGGGTGAATTTTATCAAACACTCAATGGTGAACAAAACAAGTCTTGTGTTATTATATTTATATTCTTACTTGACGCGCAACATTAGACAGACTCAAGTAATGTGAAAACATAAATGTTGCCATGTTGCATAAGTGCCAGTTCTCACCAGCTTGTCTCAGGTAAAGTAATAAACCTTTCGATGCATAACATCAGAGACTCGTAAATGCATGTCAGTTTTATGTTCTGAATCTTCAGATGGAAAGTAAAGGGGAAGGCACGAATGTGTTGCTCAGCAAATTACAAGCCGGTGCCAGTATTGTCAAGAAAGGCGATCGGACGAGAACCGATTCTTTCATAGCGGTGTGGTAGTTGACAGAAAGAAAGAAGACTATTTATGTTCGACTGGTTTCATGATAAATTGCACAAATGGTATATCTGTAATTGAATACATGATACTGAATAACTAAGAAATTTATTCTATAAAAACTGAAAAAACATAAGGGAACAGCAATAGTTAATTTTGCTTTTGTGTTGCACATTGCTGAAGTTGTGACAACCACACGGTGTCTCTAAAATATGCTCACAAAATTTAAGCCTTGAAGACGCGTGAAACAAAGTTAAATTTTCAGTCCTGAATAAGGAGCCAGCGGGTTGATGCGAAACATTGGTTTCCCTTTACCTAACCAGCAGTGTCACAGTCCAAAAGACGCAGTTGACAAAATAAAATTTTTATTTACTTTAATGTTAAACAAGGACGGGAAATGTTGATATTATTATAATCACAGACTGCCCAAAATGTAAGCACGTGGAAGAAATGGACTTAGAGTAAAACAGAGATCAACAGTAATTCTAATTGGGCAGAAACAGACAACAGGAACATATCGTGAACTGTATGACGAATACCATCTTTATCATCATCACAATTGTCTTCATCATCATCATCATCACCGTGATAAAATTTCTTTACAAGGCAAAAAGAGAGGAAAATTTGCGAAATGTCGATTCTAACGCCACATGTTCAGCATACAAAGGAAAGATGTGCATAAGTTAGTCATAGGGTGCAACAATGTCTCCCTTGCAATTATAATTCCGTATATGGAAGACATAAATCACTTACAGTAGTTTTCTCCGAGTTCTTAAGACAAATATGAAACAATGAATTTGTAACATTAGCCACAGGGCGCGTGGCAGATATACTAGTATACATGTTGTAAGCCGCAAATGTGTTTTGGAAAAACAACCGGTTAAATCCAAACGCGAGATTCTTTTTTGGAATCCTAATTTAAAGACCTAAATTACTAGTACATTAAAATGACGAATAAAACACATTTATCTATTGGAAACCTCATTTGAAACACTAAACGTCTGATGCATTATTGATAAATAAAATCTAGTATGGAGTGTTTCACGTAACAAATATTAAATTTAAATTATGTTTAAAATTTTATTTTAGGTAAAAATTCTTTGTGCAAAAACACGCTCACAATAAAGCTGATCAACTTTTAATTTGAGACACAAGTTTTGTTTCCAACTACAGCACAAAGCTAGGTTTTACGCATCCCATGTTTTGGCCACTTATTGTAGCCATTATCAGGGAGATATAACATCATAAAGACAGAAGTATCGTGATCGTTCTACACTCAGAATGATCACTCATGGAGTAAATATCGCGTATCAAAACCTTGGATTTCCACTCCGTCAAAAACAGGTAACATCTAATACTGCAAGGTGTTTTGAGACAGCTTTTTTACATTCTTATACTTAATGTTTTAATATTTCTCTTGTATTTTAATCTGAATAATTTTAATAATACTATACAATGATTTAACTCTTATATAAAGCTAATATATGAATGTTTACCGTCATTTACCGACATATAATACGCTCTTTGTGTCTTTATAATATTATAACCTCCTGAAGATGGCTACAACAGGCAGCCGAAACATGTAGGAACGTAAGAACTAGCTTTGTGCAGTAGTTTAAAATAACACTTCTGTGTGGAAGACAACTGCATGGAATATGTATAACATTAAAATGTTTAATCTGATCTTCATGAAACATTGAGATCAATCTGAACGGTATTTAATTCGCACGACTTACTGGTATAGACGGTAAATGCTAAATGTAATGAATGAATACTTTACTGGTTTCCGATATGAAACTCGGAACAAATAACTCACAAAACCCGTTAACAGTAACTTTTATTTACGAATCAAATATTTGTTTTGGCGGAGTACAACAGCTCTCAAATTGCCGCTAGTGATTCGCACCGGAATATGGCAGTAGACATAGAGTAGAATGAAAAACAACATTTCAAATTTTTGTTGACATTCACGTCATTTCTTTATTCATTTACGTGCCGATTCGAAAACATAGCTCAGCCACACACATTTCTCATAGCTCGTAACATTCATTACTTTCGTGACAAGCTTATAACCGTCACCATGGCTACCATGACTACTGTTGGTCATAGAGTTTGTCGGTTACCTACTACAGCGCCACCGTCGCTCCTACGTCATAAGTCCGTGCCTCCTCCACGGTAATATTCCCTGTTGTCAGAGGTAAAGCGGTCCCTAACCGATACATATTATTGCCTTGAATTAATACTATGCAATGTGTTTCTCCTTAGACGATTCAATGTTATTGTACAATATTTCATTTTGCTCACGGGTTAAGATGAGTACACAGGTTGAGTGATAATGATTCTGCTTGTATGGTCATTGTTTTAGACCTGTGTTTAAAAAAGGAAAAGAAAATTCGCCACTGGACCAAAGAATGTTACAAAAGAAGACCACAATACACACTCGAAAATCTCGTGAAAGACTTAAAGTTGAGTGAATCAAGCTACTACAAAATATTTTGCGGTTGGATGATCTATAATTTGTTGAGTTACTTAAGATTCTTATTCCTACAATCACCAAAAGAGATACATGCGAGAAGGAGTCAATCACAGTCGGTATTTATCGATTACGCCACGCTATTTGGCCACTGGAAATGCTTTTGAAGACCTGAAATTCATGAGGTTACATCTCAATCAACTGGAATTATTGTGCTGGAGACGTTTTTTACTGCACAGCAGAAAGACATTAATTGAATAAACATTAAGCAATATTTCCACAGACTATTCAATATATTGCACATTATATTGTGCAACCCTTCAATATCACAAATAGACGGTCAATAATATGATGCAGTAATTAACATTGCAGAATATTATAAACCGTCTAGGGGTAATTTAAGGGTAAATTTGTCCCTGTGCATGCCATGAAGGCACGCGGGGGAGAAGAGTTATTGTTTCGCCCGTTCTTATCTTCGGCTCTAAATAGAAGTGAGTAGGAAGCTTCACGTCCCGGCCGCTTTACCAGCGATAAAAAATGTCCGCTATCCACTGAATATGCGGCTAGTTGGGCCCCAGAGGCGATCTAGAAGTTTTGAAGATTTTGAAGAAGAGCAATATCTTCATGTTATGGGAAGTCGAAAAAATGTTACTTAGTCGTCTAACCCTTAGCCTATTCACTATATCGACTGCGCTGTCTCGGCACCCTTTATTACTTGTAGCAAAATGGAAAGCACAGCTTTGAGGACTACATCAGTGTCATTAAATGACACTTTATTACATTTTGTCCAGCTCTTCTCGGGTTGATCATGAAGTTACTGACCGGCATGCAAATGGACAGACGTGACAATCATTATATCCGTTATTTCATGCAAGTTGTAATAATAATAATAATAATAAAAGAATATTATTTCTACTGTTGTCTTCAGGTAGTTTATTATTGGAACGCTTGCTTAATAAAGTTTCCCTCTCGAGGCTTGATCTCTGAGAAGCGTTTTCTTTGAGTCTCAAGTGTTTTTCGATAATGATATTCTCTTTGATTTTTCAGAAGAAAGTCTTTTCTTCGTCATTTGCATCACGAATCACGTATGTTCTACTTTCCCTTTTATTCAATGACCATACAGTTCATCCAACAAATGTACATGTGGTATAAATTGCTGTAATGTTTTGTCCATTGTGTGATGGGCGTCATCAATTTTCTGAGTTTTACTGACGTATAAGATTTTTCAGAATTTTGCTTTGCTCTCGAAACTTCATGTTCAACGAAATGTGTATAAAATAAGCAGACTTTCAGAGAATCAGCATATAACACAGCTAACATAATTCTGTTTCTGCAAATTAACACATCGGAATTTGCCTCAGTTCAGATGTACTATTATTGTTACTGGAACTTGAGATATTAAGCCAGAAGCTAATTAATTTATGTTACATAATTATGAGGAAGAAACTAGTAGAGTACTGCATTTGGTACATAGCTTTGTATGGTGCTGAAAATTGGACACTTCGGAAAGTAGATCCAAAATACCTGGAAAGTTTTGAAATGTGTGCTGGAGAAGGATGGAGAAGATCAGTCGGACCGATCGTGTGAGAAATGAAGTATTGCAGATAGTCAAGGAGGCGAGGATTATCCTACAAGCAATAAAAAGAAGGAGAGCTGACTGGATTGGTCACATCTTGCGTAGAAATTACCTCCTAAAACACGTTACTGAAGAAAATATAGAGTGAAGGATAGAAGTGATGGGAAGACGAGAAAAAAGATTTAAGCAGCTACTGGAATGACCTTAAAGAAAAGAGGGGTTACTGGAAATTGAAAGAGGAAGCACTAGATCGCACTCTGTGGAGAAGTCGCTTTGGACAGGGCTATGGACCTGTCGTAAGACAGACTACGAGATGAACGAATTAACGACTGAATTATAAAATTTACGAGACATACAATTCTCATAATTATGATTTCAAGAAATAGATCTTTGTCGCAACATTAGCCATGCAATACATAATCGCACCAAAAATAAATAATTTATTATAAATGTCGAATGATTCCTTACTCAATAATTTTTTTAAATGCAATTAAAATTATAATACAAATTAATATCAACTTAACGTCTCAATGAGGATTCCAGCAGCTTGTCCAGTCAAACTGAATAAAAACTTTGTTGCAAACGTAGTCTTTGCAGAAGCCATAAGTTTTGTGATTGCGGCCACAGCAATTGAAGCTTGGGGTGATTGCTGGTTTTTGCCGAAGCCACATTGCCGTTCGCCAAATTAAGCAACAGTGACAAACAGAACATGGGGGGGGGGGGCTGTAGTGAAAAGAATAAAAACATATTTATGTAGGTGTGAAATTACAGGTTTTCCAGCAATCTTTTACATTTGTTTTCACTTCCAACACCAACACGACTAACAAGATACAGTCGGATGATTAACCTTGCCTTTTGCTCGGGTGCGGCGCATGGATCTCGCTGCCTATGTTTTGTACCTCTCAACTTTGCTTTTAATTCAAGCTTCAATTCCTGCGGTCAGGAGGAGAAAACAACTGCAATTACTACAATATAGTATATATATATACTGCTACCTTTTCTGTAACCACTCTTCATCAACTTGATTCTTTTAATGAACGTGTTTCATTAACTTGGCAAGTTGCCTAGACTTAGAGGCCGGTGAGACAATATAAATTTGCATCATATTGTATGCTCATAATTTATTTATTTATTTATTACGCAGATTATTTATAACACAGAATAGCATATATCTCAGAAAATAACACACAACACACAAACTTACAAAAAACAATAAAACACACATACTACGAAAAGAAAGAGTAGCTAAGCTTAAAAAAAGAAACATAACACAGAATAAAATACATCACAAAAAATAACACACAATCTTACAAAAACAATAAAACACGCATACTACAAAAAAAAAGAATAGCTAAGTCTAAAAGAAAGAAACATAACACAGAATAACATAACTCACAAAAAATAACACACAACACACAAACTTACAAAAACAATGAAACACACATACTACAAAAACAAACAGTAGCTAAGTCAAACAAAAAAAACTAACGTAGATGAATCAGAGTTAAGAATAATTTGATATACCAAGCAATGAGTCTACCATACTATAGAAAAATAAAATTCCATATTTTGAAAAAGTGATACACACACATTTCACCAGGACCTTCACTTCACTCCACTTCACTACGCATATATACAATCACATCACCCCCCGTTTTGCCTCCCTTTACTTCACTTCACTTCACTTCACTGCATTCCCCACACTTCATCACTTTCCTAACCCTTTTCCTAAAAATACTCAGCTTACAAGGGAAAGTCCCTAAAGCATCTGCAGGTAGTTGGTTCCAGAGTTGGATGGTCCATTTAGAAAGGAAAATTTCCCGATATCCGTCCTTTGCTTCCTGTTCCTAATTTTCCGATTCAACCCTACTCAGATAGTGTGGCCTTTGTAATCTGCCATCTATATCCTTCCAAGCCCGTTCGCCAGTGTACGCTTTGAAGAGACCACATATGCGTGCTGTCTTTCTGCGCTGCGCCAAAGTGTCCCAGTTCGAATCGGTCGTATGATTTGCAAATTTAGCCGCTTTACAAACTAGGTTCTGTAATAACAGGTAACGCTGCTCAGTTAAATACCCGACAGGGAGCTGCAAGAAGCAATTGCAAGCCTTTGATAATCACATCAGGGCCCTGAGGGAACACAGAAATGTTATTACCCACCTAGAGTGGCGCACACAGGAGTTTCATTTCCGCGAGTCAAGTGGTGACGCATTGTCCACAAAACTTGAATTGGATGCTCTCGGTTTTCTGAGACCAGGGAAAGGAAATTACCCATGCATGAAATTTCCCAGCGGAGGGAATCACTGAATCCCTCAGTTATACAAATATAAGGGTTAAAAGCTTTTGAAAGATGACTAGAGAGGGGATGAAAGTGGAACTCTCTTATTAATGTTTTTAACTGTTGGCGAATAATTATAAACTACAAGTAATTTATTTGTTGTTCTATCTTTATTATTTCTAGGCTATTCTCTGTCTCCAAGTTAAGTTCTTTGTTCTCCTATACTATTATTATTACTCATATTTAATTCTTTCACTACATAATGCAGGGTACATTTTTTACAACGCCTGTCATATCACGTGACTAAGAAGTGTTATTCTCATTATTATTATTTAATTATTTATTCGTTCGTATTCCATTAATACCTCTTAATTTTACGCTCATATTGCTTACCATGATGATGACGTGTAATCATTACAGTTATGTTCTTTTTTCTGTCTCTTATTTAACTTTGGCTTTAATTGAATTAGTTTCTACTTTTCTTCTCTTTTTGTCTTAGCTTTGCTAGGAATTTAACTATTTTAATAAGACCTACGCTGTTTGTTATCTGATAAGATTGTTCTTATTCTCTGTTCTATGTGTTTTCTGGTTACAATCTTATTTATATTTATATTCCTGTGCTGTGTCTTTGTAATTGGCCTTACGGCTACTGCGCCAGCACATTAACGTAATTAGTAAATAATTTAATGAAACATGGTTACAGTATTACTTTTCTTCACAATATTTATTTTTCATTTACACATCAGATGACATACCCTTAGTAAAATAAGCGGTTAATAGGTGAAGAAAGAAATTTGGTCTCCGGAAGTAAGTCATATTTCTTTTTTCTCCACGGCAGCCAGAAAACATCTCTATCTATGTCAGCGCTTCATGTGGCTTAGTAGTGAGTAACTGACAACAAACATACAGTCTGTTCGGCATAAGGCGTGCCATTCTTCTTTATGTTATTATATGAGTCATTTGGAGTTAAAATGCTTTAATCTCTATTATCAACCATTATATCGCTACAAATATTTTAATGTATGTACTTGGTTCTAACTGAAAATTTTACAACATATATATGAACATATATATGAATGTATATGAACATATATATGAATGTATATGAAACAAGTGGAAGGAAAGTTATGTAACAGTTAACACCACAAGACAAAGGCATGCATGAAGTCATAGCCTACTGTACAACATGCGTAGAACAAGGCCAGAAAGGAAGCAATTCCTAACCTACTATATGTATAACATCAAAAGAAAATTATATATCAGATAATATCAGAAAACAAAGACCTCAATTTTTCTTACAAAAAATTAAATCAGTATCTGTCCAAACAAAACTAAATTATATTTAAGAGATAGAACTACATGTTTCGACCTATCTCAGATCATCCTAAGGTTCACAATTGGTTTTTAAAACATATTAAGGAAGAAATATGTCTTCCTTAATATGTTTTAAAGACTAATTGTGAACATGAGATGACATGAGATAGGTCGAAATATACGAGGTCTGTCCAAAAAGTATCCGACCTTGGGCCGGGAAAATAAAGTTCTGTATCTGGGTGGTTACAATACCTAATCCCCTTCAAAGTAGGCCCCTTGTGACTCCACACACTTAGCCCAGCGGTCCTTCCATCGCTGGAAGCAATTCTGGAAGGCTTGTTTTGGAATGGTGTGCAGCTGCGCCGTCGCGTTCTGTATGATGTCCTCGCGGCTGTCAAAACGGGAGCCTTTTAGCGGTGTCTTCAATCTCGGGAACAGCCAGAAATCACAAGGAGCCATGTCAGGAGAGTAGGGAGCCTGGCGAACCTGCGGAATGCCGTGCTTAGCCAGGAAACCCTGGATCAGGTGTGATGAATGAGCTGGGACATTGTCATGATGCAGCTGCCAGTTGCGTGCGTCCCACAGCTCCGGTCTCTTGCGCCGAACTGCATCACGAAGATGACGGAGGACTTCTTGGTAGTACTCCTTATTAACAGTTTGGACTAGTGGTGCGTACTCATGATGCACAACACCCCGGTAATCGAAGAAAACAGTCAGTATCACTTTCACATTGCTCCGAAAGTGTCGTGCTTTTTTGGGCCTCGGGGATGTTGGATGCTTCCATTGTGACGACTGGACCTTGGTTTCCGGGTCATAACCGTACACCCACGACTCGTCACCAGTGATCACAGTCTTCAGGAACTCAGGATCCCTGTTGGCGCACTCCAGCATGTCCTGCGCGACCTCAAGGCGGAGTTGTTGCTGCTTCGGCGAAAGCAGCTTGGGCACAAATTTTGCCGCCACTCTTCGCATGCCCACATCCTCAGTTAAAATCGTGTTTGCGGAACCTCTGCTGATCCCAACCTCATCAGCAATTTTCCCGGACGGTCAAACGACGGTCCTCCATGATCAATGTCCGCACTTTGTCAATGACATCAGCATTTCGGCTCGTTGATGGTCTCCCGGAACGCTGGTCACTGTCCGCCAACATGCGGCTATCTTTAAAGCGGTTGAACCACTCTTTAATTTGAGTGACCCCCATTGCATCATCACCGAAAGCCTGCTGAATTTTGCGGATTGTTTCCGCTTGGGTATCCCCAAGTTTCTGACAAAACTTGATGCAGTATCGCTGCTCCAAACATTCTGTCATCTTGAGCGAAACGAGAATGCGACGAACACGTGTTACACCACTTCGCTATCTGGCAGCGACAGACGCATCCGGCGGTGTTGCGAGGCAGCAAAAAATCACGCATGCGCATGAAAGTCCCTTCTACCACTACGCTCAGTTTCCCCACCCTTTCGCCATTACTTACCGCGGGAAAAAATATAGTCGGATACTTTTTGGACCGCCCTCGTATAGTTCTGTATAATAAATCGAATTTAGTTTCGTTTGGACCGATACTGATTTAATTTTTTGTGCCATTAGCAACACAACGGGATAACATTCTTTAAAAAAAACATCTATTTTACCGAGTTAGTTACTTTAGTTAAGAAATAAAAACCTCAGTCTTGAATAGTATCAAAGAACGTCACTTTTCAGCTGTGTTACATTGATTATAATCAGTGTAACACAACTGAAAAACGGGAACAAAGAATGTACAGCACCTACCGCTGGTAGAATCCAGCAACATTTTGCTACCTCCTCTGCACATTAAACTAGGACTAATGAAGTGCTTCTTTAAGGCTATGGAACAGACATGGCCAGCGTTTAGGTACCTCGCTGAGAAATTCCCAGGAATGAGTGCTGCAAAAATCAAGGAAGGTATTTTCATCGGTCCTCAGATCCGCAAGCTCTTCACAGACGAACAGTTCGACCACATTCTCAGTGGCAACGAGAAGAGGGCGTGGAATGATTTCCGTCTTGTAGCAACCAACTTTCTAGGAATAATAAGGCTGACAACTACAAGAAACTTGTTGAAAACCTGTTGTTGTCCTATGAGGAATTAGGCTGCAATATGTCTTTAAGGATCCATTTTCTGCACTCTCACCTAAATTGTTTCCGGAAAACTGTGGGGCACTGAGGGATGAGCACGGTGAACGTTTTAATCGTGATATCGCAGCAATGGAGAAGAGATACCAGGGCAAGTGGAGTTCATCGATGTTAGCAGACTATTGCTGGACGGTAACAAAGGATTCTCCTGGACTTGCTTACAAACGGCAGGCGAAGAAGCAGCGCATTTAATCAGGGCAAGCCAGTCAGTAAACACTATGTCAAGAATATAGTGTGTAAGGCATTGTAACCGTCCTAGCTCTAAGTCGTTCGCACAAGCTCTTATCCAGGGAATATACGTGGTGCTTTGCTGTGAAGGTTGGGAAGGCCGATCACGTTTGTGGTTGTATAGAAATAATAAGTAACACTTCGTCCCGGAATATTTGTAGTTTAATGTATAATTCACATTTTTATATTTATAGAAAGTTCACACAGAGATGTAGGTTCATCAAAAATAAATCCTTCCTTCTTAATGTCTGCAACCTCTGAATATAAAAGCTTCAGTTCTGCTTACGCCTGTCGAACAGCCACCATTGTTCTGTTCAACACTCTTCCACTTGCCTGCTTGAATATCAACACCTACTCTGCTTGAAATCCCAACTCACACTGCCCCCACGCCGCAAACACAGCTATCCGCACCTGCAAGTTCTGCCTTGAGATCCTGCAACCCATTACTCCCTTACCAGCTGCCTCTACCAACTTAACGGCTACAGCATGTATAATTAAGTCAGATAATTTTTCTTTGAAACTGTAGCCAATCAAGCTTTTTCGTGACCATTTTCGTGTTCAGGTCCCAAAATCTATAAAGGGAAATATATTTTGTTTCCGAAGCAGAAAAAAAGTAAAAATTTGTTGTACAATGTTTTTGATCAAGATTACCTGCATCATTCTGTACGCACAATTCCGCTTCTCAACACAGAATTTGTCGTCTTTCTGGTAACATCATCATTTCCCCTTATGCAGTCAGTGGACTCCATGACTCGCCTGTGGTTTTCGCCGGTGGACAATGTCCTTTATGTGCCCCCACAAGTTGCCAAGGGGTATGAGTTCTGGTGACCTCGCAGACAAGTACTGTGCACCAAAACGAGTACGACGTACATGGGAGTAGTGTTTGCCAGATGAAGGAGTAAGAGTAAAGGTGGTAGAGGGTCGTACCGTTATCTTGAAACATTAAAATGTTCGCAGCGATGTAACATTTTACATCATTTTACTCAAAATGACACATATAAGCACATTCTGAATTTTGGCATACCGTGTGCGGAATATCCTGTGTATGTTGTCTTTGTACCCAGGTACAGAATGTCTCAGAACAAAGTGCTGAGAAAAGTATTTGGGTGTAACGCAGAGGAAGTATGAGACGGACAGGCAAGTTAAGTTATGATGATGTTCTTGACCTTATCCTGCAATAAAATAACATTAGAATAATCTTATCATAAAGAATCTATTAGGTGGGCCATGTAACACTTTTGGGTAAAGTAAGCATACATAGGCCTATGTACTAAGCTTTTAGCCGAAGTTAACATTAAAGGAAAATTATGTAATTATGAGTTTAATTGGCCAGAATGACTTCGAAAGTCGGGCTGCATGAGTAAGTTAATCCTTTAAATTCCAGCTGTTACTTATGTACGTCCGGTTTAACATTCCACAGTTCTACATTCTGCCTCTACAGAGTCCCTTTACGTGTTTCTATGGATCTCCGAACACACAGCGATGACCTCCACATGCAGCATTAAATGGCTCTTTGTAATGAGTATAAGTGACGGAATGTGTTTACTGCGCGGTACGAAATGAATCTTTAAATATACTTCACCTTACATTCAGAGCTAAAACTGGATTTTCTCCGATTACCTCGGCTTTTTTCCAGTCAGTACCATTCCACTAATGGTTCGTACTCGTCTTCATCTTCAACGTTGTTCTTACCAGAAGGACAAATGGGCGAAGCCTGGGAACCTCCCAGAAATCAATGTTCTTTCGGATAACTCGGAATATTGGATAGAAAAGAACTTTCAAAGTTTTCAGTCATTAAAGGGCTAATAGCCTTCTGGTCTCGTAAGAGACCGGAATTTTTCATTGAAGACGTGATCAGACTCACAAGAGTACTTCGCGGCGGAAGACTATTTGCTTCCTCATTGCGATACCCAAATATCACAGACACACGTCACTGGATCGCAATAACTACAGACACGTCACATGTCTCTCGTTGCAGGCGCTGCTACGTGGTTTTAAGCTCTGTGTTTGCAAGTCTGTTGCTGAGAGTGCTGGCCGCAGACAATGACACGGAGACCGACAGTGGGTTCGAGCTGGAGCCGATGGTCATCACCGGTGGATGGCATTCTGGAAGCGAATGTACGTGTTACAACACCACCGAGACGGAGCGCGTCCATCACATGGAGCCGGAACCAGAGTGCCGGTGCAGGGGCGCCGCCTTCACTGACATACCGTCAAACATATCCTCATATATGAGGCGCCTGTGAGTAACATGAAGTCACTCTTCTTTGTCTCTGGCTTTGATATACACTTAGAAAAAGAATTAACAGAGCCCGTTAGGCCCATAGTATATCTATGCGCGTTCTGCTAATTACCATACTACTGAACAGATTTATTTTAATCTCAGTATTGTAGACCGACACTAAGTTTTGCCAAATTCATTTTATTTTGAGGATTAACTGGATCTTGACGCTGTGTATTCTGGAAGAAACTTACAGTCGTTCTGAATGAACATACTTCCGCCCTCTTCAGAGTAAAAGAGTACGAGCGACACGACGTCACATCTCACGAGAGGGCAATCTATATAGTCACCGTCATAGGAACCGATATGCAGCATGTATTGGTTTTGGCTTAGTCTGGTTCATTTAAAGGGCCACCTGATTTAAGCACGAGAATGAACTTACACGTGCATTTTTCTGATCCTTTGACAGATACTGATGACATATCACACAAGGCACATTCCGTTGTTTGTACATGTAATTCACGTTAATTTATTTTGTAAGACTAATTCAATTAAAACACAAATTCAATAAAGGTAAAGCAAACCCATTACAGCTCTGGAAAGGCCCTTAAGATTGTAAGAGTTTGAGGCTCCCAGATTTCTAGACAATCGGTACATGAAGGTGGTAAGGGTGTCAGTCCTAGGAACCGGCCACCTTTACCCCCCAGGAAATATTCCTAGTACTCATTTCTGTTAGAGGCTGATTTGACCCCAGGAACATAGTGTTACCGAAAGGATTATTCCAATGAGAAATTCTAATGACACCATCGGGAATCGAAATCGCGACCTTCCGGCTTGTAGCACAGTGCCTCAACCAACTGCGCCACAACGTGCCCCGCACACATTAAATAATATATATATATATTAATCCTTTGACAGATATGCTTTACAGATGCTCCCCAAGTTACGCAACAGCTATATTCCGGAAGTTGGGGCTGAAGTCGAGTTTTGTGCGTTGGAACTGAGTATACATTTGTTCAAATATACAGGGTGTATCTGAAATGTTTTGATAAAATTCAGGAATGAGTTACCTCATAAATAAGGAAAAGGGTCCATTTGCACGCAAACATTTGATTTTTGAGGTGCAGTCCCCACTTTCACCCGACCTCAATCATTTAGATTTTTATCTGTGGGGACACAAGAACCGTAGTGCATTCAACTCCAATTGACAGACACTTCACCGACACATTTTTTATGTATGTCAAACCATTCACAACCGCCCCGGGACCTTTGAAAGGGTATTAAAGTCCATGATCAGACGTGTCCGTGCGTGCATTGATTCAGCTGGAGGACATTTTGGGCACTTGTAAATTTTGACTTGATAAACACTAAGAACGCAAGAGTTACTAAATTGGGAACATGTATTTTAAATGTATTATATCAATTTAAATAAAATATTACGTAATTATGGTATTTACTTTTGAATGTAATATTTCAAATAAACTAAACAACCACTCGTTTCCGTAAATATGTTTATATGAACGTTTTTCTTCTTTTTGAGGTAAAGAAATCTTTAATTTGCTCAAGCGCTTTAAATACACCCTGTATATCTGTGTATAAAAGGAAGTCCAGTTTAAATCCAAACTCCAACACAATGGAAAGTGATGGCAGCAGCATGACCGCCCCGCTGCCTGTGTTATCGTCCGGCAGTATTCTTCCGCCACTTTTGTCTCATTTCCCGTTCTTTCCCACAAGAGAAAATTCTACGCGCTATTGAAATTGTATTTCAATTTCTTTCACTTTTAAAAAAATACGTAATTCTGAACTTGAAATTAAGCAAGTTGGGAAGTGTCTGTAATTTAAAAAAGCAAGGTTCTTTTACTACAAAAATATAATTTATGATAAATTCGTTTTATTTTAAGGGCCACCTTCATGAAAGTGCTAATTCAGCCTAACTAGGTTCACTTCCAATCGATCCTACTGCTCCAGGAAAGTGGGCCTTGAGCACAAGAACAGAAGTACTTTTATATAAATATTCTGAAAAAAGGGAATGCTTCAAGACAATTTCGAAGAGCCTAATTTATTTTTGGATTTCCACGGAAGTGCATTACGCGCATGTTCTGTATTTTATTTCGTTGTACATCTGTCATACTGCAGCTATTTAAACATATGTCCATAGTAATAAAAATCCCAATTCACTGAATTTCCTGCCAGTCTGACGGTCATTTAGGACGTGGTCTGACCCTGTGAATGTGTGAAAATTTTGAAATTCGATATTTCACTCCTTCATATTGGAAGTGTCTTCTGCCTCCAGATTGAAAATAATGTGGGAAATATATTACAGGCGTGGCATCAAACTGTATGTTTGCTATACTACTTCCTCATACTCCTTAGTTCTGTTTTGTTTCCTTAAGTGAACCAGCAGATCTGGAATTCTAGACCAAATCTGCACAGTCACATATTCGGTTTTTCGTTGCACTCGACTGTGTATCAGTGCGTAACTCGTTTGCCAATATACAAAAATTCAAATATACCTGTTGCTGAATTTAATTAGCTAAATGTTCTGCACCATGTAGTTAGCCTAGACATTTTTACGGAAGTTACACTTATGAAGACCCGAAATACTTCATCACGCAATCTATCTTTCATACAAGCCCTTCTGGTTCAAGTTGCGGTGCTCGGAATGTAACACGCACAATATTCTCCTTACGTTAGTTATCTTCGCGTGAATTATCCTGTTGTGTTAGTTTATAATAAACTAATAAATATGATCGCCGATTCCGGTTGCCGTGCTGTCTACGGCGTAGGTCTGTAGCTGCTTGATTGCTGGGATCGCAGGTTTGAATCCCCCTGAGGACAAGAATGTTCGTCTCGTGTATTTCTTGTGTGTTGTGTAGGTAGCGGCCTCTGCAACAAGCTGATCTGTCACTCGTTCAGAGGAGTCCTACCGGGTGTGTGGCTGTGTGTGATCTACAAACCTCAATAATGGGGCAGCCTAGGCCCGAGTTGGGCTGTAGCACCACAGAAAAGTGTATCCGTGAAACGCAACTTATATTTTGTTAATAGATCAACAGCTACATGTTTCGGCTTTATAGCAAGCCAGTATCAGGTTGTACAACAATATAAAGATGTGATGTGCAACAGCATAATCAAATTTTTTTAAGACTGGAATCTCAAACTTCTCACAACCGTTATTCATAAATGCCGTTAATAATACGTCATCTTAAAAACCTTCAGATAGAATATTCGTAAGAATGTGATGGCATTAGGCTGTGGCTGCACATTATGTATTGATATGTGTCTAAATTCATTAAAAGCATTAAAATTGAAGGCATTTATAATACATATTATTATTCGTGGCTGTAAGGTCCAGGGCTTGTACTCTGTTGTGCGTAGTCTATGAATCCGTGGGTTACATGTGTCGTAAGCCTACGTATATTGAGCTTGTCACAATAAATAACAAACTATATATTATGTCTTCTAAACTATGTAACTTTAATTGAAAGACATATAGTATGTTTATATCACATGGTTAGGAAGACTGTTAACACGCGCTGCGTCTTTCTTAACGTAACTTATACTAATACATCGTTCATACAAGCCTCTTTTACGTTTAAATGTTCAGTATGTCAGTGCATGCTGTATCTGTTTTAGATTGTCTTACACTTCTGACAATTAGCAAGTTTCAAAATACACATCATACTTCGTCCAGTAGGCCTACTTCACGGTTCAATGTTTAAAGTTCAGCGCTCACTGTATCGTTTTTAGATTAATTCACACATCTATATTAAGCTAAATATTAAAAAAATATGTCATTCTTATATTACTCCGCGCTTCCAAGATTTGAACATGCACTGTGTCCTTCGAATGAGTTAATCTTCCTATAATTAATAACACTTTAACATGCACTGTATCTTTCTTAGCTTACTCTTAATAGATTAGCAAGTTATCAGTACATATTTTTCTTAGCTTAAGTTACGTTTCATGGGGTTAGTACGATTTGAACACGCGCTCTGTCATTCAAGTGAAGATTGGTTTTTTTCCCCATAACCGTTAATATTTCAAATGTCACATAATGTACCACTGTTGTTATTTACGTTATTATTTCAAGCATTTTTAAAAGTATTAAAATTTTACAAAACCTTATAAAATATCGTTAGATTGTTTCGTAAATGTAAGTTCCTATAAACATGGCTGTACTGATGATTGTGCATTGTGAAGCAGCTTCCCAGTGCAATCGTCTGCAGGTACGACGAGCTTTTTCGGATATTTCCGCCAAGGGAGCTATAAATAAAGGACTTCCCCATTTGTCTGGGCTAGAGACTTATATTTGCTTGTTTTCTTCTTTCCGCTAGCTCCACTTACAGTTATTTAGGACCTATTGAAGTTCCGCAGAGAATGGCTCTTAAATCTAGAAGTGACGGCGACACATTACTTCGAACCGTCGGTAACGTAGCAAGTACCTAGCAAAGTAGCGTCACATCTTCAGAAAGAATAACCTTCCACAATTATAATGCTGTACAGAGTGTCTACAATGAAACGCCCGAATTTTATCGTATTCTCAGGAAGTAAGGAATAGAGATATGGCCTATTTATTGACAAATATCAGTCACACAACACACCAAGTTTAATTTTAAAAATCAATACACTTGTATGTGAGCACCGTTGGTGACAGGTAGGATATCTAGTCTGTAATCGAGTTCCATTTGCCTACTTTTAAAAACTCTCCAAAATCAGGGAATTTCATTGTAGACACCCTGTATATTATGTTCCTTACGTGTTTAGATACCAGACAAGCAGACAAGAGATTCTGAAACGAATGGTAGCAGGCATTCTCGTATGTAATCGGCTCTTCTTATGTGCCATTTTAAATTGTTAATCTCTTTGACTAATATTTGGACTTTGCCATACTTGAAAAGGAATTTGTCATTGAAAATAATCTCTTGACAGAATTCCCATGTGATACTTAGGGAAATGATCGAACACTTGTTGTCATTCTTTACAGAAACTGTCCTTTCTGTCATTACATTTCTTTCAGTTCAGTTACGCGCATTCAGAACAATGTCACGTCAGCGACTTCGTAGCTCGACAAATGATACTCTATGCACTAACAAACACTATAGATGGTATCGTATATACTAACAAACCTACATATGATATCCTATGCACTAACAATCTCTAGAGATGATATCGTATACACTAACAAACTGTACTCTTTTAAGTGGTGATTCGATTGTCTTGGTATACAATATCATGTCCATACTTGATGGTTTCCATTCCCTTTTTCACAGAAAAATAGTCTATAATCATCTGCTGGTTCATTGTCATCCTTGTATTGTACTCCCAGTAAATCTAACTATAAATTACTTCACTGTTTTTATTGCAACTGTTTCGGTGACCTTGAACTGTAGAAGTTCCAAGTTCCAAATATCATGTGCATTTCCTGTTGGTTACGTCGATCCAAACACACTGTCCAAGTTCGAGATTCTGTGTCATGTTTCGTAACACGTTGATGTTTTAAGGTTAGGAGTCTGTTAGTCGAGAAAGCTTCCCCCCAAAATTAGAGGGCCAATCGTTTTCTACTGTCCACGACTTCTTATTCAATATATTCCTAGCTATTCTCCACTTATGTAGGTCGTTTCCTCCTTCAGCAAGCTGAGGGCATGATGTATCGTTGTGACGGGGACACACGTGGCAGAGGTCTCGACTATGGTTCGAAAATAGGTATAAGTATGTTAAAATATGCTCTTATTTTTACTGAGGATTTTTACGGATCCCAGTGAAGTAACTAACCAGCATCCTTCAATACGTAGCTTTACTAACTTCGACATTTATCAAAACTTCATGACTTGTTTCTTGATTAAAATATGGGCGCACACGGACTTGATAAATCACATTGTCGCCCCATAGACAACAGGCGGACTAATTTTAAATCACTGTATAATGAACGTCCACACAATTACGTACCGCTGTAATTTATTTTTTCCACGGTTGACTTGACGTATGCGCATAAACTCTCCCAGACAAAAGACTAAGGAATGAAACTTTAATACAAACATGTCATAGAGAGAATTTTCATTCATTCCGTAGTCTGTCTTACGGACAGGTTCATGGACTCTTCCAAAGCGAGGTCTCTGCAGGTGCGATCTAGTGCCTCCTCTTTCAATTTCCAGTACCCTCTCCTTTCCTTAAGGTTATCTAGTAGCTGCATCCGTCTTCTTCCTCATCTTACCGGCATTTCTATCCTTCCTTCTATCTTTCCTTCAATAATGTGTTTTAGATAGCAGTCCCTACGCAAGACGTGACGAATCCATTTGGTATTTTTTCGTTTTATGTTATGCAGAATATTTCTTTCCTCCTTGACAGAGAAAATTTTAGACATAAACAATTTAGCACGTAAAATATAATGTTAAGTCAACTGTTGCAATCTAATGGAAACAAAAGACGTGTTTATTTAATATATACGCAAGGTTATTGGCACTTACAGCAGATGTTTTCCCAACGTAAGCTAAACATTCGTCAGCTATATACAAGTAGACATAATTTCAGGACCCTCGATTACATTGCCGAAATTTAAAGATCGAATGGCAGTTAACCCTATAATAGATCTGATCATAAGAAAGTGAGAGAAAATCTGTAACATTTATTCTTTCACATTTACAACGCCTTAGGAATCAAGAAAGGAAACAACACTTTACACAAAATGTTGACAAATCTCACACGTAATATCACAGGAGTTACGTGGCCACAATAAAACATTTCTCGTCTTCTTCTGGTTCTTTTTAAATATTTTAGGAATAAGGCTATCCTAATAAAAGTGCATAATGCTTAACTACTTCTCACTTACAGAACTTCAAAGGTCATACTGCGAAGGGTACTGTAAGTGTTCCTGCCATACAAACCGCATGGCTGCCATTTCCATATTATTGCTTCCAATGTTGATATTTATTTCCAGTTTTAGGCACGTTTGTCCAGTAGTATATGAAACACATCTGATCATAAGTTTATCACAGATCTGATGGCCAGAAGCATGTCATGTAATAAGATCTCGATTACAGAAAGATAGTTGTAGCAACCGTCAAAAGCGCAATGAAATTTCTTATATTTATCAAGACACAATATAATGGGCCATAACGTCACATGTACAAAAACCCTTTGTTCCTTTCGATACATTCACCACAGTTTTTCTCTTTCTTGCTTTCTCATTTTTCCCTCTGTCTCTCGCGTTCTCTTTTCTCCTTCTATCATCCTGCCGGCTGTATTATCAGCAGCAGGTTCCTCTGAAAGGTCGGGATATGTACCATACTACATGGCATCTGATTCTAGAAAATGACTGTCTTTTTTGTACTGTAGCTTTAAGATTAATATTCAAGATTATTAATTCATCTAAAAGTATGAATATAGATACTCTGGGTAAAGGAAAAGATCAACTCATAACATGCCTATGCAGGCACAGAAGGGAGACGGAGATATGGCTACAACCCATTCGCAACCCGGAACTAGAAGGAGATGGTTGGTCAGCATCACGCTTTGGCCGCTTTACCCCACTAAAGACCCGGTACCCATTGTACAGGAGGCTGGGTGGGCCTCGGGGCCAGTCTGGACGGCGTGGAAAATCTTGCCCACAGCGAGATTCGAACCCTGGACCGTCCAGACCGTAGCGAGTAACTGTACCAACTACGATATCCCTGACACCAGATACTCTACGTATGGCATGGGCGCATCCAAGGCGGGGGGGGGGGGGATCAGGCTGCAGTTACCTCCCCAAATCGAAATTTAAAGAACAAAGATTTTGTAGATAAGAAGCTTTAAAAAGTTTTAAGTGATTTACTCTTCAACCGAAATCAGCCATTTAAATCAGTTGATGACTAGTACATTAGAATATTGAAAAATAAAATAAAAAACTTAGAAGTTCGTAGACGAAATTTAAAAAAATCAAGAAGATTAGATATTGTGATTTAAATTACGTGAGTGAGTTAAGGAACATGTTATATTTACATGTATATAAATGCAGTTGCAAAAAGTATTATGGTACATTTGTACTTACAATATGATTTTTATAACATGATTTTTAAAATCAAACGTCGGTTACATAGCCTCAGCATCAGCTCCCTAAAATAAAATAAAAATTATTCGTGCGCCCCTGAAGTAGGGAAAAAAATTATCCAGCAGACGGTTTGATAGTAAGTAGATAGGATGAGGATGTTAATATAACAAAGAAAAGCGAAGAAGAAGACCACTGAAGTGTGCCCCATCATGTGTAATTTGTCGGCAAAATGCACTATCACTTAATTTATTCTTTCCTTCGTGCCCCTTTAAAAGAAAACAAATTTGCATGAAGATATTAGACCCCAAGTCCCCTTGCTGGACAATGGACGACAATTTTAGCGTAAGGAAGTAAAACTCCTGTCACAAGTGTATCTTATGGCAGATTATTAATTTAGTTCCGTAAACTAACTCAGCTTGATGCCGTACATACTGCTGCGCTCCGAGTGCTGAAATCGGCCCACCAGTAATTACGTTTCGCAAGAATTATGGAGTAAATACTGCAGCTGTCTAATCACTCAGGTAACTTTGGCAGAGGCAATAATTTTCGTATCAACTTGCTGTTAACGATAATCAGATTAAGGTACTGCAAAAATAAGCACTGTAGTATATGATCTGTCCGAACTGTTGCGAGTTTTGCACAGGAGTCTAACATTATTCTTCATATACGTGGCATCAAGCACAATTACTGATCAGCAATGATTATTCATCTGATACATTATACGCTAATAATTATCCCCCAGAATAAAATATGTGAGCATGCCATTTTTGAATTCGGAACGTACGTGGCCTCCTGAAAGAATTTTTATCACAGATGAAAAATTCACGGACCCTATGCATGATTTCAGACTTCCGCCGCTTTATAAATGTGATCTTCGCTCTTCTGGGATGTTACACAGCGTAGATTGGTAGTTACTTACAGACGTTTCTGGACAAGCTATCGGTTCCATCTTCAAGGTTCAAGGGTCACGGGTCGGTTCCCTGATGATGAGTACAGAGACGGTTCTCGAAACGTTGGTTTACACACCATTTAACCACCTGGCGCGGTTGCTAGCCCGAGAAATATTTTGTTGACGAAGAATAATATCGGCGAACATGTAGCACGCATGAGATACATTAAAAATGTGTATTATATTTTGGTCGGGAAACCTGGTGATAGTGGTAGACGTACACGTACATGGAAGAACAATATTACAGCGGATCTTTTAGAAATAGAGTGTGAAATAGCAGGCTGAATCCAGCTGGCTCAGGCAAGAAAATGAATGATGATGATGACGATTATCGTGATAATAATAATTCAATTTAATTATTTTTTATTAGTGTTCTGAGTCAACAGTCAAATGGCCCATAAGAAAACAGCGCAGCATACAATCACAAGTAAATAAAGACAGTGAAAAGGATACGTATGAAACAAACACAAACAAAATAATAATAAAAAAAATAATAATAATAATGTATTTTGATTAAAAAGGAGCAAAATTATTTGGCAAGTTGAGCAAATTTTAGCTTTTAGCTAATAAAAGTGCAGCAATAAATTAGCTATTTAAATTCCAACAGGCTAATTCTGAAATCGGAATGTTAAGACTACGGTCTTTAAGATGTGATGCAGTACACATTGGTAGTTACATACCAAGCTGCACGATGTTACATCCCATATACGGTAGTCTGTCTAAAATGGTCACATGTTAAAGTATAAGCATGACAGTGACGATTTGAATATAAAGACTGTAGAAGCTGAAATGAGAGTTTCTGAATGAAGGTAGAGCAAATTAGAAGGCAGTGAATGGCCAACCATCCGTGAGAACACTGGAATGTTTATCCCACCTCACGTAATGCTATGTCAGCACAGGGCAATGACGAGTGACTTGCACTTATATTCATCCCTCAGGTTCCACCGGCTTCAACTGGGAGAGCTAAATTGTCACTAATGTCCTTGAGTTCCCATCGAACACTTCCGTGTAAACAAATAAATTCTGTACTCAAGTCTCCTGGGATGTAATAATGTGTCCACGCATAAATATTTACCAGTCTCCACAGCGAAATATTCAAAAGACTTGAATCTGCATCAACACCGCAGTTAGAACACAAAATCCCGCAAATCAGGTATAGTTAGTCCAGCATTGAAAATAGAATATCAGGCGGTGTTGCGGCATTTTACTAATAAGACAGGCAATGTACATATAAACGTAACCCTGGGGCGTGTTCCCGTAACAGTTGTTGCCATGGCCGTGCCATGGCTCAGGCGGTTATTACGCCGGCCTTCCCCTGCGGAGGCCCGGGTTCGATCCCGGGTCAGTCCATGTGGGGTTTGTGGTGGACACAGTGGCAATGGAACAGGTTTTTCTCCGAGTTGTCGGTTTTCCCCTGTCAATTTCATTCCATTGGTGACCATTACTTGTAAAACTGGGAAAAAAACTGCTCATCTTCATCTTCATCATAGGGTTGCACAAAAAGCCTTAAGGCTGTGGTGCGTCCGTAGCTTCTGCTGCGGGGCCCTTCACCATGTAAAAGAAAAAACAGTTGTTGCCATGGAAAAGCAACAAGTATTACATACTCTGAGTCTGTGCCTGTAGCCTTAGTTATCCAGCATACAAAGCGCATGCGCCGTATTATATTGTCATCTGTGGCCTGTCTGTCTCTACCACATTTTTCCACATTGTCTCATAAAGGGCACGACTTTTGGAAAAAAGATATTGAATATAAAATCTGTGTTTTGATTTTCTCTACAACTTTGTCTGAAAATTTCTCATTCTAAGAGGAATTAAGTGAGATATGATCACAAATGTACATAGGTCTTCACGTAAAGTGCCCGTTATTCTTGTCAGATTTTAAAGACACTGGGATTTTCTTGACAGATTTTTTGAAAAATACTCACATATCAAAGTTCATGAAAATCTGTCCAGTGGGAGCCGAGTTGTTCCATGTGGACGGACAGACGGACGGAGGGACGGACAGACAGACATGACGGAGCTAATAGTCGCTTTTCGCATTTTTGCGAACGCGCCTAAAATGGCGGAGCACTTAAGCCTACTAAATGAGATTTTCATTTCCCTTTTTATCCACGGTAAAATGAAGTTTTACTTTATGTTTTGGGATTCGAACGTACAGGAGTCTTCGCTACCAGTTCTTGTGAATGTTTTAAAGCATTTTAATGATAATAATATTAATAGTAATAGTAATTATGTATTTCGTTATAGAGGCGCAGACATCTCGGCGGGCCCCTAATAAAACTACTCCGTCTACCTGTACACATGGAAAATTGTTGAAATTTACGAAAAAGTTGTTAATATGTAAATATTTGGGCTACAGTCTGGCTAAAATAACAGACACTCGTAGAAACCTGCTGCGTATCTACAAACACACCTCGACTCTAACACGCTACAGATTTAGTGTTGTGAGTGATAGACTATTTTTGAATTAATATTATAGTAAACTTTTAAAAATTTATGACCAATAAGTAAACCAATATACTTACTTCTTCAGTAACCTTGCAGTTTTAGACATTATTCGACAAACGTAAACGAAAACGCCAAAATCATTATCGTAGGCCTGATTTTCCAAAATTATAATAAAAAAGATCAAAATGTCTGTTGCAAAGAACGCAAAGACTACCGAATTCTCTTACTTTCTGTAAAGATTACAAGAAAGTTCCTCGGACCTGAATTTACCTTTTACATTACATTTACCTTACATAAAATTATACGTGCCGCTACAACCATTTTTTTATTAAAATTTAAATTATCTTTTCATCTGAAGGAAACTAAACGCCTGGAACAGTGCTGTGCGTACCCTCAGTTTTCTAACCACTTTCAGATTACCCCTGTGCTGCTTGCTTAACGTAAGCATTTGACCTCACTAATGTCTGACATCACGTGGTTAGTCCAATACAAAAATGTGTAATCACTTCAGTTTCATGATACACTTCTAAGAACCGTGGGGTCCTCTGCACGGAATGTGGCTAATGTTGTTTCGCCAGCGGTTCACTTGACTCCTCCATTTGCTACATCGTTAACCACGCCTTGGATGTAAAGGTAACCTCTCCGCAGCAAATTTGTTATTTGTGTCTTGTATTTAGAGGTAAAGTGAAAGTTGTTCCTGTACATAACATTAGGGCATATAGGGGACTAAACTTATAGCTCCACTCTGATCTTAACCTTGACACTAGATGATAATGATTGGTCAGCTTAAGTCCCCGGACGCTTTTCCCCCGCGAATGAGCCACCGCTGCTTTTTTGAATAGGAGGCTGGGTGGCCTCAATTCGATCTGAATGCTTTATTCACGCAACACCATTTCTTCGCCCATCAGGCTGATGATAAGGCTCACAGACATTGTTTTTTTTTTCAAAATGTGATTGCTTTTTGATAAGGTGCGTGTACTTTACTCGAATGGCTTTTATCATACGCTGTATGCTGCAGCGTTGTTCCCATAAAACAGTGCCTGCTTTTAATATGGAATGGGATGAAATAAATCTGTAGATAAATAATCATACACTTGATTCATTACTATCATATTATTATAAAGGATAAAGCAGCAGTTTACCTTTTTTTGACATTTCTAGACATGCCTATCCCTCGTTAACTGACACTCCTGAATACAACTATAGATATATTTATCGAATTTAATTTAGGCTGATTAAAACCGCCGGGGTCATAGATGTCTGTCCCTTGTGATTGTTGTGTGTTGTCAGGTAGAGGTCTTGCGACTTAAATCTCATGTACGCAAAACCAGCAAAGTGCACGAAACAAACTGAACAATTTAGCTACCAAGCAAACACAGTCCTTACACTACTAGCATGTGTAATAGATGCCAGAAAGAGTATAACAGAAATGGCTATATGGTAATGCAGAAGTCATTCATACTCCGAAATACTTTTGTACTCTTTGGCTATTACAAAACTGAAGAGCCTTTGTATTTAGAGCTTCTGTGCTGCACCATACTGCAGTGTAACAATTAAAGTGAACTGTCAAACAACTGAAATAAATTTCTCACACATCAGTAAGCAATGAGTATAACTGTCTTTTTACCTTACTTATAAGGTAATTAAACGTAAGAAACTGAATTTTATTTAAACAATGCTATTTTAAAATCGAGTTCGTTTCTCACAGAAAAAACATCGCGTGTCCATTAGAGGCACCAATCATTCTTTCTTATAAAAATAATACGAAATGTAATGTTTTATGCTGTAGCAGCTGTAAATGTAGTTACTATTGGAACTCAAAAAAGACATGGCAACAAATTACTGTCTTATTAATGAATGTCACAGACAAGCTTATTGTCGCTAAATCATATCTCTCCGGCGAGGAAGGGCGTGAACTGAAGCCTCACAATCCATTTTGAATGTGTATCCACCTGATCTGACATTCAGGGAACTGTCATTCTAGTTGACTTTTGAGTTTACAGGATTTTCTCTCCAGCTCTCAAACGTCACTCACATATTACCCGATAATGGCTTTTAAACATTTCCGCCTCTTTGCTTCCGTCACCTGTCGGGGCCAATACGCTTTAATGTTGGTGATGGAGCCAGTTAGGTACATATTAGTGAGCCGTGAAAATTACAAGCGCGAAGAAATATTGACACTTACTCATCGACGAGAGCTTGTGTTCTTTGTGACGCTCTGAATTACATAAAGGTCAGAATACACTTCATTCAATTTTTCCAGTCGAAGAATTCTTCTTGCACTGCATGACCCTTGCAGACGGAATCGATATGTTGTCTCGAAACGTCAGTAAATAACTACCAACCAATGTATAACATTCCAAAAGAGTGCAAATCTCAATAGTTGATATGTCACATCAAAATTCACACTAACAACCCCCAAATATTTGTTCTACGTATGTAGTTAGCCTTGACGCAAAGATGTAGGATAAGTGTATGTTTTTAGTAATAGCGATATGCATGAGCTCAGTAATTACTACTATATCTTTGATCAACCTTATGCAGAGATACAAAAATAGACTTCTTCCACTGCTGAAACCATTATTCCTTGTTGCAGGTAGAATGAATAATTCCATGCAAATATGTCTTCTACCTTACAATAAAAGTCCAGTCTGTTCTGTGTACACACAAAGCCAATTTCAACTACCTTATTATTTTTTTCTGTACCATTAATTCCCATCTCGTGACGTTTAAGTATGAAGCCAGGCAATTATGTGAAATATTCCACAGAGTGCAGATTAAACACTTTGGTATCGCCTGAGCAATATGTTGCTTCTAAGTAACAAAAGTGAAAATGCTTATTGTAATTTGTTGTAGACATACGATATTACTGGAATGTGTGTGACTTTACTAATTCATTCCAGGATACGTAATTGCTCTTAACTCGAATCTTGTAGTGGTAAACACACTTTTTATTTAATTACCATATCTCATTACTAAAGACCATTTGGCACTGCAAGATGTTTCCCCAAGATAAGTTGAACGACATTAGTTCAACATTGTGTTTATTCTGTACTTCCTTGATATATTTTATTACTGCTCAGTAAAGTAACATTTAAATTGTGAAGTAGTATTTTACATGACATTAAATAACTTTGCCTTTTTTAACATTCAGTAAAACCCGGTTATAACGACATCGGTTTATGCGACACCTCGCCCATAGTGTCAGATACTCCGTGGCACCAGTTAATTCCTCACTGCTAGCCATAACATTATAGTCCTCGGTTATAACAACACTCGTCTATAACGACACAAAATATTCAGTCCCTGTCATGACGTTATAACCGAGTTCGACTGTATTTAGAACTTAAAAACTTATTACAATTCAACATACTTAACATACATTTTCAGTATAATATGAGAAAGACAAGAAAGGAACCCTAGGAGCCGTCACAGCTGCGTCAATATACGGGCTGGAAGATCAGAATTCGCGGTTCAATTCCATGCATGTGCAAAATTTTTCTATTCGCCACCGCGTCCAGGTTTATTATAGGTCGCACTGTCTGCTGTCACACGGACTTCCCCTTGTGTACATGTGCACAGCAACATTGACCAGAATTGTGCATTCGTGTAATACATTATGTGCATGTTTTGTCTACAGACTCATTTGTACTTTAAACACATAAATTATTTTATGTTACATTTGAAGGGTTAAATGTTTCATACGCAAGACTACTTTGTCTTCAATTAGCACAGACTCATATATTTACGCGCGAGAATTATTAGGATGTAGCCATACAGGAAGTAACTATCTCATTCTTATGTTCTTAGGATTGGGGATGCAATGAAAGCATGCAGCATTATCACAGAAATCTCTTAGAAAATGATCACTTATCTGACTGAAGGCAAGAGAAGGGGATTGGGTGAAAATGCTTCAGGACTGTCTAATGGTGGGTTTTTGTTTTCAGAATGTTGAGCCTCGGATTTATGCTATTTAGAAACAAATTGTTACTGTATCAGTCAGTTTCAATCAGGAAATTGGGTTTAATCAGGTGTGACTTTGAAATTATGCCCCACATTATTTATCTCATCTGTACGACTGAATTTAATTCGGTTGTCTTCGCCAGGATAATCCATTACTTCAGCTTCCATAATTTCATCTCATTTTTCTGAATCTAACCTAGTAATAAATTTGACTCTCTACCTACTGCTCTGTTGTGTTTTGCGGACGCAGTTTAGGCTAATCAATCTTTTATCTCAATTCTTTGCGCTGTCGCTACCTCTTTAATTAGATCTCCTTTTATTCCTATGAAAAACTTACAGTGTTAATCTCCAGTTTGGAAGCATAGCATTTCACTATTGCTTTTATTCTAGGCTCGCTGTTGTTATTGCAACCCCGGAATGATAGATGAATTAACACAATGCATTGGTAGAATGAAACTTTACAGGAAAGAATAGAAGTATAGTACTCAGAGAAAGTCGTGTCTGGTTCCACACTGGTACAGTAAAGCAATCCCATTACAGGCCTGGACAGGCCTTAGGGTTCCAGGAGGTTGAGGCTCCCAGATTTCTAAACAATCGGCACATGTTGGTAGTAAGGTTGTCAGCCTTACGCACCGGCCGCCTTTACCCCCCAGGAAATACTCCTGGTACTCATTTCTGTTAGAGGCTGAGTCAACCCCAGAATCATAGTGTGGCCGAAAGGATTAAGTCCATGAAAAATTCCAATTACACCATCGGGAATCGAACTCGCGACCTTCCGGCTTGTAGCGCAGTGCCTCAACCAACTGCGCCACCGCGCGTACCCCACTTCCACACTGTCAGCCACAAATTCCATACCATCTGTTCCGGGAGATAAGCCGGGCCGGTGCGGTAAGTCAGCAGTTGATGAAGCCATATTACGGCCTTAGCATTTCACTGTAGTCTGCCCCTACACTTCACAGCTACTGTTTGAGACGTTATATTTTCTGTCCTGTTAACGTCGTAGTAATTGTGCCGTAGATAACTGTACGTAGGAGTGTGTTCTGCGTAGCCGGGATAGCGTAGTCGCTACTGTATCTAGGCCTAACAGCTGAGAAACTGCAGTTCGATTCCCGGCAGGAGCAAGAGATTTATTTCTTCTCCAGAGCATCCAGACCGGCTCTGGGATCCACCTAGTCTCCTATTCAATGGGTAACGGGGTTCGTTCTCCGGTGATAAAGCGGCCGGAACGTGAAACTGACCATTCAACCTCATGTTGTGCCGAGAGAATGAATTTGCACCCGTTCCCTCTCACATGTCTTCATGGCGTGCAGGACAACTTTTCCTGCAGAACCAGTTTTCATGTACGGCCTACAGACATTTTCGTGTTTAATCAGTAGGTTCTTAGGTTGAAAGTCTCGACGCGATTTTGCCTTTTATCTTCTGTAACTCGATGGACTACATTTTTAGGCAGATAATGTTGGTCTGCGTTGTAGGGCTTAAAAACATCACATTGAATGTGCGTTTGGCCGTGGATTTCCACGTGTGCAATACAGTAAAAGCTGTGATAACCTTTATTGGATGATCCGAAAAGCTCTATTAACCGGAAATTGAATTACGACCCGTTCAATTTCACTGTGGTATCAGCAGGAGGAAGTTGTAAGTAAAAGGTACAATAGGGGTGTCTTGTTGGTTTTTTAAGATTATATATACACCATGTTACGTAAGTAGGGATGAAAATGGAATAGAATGTGCGGCAGGTAAAACAGTAGAGTATATCAAGTGACAAATTGAATGGTAGGTCGGTCCATGAGGCTGCTAAGTACATTAAGATGCACATTAGTTATAAGTTTCTGATAACCGGAAAACTACTGTATCCAGCAACCCTTTGGTGCAGAAGGTTCCGGATATCGCAACTTCTACTGCACTGGCTTATACAGGGCATACACAAAAGAATGGTGCGGTTTCAATGGTGTATTCACTTTTGATACCGCACCATTCTTTTGTGTATGCCCTGTATATATGCAGCTGTTACGTCAGCTGTGCAAGTATGTCCAGTGAGCGCGCTCCCAATCTGTGAGCTGCCGTGTATTAAGATCGCCATACTTTCCTCATCTTTCACGTTGAATCGTAAATTGATAACCGTCTTCTATACATGTAAAAAGTTAAATACTGTAACATAAGTTTTATGGCCACAGAACATTTTATTTGTAACTTCTAAACTCGGCCACAGAAAACCTTTGTTTGCTAACTAATCTCTGCTGTACGACTGATGTCAGTGCTGGTCGTGCCACAGTGGTGCTCTCAAGCGGCAAATCTTACATCTTGTGTTCGAGAGATGCCCGTTTATGGAATGACCCGGGATCGAACCCGGGCCTCCGCGGTCAGAGGCCAGCGACTACCCGCCTGAGCCATGGCACGGCCTCGGCGTTTTGCTAATTCGTGTAAGGTGTTCTCGACGCTTCTTTTTGTGGTCTGAAATCATCTCTCTTATGCTGAAGAGTTGTATTTTTTTCCCCAATGGCGCAACAGCACCTAGTGGGCCAGGGCCTGCTTATTATCAAGGCTTCACGATCAAACTCAGACACACCACACTCGGTAGGACTCCTCTGGACGAATGATCAGCTCGACGCAAAGACCTCTACCTGACAACAGGCAACACTCACAAGAGACAGACACCCATGCTCCCGGCGGGATTCGAACCCGCAATCCCAGCAAGCGAACGGCCGCAGACCCACGCCTTAGACCGTGCGGCCACTGGGATCGGCGCTGAATACTAGTAGCTGGGTCAAATAACTTTATAACAAGATACGCCTCTTAAAAATTTCATTTTAGCTGTTTAAATTCTCCCCTTATCTGCCGTGTTCTGTGCCGAATTATCACAACCTTATAATATATTACGAATAATTAATTTAGAGACAACATTTTAAACTTTGTTTAGTATTTTAACATGTTGAATACACTCGTTTAATCGAATTTGTATAGGTTTGTACTGGATTTCCTGAATTCCAGCTGTAGGCTGTGATTGAAAACAGCGAATTTGTGTAACAAAGGATTTCAGGACATTATTTCCTTTAAAACCCAGATTTGTATTTATATTTAAATGTATTTGCCTTTACGATACTTTCATTGCAATATCTTACGTGAAATTTAAAATTCGGAGGATACTGTATTTTACTACTCTCAAAGTATCCTTGTCGGCCTGACTGACTTCTTCTGGGCTGTATGCAGTGTTTTGCCATTGAACTCCAAGTTTACTTGCAATGGGACTATTTTTCGACTTGTCGTAAGTGACGTTTTACGGTTTCAGGGAACCAAAACAAACTGAAGCAGTGTTACCACGTATAACCTAATGTAAAAGTTTGGAATGATAATATTACATTAATTGCCCAGGTTATGACAACACTCATCGTGAACCTACGGTACTAATATACGAGACTCAATTTTGTAGATAAACCTTGCTAAAAGTAGGATTCGTATAATTTCTTCCATGGGGAAAGAGGAGAATTACTTTGCAACTGGTAAATCTTTGTAAAGTATTACCAGTTATTTAGTCATGCTTCGTTCTGCACGATAATTAGGCGTATCACTGGTTGTTTATAAACACCTGGTACTGTGGAAAGTTAAAACGTATTTTTATTGCATTGGAGACATTTTAACGTGGCGCTTTTGCTTGCGAAAATTTAATTTTATTCAGTCTCGTTTCTTTTAAGTCTAGATTACTTTGATGTCTAATGCAGGCCTAACAAAATTATCTAAATACGGATCCTATGAGATGCTTGAGAGTAGACGTCATGCGGGTTCTTGCTAAACAGGATAAGGTTCTTAGCCTGCGGGCATTAATATCTTGTTCTGTAGCATCGTGGATTAGGTCTCTTTAACTGTACTGATTCCAGAAGTTATGTAAATAATATGTCCTTCTCTTGTTAACATTTTTCCTTTTCATTTGTGCTTTAATGTTTGCTTTGTATACTTTGAGTATCAGCATTTCCATTGTCAATCTTCTACCTCCTGTTCAATTGAATTTCATCTGTATGTATCCATGTTGCTTGTTACGTAATAACTTCGCCTTATCAATATATCGGAGAAATCTCGTTTCAAAAACTTGAGGTATCTTTATGATCTTTTTCCACTTAATAACGTTTCACATCCTTTCATTCCGGTTGTAGCCTGAATTCCTTCATAAAACTGTGTATGTAGTTTTATATATCTTAATTCAAAACTTTATTTATTTTGCCACACATGGAATTGAATATCGATATGTTAGGTGTTCTTTACGGAGTAAGTGGGGAAAATGTCAGTCCGTTCGCCTGTCTTTCCTCCGTCTGTAACCTAGTGTCGGCGACTAAACCGTTGGTATCAATTTCAGTTATTTACAAAAACACTGTCCAGTGCGTGCGAGTTTCATGACAATTGACTCAATGACAGTCATTTTTATCTTAAGTGTGTAAAAGAATTTCAACCAGTACTTTTCATATTTTGCGACTCATTTGGATGACATTTGGTACATTTGTCTCCATGTAACGCAGTTGAGCAATAATAACTTTCGTGAAAAAAAAAGGTGCAACAAAAGGCACTCTTAAAATAGTTACTAATCACCATCAACACAGCTAATTATGTTGTATTATATTATATTATACAAATGCATGGCTACATGTTTCCACCAATTATGTGGTCATTTTCTGACCATTCGAACACACAAATTCAAAATCACAATTGCAAACATTATTTAAGGGTATTATTGATATGCATTGTGTAACAGTAAATTTGAGATCTCAAATCTGAGACTTAAATAATATTTGCAAATGTGATTTTGAATTGTATGTTGCCCGGATGGCCTGATCATAAAATTGGTTGGAACATTTAGCCACATATTTGTATAATATAATATAGTATAATATAACAGCATAATTAGTTGTGTTGATGGTCAATCTTAACTATTTGTAATTTATGCAAAACAACGGGATGTCTAAGATAAAAAAGCCATACTTTACTTAGAGGCATAAACGCAGTTTTCCCCTAATATTCAACGTCTTTCGTCCGGTGTAGATATAATTTGATTAAGGATACATTTATGAATGTTCATTCAGTGATTTAGGTGTCGCCAAAATCGGCTCAGTTAATACTAAATAATTTCTGCCCGCATCTTCCACATTTATTGTCTGATTTAGATTAAATTCGGAATAGAGGATTTGCACATGCTGCTGTTGAACATTTATGGTGCGAATGAAATTACATTTACCCGTGGAGTCTAAAGAGAAACCGTTTGGCACTTTGAAAATACAGAAGGTATTGGTAAAGCCTGTGTAATACGTCACGAAGCTCACCATTTACATTCACGTTATCACTAATCTTATTTTATTAAAATGTTAATGATTTGTTTTATTACCTGAATTATTAGAAATTTAAAATTATTTCAAAATGTCTTTATTTACGACGTCACAAAATATTAAACCATATGATCGGTAAGGTGCTTTTGCTTCTCACATGAAAGTACATTGCATTATATTACAAACTTATTGTGATATATTGCTGTTTGCATATATGTTTGTTGTCATAAAACTAGTTGCATGCGGTACATTGTTTTGTAGGTCCCCACATGGAAGTGTTAAAGAAGTATTTATACTGAAACAAAATTTGTTTGGGAGACCTACAATTTTTATCGTCACAGGATAACACAGAAAACATTTCCTCAAATACTCACGCTGTCTGGGAGTTAGCGTTTTAACAAAGTACACTAAAACATTATGTACACAGACCTACGCGTATATAATAAAGTCTTGACAACATTGCACTCCAATAACCAGTTAAATTTATTCATGAAATATAAAACTAATTACGATTAACTTACGTCATTTGTGTTGTTTGGGACTTTTGTAAAAAATGCTTAACATATGTCCTATATGCCTATATACTTCAACAAGATGGGTTACATAGTATAACTAACATTGTGGCTCATTCGTGTAACCATTGTTGCCACGGAAACGCAACAATGCTTTCCCTTTGTATTGTTGTTTACCTACGTGTAGCTGTCAACAATATAAAACCGTTCAGTGTTGCCATTGAAACATACGAATGGGTTCACTTGGCACTGTTGTCGAGTTACAAATTATTCTTATCGCTGTTAACGATATAAACGTACTTAGGTAAGTGATTTTTAACCTGGGGTACACGTACCCCCCGGGGATACGCGAAGACATCTTAGGGGGTACGTAAAATTAAAAAAATAAATATATTATTTCATGATAAACACTGAATAATCGGGGCCAGATTTAGCGTTAGCCACAAGAGACCCAGACATAAGGACATGCGATTTGGGAGCGCCATTTTTTCTCTCTCTCTCCTTCTTATCTGGGCGGCTAGTTTCATTTTATTCCACATAGTGCATATAATATATTTGTTATTTAATAGCTTGACTCTCCGTTTTCTCATTTAAAACTTATTATTTGATATATTATTTTGGATGTAATTTATTTAACTTATTTTAGATGTAGATTATAGATTATATATAACTTGAATTATGCACCAACAACTTTGGGGGTACAAAGTTGAAGAGAAATTATATCTGGGGGTACGCGAACACAAAAGGTTGAATACCACTGACCTAGGTCTTCATGTAAAGTGCCCGATATTATTCTCTGATTTTAACCAAACTTGGAGTTTCTAGACAGATTTTCGCAAAAGTTCCCAATATCAAATTTCAAGGAAATCCGTCCAGTAGGAGAAGCGCTGATGTTTGCGGACAAACGGATAGACGGACAGACATGACGAAGCTAATACGCGATTTTCGCTATTTATGCGAACGCGCCTAAAACTTTGTACTGTACGTAATTGTACTCGTAAGTAGAATACAAATTTAAAAGTCAAAAAGTTGAAGCCGTTTTCTTACTACTTGACCAGTTGTGTCGTGAGCGCCAGGGAATAACTATACACAAGTGTGCATGTCGTTATATAAGGCAAAGATGAAGGGTACTTCTTGAGAAGCTGACAGCCGCTTACCTAGACAGTAACTGTGCCGCCTTTTACGAAACTCAAATTTTCTGTTCTGTATTCACTACTACCCTCCATTAGTCTCAATGCTAAAACGCTCAGTCACTGTCATGCATTGTATCTTCAAGATCCATTTCAGTATTATCCTGTCTTCTACGGCCACTCTTCAACGTAGTGCCGTTCTTTCAGATTCTTCGATTAATCATGCTATGCCTCTATGATGTCCTTCACGCGTGTTACAAGTACCATCGTTCTCATTCTTCTTGATTGGCAACACTTAAACCTATTATTATAAAATTCTTCAAATGTAAATTCTACACAATATACCAGTATTATCCTCAGCACACTCTTCTCAAGCACTCTCAATTTATTTTAGTTCAATTCCACCCCGTTACATTACGTGTCTGCCCCACGCGGGGCGTTGACAAAGCTATAATCTCATATATGGCAATTCAAAATGAAGTAAACGATTGCAGATGTTAAGGAACCAGTTAAAAGTGCATGTGACACTAAACTCTTATGAACCAGTCTATAGAGCGTGAACGTGTTTATAAACATCCCTCGCGGAATTAATTCCCTCTTCGTCCGCCAGGGGCGCACATGTTGTTAAACCTCTTCGGCACACAAAGAGGCATTTTGTGATTTCAAGCTTGCGAAGACAAATTCAGTGTCAAGCGTGAAGCGTGGGTTTCGTAACCGCTACAGAAAGGCTCCACCAAGATGTGCAAATATACACCTCGTGTAGGCAGTTTGAAAACAAAGGTTATATTTGCAAGAGGAAGAGTCGAGGTCGCCCGTGCGTCACTGATGAAACGGTGTGACGTGTAAGAGAAGCCTTGCAGTGCAGCCCACAAAGGTAGTGTAAACGGAGGTTGAATTTGTCTCAAACGCCATTCTGTTGTATTCTCAGTAAGCGTTTGCTTTGAAACCTTACAAGTTGCAGTTAGTGCAGGCAGGCGTTCAAACCGAATGACAAAAGCAAGCATTGCGTCTTCTGCTGTGAGGTTTGAAAGAAACAAGACGAAGCTGCCATGGAAGCACAGTTTGTTTTCAGTGAAGAAGCGCATTTGATGTGGGCGGTATAATATCACCGCAATACATGTGTCTTAGGTTATTCAAAACCCTCGCCGTGTAATCAAGTATGAATGCGACTCCCAAAAACTGAAAGTGTTTCATGCCATTTCACATAAACAAGCTTAAAACAATTTCATTCCTTGGATAATTCAGTGACTGGGAATATTTACCCGGACATGTTAATTAACTGGTTTATGTCCCAGCTGTTTGAAAATTTCGCTAATTTCATCTTCCAGCAAGACAGTGTGCCCCTTCACTTTCATCTGTCTGTGTGAAAACATTCGAATAACCCGCTAGCACAACTATGGATGCGATGTGGTACCGAAAGTGACATTCGATAAACTTGGCCCCCTCAGGTTACCACACTTAACACCATATTACTTCTGTTTTTCGGCTGTGTGAAAGATGCCCTGTTTGCGTGACCATTTCTAACAGGCATTCCTGAACCGGAAGGCAGGATAACTGGAGCACTGATATCAGTTACGAAGGAGACACTATCTAAGGTTTAGGAAAAAAAATTACTTATTGAATCGACGTCAGTCGTGTGACTTGGCTGTATAATATCGAGTGTTTGTAGGGCTGATGGGAAATGTTAACGATTTTTTATGGATGTGTATGTCCCATAAATTGCAAATATCACTTGTAGTTCCTATGGAATGTTGGTAGCGTCTACTTGTATGCACTTTACTCTGTATACGAGTATGTAGCGCTTGTTGTGTAGACGTTGGCTAGTGTCTTGTTGCTACATGCCATATAGACTGTTTTTATGAGATTACTTAACAAAACTGTTTCAACTTACACTATCAGGCTAATATTGAAGGATGTGTAAGGATTTGTAAGGGATTTGTAGTTGTCCGTTTTAATGTTCTATCCTGACAGACCACATTCATGATATTCCGTAAACTTGGCCGGGATACGAAATGGGATCCTTTCGGATATAAGGATACAGCACTGCCACTACGTATACTGTCACATTTCCTAATGGTAAAGCACAGCAGATACCTCATACTTTAGGACCCTTTATACGATTATTGCGAAAAGGCATGTACAGGCCCTGAGGGTTCCAGGAGGTTGAGAGTCGGTACATGAAATTGGTAAGGTTGTCAGTCCAACGCACCGGCCGCCTTTACCCCTTGGAAATATTCCTAGTGCTTATTTCTGGTAGAGGCTGAATCCACTCCAGGGCCACAGTGCGGCCGAAAGGATTATGCCAATTAAAAATTTCAATGACACCATTGTGAATCGAAAGCGCGACCTTCCGGCTTATAGCGCAGTGCCACCGTGTGCCACCGATGATTGCGAACAAATCATTATATGTTTATCGGCCTTACCACAGCTCACGTGTCTGTGCGAGAAACGTCCTTTTTTTGATGAAAATATACACAGTAAAGGGTTGAAGGATGTAAATAAAAACTAAGTTTTATGTTATATTATTAAAAAAAATGCAACATGTTTCGGCTTAAGAAAAGAAGAAATTAGAGTAATTACCAAATAAAAGTTATCTTTGGCAACATCAGAGTAACAAAAGAAGTTCTTACCTTACGAAAAATGTAAAGTTTAGGTCTCAACTATATGTACCGACATGAACAATTATTTAATGTAATTTACACGATAATTTTTCTTTGGTGTTCTGATTTCGCCTGATGATGGCATTTTGTACTCAAGCCGAAACACGTTGCGCATGAAAGTTATATAATTAATAATATAACGTAAAACAAGTTGTTATTGACGGCCTTCACCCTTTGCTTTGTATAGCTCAGGTGGTTAGTTTCTGGATTCTGGTCGCTGGGGCAGGGGATCGATCCCAGCATTTTGTGCGTAGGATTTGTGGTACACAAAGTGGATATTGGGCATGTTTTACTCAGAACACTTCGGCTTCCCGTACCAGTCATCATACAACCAAAAATCCATACCCATAAATCGCCCAGATGTGGTGCAAAAACATAATTTGAGGCCCCATTATTTACGAAGGCATGCCTCATCCCACTCCTACGAATTAACTTGCGCAATTACCGCTCACAATTGTTTTGTCTCATTCGCAGCATGTCGGGCTTTTATCAAAATCCTCATCTCATTGATGTTCCATTACATTATTATGTGTAGGAATGGGAGATAGTGCTACGGAGTGGTGACTGTATTTCAGTTAACTTTAGTTCTTAAGTTTCAACATGTTTAACTCGTAATCGAAGGCTGAGTTGAAATCTATCTCGCCACTGCACACATCGGAGTATCGGATGGTGCCAAATTCCACCCTTTCGCTGTCAATTCCTTTGAATATCCGCAGAACAGTCAACACGGAATTAATTATTTGGTCATATCGTGTCCCGTGTTCCTCATATGGCAGCTCTTTCTGCAATTGGAGTCTGAAAATCTAATATTGTTGAAATTCGCCGTGAATTAACTTTGCATAGTGGTATAGTATTATTAGATGCTAATTTATGTCAGTTTCTGTAATTTCATAACGCTTTCCAGTGTGTGTTTGTGACAGTTTCAGTGGAAATTGCATTAGTTTTTGGGCAGAGCCTATTGTGTGAGGGATATTTGATATGCTCGACGCTGGCTGAAGCGCATCGCTTTTAACTTGTATTTGGGATGGTCCCTGCTTGAATCTCTGACGGGGCACAGGTCTTTATGATTTTTTAGTCTCTCCAGGCAAACCCTAGGATGTTTCCTTTAGTTGTGTCACGACACTTCTTTCGACGTTTTTCCAATTCAGTTACCCTCGTCCTATTATTCCAAGCTCTACAGTCGGAGTTAATGACGTCGTAGTTAAATATACCATAAGTACGAACGACGTTTCGAAAGTTACCTTTGCTCCTATTAAGGTATTGGTTTTTAGGCGCGTTCGTAAAATTGCGAAAAGCGACTGTTAGCTTCGTCATGTCTGTCTTCTGTCCTCTGTCTCTCTGTCCATGCTGTCGCATGGAAAAATTTGGCTCCCACTGGACGGATTCTAATAAAATTTGATATTTGAGGATTTTAGAAAATCTGTCTGGAAAATTCAAGTTTCGTTAAAAGCTGACAAGAATAATGGGTACTTTACATGAAGAACTATGAAAATTTATGATAATATCTCACCAATTCTTCTTAGAATGAGAAATTTTTTCGACAAACGTTGTAGAGAAAAAAAATACACATTTTATGTTCAATACTTTTTTCTCGAAAATCGTGCCGTTTATGAAAATAATGTGGAAGAATATGGGAGAGCCGGACAGGCTACAGATGACAATCAATACTGCGCATGCGCTTTGCATGCTGGATAACCAAGAATAAAAACACACATCCAGAATGAGTAATACTTTTGCTTTTCCACGGCAACAATGGTTACGCGATGGCGCCTCAGTGTTACGTTATACTTACATTGCTTGTCTTGTTCATTATACCGAGACATAGTAACAATGTGTCAGTGCACTAACCGTGCGTCATCTGAATATGGGGGTATGGTCAAACTTGGGATGATATGTGTATTAAATGTCTCAGATATTATATAATCTATAAACCCAAAATAGAAAAGACACACCCGCTAGTCTGTGTTTAACCTACTAGCTAGCAGTCAGAATTAGTACTCTGGAATAGGAGCACAAGATAGCAACACTAAACAGGAGTGGGAGGTGTGATTGGGTCGACATTGCAGTGTTCTCGTATGAAGTGAAACTTTACGGCCTGATTCTGTATAAACGACATCATTGTGTGTATTCTGCTGTAGTCTTGTGTTCTATGCATTAGCACGGATGGAGCTCTCTTCCAGAAACGTTCAACTTTACAGACTGTACATTCAGTAAAATTGTGGTTTCAGATTATCCCTCGAGGGATCTGTAGAGAGAAAGGGAATTAGTATAATGAATACAGACTTACCATTTGTGATGTAGATAACTTAAGAAATTCCTCTTTAGAGTTTCAAAGTACTTTACGCTACAGAAGTGCAGTATACACAAGAAATTCCCAGTGCAAAAAAACCATCTAAAAAACAGCCATAAATAAACCAAATAGTGGACAGCGCACAGTGAAGTGTGTATATATACATATATATATATATATTATATATATATATATATGTATAATACATACCCCTGATGATGGTCATGTGGTGACCGAAACGTATGTAGGGTAATTTTAAGTGATAATTTACTTCAATAGAGCAGTTGTTGGTTGATAAGTGTTTTTCATTACCATAATACACGGTGAACAAAAAGTAAAGTTACTTTATGCTGTTGCAATAATAATGCTGGTAAATGAAATAGGCTACTTACGACAGCTGTTCACAACTTTGAGTTTGCCAAGGCTCAGAACCGTCCCTTATAAACGCGTTTATTTATGACATAAATATAAAATGCTTATTTGGCATTCAAAACAAAGAGATGTCTTAATCATTCATTTTGAATATTCGCAGTTCATTTTTATGCAGGAGAGTTTTTAAAATAATTTGATGTGAATAGTCTTCCTAAGAATATCTGGTGTTCACACAGCGGTGTCGCTAGAGTTTAAATCTTCTAGTGCGTTAGCCGTACCGTGTTCCACCACTCCGAAAGCCTCGTCTTCATTTCGCCACCCCAGCTTCCTCACCTACATATTATTTCTTCTGGTCGGCTATGTTTCTAGGACTGCGTGACCGTAAACATTAAGGCACCACGATCCTTCAAACGGCGGTAACTACCACGTACCAGGGCGATACGACGTAACATCCAGAAGAATTTTTTCTTCTTCCAAGGAAGTTAGGTTCATAACACAGTTCCACCTTCCCGTATCTGCAGAATGCGGTAACTGACCCCATAACTCCCTCTGCTCTTCCTCAATTTTCCGCCGTTCACAGAATTAAATGGCACAAAAGGAGAGGAAAATAATTTGGTAGAGGCATCATAAGCATAACTAAAAGTGTGCAAGAAATATTGTGTAGTAACACTTGTAAATAAGGAGACAGCAGTGCAAAATGTGAAGTCGTGTTTTGCGAAACATTAATGAAGTGGGGATTTGCAGTAGCAGAAATTATGATCAGAATGGATCACTGGTTTAAAGTTCCTACTAGTCTGATTCTTTATAAAATTCTTCTAGAGTCAATTTGTTACTTTCTACCGCAAACATAATAGAAAATACGAAAATTTCTTTCAACGTTTATTTGGTATTCTTTCCAGTGTATATGGTAGCTACTGCAGGTAAAGGTAAAGGTAAAGTTCACCCTATAACACGCCATGAAGGCCCAGAGGGGGAGTAGGGTTAGCTCTACTCTTTCTTTAACCTCGGCGCTAGATGGGGCTGGGTGTTCAACGCCAAGCCCCTGCCGCTTTATCCCCGGGACAGATGACCGGTAACCATTCTACAGGAAGCTGGATGGGCCCCAGGGTCTTTCTGGAGGGTGCGGAAAAACTCGACCCCACCGGGATTTTTTTTTTTTTTGCCTGTCCGGGGTTTTTCCCCTTTGATCCATTTTTGTACTGTTTAAATCCTTTCGTCCTTCATGTCACTTTACGTTCCATGCTACCGTCCTTGACAACTAACACAACACAAACATCCATGCCCCCGGTGGGATTCGAACCCACAATCCCAGTAAGCGAGTGGCAGGATTCGATCCCCGGACCGTCCAGCCTGTAGGGAGTCGCTATACCGACTGAGCTATCCCGGCGCACAGCCACTACCGGTGTTGAAGCAAATTCAAATACTTATCCGATGATGGAAATTTTAATTGCCATGTTAATTTTCTTAGGTATGTGACTAAAATTTTACTCTTATTTCATTCATTCGTTAAAGATTTAGTTGTATATTGTTACAGCGACGAGGAAAGCAAGCGTGCTCCTGCTTAAGAAGGACTAACCTTCCTTGCTTTATCACGTACAGTGAAGCACTTGTAGGACAGCAGGTGTCAAAATACTCGTATGTTATATCTTGTGTTTCATAAACTGGTTCATAATCACCGTGTACCTTAATTGCAAAGATTATACAACTAACATGAATTAGTTAAGCGTAAATTGGTGTACATGACATCATATTTTATTCAGAAATGTTTCGGTCGTGCATATCATTGTTATGACCCACTGTGTGGATCACCTTGCCTATTTTACAGATGATATATTCATCTATTTCATTTTATTTGTTTGTATACGAGGACTGTAGGTTTTTTTTTGCTATATTCCAGTAACTAAATAACTCCATGGAACAGAATCCTTCTTGGAAAGCTAATAGTTCCACAGCTAGTCAACAAATTTCAGGGATTTTGTGGAATCACAAAGTTAATTGTCGACTTTACAAGAGCTTTCCACTAGTCCTTATCCTGAGCCATATCAATGCGCACTTTACGTTTGCTAGTTGACTGCACCTCAACTTGCGTTCGGTTTAAACCGATAACACCAAGATTTTACAGGGAAATTAAAGTACGATGTAATACAAATATGATCCCCAAAACAATAAAAATACACAACGTGCAGTCCACAACATGGAAAAGAAAAAATTGAGTAAATTAATAAAAAAACGGAAGTTAAATAACAATGAATTTTAAACTTTCAAATTGAAAAGGAACACTGGCTTTAATTTTTAATTTTTAAAGTTAAACTTAACATAGTATTTCATATAATGTGAGCATAATCACAGATCTTCAGATTAATTGCACTGAAAAAGTATCGCGACGGTAACAACATGAACCTTACGTGAAAGAATGAGATCTCTTCTTGATAAAGGGTTCTTGTTTATTACTTACAAAAATCATTTTCTCTCAATACATTTTATTGATGACAACTGATCATAGGCCTCTGCGGCCGAACATGTTTTATATATAAATAATATAGGATTTTTTTCCTGCTTGACTGATAAGCGCCCGCCTGAAGCTCCGCTATTGTTAATCATACGCCGAGTCTCGGGAGGTTTAACAGTCGGTGAAAGAAGCGAGAAAAACATTCGCTGTGATAATAACCTTTATAAAGTCTAATAAGAAGTCACCAGTTCTACAGCAGATGCTGGAAATGTTGCCCTGCTGACCGAATGTAGTCAGCACAACTGCGGAAGACGTTTTTACTCTCTGGTGTTCTTGCTCGGAAACTGTTGAAGTCTCACGGCGGATGTTGTTTCTTATTTCTTCCAGAGTGTGAGGATTTGTTTTTGTGCTGAGTGCATTCAGTGAGGAGGGCAAAATTTTCATCATCTACTGTAACACTGGTGAGTTTTTATTAGACTTTCTAAAGGTTATTAGCACAGCGAATGTTTTACTCCCTTCCTTCACTGACTGTTAAACCTCCCAAGACTCGACGTATGACGTAATGCTAGCGGAGCATCGGGTGGCCGCATATCGTTCAAGCAGAAAAAAATCACCCTACACAATATATAACTAAACAAGTGTATTGTGATTGATAATAGATATATACAATACCTTGCTTAACAATATCACAATGGGATGTCCAAAATAACGTTTACTTTATAAGTACATTGCCTCATCTTGTGTTGGCACAGACAGGTGATGGTCGTGCGATGTAATCTGAGTCTCTTGCTCTCACGTTGCAGGACTGTGGCCGATGCTGGAATAGAAGTTTTGAAGGAGACAGCGCTGCAGCCGTATCGAAATTTCCTCAAGGATCTGTAAGTACGTTTTGTGACTTTGTCACATCCTCCTACTTTATTACTGAAATTAATCTCAAATGAAAGCCGTGGTTGAGAGGTTGGCATTCCTGCTTCACATTCACGAACTGCTTCTCTTTTATTTATGTGATTTATTAATGGCTTATTTTTCTGAATGTGCATGCACCAAATGAGGAGAAAAGTGATGACTCAAAGGAGAGTTTCTATGAGGAATTAGAACAGGTTTTATTTTATCATTTCTCTAAGTAACCTACGAAAATTCTGTTAGGAGATTTTAATACAAAATTGGAGAGGGAGGATACTTTCAAACTGACGATCAGGAATGAGAGATTACATCAGGATAGTAATGATAATGGTGTTAGAGTAGTAAACTTTGCCACATCAAAAGATATAGTTGTTAAGAGCACGATGTTCCCGCACCGAAACGATCATAAATACACCTGGAACTTTCCTGAAGGGAAGATTCACAATCAGGTCGAACACTTATTGATAGATAGGAGGTTGCATTCAAGTATACTGGATGTGCGATCTTTCAGGGGAGCTCACTGTGATACTGATCACTATCTGGTTATTGCGAAAGTTAAGGAAAGACTGGCGGTAAGTAAACAAGCAGCAAAGAAGTTTGATGTGGAGAGATTTAATCTCAAGAAGATAAGTGAACTAGAGGTTAGGAAACAGTATCAGATAAAGAACTCAAACAGGTTTGCAGCTTTGGAGAACTTAAATGTTAGTGAGGGCATAAATATGGCTTGGGAAAACATTAAAGAGAGTATCAAGATCCCAGTTAAAGAGAGTCTAGGGCTGTATGAAAGGAAGCAGCATAAACCATGGTTTGACCAAGAATGTTCACAATTTTTAGATCAAAGGAAGCAGGCTAAAATGCAGTGGTTACAGAATCCAAACCGAAGTAATGTGGATAATCTGAACAATGTAAGACATGAAGTTAGTAGACATTTCAGGAAAAAAAAGAAGGAATATCTGAAAGCTAAAATTATTGAACTTGAAACAAACAGTAAGAACAATAATATCAGAGACTTGTATAGGGGCATAAATGACTTTAAGAAGGTTTACCAGCCTATAACTAATGTAGTAAGGATTAGAAGGGTGATCTGGTTGCAGACTCCCACAGTATTTGGCTAGGTGGAGGAATCATTTCTCTCAGCTATTGAATGTACATGGGGTTAACGAAGTTAGCGAGACGGAAATACATACAGCAGAGCCACTGGTGCCCGAGCTCAGTGCCTCTGAGGTTGAGATGGCTATTGAAAAGCTAAAAAGGCACAAATCACCAGGTACTGATCAAATACCAGCAGAACTGATTAAAGCAGGAGGTAGGACAATTCGTTCTGAAATCCATAAACTTATTAATTCTATTTGGAATAAAGAGGAATTGCCTGAGCAGTGGAAGGAGTCAATCATTGTACCTATTTATAAGAAGGGTGATAAAACAGATTGCAGTAATTATCGAGGCATATCACTTTTGTCAACCACATACAAAATTCTATCCAACATCCTTCTGTCAAGGTTAACTCCATATGCAGAGGAAATTATTGGGAATCATCAGTGTGGATTTATACTGAATTGTAATTTTGCCTGTTGTTTTGCATGGGTGTGAGACTTGGTCTCTCACACTGAGGGAGGAACATAGGCTGAGGGTGTTCGAGAATAGGGTGCTGAGGAGGATATTTGGGCCTAAGAAGGACGAGGTAACAGGGGACTGGAGAAGACTACATAACGAGGAACTTAATGATCTGTATTCATCACCAAATATTATTCGGGTGATCAAATCAAGAAGAATGAGGTGGGCGGGGCATGTAACACGTATGGGTGAGGGGAGAGGTGTATACAGGATTTTGGTAGGGAGACCTGAGGGAAGGAGACCACTTGGAAGACCCAGGCTTAGATGGGAAGATAATATTAAACTGGATCTTCGAGAATTGGGATGGGGGGCATGGACTGGACTGATATGGCTCAGGATAGGGACAGGTGGCGGGCTCTTGTGAGTGCGGTAATGAACCTTCGGGTTCCACAAAACGCGGGGAATTTCTTGACTAGCTGACGACCTGCTAGCTTCTCAAGAAGGACTCTGCTCCATAGAGTTAGTTAGTTTATTAATGTCTTCTTTAAGGGTTCTAATGGCCGGGATAGCTCAGTCGGTATAGCTAGCCTCTACGGGCTGTACGGTCCGGCGGTCATATCGGAGATTTTCCGCACCTGTCTAGACCGGCTCTGGAGCCCACCCAGCCTCCTATACAATGGACACCGGTCTCTTTCCCGGGGTAAAGCGGCCGGGGCGTGGTATTGACCATCCACCCCGATCTAGCGCCGAGAGTAGAGCTATACCTCTACTCCCCTCTGGACCTTCATGGCCTGTTCTAGGGTGAAATTTTATTTAAGGTCTCTGCAAGCAGTTCAGAATACATAGGATCACGTTATTTTATGATCGGTGCACAATGAATTGGGAATATATGGATGGAAGTGGTCGTGGCGTAAGTTCAGGTACTTGGCCGTTTTTACCTGGAGGGACTGGAAAAACAGGACAATAGAAGTGAAGATAGCAAGTCTGTGAGGCGAGGGTTGAACTCGTAACCTCCAGAGTAAGAAGAAAAAGTGCCAACCTCTCAGTTATGTCATTCGAGTGCATGTTTAAATCACGGCCCATAGCTCGACTTTTCAGGGAAGTTTATTTTGGAAGCGATAACTTTCCCTCCAATAAATTTATCAATACAGTATTACGAGAAACGGGCCCGACATGTAAAAGGGCTAACATAGTATACACGCGCTAATCCACGGTACCTTTCTTTAAGAGTTTCTTGATTGATGCTAGTCGACGAAGTCACTACAGTAATGTTTACTTTCTTGTGAACACATACTTTAATAATTCTATACATTTGAGTCTCCTTGCAACATAATTTCACTTGTAGTTATTTAAGATATCTCAATTATGATTTATTTTCAAAAGGATTGAACTGGTAGCACTGCTCCATTATGTCAATATGGCATAATTACACAAGTAACATTGAAAACAAGATTTCGAAAACACAGTAATGAATGTTTTATTAACAACAGGTGATGATGTTGTAAATGCCTTAAATTTATCGATTAACATTGTTAAAGTCTAATTCGTAGCCTGAACACGGTTGTGACTTCACAAACTAAGCGTTTTATATATTTTTATACGAGGCTAAGCCGTCTATATCTTCCCCTCTTAAGAAATATGTTCATCATCCCTTTCGATGCTATTATACAGTTGATAAACTGTTATGAAATTAATTACTAATCCACCAGTAGGCCTACTAGTAACGGGCTGTGAAAACAGCTAGCAGATATACCCAATTCACTTTTAAATGAAGAAACATTTGTTTCAAGTATTGTGTGCTCTTTTTCACGAGGTGCATGAAATTACAACACAATTATGAGGCCATAACTGTGTGTCCAGCTACAAGTCTTTCAAAAACCGAAACCAGCATCCAAACCTCAGTTAGGTTCTATGCTTGTCAATAGGCGCCTATATTAAAATTGTTTGGAAGGGTTTTAATTACGTCTGTATCAGAACAATATAAATCCTAATTAAACAAAGGACAAATTCACGTGTTTAATTTTCGTTTTTAAGGCTTTGTAAGTGATATTTGACACATTTTTTCTTGTGCCTTTTATTGAAACAAGTAGAGTAGCGTAGACGGTAAAGCGACTCGCTACGGGCTGGGTGGTCCGCGGATCGAATCCCGGTGTGGGCGAGATTTTCCACATTTGTCAAGACCGGCCCTGGGGGCTCACCCGTGCTCCTGTACAGTGGATACCGGCTCCCCTTCCCGGTGGTAAAGCGGCCAGTTCGTGGCGTTGACCACCCATCCCCATCTAGCGTCGAGGCTAAAGAGTAGAGCTAAACCTCTACTCCCACTCTGGGACTTCAAGGTGAACTTTACATGTATAGACGCCTACATATGTGCTTACATTTATACATAATATACACACGCCTTCATAAATTTGACACATGGGTATGCGTCCTTTAATGCACTTTACTTACACATATGCACATATATTCATTAATCCATGCACACAGTGCATACGACTACAGAGTTTAAATGGTGCTGGAAGGGAGGGGCAGATTTTGTTGAACGGCCTGTATGTGTACGCAGTTACTCAGAAGCAGTAAGCTAGATGTGCTTAAAGCACTCTTCCTGAATTCGTATGGCGAGACCGAATACAGACACGGACAGTTCGAAACCAAGCGCACATCGCTAATGTCAAAAAATCTCTCCTTCCACCGGCTGATTCGTAAAGAAAATTAAACGATATGGACAGTTTTGGAAGTGTTACTTTTTTTATTGAGAAGAGACAACTGTTGCACATTCGAAGACATGTTTCAAGCTACTGCCCCACAATTCGCTAGGAGACGGGAAGTTAGCAAGGATAATCATGACAGGAAGTAAGCAAGGATAATCAAGACGGGAAGTAAGCAAGGATAATCATGACGGGAAGTAAGCAAGGATAATCATGACAGGAAGTAAGCAAGGATAATCATGACAGGAAGTAAGCAAGGATAATCATGACGGGAAGTAAGCAAGGATAATCATGACGGGAAGTAAGCAAGGATAATCATGACGGGAAGTAAGCAAGGATAATCATGACGGGAAGTAAGCAAGGATAATCATGACGGGAAGTAAGCAAGGATAATCATGACGGGAAGTAAGCAAGGATAATCATGACGGGAAGTAAGCAAGGATAATCATGACGGGAAGTAAGCAAGGATAATCACGACGGGAAGTAAGCAAAGATGATCATGACGGGAAGTAAGCAAGGATAATCATGACGGGAAGTAAGCAAGGATAATCATGACGGGAAGTAAGCAAGGATAATCATGACGGGAAGTAAGCAATTATAATCACGACGGAAAGTTAGCAAGGATAATCACGACAGGAAGTAAGCAAGGATAATCATGACGGGAAGTAAGCAAGGATAATCATGACGGGAAGTAAGCAAGGATAATCATGACGGGAAGTAAGCAAGGATAATCATGACGGGAAGTAAGCAAGGCTAATCATGACGGGAAGTAAGCAAGGATAATCATGACGCGGCCCCGACAATTTTCGGATGCAAACTGGAATGAGCGAACATGGAAGCCTACATTCTAAGCGGCGCTGTAAGCATCCTATCCAATAATTATTATAATGAACAGGTTTTTCCATGCTTCGAAATAGGTTGAACGTATAGCATAGGTCACAGTTTAGTTAACAAGTTACCAAATATTACAGACACTCTGAGCGACACAGCTTCTAGTCCCAGAACTCGCCCACACAAATCGCTAAGTGGGAAGGTGAGGGGGAGTAGCAACATTGAAGAGAGAATATTTATTTGTTACATTGAAATGATAAATATAAAGGAATGTCTTTAATGTGTTAACAAGAGAGGCAATGTTTCCCTTAACGTAACATTGAGGTGCGTTCGCTTATCATTCTTTGCCGTGAATAACCAATAAGTAGGCCTATTACTTATTCTGAGTGTGTGTTTGTAGCCTTAGTTATCCAGGATGCAAAGCCCATTACCATTATTTACCATTCTAAGAAGAATTCAGCGAGATATTATTATAAATGTACATACGTATGCACATAAAGTACCCGTTATTCTTGTCAGATTTTAACGATACTTGAGTTTTCTCTACAGATCATCGAAAAATATTCAAATATCAAATTTCGTGAAAATCCATCTTGTCGGAGCCGAGGTGTTCCATGCGGACGGACGGACAGACACTCAGACATGACGAAACTAATAGTTGCTTTTCGTAATTTAGCGAACGCACCTAAAAAAATTTATATATATATACTCACATTATAATGCCCTATATTATTTGAGAATCGGCAAAGTTAGTTCTCTAAGCACAAATTTGACCTAAAACATACAAAAAGTCAGTTCCTACGTCACACCGGACACGTAGCTCGTCCATTATGGAGACATACCGGTTAGTGTTGTTAGAGAAATAAATGTTTCTTTTTATGTACAACAGATAAAAAGCATAAATACACTTGTGCACAACATGCAGTACTACTGAAGTCGTAAGTACATGCAGTAAACACTAGGCTTTAGAAGTTTAAGCATCGCGCCTGCCGCAGACCTCACACCGCCACTTAGCAAGCACTAGAATGTATCGAAGTCTTACCAAAGAAATATGGTTAGAGCATCCATCTTACTCGGGTTTCGCAAAGTCAACAAATGAAAATTAACGTACAAAAATTATTCTGTTCCTTCACATCGCCTTAAGCTATGAGCGACTCTGCTGAAACGTTATGTCTTTGAGAGACACATGAAAGTCTTAATTCAGCAATTGGCCAGCTCTCAGCTAAATACCGCTTTCGAAATTTGGTTGGATATCAGCTTGTCTTACGATGTCCTGCTCGGGTCTGATCTATATATGAGTTTATCAACTGGAAACAGGCCGCTTTCCATGCAGATATTGCTCTTGGACTCGTATTCATGAAGCAGAACAGATATCCTGAATGATATATTGGATGTGTTAGCCGCTTTAAGCCAGAAGTTCGTATAAATAATGCACTTAAATTATATTATAACGCCACTGAAAATGGCTGTTTATTCTTAGAAGGATATGACCTCTACAGATACGCTCTGTGGCAAAGTGCCGCTTCTTATCGGCAGATATCTAGGCGTGTATCCAGAAGACACTAAGATAAATCCCACTATCCCTATCACCTACCTTGTCTGAAAGTTTTCATGCATTTTCTTAGTATCTGCTTGTGATTGCTGGCTAATACTTTCAAATAGAACCTAATCTCTTAACTTCATTCCTCACATATTCGCCATTCACCATTATTTTCCCATCTAATTCGTTGCTATGTTATCTAAGATATTATGAACGCGCAAATTGGTAATGTGTCAAACAACAGATTCCTAATTTGCGCCAAGTACCTAATGAATTTTAAGATAAAATGAAGTTTAAATCATAAAAAATATTTTACCTTTTTTACAACGCATAAAGAAAAAACGAATATGATAAGTACTTTAGCATCCAGCCTTATCTGTCTACAGAACTAGGTGCAGGAACATATAAAATGTATGTTCCTGTTTCCTTTTCCCTACCGCAAGGCTAATAAAGAAAGTACAAAGATTTTACAAAATTTACTCCTTACTTTTCCTGACTTGAACACTTGTGAAAACTGTCGGCCAAACTGCGTGTAAGTATTAAATTAGAGTCCTAGTTTTCAATAGGAATTCTTATTCCTAACTTATGTTTAATTTCATTACTTGAGTATAATTTTTTAATCTAAATATTTTAGCTTTTTTAAGTTTTAGACTACTACATCTTTTGTTACACACAACGAAAGCAACCATATTCCTCACAAAAAGTGTTTGTCCTAATGTCTGTTTATTTATGACTTAGCGATGATGTTATTAACTCAGAATTACAGGTTCTAAACGTATAATAATTAATGGACGATAAAGTTGAAAGGAAATTCGAGTTAGTCTCTGGAGGGGCTGAGAGAATCCACGATTAACCACAGTTAGGACGTTCTGTGTCACGGTCGAGATTCGAACCGGTTATCCCCGAACACAATTCAGAAGTTATTAGTAGAGCGAAATTGCTCTGCCTCCTAGTTTCGCACATATGGGACTACTTATGTGTTAGCTTCAGTACAATTCTCTTAAATAATTCCCATGATAAATGTAATTATTTACCACCTGAGTGTTTTCAACTGCACAGTGTGACCGTAGTTTTATTTCTTCACACGTGGAATTAATAGTTTTTATTTTTAATTCAGGAAATAAGTATTTCTGGACTCTGTTATCATTTATCCCTGGTTGTTAAAAATTGAAATATTTTTTCACGGGTTATAAGATTCTAGGTCTATTGGTGGTCATAAATCTGTCCACAGTCTGATATTGATGAATTTTCCAATAAACGTAGATGACGCTCTATCTCATTTGCCTTTCTGTTGCAGGATGCTGATGAACGTCAAATTTCTACGTTGCATTGAACCCGGAGCTTTCAACGATATGAAACATCTCCGCACCATGTGAGTATGACAGCCATTTTCTGACTATGTCAGTTATTGCATTGATTGATTTCAACTCAACTGAAATCCATCCCGCCAGCAGCAGCACTTGGTACTCCAGGAATAAATATGGTATTTATTTTTACCACATGCAACAACTATGGTGATATGATAGTATTTTGACTGTTAAGTGTTTGTAGAGACTATGAATCAAGAATAGGTGATAATACCTTTAATAGTCAAGGGGTGACTGACCATATTAATATTCATGCATGATTCCGACTATGTAAATTTGTCTCTGTGCACGTCATGTTGGCATATGGGGAGTGCAGTTGTAGTTCCACTCATTCGTAACCTTGGCACTGGATGAAGATTGGTAGTCAGCTTCACTCCTCAGCAGCTTTGCTCCTAGGAAAGGGCTTCCAGTACCCTGGGCGGGCCCAGAACATGTCTGGATGTTTGGAAAAAAAATAAAAAATTTCTGCCCCTGTTGGGAATTGAACCACGATTCCTCGACTGTCCAGCACATATCGTAGTCACTATATTGACCATATCCTGCTTCCTCGTACCGATAAAATGTGTAGATAACTCGAATTTAAATGTTCTTTGAATTTGATAAAATATGGCAAGAAAAATGCTGTGTATTTGAAATAGAAGTGTAATTTTGAAGTGTATAGTCTTCTGGAACATTACATGGTACTGAGCGCTAATTCGTTACTAATCTTTCGGAGGCGTATTCTGCCTCCATCTTTAAGGTAGTCCTAGAAGAACACTTTGCTTCAAGCCAAAGTTACGATACGGCTGATGATTATTTAGTGCGCAGTGGTGTCAAGCTCCTCTCAGGACTTATGACCGGACTTTTTTCAAAGTTACATTATTAGCGTCCTGGAGGATCCTGTCTCCCGACCTTGCGGGTCTACCGTTTGTCAAAAGTCTCAGTTATGCATGCTTGTAGAATTGATTGCATTATATTGGGAAAGAGCGGGTTCGGCTGTGTTCTAGCGAGCCAATAGAAAAGGCGACCTTGTGGCGTGGGCGGATCTACAATCGAGCCCTTCAGAGGCAAGAAACACTAATCTGCATCAACACCACTGTGAAAATCTCAGATCACACAGTAGAAGGTTCTAGTTCTATATGTGTTGTCTAGATATGAGATCCATTTGTAGCTTGGCATACATCCAACCTGCTACAAAACTGTTTCCAAGTTTGCTGTGATGTACTTTCTGAGTAGTTTCCTTACAAGTGAAGGATATCAAGGGAGCCAAACTCTTAAAATTATGTATTGTGTTCCGAACACAATGAAAGGCTTCCTCAAAGTTTCCAGGCCTCGGTTTAGCTTACATCTGTCAACAGTGTCAGCCTCTTTATATGTTTCAACATCACGTGATACATTTATTTTCAGGTGGGTTTGACTGATTGAAACGATAGAACGCTCATTAAAATAACTGAATTGCTGGTTGAATGTGTGCCAAGCCATAAAGGGAGCCCCTGTCGAAATAAATTAAAAACCAAACTTAATTTGTTGCTATTATTTGTATGTCACAATTTATTTTGTATTTTATCCAATAAATATTTACGTTTACAATAACGTCATACTTTGTGGAAACTATAATAAATTATTTATTAATGATTGCCGGTAATGGAAAATCAGCAGTTCCCTGCAGATAAATTTGCTGCAGATTGAACGGATAGGCTGATAGACAAATGCGCAGTGCTTTTGTTTTCATAATGCGCGTATGCGAGTGAAGGAGATTGAACTAAACAAGTAAGAGTCACATGTGAACAAGTCAGTTTTCAATTATTCATAGCTTAAGTTCAAGGATCTATGTGAAAATTATGACCATATAATAAATGTGCGTAATGACGATATAAAGTGAACAATTTTCTGGTTTATGTCGGGTTCCACAGAAGAGTTTAATGTCTATAGCTCGGCGGAGATGAGGACGCGTATAGCACATAAAAATGGCTGACTTTCATAACTGTCAGGAATATTTTCTATTCTTTTCTGAACTCGGCGGTTTTCTATTTCTCATCTTTTAAGACCAGGACATTATAGACGCTCAAACAGTAACCTTACATTAAAGTGGCAACTATAATTTGAGGTATTATTTTAGAATTGAGTCTGTAGAGTGGTCAGTTTTATTCAGATATACTTATATACCCTAAATTAGTGACACGAGCCAAAAGGATCAGAAGTAGCGTGGAAAATGTCATGGTAACAATTTTCTTCTGTTGGAAAGGCTATAAAAATTTAACAAAGAAGGAAACAGTATGCGAGATTTTACGCTTCTGCCGCAGTGTATTTGATATCGTCGCTCTTCTCGGATGTTACACCACGCATTATACCACAAGATCGAAACTTCGAGGAAATAATGATTAACATTTTATATCACATATTTATGTTGTACTTTCGGAGAACCAGGTAAGTAGAATGAACGAGAAAACAATGTAAATCTGTATGAGTGTTGATGTTTTGTAAGTGTCATTGCCCAGTGTGACTACAGTCCATCTTCACGACACACTGCGCGACATTCTTGCAGGTGATTGCCACAGCGCTGTGTTTCCCAGTTTAATTTCGCCACGGAACACTTTCAAAATCAAAAAAATATTTGTAGCGCCCCTAATAAATTATTATATGAAGCTGAAAACTAGGTAAAGATAGGGGTAAAGGTCACCTCGTAACTTGCTATAAGAGGCACACAGAAGGAGGAGAGGTACCTCCGTGCTAGAAGGGAGTGGATGTACAACACAACGCCCTGCCGCTATGTCGCCGGGGAAGAACCCCAGCGCTCATGGTAGAGCAGGCTGTGTGGACCTCAGGGCCAGTCTGGACGGATAGCAAATAAGTAAGGATGATAATAGGTCTAATTAAACATTAAATAATATTATGAGATCAACATATCTGATTGCACGTATTTGTAAATAAAAATCTAATTTTCAGTATACGAAAAATGGACCTTAAAAGTTAATAAGCGGTTCCATAAAAAATAGAAATTTGTTTCCAATATGTTGATTACACTTACTCTAGTGTTGTAACCATTTACTTGAAGGCACGAATAATTGTCAAATAACAATGAAAATTATTTTGAGTGAAATTTATATTGATATATTTTAAAATGTAATTTTGTAATATAATGAAGTTTTCTTCCGGAACCCGTACGTTCACTTTGCGGAATTCCGGGCTTCCGCGGAACACAATATGCGTATTTAACACTGATGTTTTCCTTCAAGGTATGAGGATTTCGAAGCCTTTTTAATATACGGTATGTTATGTTATAAAAGTTTACGAGCCGCTCGATTTATTCTCATTGTTGTTTCAGGACACAAATGACAGTTCAGACATATTTTGTCTTATTTTCACACAGTCTTTTGTATTCGAATTTCATTTTAACCCATATTGCTCTGCTGGCCCTCTTTACATTCTAACCTTTAGAAATTACATTTAATTTTACCCGCTTTTAGGCAATAAACTTTTCGGTTTTCAAACTAAATGCAGTTAAACACAACAATGTTCTGTTTTACAGAGTTTCGCTACATGTTTCGGTCATAATAACCGCCATCAGGCAAAGCCTGTACACCAATATGTAAAGGAAGGTAACATTATCAACGAGAGAGGTCACTTTCTTAGAAAGTATTGCCACATTTGTGTATATAACAACAAATAGAAGCGTAGTCCAATATTTTGTTTCTCGAGGGTATCTCTTATTAAAAAATGTTTGGTTTTCTGTATGAAACTCTTAATGTGATTAGTAATTATACGAGTGATTAGAATTGTTAAAATTAGTCCATTTCATAACACACGACTATTGAAAATTAAATTCACATTAAAATAAGGGCACGTTGAATTCTTTTGTTTGTTTGTTATATTTCAAGCATTGTAAGTCGTAACAAAGAAACTTATGAACTTCATTCTTCTTCTATTGTCTTGGAAGCATTGTGGTTGTGACGGTGTCATGGTCATGATTATGACAACAATATTAACATTTGTTATTGTTGCTGCGTTTTGTTGTGAAGAATTTATTACATACATATATTGTGTTGGCTTATGTTCAGTTTGAACGATATAAACTCAAATTTCCGCACCCTCGCAATACTTGTAATTGTTCACTTAAAATCAATATTACACTCATAATATTTTGAAGCCTTACTGATCTGTCGACAGACACATTTTCCACCGTCTAACACAAAGCTACTTTCAATTTTTTACCTTATATTTTGAAATTATATTACGTTACAAAATATTACATGTCTTTTAAAACCTATTATAACCCATCATTTGAGGAACTAAGTAGTGTTTCGGCCGTCAGCCATGTTGTTATTTCTGTCTGTAGGAATATAGAATGTACGACGTTGTGGTGTCCACGAAAGACATAATATTCATCCTTAAAAATTTGGAAAGTGTTCCGAAAGTGAAACCTGTCACCCACATCGACAGCACTGTGACGTCAGGAACCTGCTTTCTCTATTTAGGAAGAAAAGTATACTAAAATCACCTTCTATCTAGTTTTCACTCTAAATGTTCCGTCGGTTTCCCGAGCGTTATGAGGTTTTCATGTCATTATGACTACTTGCATCAGGTCTCCATCCTCTTGAAACATCCCGCGATTTTATCTTAGCCGATTGCCTCAACAGGACTTGCCAAAGTTTTGTTTCCAATAGTAGTGTTGGTTTCAAGTTGGTTCGCAGTATTACAGCTTTAAATTCTTTTATATTATTCTTTGGGCACTATTTATACGTTTATCCAGTCTTGTTGTGATGTATAGATGACTATTTCTTCTTCTTTTTCTTCATAATCATCTTCTTCTACTTTCTTCTTCTTAGTCTTCTTCTTCTGGGTGCCACGATCGTTTTTCATATTCAGAGACCTAATTTTTCGCGTCTTTGTGCTTTTTAACTTTCGACTCTTTCTTTACACCCTGCCTTCTTCTTTACTTTTGCACTTTCAAGCTCAACATTGTTTGTATTCCTTAGCACTGTCCCGTGTACTTTGCATTATGTCTGTCTGCAATGTGTGCACAAATTCACAACATCAAATACATTAATCTGTATTTGATAATGGGTTCATATACAGAACATCTCTATCATGTACATATAGTTTGACAAACTGGGAGCCGCGAACCCCCACTTTTGTCCTGTCCATCCAAAGATGAGCCGGCAACAGAGATTAGGTTATATTAATTCAAAAGTAACTTCAAATTAAAACCGAATTTAAGAGAGGATATATATTATTGAAATCATTTAGTTTTTGATAATATATATTTTTATAATTTTAAATCAAATTTCAACAATTTTTAAAAGTGGCGGCCTTCCTTTTCCATCTCTGTCGAGGGATTCGTACGTACTCTGTGAAATATCAACGAATCAATGGTCATGGTATAAACAACATACATTAATCAATAAGCTCCAAATCTGGTCAGAATAAAAGCTCTCAAACCGAAATCCATATCATAGCCCCATGGGATGTGATGCTGTTGGTACACAGATTTCACCGTTTCTGAAAAACCTGTGGCCTGTGTATTCAGAGTGAAGTTACCCTGAAATTTCTAGCATAAGATTTACGGCTTTGATTTATCAGAAACTTTTACCTCTGTATAACATCTCCGAGGAATAACAATCCAAGAGATCGTATTCTTCATTTCTCTGTTAGTAGGGCCTGTATTCCTATAAAAACGTGAAAATTATATTCTTGAAAACAAAATGTACTTAGCTTTAACTTTTGGGAGATGGTCAGAAAATATTCTTTCATGGATCTTTTCTGAGACCAAATAAGTTTATCAAAAGAACACGCATTTAAAGTAAAGTAATATGTCATGAGTAGTATGGGAACCCAACTTCTATGTTGAAAGTATGAAGTTACCCTAAAGTTTTGTACCTACATATCCAGTTTTCGTGTCACAGCTCAAAGAGATTGTCGCCAGTCGTTCACCGCGGAGATGCAGGTCCGATCCCAGACCAGTTTATGAGGGATTTGCCGTGGAAAGAATGACACTGGGACAGTATATTTCTCCGAATACTTCTGTTTTCCCTTGTCAGTATCATTCCACACATATCTAATTCATCTGCAACCAACGCTACATAATCTTAGCACATGACAACATCCTCCAATACAGGACACATGTTTACGTATAGAGCATCGCGTGTTGCTGCTTCCACTCGACCGGATATTAACAATTTAATCTGTCAATGTCCTTTGTTTCGTCCACAAACCTCAAAAAACTGTGCGGCCGTAACCTTAATGGGGAAAAAATGAATAAACACATGTCGCTCGAGTCATGCTCTTCTTTAAGTGTGTTATTTCAATTGTCCTCCTCAATTAGCACTTTTTCATTCAGAAACGAAATTTCAGCCACAGAATGTTCCACTTAAAAATGGCCCGCTTGCACGGCGAAATCAAGAAAGGATTTTTGATAACACGCGGGCACAAAAATGTATTGATTCACTCGGATCTCATTTACTATCTTTAATGAAGTAGTGTGCATTTAGTCTACCAAAAACTAAACGAAACAAAATCCTTTCTTTATTTCGCCGTACAAGCGGGTCGGTTTTAAGTGGAACAATTTGTATAAAGAACAAATATGTGTGATAGAGAGAGAGAAGGGGTGTGAAGTGAGAGAGAAGAGAGCCAATGTCTCTTACAATGTTTGTACAGATCAGAATTGTAGGGAATATGGTGTCCCACCGTGCTATAATTCACCTTCCATTGAGTTCGCTGCATGTCGCCCTTAACTCCTGAACGGCTTACAGCGTGTTTATCGCCATGTTTGTAGCTTTTGTTGCATGAAATCCATTCATTCAGAGCTCCTTTCTCTTGGTCCACTTCTTTGATCTCCACAGCTACTAGAATGCCGTCATCGTCATCGTCATAATCATCATGATGCAGTTAGGTCATATCTGTTCCTATAAATCCCATGATGGTAAGTAAAAACAGAATTTATCAGTTTAACATAAGATACAAGGTGACTGTGCACATCAATACAGTGAAGGTGGTAACAACTGTGCTTAAAAGTGGACCAATGAATGGACGTTTTTAAATACATGCAGTTTTAGTGACAAAAAACCCCTGAGGATGGCTCAGTGAAGAGCCGAAACATATGTCGGGTTTTATTAAAATGTTTTAAAGAACTGTACAGTTTCTTAAAATAAAAAGTGCATCCAGTTGGTGTTTTTAAATAGTGAGAATTTATTCTGTTTAAATTAGATATGGGAGGCTACGCTAAAAGTTGTCAAGGGTGTTTACTTTTTAAGGTTGCGGTGTTTTCTGTGATGCGACGTTATGTAATTTGGTAGATAGATAATATCCTTTCGAAGAAATCTGTTGCTTACATCTTTAAGGCATAAAAATTTCACCCTGAAAACGGAGGCAACATATCTGTCGAAACTACGCGACGTCATTTCCCAGAAGATGGTACTCCTTGCGAATATTCAATCTGCTGTATATTTAGTCGTGTCGACTGATACGTTAAAATAACCGCGTAACATAACCGATGACTCTACTATCCATCAACACCGCTGTGAGAACCTGAGGTCTTCACACGTCTGTATGTCTACAGCCGCGAAAGACTGAAATCGCAAAACAGATTTTGGTTTATGTCGGCATTATTAAGATGAAATTGGAAAGACAAATAAAGGGAATAAAAGGATTGAAAGAACCACGACTTTTTATGATCTTTAAACTACAGAGCATAATTGTGTGAGACATGAGTAGGCGTGCGGAAACATACGTATTTTGTCTCAAAATGTGAATTGAAGAAACCACTTGACAGACCAAGACATAGATGTGAGGACCGCATTAATAAGTTCCACATGTTTTAAAGAAATACGCTGTGTCCATGTGTACTGGACTGACCTGGACAGGGTTCGATGAGAGAGTTCTGTAAACAGAGTTACGAGTTTGCTGGTTCCATAAAAAACGGTATTTTCTTGACCAGCTAAAAAACTGTGAACGTTTGAAGGTTTACCTGTATACAGACTACAGTGACAAATGTTTTACATTTAATGTAATGCCCTGCAATGGATACAATTGTGGCATACCAGACAATATCATACGCTGCCGATACAATTGTGGCATACCAGACAATATCATACGCTGCCGATACAATTGTGGCATACCAGACAATATCATACGCTGCCGATACAATTGTGGCATACCAGACAATATCATACGCTGCTGATACAATTGTGGCATACCAGACAATATCATACGCTGCCGATACAATTGTGGCATACCAGACAATATCATACGCTGCCGATACAATTGTGGCATACCAGACAATATCATACGCTGCCGATACAATTGTGGCATACCAGACAATATCATACGCTGCCGATACAATTGTGGCATACCAGACAATATCATGCGCTGCTGATACAATTGTGGCATACCAGACAATATCATACGCTGCCGATACAATTGTGGCATACCAGACAATATCATGCGCTGCTGATACAATTGTGGCATACCAGACAATATCATACGCTGCCGATACCTGACTCATGTAGAGCACTTTGCCAAGAATACGTGTAAAACGAAGTTCACTACTGTCCGAGACTCAGCTCTGCGACTACAGAGTTTGGAAAGTATAGGGGTCTGTGAAGCAAGTCTGGTTCGCAGCCCTTACAGAGTCACCAGCTGGAGCTCGTATGCCTTTAATCATATGGCAGTGCTTAAAATGCCTACTCCTTTGAACAAATTCAACTACAGTGTAATCTCGATTATCCGGGGTAATGGTGGGGAGGGGGTGCACGGATAATTGAGCAATGAACAAAATGTGTATGTATTCCATATATTTATCACATACATAGCTCACGCTTGTTATTTACGTAAATCGTCCGTGAGTTTATCTCTTGAGGTTCCCTAATAAATATAACAAATAAAACTAATTTATTTATTACATACATAATACATACAGAGGTGGGCCGGGATAGCGTAGTCGGTATAGCGAATCGCTACAGGCTGGACGGTCCGGGGATCGAATCCCATTGGGGGTGAGATTTTCCGCACCCGTCCAGAACGTCCCTGGGGCCCACTCTGCTTCCTATGCAATGGGGACTGGATCATTCCCGAGGGTAATAACGGCTGGGGTTGGAGTTGCCACCCGCCGCAATCTGTCACCGAGATCAAAGAAAGAGTATAGCTATACGTGATAGCATCCTCGTTCACTATGTCAGCGACTACAGACAAGAGACCATATAGCCGGAACTTGCAACGTGTAGCCCGCTGACCCGTGGTGAAGTCCGCATGCGGTTCTTCATAATAGTAACTTGTGTCACGGGCTAGCAATCACGAACTACTAGTAGGCCAGTAGGGCGTAACACCTATCCGTCGATTTTGTATTACTCTCAAAATGTCCCATATTTTTGAATAGCTAACAAGGATAGTTTTGAAAAGAATACATGCAGCCCGCACACATGTGTATATAATCACGTGACCTTGTTCTGAAAACTTGGACGACTGCATAAACTGTACACTAAGGCAAGCCACTTGTCGTATTAAGGTTATTCGCTTTTTCCCCTCCCGTCTGCTCTCCCTATTCTGGACTTTCCGTAGTTAAGAAAAACAGCAGATATAGCCTATTGATCTTTGTGTTCAGTGGGGCCACCCGTGTGAACCACCAATTTCGGTTGGGAATTGGGAGTGTAGTGTTCTTCAACAGTCAGTAGACTTGCTCCCTATTATTATCGATTACTCACTCTCTTTTGAAGAGTCCATATTCAGAATTCAGTAGAAGCTTAGCTGGTCAAGAAATTCTTTGCCATCATCGCGTCCGAGCGTTAGTTATTGTCCTGACGAGGGGTGTCAACCAAACCCTGTTCCGAACTAGATAATTCCAGTCCAAATACTAACAAACCTGATTTTTCAATCATTTTAATACGATTCTCACTTCTATATCAAGAAATACAAAGTGGTTTCTCCGCTTCAACTTTCCGATTAAAATTTTGTAACCTCTGTCATGCTTTATACAATACCACACAATTAATCAAGAGCAGAAAGTAATTCACACGCGACAAAGTTATGGCCATTGCTCATACTTTTTCACTTTTTTAAGGATGTGATCTTTTGGTCTAATTTTGGATTACTTCTGAAACTCTGAATCCTTAGTCATCATTTACGACTCCTTCAATAGGCGACCGATCCATCGCAATATCTGTTCATGTATGAGACACAGAACAGAGCAAAAATCGGATAGGTGAAAAATGTTTGTGTGGGAGACAACCCACAATGTCATTGTTCAAGAGTTCCAAGATTGTACTCACCTTTGCTCTTTCGTATAAAATTGTCGTCATGAAGATGAATATAAGCAAGGATTTTACACTTGAGATAAACGTAGCAGCTTCAGAAAGTAGGGAATTTGTGTTAATTTCCAGCTCCTGCGTTAATGCAAACAAACTGTCTTCAGTCTCAGATAACACCTTATAATACCTCGCCTTCCTGCAAGCTCGAGGATTTAGCTAAAACCAAAAGAAACAATGCACACGGAATTCTGTACGTGTGCCTTGAGGAGTGTAATGTAATTCAGGCGTGCACATAACTCGGCCCGGCAAAACATGCAATTTGGCTTAGAGCGATTACAAATTTTAAAGTTAATATAAAATGAGTTGTAGTTGGTTGTCTCTATTTTCATCTGATGTCAGTAATTTTTGGCACTTTCGCAAAATTAGCTTCGTCATGTCTGTCCGTCCCTCTGACTGTCCGCACAGAACAACTCTGTTCCCGCTTAGCGGATTTTTAAGAAATTTGGTATTTGAGCATTTTTCGAAAATATGTCAGAAAAGTCCAGTTCCATTAAAAACCTGACAAGGATAACGAGTACTTATATGAAGACGTATGTACATTTATGATAATATCTCGCTCAATTCTTCTTAGAATGAGAAATATTTCAGTCAAATATTGTAGAGAAAATCAAAAAACGTATTTTATGTTCAATAACTTTTTTTCCGAAAGTCCTGCCCTTTATGAGCTAATGTGGAAAAATATGGTAGAGCCAGACAGATCACGGATAGCACGGCGCTTGCGCTTTGCATGCTGTATAACTAAGGCTACAGACCCACACTCAGAATATGTAATACTTACTGCTTTTCCACGGCAACAATGATTACGCGAAAGCACCTCAAAGTTACGTGTATACGTACATTGCCTGTATTGTTCAAATTTACCTACGAGTCGAGGTTGTTGATCTACACAGCGATCCGTTGTTACTGGAGCAGTTTAAGTCAGTGCCACACTATTAATATGTGGACATTTCAAATAGTAAAGGCAGTTCCTCAAGTTACGTTTATGTTAAAAGGTTCAACGTATGTATGAGAGCAGATATTTTCTGTGATGAAATTGAATAATACATAACTTTGACCTGCAACGACTGATGTTCATCTGAGAAGAGCACTGAAAAATTGGAACTAGGCACAGCACGCCACATTTAAATTTGTTGATTAAAGCACATGGCTGGTTTTTCATTCTTCTCATTAATTGAATTACCTGACCATTTTTTATTTTTAATGTAACTCATGTAATTTTTTCATACACACAGTTAGGCCCACTTGATGTTCATTAAGCAGTTAATCATTACTCGAAACATTCCACTTCATTTTATTACTTAACATTTTTCCATTACATATATGTTATGCAGACAAATGTACACAGTATTATGTTATTTAACACAATTTTTATTAAATGTTGCCTAACATGTTTCTAGCCTATATAAGGCTCATCTTCAGGGGCTCTTTTGTTGAAATTACAACAGCTATATTATTGATATATAAAATTCTTAAAAATCCGTTAGATGTTAGAATTTTATATACCAATAATATAGCTGTTGTAATTTCAACAAAAGAGCCCCTGAAGATGAGCCTTATATAGGCTAGAAACGTGTTGGGCAACATTTAATAAAAATTGTGTTAAATAACATACTGTGTACATTTGTCTGCATAACATATATATATATAATTAAAAATGTACGGTACAAGTAACGTAAATTTTTCTATTACTTTATGTTAGGGTATTTTGCGCTGGGACGCCACATAGTCTAACATATGTTTACCAATGTTTCGGACAAACCTGCTACATACGACTTTGGAATATAGCTCACCTTCAAATATGTCCTTTATTTTGTCTATACAGAAATGGGAAATCTCATATTTTTTGACAGTTTTACAACGATGAAATTGTGTCGCTTGTAATGCTTACATTGGCTTGTTGTGTGGCCCGCCAGTCAAAATACTTGCCCACACATGCTATAACTTACAGCATCACCCTGAAACAATATTAACCACAATTAAAGCCAACAGTCTTCGGATATTTCAATTCCCTTTTGTGTGTGTGTGTGTGTGTGTGTGTCTGGAAAACCTACAGCGAGGTCGATCCCTGTTGGCCGTTCGATCTAAAGCGTAGGTCTACAGCGGCATGATTGCTGAGATCGCGGGTTCGAATCCCTCTGAGGGCATGGATGTTCGTCCCTGTGTTTGTTGTGTGTTGTGTAGGTAGCGGCCTTTGCGACGGGCTGATCACTCTTTCAGGAGGGGTCCTACGTGGTGCATGTGTCTAATTGTGTGTGATCTACAAACCTCAACAATGGGGAGGCCTAATCTCCAGTCGGGATGTAGCGCCACAAAACAAAAAGTACAGCAAGTATTACCGATACTTACACATCTTTGATCCAAATTTCTGGATATAGTGCATGCTGTTGCAAAATTGGTTTCAAATATCAGCAGGTAAATCCCAGTTACATAACCTAACAAAAGGCTTGCGAAAAGTTCTCTGTCGGAGAAAAGTCCTGATTTCTTATAATGTTTTGGTCAGAATTGTTATTTAATTAAAACGACCACGAGACATTGTTGTCTGCAGAGTGGCTAGGTTACGAGCTGGACGACCGAGGGATCGTGGTTCAATGGCTTGAATTCGTCTCTTCTCTACGAGATTCAGAGCGGCTCTGGGGTCAACACACTCTCCTACTCAGCGGGAAGAAGAGGATCTTTCCCCCGGAGTGAAGCGGCCGGAGAGTAAAACAGACCAGTCTCCTCCAGCTAGTGCTGAAGTTAAGAAAGCGTGGAGTTACAACTTCACTCCACCATACGCGTTTAAGATATGTACAGGAACAACTTTACCTGTTACGTGTATCACGCTCGGCATCATCTTATGTATAGTTGATATACACGACATTTGGGAGGCAGTTCTGCTCCCGTCTTCACAATATTAATTCGTACCTTACTTATAAGATCATTCTTATTGCTCTGACATCAAGTATATTAACGACAGTTTTGATAGAACTCGGTACCCTACCGGTGTGCTAGCCTAGTATTAAAAACATCTGGGAAGCGTACTAGCTTTCTAGTCTGGTATTTAACGGACAAATAGACATGTACGATCTTCCGGCTAGAAAATGTTGTTTTACTTGCTTTCTTAAACAATAATCGCCTGTAGCAGAATAACAAGTTTCTTTCCCTTTTTTCCTGGAAATAATTCACATAAGCCCTCACCCCCTTCCCTTATTCATGTATGGTGAATGCATTTATTTCAGAACTTCATCGTCAGGCTGCATTAAATGAGAATCAGTTCTGGCTGCGTGTGCAGATGTCAGCAGGTGGCGGCCAAGGGCCAGGCTCTGTATGCATGATTCATCACGCTCTCATTTATGGAGAACGGCTTAACAGACCGCACTGAAACTTGTGCACCTGACTTTATACGATTCAGGTCGCATGTACTGACGTCTGTAACAGACAGACCAACTCATTGATTATTTAACGAATTTTCACAACCTTAGTACGTTGCGTAGTTGAAATTAAAAACAGATTGAAAGAATACTGGATACAGAATTAAAAAAGCTACTGCAGCCGATTCAAGTCCCGGATGTCGAGGGAAAGGAAGGCTTCCAGGCAGAGGGCACTCAGCCAGATCGGCGTCAGAATAGATCGACGGACTGAGTAGTTCAGTATTTCTCCGGCTATGGACTTCAGAATCCTGCAAAATTATTTAGTTAAATGGCTCTCTGGTTTGACGGTTAATTAAATAGCTGAGCGGTCTGTTAGTTGCTTTTTAATTAATTCGTTAGATTATAAAATATCCTATTCATATATTGTGCAGGAGCGGAGATTCGTATATAGGTTGTTCCGCGAAACGAGAACCAAACTTAAGATGATATTACAGGACACATTTTGAGTAAAAATGCTATATCAACATATGCCCTATAATCATCCCTTAACATCGCTACACATTCAAATGTACCTACATGGCTATAACTCAGAATTTTACAATATATGTTTTGTTACACTTATAACACGAAACGAAAGTTACGTGACAGACAATAACACGAAAGGCAGATATCATTCAATAATTTCTTGCCTTTCGGTTAATTTCATCATTTCCCCTTATGCGGTCAGCGGACTTCATGATTGGCTGGAATAGTTTTTCTGTTGTCTACCATTTTCGCCGCTAGATCATGTCCTTCATATGCCCACACAAGGAGGAGACAAGGGGCGTGAGATCTGATGACCGCGCAGGCCAGACTTGTGAACCAAAACGACAAATCAAGCAATTAGGATAATGGAAAATAGGTATTCTGTTACTTGCCGTCCGACATGCATCAGACACGCTGTTAACTAAAATGCGAGTGTCGTATTTGCAAATTCCGACAGAGGTAGTGGGGTGGAGAGGGGGGGGGGGGGGAGAAAGAGGTGATGACCAAAGGTGAAGAAAGCGTGAAGGTGGTTAAGAACTGATACGGTGGAGTATCCTACAGTATCGTGAAATATTAAAATGCTCGTAGCGAAGTAACAGTTGTAACAGTTGTCAATCGGGCATTTTTACACAGAATGACTCATATAATGACATTCTGAAGTTCGGTAAATGTTTAGCCGAACACCTGTATATATCACTGTTTTTAAGTAATGCTTAGTGACACTCCAATGTAATTACTTGGTGAATAAATGCAGAGAGAGAGAGAGAGAAGTAAATCAGTAACAAAAATGTTGTGGTATTTGCTGTTTGTCATTAGTAATATTTTCATTTTATTTATGTTATTACTGTGATAAATAAGCCCTCTTGCTGAATGGAAACCGTACTTGGAATGACAGGTTTACAAAATAAAATAGAACATTCTTTCCTTGGGCTAAAGGAGTTCAGTGCTAAGGTACCGCAGTTTATTACTTTACAGGAAAAACTTACTAAGTTAATCTGACTGATTTCATTAAAGAATACTGTTTTAAAGTATCTCATTTAAAGGTTGCAGGAAAGAATTTGTGGGAAACATTTCAAACGAGGTTAAAATCAAATAGATAATTAATCGAAGTGTGAATTGATTAGTCTGTCATCCCTCCGAGCTAGTTACAAAATCTTAGAAAAACAGAAGTTTTAATTATAAAAATCAATAAGAGAAGTCATAATTAATATCATATTATTTGTCACACTGCATTTCGTCTTTGTTCGACTCTTGAGTAGGCCTACTAATGAGTCAGTCGTTTTTGGCGCGTTCGCAAAATTGGTAAAAGCGAATATTAGCTTCATTTTGTCTTTCTGTCTGTCTATCTGTCTGCCTGTCCATCCGTCCGCCCGCATGGAACATCTCGGCTTCCACTGAAAGGATTTTTATGGCATTTGAAATTTGAGTATTTTTCGAAAATCTGTGGAGAGAATTCAAGTTTCATTAAAATATGACAAGAATAACGGGTACTTTATATTAAGACCAGTATACATTTATTATCATATCTCACTCAATTCTTCTTAGAATGAGAAATGTTTCGGACAAATTTGTATACAAAATCAAAACACGCATTTCATGTTCAGTAACTTTTTTCCGAACTTCGTGCCTTTTATAAGATAATTTGAATAATATGGTACAGCCGGACAGGCCACAGATGACAACATAATAGGGTGCATGCACTTTGTCTACTGGATAACCAAGGCTACAAACACTCAGACTATGTAATATTTCATCCTTTTCCACGGCAACAATGGATAGGCGAATGCTCCTCAAAGTTACGTTAAACGTGTATCGTCTGTCTTGTTATGTCAATTTTCGAAGCGGCAGATAAGAGCTGCTTCTATTCCACACTTCTTTGTACTGGTCATTTCGTGAAAGATACGTAGAAGGCCGACATTTTCATCAAAAGCAAAGTGGTTGTAGATACGACAGTAAGACGTATTTTGGGAAGGAAATATGACCATGATTGATATCAGTTTCTTTGTGCTTTAAACAAGATATAATAAACTTCAATACTGGAAACGGGTGGGTAGCCCTCTGCTGTCTTCTTCAGTGCCTCCAGTCAAATACTGAAATAGTGCTTCAGATTAAATAATAACCCTTTCCTTTATAGTTAAGATTATATAGCGTTGCTGGTAGATTAATTAAATATGAGTAAGGTTTAGTCTTAACTCACCGTGCATTTTTATTATTTTAGATATACACCAACAAAATGCACAAATTAATAAAGGTACAAATTAGCTCCTTATCATGATTTAACCCAAGGGTTAAATCATGATAAGGAGCATTTTGTTGGTGTATATCTAAAATGAGTAAGGTTGTTGTTGTTTGTCCCTGTCGCTCCAACGCGGAGCATAGGGGCCTCCTTTCGGAGGTTTCTATGGTCATGTGCGTTGATGTAGTGAGTGACCAGCCCACTGACCGCACAAGTTCTACTCAATCCTGATGTGACTGCCAGAGCCATCTGGTAGGCAGTCAGTAGACTTGGGTGAATTTTAGCCGCTGAATTTTACTTACCAGCATTACTAGTTCTATTCATGCCTGTAAGGTTCTTTTATATGCCGTAAATCTACGACCTCGGTCGGAATCGAACCCGCGAACCTTGGGTCCAGTGGCGAGCACGCTAATCACTAGTCCACCGAGGGCGACAAATATGAGTAAGGAGCACTGGCGAAATGATACTGACCGGGAAAGACCGTAGTACTTGCAGAAAACCTGTCCCAGTGCCACTTCGTCCGCTACATATCCCGCATGGCTTGATATCGAAGGCGAGCCTCCGCATTAAGAAGCTGGCGACTAACCGCCAGAGCCATGGTGTGGTCTTCAAACGCGAGACGTGGATTTAGTTATAGGTTTCATGTTAGCATACATCTGCTGTAATATTTGGCTGTGTACAATATTTATGGAAGAGATTGTTATAAGTATTACGTCATAGTGTGAAAATGTAAGCGCATGTTGCAGCAATACGGGAATTCCGTCAACGCAGACTTCTGCTGTGAAATTATACGGAGGCATAGAAAGAACTTAATTACGCAAGCTCCATTATAATTAAACAGCAGAACGCACCAGTTAACCGGAAATGACGTGGCGTGTTAAAGTATTCCGGTGTTCTGGGCTATGATGTTGAATCGCTGGGTAAGTGGTGCCCGACGTTTCGAAGGAATGTGTCACCTTCATCTTCAAGAACCAAACCTTCATAGACCTTGAAACCTTGAAGAGAAAGTCGACACCTTCCTTCGAAACGTTGGGAACCACTTAACCGTTTTGCCCGTGAATACAGACATCCTCAATACCACCGCTGAGATCACTTGAATCATGGCGTGGTGAGGTTTTGTTAAGAATGTGGCGGTTATCGAACACACGCACCACCAAATGTGGACAGTGTCTGACTGGGCCCCTCTACTCGAAAGACTGATTCAACACATCGCGTGGTGCAGCTACCGGATTTATTTTATTTTAAGAAAATATTGCAGTGATAAAACTCGTAACACAGAAGAGTTTTCTGGCTTCATCAAAGTGCCACTGGACTGAATAAATGGTCTTTCTTCTCCCTTAGTCTTCACCACTTTGCCACTGCTAGAAATATAAATAATTGAATTGGCCACTCTTTGCTTGCTCTGACTGGGACCGACATCTGTTTGAAATATAATTAAAGTGTACTTTCAAGATAAAAAGAAACTACCTTCTTTGTGGTTTACACAAGAGGGTGGGGTCGTTTTTAATTCTATGGAAAACTCCATTAATATAAAAATCCGTTAAATAAAAGAAACATACCTGTCTTTAAATGCTGTTCTGGAACGAAATGTGAATAATGAAGCAGAATAACATCACGTTTGTTCTACCATTAATTTGCTTTCAGCGCGATAAATATCAGAAGACACTAAACGGATTTTGGTTAAATTTGGTACCGTGAGTTTACAACAACAGTTATAGGGTTACATTAATTTTATGAGTTTCGGGACAACATAAAAATTCCCTTACGTAATGATCTAACATAGCATTGCCCAACGTCATTTGGACAGGAAATCCTTCCGCACTCGAAAATATTTACGGATGCATTAATAAAACTTTTATACTCATGTGAAGCTAAATGTCTAGATCACAAATACATCACAATAGATCACAAATAGATCACAAATATGGACAGTAAGGAACAAATATTAAACAAGAATATTAGATTATTATGTTATTTCATTGCACATGTTTAAGGCTCTTTCTCGCATACGTGTGAAAAACAAACCGTATAAATTAATGTGCAATTCCATAACAGAATGAGACTATTTTCAAATATGATTATTGTGTTTACACTGGTACTGAAATAATTAATAAGTATTTGAAAAGCACGAATCATTGTAAAAATCAATTAAAATCATTTGAAGCGAAGTTTAGAATTGTAACAGTAATTAAAATTTTATTCTCTATAATTTAATAAAATCTTGTTCCAGTCCCTCGCAGTTCCGCGGAATACTATTTCAGAAATATTGATCTGCTCTTAACTACTTCTGTCCTGAAAAGACTAACACACCCTACCAGACGTAAGAAGTGACATTGAATGGGGCAGGCCAGGACCTTATATTTGAAACAGTATTTTGATTAGCCCATTTAACAAAGGTAAGGAATGTACTTGCCGATCCCGGTGCCCGCGCGGATTAAGGCGTGGATCTGCGGTCGCTCGCTTGCTGGGATTGAGGGTTCGAATCCCGTTGTGGGCTTGAATGTCTGTCACTTATGAACGTTGTGAGTTGTCAGGTAGAGGTCTCTGCGAAGAGCGGATCCCTCGACCAGAGAAACCCTACCGAGTGTGGTGTGTCATTCGGTCTCATCAAGTGCAACAATAACCCTCTACACCTATGATGAGTAGCTAGAAAGAGGTCTGATTAAGAAAGAAAGAAATACTCTTATAACTTGTGTACATTCAGTGTGTCTACAGTGTGACTAGTCTTACAGCAATAGTTTTGTACATAAAACGTAATAAATTAGTAGCTCGGCTAATTACTTAAAAAAAGGGTGCAAAGAACGCAGTTATGAGACCTGTGTACCTGTCTGGAATATGTATCTTATTAAGTTTGCACAACTGAAGTCGAATGTCTTGCCTTGTTTGAATTCCTTTGCAGTTACACAGTTTCATTTTGGAGGGCAAGATTAATGGTAACGAAATTATTCTTCGACTTCCTAGAGTCTGAATAAGGAGACAGCAATGTACTCCGAAACTTTGAAACTGTTTACCAATCGAAGCGGTGTGAACGCCCGGAAAACAGTCGTTAGTGGTGTGAGGGGTTGTTAAATTTGAACAAAGAGTGAAAGTTTTGTGATGGTTGTTAAGTAACTTACTCCAGTGATCACATAAAATGTTACAGTAATATAACGACTCTCACGGTTGCGCTTGTTAAGTTTATTGTCGTATGGGAGATGATGAAGTGTCAGTTGGCGGATAGATGGAGACTTTGCGGAGGAATCCTCGCCCTCTATGCAAATGTTTTACCTTGAAAATTGAAGCAGCCAGAACCTACGAAAAGAAGCACTATTTGATGTTTGGAAGGAGTTTTTTCTAGAAGTAAATGCAGAGAAATCTACATATTTATAAGCAGATACGGTTGTGTATATTTACTAGAATCAGTAAAAATTCATTATATAAAGGCAGCCAATGAGTGCTTTGAAAATATGGTTAAGTGCAAATATAGGAAAGACAGTAACAGATCAAAAGTATATTCCAAATAAAACACCTTTCTAACACGGAGCAACCAAGGCTGTGTCACCATGTTCACACTGTTCTTTATACAGGTCATATTGTCAGCAATCCCATGATAAAATCACATAGCCTACCAACTAGGCAACTGAGAGCGCCACCAGTGCCGCAAGAGCCACAGTGTGAAAGCTTTAATTCCATCGCGGTGACATGACTGTGGTGTATCCGTGTGCAAGAGAAATCAAAAAGAGAATAGGACTACTGTTCGTCCAGAAGTGTAGCTTAAATCAATAAATTGTAATTAATTTTGCCCGGAAAAGGAAAATATAGAATCTAAAATGGGTTTGAAGAGAACAGAGATTTGTGAACTAACTCAGAATGCGCAATCTTAATGAACTGATTTTGGAAATGTAAAGATATCGATCTTTTTATGTAACTAAGTCGCAGTTCCAGACATTTCTGTACGTAAAAGGTAGGACATAACCTAACAGCGTGATAAATGGAATTTAACTGTTTCAACGTCATAAATAAAATATCAGGCTCTGGTGAAGAATATTCCTCTTGCTTCCCTTATTCTTCGTCTTAAACATAACCGTAACTAACAAATCCCGACTTCCAGAGTCTTTCTTTTCCTTCCTTGCACATCCTCATTTTCCTCTTCATGGGCTTAAAGTCAACTTGACCTGAATTTGGAGACCTTTCAGTCCGCAAATCTATTCCTACTTCCTCTCCCCTCCCAGTCACGTAATATTTGTCCTGCCGTCTCCCTCTAGTCTCTGACGTAAGGAGACATGTGACGTTGTGTGTGTGTATGTGTCGGTATGTGTGTGTGTGTGTGTGTGATTCTTTGTGAGATACGAACTTGCAATTTAATTTATACGGATCAATAAAAGCCGTGATGCGTTTGGGTCTTTTTTATTTCACTTTCTTCTCGTTATTTCCGTTTGATTAAGTTGGCGAAGAACTGCTTCCCTCATAAACACCATTTCCAACGTAATCAGTCAACGTTCCTCCTGTCTGAGTGACTCCAACACCATAGCTCCAATCTTGAACTCTTCTCGTTAATTGTAGCTCTTATCGTTTTGTGAATTGCTTTGTAATTGAGCAAGAATTACTTGTTTGTATAACAGGTTCTATACTTCCGTCCGTATCAGAGGCAAATGCCTTAAAGTTCCCTTTATCATCAAATCCTTGTTTTTAATTTTTTCATACGTTTGTCATGTGTCTTCAATAGAGTGCAACGCGTCTCTTTAAAATATTAGTTCTTGTTTTATCTTCCTGCGCTTGTGAATGGGGTTGCAAGAGCTTACAAAAATCCCCAGCGCTGCGTTTTATATCAAAATTAAGAATAGCAGTAATTTGTCTTTATAATGGAGCCACAAGAAATTTTCATGCGGAAGTTCAAGTACGTAACGTGACGGGAATACATAAAATTCTGAATGCTAAAGAGTAACAGTAGGCCTATGTGACTTAATATAACTCCTAACTAACTCCACGGAGCAGAGTCCTTGAGAAGTTAATCGGTTCTCGGCTATTCAAAAAATTTCTCGAATTTTATGGAACCAGGAGGTCCATTAGCTCATTCACAATAGCCTGCCACCTGTCCTTATTCTGAGCCAGTCCATGCCCCCATTCTACTTCTTGAAGACCCACTTTAATATTATCCTCCCATCTACGCCTAGGTCTTCCAAGTAGTCTCTTTTCCTCAGGCTTCCCCACGAAAACAATATGCAACTCTCCTCCCCCATACATGATACATAATAATTATTATAATAACAAAAACAAGAACAGTTCTTACAATGTTTCGTACTACCTACCAATTAACATGGTTTATCACGGTGGTAGCCCTTTACCATTTGATGCTTATAATATTTACAAGTCTCTTTTCTTGCTAAACCATTTATACTCGACTTTGTCTAAGTATCTGCCTAAATCTCTTATCTGATATTTGTTAGTACATCTTAATATACTTACTACAAAGTAAATAATATCTCTACCGTGTGGGATTTGTGTGAAAAAAGTGACACTGGAAGGCAATGTTCCCTCTAAGCTGCGCGGGTGCGCGGCCTCGCAGTAACTGAAATGCTCCCGCGCTCACTGAATTGTTGCCGCGAAGCTGGAATTTTCTTATTATGCACATTACAAAAAACCTTTAAAGTTCCGCGCAGTCTTCAGGTCTTGTGAAAACGTTCTGCTCAGAGCAGTAGCAGTTCCGCGCACCTGTAAAAATAAAGTTAGGTGATGTTGCTGGAAGGGCTTTTTTCCGACTACTTCGGTTTTCCCGCGGTATTATAAACCCACCAATATCTCATACACATTCATTCATCTATCACCAACAGCATATATCCTTAGCGAGTGACAGCGTCGTTGTACAACACACGTGTAACTTATACTACTGCATCGTTACCATGTATGGATTGCAAATGTCATCAGTCACAAAACCAACAATATTTCACACCGAAATAAGACGAAAGACACAAATTTGATTCGGCCAAACCTATTTTGGTTACATTGTTTTTCTTTCTTTGACTGCTTGAACACACGTAACTCTTCCCGTCGGTTATGTTTGCGAGCTCTGAGTGTATGCCCGCCTGCATCTGAATTCAACTACAAACATCAAAATTATAGGTAATGACTGATCGCGTTTCCTGACGTTCGGCTTGAGATCCATGATCCAGAGCAGCCTTCGGTATTGGTCCTGTGACATGAGGACAACGTCAGCGTCTTTGAAAGTAGTGTTTTCGTTTTTATATAGCGACATGATGTAAAAAATACGCCAATTTATTGCGGCATTTTTATGAATATTTGAAGCAACATGCCGCTACGCGAAATATTCTTGAAGCAAATATGTTAACTGAAATGTAACACTGTATTACGTTGCAGTCAGTTAAAGCTTTATGAGTGTAATGTAACACTGTATTATGTTGCAGTCAGTTAAAGCTTTATGAGTGTAATGTAACACTGTATTACGTTGCAGTCAGTTAAAGCTTTATGAGTGTAATGTAACACTGTATTATGTTGCAGTCAGTTAAAGCTTTATAATAGTTATATGCAAATATATAATGCTTTAGGTTTCGGTACGTCAGGAGTGTGTGCGAAGACACTGTTTTAGCAATACTAAGAAAAAATACATATTCACTTGAAAGACTGCAGTTTAAAAAATAAAAGGTCAATATGTACGTATATTTAAGTTCCAATATTATGTATAATAACTCCGTATTCAAGAAGACACTTATGTACAGTATTCTTTTTATAGTATTTTGATCCTATGCAAACTCTTAATGTCAAGTAGGTACACAACTGGTGTAATATATCTGACACAAGAAACTTTGTAGAATCAAAACTCCATGATCCCATCTTTTGCACAAGTTTGTAGGGACGCCCATTTTTTAAACATAGTATTTAATGCAAATTATTAGCACTTAAACGGATGTTAACTTTTAACCTTATAGCTTTTGAGACACAGCCTCTTTTTATCAGCATTATGAGTCGTTTATTTTGTTTATGGCATACAGCCCCTAGTAGGCCACGGCCTCCTCAATGTCGAGGCTTCACGATCACACTCAGACACACCACACTCGGTAGGACTCCTCTGGACGAGTGATCAGTCACACGCAGAGACTTCTATCTGACAACATACAACACTCAAAAGAGACAGACATTCATGCCCCGCCGGGATTTTTTTTTTGTGCCTGTCCGGGGTTTTTCCCCTTTGATCCATTTTTGTACTGTTTAAATCCTTTCGTCCTTCATGTCACTTTACGTTCCATATTACCGTCCTTACAACAAACACAACACAAACATCCATGCCCCCGGTGGGTTTTTTTTTTTTTTTTTTAACTGAGTTTTATTGTCCGTATTCTCTCTATACAGTTAACATGCTGAGTTACATTCCAACCACCTCCTTTCCCTCCTTCACAAACTTATTAGCTCATTTCATTTCATTGGCATGTTTCTGACCGTCGCTTCTTCGACTTCCTCCTGGGTCTCTCGCCTTTCATCCGCCCTTACCACCTTTTTCTCCCCATCTCTTGTCGGCTATCCTAATGACGTGTTTGTCATCTGTTGTGTTTCTTCCTGCTCCTGCTCCCTACTCACCGTGAGTCACTGGAAACAGGTCTGTCTTCTCCTCATTGTCACTGTTCCTCTCCACACTCCCACTGGCTATCAGTCTATGATGATATCTAAATAGTTACCACAAAGTAGTCTCCGTCTATGCCACTTCTGTATCTTCCATCTAGCTCGTCTGATGTATACGATATATCCTTGACGTTTCAACGGCGGACGTTCCGTGAGCGTGTAGTGTACCATGTGGCCTAACATCCAGATTATAGCATTGTGCCGTTGCGGCGGCCAAATATGCATCTCCGGAAGGAAGGGCCACGTGTTGGGTATGTGCCTATCATCCATCCGTAGTATGGCAGCTATCCGTGCTCGCGTCCAGCTCCATATTTCATCCGATCCTACACATGCTGTGATTCTATGCTCGATAGTAACCGTTTGCTGGCACCCTGGGCACGTCGGCATGTCCCTTAATCCGATTTTATGCAACCTTTCGTTTGTGGGAATTATGTCATGTACCGCTCTGTACCATGTCCCTCGTATACTTGTTAGAAGATGTTTTCCACTTATATTCAGCCATATTTGTCCCCATCTCAGCCCAGGATATTTTCTTTGTATCCTCGGTATTATCGGTGTCGTGTCTCCCCTCGCATATCTTAAGTATATGTTGTATATCTTTCTTTTCGTTGTCTTGGTGATTTCTTCCTCCATGATTTTGCTTATGTAGGCTCGCCCTTGGAGATATTCTCGTAAGTATTCCGCCTCCATCGTCAATACGCATCTGTTAGGGGGATTTCCTCTCTGCATTTGGTTTTTCCATCTTTCCAGCCATTCCGCTGTTATGGTGTCCTTTTTCCTGAATTGCAACTCGAGACGCGCCACGTATAGTGTCATGCATTTAGCCTGTACATTCGTGTGCACTAGTCCTCCTTTCGTGCGCACACTTTGGAGTGTGGAAGTTGCTACCTTAAAGATTTCCCCATTCCATATGAACCACCATGCCGCCATCGCAATTTGTCGGGCCTGTTCCATTGGTATTGGCAGTATTTGTGCGCAGTACCATATTTTTGACAGTAGATATGCCTGCGTTATGAATATTCTCTGATGCAGGTTTAAGTCACGCCACCGCATCTCCTGCGCCCTGCCCCTGACAGCGTTCGACAGGCGCGTCCACGTTCTGTCTATTGTGTCTCCGATGTTGTCCCGTACATTTACTCCTAGGATCACCACCTCTTGTACATATGGCACGTCAAGTTCCATGTCGTCCTTCCTCCATTTTCCTATTGCCAGTGTCTTCGATTTCCGGTAATCGAGTCTCGCCCCTGTCGCACTCTCATATGTCATTATGTCCTCCTTCAAACGGGTGCAGTCCTCTCTCTTCGTCATAATGACGGTCACGTCATCCGCATATGCTATGCTTGTGACTTTTGGGTTGTGAGGTCCTATTGTTATTCCGTTAAGGTTATCCGAAATGAGCACCAACAGCGGATTCAGCGCCATTGCATATAGAATCATGCTTAAAGGACATCCCTGTCTCACCGAGCTCTGTATTGGGATTAAGTCTGAAAAAAATCCGTTTATCATCAGCCTTGATTCTGCCTCTGTATATAGGGACTCCAACACATTTGTGAATTTGGTACCTATCCCATGCGCTAGTAAAACTTCCTTTAAGTACTTGTGCTCTATCCTGTCAAACGCAGATGCAAAATCTAATGCTAGTAGACACAATCCGTTCTGTCTCGTCTGTCCATATGCCACTACGTCCCGTATGCACGCTATCGCGTCAAGTATGGAAGTTCCCGGCACCGCGCAATGCTGACTTTTGTGCAGTAGTTCCGGTGTTGTTCTACTCAGTCGTGTTGCCAATATTCGCGCGTAAATTTTATAGTCGGCATTCAGGAGCGTGATCTGTCTGTAGTCTGTGATCTTTTCCGGCTTTTTTGTCTTCGGTACACATACTATTATTCCCTTGGCTTGTTCTTTGGTGATGTATTCTTCACGGAACATGTCATTGAACACCTCTACCATTTCCGTCTTGATGATGTCCCATCCCCACCGGTAGAACTCGATGGGGATGCCATCCGTGCCTGGTGCTTTTCTCGTTGCACCTTTCATAATAGCCTGTCGTACTTCCTCCTCTGTTATCCTATTCTCCAGATGCCATTTTTGCGTTTGCGTCACTTTTGTCTGAACTCTTTCACATAGTCTCTCCACACCTTTCTTATCGCACAAAGTGGCCTTGAATCCTTCTTTTACTTTCTCTGTCATCGTCCTCATTATCTCCTCATGCGTGTCGAGCTTTCTACCTCCCTCGTCTGTTATTTGTTGTATCATCCTCCCTTGTCGTTTCCTCCTCGCCTTACATAAGTAATATAACGTTGCTCTTTCGTTTTGTATCGGGCCTTGATTCTGCGCTTCCAAAATGATCCTTTGTGTTTTATCCTTTGCAGGTCCATTAGTTTGTCCTTGAAATATTTGAGTCTGGTTGTTATATTTTGGTCCCTCTGTTTCTCACGTATCAGATCATAAATGCACTGGTAGTAGAAATTCTCCATTTGTCTCCTCTCTGCCGCTTGCGTCCGTCCTTCCTGTTTGAAAAATTGTTGTGTCCGGGTTTTTGCAAATTTGTCCCACCATTCCAATTTGTTCCGGTAATGTGGAATCCTCACCTTCCAGTCTTCCCAGCCACGTCTATATTTGCTACGCGTCTCCTCCTGCAGTAGCATGGTGTTTAGTTTCCATCTTCCCTTTCCATGAGGGTGGTTCTGTGCGTTCAGTGTGAGTCGTACTAATACCGCATTGTGGTCGGTAAACGCTGCTACTCGTGTTTCTGCACTCGTTTTGCATGCCATCAGAGCTTTGGACAGGTATATTCTATCAATCCGAGAAGCTCCCGAATTCGTATAATGCGTGTATATCTGCCTTTCCCCCATTCCACTCCACGTGTCTTCCGCAGCAAATTCCCTCACGAACCTCTCTAGCCCTTTACTTATTTGCGCCTCTCCTGTGCAATCTGTCCTTGACAATACACAATTAAAATCGCCTCCAAATATGTACCGCTCCGGCATTGCTCTAAATAAATACGGTACCTCAGTGTGGTAAACCTCCTCCCTTTCTTTCTTACGAGCGGCCCCTGAAGACGCATATATATTTACTATGTATGTTTGACCTAACAACCCTGCTATGCCCCGTCCCGATGGTAGCTTGTCTGTTATGCTGAAATTTAGCTGTTGTCTTATCAGTATGGCCGTTCCTCTTCCCTCCGTGCCGATGTTAACGTAAGCAGTGTAACCCACGCAAGCTGTAAATTCCTCATGTGTAACCTCTTGTAGTAGCATTATGTCCACATCGTTTAGTCTGCAATATTCATGTAGCATCCTCATTTTCGTCCATGATGACATCCCTGCAATGTTCAGTGTCACTAATGTATAAGTTCTACTCATCACATGGTGTTCCCCGTCCCATACGGATCATCTTCCACTATTTTCCCTCTCACCCCACTCCGGCTCCTTCGCACGCTGCTCAGTCGTTGTTCCTCAGTTCTCGGTTTTTTTGTTGGTCCGCAATCCCTGTGTCAGCTTACCTTCCTCCATGTCCTGATTGTCTAACGGGGGAAACTCCTCCCGTTTTGTCGTGCTGTTCGCATGCTCTTGTGCTAGTCCTCCTGTTTTCACGTTGATATTTGTTCCTTCCCTACGTCCTGTTACCGATCTTTTCGTCGTTCCTAGTACGTTCCCGTGCTTTCCTTTCTCTTCCTTAATTTTACCTCTTTTCACTATGTCTTCATTCGTGTTTTCCTCTACATCCATTTTTTCTTGCACTTCCGTCTCTTCGCTCAGCGTTGTTGGTTCCGTACCATCCGTGCCCTCTTTTGTATTCCCTCCCATGACGTCATTCTCATGTTTCTCGTTCTGCCCTTTCCTGTCCATCTCATCTGCCCTCCCACTCTCCCTGCATTCCGTGTCTGTCCCTGCTCCATTCGTCAATCTCATTCCATTCGTCCTATCCGGTTTTGCCTGTGATCTACCTTCTTCCATGTCTATGAGTGTGGCCCATGCTGTGTGCTTGTTTACATTCTCTCGTCGCTCCGTTCTCTGTCGCACCGGGCACTGTTGTATCAAATGCCCCGACTCGTTACATGCATAGCAGGTCATAGGTTGCCCCTCATATGTGATTAGTGCCCTATGACCCCCTATCATCATATGCGAGGGGATATGTTTTTTCATGTCGATTTGTACCAGTAATACTCCACTACATACTTTGTAGTGGTATGCTTTGGACCACATCTCTTCGCGAATGTCGCCGACCTTTCCATATGGTTCCATTGCTCGGTTAATTACCGCTCTCGGCAATTCTGGTGGCACGTTTGCTATCCGTATCCTTCTTCCACCTAGCCCTGCCATCTCAATTTTGACTTGGGACATTATCCCCTCCTTATGTGCATAGGTCAGGGTCCCCTGTGTTCTTGTTATTATCTCCTCCAGTACCTCTGCATGGATTACCTTAAGGAAAACCTGCCGTTTTATTCCATCAATTTGTATCATTCTTACCTCTGTTTCTGGAATCGCCAATTTTTCAAATATCCAGTCATGGATGTCCAATGCTGAGATCCTCGGGCTGTCACGTTCAAAAGAACACACCAATGTATTCTTTCTTTCGCACATTTTTTCCCTGTTTTATGACCACTTAGACAAACTAACGTACTGATCCTCACCACTACACTACACTTCTCTCCTCACTCGTCTTTCCGCGCACCTCTATACCACTACTCGCTTCCCAAGCGTCCGTTCACCTCGGAGCACTGAGAAACGCCGGTGGGATTCGAACCCACAATCCTAGTAAGCGAGCGGCCGCAGACCCACGCCTTAGACCGCACGGCCACTGGGATCGGCTACGAACCCACAATCCCAGCAAGCGAGCGGCCGCAGACCCAAGCCAAGACCGCGCGGCCGCTGTGATCGGCAATCAGTCATTTATTCCATTGTTAATAAGTAACTTTGCACGCACCTGTTAATGGCGCGGCCGCACCGAAAGGCGTAGCATTATATTTTTATATTATACTAATAAAGTTTTATTTGACTGAAGCATATATTACGGCAAAAACGACACACAACACGGCGCACAAATAAATAGTTTCAAGTAATAAAAGAAACGTTATTCGAAATAAGATTTTCAAACGGATATGTTGTTAAGTAACCAAGCCTACTGTAGGCTTTTTATGAGCAAGTTTACAGTTTATACTCTAATAATTCGGAAGCCAAGTTCAACTATAGCATGGCTGAATGTTTTCATTACTTTGATCTTTATATGCAACCATCCGAGACAGGTTATAATATGGATAGAGAAAAGCACTTTGACATTTCAAACCCTATTTGAGTCAATTACCACTGCACATTCTCTTTGTGTTTTGATAGTATTGTTTTCGTTTTCAGATATTTGAATGCTATTTTATGCAAATTTAATTCACCGTACCAAGTGTACAGTGTCAACATTAAAATCGAAGACCTTAAAACGTAAAATTTCGCCGATAAATCTGTGCACATTCCCCGAGTGTGTAGCCACTAAACCAACAATCCAAAGCAGTAATGATTACAATAAAGTTCAGTTGAAGAACTCGATATAAAAGGCCTAACCAATATGGATGGTGTAAATAATCAAGGTATCAACGACCAAACAGAAAGAGCCACAACAACAGTTAGATTTTGGCCCTTATCGGTTACAATTACAGAATTCCCTGCCTTCTTTCTGTCAGACGTCTGTAACTTTACCGCTGAGTTTGTATCAAACGAAAAAATCAGTTTCCGTTTTCAGGCACTCAGGTCATATCTCTTCATAGGTTCAAAGTATTTTGTTTAAAGTACTAGAAATATTTCCGGATTTTTTTACGCATTTTCCCCAGTGTTATAGTCATTTCTATTGATAATAATTTATACTCTTCTATTTCTAATTTATTAGCAGTAAAGGTTCAAAATTCGTTTTTCACGTGTTCTTGTCCAGTGCCGTAGCCATTTATTTTGGTATATTTTTGTTCTTTTACTAGAGCAGTTTCAGGGCGTGGCATTGTCATTCTTTACCTTTGTTCTAGCCACTTATTTCGGCTTGCTATTTCATTTACAATAAAGAAAATGTTAGGGATCCGGCTTTCTGGCATTATTTCCGAATTTCTGTCTATTTATTTTAACATTTTTTTTTACTTTTTTATCCTAATTATGTCCACTTCTTCTGTAATACTGTCATTCTGCTCTTGAACCGTCAGTCTACATCCATCGACCACTCCGATAAAAAAGCCTTTCTGTTGTGACCATTCTACTCTTTTTTCTTTCATGCCTCACATTCAAATCTATAATAAATACAGACACAAATGCATCTATTTTTTTTTCTGTGGTGCAAGAGCCCACCTCGGGCCTAAGCCGCCTCATTCTTGAGATTTCTTCATCACACACAATTAGACACACCAAACCCATAAGGACTTCCCTGAACGAGTGATCAGCTTCTACCAGAGGCCATTACCTATACAATACAACAAACGTAATGGACGAACATCCATGCCCTCAGTGGGATTCGAACCGCAATTCCATCAATCGAGTAGCCGCAGACCGAAGCCTACGGCCACCGCGATCGGCTAAATGTACCTATTAGATTCAAATGAAAAACAACTGTAGGAAGTCCTGGTTTTAACGACTTTTACGGATCTTATTTATTAAAGAGAAGTCAGTTTCAGTTCTGAATATGACCACTATAGTTATTCTACTGAAAAACGATTGATGTGTAAAAATATAATTAAATAAAATGTATAATTATGTGTGTTTTTGCATAGGGTTACGGCAACTTTCACTCATTTTGTACATATAAATATCTGGTTCCTACTTCACAGAGAAGAGAGTGTGCCTACGTTAGAAAAGCCATTCAGTGATGTACGTATTGACAAATAATGGATGTCCATTAGAAGAATCATACAAAGCATACAGATACATTCTGTCGGAAAATTCAGAGTTTTAGTGTTGTATCTAGTGGTACAAATTATAACCACTAGGCTTGAAATGTTTAATGATACCTCGAGCAATTTTTGCTGATATAGTTATTGTACGTCTGCTTGTATCCCCCTCCCCCCACTTTCATAGGTAATGTTTCTCGTTCTCATATTCGTCTCACATATTGCATGATTTCAGGCTTCAGCCGCGGTTTAAGTGAGGTCTTCGCTCTTCTGGGATGTTACGCAGAGTAGAGTGGTAGTTAGTAACTAACTAACCAACTAACTACCAATCAACGCTGCGTAACATCCCAGAAGAGCGAAGACTTCATACAAAATCTTTCTTGGGAAACGTAGAAGGAATATTTCAGGTGCGGGGAAGTAGATGGTTTAAATATTAGTAAAATAATTTGTAAAGAAATGTGAAGAAATGAGCCGATTTCACCCACCTGGTATGGAATCCAGTCACATATTTTTGCGAAGAGTGTAATGGAGATTTGGGTTCTTATTGTCAGTGGATTCGGTCAGTGAATCACTACACAAAATACTAGAATATCTGAATTGTTTCCTTCTTGCTCACCACCCACATTCAGGCTTTGCTGCCACGCTGTTCATACGACCTACTTAATGGTCTCCACTTCTGGCGGTTGGTTGCCATAAACCTGGCTGTACTGACAGAGCGCAGTTATTACAGTTTTTATTTCAGAATTTTTGTTACCTTCCCACGTTCTAACGCCAGAATAACAATGTCAAGTTGATACATAAGTACATCCAAGAAAATGTTATTACAGTGTCATCTAAGTCAAAAACTATTCTTGCTCTTATATTCACGAGAAAAGGATACTGAACTTATTAATATGTTGTGATTTTATGGATTACAAATCGCGAAGGTTATGTGTTTCATAAAGTCCTACGTTTGTGTTTTTGTTCTTCTCTGTGCCGAAAAAGAAACAGAGGAGTGCTGACGTTTCAATTGCGAAGGACCAGTTTGCTTGCAGTTCCATAATTTTGCAAATGCAACCTAAACCGAAATAGTAAAACATACGTCTTATATATCGTGTGGTTTTGTTGTGTTACGGTAAAATGCAATATCATGCTGGGCTCATGGGTAGGGAGTGATAAGCCGTGAACACATGACCAAGCACAACTACACGTCTCAGCATTCGCGGCTATTCGTGCTCACGTCTGAGCAACACAATTCACTGCATAACTCGCCTAATGATTCGCCGATTGTTTTGCCACCACGCCAGTAATTAGCCCCGTCGTCCGCATAGCTGGTGAACGCGAAGAACATCAGAATATCTGAAATTGTTCTAGCCACAGCTTTCATTATCATGTACGAGTTAGTTGAAAGGAAGAAATGTAGACGAAAAAGAGGAGAAAGAGAACTAATTAACACCAAACAACAGTTAATTTTTAGACACGTTCTCAAAATTGCGAAAAGTGAATAATAGCTTCGTCTTGTCTGTCTGTCTGTTAGTCCATCCGTCTTTCCATCCGTCCGCATGGAACAACTCGGCTCCTAACGAAAGGATTTTCACGAAATTTGCTATTTGAGTGTTTTTCTAAAATCTGTCGAGAAAATTCAAGTTTCATTAAAATCTGATAAGAATAACGAGCACTTTACATGAAGAACTATGTACATTTATGACAGTATCTCGCTCAATTCTTCTTAGAGTGAGAGATGTTTCAGACGAACGTTGTAGAGAAAATCAGAATACGTGTTTCATGTTCAATAACATTTTCCCGAAAATCGTGCCGTTTATGAGATAATATGGAAAAATGTGTTAAAGCCAGAGAAGCCACATGACAATATAACACAGCGCATGCGCTTTGCGTGCTGGATAACTAAGGCTACAGACACACTCAGAATATGTAATACTTATTGCTCTTCTACGGCAACAATATTTTCGCGAAAGCGCTTCTTTGTTACTCCTGCTATTTCAGAATTCATCACAGTACCAATATTACAGGTGCCAAAATTATTACGAATTTTGGATAGCCCTTTAAAACACTTACCCTTTCTACAGACTTCCTAAACATCAGGTAACTGATATAAACCCCATTACTGTAGAACAGACGTACAAGAAACATGAAAACAGGTGTAACGAGAGTAAGATATTCAGTCACTACCAGTTGCAACAAAGGATAAGGAAGGACGTCACGATCTAGTTTAAGTACTATCCCAGTATGAGTCTGGACCGACGGAATAAAACCACGATATATTTCGATCAAGTTTGTCAATATCAGGGAGGAGTTTCGAACACAAGGCATCCCTTGTGTGAAGTAGATTTCCAAAACATCCTACGGCTACGTTCGGTTTTAGTTGATGTAGTAGACGGTTCTTCACAAAACGTGAAACATTTATGTCCTCTGATGAGCAAATGAGATGCACGGGTGTTTGTGTTATGTTTGGTGTAGCTCCAAGCGTCCAGCGCAGGACTGGATGGAAATGGGTCAACAACTGGAAGCTCTCTGAGAAGTTAAACAGCCATCAAGAAGTACTGTTTACAAGACCGGACTAATAACGAGTACATATTTAACAATACTTCAACAGCCCGCTCGCTATGAACCCTCCTTGTCATGTGGGTCATCAAGATCTGGAAAAGGGCTCGCCAGACTCCATGTGCGTAGAAACACTGCGTACACAGAACTGTCAATAAGGTTGGTTCCCTGCCAGATAATCTTTCGCCTTGTGTAAAAGAATGACAGCATTAAATCTTTACCCTTACAGCATCAGAGTAGCCAATTACTTGATTATAGTTTATACCACTATAAAGCTTGGTCTTTCATCCCCAGCAAAGAACACGGAGTGAGGGCATTTGAGAAAAAGGTGATAAGATGAATACATGGAAGCAATTAAAATCTCCCTGAAGCAAAGTCCGTTTCCATAAGCTGATAGTTGCTCAGGTTGTCAAGAAATTTCTTCTACATTTCACACGATCCCGCAACTTGTTCCTCTTCTGAACGAGATGAATTCAGTCCACACCCTCCCAACTTATCTCTGTAAAACACAGTTCAGTATTATCCTACCATCTTCTTTTACGTTTTCCAAATGGTCTCTTTCCCGCGGGCTTTTATATCAACATTATACGTGCTTTATGTATGTTCCTTCCCATTAAATTTACACCATGAGGACAGACCAAAAGCTGATATTTTCCAAAAAATTTTAATTCTTCTTGGTATTCTTAGGCCTGCCAAAAGGCACATACTAAAGCAAGATGGAAAAGAAAGAATCTTAAAGCATCTCCTCGTTTCAAACTACTCTGAAAATGAAATGCATCAGGCTCGTGTTTAACTATCCCGATGTTAGGTTTCATTTGAGTACTTTTAATTATCGTAACAAATTTAATGGTACGTCTACGCAAAACTGGCTGAGAATACAGAAAAATGCTCCGCTCGTAACAGAATGGAAGGCTTCCTTGAAGTCTATAAATAGCAGGTCTGAAGTCCCACTGTGTCGCCATGTTTCTTTAGGACAGACATCCCGTTGTGATGAAGATGCACAGAGTAAAGGGGTGAATGCCGTCAGTCACAACTAAGTTTTCTGTTATAGTATTATATAACTTTAATGCGACATGTTTCGGCTTCAGTACAAAAAGCCATCATCAGGCGAAATTAGAGTAACAAAGAAACAATTAGCATGTAAATTACATTAAATCATTGACATGTCGGTGTAGCCTACATAATTGAGATCTCAGCTTTTTTCGTAAGATAAGATAAAACGAATTCATTAAACGTTTTGAGCAGATACATGTTCCGTGGGTTCTAAAATTGAATTGTTAAAATTTAAGTACCAGGCATTGATTTTAACTTTTAACTATTTAGTTTTAAAACCTATTTTTATTACTTTATGTGGAACATGTATCCGCTCAAAAATTTAATGAATCCGGCTTATCTTATCGTAATGTAAATTTGAGATCTCAACTATACATACCGACATGAAAAATAATTAAATGTAATTTACATGCTAATTTTTTTTTGTACTCTAATTTCGCCTGGTGATGGCTTTTGGTACTTAAGCCGAAACATCTCGCATTAAAGTTATATAACAATGTGACATGAAACTTGGTTGTGACTGATGGCTTCTACCCCTTTACTCTGTGTCTCCATGTTTCACCGTTCTCTAACACAGCTGATCAGTTGCTGGTCTGTGAATTCGACGTCAGCACTAAAGAAACCCCACGTAATTTCGTACCTGTATATACAGAGTCGACTTTGAGAGAAGAATTTTTTGTAAGATTTTGTGTGTAAACCGTACATCTGTGTACTTTCTAGAGTTCAATTATCTTTCTTGTAAATAGGTAACCGTGTAAAACGAACAGACTGCCTCCGCGTCTGAGGCAAAGTCTGTATGTTACTGGACCATGTAACGTGATGTTTCATCTTCTGTTTGCATCAGTTCTTCCAGAATTTGATCAGTACCTGGAAATACATGCCGCTTCACTTCTCAGAAGCAGTCCCAAACTCTGAGACATAACGAGCAGATGTAGCTACATATTTTTTTGCTACTAAAATCCATGTGGAGTACACGGTGGCGCAGTTGCTTGAGGCACCGCGCTACAAGCCGGAAGGTCGCGGGTTCAATTCCCGATGGGGTTATGGAGATTTTTCACTGACTTTGTACTTCCGGCCCCACTATGGCCCTGGGATCAACTCAGCTACTAATATAAATGAGTACCAGGGATATCTCCTGGGGGGTAAAGGCGGCCGGTGCGTAGGGTTCATAAACTTAGCACCCTCATGTGCCGATTGTCTAGAAATTCTGGGAGCCTCAACCTTCTGTCTAGGCTTGTAATGGGATAGCTTTAGTTTTCATTAAAATCGATGTCAATTCTCCTGGGATATGACACCATAAGCTTTATTTCCCGCTTCAGATTAGAATACTAACCTGAAAGAAAGGCAGTTTGTTCCTCTGAAACATTCGTACCTACATCGTTCAACACTTTTAGCGTCGAAACCGTAGGCTACTCTCACAAACACACCTGTATATACCATCATAATGAATGCAGTAATTCTTGGTTTACTATATACTCGTAAATTTGGACCACTATAACTGCTCGTAAGACAAAAACTCTTAAAACGAAAATTGATTACTTATTACTTCCACATTATAAAGTTTATTTGTTTTCAAAGGTCAAATATTTCTTCTCGAACATACTAAGTTGACATTAATAATAATGACAACAATTTTCATTAAATGTATTTAAATACCATTCCTCGCCATTAGCGTAGAAATATGCATAAACAAGAGTTACATAAATAAATTTGCATGAAAAATGCATAAGATATAGGTACAGACCTTAAATATGATACACAAATATTCTGAAGATTTAATCGGCGCAAAGATTAATACGGATAAAAGAGATCTTCACAATAAAGCTACGAAAAGAATGAGAGAGGCTACGACGTTGTTGCTTCTGCTCAGACCGCTCGGGGATGCTGTGAAGTTCTACACGTTCGAGAAGATCTGACAACCGACGACAGCCGAGAAGAGGCTCCGGGAACAATAGATTTGCGAGAGGAAGTAGTTCGTACAGGCGGAAATTGGCTCGCAAGTTAAAAAATGTGTTAATTTGCGATAAGGCGCAAACCGATCGCTCTTATACCGGCGAATTATTGTACTTTATAAGACAGCTACTTTTGCTTCCGTCACACATGGCTTTAACTTGGATGACCTGTTGTAAATTATCCTCAATCAGCGTCCTTCCTCCTTACGGCTGTCTGAACTTCTATTATAACTTTTTAAGGTTCGACGGTTAAAATGGTTGTTACATCAACATTTATGCCTTGAATGATCGGTGGATTTGGAATTATTTCTCCTACTTGTATTGATATCAGAACAAACAACGATTATTTCCGCGTATCTCGCCGGTTTTTGTAAGCAAGTGCGTTTACTGCGCAGTCGGAACTGAATGTTTATATACAATGTAGGTTTGTTTTAGTCTTAAAGGGTCGTATAAGGATCAGGCGGTTATTCGCCGGCCTGTCAACTGGAAGATCCGGCTTCGGTCCCAGGTCAGTCCATGTGAGATTTGTGTGGAAAAAGTGGCAAGAAGACACGATTTTCTCCGATTACTTCGGATTCCCACTGTCAGTATCATTCCATAAATGCTCCACACTCATCTTCATTCACATATTGCTCTTACCAGAAGGACAAACAACGAAGCCTGGGAACCTTTCAAAAAGCACCACTTTTTCGGAAGCCGGAAGCATTGTTTAGAAAAGTACTTTAGTCTTTAAAGATTTAACAGACATCCTTTCCTACCCTACACGATGCTGCACTAAGCGGTGTCACTTGGCAGACCGGAGGATCATTCAATTTACGTGCCATCGCATACGAGATAGTTAACACATTAAACCGCAAGGTTGATGTAACTTTGTTAAATATTCATCCCTGTGGTCTCGGCATGCGAAGTCTTTAAGCAAAAAGGTGTGATGTTGTCCTCTTTGTTGTTGCATTCAGTGACAGAAAATCACTATATCTTTGAGCACTTTCACGTATAACGTTTAATTCTGGGAAGAATTGATTCCGTGAAATTTCATTGAAACGTTGTAATGTAAGACCGAACCTATAACTAACTAATAAACATTTTAGATACAAATGCTATTCATCTTTTCATAAGTACGCACTCCGAGTAATTTAAGTATAATATTTGCATATTAAAATAATTTAGTCCTCGCAGTTTCATTCAAATATTGTGACATGCATATATGGAACATATAACTAACTATTCAGTGTTCAATCTAGATGTACCGTTAAATTCTATTCTCTTTTCATAAGTATGGATTCCGACTAATTGAAGCAGGCCTGTAATATTTACGTCTTAAAATAATTTACTTCGTGCAGTTTCATTCAACTCTTGCAATATGTACCTGTATTTAACCTGTAACTAATTAATAATTATTTACTTTAGATAAGAATTATGTTCATCGTTCCATAAGTACGGATTCCAACTCAAATTTAATTTTGTGATACCCAACCTCACTGACTTACATTGTCTCCATACTTGTAACTTTATACGTGTGAAACAATTTTTCCATAGAGAACTTGTAGGTTCCCGCAAACAACTTAATATTCCTATATTCCTGTATTTCTTATATTCCTAACTCTTGTAGCTCAAAGACAAGCCTAGTTTTGTGCCCCGTCATTTCGTTGTTTAATTCATAAAAGTATCACAAATGGAGTCCGATAATTCTCGAACATCTATTTCCAACAAAAACTGTTGTGTCTACATTACATAGCGTTGATGTTGCCGTGACGTCAGAAATTCGCACTACGACCTGTCGTTATTGATAGTACGAAACTAGATATTGCGAAAATGAAGGATATCTCTTTCTATGGCAACTCGTGTCCCTCGTTCGTGGAACATAACCGTGGTTAATAGATACAGTGTCGAAAGGCAGACGTAACTTCAGTGTAATTAGGCCGATCGTTTCGGCGTTTGTGTTACATCCATAACCAAGCTTGATGTAAGTTACGCGCCCTCGTGTGTGCAACCTCATATGGCTCCAGATTCACGAGTTGAAACACAAAGGTTTATTTTTACGGCCATATAATTGGAAAGTCTACATTGATTTTTCGCGCCCTTCATATCTCCCACCCCTACCCCATTTTATACAGTCAGTTATTTTTTAAATCCCATTGCCATATTTAATTTTAAGACGTCGCATTGAATTTTGATGTTACTCTGACCTTACGACTCTATGGAATGTCGTCGTGATAGTCGAGGTCGAAGAAGAGGATTACTCTTACCCTGAAGATGGAGGCAGCAAGTCCCTCCGAAACGTCGGTAACTACAAGCCAATCGACATGGCTTCACATTACAAAAAACTTGAATGTTGAAATCACAAGTCTTCTTCTTCTTCTTGTAGATAGGCTTTCAGCCTGTTCCTAACCAGTTTCCAAGGCTTGACGCCATCTTTTCTTCGGTCTTCCAATGTTTCTCTTGCTGTTTGGTGCTTTATCGCTGGCTCTTTTTACTACTCTTGTGCTTGCCTTTCTGGATATATGGTCATTCCATTCCATCCATCTTCCAAGGATCCATTCATTGATGGGTGGGTTATTACACAGTTGTCTGAGGTGTTCATTCCGCACTCTGTCGTTCAATCTACTTCTTGTGATTCTCCTTAACGTTGTCACTTCAGCAGTTTCCAAAGCTTTATTTGAGTAGTTAGTGTCAGGCCTTGCCTCTGCAGCATAAACCAAAATTGGCCTGACCACAGTTTTATAAATTATAGATTTTGTTTCTCTAGAGATGTATTTGTTGTTCCATACTGTATCATTTAAACATCCTGAAATTCTATTGTCTTTGTTTATCTGACCTTTAACTTCGTCTTCCACCAGTCCTTGACTTGTTATATCTACGCCTAGGTATTTTATTTTTAAGACTTGTTCTATTATTTGATCATCATTCACCAACTTACATCTAAGGGAATTTTAGCAATTGTCATTGATTTTGTTTTTTCATTAGCAGTTTTCATATTGAAAGATTTTTGCAACTTTATTAAAATTAAATAACATTTTTTGGGGATCATCTTCTTTGTCAGAAAGCAGGACAGCATCGTCAGCATAGCTTATAATTTTGATCTCGCCATCGCCTATTTTAAAACCGTTATTATTAGACGCACTCTTTATTATGATGTTGAAAAGAAGGGGCTTAGCAAGTCACCCTGCCTGATTCCTCGATTCACTGGGAAGGGGCGACTTCTTTCTCCGCGGTCTTTTATCATGGCCAGATCACAATTGTTCGAACTAAATGCTCAGAAATTTATTTTGACCCAAGCAGGGTGACGTGGGCAATGTAGCATAGACATTTTATGATTTGCACAGGTCATGTGGTGGGTCTGTTGTTAGGAGGCTACAATAGGCACTGTGAATGGAAACACTGAGTATGCATACGGACTTTTGGTGTGGAATCCCGCTTGGACGAGTGAAAAAGGAGCCGGGAGAAGAGAACGAGGTTGGATATACAGGCTATGAGGACAAGACATGGATGGAACTGGCTCACATTCACGCACATTGGAATACTTTGATTACACTTTGATATTATCGGCTTCGAACTTTCGATTTAAACTACCAGATTTGGTTGTTTGTGAAGCGAGTCTCTTATCAGTTCTGAATGTCCCGACTTGTAATCTGTTATCTGTGTGTTTGGTAAAACGTTGCGAAAGTCAGTGTGCCTCCTAACCCAAGATGGCGAAAGAAGACGCAAATAGATTTTCTCAGGATATAGCCTGTTGATTAATGAACGATTACCTTCCCTATCGCGCTGTTTTTTTTTTCCTGTAGTCATCATTTGTTTCGCTGAGAAAGAGAGGGCGGCGTTACATTGTCGGAAATTGACATTCTGTTGCGCAGTAAATGGCAGGGTACGGTGCTTACGTCAGCCGCTGTCTGCAGCCAGCGGAAATGAAATCACATTCGAAGTAAACAAAATTAGTGTCGTGCGCTAGAACATCATGACGGCAGTTTGCACATGGATTATATCGAATTGGTTATCGTAGCGGTGACGTGTATCAGAAATGTTCTTTTAACTGCTTTCAGGTGTAATAAAATAAACTAGGGTAATGGGGTAACTACCACGCTCTGTAATTGAATTGAAACCGGTATTGGGTCATACACATATATCAAAACATTACCACGTCGCTTATGGTGCGTTTAATTAAAAAAGAAGTGGTGTGCTGCATGGCTAATTCATTCACATTATTTGGCTCGTTTAATGACCTATGCCGATCTCTCTGGTGCAGCGGCAAAGCTGTAGATGTCTCTTCGGTATACCACGTAAATCTGTTTGCCGATCCCAGTGGCTGCACAGTGTAAGGCGTGGATCTGCCGTTCGCTTGCTGGGATTGCGGGTTCGAATCCCGCCGGGGGCATGGATATCTGTCTCTTGTGAGTGTTGTGTGTTGTCAGGTAGAGGCGTCTGCGACGAGCTGATCACTCGTCCAGGGGATTCCTACCGAGTGTGGTGTGTCCGAGTGTGATCGTGAAGCTTCGATAATGAAGATGCCCTGGTCCACTAGGGGCTGTTGGGCCATTGGATAATAAAATCTGTTTGGAACATCGAATTTTACCGGCTGTAATGATTGATATTTTTTATTTTGCCTAGTCTTCCTTTCATTCATTCTTTATTTCTTTCTTATTCTGACCTCTTTCTACCTAATCATTGTAGGCGTAGATGGTTATTGTTGCACCTGATCACACTCAATGACACGCACACACTAGGTGGGACTCCTCTGGACGAGGGATCGGCCAGTCGCAGAGACCTCTTCCTGACAACACACAACATTCACACGAGGCAGACATCCATGCCGCAGCGGGATTCGAACCCACAATCCCAACAAGCGAACGGCCGCAGACCTACGCCTTAGACCAGCGGTCGCCAACCGGTGGTCCGCGGACCACTGATGGTCCGCGAGAAAAGTTTGGTGGTCCGTGGAGAAATTTGGACATTATTTGCAATTTTTATGTTTATTATAAGTTACTTGTTTCAAACAAGCAGCAACAAATATCACACTAATAATTTTGTTATAATTAAACAAGTGCATTTCATATTAATAAAATGGAACTTTTATGATCATTATTTTATAGATGTTTGTACCTTTTTAAAAAAAAAATTCATGTTAGTGGTCCGCGGGATTCAAAATTGTGAGTTTAGTGGCCCGTGAGGTCCGAATGGTTGGCGACCGCTGCCTTAGACGGCATGGTCACTGGCTTCAGCTTTGTCTAGTCTCTACAGGGAAATGCAAGCCTGACATGTCTGCTAGTGGTGATAACGGTGTCCTAAAAACTTGAATACCAAAGTCAGTTTTCATTATTTATAAAGGTGCGGTGATATAAATAGCGCAAAATGGAGTAATCAGAAAACCCAGAGAAGTGATTAAATTTATAAAGAGTCCGAATTGCTGTTCGAAATGACACAGTGACTGCCCGCGAGGCATCCTGTGCAAGTGCCCCACACTCGGCATTACACACCGGGTTTATAAAATGACTTCAAGAAAGGGGGCTGTCGTATCTGACGTTTCCCCTTCATATGGGATCTAATTTCTACATTCGCAGCAACTGTCTCACAGTAGTGCAATACACTTCTCCCGTAACTAGAGGACAGACACTCGTATGGCCGGACAGTCCAGTAAGTTATGAATTTCCTTCCTCTGATTTCCCGGATGCATAATTCTCTCGTGATCCCCCAGTCACACACAGTGTTTGTAACTACAACAAGAAGTTACTGTACCATGAATTCGTGCCAGATACAACGCCCTCGGCGCCAGTCTGCAGCATCATAGGATTTTAACAGCTATGTGTAGAGAAACTTCGTAACGATTCGGCATAATATGTAAATAGGCCACGATCTTTACCTGGAAAATTCTAATCTCCTCGTCGTAAAAACCCATGTGCTCTGCGGCTGGAAGAGCGTCGCAAAGTAAACTGTCAGCCAATTAATCAATTATTGAATGATTATTGGCTAAGATAATAGCTAGCAGAAACCTGGAAAACTTTCACTGCTTTGTCCTAATTATGAAAGGAAAAGTACTGCGATTGAGTGTTGGTGTGTGTGTGTGTTCACAGTGAGGAGTGGATAAAGTAATTTAAATTTGATATCTGGGAAACATAAAGGGGGTCACATCATGAAGGGAGTATAATATTAAAAAATGTAGTAATTGAATGAGTACAGGCCGAAAGGTGCAAACTGGTTTTATTGGATCGAAATATAGGCCAGTGGCGGGCTCTCGTAAGCACAGTAATGAACCCTTCGGTTCCTTGAAAGTGGGGGTTTTCTTGCCCACCTGGCAGTCTGTTTACCAAGAATGATCATGCTACGCTCCAACGTTTCTGTCACAAGGCTCTGAAGCTTGTGCGAACACCGGTCTTATCTATCCACTGAAGTGTTAAGTTACCTTAACATGTTTCATGATCAGAAAGACAGGGACTTTTCACAATGCTGTCCTGACTGTGAGCACTGATTGTTTTCATTCTTCGTAGTTTTCTGAAAAAGAGTTATTCTCTTCTTTTCTTTTAAGAAGGAAACTGGAGGCTGATTGTAGCCGATTCTTGCTGCAATTTTATGACTTCATACACTTCCCTTATCTAAAATAACAGTTACACTTTTATTTATACGTATTTGCTGCATTTTCTGAGCTATAGTTCCACTAGCTGCTAAACGATCTCGCAGCTTCTTATATACGAGTACATAGAACAAGACAGGCAATGTAAGTATAAACGTAATATTGAGGCGCGTTCGCGTATTTTGCCGTGGAAAAGCATTAAGTATTACATATTCTTAGTGCGTATCTGAAGCCTTAGTTATCCAGCATGCATCGCGCATGTGCCGTATTATATTGTCATCTGTGGCCTGTCTGGCTGTACCGTATTTTTCCACATTATCTCATAAACGGCACGACTTTCTGAAAAACGTTACTGGACATAAAATGTGTGTTTTGATTTTCTCTACAAATTTTGTCTGAAACATTTCTCATTCTAAGAAGAATTGAGCGAGATATTATCATACATGTATTTAGATCTTCATGTAAATTACCCGTTATTCTTGTCAGATTTTAATGAAACTTCAATTCGCTCTACAGATTTTCGAAAAATACTCACATATTAAATTTAATAAAAATCCGTTCAGTGGAAACCGAGTTGTTCCATGCGGACAGACACACAGACGGACGGACGGACAGACAGACATGACGAAACTAATAGTTTTCGCAAGTTTGCGAATGCGCCTAAAATGAGGCATTCACAAGGTTGTACAATACGATGCAACAAGATTGTCCCCGTGATTCTATAGGTGCAGTATGAACAAACTAGTGTACGAAATCCATGGAACAGCGTCCTCTTCCAGAAGCTAATGGTTCATCAGCATGTCAGGCAATTCCAAGCATTTTTTTGTAATTTGAAAGTTTATTACCGCAGTATATTTGAGCATTCCATAGCGGTGTTGCCGAGGACTCAGATCTTGTGGCATGTGACGTTGTACATTGGGTTGATGTATACCGACGTTTCGAAGGAACGTAGTGCCCTCACCTTCAAGGCATTACGTCCTTCGAAAGATCAGGAAACTCTATATTAGCGACATAGCGTTGCATCCTCGTTCAAAACAGCCAGTCAATGGCCCTATACTAAAAGCATTAATCCAGCCAACACTCTATCATCCTATATTTTTAAAAAAGTTATTTAATACTATCTTGCCCTCTATGCCTAGGTCGTCCAAGGTGTGTTTCTGTACCTTTCTAACACTTCAACAGCCATCACAAACACAAAGGCACCAAGCCCAAGTACTAATGGTTCAGCTGTGTATATTTCAGTCTGCATAACGCCATTAACCCCTGTACCGTCAATAACTGGCAAACGTTTTTCTTCCACTTGTGGGAATCTGTAGACAGATTACACTTCTCATCCTTTAAACAGTTAACTGTAGGCTGGTAACTCCTGTTAAATAATTTTATTTCTCTATACAAATCTCTAACGGTTTTTTCTTATAGTTTTTTAAGCTCATTAATTTCATTCTAAAAAAAATTTGAAATGTCTATTGGTTTTGTACCTAACATTTTTCAGATTACTTACAGTAATTTGGCTTTGATTCTGTAACAATTAAAATTCAGCCTGCTTCCTTCGATATGCAAAATCTCTGAAGAGTCTTTATCAAACTATAGACTATGCTGCTTCTGTTCGCAATGACTTAAATAGTGTCTTTAGCTGAGATTTTGATATTCTTTCCAATAATTTATCCAAACCCTCTCAATGTCCTTACAATCACCTAAGTTCTTCATAACTACAAACACGTTTGGAACTTTAATTTGATACTGTTCTGTACCTTCGTTCACTTTTGGATTTTTGACACTGAATCACTCCATACCAAACTTCTGTTTTGTTCTATGATCTTGTGACAGTTTCTTTTAACTTCTGTAACGGTCAGAAAGTGATCAGTATCACACGCAACTTCTCTGGGAGATCAGACATCACGTATACTCCTATCTATCGAGGAGTGATCAGTCAGGCTCTTGTGTATTTTTGAGCAATGAGATTGTGAGTCTGCCCACCTCGATAGGTCCAAGTGTAATTACAAATACTCGTATTGTGCTGTTGACAATGAGAGTTTTCGGTGCGGAAAAGTTCGCTACTCTGAAACCACTATCATTACTGTTTTCGTGGAAACTCTCTTTCCCAAGTCTTTATTTTAAAGTATCTTCTTCCTTTAATTTCACATTGAAAAGTCCTAACAAAATTTCAAAGTTATTCTTAAAGAACAGATCGTATAACTGCTCCACTTTCTCGTGGAACTCTCCTTTGAGCCACCATTTTATCTTCATGTCAGGCATGCGCATTCAGAATAATAATATCACCCCATCGTCCTCTTAATACTGTATACATAACATCCTATCACTAAGACATTCTACTTTCTTAACTTCTGATAGGAATGTCTTATGTAAAAAATCCTCTTCGTAATTAATGATTTTTATCTCTTTCCCACATAAAAAGAAATCCTCTCTTCTTTCGGTGCCTCCTTTATCACGTCTGAATTCTTCTGCTTCAATTAATCTGTACTTCGCTAAACCTCTTGAAAATGTCGTCAGCAATCCTAAACTCTAGACACTTCACCCATTCCAAATTCCAAAATTTATATCCCTGTCCTGCGGCATACTTTGTCCCACAGGATATGTCCACGTATACTTCCCCCTGGAACATTTCGCAACAGGTTGTTTTTTTAGTGAGGCGCTGTCAGCTTCTTTTCCAATCCCAAGCTGGATGACCACCCCTTGTCGGCCGTTCGCAACTTACTGAAGATATTCACAGCTACCTCCCATATCTGGAGGCTGTCTCCTGCATCCGTAACCTGAGCTTATGCTGTATTGTGTTGACAGGAAGCCACTTAAGATGGAACAATTACGTATAACATAACAAAATTCCATGCTGTTGAATAATAAAATATATTAATTTAGGAGGGTGGAGCATTTTGCGACATGTGTTAGTAGGTTCATTATTACTTGCTACGTGCCCCCCATATGACGGACTGTCGTAATATTCACGCGATACTCCACGGCCTCTTTCATTTATTCTTTCCCTATTTTAGAGCAAAATAAGCTTTACTTTCACCACTACGAGTGCTGCTGTCTGGGTGTGCTATATTGTGATATGTTCGATGCTCAAATATTTTTTCAGCCTCAGCTAGTAAGTCACATTTATTAAATGTTCCTTTGGCCTCAGCGTTTACAGTATTTTTCAGTATAGAGAACCTAAACATGGAAAATCCCATCTGTCAGAGTGCTGACATCTGTTTGTGATATGCTGGATAATATGCTCGATGCTCAAACCTTTCTTCGGTCTCAGCGCATACCTTGTAGAAAATACCGAAATGCAGTAACAATGGCAACAGGGGTGTGACTCACACACTCACACAAATGACGTTTTTATTCTTAGACCAAAAAACAAACGTTAATCGCATCTGTCAGAGTCCTGACATCTGCTTGTAATATGCTCGATGCTCAACTCTTTCTTCGGTCGCAGCGCATACCTTGCAGAAAGCACTAAAACTCGGTAACAGTGGCAACCGAGACGTGACTCACTCACTCACACCAAGGTTTTTATATAGGATATATTGTCATTTTATTTTATTTTTGCTAAATACGCCTTCTGTAAATTTAAACGTGTCGGATATAACCTCAAATTTACAACTTGTTTCCATGTGTGCAAATGGTAACTCGCAAACCTTTCATACATAATATGCCTGTGGCCGATCGACATGTCACATTTAACATGTCTAGAACCAACTTTTCGTTAGTCTTCGTCGTCAAACCGAAAGCTTAAAAATACATTGGCACGGAAGGCACCTTGATATTTTATTTTCACCAACAATATCACCTTAACAAAAGCTGCATATTCTACCAGGTTCTGCCAACCTACACCATTTTACGACCCTACAGTAAGCAGCGTAGTGACTCGCTCGTGACAAATATTCCAGAGTCTACCAACATGTCATTATTAACAACAGGAAATTAAAAAGCGCTGCGTTGAGGTGTATCGAATAACATAACGTTCGTACCAGCTTTCATGATAATTAGTATACTGGTTTAAACATTGAAGTATACTTACAAATACGCACACAGAAAATGTTCCTCTCTAAATCCCATTAGTTTATTTGTTTTGGAAGGAACAGGCCAAAAAATTGACACTGTGCAGACTGGTACTGTAGTGTAATTATCCTTATATCTGCGTATATGTTATGTGTTAATTCCTATTTATCCCTACCAGCTCCTGCCAACATAAAAAAATGGAAAGATGGAAATAAGATCTATGCTATCAACCATCGACAGTACGGGTGCAATCGTATCTACGAGAACACGCACCCTCGCAAACACTATCTCATAGTCAAACGCCCCAATATACGAGTATATATACATATACAAACAATCCCTATACAGTCCTGGACAGGCGCTCCAGGGAACCAGGGGGTCGAGGCTCCCAGAATTTCTAAACAATCGTCACATGAAGGTGGCAAGTTTGTCAGTCCAACGCACTGGCCGTCTTTACGCTATTCATTTCTGTTAGAGGCTAAGTGCAGCAGGATGGATTAAGTCAATGAAAAATCCCAATGACCCCATCGGGAATCGAACCCTCGACCTCCCGGCTTGTAGCGCAGTGTCTCAACCAACTGCGCGACTTCTATATACGTATGTAACAAATGAACTTCAGGATTAATAGGACATGAAAGCAGAGTATGAATGCTGGGTAAGAAAGACACGCTGAAACTTAATACCTTAATGTACGTGATCCATATGCCTGTTTTCTTCCGCGAGAAAGAAAGATGTGCCCTTTTATTGTTAATAGTTTTAAAATTCGTGAAACCTTGAGCTGAATTTTAAATTAACCATGTAACCGATTCTGCTGTACTTTAGATTAATGACAATACGTGAATTCTTCTACATAACAAATGAACGTGTAGACAGGGCAGAAATATTGCACATCCAAGACCAACCAAAGAAAATGGCATTTTTATAACACCAAGGGTGCTCTTACATAAAATTCTGTACACAATGTCAGAGGACTCATTCGAATGGCGTCTAATGGTTTTACACACTATGGCATTTTCATCAGAATGGCACAAATGGATGTGTCATTTCTACCTCCTTGTCATTTCACGTATCACATTACATAATGACTATTTGTTCCCTTATTTTCTGTCTGCATGGAATCAGACAGCGCAGTCAGTGTAGTGACGATCCAAGAACCGTTGTTCGGTTGTCAGCAGGGCGAAGAGGTATTTCTTTTTGCAGATCGTCCCAACCGGCTGAGGGGCAAACCTAGACCCCTGTTCAATAGATACGGCGGCCGAAGCACGAAGTTTATCACTTATGTCCATCTAGTGCCAAGATAAATAATCCATGGAACGACAGCTTCACTCTCCCCTATGCCTGCATGTTGTGGTGGTTAATTAAGTACAAGAGTAACTTTACACAAACACAAACATTTTCATTACGATCATACACTCCTCTGACCCGTAATTTGAGAAGTAGCATGCCGTATCATCTTCATCCAGGCAATGGCAACATTATGTTTCTGGGCATATTATTCCCGGCAATTCACCTTTTGTCTCTGTCTGCACATTTTCGTATGCAGTATAACGATGATATTTGTCACACTGACATTTCCAGTTTTCAGCCCCAGCAATTCCTGTCATCAAAGTAGCAATTTAACTCATAACCATGTTCGCTATGACTGCCCTTAGTTTTGTGTCCCTGTGCTTCTTGCTTACAAGCAACTAATGCTCAGTCTTCATTATGACACCGTGCGCCACTGAGCAAATTGAATCTTCAGACTTGTGTTCGGGAGATGTATGCTTCGAATTCAAGCCGACTATCCAGAACGAGTCTTTTGGTGGTTTTCATCACTTCTCGCAGACAATTGACGGAATAATGCCTCCCATTTAGACCATACATATATTCTGTCTTGTCATTTCTAATTAATTATTCAATTATCACGCAGTCAGTCTCCATTACATGATCTGAGCTACTACAACGAATGCACGGTTTCAAACAGTTGTAGTACTTAATAATATCAAGGGGCGGCTTGTCCATATGGGCTACAGTGCAGCCGTCCAAATAAATTTGAGAAAAATTAAACTAGCGAATTAACTAACTAACTCCATAGAGCAGAGTCCTTCCCGAGATGCGAACAGGTCCTCAGCTAGTCCAGTAATTCCCGCATTTTATAGAACCCGAAGGTTCATTACCGCATTTACAAGAACCCGCAATTTGTCCATATTCTGAGCCAGATCAATCCAGTACATGCCCAAATCCCACGCCTTGACGGTCCAATTTAATATTATCCTCCCATCTACGCCTAAGCCTGCCAAGTGGTCTCTCTCAGGTCTCCCCACCAAAAGCGTGTATGCACCTCTCCATGTTGCGTGGATTATTTTCATTATTTTTTAAAATATTAATGTATTAATTTAGTATCACTTTGCATTAGTGGCTATTCCGTTGAGTGCTGATATTTTAATGTCCCTTCTGTTAATGGCTATTTGTTGTTTAAAACATGCTGAGGACCAATATTATGATCACCTATTCTGAATATATAATTGTTCCTGCGTTATGATGATGCTGAGTTCATAAATCCTTGCACATTTTTTCTTACTGTATGCATTTAAATCACACGAACGTTACATGGGAGCTTACATTAAAGAGGGTTTATTGCACAGAACGTGCACGAGTAATAATAGACAGACGGAAGGTGAAAGAACTGGCAGATATAGGAAATTTATCATAATTGGAGCGGTTAATCTTATAATGCCACTGACGACCATTATGAGGGCAGTATTGCGGTATAGGCGTGCAGTGTACCTCGCGAATACACAACAGCAATGGCAACATTTATACAGGATGTTTCACGATATTGTGTAATAATTTAAGGAGTAAATTTCCGAGGTCAATTCGTGAAAATGGATCCCACTGTCAGCGATTATAGAGAAGAAGTTATGCTGAATTAGTTACTGAAGTTTACACTAGTAAATTAAGACCAATACACTTAATTTAAAATCGTATCTCATGATCTTACACAGTTTTACGTAACGTAGACTTGCAGACCAGTTGCTTGTCACTGTAGTCTCCTCTCTATTTAGTGGTCGTGCGGTCCCCAGAATTGGCCATCGCCACCACCGGATCTCAATCCCCTGACTTTCGTGTGTAGGGGAATATTTTCTTAATTAAAGCAAGAAGGACAAATATGAGGACTTAATCGATCGCGTTGTTGTTGCGGCGACTCATCAGTAACTGAGGCGATTTTCGTCGCCTTGCATTTCTTCTTGTGTAACGAGCAAGAATGTGTGCTAGATCAGCGAAAGTCAGCTCGTTTCCAAGTCCGGGTTCTGTGAAGTAATGTACAACCGTGATGTCATTTCGTTTTCAATAAACGTCTTTAACTTATTTGGTCGTAACTTCTCTCTACACAAGCTCTGAAACCAATGATGATCGAGCCAATGCTGTTACAACATAATTTACACAGAATAATCCCGCGCATCATTCTCTTTTATTTTGCAATGAAATCGTGAAACATCCTGTATATCGATGCTGGATATTTTTATGTCTGTAATTTACGTTTGTATTCTTATGTTTATTAATGTAATCAGCCAATACTAACTTTGATTTTAACTTCTTTTCTTGACACAGAGTATTTTTATAACCCAGCAATGAACGCCAAAACATTTTCCTTCTGTAAATAGCGTAGCCATCTTGCGGGCCGTCTGCAAACTGCTGATAGCGTACTCGTATGCTGGCTGTCGCCTGGAACAGGTGCCACGTGTTGCTCGCGTCAGTTCACCGTGACGCAATCAGTTGGAAATACTACGTCTTGGGCTGTTACTTGCAACGGTGTCACTCGCCCTTCCCATTTTCTGTCACTAGACAGCAATATGTTACTTCCATATGACGGTAGTGAAGTACCACCAAGCAACTCTTACCAGCTAAATGTTCAAACTTGTTCAGTCACCCTCGCTGACAGTAACAGCTTTCCTCAAATTTTCTCGCTCTTCGCCCCCTTTTCGATCGAGTCCGTCATTTTGAATGTGACAACTACCTCCTTTGCTGCCCGACTTATATATTGTCATTCCAGTAAGCTCTAATCAGTGATGAAGGTAAAAGCTTTTCCTGTCCACGCCAAGGAAGAGTAGAGGTAAAGCTCCACTCATTCTAAACCTCGGCAATAGATGGCGGTGAGTGGTGAACGTCAGCCCCGGCCGCTATTCCCCACGGAAACAACTCCGATACCTATTTAATAGGAAGCTGGGTGGACCCCACAGGCGGTCTGGACGTTTTGGAGAAGAGAAAATGTTCCCATATCAGGATTCAAATCACTAATCGCCTAGCCTGTAACATCGTCACTACACCGATGACTCTATCCCTGACAAACAACATGAAAATTTATGCTGCCTCTTGGTGAAAAGACTGTTAACGTAATGTGTGTGTTTAAAACAATAGGACCTCAGTCGTATAGAATGTTTATTGTGTTTTGTCTATAGCTGATGCAAGTAATGAACCACTGGAAATACACAGGAGAATTTTGTGCACAGATAGCTTTGGGAGATCATAAACATACCTTCAATTCTTGTGGGCAGAATGTTTATATCACACATAAAAAATTAGGAACCTGATGGCAATGCGAATCTTTGAATTTATATGTAACAGACTGAATGTAGTCGGTAGCTGTGCGAGTGGCACTATGCCAGACTAGTTAGAAGATGTCTGCAGAGCGTTAACGCTTCTGTCGCCTTCGCCCTGATACTATCCCTGGGCTTCAATGCCTAAACAATTCCAAGAATAACACAGAAAATGACAGTATTTTAAATTTGCCTTCTCACGTTTTACAGAATACTTTGTATTTCCTTGTCTTAGCAACGTATCTAAAATTTGTTATTATTTTCTCTTGTTTTTCGCGTAGATAACGTTTTATCCGTATCCTGTCAAAGGAGTTTTGCACTTATGTCGTAGTCATGTCAAGAATGTACGGCGGTTTCCATGTAACTGTAATGTTATTTTTGTCCGATTTAATCAGAAGAGCAACGTGCCACAAATAATATTTTACTAATAGCTGTCAGGTGGGAATCGAGTTTTTTCAAGCGTGCAGACAGAGGAGCAGACGTACAGATGAAAAGACGGACGGACGGACGAACAGAGCGACAAAATTTACGAAGTTTGTAGACGCATTCCGCAAATTATTTTGCGAATATACCCAAAAGTAGTTCAGTAATTGTGTGGCTGTATACACAAACACACATTTTTAGTTGTTTGAAATTTGCTATATGTCTATACGAAAGTATTTAAGAAACTCTGTTTTTATCATAAATTATTTTTTTTTAATTTTATCTTTTTGGGAGGAATATTGACTTTACAGAACATATGCTGGTTTAGAACGCAGGCTGTGCAGTTGTAAGAAGTGCTTTCGTGTAGGGTCATGTCAGCCAAAGGTTAAAGTTTACTCCACTACAAAGGTTATTTGCGACTGGAACACGTAAAGGGAACTTGCAGGAATGTAACAGATATTCCACTCTTATTATTTCTGTTTGCTATACATATTGGCTGCACTGCCGTGAATCGATCACAGACTTAGGAGGCAGCGTTTTTTCTACACCGATCGGGATTGTTGTACAACAGCCCGGGCTCAGTCCGTCGTTTTTGAACTGCTGTTGAAATCACACTGTTTATTATTACTTTGTTTCGGGGTTTTGACAAACAAAAACTTTCGGAGACTGAACCTGTTTTTGGGAAGGTCTCTAGGAGGCAGAATCCTGTCATTCGCTTCGTAATGTGGGTACCGATCAAGCTTCCTTATACTGGCTTCAGTGTCACAGCTATAAGACCTGCTAGATTTGCACCACTATGAATCGGTCTCCGAAGTCGCCTTTGTGCATATTAGAACACACATTCCCTTCCCGCTGACATTAAGTCACAACAGACATCCTACTGCTTTAACATTCTGGTAAAAATATGTGCTTAGTATTCTTAAAGTAACGTATTGTGAGCTTCTGCTAAACCTACATTAGAATTAACGGCTAAATGATGTTTGGTGACAACTCTAACAAATCAAAATCGCATTTGCAAGAACTTAATAACAAGTTAAACTTGAGGAATGCTTGCTACTCTTTAGTTTAGAATCTTTCATTTCCCCGTGTATTATCTATAGATTAAAATGTAGGCGTACAAACATTTTTTTCTGAAGAGAAAGAACCGAACGTGGCCGTAGGCCGCCTCATTGTTGAGGTTTCTAGACCACACAGTTAGACACATGCGCACCCGATAGGACTCCTCTGGACGAATGACCAGCCCGTCACAGAGGCCGCTACCTACTCAACAAAAAATAAAATACATTAGACAAACATCCGTGCCCACAGCGGGATTAGAACCCGCTATCCCAACAATCGGGCGGCCTCACACTTACGCCTTAGACCGCACGGCCACCAGGATCGGCTCATACAAACATGCTGTGTGGTCTATTTTATTGGTGTAGAGTGATTTAAGGAATATTTGGACCGAAGAGGGAGGGTGTAACGGAAGGATTAAGAACATTACATGACAAGAGCTTCATGGCAGTTACCGAAGAAAATAGAAATTCATACATTTCTTGTGGTGAAGGGCCCCGCAGCAGAAGCTACGGACGCACCGCAGCCTTTAGGCTTATTGTGCAATTCTGTGATGAAGATTAGTTTTTTTTTTTCGTTTTTCCGTGTAATGGAGCACCGGTGGAATAAAACTGACAGGGGAAAACCGAAGTATTCGGGGAAAAACCTGTCCCAGGGCCACATTATCCACCTCAAATCCCACATGGACTGACCCTGGATCGAACCCGGGCCTCCGCGGTGAGAGGCCGGCGACTAATCGTCTGAGCCATGGCACGGCCGAAATTCACACACAGCTTAAGCCCGAAAAATTGTAAATAGATCACCTGAAAAAAAACTACGCATAAATAAAAGGAAAAGTTAAAATGGCTGTTAAGTAAAAAGATGTAATGGTAAGTGCTCGTTTCTTTTGAAACAGAAAAGTTACTAATTGCGGGCTGCCAAAAGGATGTTGTTTTGTCAGTAGCTGAACAAGTTATAACTTCTCAAGAAGGACTCTATACTGCAGAGTTGTGAGTTATATTACTCAACTTATAAAGCTTGTCTGTGTTATTAGAAAACTTTAATGCAGAACAGACCTCGCTTTAAATTTTCTTCGGTATTGATCTCTTTATTTTTAATATCCTCGTGACTTAAATCAATAACCTACTGAGAATTTAAATTGGTTTTATAAAACGTAGACCAACCGGTTTCAAGACATGAAATTTTCATTGTCGTTTATGACGTCATACACCAGTTGTGCCAACAGAACCACTGTAACGTTACTACAAGCAACTAACACATTATGCCCCACACAGTATTGTAATATGTGAGACAGAGTCGTGTGTGTAGCAGAGTGGCAGGTGTAGTCACACATTAAGGCGTGTCGTAACTACTGACTTTCCTAATTACAGCAACTCCTGTTGTAGAGTGTGCATTACTATTACGTGTAATTTATTAGTGCCTGATAGACTTCATTATGTACAGTGTATTCCTGCGACACCTGTGTATACAATTTTATTGTCTTCCAATTCTACCGGGTGTCTTTTAGTAGCCATGTTCTTTAATGTGCTGTACAGCTAATCTTTTCCTACAGTGTGTCTTACTCTTTCTCCTGTTCTAGAGTGCCTGGCCTCGTTGTACAGCTTGTTTGACTGCTACTTCTCTTTCATGGGTTCTTACTGCCATTTAAGTGGTATTGTCTACGGAATGTCCGAAAAGTTTAATTATATTTTTTTATTTCAGAGTAACTGCATTTTATAACTTGGCATGACTTTACATGACTTGGTAACCCTGTGTGGCAAGAAATATGTGACAAAGCTGCGCTGCACCAACACACAAGGTTACATTTTCTCATTGTAAGTGTTGTGCAAAGTTAACAATGGCAGATACGAGCAATTATTCCACTGAGGAGCGTTTGGTAGTGAGTGTTTGGGTGCATGAAAGACACAACACACGGGTCAGACGATGGATCAGGTGATGACAGCATAACTGCCCGTGGGGAATAATAAAAGACAAAGTGGCAGGGCGTCGTTATAAAACCAACGCCCAATTTCGAGCAGCCATTACTGATTCCTTCGCCCCTTTAACACCATAAATGCAACGGAAGACGTCACAAATGACGTGCCGACGCATCAGGCTCTGTGTCGACCACGAGGGTGCCCACACAGATCGGCTGGATTCATAAAATTCAGGTATAATAAAATAAATAAATAAATAAATAAAGAAGTCAGGGTTACGGTGACTTCTTGGACACTCCGTCCAATGTTCACTACAATTTCAGTTTTACAGTGTACCTTAATGCCACTCCTTTACTACAGCTTTTCACTGCCACTCCTGAGGACACCCTTACAATGCTTCCTACAATTTCAATTCTACAGTGTACCTTAGTGCCACTCCTTTACTACAGTTCTTCACTGCTACTCCAGAGGACACTCCGTACAATGCTTACTACAATTTCAGTTCTACAGTGTACCTTAGTGCCACTCCTTTACTACAGTTCTTCACTGCTACTCCTGAGGACACTCCGTACAATGCTTACTACAATTTCAGTTCTACAGTGTACCTTAGTGCCACTCCTTTACTACAGTTCTTCACTGCTACTCCAGAGGACACTCCGTACAATACTTACTACAATTTCAGTTCTACAGTGTACCTTAGTGCCACTCCTGTAATGCAGTTTTTCACTGCTATGTCTGATCCTCAATACATTGCACATTACTTCTCCTCTTTCGCACCTTGGTAATGTCTTGCTGTTCCACAAATCTCCAACTTCTCCTCACGAATTAAAATACCTTAGAACTACTCCTGTTCGACAGACCCTGAGACTGACTGCTACTTATAAAGTATAATGCCTTACTGCTGCTCTTCTCCACAGTCCTGACTGTTACTTATGGACTGTGATCCCTTACTGCTGCTCCTGTTCTGCAGAGTCCTGTGTGCTACACATGAAATACTGTGCTGTAAGGCTGCTCCTGGTCTGTCGGATCTTTAACTGCTATTCAGTAACTACAGCTCCTTACTGCCACTGCCACTCCTCCCTCCTACTGAGAATTTTTTGCTGCTTCTTCAGCCTCAGTTAATCAACTTGTGACTCTTGCGTCCAGTCTTGCTTTTTGTAAGATGCTGTCGTGCACAACAAACTGCGACTTCAGGCAGTAAGTAATACGAGTCCTTCGGCGCCATGCGTTTCTTATGTATCCAAGCCAAGTGTGAGTTGAAGAATACAACGACCATTCAGCGACGATTCCTTTTTACGTAAGTCACTTACCGAAACTTCATCACGTGTAACAGTTATGTAGCATTTGACTATATGATAATCGTGTGCATGAATTGGTAAGGAATTCACATGAAGACTGGCATACATCTACAATTACTTAAATTTCTTACTGACATATTTGATATATTGAACATACACACACAATTATTTAAATTTCATAAATTATACAAATATACAATTGTTATAAGCTTCATAAATTATTATTCCTGAAGATGCTTATTTTATACTACGGTAGTAGGTTTCGAGATCTATAACCACCAATACAGCTGAAAATATTTCCTTTTTATATTATTGTGATTAGCCTGATGATGGCTACCGTCATTACCCGAAACCTATAGCTGGTTTTATCTGTAATTGAGGATATTGTTATATTGTAAACGCAGCGGGGGATGACTCACCTTAAGCTGAAGCAGTGTCTCAACATTCACCTGGAGAAACTTCGAAGACATACCGAAGTCATCAGTCAGGTCTGCTGATGGATTTGGACCCAGGATCTCCGAAAATAAAATATCACTAATCACACTAATCACCAGTCGACAGAAAAATTCGACATTCAGGTCATGAACCTGTAGTTTAGTATTCTGTGTCTTCATAAAGATCGTAACAACACAGTTACGACATGATTTACATTGGTATCTTATTGCGAGGGAGTGACCTATGCAGCACTTGCTTCAGCGCTTAAAAAACGTGCATTTTTACGGATAGGCCTACATTATGTGATTATTTATCTGAACAGCATTAACCTGTTGGCCTTTGTAGATGGAGACGCATTGAGTTTTTTATTGAAGGGCCCCGTAGCAGATGCTACTGACACACCGCAGCCTTGAAGACTTATTGTGCAGCCCTATAACGAAGATGATGAGGTTTTTTTTTCTGCTTTTACATTTTAATGGAGCACCGGTGGAATGAAATGACAGGAAAAAACCGAAGTACTCGGAGAAAAACCTGTCCCTGTGCCACTTTGTTAACCAAAAATCCGACATGGACGGACCCGGGATCAAATCCGGGCCTCCGCGGTAAGAGGCCAGCGACTAACCGCCTGAGCCATGGCACTGCCCGTATTGAGTTTACTGTAAGGTAGAAACTGAATTTTAATGTTGTATATAAGCTTTGCCTTGCGCCTTAAAAAGGTACAGTAAATAACTGACGGAGCCTTACAGCCTGGCGTTTGAAAGTTAAGTTACGTATAACACGATACACGCACGCACACATACACACATATATATGTAGTTACATACCAATACAAAATGACACTTAAATATTTAGTTAGGTAGAAATTTATCAATATTTTTTCCTTATATTTGTGTGAAAATTCTGTGTTTTTCGTTAAAATCATATAATGATATAGACGAGTATTAAGTAATGTTTGCAGTTTTTACTGAAACCCTGTTTTCATCATTTACTTAATGTTACTTTTTTGTGTCTCTTTTCACCATACCGAATCTCTCCTGGTGTACATGAAATTTGTTGTTGATTGAAATTAGCGCCAAGATTGTTACTCGTATTTAAGTTTTTCAGGTTTCACATCCAACAACCATTTTAAATTTATTTTTATTAGACTGGAGTTCTTTTCTTGTCAGACCCTCGCTTGGAAGCCATCTTGTTCCCACTGAGAGTGGGTAGACTTACTCTGCAGATTAAATGTCTCTTCATAGAACCATAATTTCAACGACATTACGCCACGTGAGCACGTGGTGCCTGTTACTTCTTTCTGACAGAGGTCTACACCATCTCTCGTCAACAGCGAGGTTATACTCTCCCAAACAACGCTATAAGCAAGACTATCATCTACAGAGGTGAATAAGGGCACCACGACCACCCTAACAACCATAAAACTTTGAGTTGTCGGTCTTCCTCTAATTACAAAAAACTGTCTTGGTTTAAGCGTTAGCCATGAAAGTCTAATGGTAACCTAGAAACTAGACCGTGGTTTCGAAAGTCATTGCAATCCCACCTCAAGTTAATACAGACGTCACAAGTGCGTCAGGCACCGGCATTTCCCATGTTTATAGAAATCAAATGGGGAGCCGGATTGGCTAAGTCGCTATAGAGACTAAGCTACGACCGGAAGACAGATGAATCACAATTGCATCGCCTGAAGGGGAAGAAATGTTTCTTTTCTCCAGAACGTCCACATACAATCTGCTGGGGCTCTTTCCCTGGGGGTAAAGCGATTTCGGTGTGAATATGCCTACTTAACTGCACCTACTGCGGTGGCTAAAATGGGTGGAGCTGTGCCTCAATTCCCCATATGCGTTTATGGTGTTGTGCTTAATGAAGCAGACACATCAAACACCCAGATACACTGAACCAGATAAGTCTATTGGTAAACCGAAAACAAAGGATGCATCTGAAATCTGCTGTCTTCTGGGGTATCACGCGGCGTCGTGTGGTAATTGCTTAACAACGTTTCGGGACAACGTGGTAAACAATTACCACACGACGCCGCGTAATACCCCAGAAGATCGCAGATTTCATAAACATCGCGGCGGAAACCTGAAATCAAAGGGTGCATCTGGCTACTCTAATTTTAACATGTTGTTGGAAAGGTCTTCTGTATTTTCCATGGCTACTGATCTGTTGGTAGTGTTCGAGTTCATGCCAGTCTCTCGATAATGTGTTAATGTATCGTCATTATCCAGTGGCCGCGCCGTCTAAGACATGGGTCTGCGGCCGCTCGCTTGCTGGAATTGTGGGTTCGATTCCCGCAGGGAGCATAGATGTCTGTCTCTTGTGAGTGTTGTGTGTTGTCAGGTAGAGGTCTCTGCGTCTGGCTGATCACTCGTCCAGAGGAGTCCTACCGGTTGTGGTGTGTCTGAGTGTTATCGTGAAGCCTCGATAATGAGGAGGCCCTGGCCCACTAGGAGCTGGAAAAAAATCTTTATTATCATTGAGGTTCTGTGTAGCTAATGAAGGGCGCGTTCTTTGTTGCAGCTACATTCACCAGGCGCCCGCCCTGAAAGCCATCTCTTCCCTTGTATTCCAGGTGGAGCTACCGCGCCTCAAGATACTGTAAGTTTGTCGGCTGGAAAGCACCAATTATACTTCCCCTTCTGAATCTGTCTTTTCCTTATTTGTCTTAGTTTTACGTCTATGCTTGCTTCTTATTCTGCTTTTACACGTCTTGTATTGTTCATAAAAGTGTTTACAGCGCAGTCAAAGCTCCGAAACCAATAACCAACCAATTGTTTATAGGCTAACCCTGTCTGCTTGGCTCTAAAAGAGTTCATGGCGTCGTTTCATTGGATAAAACCTATGAATATGTGTACGAGTGTCGTAATCTTGGATCAAGGTTAAACCCTACAGCCAAATGATCTGAACATATTGTCCACGTGCATATTTTTCTAATAGTAAATTAAACTCCACCGGCAGGTTATTACGATTTTTAAAAGTATTCCATGATGCTAAGGAAAACGGCTATGACATTTAAGTTGCCAGTAACATGAGCTATACTGAGGTCAATAATAAAATACAATAGATCGACCCCCCCCCCCTCCCCACCTCACATCCCTTTCTAAATCTTTAATGTTCCGCTTATACTCGCCTAGCCATTCTGATGACGTCAAGGCTGGTACTGACAATCACGTGATAAATTTCGTTAGTGACTACCTTGGGCTGACTGATATAGAAAAATGGACTGCAACATTTGTTAGGGTGTCCTCGGGCGTCTTCGTGCCCGCTATCCGTAGGCTTTAATTTGGCGGTTTTAATACAAAGATGTGAAGAACAACTCATTGATACCTGGCATACGTGCACCGGTAAAGAGTAAATGTAATAGTGTTATGTAATATTTAATCCCAGTAGCGAATCGCACAGTCTGGTAATCACAAACGTCTCCTTCACTTAACCATTAGTTGTCACACAACAGTAAGCACTAGTTTTCTCCCTAGTCTTTTCGTGGACACTGTAACCGAACATTATTGGAGCAGTTCGGTTCTCCCTCCCTACTCTTCTATATATAGTAGGCAGAAGAAAGGACCAGGTGTCCCGCGGCAGTTGGTGTTCTGTAAATGACAAAGGCAGACCAGTGGTAGCCAGCTCTAATGTTTGTATTATTGTAATAAAGGAAATAAAGTGAAACCTATTGGAAAGAGTATTCACATTGTTGAGTGTATACAAAAAATCAGCAACGATCGGTTATAACACTGTAGTGAGGTTTCATAGGTCTGACAATGAAAATATATCATGCGAGTTGAAATATGCCCCACTGACCTGAAGGCCTTTTTATGTTTGTTTGTTCGCAGGCGGATCGTACACACCAGCCTAGAGCAGATTCCCAACCTCAGCCAGCTGAAGACAAACAGCACCCTCCACATGATGTGAGTAGCATCACTGTATGTCGCTGCGTAAAAGAGCGAAAGTTACTTAAGTTGTACGACGCCAGTTTCCATGACACTGCGGCTGCGTCATTCGTCGATGTTCGTTTCACATCATAATGGGATGAGGGAACTAGTCGTAAATGGTAAGGTGCGACATCCTTGTTGTAATGAAGCTAATGAGCTTGCCGCTCTGTCGCCTTTGAACACACAGCAAGGACTACTGAACAGTTCCAGATCAAAAATTATATTACGTCATATCGGAGATAAGGATTTTCATTGCTTCTCAGGCGCTTTGGTATCCTCCCATCTTTCCTTCTTTACTCATGACACAAGTTGAGAAATACTTAAAGAACTTTAATGAAATTTGAATTTGGTAATACAAGTTGTTATTTGTTGATCCATTCCAAGTTTCTTTACACTAACTAACTAACTTACTTACTTTCTAACTAACCAACCAACTAAATAACTAACTAACCAACTAACTAACCAAGTAACTAACTAACTAAACCCATGGAGCAGAGTCCTTCCTGAGAAGCTAACAGGCCCTCAGCTAATCAAGAAATTCCCCGCATTTTATGGAACGTGATAGTTCATTACCACATCCACAGGCGTCCGCCACCTGTCCCTATCCTGAGCCAGATCAACAAAGTCCATGTCACCCCCATCCCACTTCTTGAAGATCCATTTTAATATTATCCTCCCATCTACGCCTAGGTCTTCCAAGTAATTTTCATTAAAACTGGACAGAAAGTAATATATATTTGACTTGAATCTGTATTCGAAGTTCGAGAGAAACGCATGCATAAATCACAAATATTTATTTTATTATATGCCCCAAGTTATTCAATGGAAGACAGGCTACCCGGCATTCTTACACGTTGCGTAACTTCTCGCATGCCTCTACCTGAACTTTGGGGCTAGTCTATCTAGAAACATTAGGCTTATGTAGCAGTTGTGGGATACTTTTTATGTATATGTACTGTTAACGTAAAAACCGGAAAGCTGAGGATATAAATCTAAAGGACTGCACTATCGAAATGTGGGCTTTCCTTCGCGCAATCAATTTACACCCTATGGGGGTCTCTTATTTATTTATTATTGTTATCAATTTAATAACGTAACCAATTGCTAAGATTATGTAGCTTAAAGTGACTGTACGATTAATGACTAGACAGGCAATGTACGTACAAAAATAACAATGAACCTCATTCGCTAAACTAATGTTGCCCAGAAAAACAATAAGTATTACATATTCTGAGTGTGTGTGCAGCCTTAGTTATCCAGCATTCACAGCGCATGCGCCGTATTATATTGTCATGTGACCTGTCTAAATCTACCATATTTTTTCACATTATCTCATAAACGGCACGATTTTCAGAAAAACGTTATTGAACATAAAGTGTGTGTTCCGATTTTCTGATGACAGTGGTGAGAAGACTGTTTTAGAAACTAAGCTTCCCTGAAGCTCTTGGCTTAGGAACAAAATGCGTATGTTTAAATACAGACCTCCCACCTTCATAACGCGTTACCAGAATTAAGTGCAAGTAGTATCAATTACGGCAAGCTGGAAATTCTACGCAGGCCGTACACTTAAGGCTCGATAGCTCTGTTATTGTCTCTATTATTCCTATTGTTCTTATTATTATTGAGTATCTTCAATATCATTTAAACGTAATCAATTCTTTAGTTTATAGTTTGCTAGAGATGATTTGTTGGACGGTCCGGGGATCGAATCCCGGTGGGGCGAGATTTTCCGCAGCCGTCCAGACCGGCCCTAGGGCTCACCCAGCCTCCTATAAATGGGTACTGGTCCTCTCTCCCGGAGGTAAAGCGGCCGGGGCGTGGAGTTGACCACCCACCCTCATCTAGTACCAGGGTTAAAGAAAGAGAAGAGCTATACCTGTATACTCCCCTCTGGGTCTTCATGGCCTGTTCTAGGGAGAACTTTACATTTACTTAGGGATGATTTGTTTAGATCGTTAACTGTTACTTCCGGGTCCCTTGGCTCTCTCTTATTAGGCGAGTTTCGAAAAGCAGTTGCGAAACTCGCCTGTAAGCCCTATCATGTCTGTCGGTCTGCCCCTCTGACCTCATGGAGTGTTCTTTATGAAAAATACATGCTGTGTCAGGCCGAAGAAACACAATCTAAACACAACAATCGAACATGGTCTTCCCTAAAGCAGTTGTTAAAATTCGGAGAAAATTTATAGGTAAAATAACAGAGCGAATACGCCCTGCGGACATTTCCTAACTTATTCCTTTTATTTACTTGTAGGGTAAGAGCACAATGGACGGAATCGGACGGAATGGACGTATCACACGAGTCGGAATATTTTTGTTTACGCACACTGCGTCGGAGTTCCGCGCACGGACGGTCTGATTTCAGTTCATTGCGGCTTGTTGATTAAAAGGTAAAGCTACCCCATTACATGCCTTAGGATTCCAGGAGGTTGAGGCTTCCAGAATTTCTAGACAATCGGCACACGAAGGTGGTAAGGTTGTCAGCCCTACGCACCGACCGCCTTTACCCCTAGGAGATACCCCTGGTACTCATTTCTGTTAGAGGCTGAGTCGACCCCAGGGTCATAGTGCGGCAGGAAGGGTTAAGTCAATGAAAAATCGCGATGACCCTATCGGAGGCTTGTTGATATAAAAGCTAGGATAATTTCGGAAGGAGAAATAGTTATTACGTGCATGTAAACTGAGGAAGAACAAAGGAAGGAAAGGGAAAGAAGAAGATTCTGGATCAATAATATTTGCAACAAAAAATGATTATTTGCGAATTTCGCCCGTTATATCCGTACTTACTAGAAAAAGAGGTAATTTTTTATCACTTTCGGATCGCATACAGAAAGTTTATGCCCATGACTCTGCTGGGTGTTTTGGGACATATTTCATCAAGGGACTGTGAGATTAATTTACCAATGAGTCATCAAAGTACCGGCCGGAGGGAAAAATACTCTCGCTGAGAACCCGGCTAGGAATTCGCGAACACCCTAGAGTCCGGCGCGGATCACGCGGCGATGTCACATAAATAATGCTAAGAACAATTTGTATCCGTACCGTGCGTCAGTCCGTTTCGTTTGATGCGGTCCAGTATGCGCGTAACCTAATTTGGTGACTTATGTTTCAACATGTAAGTTGCTTTAATTTCATTTCGGATTACGTCCGTCAGCTTGTTAAAATTAAATAAATTAGAAATTCATAATATAGGATTGCAGCCTCGTTTAAATAAGCAAATATAACGTCAAGGTATATTAGTAGGAAATAATGGAATGGAAGTACGAGTATATTTACATAATCCACGACTTCTTTGTACTTCCTTGCCTATTTACCATTCTCGATTAATATACCATATTATTAGACCTCCATATTTGGCATTATAGTAGGTAACCAAAGAATAAACTAGTCAAATCCGCACGAAGGTTGCATGTGTCAATTTCACTTGTAATGCTCCTGTCTACGCTACCAGCGTCCTTGGCAGTTGTAGGCTGAAATATGCACGGTTTTGGGAGCCGCTGACCGCGTATTTGGATACGCACAGTGCAATATAAAGTTGGCTGCCGGATTGTTTACTTCAATATTATTACAAATTATTATTAATACACAGTTTTCAACCATGTACAAAACTGCCATCAGAGGAATAAAAGTATACAAAAATGTCGATGTTATTATCACCTCGAAATATTTCGATTAACTTTGTCACCATCGGAAGGTTTACTTTTACAAAAATGAAACACAGTCGTCATTCAACGCATCAACACACAAATGATTATTAAAATATACTATTCTGGTAAGTATGTAACACAGAGGTTCTCAATTTGTGGGCCCCGACCCCCAGGGTAGTAGCATATACGCATATATGCATATATGTATTATATATTCATTCATTCATTCCATAGACGCTTCCAAAGGGTATTCTCCACAGAGTGCGATCTAATGCTTCCTCTTTCTATTTCCAGTATCCTCTCTTTTACTTAAGGTTAACCAATAGCTGCTTACGTCTTCTTCCTCTTCTTCCCGTCACTTCTATCCTCCCCGCTATCTTTCCTTCAATAACGTGTTTTAGAAGGCAGTTCCTACGCAAGACGTGACCAATCCAGTTAGCCTTCTTTCGTTTTACTGTACGTAGGATGTTCCTTTCCTCCTTGACCCCATGTAATACTTCTTCATTTTGCACACGATCAGTCCAAATGATCTTCTCCATCCTTCTCCAGCACCACATTTCAGAACTTTCCAAGTATTTCTGATCTACTTTCCTAAGTGTCCACGTTTCAGCACCATACAAAGCTATGCTCCAAATGTAGCACTTTGCTAGTTTTTTTCTTCAATTTTAGTCCAATTTGCTGGTGATATTAACTAATGTATTTACATTTTTAACTCACGAATTGCAGTCGAGCTCAGACTTTGACTATTACTAAGCTTTCTAGATTGGTTCCCATAGTCTTCCCCTCCTTAACCTAGGCACAAAGGTTATCTGTACCGTTAACAATAATGTCAAAATTTATGGTAAAGAAAATTATTTTGAAATTAACTTCTCTAAGATCGCACATCTATTTACTTTACAAAGGGTTTAAGTTTGTCCCCTGCTTTAATTTTTGCACCCTTTCAAAATGGGAAGGAATTTTGTCGGGCAGTAAGGAGAAAGTAGCATATGACCAGTCTACAGGTAATGCTGACAACATTAAGCCAAGCCAAGATGGTACGAAGTCACATATCTTATGGATTCACAAGTGTTTTTGCTGCTTGAGAAGAATGGCCTCAGTGGGCTGTTTGTCATAAGACGTCTGCTGAGAGTGTAAAGCCAAGCAAACTAAACGACATCTGGAAAGAAGCCATGCCAACTTAGCGAAGAGAAAAGACATTTTTCACAATAAGAATGAAATGAAGCTATAGAAAGTGAGACGACTTAAACATAAAACCGTCCGTTCGGAATCACTTTTTTCCTCTTATAAAATTGCACACAGAATCTCCTGGTGCAAAAAACCCAAACAACTAGAGAAATTTTAAGTGTTACAGGAGATTACTCTTGTGAATACAGCAACGTTGGGGAAGTCTAATGCCAAACCGCTTCAAGTATCCCTTTTTCTAATAACACTGACACATAGCAGAGGACCTAACCGAGAAACTAATTTCAAAGAAGAGAAACAAACCATTTGTCATTGCCACAGAGAAGGCGACGGATATCACTAGCGATCCTCATTTAATTGCGTTAGAATTTTGTAATGGATAAAATAAGAAAATGGCAAAGAAATCCCTGTACAGTCCTGAACAGGGCCTGAGGGTTCCAGAAGGTGAGGCTTCTAGATTTCAAGACAATCGGCCCTACACACCGGCCGCCACAATGCGGCCAGAAGGATTGTGTCAATGCAAAATTCCAATGACACCATCGGGAATCGAACCCGGGACCTTCCGCCTTTTAGCGCAGTGCCTCAATCAATACAAATACAAAATAGTTGGGAGGTTAAATGCAACATTAAGTTCTATAAAATGGGCAATAATTCATAAGGATTCACGTTTTTTATGTAATTTTTGTAGTTGTATATATTCCAGCTAAAGTTATGCAAGAATATTGCCTGTAATTTTCTTGCTCTTACATTATTTAAGGTTACTTTATGTTGAGTATTTGATTATGATACTTATGTTTACTTTTAAAAGATTTTTATAGTAATTTCGTGGTTTTAAGATTTTGTATTCTCTTGTATGCAGACTAGTTGAAGAGTTAGTGTTATAGTATATCTGTAGAGCGAGTTTGTAATTTATAGATTATGAGCTTCCGTTAGTGCCGAATAGTTTTGAAGAATTCTTGTATTTAGGACTTGTCTGTGATCTACTTTAGAAGATATTAAAATGCGATTTATTTAAGGAGCTACAAGAAGGTGGAAGGTTTTGTTTGTAACATGCAGAAGCTAATGGATTGCTGTTTAATTATTTTTGCGGAATAATTTACAATATATGTCTTGGCTCCTGTACGCACTTACATAGTTCGATATAGTAGATTTCAGCATGTCATCAACAGACAATTACATTTACAGCAGTACCCACTCCTACTTCAAGTTTACCGATTAATTTACGCAACATATTCAATGTTTGATTACTCAAGGCACCTTCAAGTTATATTTTACCTGTGGTAAACTGAGCATATGCATTACGTTTACAGATTGCAGTATTCCGCTTATAAACCGGTAAAGTTCTGAGTGAGTCCTTTTCTTCCACGTAACAGTCGATCCGAGCACAATGGCGCGCTCTGCAACCAGCGTTTTCCGATACTTTTTCTGAAACTCCGCCAGTTCTTTTAAGTTAAAATATAATTCCATTGATAGAAATAAGCCGCCAACACCTACCATTTGTCGAGCGAAAAGACCGGGTTTATTTTGTTTCGGTCACTCTGAGTTTCGCTCTGTTCTTACAGTTGCTTCTCCTTCTCCTTCTCTCGACTCTTGTCGATCAAAAATGACACATGTCCCAAACTAATCTTCAACTGATAAATAATTAATAGTAAACAGCCGTCTAACACAACATATAGTATAATTCTTATTTATTGCAGATTGTCGGCAATTGGCTACATGTTTCGACCATTCATGCGGTCATCATCAGGCCTTGTCATTTACAAGGAAAATGCACGTGTTATTCAACTGTACTTGCATGCGGAGGATTGAGATCTCAGCCTATTACATAAGCGTATTATATGTGTCTTATTCATCTAGAACAGAATTTGAAGAATCGGTGAGAGGTGAGAGAACACAACAGAATCATATTCTTGCGTATAGTGCTCGTTGATAGTATGGCCTGTAGAAATATTCCGCAGGGTCGTTCTTGCTTATATTAAACTGTATATTCCCGGCGGGAGGTTGTCTGATTGCATTGGTTCCATTAAGAAGGGTGTCTAGATTTTCTCTGCAGACAATGTCACGTTAGTATTGTGAGTGTTCTATCACTGGAGAGAAACAGGTGTGTTTGTTGTTGTCTGGCACTTTAACTTTGTTGACATTAACAGCTTCTTCATCTAAAATGCACGTAACTACAACTTCATTTAAAATGAGCAGCATGCATTAATCATTTGTCCTAATTACTTCTTCCTTTGCAAAATTAGATTGATATGCGAAATCTCTAGTTATTTTTATATCTCAGGAGTGCCTTAGTTCCTGGAACAGAACCAAGTACGGACCTCTTCATCACCTAGAACCTGCAAGGGGATGAGCACTGACGGAGCACGTGTATGTCGAGCCATCACACAGTAGGCCTGCTTCAAGGATTAGTAGGCTGAAAATTTCCTGATGCTGTTTAAACAAACGATATGATTCCTAGGCAAGTTCTTGCTTCGAAAGATGCGAGCCCAGCTTTGGAGAAGATAATAAAAAATGTTTTCAAGTATATAAAACCACAGCCTGTAAACGCATGGATATTAGCGAGACGTTATGAAGAGATGGGTCATGCTCCGGGATACATTGCGTAATTACAAGATCACTGATATTTTGGACTTCGGAGCAATTAGTATTTCGATAAAGAAAAGAGGATAAGGTAACAGGTGGTTTGGTTACGTCCTGGCTAGAGTCAATGGATTAATGAGGCCTTTTCATGGATTTATGTTATAGATAAAGCCCTCGAAAACCCCGCGGCTCGGAGAGCCTGTAGGTCAGGGGGCCCCCAAACGTATTAAGTAACTCCATGGAGCAGAGTTTTTCCTCAGAAGCTAACACGTCCTCAGCTAGTCAAGAATTTGCCCGCATTTTATGGAACACGAAGGTTCATCACCCGCATTCATAATAGCCTCCCCCAAACGTAGAGAATACTAAAACTTGTTGTGCTTTCTGTCGGACTGGATTACATTCATATGTCAGAAGAGAGAATTCTGTATCTGTGCTGTGAGATCTAGAAATGACTTCGTTAATAATTATGCGGGGTGGGGTGTCCCAACAGGTTGTAGACGCAGCTGCATGGATACGGGTGTGCATTCAATAGCAACCCAACGAATGAAGCACAACATGTAGATTGTGTATATAAAGAAATGTGTACTGTAGCAATTTTGGTTAGGTGTTTTACAGTTTGCCTAGTTACACACAAACCCATGCACAGAATTTAGACAGGAAAGAAGTCAGGCGAAAGGTACATACGTACGTTTACACTGAATTGTTGAAATTTGCTCCGTTTCCAAGCTGTTTTGTAGCATCACTTGACTGAACTGGTTTATGATATCTCTGATTTATAAGTGCGTACGGAGTACGGACATTTGCATCGTGCGGATAAAGAGTTAAGTTTCAAGTGTCTTCGCATCACCACACTAAGTTGTAGCGTTGCCTTGGGATGATGAATGATGTGATATGTTGAAAAGTAAAGATTTCCGATTGGTCAGCCACGAATGTTGAATATTTTTGTTCTTGACCGAACAAACAGTTTTATATGCATAATGCAGCTGCTATTGGTTGGTCACAGAGAATAGGCGAGGGTGGCTGTAAGTGACGAAGGGAGACAGTGGCGCCAATCTATCTACAAATGTGATATAAAAAGCCTTCACGTCGTAAGAATTATTTTCTTTATCTGTCATTTATAATTTCGGACAAACAGACTCTGACATTTTAAAATCTTTTCTACAGTGACAAAGTTAACTCTTGTAGCTAAAAGCATAGGAAGTTGAAAGTCAATGGCAGTCCACCCTCTTCAACTACTGTTTTTTATGATCACTCGCGCCTATTTATCTCGCAGAATATACAAGTGTGAGCACATAGGGGTTCGGGGTCTTCAGTCCATCTGAGGGGGAAAAAACGCTGTTGGGTTGTGATCCCTGGGCTTGTCCGGCTACAGAACATGGCCTAACATTCGACTTTATTTGTTAAAGTAACGTTATAAATTTAACTTTTACGAACAATAATCAGTTTTTGCGCGCCTATGTAAATATTTAGTGTATATTAACCCATTGTTTAGTCAATTTAATAGGCACTGTCATTCGGCTTCAACACATATTTCATGATATAAATTTTCGTGTTTGTTCTACTCACATAATTCTTATTAAATAGCCGGATATTTAAAACAAAGAAACCATTTATAACAGCGTATTGGGCGTTTCATTTATATTTAAGAATTCGGAAATATCAGAGTTCAGAGGCACATGTAAACTACATAACCGCTTAGAAGAATACCTTACATTTGTGCAGCCAAAGTCCTCACACGTAGGCCGCTTGGGGTAGAGATAGGATATACCAATATTCGGGAAATAGAACAAATTCTTAGGTCTCCCTTCAATTCCAGAATTTTATAAACTAAAGGTGTTAGAACGTGAGGATACCGGAAGATTTACGTAAGTCTGTTTATATCCGTAGTGCCAAACTCAATACCAAATCATTTTCACGCGAAGAGTCTTATGTTGAGTCTTCTTCGGTATTTCAAAATTTGACCAAATGGGAGTCTTAAAGCGTGGAATGTGGATAATTGTAAGACCTTACCAGATGTATGTACAACGAACACAAAACAAATACCAGATTCGCATATAAGATTTTCACTTCAGTTGCATATTTTATACTGTCTACATGTGTGTGTGTGTGTGTGTGTGCGTGCGCTACTTTATCTGAACAGAGGAAATAAAGCGGATCATGTTCAGACATCCACATGTCGAGGAGAGTCAATAAATTACGGCCTATCCCGCAGCAATGCTGATGTTTTGCATGTAAGACTACTCAGCTTTCCTGTAAATATTCATACTTATATACCAATCACAAGCAGTTTGGTTTACAAGTCACGATTTTATAAGCTGTGAATTAATAAGGGACCCACATTTAGAGTAATAAGTAACCTGAATACCCTTTTATTATGTACTGTATCAATGTACATTATATACGTACTTATACAGGCATACACAAAAGAATGGTGCGGTTTCAAAAGTGAATAAAAACTTTATTTCTTACTTACACGGGCACAACATACACCATCAGCGGCGGCAACTGTCCAAGTTTCTCATTTGGTAATTACAATCCTTCAATGTTTGTACCCTGGGTCACACGACACACATCCACACGGTAATCAAACTCATCCCAGACCCGGTGTAGCATGTCCGCTGTAATGGCCTGCAGTGCATGCGTTATCCGATCACGAATTTCATGGATGGACGTGGGCAATGGTGGTACATAAACGCTGTCTTTAACGAACCCCCAAAGAAAGAAATCGCAAGGTGTAAGATCTGGCGAACGGGGTGGCCAAGGGACACCTCAAAACGGAGCACACAGAAAGCCTTCTCCTGCTGCAACGCCATCTTTGAAACTGGCCCCGCGGCCACGTAGTAAGCAAGAGAAGCGAACTGCTGGTAGCGCATGAGAAACTTGGACAGTTGCCGCCGCTGACGGTGTATGTTGTGCCCGTGTAATGTGAGATTTAAATTTTTTATTCACTTTTGAAACCGCACCATTCTTTTGTATATGCCCTGTATATGTATATATACATACCTGAGTGTCACCCATTAACATTTTATTTTTCTCCATGAAGATGGCCGTTTAGGAGGAAACATGCTAGAGGAAAATAAAATATATTTGTGATTTACAACTTCGGTCTGCTTTATTGGCTAAATGATTACTCAATGTCGTTCTGTGCACGATCGAAAGTGCAATATTGTAAGACCGGAACAAATGCCTGTCGTTGTGAGTACGACTAAACGACCCTGTTCCACCGAATGATGAATAGCTTCAGTGGGGACATCGTCTTTCAAGATGGACGTCTCCGTTAGTGCAATTCGGTACGATCTATTGTATCGGAATTACAAACTGCACGTCGGAACAAATGTTTCTTTCGGCATAATAACCCCGGATAAATATTGGAAGAATTCTGATGAGATAAATAAAAATAATGAAAAGAGAAAAAATTCGGCCTAACTTAAGTGACTTGCGTAATTAAATCTTATTTTTTGGTGCTGAAGTTGTTGAAATAGTGATAATGCTTAAGGTAATCAGTTACCTGTTTTAGGAAGAATACTCTCTTCTGCGATGTAACGCCGTGTAACTTGGTAGATAGTTATCAAAGCTTCGGGCAACCAGTCTACCAAGCTACTCGACGTCACGTGCAAGAAGAAGGCAATCGTCACAGTCACTGCCATGAGGAACTCAGATATTGTAGACTCCATGTCTAGACCCCTTATTCTTACAATCAAAGGACCGTCAAAGAATTCTGTTGTTAAGTATTGTTGGGACATATTCTGCTTTATGGATTAACGTCAATTGTTATTCTCTCAGTCTCAATAGCACTCCATTTGTGTGTATTCTTTATAATATTCAACAACATTTCATGTTTCGCCAATAATATATATATTTCCTTTATCGATGTTTAAGGGAACCATTTTAGATCATCCCACTTACATCTCTTGTACCTCTTGATAAGATAGGAAAATCTTAAAGTGTGATGGTGTAATCGGTATAGTGTTTAGATGAAGGGCAGGACGATTCGGTATTCGATTTTCGACAGTTCAAGTGACTTTTCTCTTCTCCAAAACGTCCAAGCCGACCCTGGGATCCAACCAGCCTTTAATTCGAATCGTACCCTTATTTCTTTCCCTCAGAGTTAAAACGGCCGGGGCGTAAATTTGACCGTTCACCTCCATCTAGTGTCAGAGTTAAGAGTGAATACAGCTATACTTCTGCTTCTCTAAGCCTTCGTGTCGTGGACAATGGCAACTTTACTTTTTCACTGTGTTTTAAAATGCTCTGTAAAATATTCATGAACTAACATCTAAGGACAATGACAGGGCAAATGCACTTGAAGTGTTACGTTATGTGGACATATCCTAACTTGTTTATTACTCTGACATAACAGTAGGGCATTTATTATTAAGGTTGTGAGTACGTATGAAGAAAATGCAACTGCATCCACGTGTCTGAAATGTGAGGTCCACGTTATGACTAGAAGCGAAATCCGTTGTTTCCTATAATGCTCATGAAAGAGCAATTCATCCTAAACCACCGGTATACAGTTTTACAGGAGAGAAAAAAATTGAAAAATCCTTAAAAGACTAACACGTAAGGATGTTACGTTTTTATGAAAATAAAAGGAGAGGCAATTTTTTGTGGATACAACATTTTGACAGAGGTGTGTTTGTAACCCAACTGTCCAGTAATGTGGGAATCTCAGTTTGATGAAGTGGGTTACGACGAATTGCTCTTTCATGAGCGATAAGTATGTTGTTATTGTATGTACGTATATACTTCTAGCAAGAATCCAATTTCTTATTTTTGCGTCTCACGTAGCCCTGATGTTTCGTTTCGCTTTAGATGAAACACATCTAAAAAGCAGACCTCATAAATGGCCCTTTTTGATATTTCTAAGATAATTTGCGAAAACCTGCAATTATCTAATAGAATTCTGACAGCTGTTCAATACGTTTCGTGGCTTCACCAACAAAAGTAAGCCAACTGGCTGCGGGCTGGGCTGTAGATCATTCGACGTATGAGCAGAGACTTTTCTATTCGCAAACGCTTCCAGACCTGCTGTGTTTGACCCACGCTATTTCTAATCCAGTGGACAAAAGCGGCTTCTTCCAAGCACAAAGTGGCCACGAGCATGAAAACTTAGCCATGCATCTGCATCTAGTACTGAAGTTACGAGTGAATGGGACAGTGGTCACGTACAATTCTCCGTACGTTAGTTTGGCAACTTTTTGTCTACCGTCACGAGCAAGTTCCTACATCCGCAAACACTGGTCACGCTCTGTCCTGATACATCAGTACAGTGGAGTCACGGGTTCGAATCTGACACAAAACATAGGTGTACGCCCCCTATTATTTTTGCTTTCTTGTGTTGATATGCAAATGTAAAGGTTTTGCGATGATCCTATCTCCAACGAATGTTGAATTAAATTGAAATTTAGATGCCTTTAATTAAAGCTGTAAAGGGAAATTTACATACATGTGTGCATTTTATTCTTTCAAAGAGGGCACAGTTACTGTCGGTGTCTGACAGATAGCGCTTTCAAACGCCACGACGTGTACATAATTTCACCTATGAATGAATTTACATTCAATTTTCAGTGACAATTTTCCTCCTATATACTATGATTATCTTTTTATTAACACTTGATCATGCATCCCCTAAGACAGTAGCCGTCAACAGGGGAGTTCTTATTCACGATATAGTGGATAGCACCCCTTTCGATTTATGGCCTGCACATCAGTTGTTTCAATATCCCTATTTTGTTGTTTTGTTCTGTACATGGGCGAATTATCTGGAACAGTGTCTTAAAACACTGAAGCACGTCTTCTTCAGCATTAGAATCACCGCTCAATTTGACGAAATGTCACATATGAAACTGAGAGGGCGTCGTTAAGTAAACTAAACCAATAAACGCGCCGAGGACTCACATTTCCAAGTTACACGCAGAAATAAACCTTACATTTTCTTCACAATAAAGTTCTTTATATGATGGCAGCTACAATTGATTGTGCAGTCATTTGCCGTAGAGGAACATCGTGGGATAGACGATGATGTAATGGACACACAAGCCTCGCTTAACAAACAAAAAATAACTTGGGAAGCCTGCTTCCTTAAATTGTTCCAATCTACTCGTACCCACAGACTGTAGCAAGTACTAGGGCTTCGTGGTCCATGAACAATTACCAGTAAAATGTCAGTTCAGAAATGAGTGGCAAGATTTCACTGCTCCCATTTTAACGTGTACCTAAATTTCCCAGATATAACCCTTCTACTCCTTCACTGTTATTCATTACCCAGCTTTAGGGACAATTTAAATTCAAGATCTCTGTGAACATGCATGCTGTGTAGCATGTCGTTAAACGCATAAACTGCATTACCAGCTGAATAATTTCTACCTCTCACTTCCGTTCATTTTTGTTTTCTTCTGGTCCTTTTCTTAACTACTAATAATGATCCGTATTTCTACTTAAGATCTCACACACACAAACAAACAAAGAACCATTAACACACTTCGATTGTTATATACAGAGAGACAGACAGATAGGCACATGGATGCATTGTTAGGTAGACTGACGGACTGACGGATGGATGGGTGGATGGATGGATGGATGGATGGGAGGGTGGATGAATGGACGGATGGATGGACAGCAGACAGACAGGTAGTTAGGTAGGTAAGTAGGTAGGTGGGTGTGTAGGTAGGCAGACAGATATATAGACAGACAGGTAGTTGGATAGATGGATAGATTGATGGATGGAGATGACAGATCATATTATGTCATCTGTTAATGCGCATAATTTCCACAATAATACACGACCAATATGACCACTTTAATTTCGCTCTATGCAAACTTTATTTTTCGAAATGTCGCGATGTTTGTAATCAGCATGTAACCAATGTTTCATGCAAGATACTTAGGCCAGCTGTCTGCGTATCTAGTTACACACACGTGGCCGCGCGCGCGCGCGTAGCTCCATTTTCTCGTTATTCATCGCCGTTAAACCGAAAGTTAAATGCCTAATCCTCATACCAACATAAGTAATCACCTGCTGAGGCCGTGCCATGGCTCAGGCGGTTAGTCGCCGGCCTCTCACCACGGAGGCTCGGGGTTCGGTGCCAGGTCAAGTCCATGTGAGATTTGTGGTGGACAAAGTGGCACTGGGACAGGTTTTTCTCCGAGTTGTCGGTTTTCCCTTGTCGATTTCATTCCACTGGTGCTCCATTAATTGTAAAAATTGGTAAAAATCTGCTCATCCTCATCATCTTTATTGGGGTTGCACAAAAAGCCTTAAGGCTGCGGTGCGAGGGCCCTTCATCCGAGAAAAAAAATCACCTGCTGCCCGCGGGTCGCATGGAGTTCGCCGATGTGGTTTGTGTAGCCCAGGAATGTTTTTGTAATATATTATCGCTCTGTGTAATAAAGCATATTTATCGCACACATGAATACACTATTTAATAAGTAAATATTAACAATAACAAGCCGAGATAATGTGTTATAAGAAAATTGGTATTTGACTTTTTGAATCGGTTTACAATAGATATTCAGTTAACAATATTTTAATAACTTTCCAATTACGTTTCAGTAAATTGTCAATGTTCATATACAAGAGTAAGCGTCACTGTAAAATAGGAGTGACAGTGGATCAAGCATTGCAAAACTGAGAGCTCTGCTTTATAATCTCCAAATATTCACCCTAAAAATAGCAGATCTGTCACCGCGCCCTACATTAGGATCGCACTTAACATCACGGCATACACTGCCATCCGAAATCTAAAGTTGTCACGACGCATATTGGTTTTTGACGGGGCACGCGGTGGCGCAGTTGATTGCGGCATTGCGCTACAAGCCGGAAGTTCGCCGGTTCCATCCCCGATGGGCCGTGGAGTCGGCGCAGCATCTAACAGGAAAGAGCACCAGGCATATCTCCTGGGGGGTAAAGGCGGCCGATGCGTAAGGCTGACAATCTTACCACCTTTATGTGTCGAGTGTCTAGAAATCCTGGGAGCCTCAACCTCTTGGAGCCCTCAGGGCCTTTACAGGGGTTGCTTTAGCTTCACCTTTACTTTACATATCTTTTAATACAGTGTTTGATGACGCCTATAGCAGTCACAGAATTAAGTTTACGTGCCCTTATTTACTTACTTATTTACATCTGTTGGTTTTAATGGACGTTATAACTCTGGTATGCCGAATTCTTACTGACAAAATAATTTTCTTTCCTGATGGCGCAACAGCCCCTAGTGAACCAGGGCCTCCTCATTATCGAGGCTTCACGACCACACTCACTTGGACACACCACACTCGGTAGGACTCCTCTGTACGAGTGATCAGCCCGACGCAGAGACCTTTACCTGATAACACACAACCTTCACACGAGACATACATCCATGCCCAGGCGGAATTCGAACCCACAATACAGCAAGTGAGCGACCGCAGACCCACGCCTTAGACAGCGCGGCCACTGGGCAAAATAAGCTAAATGTCTAAAATTGTTTACATTGCATTTTGTGTCTCACTCCTTAACACTAATCCAAAATGCTACAATTTTACAAGTATCTCTAAACTATGATCAGAATTGACCATTTTTATTATATACTACAGTCAGGACGTCTTGCTGGTTTGTGTCTCAGCAGAATTTACGAACTGAGGTGTTTCACTGATTTACTCAGTAGTTCCATCAGTAGTAGGTACAGTAGGTACGTAAATAGGCTGACCACTACAGAACTACTTCAATACGCACAATTCACAACGATTTTCTAACGAGCAAGTTGGCTGAAGCTTCTGACATTTTCTAATCTGGGCCGAAACGCCGTCTGTCATAAGCCAGCTATTTCGCAATTTATCTCAGTCCCTTCAGACAAATTCCGAGTCTCTTACCTCAATTAGGCTACGGTCGTTTCCTTCCACATCCTTTCCAATCATAGCCGTTCTCCTATTCGACGCTATAGACGTAGAGTGTGAGACGACGACACAGCCGTTATGAAATATAACCATTTTACTAGTGTATTCGACGGTTTACTTAATAGCAAATTTTATTGGAAACATCGCATTTACATAAACCAAGCATGAGCGGTTTCGTTACAGAGGCCTCTACCTACCTTCGGACGTTGTATGCAGGTGCAGATCTATAGGACAGTTGAGAAGTTCGTGTACCAAGTTCTGGATGAAAGATATATTTCTGTGTAGCTTGGACTATGACCTATTACGAGTTTCCGGTTCAAGTCCGTATCAAAGGTCGAAATTACTTGAATGCTGTCACACCTTGGCGACTAATTCATTTTCATTAAAATCTTTTTAATTTATATAGTAGTCTACAGTGCTTACATAGTGGACATGTGGATAAAGAGAACAAGATAATGTACGTACAACATTACATTATTTCGCGTTAGCGTAACTATTGTTGCCATGGAAACGCAACAATACATTTCCTTTTTATTGTTGTTTGTGTAGATGTAGCTTTCAACAATATAAAAGTGTTCAGTGTTGACACGGAAATGCAGCAGGGGTTCCCTTTTGACTGTTGTCGAGCTTCAAGTTATATCGTACTGCTGTTAACAATAATAAGTAGTAAATATTATGAGGTGTGTGTCTGTATTCTTGTCTTAGTCATCGGTCTTATAAACCGCATCTCCTCTGTGCCGTATATTGTCATCTGTGGTTTGCCTGGCTCTACCATATTTGTCCACATTACCCCATCAACAGCATGATTTCCGGAGAAGAATTTATTGAACGTAAAATGTGTTTTGATTTTCTCTACAAGTTTTCTCTGAAATATTTGTCATATTAAGGAGAATTCAGCGAGATATTACCATAAATTTACATAGGTCTTCTATTAAATTTCCCGCTATTCTTATCAGATTTTAATCGAACTTGAATTGCTTCGACAGATTTTCGAAAAATTCTCAAATATCACATTTCATGACAGTCCATCCAGTGGGAGCCGAGTTGTTCCTTGCGAAAAGACGGACGGACGGACAGACAGGCGGACGGACAAAAGACATGACCAAGCTAACACTCGCTTTTCGTAATATTGCGAAATTGCCTAAAAGTGAAACACGTCAGTTACCGAAGGTGTCGTTAAATAAGCGTGACCAAAAAGTTAGGTATAACAGTAGGAGGCGGCTTCGATATTGTGTCCCATAAGGTACGACACACATATGTACGCATAACACACAGGGCTCAACGGGAACATGATTAATCGTGGCTGCAGCTTAAGTAACGACCGTGCAACCAGACATATTATTAACGCCATATGTTAAGTTCCCACTAGACCCCAGTTCGAAGGCTGACACATATTAGACTAACCCCAGAGCTGTGTTTATCCTACTGCCCTTGTTGTCAAGTAGAACGTGCTTATGACATGCTCACTGCGTGACCGTCTGTCTATATGTCCTTCCCAAAAACTCTTTAACACTGCTCATATTAATCAAATGCGGTATGTAATTTCTGTCACTGGAGGCCTCTCCTACTTTATTCATTCTGTAGTCTGTCTCACGACAGGTCCGTAGGCTCTTCCAAAGCGAGTTCTCCACACAGTGCGATCCAGTGCTTCCTCTTTCAATTTCCAATATCCTCTCTTTTCCTTAAGGTCATCCAGTAGCTACTTACGCCTTCTTCCTCGTCTGCCCGTCATTTCTGTCCTTTCCTCTAACTTCAATCAAGTGTTTCAGAAGGCAGTTTCTACGCAATATGTGACCAATCCAGTTAGCCTTTCTTCTTTTTATTGTATGTAGGATATTCCTCTCCTCCTTGACTCTAAGTAATACTTCTTCATTTGTCACACGATCAGTCCAACTGATCGTCGCCATTCTTCTCCAGCACCACATTTCGGAACTTTCCAGGTATTTCTGACTACTTTCCGAAGTGACCACGTTTGAGCACCATACCAAGCTATGTAGCACTTTCACAGTTTTTTCCTTAAATTTAAGCCCAATTTGCTGGTGAAAATTTCCTCCCACATATACACTATTTAATTCCCTACCTTCAAAATACCAATGTGATAATTGTGTAAAATTCTGAGGTGAGTTAGCAGTTTTACTTAATTCTGCATTCTTTTGTGAAAAGGGATAGTCACAAAATGTAAAACTTTTAAGGTAGTGTATCTACAATGCTAAACAACGAAATTCAGCTTAAAATATATTTAAGGTTTCCGTCTGATTAAATTCCTAATGAATCACTGGCTTTAGGATTGTGACATTTGTTGTAAACACAGGATACACGTACATGCATTTACGGACACACAGATTAAGTACCAAGCAGCTTTTTTTATATTAACTTTTATATATACGGTGACAGCGACAGTTTGGGACCATACGTGGCAGATTTAACGTAAGTTGAATTATTTGTATTGGCAGGGTTTATGGGCATAAACAGCATAAAAATGTAAATGTGTAACTGCAGTGCATGCATACTTACGGACATCCCACTGCCATTAGTGCATGCAGTAAAGCATTTCAAGGGACGTATGTGTCAAAGTTCTTCCAAGAAATTTAAAATTTAAATTGGTCATAGCAGAGCGCTTCAATGTAAAACTGCTAACTTATCTTCTAAACCAACTTAAAAACCGCCCCCCGTTGTACTTCTGCAACAACACAGGTGGGGGCCGTTTCCATCCGCGCCCAAATCCGTGGTAAAGAAGGACCCTTTTACCATATCGCAATGGATAGATAAAAGCAAATTTACCCCCGTGCACGTCATGACGAATATACGAGAATGGGGTACAGCCCCAAGTCATTCTGAGCACCGGAATTAGATGGTCATACTCACGCTCCGGCCGCCCAACCCCAGGGAAAACAGCCCCGGTCTCAGTTTTATAAGAGACTGGGTGGGCACCAGGGCCGGTCTAGACGCTTTAGAGAAAAGTCTCTTGACCCTGCCAGGTATCGAAAGGTGTTTCCTTAGACGTCCAGCCCGCAGCCCTGTCTCTATACCGACTATGCTGCCCCGGCTCCATTGTAGGACTGAATGATATGGCTAATAGCATTATTTGAGACTGAAACAAACAAATTCTTCGCGATTAAAGTTGCTGCTTGCTAAACCTCTGTTCGTCTTTCAGTCTTCCATAAATGCAGGTTAGCCACTCGGTTCCGTAAGAATTCTGCACACCCACACTTCTTTGTTATGACGCCATCTTGGACGCAGAAAATATACGTTCAGCAGAGAGCGGAGTCGAGCAATAAAGGACTCATGGTTATAACTGGGAATTTGTAAGGTACCAGTGCCTGTTCTTTATAGGCGACAGCAGCACTGCGCAAAGTAGGTTATGTATGGCAAACTGAGCCATGTGCTACATTGATCTGCAGTGTCAACATATGTTCCACTTCTGTGTGTTTTGTTACTTGTGTTGCCCAGACGGGATCCTTCACACATAAAATTTAAAATGCAAGCACGTTTAACCTTCTTTAGGTTTAGTGGTTACTACACGCAGCACCATATTCCACAATATGAAAGCTGCATTCTCTGCACTGGGTGTATTTATGTGTTTCGTATGATTCTCCCAACAAACAGCCATTATTCCTATACACAGTATTACCCGGTTGGTTTCTGTGACGGAGACAAACTCAGTTCTCTGTGAAGTACGAACTGAAACTTCAGATACAAGTATAATGTACGTTACTTTTAAGGCTTCAGATGAGTAAAATAATAAGGTTTGTGATACGAAATCACAAAAAGAAAGAAATGGAGGATAAATATCGCTTATTGAATTAATTATTATAAATACCAGTTACAGAAACCAATTAAAAGTTATCAAACTGCATGAGATAGAGTCATTTTGACTTTGACTTACTCGTCGTTTTTACGTAACCTGAAGATCTTCATGTGTTCACAAAGAAATCGCAGAAATCTCTCATTAGGTCAAAGGGTAAATAACTGACACTAAAGCACACTGTAAGTCTTGACCTTATTGTGAATGTATAGCTCGAGTCTTCATCAACCTTCGTGACTGGAAAGGAGAAGAGTAGCATCACGCTCCGGCTAGTGTACCCCCAGGAGAAGATACTCCGGTACAACAGGATACAGGTCTAGTGACCCGAGAGTCGATATGGGTGCCGTAGCAAAGAACAAAAATTCGCGCACACCGGGAATAAATTCCCAGTTCTCAGTTCTCCGATCATCCAAACATAGCCTAGTTACTCCACTGACTGAGCTACCCGGCTTCTTATCATGAGGTACTAAAATGTATTTAAGACCTTGACACACTATTACTGCTGGGATAATTCAGTCAGTATAGGGATGAAGCTATGAGCTAGCCGATTGAGAAATCGTGGTTCGGTTCCCGGGGGAGGTAAGATGATTTTATCTCTGTCAAATTGATCAGACATAATCTGGGGCCCACCTACTCACCTATTTAATAGGTTCCCGCAGTATTACACTGTGGGTAAACCGGCCGGGATGTCAAGCTGACCAATCAATTTCATATAGTACTGAGCTTAAGAATAGGAGGAACTATACCTCCATCTTCTGTAGGCTGTCATGGCATGGCCCTTGATTAACAACAGGAAGGACTTCACCATGTAAATTATTACCTTAAGGTTTATTTTAATAAAATCCCTCCATTCCAGGAATACGAAAAGGACAATTTTAACACATAAAAGGTAAAGGTACAGCAATCTCATTACAGCCTGGACAGGCCTGAGGTTTCCAGGAGGTTAAGACTCCCAGATTTCAAGACAATCGGCACATGAAGGTGGCAAGGTTGTCAGCCCTACGCATCGCCGCCATTTACCTCCAGGAAATATTACTGGTACTCATTTCTGTTACAGGCTGAGTCAATGAAAATTTCCAGGTACACCAACTGGGATTTAACCCGCGACCTTCCGGCTTGTAACGCAGTACCTTAACCAACTGCGCCACCGCGTGCCCAAATTTTACCACATAATGATGAATATCGTTTGTTATCCTTTATATTTGTTTTAGCTCAATTCAGTAAACCCTCAGTAGTCGTAATCATTCACATAGGCTCGACGTTATACGAAATTTACACTTCGGCAGGCATATATCATTTATATACACCTGATGGCTTTGGAATGTTTATTTTAAATATTCTTGAAGTTATACAATTGAATTCCCACAAACAAAACATAATAATCTGATTTTGTTTGCAATGTTCCACAGAGATTTGGAAAACAATCGTATCAGCAAGATAGCTTCGGCTGCGCTCAACGTCAGGGCAGAACAAGTGTGAGTATCCTTCAACATCCACCCAGTTGTGTTAACATCGAATGACTTGGTTACTTATTAAAAATTATTTTCTTTCTTTCTTTCTTTCTTTCTTTCTTAGTCTTGACGTCTGTCTACCTACTTATTATAGGTGTAGGGGTTATTGTTGCCCTTGATCACATTGAATAATACACACACTCGGTAGGACCCTTTGGTCGAGGGATCGGCTCGTCACAGAGACCTCTACCTGAACACAGACAACACACACAAGAGACAGACATCCATACCCCTGCGGGATTCGAATACGCAATCCCAGTAAGCGAGAGGCCAAAGGCCCATGACTTAGACCGCGCGGCAACCGAAATCAGCTTATTAAGAATTCATAAATAACATATTACAATAGGCCTCTCACTTCATTGATTGGCTGATTGAGTATGAACTCCTTGAGAAGTTCATATTTAATCAGCCGTTAAATAAAATGTCGAGTCTTTTGTGGGATCTGAAGGTTCATCAGCGCGTTCACAACATCCAGCCGTGAGACTCTATCCTGAACCATATTAATACAGTCTGCAATCTTAAAATATCATTTCATCAAGATCTCTGGCATTAGTGCCCACCCGGTGATCATGATGGTCAATGCTGATTAAGCTTGTAAATAATACATAAATACAGCTGTCACTTTATTATCGACTCTCAAACTCATTGTTTACGCATGATTTATAAGCGGTACACTCAATGAACTGCGTCCACTTGCAAAAGACTTTAATACTGGGGTGATACCTTCAGTAATGCTAGTAACATCAGGACGGGACTGCGGGTCTTCTTTTCTCTGAAGCCTGTCTCCTATCCAGCTAGTTTTCAACTCTTTAAAGCTTAGTACTCTACTCTCCTATGTACAGCCAGGTTTAACACTGAAAACTCTCTTTCCACATTGTGTTTCATATGGTTCTTACAAAAACAGCAATTATTTCCCTTTACAGCACTCACGATTAGCGTTTCTAATGAATGTACACCGTGTTTCCTTTGAGGTACGATCAAAATTTTATATTTCATTTTAGAATTCAGAGGTTAACATGGCTCAGGCAGTTAGTCGCAGGCGTCTCATCCCAGGTGCCCGAGTTGATACCGGGCTAGTCCGTGTAAGATTTGAGGTGGGCAAAGTGGCACTGGGGCAGGTATTTCCCGAGTATTCGGTTTTCCGCTGTCAGTATCATTTCACCAATGTCCATCATCATCTTCATCTTAATACTTGAACTGTCGAATTGTGACAAATTCTGTATCTATATAGTACATACACGCCCCCTAATTTGCATGACGCTCAAACCGAACCTACAAGAAAGGAATTTCCATTATAAAATATAGACGTCTTTATTATCTGAAGCTTACCGTGTGTTCAGTGTACAGTGTCTAAATACAGAACGAAACGTGATATACAGCTCAACAACAGACATATCGTTGTACAGCCGTCTCTGTTTCGTTTCCCAGAGGTGTTATTTCTTGTGTCTGATGCAACAAAGTCCTTTTGTTCTAATTTACTTAACAAACGTTTCTGCCAATTTAAAATAAGTCATGCATTATTCACACAAAGGCTTTACAAAGATGTCGTCAGCGGCCGAAAGATTTGTGTGGTATAAAGTAATATCCACGTAATAATTTTACATGACTGGATGGAATGTTTAGTGTACAGTTGTGGGGTAATATTTAGTAAGGCGAATCCATATTTTATGCAGGTTACTGGAGTATAATGTCATCGAGGAAGTGGAGAGCTTTGCTTTCAACGGTTCACAGGTAGCCAAGCTGTAAGTAACGATTTCATATATTAACTACAGCTCTATTCTCTGACTAGCTTTATTACCAGAAAAAATTAGTGATATACCATTGCATTTAGCAGTCAACATCTATAGTTCGTATAGTAAACAAGCTAAGAACAAGATGTGGGACAAGATGCAGAACAAAAATACATGCAAAGTTTGATCTAAAACTCCCAAAGTGAAGAAAGGGTAGTTTGGGAATAATATTAAATTTGTCTTCAAATAGAAGTTGTTTTAACACAGTTGCACTTTGGTAGTAATATCTCAAGGAAAAATGCCTATACCTACAGCTGTACTAAAGTGTCTTGGTAACGTAAGGTGTTGTAAGACTCTGGCACATGACTGTTTTCTGGCTGTTGCAGGAGCCTCAGGGGTAACCGAGCTCTGACGCGGCTCCACCATGACGCGTTTGCTGGACTCCAAAGCCTGCGGTACTTGTAAGTTCGTGTAACTGCATCTGTAAGGGTCTTGACCGCCCTTCTGTTGCCATTATTGGGGAACAGACAGACTGGATGTCTTTGTCTATTTAAATATAATTACTGATTTCATTTGACTTGAATATTATGACACTATCAACCACTGTCCTTCGTATCTTGGTCCGTGAACAGTACTTCACTGTAGTTTATGCACCCTTCAGAACTTATACGCTATCGTCATTCACTAATACTTAAGTTCTGAAGTATTGAAGCACATTAGCTTAGTAATCTTTTGAATCATCTGCTTTAGTTAGAATGTTGACTGCCGTTACTTTCGTCCAATAGCCCAGTTCTTTCATGTCAGTCACTAGGCGTGGGCACGTGCAGGTCTCCAAGAACAGAAAGAGGAACACGTAAAAGCTAACAGTTCCATTAGGGCAGTAAAGTTATTTTTGCAGAGACACCGATATTCTATACACTGACAGTATTACCTTTCCATTTCGTTAAATATTCGTCATATCTAAAAAATGTGCCAAATGAAACCTCTAGCCATTATGAATTCTATATTTTAATTTGTTCCGGACTATATAAATACTTTACAGGAAAGCTGTTCCTTCAGAATTTTCATAATATAAATTTTCACCGTTATTAACCAAAATAAAATGGGCCTGAAAACCTTCAGTGTTGAACCACTCAAAACTAAATTTCACCTACCTCTGCTAAATAGTTTTCAGAGCTCATAAATGGGGACAAACGAAGACAAGTTCCATATTATGCTATCAATTTATGAAATACAAAGGCTGCATAAAAATATTAATATAGTCTACAGCACTACCTACCTACCTATCTATCCATCTGTCTTCTGTCTGTCTGTCTGTCTGTCTGTATATCTATCTATTTATCTATTTATCTATCTGTCTGTCTGTTTGTCTATCTATCTATATCTATCTATCTGTCTGTCTGTCTGTTTGTCTGTCTGCCTATCTATCTATCTATGTATCTATCCCATTTTTTCGCGGACCAGGCAGCATAAGCCATACAATGACGGGCCACTTTCATTGGCAAGGATTACAGGGATCAAATTCTGAAGTATTGAGGTCAAAATAAACAATGTAAATTCCAAATAGATTCATGGATGATGAGACTCGACTAATAAGTGTCCCCTGCGCAGAACACGCCGAGTTCAGCGTAACGCTGCAATTCATTACAAGTAAAGCTGTCGCTATACAGGCCTGGGCAGGCCCTTAGGGCTCCAGGACGTTGACGCTCCCTTAATTTCTAGACAATCGACACAGGAAGGTGTCAAAGTTGTCAGCCCTACATACTGGCCGCCTTTACCCCCCAGGAGATAAACTTGGTACTCCTGTCTGTTCGAGGCTGAGTCGACCCCAGGAAGGGATAAGTCAATGAAAAATTGCAATGACACAATTGGGAATCGAACCCGCGATCTTCTATCTTGTAGCGCAGTGCCTCAACCAACTGCACCACCGCAGGAATAAAGATTTTACCGGCAGAGTAGAATTCTACACACCCACAGAGAAAGTAATCAGGTTCCACGAATGCTGATCGCAGATGTGGCAGTGGGAAGGTCCTGTGTAAGAACGCAGAAGTCATAAATGGTTTTAAAGTACAGTGCGAGGAATGGAAGGTGAAGATAAGGACAAGAAAGATAAAATAATGATGACATTAGAGTAATAGGTATAAAGAAGAATGTAAAGTGGAAGCAGGTAGGCGTAGAGGTAGAAGGAAAAATTATCATTAGAGATCATTAGAGAAGACATCCCGTTGTGTTTCACACACTAAGTAATAGAGACAGTTTAGTCAACAAAAGTATATTTTCTTATAAAAACATTATTTACCATTATAAAATGCTACATATTTCTACCCTTAAAAGTCACCATCGGACGCAAATAAATAAAAGGGAAGGTAGTCAAATAACTTGAATTGTCATTCCCATGCAACAGAACTCTTTCCTAGGACATTTTCACTTTCATAGGAATGACAATTCAAGGAATTTGACTGCCTTACTTTTTATTTATTCGCGTCTGATAATTACGCTCAAGCTGGGCCTCTGAGAGCGGGTTCGAGCTCCAGGAGAAAATTTTTCGGGCCCTTCAGCAACGGCTGACCAGCTAAAATCCTTTACATTAAATCGGAAAGACTGGCTGTCAGTTGCAGAGTGACTTAGGCTTGGTCTGAAAAGGTTACTTTGTAAGTAGATAAATTGTGATACTACCTAGAAAGACAAAAACGTATGCAAAATAATCGGACCCCAGGCCCCCTTCCGGACCTCCGGGCCCCAGCAATTTGTACCAACTTCCCCCCTCTCGCCTGCACTGCCCTTAAGGGTCGAAATATGTAGTATTTTATAAAGGAAAATATTTTTTATAATAAACGATAGTTTTGTTGACTAAAATTGTCTTTATTATTAAATACGTAGGTTTTACCTGGATAGTAGAATATAATGGGAGAAAGAGAAGAAACAAGAAAACATTAGAGTGAAAGTGTCATTTAATAACATCAATATGCGTTCAGCGCAAGCACCCCCAACATACAGGTCACATTAATAGGTCTACAACACACTTACACGTACGAGAGTAGTGCTAAATATCACATGTGTATAGTGGGAGCGTCCAGCATGAAGGTAAATAGACTGGAACATATAGGTTATATGTGGCAGTTAGATGGAAAACAGTATTGCATATTATCAATAATTATAGTGTGGGCACCTAACATGAAAGGCGAGTTATTAAAACATATGTATCAGGCAGAGGGCCAAATAATAATGTTGAATAATATTAATATGTCTGCTGTGATCATCTAATATGAAGATAAAATTTTTGTAACATATGTATCCGTTACGGGGAAGATAGTGTTGAATGACATCACTTCTGTTTAGCAACAGCACCCAGTAATCGAGACTTAATGTGTAGATGTTTAGAGTATTCGGGTTAATAAATGTAAATAAGATGGCATTATGCGCAATTTGAGGTTCTCATAGCGGTGTTGAGGAGGATGTAACGCTGTGTCGCTGGGTGAATGGTTCCTGACATTTCAAACGACCGTAGTGCCTTCATCTTCAATGGTCAAGGAGAATTTTTTAGGGCTCATTGACCCTTAAATACGAAGGTACTGCGGTCTGTCGTAACGTCGCGAACCACTAAACCAGCGACTCAGCGTTTCGTCCCGGGTGACCCACATCCTCAAGATGAAATTAGTAAAAGCATGAGTTGAACAGATTGCAATTCTTCACGTCGTGTATAATACTAACTAGCGGGAATAAATCTGCGAGTCATGTCCCATCACTGGTAAAGTAAAAACTCAAGTACAGACTCAAGAAAATAGCCCTACGTATCTGTGCAGAAAAGGTATCCGTACCTTATGTTGATTTATAGCAGGATTAATTCCACAAAGTCTCCAGTTTCAGGCGCAGGTACCGTTAGCGAGCATAGGCTTGTGTCAGAAGTCGGCAGAGTGCGCGAAGTCGTGTGCGCTTAGATCGGTATGTTTCTGTAATCAGAGCGATGGAGACGCCAGTATTCGCCTGCTTACGTTGCAGCTGCAATCAATTGACTCAGGGAGAGGGGCCGTAAGGTTTGTGAGACTGGCGCTGACAGTTGTCATGCAAAATGAAGAGGACTTTATGGATGTAATCCTGCTATAGTAGAAGCTGTGCGACCCCACGAGGTATGCAAACCCAGCAGTGTGCAGGGCAAAACACACCCTTCTTCTAACCGGTGTAGTTCACGCTACTATCATTGGAAACCACATGTACTCACCATGTAACAAAGCTGTGCGACCACTGTTTTCTCACACGGGCTCTAGCGAACAGTGTTTTCACACAGTATTACACCACACGTGCCCATTGCTTCTCGGCAACAGCGATAATACGTATTACTCCCGCGAATCCTCCCACACGCTTTCCCTACATTTCCCCAGAGTCTGGGGGGCAAAACCGAGTCCAGAACCGTAACTGCGTCAGACTGGCATACTTGAGCCCAGTGACGCGGCGAATGAGGTTGGCGGTTAGGTGATTGACCTGTCTGAAGTGTATTCGGGAACTCTCTGGTCCAAAAGTTAAGCCGGAGGCTGTTTAGCTTCACAGAGTTTTTTGGGTGTTTGGGGCGTGGGGGTTCTCAGTCCTCCCAAGCAGGTAACGTGAGAGTACCTCAAATTAGGAAAAGAACGCTACCTCTTTCCAATTCTTTATTATTTACCCTATCATTCAACTCTACCTAATTCGAGCTGTTAATCCCGGCGTTAAATGCATTACAAATAAATAATCCATTGACTTGGGCCTGTATTTGACGTCCTGTGCAATATATGCTGTAACACGGGAAATAAATACAACACATTGAGGTTCTGTGCCATGTTCCCGGTAGATCAGCTTTGCAGAAACTCAATATGTGACGTCACTCCTATCTGTATTGTACTTACCTACTCTGTAAGTCAGTGTTTCCCGACCAGGGTTCCGCAGAACGTCGTTAGGGGTTCCGCGACAAAATCGTGGAACACGGGAATAAATCATTGGGAAATAACGCGAAAAATTCCAAACATCCAACGAAATATCGCGGAAATATTTGTCCGACAATTGTCAATATTGGACTAATGTCCATGCCCCAACGACTCTGTTTTGCTTTGGTCAGTTCGTACTTAAGGATAGACCTATATTTAGTTTATTTTGTCTGTGTTTGTTTCCTATTGTTAACAGAACCGCCGTACAGGTGGAGACTGAGAGGCTCCCCACTATCAACTTTTCGGGCCTGTAAACGTTTTCGTAGGTAGGGGCTCCTCGTGATATGAAAAATTATTTTAGCGATTCCTCCACGTAAAGGGGGCACGCGGTGGCGCAGTTGGTTGAGGCACTGCACTACCCGGAAGGTCGCGGGTTCGAATCCCCACGGTGTCACTGGAATCTTTCATTAACATAATCCTTCCGGCCGCAATATGACCCTGGAGTCGACGCAGCCTCTAACAGAAATGAGTACGAGGTTTATCTCCTGGAGGGTAAAGGCTGTGTAGGGCTGACAACCTTACCACCTTCATGTGCCGACTGTCTAGAAATTCTGGGAGCCTCGACCTGCTGGAACCCTCAGGACCTGTCCAGGCCTGAACAGGGATTGCGTTACCTTTTTGCTTTTACCTCCATGTAAAAAGGGTTGGGGAAAACCTGTTGTAAGGACTCATAACTGAGAATGTAGAGCTTGGAATGACTGAATGGTAATGAATAAGGAATTAGAAACGACGTGGAACAAAGCGGTCTTGGCCTACTTGAGCGCACTATCCATGAATCTGAAGGGAGGGAGGGACTGGAATAAACGACGAATAAGGTCAGACACGATATTTTCTGTCTCGCCCGAGGCTGAAGCCAGGACACCTTTCATAATACAAGTCAGAGACGTCTCCGCTTAACGAAATATATTCGTTTTCAACGTCCAGATTTAGGCCTAATTCGACGCTAACGGATAACTTAGAGCAGAGGAATTATGACGACAAATTGGAACCACAAAATGAATTGCAAAGTTATATTAAAGGCAGGGACTATTTATTCCAAGCACTAATGATGGCAATGCTAATGAGCTGTCATTAGCATTGCTAATCCTTAAATCGGCCTTACATTTGTAGTAATTTCCATAATTTCTTCTTCCCAGTTTCTGCTCAAGACTGCCTCTCTAATGCTTCCGACTTAACTACGCACCAGAGGACAGATAATCTTCACAAATTCACGTTTATTTAGACGGAAGATTTGTGAAAGCGGCAACTTCTCATTGTTTGAAAAAACATCTCCATTTTAAAATAAGAGCGGAATATGTGCACTGCACTGAAGTCAGTTGGTCTGTACTTATTTTCCACAGGCTTTCTCTACCATTGTAACTCATTCATCTATATTTTTTCTATAGCCCAACAGCCCAACTCGGGCCTAGGTTGCCTCATTGTTGAGGTTTCCACATCACACACAATGACACACACATTCACCCGGTAGGATTCCTCTGCACGAGTGATCAGCCCTTCGCAGAGGCTGCTACCTACACAACACAGAACAAACACAAGAGACAAACATCCATGCCCGCAGCGGGATTGGAAGCCGCTATCCCCGCAATAGAGCGGCTACAGACCTACGTCTTAGAGCGTAGGGCCACCGAGATCGGCACTCGTTTTTGTCAACTATTTAAAATGCAGTGGCTATTTTAAATACCACCAGATTTAACACTGAAAAATTCTGCATTTTGTACATCGAGTTCTTTCACATTTCTACCACTCCCACAATAAACAGCGATTACTTTCCTAAACAGGAATGATCCGACTGGTTTTTTTAATGGACACACAAAGTGTTTCCTAGTTCTTTAAATATAATTTAGGGTCATTTGTTCTTCGAATGGTTCATTTATTATTGCAGATGGAAGTCCATTTTTTCCAAGGTAGTTGCACTTCAAATATCACACTAAGGCCAGTATGTACTTTTGTATTGTCACTTTCATTTAAAATTTCTTCTAGCGGAATCTGACATCTGATTTAATTTTATTTTACATAACAATATGTTATTCTGTAAGTTATATTTATTTCCAAACAATTGCACATGAGGTAGAATTATACATTTACAATGTGTACATCATTTCGCAGTAAAATCTCTTACATGTTTCAGCAGTCCTTAGCCATCTTCCAAGAGAGTTTTAACACAAAATAAATTTTATTTTGTAGAATCGTATCAACGTGTACCGGGATAGCGTAGTCGGTATAGCGACTCGCTACGAGCTGGACGGTCCGGGGATCGAATCCCGGTGGGAGCGAGATTTTCCGCACCCGTCCAGACCGGCCCTGGGGCCCACCCTGCTTCCAGTAAAATGGGTATCGGGTCTCTTTCCCGGGGGTAAAGCGGCCGGGGCGTGGAGTTGACCACCCATTCTCATCTAGTGACAGGGTTAAAGAAAGAGTAGAGCTATACCTCTATTCCCACTCTGGGCCTTCATGGCTCGTTCTAGGGAGAACTTTACCTTTACCTTTTACCTTTAGAAACGTATAAACATCAATTTTGCGTAATAAATGTTTAAAATATTAAATTATTAAAACAGTAATGACTTTTATGTGTATATGGAAGCTAAAATTAGGTTAAAAATTATAAATATCTTGTATATATTTGTTTGTTGCTGTACATTATCATACTATTTGTTCATGTGTATTCGCAACCAAACGTCTATATATATGTGATCATCTTGGATCGTAAATGGGCCTGAGTTCATATGTGAGATTCATGTGCAGTTCACGACAAAGCGCAGTGTATTTTTCGTTGACGTTCTTCCTCGTAGAAACACAGGATGGAAGTTCCGATGTTACGAGATTTGAGGTTCACACGTGCATGCTTATGACAATTACCGTGTAGTCTGGTACAGGTTTATGAATGTTTATGAGAAATCAGCTGCCTCCATAAGGGCAGACGAATAAGCCGCGTTGATAACAAGCGGTATGGATAGAGAGGGCCAGGGAGCAAGCAAGGAGAGCATAGAAACTGTGAGGCAGATGGTACGTGTTACAGTAGCATCTGTCACCCTGGGGCCTGGCGACTGAGATAGATGGCGTGTGTCCTGCTTCCCATGACTCTTGGACGTCACACGTAGGTTGCCACGTTACTGTGACATCCGCTTGTCTTGTCTCCTGTAAATAGGCTACACTGCAGGTCGGTGTCATGATTGCTTACATTGTCTTGCCTGATGAATGGATGCGTGGTGCGGCTGGGAGACAAGATGTCTAGAGAACCCAAAAGAGAGCAAGGAGAAGAGAATAAGCAAATTATGAGCTTTAAAGGTAGCGTTTGAAGGGAAAATGGCGACAGAAATGTCAGTAACAATAATAAAACATTCATTTATACGAGTGTCTTTACGTGTTTGAATGTTATTGCTTTAATGATGTTTCTCCCTTCATATTTCCTCAAGTCAGCTCTTTTTAAGATCCGTGGGTTCTTTACTCTGTTCTCTTTACGTTTTCGTATCCCTCTTTCATATCAAGCGAAAAAGAGAGACTGAGGGATTTCCAAGCACAGTGCTGAGGTGAAAAGAGCAGTTGGACCTAAGGGAGAAGACGTAACAGGGGGCTAAAAAAGCAGCACCGTGAGAAGGGCCATGGTCTGTGACTCTCGCCGAACGTTACTAGGGTGACTGGATCAAGGAAACCGAGATGGGCTGGGCTTGTGGCGCGCATGAATGTAAATGAAAATGCATACAGGCCATTTCGAAGACATAGGCTAATATTGAAACGAATATTAATCAAATCGGATTGGGGCTTGGATCGGATTCATCTGGCTTAGGATAAAGGGTGCTAAACATTATATTGTAAGAATGGCAATCAGACTACGGGTTCCGTAACATGCAGGGATTTTCTTAAATAACTGAGCTTTTGAAGAAGGGTTCTGATCCATGTATTTATTTAATTAGACGTTTCGTTTGTTGGTTAGATAAACAGATAGGATCTGGGCTCATCTGGGCTAGTAGGCAGCGTTGAGTGGTAATCCTTTACAGATGTTTCGGGACAACGTATCGGTCCCATCTTCAAGGGTCAAGAAGTCCAAGAAGGAAAGAAAGCCGCCACGACGGTGCGCAGTTTATATGGGGAAAGGTGTGGGTGGTGACTGGTACTCAGTAAGCGTGATAACAGCCAATAAGGTTGAAACAGTGTGACGGAGGGACAGGGAGGAGGTCGTGAAGGCGGTTGTTGAGTGCAGTGTTGGAGTTAAGTTTGTCCAGCTTTTGATTAATCTGAAGATATCGTGAGGAAGAAGAGCTCTTGATCACTTACCAGCTACCTCTATTCCATGTGTGGATTGGAGGGTACGTCGGAATAAAGTGAGCCCTCTGCTGTAGACATAATAGTGAAGCAGGAGAAATTAGCCTTTATCAAGGCTATTTCTAAATTCGGGCTTTCCCAAGCCCTCCTGCAGGTGCTGAGGAAAGTCATGGCAGCGAGGAAGAGGAGGAAGGCCCTTGCGCTCGGCAAGGCCAAGACTTCAAACGTGGCCGGGTGTGAGGCCTAACCCTCCCGCAAGCTACCGCAGCAGCTTGCGTGAAAAAGAAAATCCGACGAGCTTTCCATTTCAGGCGGCTTCTCAGTAAATGCCACCAGACGCCCAGCGCCCGGTCCGCTGTCCCAAGACGGATCCGCGGCGTTGGACACTACAGGCAAACCGCTGCTGGGAGTAGCCGCAGTTCCGTCCACTAAGTGTGGGCCGGCGTATGCCGCGGTGGTAGCCGGGCGCGCCAACCCACAACAACAAAGTGGGCCGACCAATCCCACAGCCAATGGTTCAGATATTTCCGAACCGGCTGCCTCCTCGGAGGTAGTGAATACGCGCGTGTCTCTTGAAGACATGTCCGGGCCTCTATGCCAGCTGGCACCACTTTAAGCACCCAAGTAACCAATAATGTCGTTCCCGCCCGCGAGCGACCTAACAAAACACCAATTTTTGTTTCATGAGCCACTGATACTCGTGATTTTCTGATTTCGTTAAGGGCGTTACGCCCCAGTAGTTTCTCGTCCCATATCAAGGGGAGAGAATCATGTTTGTGCTAGGGATGGCCAATGGCTTCAGAGCCACAGTCAGGGCCCTGCGATCTCTTGATGGGAGTAAGGGTGTGAGTTTCCACACTTTCTTTCTCTTGTATGCGTCTCCTATCTAAAAAAAAACTGGGCAGACAAATGACCGAGAGCGTCGGCCGGGAGGAGTTGTAAGCCCTGGGCATCTTGTCCAGGGAGTCTTGGAACTCCGCTGTAGGCGCCGCAAGGAGGACGCATCAAAAGACCGTCCCCTGACTCCGCAATTTATAGCGTCGTTGGCGAGGTGTGCAGAATCCAGAAAATGCTATATCTTAGCGAAATATGCGGTCTGCGAGTCTCGGTGGATACATACATAGCGCCAAAGGCCCACCAGCAATGTAAGCGTTGCCAGAGCTTCGGTCACACGCAGTGCAATTGCTGAAATGCATCACGGTTTGTTGCCTGTCTTGAGGCCACCTTCCTGGGGAGTGCTCAACCCCAAAGCAGCAGCTTAAATACTGCAGCTGCGGGGTAACCGCAGAACTATATTCCAGGGTTATAGTAAGTGAAAAGAGGCAATGCGGTGCTTGCTAAGCGGGCGCCAATGGAACACAGCCGGATGAGCTGTGCAACCGGTCAACCAGTCGCGACGAACATGCTCGGGCAGGGCCTTCTGCAGAGCAGGAGAGCTTAGCACCCAGAAGGAGCAACGTCGTCTGAGGGGTATGTTTTGTCAAGGCTACCCACCTTTCCCTCCTAATCCCACTCCCAGAGCGGTCACGTAAGATCCTAAACAGAACCATGTGACAGAATCCAGCAGACGGCCAAGACTACCCAGTCTACGTCAAAGGTCTCGGAATCCGCGAACCAGACGTCTGTGAATAATATTTCAAAAAACGGCGAATGCTTGGAAGTCTTCAGTTAAGGATCCAAAACCCATTAACACGGTGTCCAAACAACAAGCCAACCAATCACCTTCGAAGAGATCGCCGGTCTCCTTGCACCCTTCCTCTGTACGCATGTGTGAAGCTGACACGTCGGCTACTCGCTACAGTTCCCACCGTCCCTACTGGGTAGGTTCAAGATGCAAGGCACCAGGCCCAAACGGTATACCCAGTAGGGCTCTGATGCGTCTTCCGCAGAGGTCTGTATCCTTCCTCGTCACGATAATCAACGCGGTTCTTCACATGCAGTACTTCCCACCCTACGGACGCACTCCCGCATGATTTCCATCCTAAAACCAGGGAAGGACCCCACACTGCCTTTTTCGTAGCGTCCCATAAGTCTGCTGGACACGATTGGAAATTTGTTTGAAGAGATCCTACGCAGCAGGATCTTAACTGTAGTATGCAGGCGCGGACTCCGGCACGATCAGCAGTTTGGATTCACACCCAAACACAGCACGTCTCTTCAGCTAACCCGCCTCGTTGAATAGATGACCAGGTACTTTGGCGAGAAGAGGATAACAGGCGCGGTTTTCCTAGATGTGGCTAAGGTCTTCGATTTCGTATGGGTCGATGGCCTCCTTTACAAGCTAACGGTCCTCAACTTCCCCTCGTACCTTGTAAAAACCATCAGAGCTGTAACCGAATGTTATGACTCAAAATTAGCTAGTGAGGGGAACTCCTTAGTTGGGCAACTCGGCAGATCTTACGCTGACCGATTGCTGACCCAAGCCCCCTGAAGCTTAAGCTAGTGGTAACTGAGGTCAGCAGACGAGTCGAAGTCACCCGTAAAACGGTTGCCAAGTCGACAGAACGTATCGTGCCCATATGGGCACTTTTCGGCTACTCTGACAGTTTTATCCTTGTATTTTCCTCAGTTTTAAGGCTAATGCCAGAGTATAATGCAAAGACGGGGAACGGCCCACACTCTCCCTCAGACACGTGGGCTTCACCAAAGTGTCTGCACACAATCGCATGAGTTCAGCAAGCGACTACGCAACTGTGGGTTCAAACCCCTGGGAACCATTCAACCAAAATATGCCCCCCCCCCCCCCCCACCAAGACAAAGGTGGCTATGTGATTCTTCAGCACTGTGTCAGGTCTTCAGCCCAGACTGGAAGCTGTTAGCGTCAACGAAATGACCAGTTATAATATAGACGATGAGGTCAAACGCATAAATGGCTAAACAGACCAAGGGACGTCGATTTGCTCAAAGCGCAAGCCTCCACCCTTAGTTAGCTCTTTAGCTTGGCTTGGCTTAGTTTGGCTTGGCCGGATTTCTTTTCTTCTTGGACTTCTTGACCGTTGAAGATGGGACCGATACGTTGTCCCGAAATATTGGTAAAGGATTATCACTCGACGCTGTGTAATATCCCAAAAGAGCGCAGATCTTATCAACATCGTGGTGGAAGCCTGAAATCACGGAGAGATGGATGGATGGATAGAAAGTTATTTATTTATTTATCTATTTATTTATTTAGTTAGTTAGTTAGTTAGTAGTTCGTTAGTTAGTTAGTTATTCAGTTGTCTTCTCCTAGTGGTTCGCTAGGGGGTTGCCTTTTAGTCATATAACCCTTTCAAGACGGCACTTTAAAATGTGCACAAGAGTTATCTGCTCCTGTTATTTCCTTTTCTTACTGTTTCGCTCAGAAACCTGCTCTAGTCCACCCTGTCTCAATGTTTATTTTCTCTTCGCATGTCTTGTCTTCCTATCCTGAAGACGACTGCAGCGTTTTCCTCCGAATCGTCGGTATATTTCTACCAGAGTACACAGAGTCACAGTAGGCCTAGTCTTCAAGCTTAGGTTTCATCATACTGAACAAAGTAAGGAGCATAGTGTTTCCAATAACACCAAAATTAAATTTTTGCCACCCGTTTTAATAGAAATATGTCAACTGCGAGTAGTTTCGGAAATAATAGAGAGTGGCGCGTTTAACGTTAGCACGTGTCAGTTTTCACAGTTTCGACACGTTCGGGAACAGAGAAAGGCATTTTTATCAAGACGGTACCTTGCACGAACGCAGACACTAGAACTCAGGAGGGAAATCAGTGATATATCAACGATATGCGCATGCGCCCGCTTTGTAAAATACGCACACAGTACGAACAGACTGCTATCGGATATGGACTTGTAAGTGCGCCACTCTGTATATGCAGGCATACGGACAGATCTGGCCTTCTTATAAGCTCTAATTTCGCACATATTTTGGAGATAACATATACTGCACAATGACGTTCCTATAAATACGGCTCTGCTGTTGTGTTGTTTCATGTGCAAGGGACCTGTCGATAACATCGATAACTCATCTACCGACGGGTGGTCTGCAGGAACTGGATGTGCTGCGACTGGAAGATACAGAAACGCTCAAAGTGTTCCCGTCTATCTATAACTTCGAGGTAAGGCACCTTCTGCTGGCAGTCACTATTAAATACTACGAAAAACCTTTTGATATTTCAGCGGCGAATTGTTAAGTTAAATCTTTTAAAACTAATAAATGTCAGGAACTTGAAAAGCTCTGGAAATACAGAAACATGCCTATTGTATTATCATTCTAAACGTACTTCGTAGATTAAAGTGTGCATAAATGGTGCTGCGATCCAGACAAATTCTCTTCAAATAGTCACCAATTCTCAATTACAGATTGAGAATTCAGTCGCATTTAGTCTTACTATGCGGTAGCTGTATTACTCTAGTGGGACCACGGAAAAGGCTTTTCATAAATCAACCCTCCTCATCTCCCTCGAGCTGTCCGCTTTCCCTGCAGCCTGCTCCCCTAGGCTCCTCTCCAGTCATTTTCACAGTAGTGATAACAACGTTATACGTTTCGGTTGCGAAGCAGGACAGTCGATCCCGTGGCCGCGCGGTCTAAAGTGTGGGTCTGTGACTGCTCGCTTGCTAGCATTTCGGATCGAATCTCACCGGGGGCATGGATCTCTGTCTTGCGAGTGTTGTGTTGTAAGGCTGATCACTCGTCCAGAGGAGTCCTACCGAGTGTGATGTTTCTGAGTGTGATCGTGAAACCTCGATAATGAGGCGGCCCTGGCCCAAGAGGAGTTGTTGCACCACGGGGTCAGGGGGGTAAGCAGGACAGTGTGGGTGTAAGAGGTACACAACCATAGTTTCATTTCCGCCTTTTATGAAACAACTTTCCGTGGTTTCAGTATAGTTTTAAGACTGACGCAAGGGGTTGTTAAGTCGGTTAGTAGCGTGGCTGAAGTAGACTCATAATTCACATATACAACGTATGTAGATGTATTGCACATAGGACCTTATATGTGTATTATTAAGCAAAAGGTGCGGAATCAAATGCAATTTCACCTCTTTAGAAATATGTATACACCTATTCACACATCTCTTCCTGTTATATTGTATTCATGATTTTTAAATAAAGAATTCAAACAAGCGTGCACAAGTGGCATAACGAACTGAAGGTAATTTTAGACAGCATCAAGAAGGTTGTGGTATGACGTAAGAATGTTCGGAGAAGCAAAGCAATATAGCTACTGAACAAGAAATAAGAAAGTAAGTTTTTCTAGATTTTATAGACAATAAATTTTTTTTACTTTTTTCACTACTTTCATACAAATGGCTAAATGAAAATGTCTGTACCGTATAATGCAGTGTGTCCCAAACTTTGTTTACTTGCAGACCCCTTTTGCCTCCGAAAAATAACCACGGTTCCCACATCCTTCCTCACTTAAGTAGACAGTGTCCGGATGATAGGAATCTAAAATTAAAAATTTATATCTCAGGACTGATTTTAGATAGCTACTAATACATACCAGTAGCATACATAGTAATGCATTGCATGATTTGACCTTAATTGAACTGATTTTCTCTCGCTTCGTAGGTACAAGGGGTTTCTTAATTAGACATTCTAACGATCATACAAAATAAACATATCACCAATTAAAGAAGTTCCTCGATAATTTTCAACAAAACATCATTCCTTTAATTAAAAAGTAAATAAACTTAAAAGCAGCCATTACAGCAATGTATGCACAGATCCCCTGAGAACTGGTCGTGGATCCCATGGGAAGCAATCCGCGGAGCAGACTATGAGAACCGCTGGCTCTAATGAATAAGGACCATAAATATCTTAAAACTTGCGCAGTTGGTTGAGAGATATGACATGAATACTTTATTGTTGTATGCACTGACTGTTGTCCTGCAGTACATCAGAGAGGCCTGGCTCACCTACCCGTACCACTGTTGCGCCTTCCACTTCCCGGCCACGCACGACCCTGCTGAATACGCCCGTCACCAGGTATGATGCGTGTACGTGCTTCAAGAGCCGTGTATTATATAGCCAATATGTTAGCGTATATATATATATCTATATGTGTGTATGAATGTGTGTGAATGTATGCATATAAAGGTATTTACATCTGTACGTGTGTTTATATGTGTATGTATATGGGCCAATATATGTATGCGTAAATATATAGGTTAGACCTACATATGTAAGTATGCATATGTGTGTTATTTTTGGTAGGAAGGACATGCACTTAATACTCAGCAGTGTTATATGCGTGGAATATTTTTATAAACAGCTTTGATCTGCGTAAGTGAAAAGTTTCGATGCAATTGTTTCAGAAGTTTCAGCATGTGTTCCTTATTGATATCCTCATAGTTCATCCCAGAAAAATTGCTTACATGTCGCTGAAACTATTGCACAGTTTTTGAATCGCATATCATGCTATAATACCGCAAAAACATTCACACTATTTTAGCAAAAAGTACATACTGAAGTTATGCGGACCAATTACATTGCATTGTCACATGCACAAGCAAACATTGCAATATTATTTTTTAAATTGTAGGGTATGGAATTATTTTAGAATTAGAGTAATATATTTCAGGTTGTATTCATGCGTGATTTCAAGCTTCCGCCGCCGCATTAATGAGGTCTTCGCTCTTCTGAGATATTACGCAGTGCTAATTGGTAGTTAGTCACCGACGTATCGGGACAGCCTCTTGGTCCCATTTTCAAGGGTCAAGTAGTTGTTTGACCCTTGATGATAAGACCGATAGGCTGTGGGGTATGTCAGAAGAGCGGGGACCATATTTAATTAATGCACTTGTTACTGAGATTACTGTCTTCTAGGATATGACGCTATACAGCTCCGTAGATAGCCACCAAATTTTCGGAAGAACCTACTGCCTCCACTGCAGGGTAGACACTTCAGCCGCTCGGGAATTGTCACTCCACCGGACCGCCTTCCTTGTGCATTATCTGTACCAACTTCCTTGCGCGACTGACACTTCTACATTGAAAATTGACCCTTAAAAATTTCTGAAATTTTTGTAACTAGAGTATATGCCAGACTGCATGGTGTCATATCCCAAGAGACCACAATCTTCAGTTTTAATTTATTCAGACAGGCCTGTGTTACAGAACGAGCGTCCAGTTTCCGTTAATGCAACGGAATATCATGCATGCAGACACTTGGCGGACACTGAATCACTTACAACAGTCCTATGGAATGCCTGAAAGTCTAACATCGCTAAAACGGTAGTTCTTCATGAAAGCTTTTGGACAGCAGCAGAGTTTTAAACGCCAGGCTCCGTGGAGAGTTATTATTGAAAACATGATAGTCATAAAACCTGAGAGACCTGGGCATAGGTGCAAATATAATATTATACTATACAGGTCCTATAACAATAAGCGGTATGGGGATTGATATATTCTGGCTCTGAATAGGGTCAGTAGGTTTAAATAAATACTGGTGTTTCAAAAGATACATGTGCCGGGCTCTCAAAATACGTTGGATTTATGTACCAAAAAATCGTGTTGTAGATATATAGGAAGGATAGATATGGGAGAATTTATCGCTGTAAGGATTTTGTATAAGTTCTTTTATGATGAAATTAACGCCGCTTACAGAACAGACTTGGATGCAGAAGAATCAGAAAGGATGCTGGGAAGCGATGTCAAAAGAATATAGTCACGACATACGAATTTCATATTTTATGCGCTAAATTGAACGACGTAATTACGCGAAATTTTTATGCTTGTTTCCTGAATTAGTTGACAATGTAAGTGTCGGAAAAGTGTATAATGGGGACTTATACTAGGAAACTCGTGCAGTTTCTTGTTCAGTTGAGTAACTGGAATGGAAATGGAGATGAGCGCGGTTTTAGGCGGTTAGACGCGGACAGACGTGGATAAACGTGGATATAAGCGGATATACGCATCTAGACCAGGTTAGACGCGGACAAACGTGGATAAAACTGGATATAAGCGGATACGCGCTGATAAACGCGGTTAGACGCTGTCTACCCAGTTCTAGAGTTTGTTTTAGAAGTTATTCCTAACGTCTAAAGCCATCCCCTTAAAGGAGACGTGTAGCAATGATGCCCCTAAACACAATGATAAGAAAAACATGCACTATGTGTGTGGAAACGCTTTTAACAACCGACACGTCCTAGGAAGATAGATCTAGCACCCAGTGCTCGCGTATGATTCGTAAGTTGCCAGACCGCCTGTACATTGCTGTACCTGATAAGACTTCATTCTTCGAACTGTGTACGTACAGATAATTTTGTTTTACTGTGTGGGACTGCGAGGGGGGTTAAAATTATGACAAAAGATCAAACAGCTTCTGATACATTCTTCATCCTAATTTTCACTAAAATTCTACAGTCGCCGCTGCTACTATGTCGGCGCATGAGAGAGCATAAGCAGTGTTTGAAAGTGCTGTATTAGGTTACACAGATGGAAAGCTATACAAGTCATACTATCGTGCTGTCTGCCGCCAATGTTCCTCGTCTGTTCTGTTTCTTAAGATACACGTGGTTAGAGAGTAAAGCTCAGTAGTTAGTTTTTCAGGTGCTGTAGTAACTCTTTTACTTATAGCGTGAAATTTTCAATAGGAAGTGTTGCCCTCGCGGAAATTATCTTTTGAAAATGCAATAACAAAAAGACTTCTCAGCATTTAGAGAGGAAATAAACGTGGATTGGATCAGACAGGAGAAGCCTTCAACTTTAGCAGGTAATTCTGTAACCAAACATGACGGCAGCCCTCGGAAGATATAGCACAATGTTGAAATACTGAAATTTTCTTGCGAAATAAAGCAGAGAGTCCGTAGATGGCCTACTGGAAAACAGAAAACTAGGATTAAGTGAATGCAGTGACGTCAGTTACCTCGGACCGAAACACTCCCATGAGATTAACACATCTCATGAATTGTGCAACATTGAAGGGAGTGCGAACGGTGGATGTAGCATCACGTCAAAAGATTTCGCGCGAAAAGAGAGGAAAGATTCATTAAAGCCAAAACAATGAAAGTCAGAATGGATGCTAAAGATAAAATTCAAAGTTAAGGCAAAATTGTTAGAAGATGCGACTGCAGAGTCACTTAATAAAACGAAAACGCAGGACGTCGAATTTTCATAACACTTTTAAGAAATGAGACTGTGCACAGACACCGCGCGACACTGAACAGCAAGCACTAAGTGTAGCTGTTCGATTACAAAATACGTGCCGTGTTCCATGGATACTTACTGGTTTCTACATATTGACACAATGGGATGAATAATGTAAGGATAAATGGGCTTCATGTTTAGCGTGATACGCTTTTATAGAAATTGTGTTTAAATACGACAAATCACATACACAACGAAATAATAGTAACGAAAGATATTGCGACCTTCGCTCTTCTGGGATGTTACACAGCGTTTATTGGTAGTTAGCTACCGACGTTTCGGGGCAACCTATCGGTCCCATCTTCAGGGGTAAGGAATTTCCATAAAGCTGGGACCGATATGTTGTCCTGAACGTCTGTAACCAACTACCAATCAACGCTGTGTAACTTCCCAGAAGAGCGAAGGTATCATTTACACCGCGGCGGAAGCCTGTAATCACGTGAACTATTGCACTGAAACAGAACAAAATGTCAGTGATATTCGAGGAGTAAACTACTGCTCAGTTGAGATCTGCACTCTTCTGGGATATTACGCAGCGTTGAGTTGTAATTCTATACCGACGTTTCGGGACAACCTATCGGTCCTATCTTCAAAGGTCAAGAACTTGACTCTTGAGGATGGGACCGATAGTCCACGAAGACTTGAACTTCTTGACCCTTGAGGATGGGACCGATAGGTTGTCCCGAAACATCGGCACAAAACTACCACTCTACACTGCCTAATACCCCAGAAGAGCGCAGATCTCATCTACATCGCGACGAAAGCCTGAAATCACGCATACTGTTTAGTTGTACAACTGTTGTAGTCTGCTTTATAACTGCTTTGGGCGAGTTTACAAATACACGTTTCATTTGTTTTGATTGATCACACATGAAATATGTGTTAATGCAAAAGCCATTTATGATTCTCGTTTGAATTGCTTTAATAAATAAGATTTGCATATGGAGCACCGAAAACAAAAGTTATGTACATACACAGTATACAGATAAAGGTACGTTTGTCCCTTTGCATGTCATGAAGGTGTACTGGGGGCTGGACCTATAGTTTCCACTCGTTCTTAACCTCAGACCTAGATGGATGTCAGTGGTTAGCCTCAGGCCCCGGCCGCTATACCCAGGAAAGAGCCTCCCGGAACCGGTCTGAAGGTTTTGGGGTGGAAGAAATAAATCTCTTTCCCTGCCGGGATTCGAAACCTGGATCATCCAGCTCGTAGCCTGATGACTATACTGATTACAATATCTTACTTACATATATAGTTTGTTCATATTATTTATATCTGATGCAGCATCAGTTATGTTAAGATGAATGTCAGATGTAAGAAGTCTACTCATAGCACTGTTTGGCAGTGTTCCTGTCGTAGGCTTCAACTTGGTGTGAGTGATACTGTAGATTAATTTACAGAACTTAATATTTATATTCGTCGCAGCAACACACATCAGGTAAAGGTAAAGGTAAAGCAACCCCATTACAGGCCTAGACAGGCCCTGAGGGGTCCAGGAGGTTGAGGCTCCCAGATTTGTAGACAATCGGCACATGAAGGTGGTAAGGTTGTCAGCCCTACGCACCGGCCGCCTTTATCCCCCAGGAAATATTCCTGGTACTCATTTCTGTTAGAGGCTGAGTCGACCCCAGGGCCATTGTGCGACCGAAACGATTATGTCAAGGAATTAATTCCAATGACACCATCGGGAATCGAACCCGCGACGTTCCGGTTTGTAGCGTAGTGCCTCAACCAACTACGCCACCGCGCGCCCCACACACATCAGGAGGCGCATTTATTTCAAAATGCTGCTTAAGACAAGCATTTAATGCAACATGCTAATGTAACTATGATATGAGGTCGTTCCATGGCTCAGGCGGAGGCCCGGGTTCGATCCCGGGTCAGTCCATGTGGGATTTGTGATGGACAAAGTGGCACTGGGACGGGTTTTTTCCCCGAGTATTTCTGTTTTCCTTTGTCAATTTCATTCCACCGGTGCTCCATTACACGGAAAAACGAAAAAAAACTAATCATCTTTCTCTTCATCTTCATCACAGGTTTCACAATAAACGTCGAGGCTGCGGGGCCCTTCTCCCCCACAAAAAGAAAGTAACTATGATGTGTAAATTCCTTTGTGCCTTCATTTCTCCTCGCGTCTTAGGCAAATCAAGTTACCTTACATTGCATAAATTTTGACAACACACACAACGGCAGACCCAGAAGCTAATTTGCCAACATATATAAAAGCATACAAAATGTAATCCATCAAGATAAGGTTTTGAGTTTTCATATTAGTGGCAGCCGACTTACATAAAAACACTGAAAATGTCACCTACCATGCTTAGGTTCTGATTTTTCATGTAGTAACAGAAAATAAATTCGAAGTTGTCAGCATATACAAAAGTTAGGCTCGGACATTCCTGAAAAACTTCATTCATTGCGTCACAAACCCCCTGACTGTTAGTTGCTAAACATTTGCCGTGTTTCAACATAAGGTGGGTTGCTTCAACTTAAAAAAAGACAGCAGTATTGAAAAGCTCCGTGGAAACATATCCACAAAGCAAGTGCTGATGATTCAAAATCCAACGTAGAAAGAGTCAAGTATGAGGGACTACAGAGGTTATTAGAATCTTCAGCATTCACTGAAACTTTGGGTTTATTGCTGGGCCCTTTGTTGGAGTCGTTAGGATTTACGGTTGAGTAGGAAAATGAAAAATATACGCTTCATAAAGCGCAAGCAGAAAATAGAGGCAACTCTCAAGGCAATCGAATGTAATATGCAGAAGACAGCAGAATGTATTCTGAAGCTCAGCAAGCAAGTACCGAGAAGGCTTTTCTTGGTAAAATGCTAAAGACTAGCAAACTAACTCCATATGGCAGAGTCCGTATTGAGAAACTCGTCACGAAATTCTCCGAATTTTATGGAACCCACAGGATCATTACCCTGTTCACAACAGTCTTCCATTTGTTCCTATCCTGAGCCAAATTCATCCAATCCACGCCTTCCTATTTTACTTCTTAACCAGACAGGCAATGTACATATAAACATAATATCGATGCGCGTTCTCGTAACCATTTTTGCCGTAGAAAGCAAGAAGTATTACATACTCTGAATTATGTCTGTAGCATTAGTTATCCAGCATGCAAAGTGCATGTGCCATATTATATTGTCATCTTTGACCTGTCTGGCTCTGCCATATTTTTCCACATTATCTCATAAACAGCACAATTTTCGTGGAAAAGTAATTTAATATAAAATGTGTGTTTTAACTTCTCCACAAATTTCGTCTGAAACATTTCTTATTCTAAGAAGAATTGAGCTACATACTATCATAATTGTACATACGTCTTCATGCAACGTACCCGTTATTCTTGTCAGATTTTAACGAAACTTGAATGTTCTCGACATATTTTCTAAAATACTCAAATATTAGATTTCATGAAAATCTGTCCAATAGGAGCCCAGTTGTTCTATGCGGACGGACAGACAGAGAGACAGACAGACATGAAGAAGCTAATAGTCTCTTTTCGCAATTTTGCGAACGCGCCTAAAATTCTATTTAATATTATCATCCTCTCTACGTATACGCCTTCCAAATGGTTTATTTCCTTCAGGTTTCACCACCAAAACACTGTATACGTTTCTCATTTCTCCCATCCATACCACATGCCTCGTCCATTTGACCCTCCTTTGTTTTATCACCGCAGGAATACAAATTATGAAGCTCCTTATTGTGCAGTTTTCTCTAACTTTGTATTATTTGCTCCCCATGAGGCCCAAATAACTTCCTCAATACCGTGTGCTCGAACACCTTCAACCCATGTTCTTGAAGGCTAGTAAAACACCTGTCGCAAATAGAAAACAGTTTTTGAGGACTCAGATTATTAATATCATGTTAATGTTCCTTGCAGTGACTAATACTTCAAAATAAAAGTGTGAAACATCTAATAAGCTGTCGAGATATTGTGTAAATTGAAGATTGGGCAGAGAGAATGAATTGTATTTGTGATATAGTAAAAGCTAGGAAATGGCACAACAGTTTGGTTCAAATGCTAGGCACTCTGCGAGGTCTTACAAAGAAGTTAAAAACGAAACGTGTTTATGCACTCCATACACGCTTAAATGTTGCGAAAATAATGCCAGTGTCAAGAGCCGAATGTGACGGAAGCTTCAGTGGAATGAAATTATGTGTGTCACCCGAACGTGCTTCGCTTTAAACTTCATTGTTAATCAAATCAGGACGACCTCTTCCTGAATTCAACTCGAATACCTAAAGACGCGGCTTTTGAATGTTAGAAGACGTGCTGACGGGACAACGAGAAAGCGGGGGGGGGGGGGGGGGGGGGGACTACTAAGTACAATTCACTGCGGGACATGTTGCAGATTATCACGGTACGCCTCACAGGATTTACATGGATAGAACATTTAGGAAAAATTCGTCACCGGCAGTTGCCTTGCAGCGTGAAACGTGTCTATAGAAGAGTGAAATGGAAAGAATATTTTCCAGAATTCAGCAAAGTTTGTTTTACTGTACCCTGAAACTCTTTAGTCAGCACTTAATGACGTCACAAATGTGAACTACCGCGCACATTTTACGAACCTGCATTATAATATTTTCTTTATTCATCATTGCCTGTACTTTCCAACTGATGCTGAACAGATAATTACAGTAACCAACAAATGCACACAAAACAAACCAAAATCATACATAACATATAGAATTCCTACATGTTTCAGCTTCAGGGCGCCATCTTCAGGGAATTAAAAATACAAACGCCCTTATACTTTGGATTCCCTGAAGATGGCGCCCTAGCGCTGAAACATGTACGAATTTTATATGTTACGTATAATTTTCAGTCTTATTATGTGCATTTGTTGGTTACTGCAATTACTTGTAAGAATAATTCACGGAGTATATAATGTCAAATTTGATGCTTGAAAGTCTACCTAGATCTGGAAGGACAATTTCATCCCTTCTGATTAACCATCAGCTTATCAATGGTATCTGCTCATTGGCGTAGCTGAATGATGTTGTAGCAGTTACGTTTACGATGCAGGATCTGGTTGAAAGGAGGTGCTCGGAGATGACGACACCTGCTTCTCCCAGTGAGGTGCATCACAGACGCAGGCGGCGCCGTGGGACTGGGGACCAAACCAACGACACTGTCACGGGCTGGGGAGGGCTCGGAGCGGCTCATTCTTCTCTCCCGCTGCCCGCACGGGAACCCGACGGCACCTTCCATCAGGTAAGATCTCTTCCTTGTCTCGTTTCTGCAGGTCCTGTACATCCAGTCCTTCGAAAATTCAAAAGAACCGTGTCTCACGTTCTTTTACAGTGTACCGGAACTTGAGGTCTTTGCTCTTCTGGAGCGTTACGCAGCGTAGTGTGATAGGCGGTTACCGACGTTTAGGGGCAACGTGTGGATTCCATCTCCAAGAGTCGAGCAGTCCAAGAAGAACCAACGCTGCGTGACATCCCCAAAGAGCGAAGACCTCAACTACATCGCGGCGGAAACCTAAGATTCGCGTAGCTGAATTTCTGTATCAAGTTTCAAGTAATATAAAAGTAAGGTGAACTGAATAACTTCCCTGAAAAGGTGAACTGCTACTAGATGGCCGTTAACTAACCTGAACGGACGAAAGAAGCTTCTTTGTACTCGGCAATTAATGGGAAGCAGACTGAATGGTTGAAGTTTAACAAATGTTATTACTTCTGGACCTTACAATTTGAGTGATATATTTTTAGCAATCATCATAATGATGCAGTCTGTCTTACGACAGGTCCATAGCCCCTTCCAAAGCGAGTTTTCCACAGAGTGCATCCTCTTTCAATGTCCAGTGCCTTCTCCTTTCCTTAACGTCATCCAGTAGCTGCTTACGTCTTCTTCCTCTTCTTCCCATCACTTCTATCTTTCCTTCAATAGCGTGTTTTAGAAACCAGTTCCTGCTCAAGATGTGACCAATCCAGATAGCCTTCCTTCTTTTAATTCTTTTTTCATTTTACTTTTATTGTATATAGGATGTTCCTTTCCTCCTTGGCTCATTTTTCACACGATCGGTCCAACTGATCTCCATGCTTCTTCAGCACCACATTTTAGTGCTTGTATTTACAAATTTTTAGATGTGTAAAAAATTACAAAAACGTGATCGGACTTTGGAAACGTAAAATTAGTAACAGAATACAATAGACAGAAGGATGAAAACATCTTGAGGAACTCAACATTGAAGGGTTTCCTGCATAATATGTTTAAAAAAACAGAAGTCAATGGAAATTCCTAGAAGTAGGAAATGAAAAAAAAAAATCCGAAGAAAAATCGTACAAGAATTCACAAACCCAAACCAAAAATAGTGTGATATTAAAAATCTGACAGTTTCTTACCCAGTGTAACTGCTATAAAATCATAAATGGGCAAAAACGCTTATGACAGTAAAGGGAATTTTTGTTATCATGTTACAAATCCTGCAAAAATGTCAGTGTGACATCAATGGCAACACAACGCAATCTGATTTTAATTTTATTCGGGCTGATATTGATTCACTGAGCCAAGTCAATTTATTCTTTATTTCCTACACCATTTAGCTAAAGGTTCGTCTGACGTTTCCACCCATATTCTTATGTGATTTTTATAACCTCATTTGTCTTCGACATTCATCTCCTTAACAAGCATAATATATGCACCGAACTTATTTCTTTTCCTATGCCACTTACTTACCCAATCAAATCTTTCTCTTATCTCTTTTCAAATACACCTACTATTTCAATCCAGAAGAGGATAACTGCTACTTGAACACACCCACGCAATGATTCCTCGTTGTAACAGGCTTCAGTTAAACTTGCTTGAGATTGAACACGATCTTGCAATAAAAATACTGGCAGTCAAGTGACTTGAATTCAAGGTACTTCACCTCCCTGAATGAGGCTTTAGATGCGATGTTTATTTATTCTTGAGTTGAAGTGTTCCATTCCTTCTGGGTCTACAAAAGCGCAACAGAGGCGGAGAAGGAAGGATTGTTCATAAAGATACCAGTACTCTCAAGAAAAGAATACATCCTAACACTGTTTCGGAATCGATGTAACCAAACGTTCAGTTTCGCCCTTTAAACGTCTCTTGAAAATATGGAATATGTTGACATGCTAAAATATAATTGTAGGCTCTTTCCTTCCAATTTTACGAAAATAGACTGACATACATATGGGGTCGTGAGCTGACCGCACTTCCGACTTCTCTGTGCGTCATTTACAATGAACGTACAATGGAACTTGATAAGACCTCTTCACGGAGAATTTATCTTCACACGTGAAAACCGGAGGACTAAATCCAAATTTTGATATCTTATGATTATTTTATGCAGGAGTACTGAATACAATTATGATAGTATTTCACGTCCTCTAAATAGAGCTGGATACGTTTTCGACAAGCATTACCTCGGGCATCAACATGAAAATATATAAAATTATATTTTCAATGTAAAACATGAGATGTCATTTTATCACGAACTTTGTAGTACTTCATTCTCTCAAAGTATTTTATACTGTGATACCTGATCATTGCCTTATTTAGGCTGAAATATAGTGTAACTTGTCTTTAAGCAACTGACAATATTTATATTGTGGTCGACGATTTATATATTACTTCCTTATATAATTGTATTTGTTGTTGACTTAGATTGCTGTAATTTTACGTACATTTCAAAGCAATCATATTTATTGACTCTTACGACACTTCATGTGTCTGAAAAAATGGAGGTAGAGTATACGGTACATATTTAAATTAAGGTAAAGGTAACCTAATGACATGCCTATGCAGGCACGGGGGGGGGGGCTCCAACCCATTCACAACCTGGCACTATAAGTTTCTGAGTGGTCAGTACAACGCTCCGGCCACGTTACCCCCCGGCAAAGGCCCGGTACCCAAAGTTTACTGTGCAGGAAGAAATGCACTCCTTGTATGGAAACCTGTCACGTGCTTTGTTTTCCGTTCACGGATTACTGTCCGGCAAAAGTTTTAATTCCCATGTGGTGATCTGTACAACACTTGGTATGTTCCATGCAAGGGTTATCCTCCAGAGGACGTTGAACGCCATATGTGGTGACCTGCCTATGGTGTGTTTTCCAGTCAAATGTTACACTACGGGGGAAGGTGCACGCCCTGTGTGGCAATCTGTCTAAGAACTACCGAGACGTGACATGCTATCCAGCGCCCGACGCTTTTAACCCCTGTGAGGATCTCATGGGCAACTGGGGGCTGCGGTGCGCCGTGTGGCTGGTGGCTGTGGCGGCGCTGGTGGGGAACCTGGCCGTCCTCTTGGTGCTCCTCAGCTCACGTTTCCGCATGACAGTACCCAAGTTCCTCATGTGCAACCTGGCGCTCGCAGACCTCTGCATGGGCATCTACTTACTGCTCATTGCCTGCATGGATGCACGCTCCATCGGAGCCTACTTCAACCACGCCATTGACTGGCAAAGCGGTCAGTAGCTAAACTGAATCCCTTAGGCAAATTCTAGCTTACCGCCATAATAGTTTACTACACTATGGAATGTGTGAAACATGTAGGAGTACTTTTTTAATTCAAATATTGGTGCAACTATTTGGTAATAAACTTGTTTATGGCAGAAATTACTTTAAATCCCAGTAACGATAGCCAGAAAATTGAGATATCAGCGTAAAGTGAATCTTTAGGCAAGCATGTCCAAAGGTAAGCAGTGTTGATGAATGTCGACCTATGTTGGATTACACAGTTTCCTCTTGAAAACATCTCTCACAGCACTGTTTATGCACTTCTGTGTATCCTAATCAAAAGTGTCCTGGCAGTATTACAGACTTCCTATCCTCTGGTCTTTCCTGTCTTTTCTAAACCACTGTCTGAGTACTGAAGGACGATTATGGGGTAACAGAAGTTTGTGCAACACGTACTGCTATTCTGTAAAGTGGAAGGAGGTATCAACGTCCTTCAGATTTTGAGGGATTTGTACATTGTTCTAGGAACGACACCCCCGATGTAGATTAAAATTCAGGTCAAAATTTGTACAGACATAATATATTTTTAAGTTCATATACTTTAAAGCATATAGATAGAAAGAGAAATGCACAAGTGAGAACTCTAAAATCAAAGTCAGCAATCTCCATTCTTGGTCGGAATTTATTTCTATAACCATTGGATTCTGCCCAGATGTCTCTACAAGGCTGTATATGTGATTACTAACGACGCCAAAAATTATCGCCTTTTTTCTTTTTCCTCGTGGCTTGACAGCCCTTAGTGGGCCAGGGTTCCTCATAGTCGAGGCTTCACGATCACACTCAGACACACCGCACTTGGTATGACTCCTCTGGACGAGTGATCAGCTCGTCGCAGAGGCCTATAACCACACAACACACAACAACCACAAGAGATGAACATCTATGCCCTCCGCGGGATTCAAACACGCGATTCCAGCTATCAAGTGGCTGCAGACCTACGCCTTAGACCGCACGGCCACCGGGATCGGCCGTTATAAAACAGCATTACGTATTTAAAGAACAAGTAACAAAGCAATTCAGGGTCACATTGAATTGTTCAGTGGTTCTGACTGTGTTAGTATGCTCCAAATTTGTAGTTACGAACATGATATGCCCTACGTTCTCACTGTGTTAGTGTACTCCAAATTTGTAGTTACGAACATGATATGCCCTCCGTTCTCACTGTGTTAGTATACTCTAAATTTGTAGTTACGAATATGATATGCCCTCCGTTCTCACTGTGTTAGTGTACTCCAAATTTGTAAGTTACGAACATGATATGCCCTCCGTCCTCACTGGGTTTAATGAAACTTGACACTCAGTTCGAAACTTGAATTATTGCGAAAGAGACGCATATGCCATAAGCCTCACTGAAGTTACAAAGAAAAGACAGATGAACCCTTGGCCAATGAACTGTATTTACGATGCCGCAGGTGCCGGATGCCAGGTGGCGGGTTTCCTCACCGTCTTCGCTAGCGAGTTGTCCATCTTCACACTGACAGTGATTACGAGCGAGCGCTGGTATACCATTACATACGCCATACACCTCAATAAACGGCTCAAACTCAGCACAGCAGGCAAGATCATGGCAGTTGGCTGGATCTACGCAGTTGCCATGGCTGCCCTGCCACTTATGGGCATTAGCGGGTACTCCAAGACAAGGTATGCTGTAGCTTCTTTGTACAGGATTGGAGCCAAACTCGGTAAAGTGGGCAAGATCACGCCAGTGGACTGAATTTACGCAGTTGTCAAGGCTTTCCTGCACTTATGGGCATTAGTGGTGCAGTTGACCCTGCACACTGGCAGCGTCCAGGCGTGAACACGAAAGATTTTGTCAGGGAATATTCGGGAGCAAAGCTCAGTCGACTGGCAGAACTCTTGCAGCTAATGGTACTAGTCAGGAATGATGCATTCACGCTTGGTTTGAACATCAAAGTAGTTTATTTTCTGTTCTTTATTTCAAATGGCAGTTGCTGGGATGATCGCAGTTGTTGCTGCGTCATCATCGTTTATAATAACGCTACTTCGCGATACTTGATTTGAACTAATCTGCTGCAATTGTGTGCGGGACGGCTTGATACAACTGCTGTTGCTATTCACTCGTTGAATGCCGCGAAAACGTCATATGACGAATACATTCCAACACAAAATAATATTTTCACATCTAAGAACGGCTATCGGCTAATGTTATATACGGTTACTCGTCAAATGAGTTCACTTGCCAAGCATGACATTCGAATGGCATGTTTACTCCACCACGTACAACGTGCAGTGAACCTCTACTGGACGTTTAGTGCAGAATAATAAGTACGCTCGACAAGCACCCAAATTGCAGTCACATGTTCATTCGTCGTGCACCCAACCGGCAAATTGACGCTATGAATCGCGATCCTCCGAGCTGCAAGGTACAAATATTGAACTTGGATCACTTCTTGGCTTAATGCCGCTCAGATTGTAAGTCTCGTAATTGAAACGTGATTGGCTTACATTTATGTCATGTGGCCCGGTTTTTTGGCAATGCTCGTAAATCATGCAAATATTTATTTCTAAACCGCCTCCTTTTTTTTACCCAATTAGTCACATTGCCGAAAAATCGGCGACAGAACACCTATGCGATGCGCGGTGTTTCCACCTCAAAGCAACAGTTACACCGCCTTTGTTACTACGAGTACATAAACCATGTTCATTGCCAAGTTGTCCTGTTTATTATCTCGTCCCAGAAAGCCTGTCCGAGAGGACATAGTGTTATGTGTAGCAGGAAATTGGCGTAGACACACAGTAGCAGTGACCTGGAAGCCTGGAAAGTGACTTCGGTTGCCATTAAAGACATGTTCAAAGGTAACGATGAATGTGTTGGTGTAAAAACTGTCCATTTCTTTCCAAAGTGTACACAGATTATAGACTAATAATACAGAGAACTAGGTAAGGTGGTTGACAGAGCTGAATATAAAAGGAGGACCACAGATGCTTGGAACACAGGGTAGGTGAGGGTATATTGTATTTACTTACTCTGAACTGGAAACCTGTTTCAATGGAATTAAAATATGCCTTAATATAACTTGTTAAGATGTGGATAGTTACGATCAATGGAAGCAAGGGGCAAGTAGACAGGCATCAAAAGCTCGGAAAAAAAAAATAAAAGTTATTGACAAACTGAGCTCTGTAATCTATAATGTGATTCCTGTTAGCTTCTCTGTTAAGAACAATATTGCTTCTGTTCGTTTATCAACAGTATCTGCCTGCCAATGGAGAACCGGGAACCTGCGGATTTGGCCTACCTAGTAACGCTCCTCACCTTCAACGGATTGGCCTTCTGGATAATCTGTGCGTGTTACGGGCGCATGTACTGCTCCATCAAAGGCGGTCAAGACGCAGTAGCGGCACTCGCGCGATCTGATATGACGGTGGCCAAACGTATGGCTTTGCTCGTCTTCACCGACTTCGCGTGCTGGGCACCGATTGCATTCTTCGGCTTGACTGCCCTGGCAGGACACCCACTGATAGACGTGCCGCACACAAAGATTCTCCTAGTCTTCTTCTATCCGCTGAACTCCTGTGCCAACCCTTACCTGTACGCTCTGCTGACACAGCAGTACAGGCGAGACCTCTTCATCATGCTGAGTCGTTACGGCTATGTTCTCAGCGTGCTGCCAGGTTAGTGTGTCATCTTGGTTCTTTATTGGAAACATAGAATTAAAAGAAGCAGAGATTCTTAACCTCCATCACCCAGTTCTGAAACTCTTTGTCCTTCCCCTCTACTGCTAACTCCGAGCTGTGTTGTTGAAAAGTAGACAACTGCCGAGGTGCTCATGGAATTCTCCACCTTTTATGAAACTATCCTGAGCCAGTTCGATCCACTTCACATTGATGCACCTTGTCTCTTTTATAATGACCAAGCTACGTTCTGGACATCCGAGGAATGGTGGTTTGATTCCTGGCAGGGAAAAGAAATTTAACTCCACTCACCCATATGGCTCACAGGTACAAGTTTGCTTTTACTTGACACCTTGTCTCTTTATGACGTATTCTAGAGACACTGTCCCACTTATGCCTAGGTCCCCGAAATGTTCTCTTCTGAAATTCAAAGTAAAATTCTTTATGTGCTTCTCATCTGATCACATGCTACCTGACCAGTACAGCTCATTCCTCCAAGGGTGCAGATTATAAGCCTCCTCAGTGTGTGTGGTAGTCCTGTCTCCTGTTACTTCCTGTGTCCCACATCCAAACATTCTCCCCAACAGTTTGTTCTCATGCACCCAACTGTTACTTCCCTTAGGGTGTGACAACAGCTTCGACACTCACACACAGCAACACATAATTTACTGTTTTATTTTAATCAAATTTAATTTAATGTATAGGTAATAGACAGGGACATAAAAACTCTCTGAACTGAATGGTAGCATCCAATCCTAAAACATAATCTACTCAATATCAATATTTGCATTATCATTTGATATGAGGTACACGAATGTGTTCTGCGGTCACTTCAGACCAACATTTGTAGTAGTGTCTAATACAATTGTACACTTCACATAAAGTTAATTAAATGGCATACAATAAATCTAATACAGGGCATACACAAAAGAATGGTGCGGTTTACTATGTATTTAGTATGGAAACCGCACCATCCTTTTGTGTATGCCTGTATATCATGATGACAACACTTTAAAATTATGAACAATTCTGTTGTATGGGGTGCCAGCTTTATAGGTACTGCAGTACCGTATTTAATTTGGAAGGTGTTCCCTGGTGAATGGGGGTGAAAACAAAGAGAGAAAACAAAAGGATGAAGATAATAACTTCCACTTGCTTACAATTAGAGACAGCAGAATAATCTTAATTAAAAACATGGATGACACAAACTATATCAACACATCCAGAATAATATAGCAGGAAGCAATGATGAAGGGTGATGATGACTGAAGCAATAAATGAATGAAAAGATCAAGAGTAAAAGAGAGTTCAATACTAATCTCACAGAAAGCAAAGCAGAAAAAGGGTCAATTAAATTTGTCTGTGGCAACTCACATCAACAGATATCATTTAATTAGCCATATTTCAGAGAAATTGACGTTTCTAAGAATTACACTACTACTGAACATTGTAATATTTATTTTTGCAATGTATTGACTAAGATAATCGAGGACATGGCTGTTCTGTTGGCTCGTACCCCATATTTTGCACAGATAAACACTGTGTAAGCTTACAGAACATAGAAGGCTATACCAAATCACTCTGTTGGTCTTGGGATCCATTTGATCTTTGAGTATCATGCCCACCTGTGTCTTGTCTTACATACCAACTTCTGAAAGAACACTGAATTTTTACAAAGCCTGATTTAACAATCATTACATTATTATTAAAAGCAATTATGAATTTGGTCTACTATACAACTGGGAAAGCCATTTGTAAAAATTTGTATTCGTAATGAAATATCGATGCAAGTTAACAGATTCAATAGGTTACGAGTGAATATGGATGTTGCAGTCATCATCTGCACTTTTCCGCATAGCCCAGCTACACACTGCAGAAATTACAGTCTGAATTGTGACAGCAGCTGTATGCTACACTTATGTCACTTCCGGTTTCAGACTTAGAACATTTCAGGTGCTTGATTTTTGTTGCACTTTGTACAGAAGCAGCAAGGAGAAGTGACAAATACAGAGGGCTTTGCTATGTTAAGCCTTGCTACCTAGCAACCAACACTGATCTACCTCCAGAATTTTATTGTACTTTGTGCAGTTAGTAAGCACTGTTCGCCGTTGCTTGTGGCAGGTACAAGGGAGCAGCAGGGGTGGCACCACAAGGATGTGGTATGGTGGCAACGTGCGCTGGTCGTGTCGGGGGGATGTCAGGGAGTGGGCCCAGTCACCGGGGGTCAGTCCTCACCACAGTGACATCAGTGGACAGCCCCACCACGCGGCCCTGCTCACTCACAGCAGTTCCTGAATTAGCCACACGGAGCACGACGATAGAAATGCTACCCCTCAGCGACAACGAGAAACAGTGTCAATCACCACAGGATAAACGCCACGACCATGGGAATGGCATGCCTGCCAAACACCACAAAAGCACAACTTTCCTCTAAAACAGACACTTATTCATGTTTAACTTATGCTGCTCCATACATGAATTTGTACAACAGTAAATACTTACTTAAATGGAAGTTAAAATACCCCTCCGCCTCCATGATGGCATTAGGGTAAAACTCCACATATTCTATACACCAACACACAATGGAGACGCGGGGTCAGCTGGGAGCTTCAGCTCCTTCAGTCACATGGGATAGAATCCCGTGAATGAGGCTAGTAGATCCGCAAGACATCCCATTGTGAATGGAAATCCATAGACTACATTTACCACAACTGAACACCAATGTCCACCCCATAGACACATACATCTTAATGACTTTGACTTACATACACATCATATCTATCTGGTTCTAGCAGCTAATGAAGAGTTTCTTTGTCACATAATACTGTACAAAGTATAAGATATGTTTCAGCAGTGTCAGTCAATTAAGATCTTCTGTTAACGTGATTATTCAACAGTCGCTAGTCACAGGATACAAAATCACAGGGACATGAAACTAAAGGACACAGTTATGGTATGATGTGTAGTATATTCATCGTAACATAAGTCATTTTTATAAATTTTATAACATATCAGTTCAGCTTAGAAGACAGCATATTTGTTTTCTTTCACAATTACTGGTCATCTTACCATTCAGTGTTTATGAACTACGCAGTTGAGAAGTCATGCTTAAACAATCCAAGACCCACTCAAACAACCATTACACAGTGAGGTATTTGTACACATTAAATAGCAGGGTAACGAACTGCACTGCTACTGATAGAGCTTGATTTTGTAAGAAGCTGATCTTTATGACATACAGTATGAACTACTGAAACAATGAACAGTATAAATATCTGTAGCAGTCATTATAATGTACTTCATATAAATATGTATCCGTATTATTGCATATCCCACAATGAACCATAAAATGTGTCTTTAGAAACTTTGTTATATGATTATTTGTTTAATCCATAGGTTTTCTTGGGGAGGGGGGCCTGGGGACAAGCAGTCTTTGTGCCCTCCACCCTTCTTTTAAAGTAAACAATTAAATTTCCATAACCTGTACACATAATACTAATGACAACACCATATTACATATGCATTGAAGGATGCATTTTTCCATTTTCCAAGATTTCAATAAAGTTCCTCCACTTAAGTACAGTTTCAAATACGACTCAATCACTATGATAATGCTGCATACACAAAATCCACCTTCCTCGATTTCCTTGCTGCAAACTCTTGAGATGAGGTGATTGTAATCGATGTTAGAAGCCTCTTCTGTCTGGATGGACAAAACAGCCAGTCCACCCAACCTATCTTGTGCCATATTTGTTCTTAGAAATTTACAATTTTAAAAAACCTCGTTCTCCTATTGCCACCGTAAGTGGGGCTGTTAAACAATTTCCTTCACAAGGTCTGTTCAAAAATTTCTCAGATTGATTAGAAAAAAAAGACAATACTTGTATGTACGAGGTGAATTTTACTGAACGTTATCTCCTTCGATATCGGCCCTCTTGTATTAATACAATAATTCCAATGATGTTTGCACCTGTGGTATGATGATGAACTTAGTTATGGTACAGACTGTGATTCATTGCGTAATGTAGTTTCTTGTTAACCCTTCCATCTGCCCTCCTCCTATGTCCACCTTCTAAGCAGCTTGAAACCTTACTTCATTTTGTCAGATATTCAAGCAACATCTGCCTAAATGGTGTCTTGGCCTGTGATTTAAAAATTATGTTCAAGTAAGAACAACCTAAGACAAAGTCCTAGCATCGCCATCTGTGAGGTAAGTATGGAGTTTTGGTTTATTATTACACATTTATGATGCCATGCAAGTTTTATCACTGCATTTAGAGGATGTTTTGAGGCACAGAAGGAGCCATACATCTAGTATTGGCTAGGCTTCCAAGAATTTTTCTTAATACAGGAAGCCACTATCATTTATTTATTTGTTTTTAATAAATTGTTATACAGTAAAACCCCTATTTAATGAATATTTAATGATTAGAATATATTTCACTAAATCGAGGTTTTCATTAATTGGAGGTTGCATTTTATATTATCATCACCGTGCATTTTCACTCTATTTTTCAAAAAACCAACTAATGCACATTAAATATCACTATTTATTTTAGTTGACACTACCCCTTTTTGTTCATTTTTATGGAGTTGTTTGATGGCCTTTTCGGTGTCTATTATTAAGTCTTGTAAGAATTGCTTGGTGGGTTTTTCAAATGAATAGTTCAGTCCTAGTTTTAGTATTTTTTCTTCTTCACTGTTGAATGTTATTTTGGACGTTTCTAATTCGTGTGTAGAAAGTGGTGTTTGTCTCTGTGTTGGGATCTCCCTGTGGTTTGTTTTGTTGTTTTTGTGTGTATCGTAGAGTGTCTAGTTTTTTGTTTAGTTTATTGTATAGTATGTCATTCTTAATTTTAGATTTTTGGTGTTCTGACCTTTGTATCCAATACCACGATTCTTGCAAGTAGTTAGCACAGTTGAGATGAGACTCGTACAGTTGTTTATTTAGTGCCGTCTTCTTCTTATATAGGTGTTTGAGTTCCACGTTGATCCTGTATTTTACTGCTGCCTGTTTAGTGTTTTGGCTCCTCCTGTTATAGCTGTTGACTTTTATGCTGATGTACATGGGTTGTAGTTGTTCATTTCTGCAAACTTTGTTAAACCATATGGATGTGTTGATCTTTAGTAGCTTTTCCTTGATGTTTCGGTATCTGTAGACTAATCATGCCTGTTGGGCGTTTATAAATTTTATATTATCATCACCGTGCATTTTCACTCTATTTTTCAAAAAACCAACTAATGCACATTAAATGTCACTATTTATTTTAGTTGACACTAAACTAAAATAACTAAAATAAATAGTGACATTTAATGTGCATTAGTTGGTTTTTTGAAAAATGGAGGTTGCATTGTTTATATGGAGCTATTGTCGGGACATGAAAAAATCATCACTAAATCCGGGATTTCACTAAATGCGGCAACATTAAATCGGGGTTGTACTGTATTTGTTTTGTTAATTGACTCTGTTATGGAACTGTGTGTGTGTTGCAAGGCACCTTGAACACCTACCACAACTACCCAGGATTATTTTGGAACTGGCTAGAATTCACAACATCCAAGAGTGGCAGAGCATACCCATGGAACTAAACAGGTTAATTAAAGTATTCTTGAAACCAAGGAAAAGGTTCTGATAGGCAAACAAACATCTGGCAGGTCTGTATTTTCTATTGAGAACAGTCAAAAAAAAAAGATGCTTTATCACCAGTGTTTTTCAAATTTGCTTTAGAATATGCCATTAGGAGGGCCTAAAAAATCAAGGCAGGACTGAAACTGAACAGGACATATCAGCTTCTGGTTTACCCTACTGCTGTTAATTGATTTGGTGATTACATAAACACCATAAAGAAAACCACACAGTTTTATTAGCTGCTAGTAAGGATGATGGTTGAAAACTAAAAATATGCCCTTAAGAAGGACCAAGAAAACAAGAAGGAACTGAAATTACCCGTTAATATTCATTTACTGGATGAAAACATCAATACCAAAAATAAAAACACAGAACTTTCTAAGTGCTGAGAAAACTAAGTGCGTGTTCCCTGTCTCATCATCAGAAGGCAGGACAAAATCACAACAAAAAACAGTTAATAAATCCTTTGAAAATACAGCAAGGTTCAATATATTTGGGAATAACATTAATAAATGGAAACTGAAAGCACCATCTTCTGTCCAGATTAAGAATGACTGGAGCTATACCCCTACTTCCCTTGTATGCCTTTATGGCGTGGATGGGGAAAACTTTTACCTTTTGCACGTCTCTCACTGTAATGGAAGGAGAAAGGCTGAAGGTATTCAGGAACAGAGTACTGAGGAAGATATTTGGACTTAAAGGGTGCAAGTGACATGAGGATCAAGAAAATTGCATATTGAGAAATCACAAATTACACACCAACGAAATGCACTATATTTTTTCTTTTTATTCTTTAACCCCTACATATGTTTCAGCCTTTACAAGGCCACCTTCAGGGGGTTCGTAATCTACATTTACTTTACATCCATTGTTTATGTCTGCTATTATGTTATGTATCACACATAGTCAAGTTTTCTTATCATTTATAGATTACAGTTATTTACAATTTCTCTGCTTAATTATATAAAAAACACATAGTATAAAATCCTTAAATGAGGTTCGTCAATATTTGCGTGATAAAATGATAAAATGAAGCTACAGTAAAACCCCTATTTAATGAATTGCTGGGGGATTAGAATATATTTCACTAAATCGAGGTTTGCATTAAATGGAGGTTTATTGTTTATATGGAGCTATTGTCAGGACATGAAAAAATCATCACTAAATCCGGGATTTCACTAAATGTGCGAACATTAAATCGGGGTTTTACTGTATATGGTTTTCTGGATGTATCTTCTACCATTAGCTTGGTTTTTAAGTTCTGGCTGTTGGTTCTGCATATATAGGTAATCAGTTAAGTAAATGAGGTCCTGTTTGTGTTGTAAGTGTCCAGTGGTGCGGTGTGTAATTTGTGATTTGTTTAAAAAATGCATGGTGAAGATAATATAAAAAATGCATATTGAGAAGTTTCAAGATTGTACACCTCATCGAACAGTATTCGGGTGATTAGGGTGATCAAATCAAGGATTATGAGCAGGGCAGTGCATGTGGCACGAATAGGGGAGAACAGAAATTTATACAGGGTTACAGTGGGGAAAGTTGATGGAAAAAGGCCACTTGTAAAACCTAAGCATAGATGGAAGGATATCAATATACACCTTAAAGAAATAGCATGGGAGGGCATGGATTAGCTTCATCTGACACAGAAGAGGGAAAAGTGGCAGCTCCCTGTGAACATGGTAATGAAGCTTTGAATTCCACAAAATGTAGGGAATTTACAGTTTCAGGAACTATCAGTTTCTCAAGAATTACCCTCTGCCATGGAGACAGTAACTGAAAAATGGCATTTAAAGTCATTTGTGAGAAGAACAGCAACTGGCTCCACTCTCATGTAGTAGTCCATACATGAGTTTTTCTGTGAAAGATGGGTGCACAGTAGCATGTGATGATTTGCAGATTACATTTAACATGAATTTGATTGCCTGTAACAAATGCATACATTAGTTTGCATTAAAAATTTATTATATACATCACTAAACAGAGACAGAAGTGCTCTCTGCTATGCAGTGTGTGTGGACAATTGAAACTCACTTTATGGTAAAAGACTCACTACTCATATCACATGCTACGAATGCTCTGCAATTAACACTTATGTGTTTTTAGACCACTAAGTTCAAAAAATCATTTCTTACACATCACAACATTAAAGACCCTCTCAACTATGTATGCCTTTATGATTCTTCACAGAAACTTTCAAGTTGAAAGATTTATTAAACACATCACACATATATATGAAGGATGCCTATTATGATAATTACATGATTCTTCAGAAGACTGTTTTGAATGAAAGATTTATTACACACATTACAGTATCAAGTACGCTGTCTACTATGTATCTGTACATGCACCTTCAGAACACTTCCATAAATGAAAGATCTTTTATGTACATCACAGAAAAATGGACGTTCTCCACTGTGAACGCATTTATGTTTAACCACATGCTTTCTACTTACTCATTTATCACAAACATAACAATTGTATGAGTTCCCTGCAGTATGATGGTGTTGATGCCTCTGTAGATCACTCTCAGTCTGAATGTTTTAGTACATATCTTACAGTAATGAGGACAATTTCCATTATGCATAAGTTGATGCTTATTCAGACTACCCAAGTGCCTGAAAGGTTTATTACATGTATCACACAAAGTTTCTCCCCATTATGTATGCGTACACATGTCTTCAGTGCAGACTTGTGATTGAAAGATTTATTACAGACATTACAAGAATCAGGACGAAATCCAGTACGTATGTGTTCATGACACTTCATTTTATACTGAAACGTGAATGACTTATGACAAATGTGATAAACATATGGATGCTCACCACTCTGTGTGCTAAGATGTATCTTCAACCCATCTTTTTGTTTGAAAGATTTATTACACATATCACAAGAATAAGGACGCTCTCTACTGTGTGTGATCTGATGTTTCATCATATAAGACTGTCGGAACGATTTGCTACACATATCACAGGAATATGGATGGTCCTCACCATGGGTGTCTTGACTTGGTATATTCTGATAACAGAGACAATTGTGACAGTAACAAAATGGAAGAATAAATACAACAAGAAAGCATTAGTGTGGTTAAACATATCAATATAATCATATCTTTACATAATGCAACCAATGTGCTGCACCACATAAAAATTAGCTATTCAGCACAAAAAAGACTGCAGTCAAATCCAAATGTAGTGTCACTGTTCACTGCAATTTGTGGTAGTATATCGAGGGTGCCAGTAAATCTAAATACCGCAATTGATAACTTACTGTTCAAAAATCACCTGCAGGATTAAGAAAGAAAATCATTTACTCATATACGTACTTGGAAGCATTTTGACAGTTTGTCATTCCCTTTTAATTTCATGCCATTGGTCAAAAGTAAGAGACCATTAGTACAATCCATAAAACCTACTTTTAACAATACATGGTGCAGTTCTGAATGTGCTATTTTGTAGTGTAACCATCTACAACTTTAACTGTGTTTAATATTATTCATTGTACCTTAAATGTGTATGTTTAGGGGAATCCAATTTCATGGCCAGCTTTCTCTACCAAGAGAGAACAATAGAGAATATCACAACACCTGATCTTCCCTCAGCCACTATAATGGATTCAAATATTCTACTTATATACTGATAAAAATCTTGTCAAAAATTTACTTGCACAGTACATGCAAACAGTGAAAGTACAGTAACATCATGCTATATTGGCAACATGGGGTAGAGAGGGAAATAAAATTGTTAATGGAATGGCAATGATGTGAACATATGTCATTACAACAAAAACTGGTCTGCAACATCTCAAGAAAATTAATATGCAGGCAAATGGGTACTGCATAAACATACAACACTAGGAACACTAAAAGTCAAAATATGGACAATGCAGGGTTTCCTTCAGAAACCCAGAAACCCTCTGCTAAGATAAAAATGGGAATTATTATGGCTGGGTATGAACCACTTGAGACAATAACAGAAATATTAAGAAAGCATTGTCACTTGACAGGACATCTATTCAAACTGAGACTAGTAAGTACTCGCACCTACAAAAGTTTAACGACAAAGAACAGACAGCCTTATCTGTCCTGTGTGACTGTGATGTACTAATTCACTTCATGAAACCATGAGACTAATGTAATGCCCCTTTAAACAACAGTAATGTGCAACAAAATACAATTATCTACATAAACGGGTGTAAGGACACTTTAAAAACTGTTGAACAGAGTGGGATTTTTTTTTTCCTGTGGGCACATACAGAGAGACAAACAAAGTTGACTAGTATAATAGCCAACTCCGGATATTTGTGAAATGTGAGTCACTGCGCTCACGCAGACATACAACTTACCTCATGTTCAGTCTTTATTTGTGGAAATGTTATTAAAATAAGATCCTCCTCTTCTTTTACATCCATGACCTCCTCAACTTTTATATCCATGACTTGACTTTTATCACATGATACAGTATCAAGTTCCAGTAAATCCATGCACTCCTGTAAAACCAACAGACACTTGTCAATCATAAATGTGCTATCATGTGAAAATGATGGGCTGGACAGATAGATGGATAGTGACAGATAACACAATTACAGCAAACATACAAACTAGTTATACAAATCAGAAATCTGTTTCACTTTATAGTATAGTCTTTGTGCAGTGTTACAGGGGAGTAAAAGCTCTCAGTGTGGAAACAGACTGGTAACTATTCCATAAATATTTTTCGAAGCTATGACAAACAATGTATCTTTTAAGAAAAACATGCTTGTGTTGTGCGCTGCAATGCAATTAACTCTTGAAATCAAATAAAGAGCCTTTCTTTCATCGCCACTTGTGTGTACTTGCATCTAAACCATATAAAATAAAAACCAAAATAAAAAAAGGCAATAAGAAAAGGCAAAACAGTGAGTAACACAATCAGTGGCACTGGCCAGGTCACAGAGCATTCCTTTAACTCAAATCTTCCTTCACTTACAGTACTTCCCACATAAGTTTGTATGTAGCCTATTGAAAACTTTTTTTTAAACGTTCATCAACTTAAATACTGTCGCAATTTTGATGGCCCAATAGATACTTCTATGTAACCTTCTGAAACATGTTAGAGAAGAAGTCAATAAGGCGGCTTACAATTTTCAAGACATAACTTACCACCTTCATCATGCAAGGGTTTAGCCACATTTTACTCTGCCTGAAAAAATTCCCATCTCCAACAAATGACTACACAGATAGCTTAATGCTACATTAACTGCGTAGGAGTAAACTCTTGTAATTTTGCTACATAATTCATCATAACAAACTAGTTCTTACTTTTATGCAACTGAATGACCAAAAATTTAAAGTGCAGTGGTTTGCACAATGTTGGAAACTGACTTGGAAATTCTTCTTTTGGTGCAATAATTGTCGCTGTTCCCGATCAGTGAAACAAATGAAGTGTCGGGAAGTATTTGTTGACATCACTGTTAATTATTTTAGAGTCCTTAACTTCAGTATTAGTCATGCTGCACTTTAGCAGTTTCTCTTTTGCTACATTCAAAATGGTAGTTATTTTATTATCACAATGCATTAACCTTCAAATGAAATACTGTTCTTTTCTTCTTTATATAACCTTGAACAGCATCTTACAGTACTTTTTGTACAGATGTTTTATTTGTGTATTACTACTACCCCTACTGTATATATATATATATATATATATATATATATATAAAGTTATAATCTACTTTTTATTAAACTGCGATTGTTTTATTTATCCACTCACTTATGATTTCATTTATTTTCTGCATTTGTTATAAAAGCTGTTTCAAAACTCTGAATAAATGTATTCTAACAAGAATTTTTCTTCCATATCTGAGCTACTGTAGGTACCTTTAGACCCTTCCTTATTGAGGCAGCATTTAAACCGCTTGATAGTATCTTCAATAATTAACATATTACTCCATTTCAGCAACTGGAAGTTACCCACTGTTTACCTCCTCTCCGTTAATTAGCATTATTTGGCCATCATGATCCAACATACCACTCACTGTTAGCTTAACACAGTGTTTGGTGTGAACTATACTGTACAGAATTCACAACTATAGCCACAGTACAGTTCATGGTAGAAAAGTAAGACGAAAACCATGGGTGTATTTACTTTGGCTGCCAAATGGACTACTATCAGTGTAAAACACATTTTGTACTTTAATTACAAACAACACAGGACTCAGCCCAACTTCAACGCACCCATGGAACATGTTTTCTGAACTAATACAAGATATTATTTCTCTGCCTATTGCTGAATAACTCTTACCCCACAAGAGATGCTCAACCCCATAAATCCACCTACAGATAGTGCCAGAACATGACAGCAGATATTAATTGTTGCTTTTAAACTGTTTTCAAATCTTGTTGAAAAATTAAATGTGGATATTGGATTGTAGGTTCGTAATAATTAGTTCAGTTGCCCTTACTGGCTTGTCACAGTGAGACAGTCATTGAAATCTTCCAGTGACATTTCCAGGTCTCCAAACAAGGGGTCACAAGTCTCACAGACTGCCAGTAATGTGTAGTTTGTTCACCAAGCAGAAAGCACCAGACAACAGTCAGGTTCAAAGGTCACTCTTTAATTGTACATCCGCAGTATCAAACTTGCTTCATGTCATCATTCTGTCACCTAGAACTTGCAGGTGGCTACTAGACTTTCAAAAAACTTGCACACCTTTGTTTTAGATGCCATGGCTGTTTGAGCTCCAGAGAAATCTGTTCTAGCAGCACCAAAATTACAACAGCCTGAATATCATGGAACTAAAAACACACAAAAAATATGTCCAGAGGAACTTCACTGTTGTATTCCTTAAGAGACGAAAAAAATAGGGAACCTAAACCAAAAAATGATAAAAATGAAGTACGAAGGAAATAACAGTAGTATTATTGTTATTCATGTATGTGGATGTGGACAGACATACAACTCACCCTATTTTCAGTCCTCTACTGGATATCTTGTTAATGGAGACTCTTCAGCCTGTTTCAAGTAAATCAGCTGATTACAACCATACAAAGATGCAAAATATAATTTACCATCTGGCTCAGGTTCAGGTTTTATCAGCTACATATTGTAATGCTAGACGATATTCACAACAATCATCAGAACGCTGTCTCAGCCACTTGTTTATACTGTGATACAAAGCAAAATGCTATCATATATGTGCTTACTGGTATTTCTGATTGAAATCTGAACAAAAAAAGAAAAGCAACATAGTACATTGCTGTAAAGGTACTGTTCAGACTCCAGACACTAGTAACTGTGCAATCTTTGAAATACAAAATACACAGAACTATTACAATACAAAAATATTGTAACTCCCATACAGTATTCAAATGTTACAGTAATTCCATTACACACAGCTGATAATGGGAAGCTGTAATAGCGTAATCAGTATAATGACTAGGCTACGGGTTGGATGACTTGGCTTTGAATCCCAGCAGCAGCAAGAGATTTTTCTCTTCTCCAAATTGTCTAGACTGGCTCTAGGGCCCACCCAGCCTCCTAGTGAATGGGTTCTTTCCCAGGTGTAAAGTGGCATGGGTGTGGTGTTGACCACTCACCTCCATCTAGCACCAAGGGTTAAGAATGAGCAGAGCTGTACCTTTACTCCCCCTATATGCTTTCATGGTGCAGACAGGTATAACTTTTTCTATTTTATGGCTGCTAATAAGGATGTGTCATTTTTCAACAATAGAAATTTATCAACACAGTAAAAGGAGCTTGTATTTAAGTAAACTGTTAATGTTAATTTAAAATGAACCATTTCATTCATTAGCGTTCTGAATCTACATGGTATTAGTGTTGAACATTTGGATGCAATCATAGTGTACATACTTTTCTGAAAACATAAAATGGTCAGAAATTGGTCTACGAAAATGTCACTTTTTCTTTGTATTAATGCTGCATAGATTAATTTGTTTTATTGTTTTTTTATTTACAATGAAGTTCATTAATGAAAATACATATTCACATGGAAGAGGTAAAATCTCTTATCTCTAAACAGACTTTTACATGAATTTCTAGCTTTTGCACCAACCACAATACTAACAATTATTTTTGTACAGTAAGTACCATTTTAATGTAGGACAAATTACACCCCAAAATTATTCCATATTTCATTACACTGAAAACAGGTACAATAAATATTCGGTTTCAGTGTTGATGATGTGAAACATAGACCTAACTGCATAACATGCTCCACATAACTGAGGAATCACCTGATCAATATCATTCTTCCAATTCTCTTCATTCTGTAGTCTGTCTTACGACAGGTCCGTAGCCTCTTCCAAAGCAAGTTCTCCACAGGGTGCGATCTAGTGCTTCCTCTTTCAATTTCCAGTATCTTTTCTTTTCCTTAAGGTCATCCAGTAGCTGCTTACGTCTTCTCCCTCGTCGTCCCGTCATTTCTATCCTTCCTTCTAACTTTCCTTCTATCACGTGTTTCAGAAGGCAGTTTCTACGCAAGATGTGACCAATCCAGTTAGCCTTTCTTCTTTTTATTGTATGTAGTATATTCCTCTCCTCCTTGACTCTGTGTAATACGTCTTCATTTCTCACACGATCGGTCCAACTGATCTTCTCCATTCTTCTCCAGCACCACATTTCAAAACTTTCCAGATACTTCTGATCTACTTCAATTCTAATACTTGTTTATTTGTAAACCAAGCAATTTTGTGCTGATGGTGTCTTGTATATACTGTATGTGTCATTATAACCAATAATTCATGCATACAATATGTAAAAGTAAAGTTCTCCCTAGAACAGGCCACGAAGGCCCAGAGGGGGAGTAGAGGTATAGCTCTACTCTTTCCTTAACCCTGGCACTAGATGAGGGTGGGTGGTCAACTCTATGCCCTGACCGCTTTACCCCCGGGAAAGACACCCGGTACCCATTGTATAGGAGGCTGGGTGGGCCCCAGGGCCGGTCTCGACAGCTGCAGAAAATCTCGCCCCACCGGGATTCGATCCCCAGACAATCCAGGACATAGCAAGTCGCTACACGGATTACGTTATCCCGGCCCACCTTACTTCCTCTATAGTGTTTTTAAAATTTAAGATTTCATGGGAGTGGGTACTGTCGTGTTCTGGGCACTGATATCCTGAAGACAGAGGCAGCGTAATTTTCTGAAACCTTAGTAACTTACGCGTCTACCATACTATAATGTTCATGTTGCTTTGCTTTGTTTCTTCTTCTCCCTGCAAGCTGTTCTTATCCTTCTTTCTCTCTGCTCTTCTTTCTTTGTTTGTAGCTCCATATTTATCCATTTATTTCCCCCATTCACTCTTTGTTTTTCTTTCTTTTCTCCCTTTCTTGTTGACTTTGTGTCTTTCCTTTCCTCTTTCTTTCCCCCTTATACTTTTGTGGTAAACTTACGAAATCGCCCATGTTCACGATTGCTGTGTCATGTAGGAAAAAAATTACAACTTTATTTTCTCTAACATCTAAATGAAATTTAGCTTTGCATTCAAAAACGAATGTAGGCAACAAACTAATTTATGGTCTCTAAAATCCAAAAATGTTTGTTAACTTCAATAGATCTTGCTATCGCTATTTTATTCATTTAAAAACATTTTTCTGTGAAGAGGTCCATACGTTTCACCAGACTCTCAAATGAAGCCATGGCACAATAAAGGTTATGAACTCCTAGATTAATATGTAGTTTACTTCTGGCTCTAAAACATGAACGTTAATTCACAGGCAGAAATGGAGTCCATATATACAGGAAGGAAGATTAAACTGAATATTGTGAGATAGCTGACCACAAAGTGTGTTAACAGCCAGCACCCCTCAGCATCTGCTATAAGTCCAATTCTGCAGGGTGCTTACTTATATGTGTTACCATAATCCTGCAGTTTATATACTGGCAGTAAATGGCAAAATTGGTCAGAGTGTCTGTGTGTTCGTCTGTTGCTTCTTTGCCACTTCTGTCTCCTTTCTCTTTTCTTCTTTTCCCTTGTTCCTTCTCTTCCTAGCAACCAATTACAGAACCATCTATCTTACTCTCATTCTTTCCTCACTTCTGCTGTGTTTCTATCCTTACTGTCCTTTATTTTGTCTTTCCACTCATTTTTCCATTTTTTTTTTTTTTTTTTTTTTTTTGTCTTTCCTTTCATTTATTTGTTTATTTCTCATTTTTTCTTTGTACTCGTTCACATGGATTGAACTATAAAGATGTTCAAGAAAAGGGGCTCTGAAGCATTGTGTATTGATACTGTGACTCACAACCATAAGAGACAATATTTGAACAGTGACATTCTTATTGTTACACTTTAATTAGTTGTGTTTCAGACATCGAAGTAAAATTACGTTGCCTTGTGCTTAATTAGGCACCAAAACATTATGAGGTTTAGAGGGGAGGAGAACAAGCTCTAGGCATTCTTAATACTGGTAGTAGAGGAAGCTCAATAATCATATCTCAATTTTAGAAGTGGATTCTAATAGAGAATATTTTACTACTCATGTACTTCACATTAATGGGCTAGGTAAGGAAGATGTCTGTAACCAAATTGTTTTAACTACTGAGAAAATCCTTCAGTTTAAGGAAGACAAACCCACCAGCATGGACTGGAAAACTTTGAGTGGACAATACTAATCAAAATAGCATTGATAGATGTAGTGATTTTTAAATTACTGAAATGAAATGTAATTCTGATACTGACTGTAATAGTGTGAATGTTAATGGTCACAGAGGAAGAGTGAACCACATAACATCAATTCCGGTCAATTCCAACTCTCATAATATATCAACAGTACCTACGAGTACTAATAATTTAAAGGAAAATGTGGCAAACCGTACATCTACTAGATGAAGAAAGGTACCTGTTACTAAAAAAGATGACTTTTTACGGGAAATAAAATGATAAGACTAGATAATACAGACTCTGTGAATACTGATACTTCTCAATTAGCTAATACTGATACCTGTCAATCAGTACTGACTTAAGCAACCAAGATCTTTTGAACATAACTTTGATATCTTCAACTAATAATGTTTATTCAATGCTACGTGATTCACAAACTTCATTTAAAGTTCACCATCAGAATATCTGTTGTCTAAAATATAAAATTAATGAATTGTTGAGATTTTTATACCCACATTATCCCCACATCATTTGTTTAGCTGAACACCACTTGAATCAATTTCAGTTAGACCATATAAGCATAGATAACTACAACCTAGGGGCTAATTATTGTAGGAAGTCCTCTTTGAAAGGTGGAGTTTGTATTTAGAACTGACATGCTTCACAAACTAGATTATGGTGAAGGCACCGCATCTTACTGGAAGGCATCTTCATATTAATGAATCTAACTACTATACTTGTGAGAGATTTGTGGTAGACAAAATGCCACTGACACAGTGTTTTCTCTCCCAGTACTTCAGTTTTCCTTTGTCAGTATCATTCCACAAATGCTCCATACACACATCTCACTCATCTACAACCGATGTCATACAATCTTAGCAAATGACAGTGCCTTTAAACAACACACCAAATAAAATATATGTACAGTCAAGCACTCGTAACTGCTGGTGCTGAAACAAGCATGCTGAAGAGTTACAAGAGTTACCTGAGGCTTAATTATAAAAGATACAGCCTCAGTGGAACCAAACCTTCAGTATGACCCTGATATATCTGCCAATATGCCCTGGAACACAGGGAGTTACCTTTGACTCCCAGCAGCAGCTGAGCCTTCAAAGTGCAGACCTCAAGTTCCAGTACAAACTGACTGGAAGGTAAGGACTAGTACAATATTTGATACTTATTGCATTCTGTATGCTGCAAATTATAAATCAGAACATATCTTGTGGGTACAGTCATCTTAACCATAATCATCTTCATACAACACCACCTTCATAGGTTAGGACCCAGTACCCTACTGAAACACCACAGGAATTATTATGGACATAGTAACTATTAAAATTTTGTCACATAATATCTTGCTATATCTCCTGAAGTTTTATTATATTTCTATATGTGAATGCATTATTATGTCATTATTCATTGGTGATGGCATTTTCATTAAGAACACAAACACTTATTCTTTTATTTAAGGCTGTCAATTCCAAATACCATAGGACAGTCGTTGAATCTATACAAACTGCAAGCTTCCTTAATTTCAATTTCAATTTATTGTAATATTCCATCAATCCAGACCAGGCTACAAAATCGCCTGTTGGATATAGAACCTGTCATAAGCCAAAACACATATACAATAGATATTCAATAAATAAGTAACACAATAAACTAGACAGAACACAATACAATTAGTACATGCTTTATAAATCCAAGCATCAGTCACATCAAATTCAGGTAACATACAACCTCACATGAAGAAAGTTGTTAATAGACTGTTATGTCACCGTACACTATGCATCAAGGTTTCTGCTTCTTAGTTCATTAATTCATTCAATCCATCGACTACAAAACTTCGATACTCTAGACCTATAATAGAACTGGTCATATGAAGCTGTGACATATGTACATATATATTAAAACTTTGAAAATTGCTTACAAAATTCAAGCATTCGTCAAGTAAAAAATACTGGTGTATATGAATTACATAAAAGTTCAATATTATTGAATAAGAAACCAGCAAGAAATACATAGAAGTAGTTTACATTAGAGTAAAAATATAATTATAATTAAGCTTCTGTCCTATTTAGACTATTCAATATACAATAAATAGGCATTATTAAATTAATCATGCACTGAATATGCTTTGTTTTACAATATCACAATTAAAATGAGGAATACAATATCCCATTTTATTTATTGTTAAAAAACTCCTGTAATGAGTAGAAAGAATTTACTAAAAGGTACCCTTTTAATGCAGATCTAAACTGTTTCTTATTGTCTGACATGGCCTTCAAGTAGGATGGAAGATGATTAAATATCTTAATGCCCATGTAATAAGCACCCTTTTGATAGATAGATAATCTTGGTTGTGGTAAATAAAAATTATTTTTGCTTCTAGTATTTATACTATGCAACTCTGTGTTTGTTTTGAATAAATAAATATTATCAGTCACAAAGATTAATAATGAAAATATGAATTGAGAACACAACGGTAAAATGTCCAATTCCTTAAAAAGTTCTCTACAAGAGTCTCTTTTCCTGGAATTTGTAATAATTCTTATTACACTTTTTTGCAGTCTAAATATACTAACGCTATGCGAAGAATTCCCCCAAAAAATTATTCCATATGTCATAATGCTATGAAAGTAAGCAAAATAAATCATCCTTAAGGATTCCAGTGTTACAAAGGGTCTAAGTGTTCTAATTGCATAGGAAGCTTTACTTAATTTTACCGTGAGACCATCAATGTGATTTTTCCAGGACAGGGAACCATCTATGGTAATACCTAAGAATTGTGTGTCTGTACTATTGACAATATATTTATTGTTATAACTGATGTGTATGGGAATTGTTAAGCTATTAGTCGTTTTAAATTGTAGGTATTGAGTTTTATTAAAATTTAATGATAACAAATTGGTGTTAAACCACATGTTTAATTGTTCAAATGAAGAAATAAGATCTTTTTTAAAGTTTACTGAATTAGGATTATTGACAATTATGCTAGTATCATCAGCAAAAAGGATCGACTGAGAAGTAATATTTACTACTTTAGGTAAGTCGTTTATGTAGAACAAAAAAAGTAGTGGTCCAAGTACTGATCCCTGTGGGACACCATGATTAATCTTACCCCAATCTGAGGTGGTATTAGCTTGTGTTAAGTTATCTTCAACAAGGACACGTTGATACCTGTTTTCAAGATATGATTTAACTAAAGTATTTTGCCCTACCTACAATTCCATAAAATTCTAATTTCTTCATTAATATGTCATGATTTACACAATCGAATGCCTTTTCTAAGTCACAAAATATACCTCCGACAAATGATTTATTATTGAATGCCTGCAGAATGTCATTTAATAATTTGTACATTGCTTTTTGTGTAGAGGAATTGCTTCTAAAACCATACTGTTCCATAGATAATATATTATTATTAATTACATGTTCTGTGAGTCTTGCATGTATAACTTTTTCAATTATTTTAGAGAAGGAGGTTAATAGAGATATTGGTCTATAATTCTTTATATCTTTTTTGTCGCCCTTTTTAAATAATGGTTTTATTATACCATATTTCAAGCGCGACGAGAATTTACCTGATAAAATTGATCTATTGCAGATGTAGTTTAGAGGGGCAGCAATAAATGGAGAACTTATTTTTAGAATTTTGAGAGAAATTTCATCATAACCCGAAGAGTTTTTAGGTTTAAGGGCTTTAATAATTTTAGCAATCTCCTTCGTCGATGTACGATCAAAAACTATATTCGGAAAGGGATTCTTAAAAACTCTAAATAGGTAGTCCATACATTTATTATCTTGAATATCTTTACTATTGATGTTGGATTTTATTTTATCTGCTATTGAAAGAAAGTAGTTTTGGAAGGCATCAGCTATGTCTTGTTCATTATCTGTTAGTGTTAATGCATCATCACTGTATATTGCTTGAACTGCTTTGTTTTCAGATTTTTTACCTGTTATGGATTTAACAATATTCCATGTGGTTTTCATTTTATTACTTGAATTTGTTATTATTCTATCATAATGTAGCCTTTTGGCTGCTTTTATTACATCTGATAAAATTCTACAATATAATTTGTAATGCTTTTTTAAGTTATCGTCATTATTATTTCTATGTAATAAATAGAGTTCCCTCTTGTGTTGACAAGAGATTCTTATGCCAGGTGTTATCCAGTTATTTTTTTGGCTTGTTGTTTGTTATTATTTTTAATGGAAAGCTGGCATAGAAAACTCTCAAATATGTGTTAAGAAAAGAATTAAAAATAGTATCAACTTCATCATTATTAAATATCTCCTCCCATGTCTCATAACTCAAATTTATTTTAAAATTTAACAAGGATTGTTTATTTATATTTCTTATAGTTGAGATTTTATGTTTATGGAATTGCAAACCGGTATTTTTAATAATTAAAAGTTGTGCATCATGATCTGATAAACCGTTAACTATAGGATAAACTGTGTGATTCTTGTATTGTGATGGATCAATAAATATATTGTCAATTAATGATTCCGAATTATTATGACTTCTAGTTGGGAAGTCTATAATGGAAACAAGATTATAAGTCAACAAAACAGAGTCTAGTTGTTTTTTCATGTGAGTCTCTTTTAGGTAGTTTATGTTGATGTCTCCACACACAATAATTTTCACTTTAGAGTTGAATAAAGATCTTATTGCTGTATCTAAGTTATTTAAAAATTGAAGGACATTACCCGATGGAGCCCTATATACCGCTATTATATAGATATTATGTGAAGATGATTGAATTTTTATTGCACACATTTCAATAATTTGTTCGAAACAAAATTTATCCATGTTAACATAGGAATAGTTTATGGAATTGTGAACAAATATACAAACACCACCCTTTCTAATGTTTTTCCTGCAGTAAATAGCTCCCATTTTATAATGGTCAACATTGGTGTTTTCTGATTCAAGAGAATTCAAATGATGTTCTGTTAAGCAAATAACATGTGGCCAATCAGGATATAATGCACTTGATAATTCATTGGTTTTATTTCTCAATCCTCTGATATTCTGGTGAAAAATTCTTAATTCCTTGGTGTTTTGCTGATCTACCATAAAAGGTGCCCTATACTTGGTCATAATACATTCATTTGACTCACTTATTTTTGTATTTAAGTTTAGATTTGCCACAAAAAATCATCTGATCTATTTATGGGTACCTTTTTTTGTCTATTAGATGTTCTGGTCACATTGGATTCTTGTTCTTTTCTGTTATCACCTACATCATCATTTGGTACAACATTATTATTATCATTACAAGTGATAGAAGTCTCCCTCTCCAATGTAATAGTTTGATTGTTTTCCCAACCTAAACTAATGGGTAATACCTCAGTATGCTGAAACAATTTCCCAATAACTGAAGCAAGTTGACTACAGATATTTTCTTTGCCTTGCCCATTAAAGTGTAGTCCGTGCTTAGTGAAGTGATCTCTGTCTTGAGGAATTTCCAAAATAGTGACAAGATCATTGAGTTTCATATATTTCCATAATTTCCTATTAAATTTCTTAGCTTCATCATTCACATATGCATTTGTTGTTTGATCATAACGATGAGGTATTGTTAACAGAATAATATTTGTCTGAGAATTCTGCTTAACAAATTGGGAAATATGCCACAGGCCCCTTGAAGGATTATCACTGGTTAAATCATTCGTACCTCCTATAAAGATGAGTACATCCTTATTAGACAAGTTTCTAATATCTTGATTTCTGATAGATAGTAATGACTGTATATCACAATTGGGTTTAGTATAGCCTATAACCTCAAATGAGTCAGGTAATTTATCTTTTAACCTTGTAGATAGACCCCTAGAATGGCTGTCGCCGTAAATTACTACTTTGTGGTCACTTTTCATTTTACCGGATTTACCATTACCACTTCCTACCGAAGACTTACTAGGGACACTCATTTGCGTGTTCATAGTTGATTTACATAACACTTTTTGGGAATTTGCTACACCATCAGTATTGAATAACTTTCTGTCCGCACATTTTGGGGGGTTAGTAAACCCGTTGATGATAGTTGGTATGCTGTAGCATTTAGTATCTCGTCCCTGGTAACTCCCATTTCCACACTCCATGTTGTTTGTTTTAGCCACCTGATGAATATGATGTTGGTTATGCTGATATTTACGTTGATTACCTATATAACGTTGGTTGGCATTCTTCAAATTTATGGCTCTAGAGGTAGTCGAATTCATTCTTCTATCACCACGTGTCACTATTTCATCACTTCTTGGCGTGTAGTCCGGAAGATCTGATAGTGATGCAAATCTGTTAGTAGTCGTTACTGGTTCAGCAGGTTGCAGGATTTCGGTTCTTCCTGCTTTATTACCCGTTCTCATAGCTTTAGGTTTGATAGTACACCATGTAGAGGGTAATAATGATTCACCCTGGGGTGCTACAGAATGCGATCTAACCTCATTCTCTGTATGAGTCCCGTTTAATTCAGTATATAGAAGTTTAATTGCCAATTTCAATGAACTTAACTCAGACAGCGTCTCTTGTAAGCGTCCTTCCAAGTAAATACACTTAAGGCAATTATCAGAACAAAACTCTTCTCTATTATACGAAACTTTATCGGAGCGATGCAGGTTCGAAACAACAGCTTCCGCCATCTTGGCAATAAGTCAAAATGCAAATAAATAATTTTCTGAGATACCATGATGGACTGCTGGAGGTAAGTATTTGAAAAATGACAAAGGAATTACTTTTGTATGAAGTTTAAGACAGCTTGACTTCATTGTAGGAAAAATTTTACATTGGCTCTTTCAGGATCCATATAAGCACAGTCCTTTATGAAACAGAGCTATAGAATAACTAACGCTCTTTCGCAGACTGTTCTATAATAGAGAAAAATTGTCTTCATAGTTCTCACACTTTTAATTTGCACAAATATAACTCTTGGTATCACTGCACATGCAAATTAAAACACTAACAATCCTGTGAGAATATATATCATATCAATAAAGTATTTTCAATAATTTACACTTGTAAAACAGATTTTGTTTCAGTATCCTATTATTTATAATTCCTATACATTGTGCACATCTTTTAGATGCAATTCTTCTCACATTCCATTTATTTGGTTCTTTCAGTTATAACCTAAAATCCATCATTACTTCATTATGTTATTATTTTATACACTGTATCATCTTATTATACATGTACAATACACTTCAATACTGTTGACAGATGAATCATTCCAACAAGATGTCAGCATGTTACAAGCACTCTGCTGAGACAAGTACACACATCCTAATATCAACATTATTTTAAACATTAATTATCACTTATTTCTTGTTTTCTCTGTTTACTACAATATATTTACATGAAAAGATTTTACTTGTCTTTTAATCATTTCTGAAGAACACTACTGAAAATTTTCACATGTTTTTAAACTTGTAAAAAGAGAGAAGTGACAAAATATTCATAACAGTAAGTTTAGGAGAAGTATTCGATAACAACTGATCTAATGAGATGTAAGGAGCTGCACATATTACTACTCATATTATTCTTATCAGACTATCCTCTTTCAGACTGATACAAATTAAAATGTTGTTATGAGCTTATTATAAAATAAGCTATGGATGTGGAGTAAGGAGAATCAACTTACATTCATATTAGCAAGACAAGCACATTAACATTTATAACATACCAACAAGTCTGTTTATATACATTTAAAAGAAAAGGAAAAAAAGAACATAACCTTACATTTCAACACATCTCCAGAGTGAGTGACAAGATGATATTGTAACTTGGGAGCCCGCTTTACTACTTAGTATAAAAGCTCTTCCCAGTGGTCCTTTCCTTATGTCCACAGAAGAATCACCAGCAATACAGACTTCATGCACACATTTCATTATGCTATAGTCACTACAATCCTATGCAATATAAGACATGCACAATTACTCACATATCAGTGCTATTAGTGTTGTTATTGTTATTATTATTATTAATACTATTATTTGATGACCAATTCTTTCCTTTCCACAGAAGGTTAAGCCACATATTACTTATAATTTTAAGTTCATGGGTTCTGGTTCTTTAAGCAAAAGTAAGCGGATACACAGTTACAGTCAATACGGAAACTTAAGTCTGCACAACTAAGTCCAGTCATACATACTATCAGCAAATGATACTTCTTCACATGAGGTTGTCATGTCAATCATCCTACAAACTACTTAAGAACTTATTATTGTGACATGCAGTTCACGTAGACATAAACTGGCAGATATGTATGGAAATTACCCAGAATTGGATGCAAACTGCACTGCTTCATTTATCAAAAATTAGCCAGACCTAAAGCAGGCTCACTACTCATATGTGGGGACAAATAATGCAGAAATATTCACCAGCAGAGGATGCTGGCTCAAACATCTCTGTTGAACATTTCTTGTGTAATAGTAATTTTTCTGAACCTCCATTTCCATTCAGAAAGAGGCGGTCATTACTTATACAGCTGTGATCTGCTCAGGAATATACTACAGAATTAATCAAACATCAGAAAACCACTAACATTTCACTAACACGAGGGAAAGAGTTTTCCTACACAACAGATGTAAATGCTGTAAGTTAATGGCATATGAGAAACAGTTTTACAACTGAAAACCTTAATGCACAAAGGAATATTTTTGTTTTTTATGACTGATGTTTATGTGCAATTAATTGCATGTATCAACAAACATTTATATAATAACAGTAATAATGCACACCACAGTGGCATATAAATTTGTCACTCCAATGAACACACCTGCCATAATTCTCCCAGTCTGCCTGAATTTCAATCAATTATAACGTGTTTGGGCATCAAGTGCTTGTAGCAGACATCATTACAGAACTTAAAAATAAGCAACATCAGAATCTTATTATTCAATTGAAGAAAATAATAAAAAAGTTGTTAAACTTAAAAGTTAAATAAAATCTACATGCCCATGAAGCATGCCATACGAGCATATAAGGAGAGTGGAAACAATGCTCCATGCATTTTCAACTGCAATTCTGCATGCACATGATTGATCAACCTTGCCCTCCTGTTAACGCCTAGAAAATATCCCTGCACCAATTGAATAGGCTTAATGCACATTACTCCCATGCTGAATGTGAACAAGAAAGAAACGTTTTTCCTTCAGTAAATGAAGTAACAGTTATTTGATGAACTTTCAACCAAGTCAATTTCTGCAAATAATTCATATGTGGCTACCTGGAATTACACCTCAACTGCCCAGCCCATAAGCAGTTGCTGTTGCTAATTCAGTTTCTATGGTTATGTTTTTAGAAACTTACTTGGGTAAATGTACCTCTGCTGCCTATTAGTTCAGATATTTATTGAGGAAAAGCAAAATAATCTGCATCTTATACACAAGAAAATGCAGTAATACTCTTAACAAATCAAATATATTACAGTAGATCAGTTTTCTCATATGGAACTTGCTGGATTCTCCCCAGAATGGAATTCACTTAGATAACTTCCCAGAATCAAGATTTACACTGAATTCTTAGTCCCTTTCTTCACCATACCTTCCCATTTTACATCCGCAATTCAAATACTTAGTACAAGAACTCCTGTGCCACCTAGCTAGAAATATTAAAGGAGTTTGTAACATAAAAGGTAAAAGTTATTTTATTCTTTAAAATATGAGAACATTTTTAAATCGCAGTGAACATTGCCAGCTCAATTAATCAGAATCAGATGTGTTGAAATTTTACATACTTATTTCAATTTTGTACAAGAACAACTCTGCATCATTACCAGAGCATTTTACTCAAGAATAAAATAATATACTGTAATGTAGCACTGGAAGGGTTAACACTGTTCTTTGTAGTTTTGCATAAAATGCAGCTGTGCAACACACAAAGGCTGCTTTTTAAGGTGTGCACACAGTAACATTACATTAACACTTAATATTTCTGAAAGCATTAATATTGAAGTCTTCATAGCTTTGTTCTGCAGGAACATCTCAAGACATAATCACTCTCAACAAAAAGGGACATAATTTCTCATTCACAGACATTATTCTTTATTCACAAACAATTTAAAGACTTAATTAATATTATAAATAATATTTCCACTCTAGTTCCATTGGATGCAGCAAGTTTAAATTGCTAACATAAATTTCACTTGTGAACATTAACACATTACGACATTATCATCTGCACATACTATAGTGTATATTAATCACCTTTCATAGTCGGTGTGATGTTTTACTCATTTGGTCTTGTTTTACATTGACTGCAGTCATTGATTTGTTGCTATGAAATATCTATTCAACTTGAGGTAGTGAATAAGTGGACAGAGTTCCAGATATTCCTGGCTTTCTCAGGAGCAGGAACATGAAAAACCAGTGCTCCACACACAGCACAAAGATGAATACAGTCCTGACATCAGTCTTCAAAGCCTACACTATGATGATGTGCACAAACAACCTGCATTATTATTAAACATATGAGGTATTCAGGAATATGAACTAAAACAGTCAGTATTACTGGCACAACAACCAAGCAATCAAGGCACCTTTCTGGGTCACAAATAGATGGTGATGATGCATGCAGTGAATTTTCTTAGACAGTCCGCCATGTAAAGATGGAATGCGTCAAGATGGACACTGCTGACTGGCCAAGAAAGCTTAACTCAGTCCACTTGCTATGAATACTGTAAATGTTATTCAAGTGAAGATACAGTTTTAAGAATTTGAATAAGAAATTATAATATTTTTTATCGATTTTATGCTTTTTAACACACTAACTCTGGGTAATTTTTTTTAGGTACCAAAGGATTTTTGGTATCATATGTATGAATTGTCATGCAAGTTGTGGAAAATAAACTGCAATTCTCTTACACCTCTTACGTTTACGTCAATAAGAAACATGAGACTTGCATTTCAATTTTTGGGTGACAAAACTGTGTTATGACGCAGTAATTTACCAGAATTTCAGAGATATGGTTTTGAAAAGTTCCTTTCTTTCTCAGTTCTGCAAGTTAACATTTGAAGTATAGAAGAGGAAGCTACAATAGTAAAGTGGTTCATATCATGTGTGGCTGAATCCCAAACTCTCTGTTTTGGTTTCTTTAAACTGTGAACATCTCAGACAGTGACCGTGTTTAACATATGAAAGCTGATAAGCCAGAATGTACCTCCAGGCATTATAAGCAATATAAGCACAGGCAAATACACGAACATTTAAAAAAGAATTTTACTATTCACAAGTTCACAAGCAATGTTAGATAACATATTGTTTTTAAACTGCAGAGACTATGAGCAGCGATTTAAGGAGGTAGATAATGATTTGAGATAATTGTGATTATAAACGTATAAGTCACATAGTTGAAAACCTTTAGAGCAACTATAATATTGTAATTAAAACTATAAAAATTGTCAGTCTGGTAAACAGCAGTCCCTTGCAAACTGTGGGTTTTGCCAGTCACAGATATCAAGTGTCCATGGTTACCCATATGTTTCTAGTTTTTCCCAATTGTAATATCTGTTTTTATGTATCAGCAGTTTTCAATGTGAGTGCACACATCAGGGAAACAGAATGAGGTGCACACAAACATCACCATCATAACCACAGATTTAACTTTTCGGTAAATCAGTGTCCTACAGGCAAATAATGAAACTAAGTACATGGTTTTAATCGCTACAGTTGCTGTGGGAAGGTGAATGACAACATGATATGAAGAAAGGCAATGCAGACATTCCACTGCTAATTAAGATGCACTGCTGAGCTCACGGAATGACATACTCTGAACAGTATTACACCTGTCAAAGCCAGTACCTGTGTTTCCTTCCTGCAAACTATGTTACCATCCACCCTCCCAAGATACCTATATTGTGTGTTACTTGCACATATGTTATTTTGAAACATGTTACATATTTAATGTAGTGAAGGAACACCCTCTACACCTACCAGCAGAAGAAATTCGACTAAGTGAAGTGAAGTGCAGTGAAGGAACAGGCTATTATGTCAGACTAAGGTAACTGTTAGCAGTGGCTGCAGTTCCCTAAACCACCCCAGATTGTTCTAGGGCCTTGGTCTTGCTAATCATGACAATTTTCAGAAATGTCTTAAAGTTGGTAAAGGACTGCGGTATTTGAGAGAATGTGATGTGATACGAAGGGATGTCCTGCAATGAGATCAGCCTCACACTGATTACAATCTTCACTACTCTGTCAACACTGATTACTGTGAGTCAAGGGTGTATTAAGGTTCTGAAAACGTATTTTCTGATGTCTAATAAAACATTTAAGGCTGGTTTGTGATGTAAAATGTTGTTAAATATGTTTTATCCTTCAACAGCTGAACTACTATAGGTCTGCATCCGACACCTTTGAGGCAATATTAATTAATGTTAGGATAATGAAGCATGAAATAAATATTTATGACAGACAGCAAACATGAGATACTTTTAAAGTACCAACCATACATTCACCACAAGGGACTGAGGAAAATAAAAATATTACAGGTATTATAGCTCACTCCAAAATTTCCAAATGCAAGTCTAATGAGTTATTTGTTACAAGCTGAAACAACATAATACGCTTCACAAAAAGTGATCTTTACCAATATTTTTTCAAGTCAGTAATTGATATAACACTGTAGTGTTTAATCCTGACTATAACTCAAACTTGTAGCTCAGTCTGTGGGTGACAATATAACAAGACCAACAAAATGGCCTATCAGCACAATCTCTCATTTTATTTTACATTTTATAAGTTCCTTTAGCTTCTTTATGTTTTTTTTTTGTGAAATAAATTACATAAGATATAATTGATGCATAAATTTTCTACGTATCATCATTCTAAGCATTCTGTGGTGCATATGCCAAAACAAGATAACACTGGGGAGGAGGCAATATATATATATATTCAACTTAGGAACAATGGAGGTTATTTAAAAAACTAGATTCAGAGAATGTGGACAGTGAGATATTTTGCAAGTGTGCACTCAGGTGGAAACGCTGCACACTCTTACCAAGTCGGGTTGTGCAGTAGTTAGCACAGAATTTCGCTGAATGGATGTGATATCTAGAAAACACAACATGTTACCTCAGACAAATAAAGAAATAACCTTATAACCATAGTCAGGCTGAGGTATATTGCAAATATAACAAAGTGGATTCACATAAAGTAACTACTCATCAGGTATACTTAACATAAAACATTTAATATTTAGGTGAAACATCCCCATTGTGCTTCAGTCAAATACACATATTCCAAAACACCGTCATGCACAATGACATTTTAATTGAAAAGTTGAAACTAGTAACCTGTAGATTTGTAAAATTCTGTTGTACATGACAGTGTTTTGGAATATATATAAAACATAAAACATTTAGTTTGTAAACTGTACCTCGAAATGTAAAAAATAACACAATCATTTGGAGTTTTAGCATCATTTGCTTAGAAACAATAGCACGTTTAGGACACGAAATGTTTGCAAATTTCTGAAACTAAAGAAATGTTACAAGCTTTCAACACATAAATATAATTCTTACATTCCTTCTTGTATGGGCTATCTCCTGACATAGATTTAAGTACTGTTTCCTCTTCTCCCTCTTTTGAGCATGGTTAAGTCAGTACTGAACTACTCATAAGAGGTATAATTACCTACTGCACCCAAACTCTAAATGCTATCTAAATCTGCATGGGAATTCTACAGTATTAGGCCCTGGACAGCCACCCAATCAGCTCCTGATTAAGGGCAGGATTAAAGCACACAGTGAAAGATTACGATACAACAAGACTCAGTGGTAATGCAACTAAATTCACTTGGATAGCAAAGCTTCCTGTTCCCCTGTAATTTCAATACGAACCCTAATATAACTCTAGAACTGTTTAATATCACATTTTAACCCACTGGATTGTTTCCTCTATTCTTTGCTGTCTATAGGGAAAAGTCTTACATTTACAGATTTTAAACCCACTGCCTTTCATTTGTAATGCTTACAGCATAAACATTCTTGCACATTGTGCCCATGCATCTGTTGCAGGGACACTACAGAAAAGTAAATTTATGTCAGAGAAATATATGTTAATATACACCAATGACTTAAAAGATACAGAAATTTTAACTGAATACAATAAACCTTTAACATATGTATTTCTACCTCATACATGGGAAGATGTTATCCTGCTAGGCAGTTGGCCATACCATGGCTCAGCTGAGTACTCAACGGTCTCTCCATGTAGAGGCATGGTTGTGACCCCAGGGAAGTCGTTATGGAATTCTGGGTGAACAACTAGCACTAGGGGGTGGCTTTTCTCCCAGTACTTTGCTCCGCCAATGCACCATACTTACATTTAATTCAACTATTACTGTCACTTTAATGTTAATACAACTAGATGAAAATAATCATTCTGCATCTCAAAATAAACTGTCGATCTGTCATACCACTCTCACCTGATTAATTTTATGCGTAATACACATTTTACCTACAGCATTTTGATTCTCTCTGATTACAAATACAATTCACAAACTCTCAGTTTTATTACAATTAGTAAAACTTCCACATTGTATAAAACAACTGTTGCCACAGACAAAATATCAGTGAACCACTACATCCTCTGTAGATTTAAAATATTTTAAACTACCATTACATTGGCCTGGACCTCTGTTCATTGTTCTTTAGCTTGACAAGTAATATGAAAAATCTTCTTCTGTCACAAAATAACATCATTCATTTTCAAGCTCCTGATTTCAATTGCTTTCCAACATTCCAAACTTTCAGGTTAATTGTGGACGGCAAAGTGCTTATCTTTCTTAATTTCCTGTCTTAGTTTCTTTCTGTATCATGACCATGATCATTCTAGAGACAAAAGTAATTCTTTCATGTTGTCATAAATTTATGTTGCAGAATTTATGCTTGTGTATCATTTACAACAAAGTAGTGTTTCTGCAAGGATTGCATCTACTTCAAGTTACAGTGAAGTTACTTGAAGTCACTACACTTTGTATCAGATGACTTTTATGCTCACTGTGCTCCCCAGCGGATACAAATGTTGGTCAGAGCTTTCCAGAGTCTGAACCACATAATGTGAAATTACTTTGATGTCATGAGAAATAGAAGTTATATTGGCCACAACTCCAACTTATGCTCTAGTTCACAGACAGACCATAGGGAATATTTTCAGGTTATCTACTGACATACTTCTACTATGTTTAAGCTTTGAACTTCATAACCTGAAAAGAATGCTTGAAAAATGTTCAATTGGTATTTGCAGTCATTTACAAAATGATTTTTTGCAGTAGGTACAGGTAAGGATAAAGCTGTTCTTGTGTCTGATTAAGCACCATGCTACAAAAGCATATGGGGGAGTGCAGGTATAGCTCCATGTATTTGCAATCTTGGAGCCAGACAGAGGTGAGTTGTTAGCTTCATGCCCTGACTGCTTTACTCATGGGGAACTGGCCCATGATACACTCCGAATAGGACACTGGGTAAGCGCCACATCAGTCAGAATGTGTTCAAAAAGTACAGCTCATGTAATCAGCAGCAGTAACCTTAACCAAAATAAACCACAGTATAATGTGCCTTTAGTTCTTTAATGACAGAGTTCTCCAGTTATGAAAAATTCTTACTGAAACCCTTTCCCACAATAATGAACATATCATGCTATGTTGTTAAGAAATATGGAATTACATGGGAATATTTGGTACATTTTATAAAGTGATTACTATATAATTTTAATCTCTCTGCAGCCCAATCATTAACATCATGGAAACTCTGGCCCATCCCTGCTCCAAATATTAGGTACTGGCATAATGTTTTATAAATCCCTTTAAAAATGTACCAAAATACCCAGGACATTCAAATTTAAAAACCCAATAAACGGACATATTCCTTAGGTGTGATGACAGCCAGAATTTAAAACAATTACCACAGCATGTAGTGTTGAAATCTCAGCATGAATGGGGCCTTGCCTATAAGTTATTCTTATTTTCACTAGTAAAGTGCTACATTTGGAGCATAGCTTTGTATGGTGCTGAAACGTGGACACTTCGGAAAATAGATCAGATGTATCTGGAAAGTTTTGAAATGTGGTGCTGGAGAAGAATGGAGATCAGTTGGACTGATCGCGTGAGAAATGAAGAAGTATTACACAGAGTCAAAGAGAAGAGGAATATCCTACATACAATAAAAAGAAGAAAGGCTAACTGGATTGGTCACATCTTGCGTAGAAACTGCCTTCTGAAACACGTGATTGAAGGAAAGTTAGAAGGAAGGATAGAAATGACGGGACGACGAGGGAGAAGATGTAAGCAGGTACTGGATGACCTTAAGGAAAAGAAGAGATACTGGAAATTGAAAGAGGAAGCACTAGATCGCACCCTGTGGAGAACTCGCTTTGGAAGAGGCTACGGACCTGTCGTAAGACAGACTACAGAATGAATGAATGAATAACAGAACAAATAGCAAAGCAGAAGCACTCACCTTCCTACACGAAGAAAATTTCAGCTCTGAAGAACAAACTGTTATGTAGATGAAGACAACACACGTAATTCAATAAGCTGTCCGCATCACAACACAGTCAGATAATTACTACTACAATCACAAAGCAAGAAATATTCGATAAACCTTAGAATGATCGGAGTTGTAAATACACGAGTATGAAAAATGTACTGTCTACCCTAGACACAACTGAGGTAGCTGGTTATAACGGAAAGTCAACCGATTAAGATCGTAAATGTCCACGACAAACCACAGCCTCGGGTCCCAACGTCATCAATCGCACGTTACGTCGACTGTATAAGACGAGTACTGACAGCTCTTCCGTATAGACCCACCCACTCCCACCCCCACTATTCTCTACAGAGTAACTGGAAAGTAAATATATCTTACATAGGGTTAAATGGCTGTATCTCTCAAATGGGATGTTATATTGCTACCATTCCTGCCTCCTTTTAAAGCACACACATTGCCATTTACACTCTAATTCCAACACAGGCCCCAGCTTTTTGTGCACACTTCTACAACCTGTAAGACACTGACTCAGCACTTTTAATTAAGAATTCAAGAGGAGCAGCAGCAGAAGTACCTGGAATTTCTTGTTCCAGTTCATCAAGTGTTCTTTATTTTGATTAGTAGATCTCCTCGTTGGCCTAACCACACGAAGAAAAATCACGTGGGGGTCGTTCTGTTGGACCTCGACGCCCAATCTGCCCACCAGTAAAATGGGTGTCAAGACATGCACGCACAAGAAACGCAGAATCTGGTGGTGCTCTGTCTTGTATGAATTGCAGTTCTTCATTTGTCCACATAATGGACAACACGAAGCTCTCAACCATAATCAAGCAAAGCTCGCCGTTTTTTGTGTTTCGCGTTTATTTTACAACCACTCTGTACATACATAGGGCCTCTGAAGAAATTGTTCAATGGAGTTCGCGATGTTGAGGCTCAGCAAGTTATATAAGACGTGTTTACCACCGTACTATCGAATTTACTGAAATGCCTCCAGTACTAACGAGATGCAGGACTCTAACTAAGCTCACTGTTGCTTACGAAGACTACGACAAGTAATGCTTTGCTTTCTGAAGAGTTTGTCACCTCTATTTGTTTAACCCTTTTAGGACGAAGCATAATATTTTACTTAGTGTCCCAGTTCGTACCGCGCAGTAAACACTCCCTAACTCGGTTATAAAAACCAGTCAGCTGAGGTTTCGAATTGTCTCTATTGTTGGCGGCCACCGGGGGGGGGGGGGCGAGCATTGTTGTGGTGCAAAAGAAGAGCTTTGACAGCAGTCCCCTTTTGTCGCGTATTGCAGGTTTCAATTTGTCTTTAAGCATAGCTGAGTAAGTTGCACTGTTAACAATTTATCCTTTTTCTTGATAATGTTCCAAAATAGGCCCCTTCCTTTCCCAAACGATTTTTTGGCTTAGTTCACAAATTGCCTTTACTTTTTGATTTACCCTCGGACGTGAAGTCTTGACCTTTGTTTGTTGGACAGTCGTGGCGTTCAGCAATGGATAACTTCCCCTGTTTCCTTCTAGCGTAAGGCAGTTGTGTGACCACATTTATAAACCAGCAGACTGTAGCTACAGAGAGCCGAGAGCAGGCCAGGCGATGCCGCCCATAGCATGGCTGCCAAGTCGACAGTAACACATTATTGGATATCCTGACTGAGGTTTTCTGATTTTCCTCAATTATAAGCAAATTTCGTGCTATAGTTAGAAAAGAGACACGACAACCCCCCCCCCCCCCCCCCCCCCCCCCCATCACGAAAGCCCTCATCAAACTGATCCACCCCAGCAACAGAGGCCATCAGCCATACGATCACAGCCTCTCTCGGTTAAATCCCCTGACTTACATCCAACCAAGGTTTACCTCCAAACCACTAACTGCCAGATGGAAGCACTCTCCTGCCTGCCAAAACTGTTTTGTTGTGTTGGCAACTTCGGCAAACTTTGGTTTGTACGCGGGCAACATGAAGTCTAAGACATGAAATATGGAATGTGTAATGAACATAACTATATACAAAAATATGTGGAATAAGCACTCTGATAAATTTACCAAATGCTGATCATGTATCAGTATTAAACCTTACAATACTGTAATACCAAATGAGGGTGCAAAAACTCCCACCCTGTACCCCAAACGTTTACTGATGAGGCTTAATTGCTGAATATATAAAATATTAAAATACCAACATTAAGGAGTGTCTGGAATGTAGACACATAATAGAGTACCATTAACTTGTGTTATATACCTGTAGGCCTGAAGAAGTAAAAAATGTTCTTCCTGCATTTCCTGAAGCATCATGCCATACAAATGTATAGGGCAGTGGAACAGTATTTCCACGCATTCTTACACGTCTGCACCTGATGGAGGTACAGGAGGCTGTGTGGACTTTACTGCCAGTCATAATGATGTGAAGAAAAAATCTCTTGCCACTATGAAACCGAACCCAGAGTCCTCAGCCATTCAGCCTAAAGCCTAGACACAATGTTGACTGAGCTGTCTCTGCCCTTTATACACCAGTATGTAGCAATTTCGCTTCTCAGTGTCCTTATAGGCAGGCTCCTGTGACCAAGGTCATGAACCTTCTGCTTGACTAGCTGAGTGAGGAATCTACATGACAGAGCCAGCTAAGATATTCCAGACAGATGAGCCATGCTATCTCCATATGTCTTATACTAAACACAAACCCCCAAGTATAATAATAACATAGCTAAAAACAGAAAATTCATATTCTTATTTAAAACTCATTATTTGCACATAAATTCTGAAACTTTAGAGACAAATTTCCAAATTAAAATGTTTCATGTAACAATTACAAGTTTTTGGGACTAGGATCTTTAGACAAAACAATGACTAGATATACAGCAAGTTTATAAAAACAAATTCTGAATTCATTTATTGTTCTAAAAGACCCCTTATAATGTGGGTGACTTCATATGGCCAAAACACCTTTTTTTTCGAGACTCCACTTTCTCCACTTCGTAAAATCAATGTCACATCTTTATTCTTTAATTTTTAAATTGTAATTTGTCACAGTCACTGGGTGTAAGTGAAGACCCAAGAACTGTTGCAAAAAATTGTGAATACCATACACAGACATGTTTTTTAAAGAAATGTGTGAGAAAGATAAAAAGTTTTTTTCTCACACCATAAAAATTGTTCAAATTTTCAGTTGCATTGTTCTCTTTGATGTTGGAAGTTATTTGTAACCTATGTTTACATACAATGTCAAAAGTTGTGAAATTTCACATCCTGAAAGCAGTATACTGAGGGTTCAAGTCTTCTGGGATATGATGCTGTGTCGGTAGGTATATAGTTCCCAATGCTTTGAAGGACTGTGGTGCCTTTATCTTCAAGAGTCAAGCAGTCCAAGTGCAAATAAAGGCACCACAATCCTTCAAAATGTCAAAACCACTCATCCATTACAGTGTCACATTCCAGAAGACTTTAATTCCTATGTCATAACTTGTTTGCAAACTCTGAGACCTTAGACACACATTAAACTAATTTCTGCACTTGAAGATAGGGAACAAGTTTCTGCTGATCCTTGAACTTCAATGCAGGTACAGTAAAATTCCTTTCATCCGGATGCTGGTACTCCTGAAATCCTGATACTTTGGCAGTTTGACAAGGTGTTGCGTAAGTGGTTTACAGCAATGCGTTCCAAAGGTAAACCCATGAATAGGCCTATGATAACTGAAAAAGCTAAGTCTTTTATGACAAAATGAAAATAACTGACAGGTGCACATTCTCTGATGGCTGGCTGCAAAGTAACAAAAAATTACCTGTAAGAAATTTGGTCAGTATCTGTACTGCTTGATAATCCAGAATATTTGATAATCTGGCATCTGTCTGGTTCTGTCAGTGCCTGATTAAAGGAATCCTACTGTACTTACATGCCATGAGGATTTTAACTATGCATAAATCCCAGGATTTAACTGATTTGTTTGCTCCATACTTGTGTGGAAGGTCTACAGACAGGCTGATGCTACACCTTGCAGTTTCCCACTGTTCCAATACCTTGCACTGCAACCAATTAGGACTCTCAGAAAATAACTTCATCAGTGTCATGTGTAGTTTATTTTGACCCCCCAGCATAACTGTATTCTTGCTTCGTGATGACGGAATTCAGAATCTCAGAGCTTTTTAAATCCCCTACCAACATTTTCGCAGTGAAGGGTTTCTTGCTCCTAACTTTTTCTGTGTGCCCCTGAGATGATATGGAAGCTTTGGACAAGAGAAATATCTCGTGCCCCTACCAAGAATCGAACCATGAGTTCGTGGTTGTCCAGGCCATAGCCTAGTCACTGTGCAGTAGAAGTACACAAATCTCAGGTGCCAGATCGCCCTGGTGACTAAATTTTGTATGGTGGCACCTAATATTTGTGGGTCCTGGTATGGATCCTGCATCATGTTACCCACCTGGCTCCTAAATTTCTGGACAATTTATTTACCCCTGTTTACAGACTACACTGCTCTACACTACACCACCAACAAGTTGGAGACAACACTCTGCCTCCATATTGTGGATCAAAATGTTACTACCAGCCTACCTGACTACATGATTACACAGTGTCAAAACCCAGGAATGTTAAAACAAACCCACCTGACTACCCAACTAGTGAATAGTGACTACACAGATTCAAAACCAAAACAACATCATGACACATTTGTTGCCCCTGTTTGTTCTGCTTATCCTCACTTGCCAAATTTTCAGTGTCAGGGAAAGTTCTTCCTTTGTAGATGTCTGTGATATTTTCAGAATAAAATGCAATAGGTGATGACAATTACAGTAATGTCATGAAAATGGTATAATGAATTTGAGCATGTTTCAACCATTGTGAAGAGTTTTAATTTCATTTATTAACAATTTAAATAATGTATTAATTTTTGTAACACTGCACATGACATACAATCAGACACTTAGAACATTTTACATTCAATTATTACACATAAAATACTACATTCAATTATTAAACATAAACTATGTTCAATTATTAAACATAAAATACTACATTCAATTACTAAACATAACATACTTTTAAAAACTATCATTATTGTAGAGTACTGTGTTAACTGTCTCTTCGCAAACTTCTATACGCTCCAGTATGCGGCTCTGCACCTTGTCTACCATGTTTTTTGCTTCCACCACAAGACTGTACTGATCCTGAAAAAGAGTAACAAACAACAATTAATATCATGAAGAAATTAAGAGATCATAATCAGCAATATATAAGAGGGACATGGAAGCATATTTTTCATATACATGTATGCTGTGTAACATTAAGTAATAGAAACATTCACATATACAAGTAATACATAGCAGGTACAAACCTTGTCTATTTATAGAATTAATATAAAATACACAAAGCAAAAGACTTTATTGAAAAGTTTTAAGTTAAAAGTACTGGTTGATAAAGTTTATAGTTTAATAATTCATAGTTTTCATTCACGCACTTGTATTCCTTGTTAAGTTCTTTCACGTGTTCATGGCTTTTCATGACACAGTATGTCTGTAATAAATAAACTAATTCTGAATATTATTTTCACCGTGCATGTTTATTAACATTAGTAAACACTATACCAACACATGCACTTACTATTAAAACATTAATAGTTTTAAAAAACCAAGCCCTACATACGTTTCGGCCAGCTAACTGGCCATCATCAGGGGCAACTAGCGTTCCACAGCATAATCACGTTCAATAGGTTAATGATAAGATGTTTGGGTGTTATATAAAAAACGTTAAAACAATAAAGTCCACGTCGTTCACAACAAGTGATATACAGTGCCCATTGGATGTGTCTCCAATGAACGACGTGAACTTTATTGTTTTAATGTTTTTTTATATAACACCCACATATCTTATGATTAACCTATTGAACGTGATTATGCTGTGGAACGTCAGTTGCCCCTGATGATGGCCAGTTAGCTGGCCGAAACATATGTAAGGCTTGGTTTTTTAAAACTATTAATGTTTTAATAGAAGTGCGTGTGTTGGTATAGTGTTTACTAAACTAATTCTGATTTTACTTTTCACTGTGGATTTAATATCATACTAACTTAGGAAGTATGTATAAAGGTGGATGCCACATAAGAACATTTGAATAGAAATGAACAGTTTACAGAGATACAATAAGTAACTGATGTGAACAGAAAGCCAGAAAAGTCAGAAGTCAGAAAAGTTCTTATGTGTAAATGGCTTCTGTCACAGGCTTTCTGACCAATCACATGCCTGTTAATTCTTGATAATCAATAGTACACTGCTGTAACAGTTCACAGTCAATTCTGACATCACTTCACTTCCATTGTGCACAATCATCGCATTATTTATACAACACCAACTCTAAAGCTGTAAATAGAAGCCTTAAATTGAGGCTCCAAGATGGTGCATAAACCAAATATTTGTGTCTTAAATGTAGAAAAAGACTGGATCAAGAAACCTTAAATTGAGAAAAAATGTATTACTTTAATTATATTGGGTTTTGGCTGGGACCACAAAAAAATAACCTAAAATGTGTGAAGATCTTAGATTGAGAAACCTTAAATTGGGATTCTACAGTATATGAAAAGCATGCTTCCAGTTCCCTGTTACGTAGTATTACTACATAATTATGGGCTCATGATGACACTTGAGCCAAAACATGTAACACCACACAATGGGTGTGTGCATGCATGTGTGTGTATACTTGTTTGATGGAAAACACATAGATTATTACTGTTGTATATGCTACAACTGAAGTTAATAAATTGAAGGTGTTTCGGAACAGGGTGCTCTGGAGAATGTTTGGATCTAACAGAGAAGAAGTGAGAGGAGGCTACAGTAGCTTGTAGCTAAGAAGCTTCATAATGTATACTCTTTACCTAATATCACTAAGTGGAGATGTATTACAAACTGAGAAATGAGAAATGCATATGTCAGTTGAATAACCTTAAGGAGGAGACAAAGACCTACGTGTAAATGCAGGGATAATATTAAAATCAATCATAAAAATAATGAGTATTGATATTGCCTGGATTCTTCTGGCTCATGATGGGGACCAGTTACAGGCTCTTGAGAATATGCCAATGAACTTTTTGAGTTCACTAAGAGGGTTCATCATAAAAGCCCGTCACTGGACTGTATTCTGAGCAAGTTCAATCCAACTTACATTTTTGCAACTCATTCATTCAAGATTCATTTTAACACAATCATACCATCTACACCTACGTCTCCCAAATGTCTCTTGTCAAGTGGCTCTCCACCAAAACTTTGGCATTTGAAATAATTTAGATATATGTGGACATAGGCATGAGTTAGTGAAGCATTTTTGCTTTTCAATGTAAAATTTTGTACAGGCAGCACTGTGTACCAGTCTTGGTAACAAAGGTATATTTTGAGTGATTCCACAAAGTCTCCGGCTAGAGGCATAGCTACAGTTAGTGAGCTTAGGCTAATGTCACAAGTTGGGAGAGTGCGTGAAGTTGTGTGCATATAGATCAGTGTGTTTCTGCGGTCAGAGCGGTGCAGGTTAAAGTGTCTTCTGGACCTTTTCATGCTTATATGACCACTAACCAGAATATGAGTAGGATGCCGCCCGGTCAGTCCTGAGTTTACAGGAAAACGCTCAAAGGCCAGACACGGGAGGTTGTAGCGAACATAATGCATTTCATGCAGAAAGGGGCAGATCAATGCAAATTTGTTATCCCAGCCACGAAGGTGCACGAACGTGTTGCGTCCACACCGAAGTCTCTAAAAGTGCAGTAAGAAGTATAAAGAAGGAAATACTAAATTTGCAGGCTGGGGCAGCCACCTCATACAGCACACCAAAAAGAAACAGAAACCGCCCCCCACCTGTGTACAAAGATTTACGATTTCGATACGTGTGTTGTGCGTAGAACAATACACGAATTCTATCTGCATGAAAAAAGGCTACCTATGTGTAATATCCGTGACTTCAAGCTTCCGCCGCGATGTTGATGAGATCTGCGCTCTTCTGGGGTATTACGCAGCATCGAATGGTAAGTCTTCTTGACCCTTGAGATGGTACCGATATGTTGTCCCGAAACGTCAGTAAAGGATTACCATTCGATGCTGCGTAGTACCTCAGAGGAGCGCAGATCTCTAGTTACAGGTAAGTTTGCTGCAGATCATGACAAAAAAGTTACGTCCAACGGCCAAATGGGGAAACGATGTCCCAGTAATTTTAAATGTCCTCAAAAGACAAGCCACTTAAAACTTTTTTTCATTTATAAACACAGGTCTCTCTTTCAGAATAATTGTCTAAAAGGCTTGGATAGGTATAGACGTTTGTCTGACAAGTGATTATAGTTAAAATGCCATACAGCACTAACCACTTTGAGAAAGGTGTATTTGGGTTTCCTCCCCCATCGATTTCAAGAAGGAATATGAACTTAGGGAGCAGGTAGACGGATATATTCTTAAGAGTGCATTTTTTATTTGAAGTGTTTAGGATTTATGGCCATTTAAAACGAAAAGAACCCCAGCCATCACCAGCTATGTTGGTGATTAAATCTCGTACTTTTAAGCAACACTGACTGTCATCTGCATGGAAGGTTCAGATGGTGTGCTGTCTGCCTAAGCAATAGCAGCAAGTTGGGGGCCCAAGGTGGACACTTGACCTCTGATATATGCTGACTACTATCACATGACTGATGTAGGAGGGCCATAACGTTTGTGAGACTCGCACTGAAGGTTGTTATTTAAAACGATGCGGACTTTGTGGAATTACTCCAGCTATAAATTTGTCTCTGTCCTTAATTAACCAGCACGCAAAAAAGAAAAAAGCAGTAAAGGTTTGTCACACATATTGTAGTGACTTTATTACAATGCGTACTAGTGTATTTTCTATCTCTGTTCTCCATACACTTATTCCTTCATTTGTTTCTTCTCTCTTTTTGTAATGTCTCTGAACCTAGTCTGCAATACCACGACATGGTTCTACGCCATGGTTGTCCTCAATACAAAAACGTGTATTCACAAAGCATGCAGCATTAACTCTGAGTCAATGTGGCATGCCATTTACACACAGGCACAAACTTACAATCTTGCATTAATGCCATTTGCTGTACAATGACTGTGGATTTCATCAGTGGCATAGCTAGGTTTTTTGATGCCCGGGGCAAGCGATAACAATGGCCACCCCTGACAGAAATTATGAACTTTAAAAATAATCACAATTATTTATTGAATTCCCTTTTATTTGTCTCAATAACTTAAAATTTGTTGAGGGCAGAAAAACAAATTTTTTAATGTAAAATGTTCATTTTGCCCGCCACTTTGCTAACCCTTGGACTCTCCTGCCCGGGGCAGCCACACCACTCACCCCACCCTAGCTACGCCCTGGGATTTCATAATCCTGTGCAAATTTGAAACAGTTAACATTTTACAAATTGTTTTCTGACTGTTCATGTCAGGAGGTTAGCTCACACAGTTCAACAATTAACTTTTACACCACTGAAAGAATGGAAATTGTTACACTTCCGTTTGCAACCGCTCTGACTTCATGCTTCTGTTGTGTTTAAGTGGCTTTAGTTTCTAAATTGTAACCTGCTCATAACTGTACACCTGAGCAGGTTAGTGTAGCACTCACACCATTTTTACTGGTTTTCCTCAGTCCCTCCAGATAAATTCAGTAATATTATATCTATTTTGTCCACACAACTTTATTTCATATCCTTCCAATTATCAGTCACCAATGAACCTCTACCTATGCAATATACACAACAGCATCACCAAAACAAACACCAGGCACTAACAGATGAAGATGACAGGCAAGTTTCTTTACATAGTTTCTTTAAGTAGTGAAACACCAGGTAAGAAATAAACAAGGGATACAAGTATGCTTTGAACAAAAAGGAAAAGGTCATGTGTCCTCAAAAAGTCATTATTTTTAGGAACTGATAATTGTATAAACTTCACGTCCTTGAAAGTGTTATTATTTTAGGAACTCATTAAAAAATCAATAATTGGGCCTGCATGCCTCCAATTGCTCAACCCTGTTATGGTGACACAGATTGGATTTATATGGCAAATGATAGGGTTCTGTGGAGGATCAAAAATCTTTGGATGAACTTATTCTATGGAATTTGTATGCATAAGCAGAACTTACTTGCATCTTCTTCAATGTTTGCTGAGCATAAGCAATTTCAGCACTGTTCCTCAGCACAAGCTCTTCTATCAGGCACTCCATCTGACATAAATGTAATATGTCCACCTTCAGGGAAAGTTCATCTGCAACAATGCTGCTGGCCTTTACATTTTCCACTGAACCAGAGACATTTACTGGTTCATCCCTGATGACTGTCACCTGTGACACATTTCAAAATATATATCAAACACTCAGTTTCACACATTAAGTCATGCACAAAATATACTCGAATTGAAATCAGGGTCATCAACACTGGTACTTTAATTTCTGATTTCTCAATTCAACGCGTTATACCTAGCAGATTCAAGCCTGGGATGTTACAATGAGTTAACTGATCAACAGTTACCAATGTTATGTAGAATCATAGTGCCATCATATTCAGAGTGCTTGATGCAAAAGATAAGGGCACTACAACATTGTTGTAATTAAACTGCAGAAACAAGTAATTAAAAACAAATATCATACATACATATCATTCAGCCGTATCTAGCTACAGTCCCTCAAAACATGGTGTGACATCCCAGAAAGACAAAAATCCTTAGTTTGAAATTAGTACATGTGTCATGTTCTTAGATGCATCAGATTCAAATAATCTTTATGTCTTCTCTGTCTCTGCATTTAAGCAATTTTAAACCATCCTCAAAGGCCAAAATTAACAGACACTGAGTTTCTTGTTGACTAATAAACTGGATGAGGTAAAACAATAAAGTGTGTTGGTCTCTGTTCTTCTGGGATGTGACACCACATCATTATGTAACTGATATGACCTGTGCAGTTTTTCAGAACATTTTCTCAGAAAAAATAACATGCAAAATGACTATTCTTAATTTGTTAAAAAAAATAGGAATCAATTACCCAGTGATGTTGCATCACATTCCAGGAGAATGGAGACCTCAGCTACACTGTCAAGAAATCCTAGAAATTCTGAATAAATTTTGAACTTTGAGCTACACTATATAGGCAGTCTAAGTCCCATCAAAAGGATCTCATTATCTGCCACACATGCAGCAGACACAATTCAGCCATCTTGGAGAACACATAGGAAAATGCAAAACTTGTGGGTCTCACAGAATTACTGTAAAGTAATATGGGAAGTGCTCCACAACTTCAAACCACACATACTGCATCTTCCAGGCTTCAAAGTAACCCCAACTGTCACTGAAAATTACTATCACATAACTTATGGGAATCACAGCTAAATACATGTTGGAGGGTGACAAAATAAATCACTGGGCCAAATGGGGCCTGCAGGCTTCCAACTGCCCATTCCTCATACATGGTATGGTGATGTGCATTGAATTTATATGGCAATGACTGGATTACCATGATGGGTCACAAGTCTTAGGACTTACTATATCTATGGAGTTTGTATACATAAACAAACTTTACTTTCAGGTTCCTCACCTCTTGCTCAAGATCAGCCATTTCAGCATCCTTTTTCTGCGAAAGGTTTCCTGTCACGTACTGAAACTCACTTGTACGTGATACCTCTGCCGTCAGGGATTGTGGGTCTGAAATGGTGCTCCCGGCCTTCACATTTGCCACATCATTCTCCAACTGCAAAAAACATATGAAAATCAGTGTCATTAACACTGTTACTCCTATTCCAAATTTCTCAATTCAACATGTTATGCCTAGGAGATTCAAGTCTCCTGGGATGTGTACCTTGTGTTGACTAGTAAACAGTTACTGTTATGTAGAATCACAGTGCTGTCATCTTCAGGGTATGTGATGCCGAAGATAGGGCATTATGACATTGTTTTAATTAAACTGCAAATAATTATACACAACTATCTTAAGCACAGATCCTTCAGCTATATCAAGCTGCAATTCCCCACAGTCAAAGAACTGAGATTCTTCATGGACTGCTTCACCATGAAGGTGAAGACACTGTGCTCCCTCAAAACATGGTGCTACATCCCAGAAGACAAGAATCCTTATCTTAAAATTAGTTAAACCTGCTCATGTCATTCAGTAAGCACAGAAGAACAGAAAAAGCAGGAGGTTTTACAATATAACAAAAGGAGGAGTTAATAATATCGATCAAATGTGTGCATCATATGATTTCTTTACGAACTAAAAATATTGATCACCAACAGTATTTCTTCAACTACAAATGCTGGAGCTACAAATACTCATTTTTATTCACACACTGGAACCCCAATCTCACGTACAGTGTTTTTGAAGATGCTGGGACTGAGCGTGATTGACAAGCTCATTCAGCAAGAGTAACAAATTACTGGCCACCTCCCTAGAGAAGTCCATGACGATGTAAACTGAAAAGCCAGCAATGAGACAAACCTGCCTCCTCCCAAACAAACACATCAACAAGGCATGTGTATGTCCTTTCCAAGATCTATGACAGAAAGACAAAGTACCATTTGGCACAAATGTGATCATTTGTATGTTTGAAGAACGTTATTCCTAACTGTGAGGGCAGTGTCAAGGGTGAAAAAGACTCTGAGCTAAGTCACTGTATGTGTAGCAATGACACCAAATGTACCTAAGAATACTTAACTTTGTTAAAGCTAGTTTTTCTACCACTTTGATCATTTACTTGTATTTCTTTATTGCTCTCTTTGTACTTGAGTACATAAAAGTTTCAAGCACGTGATTAGTGAATCAATTTTCAATCCCAAATGTTAGGTTTTGGTGACTCACATGTTATTATTTAAGGACCCCACATACATACAGTTTTACCTTCAGTTTTAAATGCACAGGTCACACAATGTGCTAAGTTTGCTCAGTTTTGCCTGCAAGAGGTTTTACCACACACACACTCAGTTAAACCTGAAGAATATAGATCAGTTCAGTTTTTAATTTAGGTGAGTGCTAATTTGCACTCACCTCACTCTTCCTAGTGATGTCAACTCTCAGTGAACTGTTGTGCTACACAGCTATCACAATACTTTCAAAAAAGTCAAAACAAAATCTACAAAAACATAGGGAGTGGACTAATAAGTGGTTATTAAAACATCATTTTTCTCATTTTAATCTCTTAAAAGAGTTAAAATTTCATCCAACAGATTGGAATAATTTCCTTAGGATGAATGAGTCTGCTTACCTTACTTTATTATCAATGGTTTCTACACTGATTCAAAACAAAACACTATAATTCGTAAAGCTGTAACTCCTCATGCAAGACTTACAGCCCCTCAAGTTTTCAACTATAATTTTTCCACAACCACTACGAAAAATTATACCAGAGACCTGGCATGCTATTTACAAAGAGCTGAATGAATATTATAACACGAGTGGCCACACTTGCTTAACGTAAGAGCACATACGATAAACTTCAGATGTTTGAGAGCCGCAAGACATGAACAAATATTACACACACATTTTTATTGTTACATGCACATTTTGTTACAAAAACTCTTAAATATATTTACTCACCATGAATATTAAACTTACGTTTTAATCCAGTGGACTCTCAGTTTATACCCCGTAAATAATTATAATGCTTGAACATTTTTTATTTACCTTTTATATGAATTGTAATGCAAAAAAGGAGCCAACATACTTCCGCGAGCCGCACGTTATATGTCAAAGAGCCGCATGTGGCTCACGAGCTGCGGTTTGGCCACCCCTGTATTATAAGGTAATGGTAAATAATGTTAAAAACAGGATAATTAATTAAATCGATTGAAATTTATGCAATCTAAAAATAGATATAATATATGAAAATGATATAAGCCATTGTCACAAATCACATCACTACACAGAAACTTATTTGTATGCTAAAAAATAAGTATGTAGTACTGACTCTTGATCCACACGTTGAATACTACATTGTGCATGTTGTCCTGACCCTTGATTCAGAGCTCGAGTACCACAGTGTGAATGCACCATTGGAGAAGAGCATCCATGGGGTTCATTAACAATTAGTTTTGAATTTCTTGTTAAAGTGTCTAGTTCTGGTTCATATAACACATCATTTATCATTTTTTCAGCTATTATTCTTTGCTCCTTGGGTAATGTTCTTAATTTTGAAGCCACATTTTTCCCATGATTTCAAACATTTCTCCTTCCATAAGTCTTGCAATATGTCATTGATGAGAGACAATACAGCATAGCTTGGAGACACTTTTCTTTTCTTTGAAAATATCGTTTGTCAGGCTATCAATTACTCATCATATCACTTAATGGATTTGACAGGGCTACTGAATTAAAATTTGGACTACTTACTTCTCTGCCTATGGCAAGATTTGAACCTTCTCTCAGACCACTTTCCTAAACAAAATAAAACTCAAATAATAATAGTAATAACAATTCAAACCAAAAGTCTGTCTCGGGTAATATAAATACTTTTTACATTCTTCAGTTTCCAACAAGCAAAAGGGACTGGGAAAGAATTGCCAAAGGCTTTAAAGAAAAATACAACTTTCCAAAACTGTCTCAGCACTGTGGATGGCAAGCATGTTGTGATAATTCCACTATCCCGAGCCAGTTCATTCTTCTTTAATTATAAAGGTTACAATAGGCAAGTACTCGCAGGAACAGCAGATTCAAATTATGAATTTATTTATTTAATTTCAATTTTGGAACCAATGGTTGTGTATCTGATGGGGGTGTCTTAGAGTACACAGATTTCTACAACAATTTGGAGAGTGAATGTTTGACAATACCAGAATCATTGATGTGAAGGGAAGAAAGCTGTCATATGTCTTTGTTGGAAATGAGGCATTTACTTTAAGAAAATATTTTCTGAAGCCTTGTAATGTAAAACAATTGACAAGAGAAAGAAAAATCTTCAATTACAGATTCTCCCATGCCCAAACAATAAATGAAAAATGTTTTCAGCATTTTAGTAACAAGATTTGGTATATTTAAACTCATACTAATATTCAACTGGACAACATGAAGGATGTAGTAATGGGTAGCTGTGCACTGCACAATTTCTTACACAGAATATTCCCTGAAACATACACACCATCTGAATGTTCTGATATTGAAGACATAGAAATGGTACAGTTACAGCAGGTTTAAGAACTGACCCATCAAGCATGGCAACATTGAAAACGGGACATAATCAGAACCATTGATTGACGCGAAAAGAAGTAAGAAATAAATTTGAGGCATACATCAACAATGAAGGAAAAGACCCATGGCAAGACCACTATACACAAGAAACTAATTTATCAAAAATCTCAACTATTAGTTTACTTGGTGAATACTGTATGCATACCACATCCATATGACATAAGAATGAAGTAAAAAAAACGTGTACTCACTGTCCTCTTCCTGTTCTTGCATACTTGACACTGAACTGTGCGGTGCTTCGTGATCACACAGTAAAAGGATTTGATTGTAGTACCATAACTTAGGCATTAAATCTCATCTGCAATGGCACCGGACACTTTTCATTTTAACACATTCTTCTGCTCCTTCCTCAATGCACTGCGTAAATTGCTGCTTTTCTTCACAACCATGTATCGTGTTGCATCAGGTTCAATTTCTTTTACTTTTGCATTTACCTCAAGCTAACTTAACTATTTATCAAAAAGGAGCTTATTATGCGGGTATAAAGATATATAATAAATTGCCCTTAGGGATTAAGAATACCTCTAACTTAAAAAAGTTTAAGATTGAAGTAAGGCATTTTTTGAATACTCACTCATTTTATACTGTGGATGAGTACCTTAATGGATAATTATTACAATATCCTGTATTCAGTATTCTGTTTTGTTTTAAATGTGATTATTTAATGTATGTATTTTTATGCTTTTATTCTTGAGTTTGTGACGTGTTCTATATCCATTTGTTGGGATTACTGGAACTTGTAAATAAATACAAAATACAAATACAAAATTAGTCGTTGGTAATTGATCTGTTATAATAGTCCTTCATTTCACTTTCCACAAGGATTCCTCTGCTCGGAAGAGTTCAACAAATTCAATAAGAACAATCTTTTGACCAAGTATCCATGGTACAAAGAATGATGTTGTCAGTAGTACAAATATAAACAAACTGAGTTTCGGCCTTTAAGTTACAACATACATAGAATTCCACGGTGAACTGCACAGTTAAATCTTCTGCCGTCCTGAAAGATACACAGTCCAAAATGTTTAATTGCCCGAACTTACGGAATTCTCAACACACGATCTAACTGCGCAGTTATTAACTGTGCACGTCAAACTGAAGGTAGAACTGTACGTATGTGGGGTCCTTTATTACTAAAATGTAATAAACTAATTTAAAATAAGCATACTATGTACTTTGTATTTCTGTATTCAAAATCTTCCTTGGAGTCTGTCACACCCAACGACAGTAATGATGTAATTCTTTTGTCCTCACAGTAACAGATAGTTGTTCCCTTCATTATCACAGTATGCAGCTACAGAGAAAAATCAGCTGTTCAAACCACAAAGACATCATTGTGCTTGAAACCCGCGCTCAGAGTAGCCAACACCACACACATACAGTTCTCCATTCGCCAAAGGTTACCTGCTAACCCCCTCCATAATGTGATTGATAAAAATTATTTGATTCCCAACAAGCATATTTCCTCCGTATAGAAATATTATAGTTACATTGGTTTCACATTTTCATGTTACAGTTTAACGATTATTCATTCATTACGTCACTATAATCCCCAACAATTATCATTCTGTGGTCAAAACATCTCATCAGTTCTATTAAAATAACAGTAACAGTGCAAATTGACGTGGAAATTCCTCATAAAACACTTACTTCGAGATAAAAAGTCTGTGTCTCCGCTCAGAGCTGCCGAGAACGGGTTCGTGTCCCGGTAAAAAAATGTTTGAACCTCCCTCTCTCCAGCAAGGGCACACCGGCTAAAAATAAAAAAATATGCAACATATTTGGGTCCCGGTAATTTGTAACGGCTTCCCCTCTTCCGTCGGCACTGTCACCGCTGTTGGTGATGTATAAACGGTAGTCCTGCGATTTTGCAGTAATCGATCGTGCAATTTCCTTTGTTGGGATATTGCGAAATATATCGACAGCAAAACACAAGGACATCACAAAAGATTGTGGCTTTCATGATTCAAACACTGTTCGAGAAACAGACAAACTGAAGTTGATTCTTACCTCACTTTGGACGTTTTCTTGGTCTTGGCATCGCTTGTCTTGTGACGTACATTGTCGACCAAAACAGGGCTGCAACAGAGATTAATTATGTCAGTACAGCTGCGATTGTACGTGGATTCATGGGCAAATTGTAACGGACAGCATTGAGTAATAGTTGCATGTAAGTCATCATCTGATATTAATGGTCACATTTCGGTATCAGTCTGCTTTGTAATTACACGTAACTGTTTTCATGTTTATCAAAACATTAGGAGAATAAAGATGTGCTAAGATATTTCGGCAAGGCTTCTGAAAGAGTTCAAACGTCTGAAATAAAATGAATGTGTGTAGCTACCCTCCGTTTGTTACTTACGATAATTAGGCTCCAGAATTTTCCAAGACAACCCGTGGGCCGTTTATTGCGTACAGCTCTGCCTTTGCGTACAGATCTGCTTTTGCTTTCCTTACGCATACTTGAACGCATTTCTTCCACTTTTGGAACACAAAAATATGTACGCGGGTTCACGACACTTTCCTTGTCGCTGAACTTTTCTGTTTAACAAAAGACTAACTTCACCATGAACCATCACCCCCTTCCTGTTTGACAAAAGACGGTTTATATGCGGCCAATAACACTCTTCAATCAAGAAACAGGTTCTTGTTCGAAGTTATATAAGAAATTTATAAACCAATATATATTTATATTTATATTATATTATTATAATTATATTTATATAATTTATAAAACCCGAAGGTTCATTGCGCGTTCGCATGACTTCGCAAATAATCCCTAATTTGAGCCAGGTAAATCCAATCCACATCCTGCTTCTCTGTTTCCTTAAGATTCAATTTAATATTATCCTTTCAGCTAAATGACAAAGGTAAATAAAATGAAATATTTAGAAACGCTAGTCACAAATTTAAAATTAAAGAAATGAAAGTCAGACGATATGAAACTTGGCGTTGTCACAGTTGTGTTACAATTACAGTCTTCTGATATATGACACCTTTTAGTTTGGTCGATAGATACCAAGGTATTGAATGGAAGACGTGCGTATGAAGTTCGCCGAATCTCTAAAAATTTGTCCTTCATTTTGATGGGGAGCATAAATTAAATGTGTTCGAAAACTCACGCAGGCCGCTGATACAAATTCGGCAGGCCATATGCGGCCCGCGGGTCGCATATCACTGCTGTTACGTAACCTGAGAATAAATCAGCCTAAATGTGACAGGATTCTAAATTTTTCCATTCTGAAGTTTCAAGTTTCATGTCAGGGATCTCTCAATTGCAGTTGACCTTTTCAGATTAAGATACATTTAATTATTCATATAAATAAGATGTCAAAATGACACAGGTGAGCTAGCATTCCTGTATCATGCTCAGAGGATCCCAAGTCCATCTACACTTCTGCAGGGTATACCAGTTTTCAAGCTTCATACAGTTTTACTTTGTGCCTTGGAAAGGACCTTAACACAGGCCATGATTACTTCTCCTCACCCTATTCTCAAGATGCCTTCCTTATTCAGCCATGTGGTATTAAGGGTGGGCACTGAGGTTAGCAGTATAGGCCTAGTAGAATATTCTACAATAGTCCAAGGATCAAACGAGGAGGAACATTCAGTGAATGTTTTTTGTTCTGCAATCATCATGAATTATGTTGCGTGTATAACGTTAACAAATTTTATCCTGGGCAAGGTGGAGTGCCAATGCGTTTAAATCACGATGGTGTCTATATCAGAGTTCACACAAGGCACCATATTAGCCTGTGCTGGCCCCCTGCCTGTATTACCATAGTGCCAAATTAATTAAAGAGAAGAGAGGCAAGTTACTTTTAAATAGTTCTTTGCGGAAATTGCATTACATAAAGGAATACCTCAGATGATATAGGCTACCTGTCGTGTGTGTTCTAATGTTACTTCGCAAACCTAGTCGTTAGATTTCCACTGTGTTTGGTACAGTAGATGAAGAAGGCTGCCTGTAATTCGGGGTTTTATCGTTCCGCCATAACCCCAAATTTACGTGAATTTTTGTTACGATATTAAATTGACGCAAAATTAAACTTCATGAAGGCTTTGAACTTTCGCTTGAGATATTCTGTATTATGAATATTTAAACGAGCACGCCTATTCTTACACAGTTTTGTATCGGTAGTGTGATTGGCTTTCGAGCGGTGCAACAAATTGACACCAAAGCCTATGTGTAGCGACCAATGCACGTTGCGGTGGTTTTGTGCCCCCACACACGTGATCAACAGGCACACGTTTGTTCCTCGAACATCTGGAGTCTTACTGATGCTGAAGGCCTGTGTTTTCATGGTAGGCACATTTTCCGTTATTCCGGCTCTCAACTCGTGGTTTTACGAACGGTAAGTTGAGAAATTGTGTTGATGCATCAGGACACTAACCAGGGCCACATTTATTTATATTGCCATAAATGACGCAGATTCTTTAATACCCATTGTTTTGTATTGTTGCCCTATTGTATGTGTACTTGAATTAGCTTAATTACTGGCAATTATAGCGTGCGTTTCTTTCATTTATGATCTGAGCGTTGCCGCTGTCACGGGGTTGCTGGCTATCTATGCATTAAAAAGGTGCCGTGCTCGGCGCGGCAGTAAACGAAAGGTCTTGTTCAAAATAAATAAAAAAAGATAGGCAGTCCTTGTTCATCTTTGGGGGTTTCCTGCAAATCGCGATGAGGGAGAACGAAACCACATTCGACGGAGCGACTACAAACAACTGAGCCACCGAGTCTGGCGCCTAATCCCACCATCTGCCAGCGGAAACAAACGTTACTGAATCCGGGTAAAGTTCACGAATGTTTGGTCATCAAAATTTGGCGGTGTAAAAGCGGAACAGCGTTATTCAGGGCAAAGACTGGCTGTACCATTTTTACTGTTCCTACACATATATTCCTACATGTAATGTTTTTGGATAATCTGTGCAATTATTATTGCCTTAAAATGAATGCGAAACCCGTATTTGTTTGATGCTTGTTCTTTTTCTCACCTTGCAGTTTTAGTTGTATGGGTGAAACCTGTTCGAACCCTGCCCGTAGCCCCAATATTTGGATGGAATCCGTTCAAACCTTGCCCGTGGCCCCACTATTTGACGTAACATGGAGTTCATTATTATTATTATTATACTTGTATTAATACTCTCGTCATCATCAAAATCATTCAGGAGCCGGTATAGCGTAATTGGTGTAGAGAATGGAGCACAGCTTGACGTTCCGACGTTCGAATTCCAAAACCCACAGACCATCTCTGGGGCCCACCTAACCTCCTACTCAATGGGTACGGGGTTCTTTCCCGGTGGTAAAGCGTCCGGGACAAATGTTGGCCACTTACATCTTCCATATTCTTGTGAATTTGCAGTTTATGTCGTCATATTTGGGGCTGTTCGAGTCATTTTTTGTGTCGGGATTTATTTTTTCACGTGTTCATGAGTCACAGTCGTGCCTAACATTCAAGTTGCAACAGTTCTTTGCTTGTCTTGAGCGGCGATCCAGGCTCAGTGTAAGACAGACCCAAAGACATAGTTCAAATAAAATTGTATCCTGTTTGCGAAAGTAAAGCACACAGGAAGAAAGCACACAGAAGTGCTCAAAATAAAGGAATGGAGGAAGATGTATTTCTTATTAAGAAATCTAAGACCAGAAACTTTTATAAATGTTTAACATGATTTCATTGAAGTTTTTATCCGCAAAAAGGCAGTCTAGCTGTTAGATCATTTTTTTTCAAACTCCCATCTGTGTTGGGGCTTCAGGGAATTATATTGCACGCTATGTAATTCACAGAACAGATAAATATTGCTTAGTAGTAACACTAAAGTTTGCTCTTAGTCTAAGCACTGCAAGGTTGGTTGGCGTCACTGCGTCCAGCCCACACCGCTTATAGCAAAACAGAACTATACCCCGAAAGATTTTTCAACCTCACAGACATAGTAAACGTGTTTTTTAACCTACAATGAAGCCTCAGAAGACAAAGAGAAATTCTCGCATTGAACAAATAATTTTAGAATGTTTTAATTTTAAGACAAATAACACTTAAAATAGTATAAAAGATTTCATATATGTTTTATTGGGAAAAATACAGTAGAGCTTTAGTACATTTTTGCACACGTAAGGAAAAGTGGTCCGACGATATCTTTTTTTTTTTTTTTTTTTTTGAAAGAAATTCAATGCTGCCTGCGATAATAAACACAGGACTCATTTATGAGATTGCTTCTTTTTTTTTTTTCTAACTGGAGCCTAATACACAGTAGATAACTTTTGTTATTCACGACGCATACAGTGAGCTGTCCCCTTTGAAATAGAAGTCTGATGTTGTGAATCGCGCTTCAGCCTTCCATACGTTCGCCTGTAGGTCAAATGCCTGGTACACTGGAAGCTCGAGGAGGAAGTTCGCTTTGCTTTCAGACCAGATCGATAAAGGCTCTTCAATGCTTACTACCTGGGTTCTCTCCTGGGGTAAAGTGGTCGGAGCGTGAAGCAGACCAAAAATTTCATCTAATGCGGAGTTATACATTTTCCCTACACGCTTTCAGGGCGTAGGCAGCAAAGGAGCGCGGAGTGTTTAAAGAGCCGCGTACTATATTTAGTATGCACGGCCCGAGAGGGTTAAAGTAACTACTGTATGCAACAATTAAACATTGCGCACTTACGATCCGGAAAGTAGTACCGTTTGCGAATATTTCCGCCGCAGCGCTGAGGTCGTGATTTCGCGCATGCGCGCTGTCTTCCCTCATTCATTGGCAAGCCACAGATGCCAATACGAGAAAAGCAGAGTGCTTACGTATTGTTTTGTGCGTTTATACAAGTTAAGAAAGGGATGCCAAAATCAATCCATGGAATTCGTTTAAGTGAGCAAGAAATGCCAAATCTGATACCTGGTTCAATCACTAAGGATCCTCTAGACCTATACTAGATGATGTGTGGCCTAGACTGGCCGTATATTGCACCCACTCTACTTCGTTAATTCTATCAAAGCTTTATATAATTAATTGCAATCTAAGATACCTTTTGAACGAAGAAAGGAACAAAATTCTTGGCCTGAATTGAGACAAGGTTCAGCTGAACCGTGACTTAAATCCCATCCAGTGCTTTGTGTATCGTTCATTTAGGAACACATGAATCTAATTCCTCTCAAGAATAGGGGGGGGGGGGGGGTAAATAAATAAAGCATGCATGTCAAGGAAATGCTGACTAATTTCTTTCAAATGTTTTATATATAGAGATAAGGCTTATCAAAAATTGCAAATTAGTAACTTGTAGCTTAGTAGGTCTATAACTTCAAGTAACATGATTATTCCCAATAGCTACGCCGCATTTACCCGAATGTATGACGAGGACTTTCCTTTGAATTCGATGCTTAAATGGTCGTCTTACAATTGTGGGTGGAAAGAAGAAGAGGACTATGCTTTGTCATACCAATGCCAACATTTCCAAACTGTCACGTGCAGACAAAACAGAAAACACAGCATTCTGTAGCATCACTAATTCCGATCTGTGAGCGCTGTTAAAGTCGTTCTTTATTCCAGTAACATGTTGGGCCACGTAGAGAAGTGCGAGCTGCCTTCCAAAGGGCATCAGATGAAGTACTGTCGCCAAATTAAACTAATGACGAGTAACTACATCGACACGGCAAACACAGCAATTCAGCAGGGAAGTTCAGTGTTGCGGAAGCGAACGCACGAATGTGAATGTAAGAAAAGCAGAATTTGATAAATGCCAACTTCAATCGAAAATCTTTCACTTGCAATGTAATAATACTGACCACTTTTGAAATCTAGAAAATGCTGATGCAAATTAGGTCTGGAATGTGTGGAGAACTGATTTGCAAATATTATGTATGGAGTAACTTGGCATGTACGCATTTGCTGATGACCAGGAACTTCGAATTTTGTAACGCTTAGATTGAGGCCACTCAAACTGGATAGTTATTGGTTCATTAAGAAACAGCAAACTGTTGCAATACATTAGGCTGGAAAGACGCAATATTTTAAGTATAAAAACATCAGGAAGGTGGACAGATACGTTATCTTGACTAATATATATAGTCTTATTCCGACAAATGTACACAAATAACATAAAGTTTGTATCTTGACTAAGTCATCGAGACGTTACTATTGTCGAGGTAACATACCGTCACGGACATGGAGTCCAAAGTCGTGCTGCTGGTCTGCACCTTCGTACAATCTCTCCAAGGAAGAACTGTTTAATTTTGAATTGACCTAAGGTCTATGGTGGTTTTTGTCAGTGATGAACTAGAAGTTTATGAATTATTAGCTCAAATACTGTAGGTAAACCTCGCTCCTTATTCTCAATAAAGAGTAATGTAACAGGTGGTTCGTGTACTTGAGAGTGCACTTGGAAAACCCCGTTTGTTACACGTGACCTGAGCTTGTATTCAGCTGTGGGAATCGGGTAACGTCTGTTGCCTATTAGTAGTGTTTCTTAATGTATTGGTATCTCGCTGCCAACAGCCAGCTTATCTATCTATAAATTGAATTGAACTGAATTGAAACGAAGATTTCCAGGACTTCAAATAGGGAGGGAGGACAAGGGATTGCTGACTCTGTCGCAGTTGCGAATAACTTTGTGTTGTACTACTCACTTTACTAAAGTAGCTTCTAGCTATACACAAAGCTCTCTAAATTTTTACACACACTGGTTGGCTATCTATTAACAATGTAACCCTATGCACAATATTTCTAGTAGCTCTGGCCAACCCACACACGCTGGTGCCACGTCACAAGGTAAACTATTTACTGAGAACACTCATAAAATTCACTTCATCTACTTGTTCTGGACAGAGTGAATACAGAACAGTCTGTACAGTTTCTTGTGCATAAGTATGCTGGAAGAATATGTAAAAAGTCCAAAAGGAATGTGTTGGATATAGGAGCAATATGTAATACCCAGAGTTAAACTTGTGCTGGAATGAGCTGGAGATTGTTCATTTTAGATTACCTTGCTTGGAAAGCGTACACATGAGGCGGCTACTGCAGTGAAGACATACATAATTATATTATTTCTATAAGAGCAAGAAATTCTAAAATCACACATAAAAAATATATAACAGTAACAGTTCATTCACCTCACACTCCTTAGAGTCCATGAAAGAGCAGTGTCTGAAATGTGACACAGCCACACACAAATAATAAGTAAATACAATTAATAGATACACTCATTAGGCTATCTATCATGTTTAAACCCATCCTCACAAATCCCTCCAATTTGGCCATATACAGTGATCGTGTGTGATCAAGTGAGAAATCAAAATGCAAATAAATAATTTTCTGAGATACCATGATGGACTGCTAGAGGTAGGTATTTGAAAAATGACAAAGGAATTACTTTTGTATGAAGTTTAAGACAGCTTGACTTCATTGTAGGAAAAATTTTAAATTGGCTCTTTCAGGATCCATATAAGCACAGTCCTTTATGAAACAGAACGATAGAATAACTAACGCTCTTTCGCAGACTGTTCTACAATAGAGAAAAATTGTCTTCATAGTTCTCACACTTTTAATTTGCACAAATGTAACTCTTGGTATCACTGCACATGCAAATTAAAACACTAACAATCCTGTGAGAATATATATCATATCAATAAAGTATTTTCAATAATTTACACTTGTAAAACAGATTTTGTTTCAGTATCCTATTATTTATAATTCCTATACATTGTGCACATCTTTTAGATGCAATTCTTCTCACATTCCATTTATTTGGTTCTTTCAGTTATAACCTAAAATCCATCATTACTTCATTATGTTATTATTTTATACACTGTATCATCTTATTATACATGTACAATACACTTCAATACTGTTGACAGATGAATCATTCCAACAAGATGTCAGCATGTTACAAGCACTCTGCTGAGACAAATACACACATCCTAATATCAACATTATTTTAAACATTAATTATCACTTATTTCTTGTTTTCTCTGTTTACTACAATATATTTACATGAAAAGATTTTACTTGTCTTTTAATCATTTCTGAAGAACACTACTGAAAATTTTCACATGTTTTTAAACTTGTAAAAAGAGAGAAGTGACAAAATATTCATAACAGTAAGTTTAGAAGAAGTATTCGGTAACAACTGATCTAATGAGATGTAAGGAGCTGCACATATTACTACTCATATTATTCTTATCAGACTATCCTCTTTCAGACTGATACAAATTAAAATGTTGTTATGAGCTTATTATAAAATAAGCTATGGATGTGGAGTAAGGAGAATCAACATACATTCATATTAGCAAGACAAGCACATTAACATTTATAACATACCAACAAGTCTGTTTATATACATTTAAAAGAAAAGGAAAAAAAAAACATAACCTTACATTTCAACACCTCTCCAGAGTGAGTGACAAGATGATATTGTAACTTGGGAGCCCGCTTTACTACTTAGTATAAAAGCTCTTCCCAGTGGTCCTTTCCTTATGTCCACAGAAGAATCACCAGCAATACAGACTTCATGCACACATTTCATTATGCTATAGTCACTACAATCCTATGCAATATAAGACATGCACAATTACTCACATATCAGTGCTATTAGTGTTGTTATTGTTATTATTATTATTAATACTATTATTTGATGACCAATTCTTTCCTTTCCACAGAAGGTTAAGCCACATATTACTTATAATTTTAAGTTCATGGGTTCTGGTTCTTTAAGCAAAAGTAAGCGGATACACAGTTACAGTCAATACGGAAACTTAAGTCTGCACAACTAAGTCCAGTCATACATACTATCAGCAAATGATACTTCTTCACATGAGGTTGTCATGTCAATCATCCTACAAACTACTTAAGAACTTATTATTGTGACATGCAGTTCACGTAGACATAAACTGGCAGATATGTATGGAAATTACCCAGAATTGGATGCAAACTGCACTGCTTCATTTATCAAAAATTAGCCAGACCTAAAGCAGGCTCACTACTCATTGTGGGGACAAATAATGCAGAAATATTCACCAGCAGAGGATGCTGGCTCGAACATCTCTGTTGAACCTTTCTTGTGTAATAGTCATTTTTCTGAACCTCCATTTGCATTCAGAAAGAGGCGGTCATTACTTATACAGCTGTGATCTGCTCAGGAATATACTACAGAATAAATCAAACATCAGAAAACCACTAACATTTCACTAACACGAGGGAAAGAGTTTTCCTACACAACAGATGTAAATGCTGTAAGTTAATGGCATATGAGAAACAGTTTTACAACTGAAAACCTTAATGCACAAAGGAATATTTTTGTTTTTTATGACTGATGATTATGTGCAATTAATTGCATGTATCAACAAACATTTATATAATAACAGTAATAATGCACACCACAGTGGCATATAAATTTGTCACTCCAATGAACACACCTGCCATAATTCTCCCAGTCTGCCTGAATTTCAATCAATTATAACGTGTTTGGGCATCAAGTGCTTGTAGCAGACATCATTACAGAACTTAAAAATAAGCAACATCAGAATCTTATTATTCAATTGAAGAAAATAATAAAAAAGTTGTTAAACTTAAAAGTTAAATAAAATCTACATGCCCATGAAGCATGCCATACGAGCATATAAGGAGAGTGGAAACAATGCTCCATGCATTTTCAACTGCAATTCTGCATGCACATGAATGATCAACCTTGCCCTTCTGTTAACGCCTAGAAAATATCCCTGCACCAACTGAATAGGCTTAATGCACATTACTCCCATGCTGAATGTGAACAAGAAAGAAACGTTTTTCCTTCAGTAAATGAAGTAACAGTTATTTGATGAACTTTCAACCAAGTCAATTTCTGCAAATAATTCATATGTGGCTACCTGGAATTACACCTCAACTGCCCAGCCCATAAGCAGTTGCTGTTGCTAATTCAGTTTCTATGGTTATGTTTTTAGAAACTTACTTGGGTAAATGTACCTCTGCTGCCTATTAGTTCAGATATTTATTGAGGAAAAGCAAAATAATCTGCATCTTATACACAAGAAAATGCAGTAATACTCTTAACAAATCAAATATATTACAGTAGATCAGTTTTCTCATATGGAACTTGCTGGATTCTCCCCAGAATGGAATTCACTTAGATAACTTCCCAGAATCAAGATTTACACTGAATTCATAGTCCCTTTCTTCACCATACCTTCCCATTTTACACCCGCAATTCAGATACTTAGTACAAGAACTCCTGTGCCACCTAGCTAGAAAAATTAAAGGAGTTTGTAACATAACAGGAAAAAGTTATTTTATTCTTTAAAATATGAGAACATTTTTAAATCGCAGTGAACAGTGCCAGCTCAATTAATCAGAATCAGATGTGTTGAAATTTTACATACTTATTTCAATTTTGCACAAGAACAACTCTGCATCATTACCAGAGCATTTTACTCAAGAATAAAATATATATACTGTAATGTAGCACTGGAAGGGTTAACACTGTTCTTTGTAGTTTTGCATAAAATGCAGCTGTGCAACACACAAAGGCTGCTTTTTAAGGTGTGCACACAGTAACATTACATCAACACTTAATATTTCTGAAAGCATTAATATTGAAGTCTTCATAGCTTTGTTCTGCAGGAACATCTCAAGACATAATCACTCTCAACAAAAAGGGAATAATTTCTCATTCACAGACATTATTCTTATTCACAAACAATTTTAAGACTTAATTAATATTATAAATAATATTTCCACTCTAGTTCCATTGGATGCAGCAAGTTTAAATTGCTAACATAAATTTCACTTGTGAACATTAACACATTACGACATTATCATCTGCACATACTATAGTGTATATTAATCACCTTTCATAGTCGGTGTGATGTTTTACTCATTTGGTCTTGTTTTACATTGACTGCAGTCATTGATTTGTTGCTATGAAATATCTATTCAACTTGAGGTAGTGAATAAGTGGACAGAGTTCCAGATATTCCTGGCTTTCTCAGGAGCAGGAACATGAAAAACCAGTGCTCCACACACAGCACAAAGATGAATACAGTCCTGACATCAGTCTTCAAAGCCTACACTATGATGACGTGCACAAACAACCTGCATTATTATTAAACATATGAGGTATTCAGGAATATGAACTAAAACAGTCAGTATTACTGGCACAACAACCAAGCAATCAAGGCACCTTTCTGGGTCACAAATAGATGGTGATGATGCATGCAGTGAATTTTCTTAGACAGTCCGCCATGTAAAGATGGAATGCGTCAAGATGGACACTGCTGACTGGCCAAGAAAGCTTAACTCAGTCCACTTGCTATGAATACTGTAAATGTTATTCAGGTGAAGATACAGTTTTAAGAATTTGAATAAGAAATTATAATATTTTTATCGATTTTATGCTTTTTAACACACTAACTCTGGGTAATTTTTTTTAGGTATCAAAGGATTTTTGGTATCATATGTATGAATTGTCATGCAAGTTGTGGAAAATAAACTGCAATTCTCTTACACCTCTTACGTTAACGTCAATAAGAATCATGAGACTTGCATTTCAATTTTTGGGTGACAAAACTGTGTTATGACGCAGTAATTTACCAGAATTTCAGAGATATGGTTTTGAAAAGTTCCTTTCTTTCTCAGTTCTGCAAGTTAACATTTGAAGTATAGAAGAGGAAGCTACAATAGTAAAGTGGTTCATATCATGTGTGGCTGAATCCCAAACTCTCTGTTTTGGTTTCTTTAAACTGTGAACATCTCAGACAGTGACTGTGTTTAACATATGAAAGCTGATAAGCCAGAATGTACCTCCAGGCATTATAAGCAATATAAGCACAGGCAAATACACAAACATTTAAAAAAGAATTTTACTATTCACAAGTTCACAAGCAATGTTAGATAACATATTGTTTTTAAACTGCAGAGACTATGAGCAGCGATTTAAGGAGGTAGATAATGATTTGAGATAATTGTGATTATAAACGTATAAGTCACATAGTTGAAAACCTTTAGAGCAACTATAATATTGTAATTAAAACTATAAAAATTGTCAGTCTGGTAAACAGCAGTCCCTTGCAAACTGTGGGTTTTGCCAGTCACAGATTTCAAGTGTCCATGGTTACCCATATGTTTCTAGTTTTTCCCAATTGTAATATCTGTTTTTATGTATCAGCAGTTTTCAATGTGAGTGCACACATCAGGGAAACAGAATGAGGTGCACACAAACATCACCATCATAACCACAGATTTAACTTTTCGGTAAATCAGTGTCCTACAGGCAAATAATGAAACTAAGTACATGGGTTTAATCGCTACAGTTGCTGTGGGAAGGTGAATGACAACATGATATGAAGAAAGGCAATGCAGACATTCCACTGCTAATTAAGATGCACTGCTGAGCTCACGGAATGACATACTCTGAACAGTATTACACCTGTCAAAGCCAGTACCTGTGTTTCCTTCCTGCAAACTATGTTACCATCCACCCTCCCAAGATACCTATATTGTGTGTTACTTGCACATATGTCATTTTGAAACATGTTACATATTTAATGTAGTGAAGGAACACCCTCTACACCTACCAGCAGAAGAAATTCGACTAAGTGAAGTGAAGTGCAGTGAAGGAACAGGCTATTATGTCAGACTAAGGTAACTGTTAGCAGTGGCTGCAGTTCTCTAAACCACCCCAGTTTGTTCTAGGGCCTTGGTCTTGCTAATCATGACAATTTTCAGAAATGTCTTAAAGTTGGTAAAGGACTGCGGTATTTGAGAGAATGTGATGTGATACGAAGGGATGTCCTGCAATGAGATCAGCCTCACACTGATTACAATCTTCACTACTCTGTCAACACTGATTACTGTGAGTCAAGGGTGTATTAAGGTTCTGAAAACGTATTTTCTGATGTCTAATAAAACATTTAAGGCTGGTTTGTGATGTAAAATGTTGTTAAATATGTTTTATCCTTCAACAGCTGAACTACTATAGGTCTGCATCCGACACCTTTGAGGCAATATTAATTAATGTTAGGATAATGAAGCATGAAATAAATATTTATGACAGACAGCAAACATGAGATACTTTTAAAGTACCATATATATATTATAAGTATATATTATATAATATAATACTATATATATATAATATATAGATAGTAATGACTGTATATCACAATTGGGTTTAGTGTAGCCTATAACCTCAAATGAGTCAGGTAATTTATCTTTTAACCTTGCAGATAGACCCCTAGAATGGCTGTCGCCGTAAATTACAACTTTGTGGTCACTTTTCATTTTACCGGATTTTCCATTACCACTTCCTACCGAAAACTTACTAGGGACACTCATTTGCGTGTTCATAGTTGATTTACATAACACTTTTTGGGTATTTGATACACCATCACTATTGTATAACTTTCTGTCCACACATTTCGGGGGGTCAGTATACCCGTTGATGATAGTTGGTATGCTGCAGCATTTACTATCTCGTCCCTGGTAACTCCCATTTCCACACTCCATGTTGGTTGTTTTTGCCACCTGATGAATATGATGTTGGTTATGCTGATATTTACGTTGATTAAATATATAACGTTGGTTGGCATTCTTCAAATTTATGGCTCTAGAGGTAGTCGAATCCATTCTTCTATCACCACGTGTCACTATTTCATCACTTCTTGGCGTGTAGTCCGGAAGATCTGATAGTGATGCAAATCTGTTAGTAATCGTTACTGGTTCAGCAGATTGCAGGATTTCGGTTCTTCCTGCTTTATTACCCGTTCTGATAGCTTTAGGTTTGATAGTACACCATGTAGAGGGTAATAATGATTCACCGTGGGCTGCTACAGAATGCGATCTAACCTCATTCTCTGTATGAGTCACGTTTAATTCAGTATATAGAAGTTTAATTGCCAATTGCAATGAACTTAACTCAGACAGCGTCTCTTGTAAGCGTCCTTCCAAGTATATACACTTAAGCCAATTATCAGAACAAAACTCTTCTCTATTATACGAAACTTTGTCGGAGCGATGCAGGTTCGAAACAACAGCGTCCGCCATCTTGGATATAATGTGTTATGTTACAGTATTACAAACAATGTTGAAAGAAACAGCTGTTGTATAATTCATGCCATTATCCAGGAATTTATCTGGAAGGATTGATAAAAACCATGGAAAAAAATCAGTACTGTTGCAGTCCAAGCCAACATTCAAACCAGGCACCTCCCAGATACAAGTCAGTATTATCATGTCTTGAGCCAACTTGCTGGTGATTTTTTTTATCATTTTGATGCAGTAAATTTTATCACTGTGGTGCTGAAGTACATTTAAATAAAAAAACAGTAAAGTTTTATGAAGCATCACTAGGGAACAGTGTATGCCAATAGATAGAGGGGTGAGTAACACAAACAATTGTAGTATGAGCTGAGATGAAGAAGTACAACAAAAGAGAACACATTTACACATTTCAAACTATAAAATGTACAGCACCCCATTTACTGCCACCCAGAAAAAGCAATGTGTTAATTACTGAAGTTAAATTACTGGGAAATAGAGAGATGTGGAAATCACAACAGACTCTACACAAAAATATCCCATTAGAGTGAACTTTCCAGTAAACAAAATGCTGGATAAATGGACTTTTATTCTACACACATTTAATTCTCTTCTGATGTTTGTATAACAGTGAAAAATAAAGTCTTACCTTTCACTTTCTTAACATCAATAAAATTGTCAATACATTAAAACGGCGGCCAACATGCCACAACTCTTAAGCTATGTGTGTATTTTCTAAATTCAATTAACTGTTTAACAACAGATGACTGTAAGCTTCAGGATCCTTATTTATTTAATCCTTAATTTATTCACCTGATCAAGAAATTCTTTAACAGTAACAGTTTCCACAGTCTGAAGTGTTCTAGTTACACGTTCTGATTAAACGAAAGCCTGCGATGCTGGCAGAGCAAAGTTATTAGTTTTAATATCCGACATTCTCCTCACACCTATTAATAATACGAACTCTTCTTAATATGCTACCTGTACGTTGAGCTCACACAATTAAAGCTTCGTAATTCACGCATACATAGACAATCTACCCACAATTTTAAATATTACGAATTTTACCGAATCTAGCAACCACTGTGGTCTCGATAATCGATTCATGTTTCCCGCCATACAGAGACGTCAACGAATATTGAACGATTACAGAGAGAGTATACAGAGCGAACATTTAAACAATAAAAACTCATTTGTAATTCATGTTCACGACTTTGTAGTAACATTGAGTAGTAAGTATACATACCATTAGTTCTGAATTATTTAGGGCTGTAAATAGGATAGTACTTTCGGCAGTTTTTAATTGCGTCTGTTACATTTCAACTTTTATTTATAATAAAGTTACGTACGTACACAGACCACATAATTAATGATAAGCAGTTACAACATAAATAACGGTATTATACACACAGGTACTTATGATTAGTATACTGACCACTCTAGAATGTAGTATACCAGTATTAGTAGTACAAAATCACTTACGCCCTTGTGTAAAATGTGGATTTTGCTGCACATCATTTCATGGAACTGGGTGGTCAACGGCATAACGTTCAGATCTCCGTCACCGAATTTGACGGTCTCTTATACCTGGGATAAGTCGTCGTGTTTTGTTTTCCCTTTAAAGATAGATTTTGTTATACGTACCGCCAGATTAAAAAAAATTGAATTTTTTCCGTGAATTATTTATGAAATTAATATTAAACTTAAACAGCCACTGAATGGTCTTTATAAATTGAAGCACACGATGTTCTGCGTGAGGTCCGAACTGAATGTAATGCAGACTAGGCGCTCTTCGTGTCCTTTCAGAACGCGCCTAAACAAGGTATTCTTTGCATATTTCGAGAACGCACACAAGACTCACTACACAGCACAGTTATAAACTCGCACAGCGTTGTTTAAATTCTTGACTCCGTTGGTATCATCCATCGGAGTTAGACGTGCTGTGTGAGAACTGGTGCCGTTGAGCGAAATAACTCTGTGTCAAACAAACCTGTGTTTATATTATCTTCATTTCTTCATTACTTCATTATTATTTTTCATTTTCTTTTCAATATCCATTTTCCATTATCCGCTTTTTTATTTTTTTTCTGAAAAACAGCTTAGGGAACTTCAGCAGGATCCATCGAACATCGAAATGGGCATCCTGAAGAACCTTAAATTTTGGAAGAAGCGAAACGTAAGTACAAAATATACAAATACAGTACAATATTAATACAGTATATTATTAAAAGATTCTACTTTCAGCCACACAGTGAATTAAATTTTGCGTACATTTTTAAAAACAGACAGCGTTTATTAGGCGCGATCCCATTGAAAAAAAGCGACTATTAGCTTTCTCATGTCTGTCCGCTTGAAACAAATCGGCTCCCACTGGACGGATTTTCATGAAATTTCTTAGTTGATTTTTTTTCCCCAAAATCTGTAGAGATAATTGAAACGCAAAATAAATTCTGTACACATCAATACATTTCAAGAAACAACTTGTGGTGATTGTCAATGTAAATAGTAGCCTTAAACAGTGTAACAGTGCTGTGATAATACCAAATGGACCAGTGAACAGTGAAGTGAACTTATCAATGTACCCCTGATGATGGCCGAGTCACGGCCGAAACATATGTAGGGTGAATTGAACAGAAATACGAAAGTAAAAAAGTGCGTTCGTTGGTTCAAGAACTGAAAATTAATTTGAAAGACATATTGCTGTGTAACCCTTCCGCATGCTGTTGTCCTGCAATATACACACGTTATGCAGTTCCTTCTATTAAGCCAGCAATATGGCGGCAATTTTGGTTGGTGGACGAATATAGCAGTAAAATAACCGTGAATATGCAGTGTTTCACAACAAGTTATGATAAAATTTAGAGGCACTGTAATGTCGGTATAACGAACGAAATAGATGGTGATATTTCCTTGAAGTTAAAGTGGATATGGACGAGTTATGTGAGTTCAGTAATATGTCGATCCGTCCACTTGTGAGAGACGTTATTCAAAACCTGATCACCAAGCTAACTCAACAAGTCACTTTACACAAGAACAATTTTAAGATCACAAATAATTTCGAGCATAAATGGTGGGATTTGGTAGCGGGAAGAAGGAACTCTGAACAAAAACAACCGTCAACGATACCGACCGTCGTAACCTCAAAAGTGCCTTCAATAATGATGACCTCTGCAAAAAAGGCGTTTCCCAACGTTTTGATTTGAATGTGACCAGAGATGTCAATGAAGAAACGAAAAATTTCAACAGAAAGGTACAGAAATTAGCTACCAAATTCAAGCGCACAAATGTAGTAAGTGCAGAATTATCAAGAAATTACTTCACTCGACATGATTTACACCTAAAGAACTCCGGCAAGGAAGAAATAACCAGTAGAGTTGTAAGTCCTAGAAGAATAACCAAATATTTGGTTACTCTTAGAATTTAGCAACCTCTTAAGATGCAGGCACTGCGATCTTCTGGAACGTTGGGTTATCTTCAAGCGGACGACAGCGTGACATCCCATTAGACAAAAACGCACGTCAGGGCTTTGGAATTCTCAAGTCTGCACAGAAACGTAAGAAACTCCACACTGTCAGTGACGTAGAAGTAGAGTGGGGCTGTGTAAAGCTTGCCTGTCCAACCCACGGCCAAAGGACACATTTGTAACTTACGTATGCGATATAAAAATTACACAGTGATTTAGGCGGTTAGGTACAACACATATTGTGAACTTTACACGAGCTGCCCACGAACCAGCCCACTGTAAGTGTTGTGGCTCCTTGGCAAAGAACGTTTTGACGCCCTTGGCATAAAGTAATCCTGCAGCATTGCATAGGTATAAAAATTTACTACTATAATTTAAGTATTTCAGATTCACAAGGCTTGTTATTATGCCCAGTGTGATTCTCTGGAAAACTGACCGTCACATAAAATTGTAAGATCCTGTCCTTGTCTAAGTTGAGACTGAGCATGACTGTCTGATTTTTGTATGCTGTCATACTAATGCATTATTATTTTCTGCATCAGGCTGAAGAGGACAAAACAACCCTGCATTTTGAGCAGCAGCTTCTAGAAGAGAGAATTAAAAACTATGAAGAACAACAAAGACTTTTGGCAAAATGGAGGAACGCCAAAAATGAACTCAAACAAGTGAGGGTAAGTGCTGCCTCAATGTAACCAACTGTACAGTATTGTCCATCTTATTATTTGTAGCCTATCAGGGGACCATTTGACTGAAAGTTACTTCAATCTTGATATAATATTTCTGAGAATTTTAAAGCTGTTTTATAAATAATAATAATAATAATAATAATGTTATTATTTAAGCAGATTCAGCTAAGTCGATTAACGTGATAATTGTCTGTATCAGTGACTCAATGGCTCAGACACAAATTCTGCCACAATTTCAGCCATACTCGTACATCTACACATAAGCGCCTAGGCCTTGTTTTACGCTTTTGTTTCGCTCCTCAAAAGGTGGGCGTAAGTAAGCATTTATATTACCATAAGAAATTAATGTATTTAAATAATACAAATAAACCACCTAAATGATGTAAATTCACAAGGGCCCTTAAAGAAGAAACATGTAAAACAAGGTTTGGGCACGCGCAAGCGCACGCACGCAAGCAAACACACACACACACATATACACATACATATATATAAATAAAATGGGAGTTTCCTTTGGAGGGTAGTTACGCTGCCTGATACCTGGGAAAACCTTATTAAAAGGTAGCTGTGGCCTCCCAAGTCTGATAGGTCTCCCAAAATACTGCTACCAGGTCAAATGAGTCTTGACCAAACTATATGCTTATTTATTACAAATAATATGGACTTTGTCTCAGGGATTGCGGGGTTTCCTGTTGGTTACTATGCACTTCATCTGCTAGTTACTGAGAAAGACGGGGTGTTTCTGTATAGTCTGATTTACTGACATTAGTCTACACTATTTACACAAATATATAGACAATAAAACAATACATATATATACAAAGCAAAATTTAGGCACACACAATACCCTATACCATTTCATATTATTCTTCAAATTAATATGCCATGCCCTCTATTGGATAAAGAATTATTGTGGTTCAGTCAGTTTAGTTATAATTCAGAACCTGGAAAAGTAATTTCTAAAAGTGTCCAAAAAAATTGCTGAGGCTCCTCTAAGTTACGTAACAACAACCTATATATCAAATTTAATAATGCTTCAACAAAGCGTACTTCAGCAGATGAATGTCAAGTACATGACTGAGACCATCTTGACACTGCTGGCACTATTCCACAACAGCAACCACACAATTAAAATTGAACCAAATAACAACCAAATATGATGGAACTAAACAAACAATGACCGCTTTTTTCTATCAGCATTCATATATATGTATATCTATAAGCGGCAGTTTTGTATGTGGCTGATACACAAAATCCGAAACATGTAAACAACATTTGACTGGAAATACTGAAGGGATGAGAAAAATTAATCACTTAGTTTCTGGACAAGATGTGACCTACATAATTTTCACATAATGAAATTGTTTAATTATTATGTATATTGAACTACATAATGCCTCATGAGCTCCATTGAGTGATAATATAAATTGCCTGAAATCCGTGGTCAGCTAGGAACTGAGACTTATTTGAATCTGATTATTCTAATAACATAGTACTTAAAACAATTTTAAAGTCTGCTGGGATGTTACATCACGTCGATTTGTAAGCAGTCACCAATATTTTGAGGGATTATAATGCCTTCATCTTCAGTGTCAAGCAGTCCTCTCTTCTTGGTGTGCTTGACCCAAAAGATGAAGAAACTACAGTCCTGCAGATGTTGATAACCACTTAACAATCAATAAGCCCTAACACCTCAAAAGACTTGAATCATCAGTAATATCCACGTAAAAAATCAAATCTTGCAAATTTCAGTCCATTAAAAATAAGTTTCTGTAGCTCGTAATAAAACTAAGAACGTAAAATATACAGCACCATATATAATGTATTCACACATGCTGGATGCATTTACCACACACATTTGCAGCATGATTCTCTGTGATACAAACTGTAGAAGTGTTTGAACTTTCCTGGGGTTTACAACAGTAACTAATTTTACTGTTTCATTTACACTCCAGTTTATGCAATTGTTGGCACTTTAAGACAGTGACTTTTTGAGGGCACATCATTTTTGTATGTGTGTCTGACATTCCTGTTGAATGATGAATGCATGCTACCATATTAAATGAATTATTATGTTTTTTTAGGCTAAAAAGGAGAAAGATAAAGAAGACTTTAAAGAACAACTCACAATTCAACGAAGGAAGAACTACAATGAACAGCAGGAGATATTAAAACAAATATGGCACACAAACAGGCAACTGGAAGAGACAAAGGTGAGTGCAGCTTACATACATCTGACTGTACAGTATTATCTGATCCTATTGCATGTGACCGTCATGGGATCATTTGACTGTAAATTACTTCATCCAGCACAGTATTACTGAGACAAATTTTAAAGGTGTACCAACAACAGCAATAAAAAGTTAAGCACTTTTAAGCTGAAGGAATTAATGAGGTAAATGCCTCATCCATGACTTGATGTCTTAGAAGTAATTTCTGTCCCATTTATAGTAATATATATTCATCCAAAAGCAATGTGTTGCTTTATATATACACGCAAATGTTGTTTTATGCGCTTTGTTTGTTCCTGAGTATTGGGTGTAAATAAAAAACGGGGCATAAATATAAATGATGTAACCATACAAAATAATGGTCTTAATTAAATGCAAATCTACCAGTCAGAGGAATGATCCAAAAATGAGAAAGTGTTTATTACGGTTGTAAATTGACAAGGGACTTATAGCAAAATGGGTAAAACAAACTGTTGTAAAGCATGTGCTTGGTTGTATGTATGCATGTATGTATATATACACACACACACACACACACAACATAAAGACAGGAGAAAACGGTAATTTTCCTTTGTGACGAATGCAGAAAGTCGATGTACATGAAAAACATTTTTATTGGAAATCATGAAGGAATGAGACAATGTCACCACATAGTTGATGCACGAGATGAGACTCACACAATTTGCACCTAATTAAACAGTTTTTTTTGTCAATTATCTCGTATATTAAAGTACCTCATGTCTTATGATCTCTAGTTGAACCAGATATTTTAGTCATTGGGAGGTGCTTCAAAATGCCTGCAATGCAAAGACAGACATGAAGTGAAGGTTACTGGAATCTGATGCTTCTAATAACATAATACATAAAGAAATTCTAAAGTGTTGTGAGATGTTACATCACGTCGATTTGTAAGCAGTCACTGATGCTTGGAGGGATTGTAATGCCTTCATGTTCAGTGTCGAGCAGTCCTCGCTTCTTGGTCTGCTTGACCCTGTAGATGAAGACACTACAGTCCAGCAGATATCGGTAACTACTTAACAGTCGATAAAGTCTTAACATCGCTGAAGACTTGTGTGGTCAGTAACACCGCTGTGAGCAAGTCTAATCTTGCAAATGTGAGTTAATTGAAAAATAAGTTTCTGTGGCTCTTTAATGAAACTAACAACATATTTTTTTTCATAAGGCTGAAAAGGAGAAGGAAAAAAAGACTTAGAAGAGCAATTGAGACAGGAAAGGAGTAGAAACAGTGATAACGAGGAACTTTTGTGTTTCTTAAAAGACGAGCTTGAAGTGACAAAGGTGAGTGTAGCTTAGATACATATGACTGTGCAGTATTATCAGGTCCTATTACTTGTGGCCCATCACAGGACCATTTGACTGAAAATTACTTCATCCAGCAGAGTATTACTGAGACAATTTGTAAAGGTGTACCAGCAACAACAATAATAATTTAAGCACTTTTAAGCTGAAGGAATTAATGAGGTAAATGCCTCATCCATGACTTGATGTCTTAGAAGTGATTTCTGTCCCATTCATAGTAATACATATTTATCCACAAGCAATGTTGTTGCTTTCATATATACACCCAATTGTTGTTTTATGCCCTTTGTTTGTTCCTGAGTATTGGGTGTAAATAAAAAAAGGGGGCATAAATATAAATGATGTAACCGTACAAAATAATGGTCTTAATTAAATGGAAAGCTACCAGTCAGAGGAATGATCCAAAAATGAGAAAGTGTTTATTACGGTGTGTAAATTGACAAGGGACTTATACAAAATGGGGTAAAACAAACCGTTGTAAAGCATGTGCTGGGTTGTATGTATGCATGTATGTATGTATGTATACACACACACATATAAAGACAGGAGAAAAACAGTAATTTTACTTTGTGACGAATGCAGAAGTCGATATACATGAAAAACATTTTTATTGAAGGAATGAGACAATGTCACCACATAGTTGATGCACGAGATGAGACTCACACAATTTGCACCTAATTAAACAGTTTTTTTTTGTCAATTATCTCGCATATTAAAGTACCTCATGTCTTATGATCTCTAGTTGAACCAGATATTTTAGTCATTGGGAGGTGCTTCAAAATGCCTGCAATGCAAAGACAGACATGAAGTGAAGGTTACTGGAATCTGATGCTTCTAATAACATAATACATAAAGAAATTCTAAAGTGTTCTGAGATGTTACATCACGTCGATTTGTAAGCAGTCACTGATGCTTGGAGGGATTGTAATGCCTTCATGTTCAGTGTCGAGCAGTCCTCGCTTCTTGGTCTGCTTGACCCTGTAGATGAAGACATACAGTCCAGTAGATACAGTAACTACTTAACAGTCGATAAAGTCTTAACATCGCTGAAGACTTGTGTGGTCAGTAACACCGCTGTGAGCAAGTCTAATCTTGCAAATATGATTTAATTGAAAAATAAGTTTCTGTGGCTCTTTAATAAAACTAACAACATATTTTTTTTCATAAGGCTGAAAAGGAGAAGGAAAAAGAAGACTTAGAAGAGCAATTGAGACAGGAAAGGAGTAGAAACAGTGATAACGAGGAACTTTTGTGTTTCTAAAAGACGAGCTTGAAGTGACAAAGGTGAGTGTAGCTTAGATACATATGACTGTGCAGTATTAACAGGTCCTATTACTTGTGGCCCATCACAGGACCATTGACTGAAAATTACTTCATCCAGCAGAGTATTACTGAGACAATTTGTAAAGGTGTACAGCAACAACAATAATAATTTAAGCACTTTTAAGCTGAAGGAATTAATGAGGTAAATGCCTCATCCATGACTTGATGTCTTAGAAGTGATTTCTGTCCCACTTATAGTAATACATATTTATCCACAAGCAATGTGTTGCTTTCATATATACACCCAATTGTTGTTTTATGCCCTTTGTTTGTTCCTGAGTATTGGGTTGTAAATAAAAAAAGGGGGCATAAATATAAATGATGTAACCGTACAAAATAATGGTCTTAATTAAATGGAAATCTACCAGTCAGAGGAATGATCCAAAAATGAGAAAGTGTTTATTGCGGTGTGTAAATTGACAAGGGACTTATAGCAAAATGGGGTAAAACAAACTGTTGTAAAGCATGTGCTGGGTTGTATGTATGCATGTATGTATGTATGTATACACACACACACAAAGACAGGAGAAAAACAGTAATTTTCCTTTGTGACGAATGCAGAAGTCGATATACATGAAAAACATTTTTATTGAAGGAATGAGACAATGTCACCACATACCATATATTCTCGAATCTAATGCGCACCCTTTTTACAGTTTTAGAGGGCTAAAAATCAGATGCGTATTAGATTCGCGTGCGGATTAGATTCGCGGTCTAGAGCTGGATTTTGGAAAAATGATTGAGCTGCTGTACGTGCCGTAAGAACAATACAATACAATAATCTATTATTTTATTATTTATTATTATAATAATATATAATAATTGGGTCCAGTGACTTTCCTTCGTGACGCCTCACACCCGCTGATCGCTGCCTTGTGTTTCCGCCATAGTCGAACGTTGCTTTCATTAACTCCAAAAATTGCAGCGGCTTTGCGGTTTCCATTCTCCTCTGCGCACCGAATAACTTCACGTTTGAACTTCGCCATGTATGAGAGTCGTTTAGATTTCAGGTGTCCCTCTTCCATAACTACGGTACACGACAAATTGGAACAAGCACCTCCCACGTTTCAACAACTAAAGCTCAGCTGGCTTCAGATGAGATTGCGCACGTCTGTTGAGAAAGGCCCCGCCTCTATCGGTATGACTCATCGGCCACAGGCGTAGCGTCGGATTTTAACGCATTGGTAACATCCAATATTATTCAATCAGTCGCCCCGTGGGCAAGGGGTGGTTGAAGGAAAGGTGCGGATTAGAATCGCGAACTAACTTTTTTTTCGTTTAAGAAGTCGCCAAAAACTGGGTGCGTATTAGATTCGGATGCGCATTAGATTCGAGAATATACGATAGTTGATGCACGAGATGAGACTCACACAATTTGCACCTAATTAAACAGTTTTTTTTGTCAATTATCTCGTATATTAAAGTACCTCATGTCTTATGATCTCTAGTTGAACCAGATATTTTAGTCATTGGGAGGTGCGTCAAAATGCCTGCAATGCAAAGACAGACATGAAGTGAAGGTTACTGGAATCTGATGCTTCTAATAACATAATACATAAAGAAATTCTAAAGTGTTGTGAGATGTTACATCACGTCGATTTGTAAGCAGTCACTGATGCTTGGAGGGATTGTAATGCCTTCATGTTCAGTGTCGAGCAGTCCTCGCTTCTTGGTCTGCTTGACCCTGTAGATGAAGACAGTACAGTCCAGCAGATATCGGTAACTACTTAACAGTCGATAAAGTCTTAACATCGCTGAAGACTTGTGTGGTCAGTAACACCGCTGTGAGCAAGTCTAATCTTGCAAATATGATTTAATTGAAAAATAAGTTTCTGTGGCTCTTTAATAAAACTAACAACATATTTTTTTTCATAAGGCTGAAAAGGAGAAGGAAAAAGAAGACTTAGAAGAGCAATTGAGACAGGAAAGGAGTAGAAACAGTGATAACGAGGAACTTTTGTGTTTCTTAAAAGACGAGCTTGAAGTGACAAAGGTGAGTGTAGCTTAGATACATATGACTGTGCAGTATTATCAGGTCCTATTACTTGTGGCCCATCACAGGACCATGTGACTGAAAATTACTTCATCCAGCAGAGTATTACTGAGACAATTTGTAAAGGTGTACCAGCAACAACAATAATAATTTAAGCACTTTTAAGCTGAAGGAATTAATGAGGTAAATGCCTCATCCATGACTTGATGTCTTAGAAGTGATTTCTGTCCCACTTATAGTAATACATATTTATCCACAAGCAATGTGTTGCTTTCATATATACACCCAATTGTTGTTTTATTTCCCTTTGTTTGTTCCTGAGTATTGGGTGTAAATAAAAAAAGGGGGCATAAATATAAATGATGTAACCGTACAAAATAATGGTCTTAATTAAATGGAAATCTACCAGTCAGAGGAATGATCCAAAAATGAGAAAGTGTTTATTGCGGTGTGTAAATTGACAAGGGACTTATAGCAAAATGGGGTAAAACAAACTGTTGTAAAGCATGTGCTGGGTTGTATGTATGCATGTATGTATGTATGTATACACACACACACAAAGACAGGAGAAAAACAGTAATTTTCCTTTGTGACGAATGCAGAAGTCGATATACATGAAAAACATTTTTATTGAAGGAATGAGACAATGTCACCACATACCATATATCTCGAATCTAATGCGCACCCTTATTAAACAGTTTTTAGAGGGCTAAAAAATCAGATGCGTTATTAGATTCGCGTGCGATTAGATTCGCGGTCTAGAGCTGGATTTTGGAAAAATGAATTGAGCTGCTGTACGTGCCGTAAGAACAATACAATACAATAATCTATATTTTATTTTATTATTTAATAATATAATAATTGGGTCAGTGACTTTCCTTCGTGACGCCTCACACCCGCTGATCGCTGCCTTGTGTTTCCGCCATAGTCGAACGTTGCTTTCAATAACTCCAAAAATTGCAGCGGCTTTGCGGTTTCCATTCTCCTCTGCGCACCGAATAACTTCACGTTTGAACTTCGCCATGTATGAGAGTCGTTTAGATTTCAGGTGTCCCTCTTCCATAACTACGGTACACGACAAATTGGAACAAGCACCTCCCACGTTTCAACAACTAAAGCTCAGCTGGCTTCAGATGAGATTGCGCACATCTGTTGAGAAAGGCCCCGCCTCTATCGGTATGACTCATCGGCCACAGGCGTAGCGTCGGATTTTAACGCATTGGTAACATCCAATATTATTCAATCAGTCGCCCCGTGGGCAAGGGGTGGTTGAAGGAAAGGTGCGGATTAGAATCGCGAACTAACTTTTTTTTCGATTAAGAAATCGCCAAAAACTGGTGCGTATTAGATTCGGATGCGCATTAGATTCGAGAATATACGATAGTTGATGCACGAGATGAGACTCACACAATTTGCACCTAATTAAACAGTTTTTTTTTGTCAATTATCTCGTATATTAAAGTACCTCATGTCTTATGATCTCTAGTTGAACCAGATATTTTAGTCATTGGGAGGTGCGTCAAAATGCCTGCAATGCAAAGACAGACATGAAGTGAAGGTTACTGGAATCTGATGCTTCTAATAACATAATACATAAAGAAATTCTAAAGTGTTGTGAGATGTTACATCACGTCGATTTGTAAGCAGTCACTGATGCTTGGAGGGATTGTAATGCCTTCATGTTCAGTGTCGAGCAGTCCTCGCTTCTTGGTCTGCTTGACCCTGTAGATGAAGACAGTACAGTCCAGCGATATCGGTAACTACTTAACAGTCGATAAAGTCTTAACATCGCTGAAGACTTGTGTGGTCAGTAACACCGCTGTGAGCAAGTCTAATCTTGCAAATATGATTTAATTGAAAAATAAGTTTCTGTGGCTCTTTAATAAAACTAACAACATATTTTTTTTCATAAGGCTGAAAAGGAGAAGGAAAAAGAAGACTTAGAAGAGCAATTGAGACAGGAAAGGAGTAGAAACAGTGATAACGAGGAACTTTTGTGTTTCTTAAAAGACGAGCTTGAAGTGACAAAGGTGAGTGTAGCTTAGATACATATGACTGTGCAGTATTATCAGGTCCTATTACTTGTGGCCCATCACAGGACCATTTGACTGAAAATTACTTCATCCAGCAGAGTATTACTGAGACAATTTGTAAAGGTGTACCAGCAACAACAATAATAATTTAAGCACTTTTAAGCTGAAGGAATTAATGAGGTAAATGCCTCATCCATGACTTGATGTCTTAGAAGTGATTTCTGTCCCATTCATAGTAATACATATTTATCCAAAAGCAATGTGTTGCTTTCATATATACACCCAATTGTTGTTTTATGCCCTTTGTTTGTTCCTGAGTATTGGGTGTAAATAAAAAAAGGGGGCATAAATATAAATGATGTAACCGTACAAAATAATGGTCTTAATTAAATGGAAATCTACCAGTCAGAGGAATGATCCAAAAATGAGAAAGTGTTTATTGCGGTGTGTAAATTGACAAGGGACTTATAGCAAAATGGGGTAAAACAAACCGTTGTAAAGCATGTGCTGGATTGTATGTATGCATGTATGTATGTATGTATACACACACACACAAAGACAGGAGAAAAACAGTAATTTTCCTTTGTGACGAATGCAGAAGTCGATATACATGAAAAACATTTTTATTGAAGGAATGAGACAATGTCACCACATACCATATATATCTCGAATCTAATGCGCACCCTTTTTACAGTTTTGAGGGCTAAAAAATCAGATGCGTATTAGATTCGCGTGCGGATTAGATTCGCGGTCTAGAGCTGGATTTTGGAAAAATGATTGAGCTGCTGTACGTGCCGTAAGAACAATACAATACAATAATCTATTATTTTATTATTTATTATTAAATAATATAATAATTGGGTCCAGTGACTTTCCTTCGTGACGCCTCACACCCGCTGATCGCTGCCTTGTGTTTCCGCCATAGTCGAACGTTGCTTTCATTAACTCCAAAAATTGCAGCGGCTTTGCGGTTTCCATTCTCCTCTGCGCACCGAATAACTTCACGTTTGAACTTCGCCATGTATGAGAGTCGTTTAGATTTCAGGTGTCCCTCTTCCATAACTACGGTACACGACAAATTGGAACAAGCACCTCCCACGTTTCAACAACTAAAGCTCAGCTGGCTTCAGATGAGATTGCGCACATCTGTTGAGAAAGGCCCCGCCTCTATCGGTATGACTCATCGGCCACAGGCGTAGCGTCGGATTTTAACGCATTGGTAACATCCAATATTATTCAATCAGTCGCCCCGTGGGCAAGGGGTGGTTGAAGGAAAGGTGCGGATTAGAATCGCGAACTAACTTTTTTTTCGTTAAGAATCGCCAAAAACTGGGTGCGTATTAGATTCGGATGCGCATTAGATTCGAGAATATACGATAGTTGATGCACGAGATGAGACTCACACAATTTGCACCTAATTAAACAGTTTTTTTTTGTCAATTATCTCGTATATTAAAGTACCTCATGTCTTATGATCTCTAGTTGAACCAGATATTTTAGTCATTGGGAGGTGCGTCAAAATGCCTGCAATGCAAAGACAGACATGAAGTGAAGGTTACTGGAATCTGATGCTTCTAATAACATAATACATAAAGAAATTCTAAAGTGTTGTGAGATGTTACATCACGTCGATTTGTAAGCAGTCACTGATGCTTGGAGGGATTGTAATGCCTTCATGTTCAGTGTCGAGCAGTCCTCGCTTCTTGGTCTGCTTGACCCTGTAGATGAAGACAGTACAGTCCAGCAGATATCGGTAACTACTTAACAGTCGATAAAGTCTTAACATCGCTGAAGACTTGTGTGGTCAGTAACACCGCTGTGAGCAAGTCTAATCTTGCAAATATGATTTAATTGAAAAATAAGTTTCTGTGGCTCTTTAATAAAACTAACAACATATTTTTTTTCATAAGGCTGAAAAGGAGAAGGAAAAAGAAGACTTAGAAGAGCAATTGAGACAGGAAAGGAGTAGAAACAGTGATAACGAGGAACTTTTGTGTTTCTTAAAAGACGAGCTTGAAGTGACAAAGGTGAGTGTAGCTTAGATACATATGACTGTGCAGTATTATCAGGTCCTATTACTTGTGGCCCATCACAGGACCATTTGACTGAAAATTACTTCATCCAGCAGAGTATTACTGAGACAATTTGTAAAGGTGTACCAGCAACAACAATAATAATTTAAGCACTTTTAAGCTGAAGGAATTAATGAGGTAAATGCCTCATCCATGACTTGATGTCTTAGAAGTGATTTCTGTCCCACTTATAGTAATACATATTTATCCACAAGCAATGTGTTGCTTTCATATATACACCCAATTGTTGTTTTATGCCCTTTGTTTGTTCCTGAGTATTGGGTGTAAATAAAAAAAGGGGGCATAAATATAAATGATGTAACCGTACAAAATAATGGTCTTAATTAAATGGAAATCTACCAGTCAGAGGAATGATCCAAAAATGAGAAAGTGTTTATTGCGGTGTGTAAATTGACAAGGGACTTATAGCAAAATGGGGTAAAACAAACTGTTGTAAAGCATGTGCTGGTTGTATGTATGCATGTATGTATGTATGTATACACACACACACAAAGACAGGAGAAAAACAGTAATTTTCCTTTGTGACGAATGCAGAAGTCGATATACATGAAAAACATTTTTATTGAAGGAATGAGACAATGTCACCACATACCATATATTCTCGAATCTAATGCGACACCCTTTTTACAGTTTTTAGAGGGCTAAAAAATCAGATGCGTATTAGTTCGCGTGCGATTAGATTCGCGTCTAGAGCTGATTTTGGAAAAATGATTGAGCTGCTGTAACTGCCGTAAGAACAATACAATACAAAAATCTATTATTTTATTATTTATTATTATAATAATAAAAATAATTGGGTCCAGTGACTTTCCTTCGTGACGCTCACACCGCTGATCGCTGCCTTGTGTTTCCGCATTAGTCGAACGTTGCTTTCATTAACTCCAAAAATTGCAGCGGATTTGCGGTTTCCATTCTCCTCTGCGCACCGAATAACTTCACGTTTGAACTTCGCCATGTATGAAGTCGTTTAGATTTCAGGTGTCCTCTTCCATAATACGGTACACGTACAATTGGAACAAGCACCTCCACGTTTCAACAACTAAAGCTCAGCTGCTTCAGATGAGATTGCGCATGTCTGTTGAAAAGGCCCGCTTATGTATGACTCATGCAAGTCTATTTGCATTGTAACATCAATAATAATAGTGCCCCGTGGGCAATTAAAATCATAACAACTATTTTTTTTCGTTAAGAGTACGCCAAAAATGGTCTTAGATTCGATGGCAAATCTGAATAACAAGGAGACGAGATGAGATCACAACAATGAATAAACAGTTTTTGTGTTTTGTAAAATTGACGAACTTAAAGTACAAATGTTAGTGTCTAGTTAGAACATGATATATTTAGTCATTGCTGGGTGGTCAAATGTGATGCAATGACATGAATGAATGAGTCACGAATACTGAGCACTAAATAGTACATAAAAACTAAGGTAATTTAATCACTTTTGTAAGCGACTGATGCATTGAGGTGTAATGCCTTCATGTTCATGTCGAGAAGCCTCGTTTTGTACTTATAGAATGAGATAATGTACACTACAATCGCAATATGGTAATACTTCTCGATAATCTAACATCGCAAGACTTGTGTTTACAGTTGTTAGCAAGGTCTAATCAAAATAGATTTAATTAAATAGATTCCTGTGCGTCTTAATAAATAGAAATATTTCTTTCTAGAGCGAATGTAAAGGAAAAAAAGATTAGAGGCTTGTGAAGTGACAAGGGAACATAGCAAAGGGTACAACTTTTGTAGTTTCTAATAGAATTGAATGCAAGTGTATGTAGTTAATACATAATGACTTCAGTATATCAGGGTCCTATTATCTTGTGACGCCATCACAGACCTTGACTGAAAATACTTCATGCCGAGAGTTACTCCTATAGCGAATTGTAAAGGCTTGTACAGTTAACTAACAAAATATTGAGCACTTTAGCTGAGGATTAATTCCGTCTGCTGATTCCGAATAAACTAGTTGAAGCTTCTGCCTGTATGAACAATACTTCAATAATCTATATGTTTACCTTTTCATATTATAATAACTACAAATTGGATCCAGACTTCCTCGTTTCAACACTAACGCTATGCTGCTTAGATAGATTCGCACAAGTCTGTTAAAGGCCTGCTCTATCGGATGAACCAAAAATGACAGCGGCTTTGTCGGTTTATTACTGCAAGGACATCCAATAATTAGTTTGAATCAGTGTTAAGCCTGTGGGCAATGGTAGTTGACAGATGTAAAGTGTGCGGTATATACAGACCAATAAGACAGGCGAACAGTAACTTTTTCTTTGTCGGTTTAATCAAGAAGTCGAACACCTGAAAAACTGGGTGCGTATTAGATTCGGATGCGCATTAGATTCGAGAATATACGATAGTTGATGCACGAGATGAGACTCACACAATTTGCACCTAATTAAACAGTTTTTTTTTGTCAATTATCTCGTATATTAAAGTACCTCATGTCTTATGATCTCTAGTTGAACCAGATATTTTAGTCATTGGGAGGTGCGTCAAAATGCCTGCAATGCAAAGACAGACATGAAGTGAAGGTTACTGGAATCTGATGCTTCTAATAACATAATACATAAAGAAATTCTAAAGTGTTGTGAGATGTTACATCACGTCGATTTGTAAGCAGTCACTGATGCTTGGAGGGATTGTAATGCCTTCATGTTCAGTGTCGAGCAGTCCTCGCTTCTTGGTCTGCTTGACCCTGTAGATGAAGACAGTACAGTCCAGCAGATATCGGTAACTACTTAACAGTCGATAAAGTCTTAACATCGCTGAAGACTTGTGTGGTCAGTAACACCGCTGTGAGCAATCTAATCTTGCAAATTGATTAATTGAAAAATAAGTTTCTGTGGCTCTTTAATAAAACTAACAACATATTTTTTTTCATAAGGCTGAAAAGGAGAAGGAAAAAGAAGACTTAGAAGAGCAATTGAGACAGGAAAGGAGTAGAAACAGTGATAACGAGGAACTTTTGTGTTTCTTAAAAGACGAGCTTGAAGTGACAAAGGTGAGTGTAGCTTAGATACATATGACTGTGCAGTATTATCAGGTCCTATTACTTGTGGCCCATCACAGGACCATTTGACTGAAAATTACTTCATCGAGCAGAGTATTACTGAGACAATTTGTAAAGGTGTACCAGCAACAACAATAATAATTTAAGCACTTTTAAGCTGAAGGAATTAATGAGGTAAATGCCTCATCCATGACTTGATGTCTTAGAAGTGATTTCTGTCCCATTTATAGTAATACATATTTATCCAAAAGCAATGTGTTGCTTTCATATATATACACCCAATTGTTGTTTTATGCCCTTTGTTTGTTCCTGAGTATGGGTGTAAATAAAAAAAGGGGGCATAAATATAAATGATGTAACCGTACAAAATAATGGTCTTAATTAAATGGAAATCTACCAGTCAGAGGAATGATCCAAAAATGAGAAAGTGTTTATTACGGTGTGTAAATTGACAAGGGACTTATAGCAAAATGGGGTAAAACAAACCGTTGTAAAGCATGTGCTGGATTGTATGTATGCATGTATGTATGTATGTATACACACACACACATAAAGACAGGAGAAAAACAGTAATTTTCCTTTGTGACGAATGCAGAAGTCGATGTACATGAAAAACATTTTTATTGAAGGAATGAGACAATGTCACCACATAGTTGATGCACGAGATGAGACTCACACAATTTGCACCTAATTAAACAGTTTTTTTTTGTCAATTATCTCGATATTAAAGTACCTCATGTCTTATGATCTCTAGTTGAACAGATATTTTAGTCATTGGGAGGTGCTTCAAAATGCCTGCAATACAAAGACAGACATGAAGTGAAGGTTACTGGAATCTGATGCTTCTAATAACATAATACATAAAGAAATTCTAAAGTGTTGTGAGATGTTACATCACGTCGATTTGAAGCAGTCACTGATGCTTGGAGGGATTGTAATGCCTTCATGTTCAGTGTCGAGCAGTCCTCGCTTCTTGGTCTGCTTGACCCTGTAGATGAAGACACTACAGTCCAGCAGATATCGGTAACTACTTAACAGTCGATAAAGTCTTAACATCGCTGAAGACTTGTGTGGTCAGTAACACCGCTGTGAGCAAATCTAATCTTGCAAATATGATTAATTGAAAAATAAGTTTCTGTGGCTCTTTAATAAAACTAACAACTATTTTTTTTCATAAGGCTGAAAAGGAGAAGGAAAAAGAAGACTTAGAAGAGCAATTGAGACAGAAAGGAGTAGAAACAGTGATAACGAGGAACTTTTGTGTTTCTTAAAAGACGAGCTTGAAGTGACAAAGGTGAGTGTAGCTTAGATACATATGACTGTGCAGTATTATCAGGTCCTATTACTTGTGGCCCATCACAGGACCATTTGACTGAAAATTACTTCATCCAGCAGAGTATTACTGAGACAATTTGTAAAGGTGTACCAGCAACAACAATAATAATTTAAGCACTTTTAGCTGAAGGAATTAATGAGGTAAATGCCTCATCCATGACTTGATGTCTTAGAAGTGATTTCTGTCCCATTATAGTAATACATATTATCCAAAGCAATGTTGCTTCATATATAACCATTGTTGTTTATCCTTTGTTTGTTCCTGAATTGGTGTAATAAAAGGGCAAAAATAAATGATTACCGTACAAAATATGGTCTATTAAATGGAAACCAGTCAGAGGATGATCAAATGAGAAAGGTTATTGCGTGTGTAATTGACAAAGGATTATAGCAAATGGGTAAAACAAACGTTTAAGCATGTGCTGATTTTGTTGCATTTGTATGTATGTATACAACACACCATAAAGACAGGAGAAAACAGTAATTTACTTTGTACGAATGCAGAAGTCGATTCATAAACATTTATTGAGGAATGACATGTCACCACATAGTTGATGCACGAGATGAGACTCACACAATTTGCACCTAATTAAACAGTTTTTTTTTGTCAATTATCTCGCATATTAAAGTACCTCATGTCTTATGATCTCTAGTTGAACCAGATATTTTAGTCATTGGGAGGTGCTCAAAATGCCTGCAATGCAAAGACAGACATGAAGTGAAGGTTACTGGAATCTGATGCTTCTAATAACATAATACATAAAGAAATTCTAAAGTGTTGTGAGATGTTACATCACGTCGATTTGTAAGCAGTCACTGATGCTTGGAGGGATTGTAATGCCTTCATGTTCAGTGTCGAGCAGTCCTCGCTTCTTGGTCTGCTTGACCCTGTAGATGAAGACATACAGTCCAGCAGATATCGGTAACTACTTAACAGTCGATAAAGTCTTAACATCGCTGAAGACTTGTGTGGTCAGTAACACCGCTGTGAGCAAGTCTAATCTTGCAAATATGATTTAATTGAAAAATAAGTTTCTGTGGCTCTTTAATAAAACTAACAACATATTTTTTTTCATAAGGCTGAAAAGGAGAAGGAAAAAGAAGACTTAGAAGAGCAATTGAGACAGGAAAGGAGTAGAAACAGTGATAACGAGGAACTTTTGTGTTTCTTAAAAGACGAGCTTGAAGTGACAAAGGTGAGTGTAGCTTAGATACATATGACTGTGCAGTATTATCAGGTCCTATTACTTGTGGCCCATCACAGGACCATTTGACTGAAAATTACTTCATCCAGCAGAGTATTACTGAGACAATTTGTAAAGGTGTACCAGCAACAACAATAATAATTTAAGCACTTTTAAGCTGAAGGAATTAATGAGGTAAATGCCTCATCCATGACTTGATGTCTTAGAAGTGATTTCTGTCCCATTTATAGTAATACATATTTATCCACAAGCAATGTGTTGCTTTCATATATACACCCAATTGTTGTTTTATGCCCTTTGTTTGTTCCTGAGTATTGGGTGTAAATAAAAAAAGGGGGCATAAATATAAATGATGTAACCGTACAAAATAATGGTCTTAATTAAATGGAAATCTACCAGTCAGAGGAATGATCCAAAAATGAGAAAGTGTTTATTACGTGTGTAAATTGACAAGGGACTTATAGCAAAATGGGGTAAAACAAACTGTTGTGAAGCATGTGCTGGATTGTGTGTATGCATGTATGTATGTATGTATACACACACACACATAAAGACAGGAGAAAAACAGTAATTTTCCTTTGTGACGAATGCAGAAGTCGATGTACATGAAAAACATTTTTATTGAAGGAATGAGACAATGTCACCACATAGTTGATGCACGAGATGAGACTCACACAATTTGCACCTAATTAAACAGTTTTTTTTTTGTCAATTATCTCGTATATTAAAGTACCTCATGTCTTATGATCTCTAGTTGAACCAGATATTTTAGTCATTGGGAGTTGCTTCAAAATGCCTGCAATGCAAAGACAGACATGAAGTGAAGGTTACTGGAATCTGATGCTTCTAATAACATAATACATAAAGAAATTCTAAAGTGTTGTGAGATGTTACATCACGTCGATTTGTAAGCAGTCACTGATGCTTGGAGGGATTGTAATGCCTTCATGTTCAGTGTCGAGCAGTCCTCGCTTCTTGGTCTGCTTGACCCTGTAGATGAAGACACTACAGTCCAGCAGATATCGGTAACTACTTAACAGTCGATAAAGTCTTAACATCGCTGAAGACTTGTGTGGTCAGTAACACTGCTGTGAGCAAATCTAATCTTGCAAATGTGAGTTAATTGAAAAATAAGTTTCTGTGGCTCTTTAATAAAACTAACAACATATTTTTTTTCATAAGGCTGAAAAGGAGAGAGAAAAAGAAGACTTAGAAGAGCAATTGAGACAGGAAAGGAGTAGAAACAGTGATAACGAGGAGCTTTTGTGTTTCTTAAAAGACGAGCTTGAAGTGACAAAGGTGAGTGTAGCTTAGATACATATGACTGTGCAGTATTATCAGGTCCTATTACTTGTGGCCCATCACAGGACCATTTGACTGAAAATTACTTCATCCAGCAGAGTATTACTGAGACAATTTGTAAAGGTGTACCAGCAACAACAATAATAATTTAAGCACTTTTAAGCTGAAGCAATTAATGAGGTAAATGCCTCATCCATGACTTGATGTCTTAGAAGTGATTTCTGTCCCATTTATAGTAATACATATTTATCCACAAGCAATGTGTTGCTTTCATATATACACCCAATTGTTGTTTTATGCCCTTTGTTTGTTCCTGAGTATTGGGTGTAAATAAAAAAAGGGGGCATAAATATAAATGATGTAACCGTACAAAATAATGGTCTTAATTAAATGGAAATCTACCAGTCATAGGAATGATCCAAAAATGAGAAAGTGTTTATTACGGTGTGTAAATTGACAAGGGACTTATAGCAAAATGGGTAAAACAAACTGTTGTGAAAGCATGTGCTGGGTTGTTGTATGCATGTATGTATGTATGTATACACAACACATAAAGACAGGAGAAAAACAGTAATTTTCCTTTGTAACGAATGCAGAAGTCGATATACATGAAAAACATTTTTATTGGAAACTGAAGGGAATGAGACAATGCCACCACATAGTTGATGTACGAGATGAGACTCACACAATTTGCACCTAATTAAACGTTTTTTTTTTGTCAATTATCTCGTATATTAAAGTAGTAATGTCTTATGACTCTGGTTAAACCAGATAATTTTAGGTAATTGGGAGTTGCTTCAAAATGCCTGAAATGCAAAGACAGACAGGAAGTGAAGGTTATGGAATCTGATGCTTCTAATAACATAATACATGAAGCAATTCTAAAGTGTTTGGGATGTTACATCACGTCGATTTGTAAGCAGTCTTCGATGTTTGGAGGATTGAAATGCCTTTATGTTCAGTGTCAAGCAGTCCTCGCTTCTTGGTGTGGTTGACCCTGAAATGAAGCACTACAGTCCGCAGATATCGGTAACTACTTAAGTATCGACAAGTCTTAACACCCCGAAGACTTGAATGTGAGTAACACCGCTGTGAGAAAATCAAATCTTGCAAATTACCAGTTAATTGAAAATAAGTTTTCTGTGGCTCTTTAATTTAATACTATGATTTTCAACTTTGCTTTGAATATGCCATTTGGATGGTCGGTGCAAAAGGAGGGTTTGAAATTGAACGGCTATACATCAGTAAGTGGTGAATTAATATATTAGGGGAAGTGTTCATGCTATAAAGAGAGACATGGAAGCTTAGTAGTTGCTATAAGGAGATTGTGTCTAGAAGTAAATGCTGTGAAAACTAAGTACATGGTCATGACTTGCCAATCGAATGCAGGACAATATCACAATATAAAGTTCGATAATAAATCTTTGAAGGTGGAACATTCAATAATTTGGTAACAACCAAACAAATAAAATTCCTTCAGGAAAAATTAGACAATTGAAGTTGGGGAATGCCTTGTATCATTCAGTGCAGGATCATGTCTTCCAGTTTGCTATCCAAAAATACAAAAGATTAAATATACAGAACTATATTTTTGCCTGTTGTTTTGTATGGGTGTGAGACTTGGTCTCTCACACTGAGGGAGGAACGTAGGCTGAGGGTGTACGAGAATAGGGTGCTGAGGAGGTTATTTGGGCCTAAGAGGGATGAGGTAACAGGGGAGTGGGGAAGATTACTAACCAAATATTATTCAGGTGATGAAATCAAGAAGAATGAGGTGGGCGGAACATATAGCACATATGGGTGAGAGGAGAGGTGCATACAGGATTTTGGTGGGGAGACCTGAGGGAAGGAGACCACTTGGAAGACCGAGGCATAGATGGGAGAATAATATTAAAATGGATCTTCAAGAAGTGGGATGGGGGGGGGGGGGCATGGACTGGATTGATATGGCTCAGGATAGGGACAGGTGGCGGGCTCTTGTGAGTGCGGTAATGAACCTTCGGGTTCCACAAAACGCAGGGAATATCTTGACTAGCTGACTACCTGTTAGCTTCTCAAGAAGGACTCTGCTCCATGGAGTTAGTTAGTGGCTCTTTAATAAAACAAACAACGTAAAACTTACAGCATCGCATATAATATATCCAAATGTTCTGGATGCATTTACTGCACACTTTCACAGCACGAATTTCTATCCTACAAAGATTTGATATTTTTGTCTTTGCAGTCATCAGCAGTTTAAAATAGTGGCATTTTTGAGGACACATGATTTTAGTATGTGTCTGATGTTCTTGTTGAATCACTCTTGCATGCTGTCATATTCAATGGATTTTTTTTTCATTAGGCTGAAATGGAGGAAGCAAGAAAGGACTTTGAGGAACTATTGAAAACTGAAATGGAGAAAACCATAAAGTACTTCAACGATCAGCTTGAAGAAGAAAGAAGAACGCATGTTAATGAACAAGAGAGACTATTGGAAAGCCTGTTTAAGGCCTATATTGAATTGGAAGAAATGAAGGTGAGTACTACCTCATTGCACAATGACTGTACAGTATTATCAGGTCTTGTTACTTGTTGCCTACCACAAACCATTTGAATGAAAATTACATCACCCTGCCTGATATTTTGAGAAAAATTTGGAAGCTGTTTTAATAAGAATGATTTAAGCACTTTCATCTAAATGCATTAACATATTAAATGCTTGTATCTATTATCTGATGGTTCAGAACTACTTTCTGTGGTGTGTGTCTTCTTGACTTACTTAAATTTCTCTTTGCTTTTACGACAAAACTAAATCTCATATACAGCCCATGTTTAAAAACTTTTGAGGAACATGTGGCATGCCACTGACAGAAGAGAAATACATACTCACCTTTGGTTGGAGTCTGTTGGGAGACGTTGTTGTAAAACTGAGGATACTGATGTAGATCTTTGTAAATTAAGATGGGACAACATGGACTTAATTTATATAGGTCAGGACAGAAAATACTGCAGGACTTACCTAATAGTGGTAATGAACTTTTGGTTTCCATAAATATGGGGTATTTTTTGACAGCCTTCATAAAACAGAATAATACAGTGTGTCTATTTGACATACTAAATGTGATAGTTATTAATTATTTACTTAATTAACCCACTTTAATTTGACAGTTCTGATTTCTATGTTTCTGTATGACACTTTCCATCTTTATGCTAATCTGTCCACCTTTTGATCTATATGCATTACACTACAGTTGCTGGTTACCTGTGCCTGCAGTCAAACCAAACCAGTTTATAGAAAACATCTTTAAAATTTCCTGTCACTTCAGCTGTAGTTGCCACATATTATCTCTTGCATTGTCATACTTTTATTGCTAAGTGAAGACTTTTGAAACTTTTTTGTATCCTTCTAAAACTGGGGACATCCCGCATACAAGTTTCTAGTGTCCCTGCTATGTTAATCTGTTTCTTTACACCATTAAGACCAGTTTAAAGTGAAGTTTATGTAGACAAAATGGGCTGTTACATTTAGACATATATAACATATGTAACAACTTCCATACCTGCAATGGTTGCATGAAACTTAAGTGCCAGTCTGTATGAACATATCACATGGCATGCTGCAGCCATACCAATATTGGTAACATGTTAACACACAACATATTATGTAGTCCACAGGCATTATATTCAAAACAGAACATCACATGAAAATAAATTTGTACTTATGTCTAAGCCCCAGGCCACACATAAATATAGGGAGCAAATAGGTAAAGCTGCATGATTTGTAAACCTGAGTGGTTGTACTGAGGACCATTTTGGTCTACTGCTGTCTTACAGAGATGCAGTATATGTTCAGACATGCTAAAGAAACGGGAAAGGAAGATTGGGAGCATAGATTAAGTATTGCAGAAAGATATAATTTTAAAGCAATATTCAGAAGTTTGAATGCAAAATGGATACTGGATATTTCCTTGTTTTTGGATTATCCATTGTTCTTAATTATCTGCTCTGTTTCTCCATTGCCAAGGATAATTAAGCCTTTACTGTATGTTTATTTTAGACACTTTCCCCACAGATGTTCGTATTAATTACCGTAGACCCTTGAATGAACGGACTAATAGGGGGAGTGGGTGGCCCGATAATACCGATTGTCCACTACTTCCGAATTATGTTTATATGTGTATATATATATATATATATATATATATAGCCTAAATAGTTGCCAAAACTGTAATATGGTACTGTATATATAACACTAATGCATACACATACTACTGTACACACTTGTCCCGTTACCACTATCACTTTGCCTGGAAGCCATCATTAATTGGAATTTAATAAATTTAAGATAAATATAGTACATCCACGATCGAGGTTATGAAAAGAGCAATATGCTACTCCTTCCATGTGATTGCCAGTGAAGATCAAGACTGAGTGCACTTCCGTGTCTGCCAGGTAGCGGCCACATCGCTAATCTAACGGTCAAGAGTGCTAATTTCACGTATTCCCATTGCAGACGAAAATTTTGGAACCAACAGATTTTGACAGATTTAGTCCATTATTTTCGAAATCTGTACATAAGAGGTCCGTTATTTTGAGGGTGTAGAGTATATGTATTTTTGTAAATAATCCGAAGTATCTAGGTTTCCAGAATTATGGTTGTATTAATGGTTGTTACTCTTATTACAGGCCAAGCGATCAGCACCAAATTTCCAACCGGCTGCTAACCGTATTGAACCACAAGAAGGTAAGAACTTCTCGTATTACCTTCTGTAATTAGCAGACACATGTATCCAGAATTGCATGTTTTACATGATTTATGAAGTTGTTTTAATGGCCTGTCTGTCTGTGGAAATGAAAAAGTGTATGGGGTAAATGACTTATCATGAATTAATAATTTGTGTTCTAAACTAATCGTTTCTTATTTAACTTTGTTAAAAATAATACGCTGTCAACAAACTTAAAAGCCAATAATCAGATCTATACACAAGACATTTTGTCAGTCTCCACATCACACTGATGCTTATACTGCATCAAAGAGCATCATATACTTTGTATTTATGTGGCTGCAAGATCACATCTCAGATCACGTGGTGTGTAGTAACAATATAGCAGTCGTTTTCTAACCTCATGACTGGATCCAATCCATTGATTGAGATTAACTCTTTGTCATGACTCAATGCAGTATGTCCTTACCCACCAATTTACCTGAGTACTCTATACAAACAGATCCAGTTTCTACAATGTGCTTGTTTCGGAATACCGAACAGTGGACAAAATACAACCCACTCCTAATGGCAATGTACCATCACAGGAGCCCTTAATAATTGGATTCCCACTATGTTTATTCAGTACTTCATGAGTATTCATGAGTTTAAGAACATTTGAAATTTCCTCTTCATGTCACTCTTATTAAGATTAATTTTGCAAGCTGACAATATTGCATAGTTTCAGAAGTATTAGTGTGCATTAAATCCTGTTTCCTTAATTCTAACAGCTCTTTATTCCACACCACATGTCTTTTGTAAGATAGATGGCGGTGGGGGGGGGGGGGGGGGTGATGAAACATATGATATCCCACAGGTACAAGACACACATTAACTCTTTCATATTTATGCTCCGCCATAAAGAACTTATTTTCCAAATTACATATTTTTCTTCCTGTTAGAAAATAAATCTTCATGTCATTACCTGTTACATGAGACTTCCCGTTCACAGAGCAGTGTATATTAGATGATGCTGTGTTGAGATGTGTCACCATGTAGTCTGGTAGACAGGTACACCACATGGTCTGCTGAGGTGTGACACCATGTAGTCTTGTAGAGCGTTACGCCACACATTCCAGAAGACCATACATAATCTTACTTACCCTCGCATGCTCTTGAAGTAGTATGTGCATCTCACTGTGATTATCCGAATAGTGTTGTGTTACATTGATTTTTTGGCTACAGTTTAAATAACCCACACTTTCCCAGCACATTACACAATACATATTTATAATGACTGCTGTAATACTGTCATTCTGGCTGCCTAACTGGATGCTTTTGGGAAAGAGAAGAATTATGTTACAAGATTTTAAACTGTCATTGCTGGGGTTTGTTTCCAATATGCACTAAGAAAAGTGCAGGAATATTTTTACTTCTACCTGATTAAGGGCTGTGTCACAAACTGTGGGTCATAAGAACAGAGGACAGCATGAGACATTCTGTGCATGCTGTGATCACTCAGTGGCAGTTCGGTTTGTAATATAAACAACTTATATTTGTTTCACACTGTTGCCACCGTGCATCTTCGTCATATTAAATTAAGTTATAGACCAACTGATGCACACTAAAACCACTTTTTAAGTAGCTTTATTATTAAAATTGTTAAAAATTGTACCCCTACACGTGTTTCGATCCTAGCTAAAAGCTACAGTCACTTCAACACATGATTTAAAATATTCTATCTGCACTTTAAAACATAAGTTAAAATCTTGTAAAAAGATTCGCTAAAAGTTGTAAAATTATAAAAGCACTGTAGATGATAGATTGTGGAACTGCTGGCGTGTGGGATCGTGGTATTAAAAGCTGTAAAATAAACGATTTTGTAAGTAATATAGAATTTGTAAATATATTGGTTGCTTACAGTAATCATTATTGATTTTCTATTTAATGCATATGAATGACCATATGAAATGTTTTTGCGTGGAGCGGAGTGTACTACGTGTTGTGCGGTGTGGAGTACTACGGTGGAGTGTCTGGTTCGGGAGGTTGTGTGTTAGTATGGAAGGGGTAAGTTTGATAAGTTGGAACAGCGGGTTTATTTCCATTGCGTACTGCTCGTGAATCAATAACTGTTCCCTATGAAAAATTTGGATGTACATATTTTCAGTAATATTCATATGCCTGCCTTTCTTACAGTTTTTTATTAAATTCATTGTATCCTGTATTGGGCCGTATTCATGTCGGTTGTTCAAAATATGTAGGGCATATGCAGATTTAGGTTCATTATTCTTTATATATCTGGTATGTTCATTATATCTAGCTGTTAAATTTCTTCCAGTCTGGCCAACATAATGGTAATTGCATGTATTGCATCTTAAACTGTAGATTCCACTGGTTTTGTATTTATCCTTGTTTTGTGTGTGGATTTTTAGTAGATTCTGAGTGGTGTTGTTAACACGAAATGTAATTCTTAAGTTTGTTTTTTTGAAGATGTTCGTGACTTTTCTTATCAATGGGTTACTGTATTCAAATATGGTCCATTTTTTATTGTTATTTTGGTTTTGTGTTACAGTGTATCCTTTAGTTCTGTTTATTTTGTTTTTGATTTGGTTATTGAGTCTATTTATTAGTACGGTTGGGTATCCGTTTTGTTGTGCTATTGAATGATAGTATTCAGTTCCTGTTGTTTATGTTCTTTTGACAGTGGGAGATTATGTAGTCGATTTAGCATAAATCGGTAAGCAGCAAGTTTATGCTGTATTGGGTGGTTTGATTTGTAATGTATTGTAATAATCCTAGGATCGAAACACGTGTAGGGGTACAATTTTTAACAATTTTAATAATAAAGCTACTTAAAAAAGTGGTTTTAGTGTGCATCAGTTGGTCTATAACTTAATTTAACTTGTATTTGTTTTGCATCACATTCACAGTGTAGATCTTCTTATCACAACAAACAAAACATCTGCTGTCATCAGTACCATGGGCCATTACCCTGACAAATTCTTTCTGTATTATCCAATTTTTTTATAGTATTCACAATGTTGTATGTGTTGTGTAAAACCTTTTCTTGTATGTTAACACTTATTATATAACTTAATAAAATTTTATCAGGTGTATACAGTAAATGTTGCAGTATCCAGTACATAAGGGACCAAAAGGTTTCTAGATATTGTGATTTTCCAGATACGTATCAGAACGTTATACATAATGTGTCTCTTATTCATATATAGCAAATTCTTGGACAGACCGACCATCCAATTTGTCACTTGATTTTCACCCCTGTTTTCCTTGCTGCCCTTTCTGTTCCCCTTTCATCACTGTTTATATAGCATGATATATATGCACTATTAGAACCACCAACAGCACAACAATAATCGTTGCTGTGTGCTGCTGATAGATGCAATAGTGACATGTAATGGGCCTCTTAGTTAATTTCCATTTAACAGAGGTTTCTTGGTCATCCAATGCCAGATATCACAGCATTTGCTGCACCTTGTACTGCATTCTTTCTCTTATTAACACAGTAGACAGTATGTGTACAACATAGAAGAATTGTATATATTTCTTCTTTTTAACATTATGCGAATGTTTGTGTTATAGGCCATCTGGTTGTCGCAGAATGTGATCTAGCCGGATGTGGAGGTGGCCGCAGTGAAGGAAGTTCCGTGAATGGTTTCACGTTCCTCAGAGTGTTGGGCCAGGGTGGCTTTGGCAAGGTCCTTCTTGCAGAATGCAAGTCAAAAGGCAGATGTCACGATGAAGGACTGTGTGCTGTCAAAGTGCTGAAGAAGGAAAATGTCATCAGGGATAACTGTGTTGAGTTTGTTATGGCAGAGAGGGATATTCTTAACCTTGTTTCTGGACATCCCTTTATGATCAACCTGTTCTCAAGCTTCCAGACAGAGGTAATTTTCCAAATTTCTAAATCTGTTTCATGATTTTGAACGGTCACAGATATTGAACTTTACGATGAGTATGAACACCTAATAATTTGTCTATGCCTCTGACCAGTTGTTATTGTTGTGTTAGTAGTCACACTGCACTGGATCATCTGATAGGAGAAGTATTATTTACAGTTTTGATCACTGATCACAAAGAGTTACATTTAAACAGTACACACAAATTTTGCTATTTCAGAAAATTCACACACATGCCTTAATGTGTGACTTGTACTACATTCACAGTGCATTAAAAGTATGTAATTATGTTTTAATTGGTAAAAGTTACGGTGACTATAGACATACACAAAGTAAATAAATTATATATTGCAGCAGGTATGATCTTTGTGCACAGAATTCAATTCATAAGGAACACAACATTTCACTTCACATTTGCAGTGTAGTGGTTAACTCTCCTGTTCCATATATTGGAGGTCAGTTTGAATATAATTTGGGAGGTTATACCGCTGTGAAATTTCTAGCCTGGATATCTTTAAATAGATCTAAATGTTCTCCCACATTTCTTTAATCTTGTTCCAAGGTCATCCTGTGATTCCTGACTGCATGTTATCTAAACCACTGCAGTTGACATAGCATCATTTAAAAAATCGTGAAAGAAGTAGACATTGTTTCTTAAAATGCTTTTTCTTAACCTTCTTAGTTACATCCTCTGCACCATTTAAATGAATACCTTGTAAACAACTAGGTTCAACAGGAGCAGTGAATTTGTTTGGAACTGTGTGCAGTATGATAATAACTGTGGTGCTTTGTTTACAGGAAAATCTGTTTTTTGTTATGGAATTTGCGGAAGGAGGCGACCTGAGGTCCTTACTGCAGCTGGTGCAGAGATTCAGTGAGCCAGCTGCCACTTTTTATGCAGCGGAGATTGCCCTCGCTCTCCAGTTCCTGCATAAACAGGGCATTGTGCACAGGTAGGCAACTTGTGACTTTTTACATGCCAGTGATTGAAGTGATTTCCACCAGATCAGCCTAATGTTCACACACAATACAGATGGTGATGTGTGAACTTTATAGTTAATATGTCAGCCTTGCTGTTCACATGTGCATAGCAACATGTTTAATGTTACATGCCTGCTTTGTGAGGGTCTGGTCTTAAAATTGTTCGTAATGAATGTTGCAGATTGCAAGTCACCATAATATTCATTTCTGCAATAACTCATATTGCCAATAATAGTTTGTACATGTATTCCTACCCTGAAACATATGGTGATGTAGTAGATGTCAGTTGTAAGATAGTATGAGCTGGCAGCATAATACTGAAGACTACTCTTTGATTTGCAGGGACCTCAAACCAGACAACATCCTCCTGGACAAAGAGGGCCATATCAAGGTCTCTGATTTTGGCCTTGCAAAATGGGGAATGTTTGGAGAGGCAAGAACCAAAAGTTTCTGTGGAACCCCTGAATACATGGCCCCAGAGGTAACTAAATATGACTGCTTTGTATCTTGATCACCAATTTTAATTTTGTGTTAATGCTGTTATCCAATTTAAAGTAAGTTTAATTTTTGTTATTCAGCAGGTAGAAATTTGAGTTCAACTAATTGTTTGATAACAGAATAAAGTACTGTCAACACAACTAAAATGTCTGTATTTATTGTTGTAATATGTTTCAACTGCAGTGGGTCATATTCACGCTAAAAATTGTTTAAAACCCCCATAAAAGGTTGTATACAATTGCATTGCAGTTATTAATTATTTCTCAGTTTCTAAGGTACATGTTGCTATGTCTAAAATATTAGTTAGAATGTCAGTTATATTTATGAATGTTTCTAGCTTGACTAGTGATAGTGAAGATGACCCCTTGCGGTCAAAACATTGCAACAAAGAGTAATACAGACATTTTAGTTGTGTTGATGGTACTTTATTCTTCTATCTTATCTGTAACACAACGGGATGACTAACTTAAAAAAATTGATTGATTTTCTCTTGTGGTATCTGCAGATAGCCCTAAGACTGCAGTACGGGCATGAAGTTGATTGGTGGGCCCTAGGAGTAACGATTTACGAGATGCTGGCTGGTCATCGTCCTTTCTGGCCCCATGATGATTGTACGGTGCTGGACTCCATTGTCTATGACAGCATCTGGTACCCGGAATCACTGTCCAGGGAGGCTGTGTCCATACTGCAAGGGGTAGGTATGATTAACATCAAAACTCAGGCATTAAAAAAGTTACCATTAAATCTCTTTTGTGCAATGTTATCAACACCTATTTTTATTAAATAATTATGAAAGAATTTTGTGCCTCTGGATCTATAAAAGGTTATATATACCGTATATTCTCGAATCTAATCCGCATCCGAATCTAATCCGCACTCAGGTTTTGGCGATTTCTTAAACGAAAAAAAGTTAGTTCGCGATTCTAATCCGCACCTTTCCTTCAACCACCCCTTGCCCACGGGGCGACTGATTGAATAATATTGGATGTTACCAATGCGTTAAAATCCGACGCTACGCCTGTGGCCGATGAGTCATACCGACAGAGGCGGGGCCTTTCTCAACAGACGTGCACAATCTCGTCTGAATCCAGCTCATGCCTTAGTTGTTGAAATGTGGGAGGTGCTTGTTTCAATTTGTCGTGTACCGTAGTTATGGAAGAGGGACGCCTGAAATCTAAACGACTCTCATATACGGCAAAGTTCAAACGTGAAGTTATTCAGTGCGCAGAGGAGAATGGAAACCGCAAAGCCGCTGCAATTTTTGGAGTTGATGAAAGCAACGTTCGACTAAGGCGGAAACACAAGGCAGCGATGACATTGTATGGGAGGACGATGTTTAAGATAAAGATGATAGTGACTGGGTGGAGAGCACGGATAACGATTCAGTTATGAGTGATGACGGCGAGTCTGATGAATAATAAATTATAATAATAAATAATAAAATAATAGATTATTGTATTGTATTGTTCTTACGGCACGTACAGCAGCTCAATCATTTTTCCAAAATCCAGCTCTAGACCGCGAATCTAATCCGCATCTGATTTTTTAGCCCTCTAAAACTGTAAAAAGGGTGCGGATTAGATTCGAGAATATACGGTATTTTGGGTTTGTTTGTTTTATCAGAGTTCCATGTTTGTGTAACTTATAGGATTCCCTCAACACTTATGTACAGATCATTATTCTGACATTCAGGTTCAGCTTCATTTTCACACCCTATAAAATATGCATTCATTCTGTTTTATAATCCTTCTTACTTTACTTCATGCTGTTTATAACATGAATTGAGAAACTCTTGTCACTAAAGGATACAGCATGTGGACATGAGTCTCACAATCCTCCAATCTAGACATTGCCAAGATGTGTTTCAACACACTGTATGTACCAGGATGCAAGGCAGATCCTTAAAATGAGGAAGAGATATTTACACTTTTGTCACGATAGTATCGCATAGTTGTTCAGTTAATGCTTTTGCACTGTGCTACAAGCCGGAAGGGTGCAGGTTCGATTCCCAATGGTGTCATTGTGATTTCTCATCGACTTAATCCTCGACCACACTGTGGCCCAGGGGTCGAATCAGCCTCTAAGGGAAATGAGTAACAGGCATATCTCTGGGTGGTAAAGATGGCTGGTGCGTAGGGCTGACAACTTTGCCACCTTCATGTGAGAATTGTCTAGAAATCCTGGGAGCCTCAACCTCCTAGAGCCCTAAGGGCCTCTCCCTGCCTGTATAGGGATAACTTTTTAAAAGTTGTGTTATAAGGTCTAATATAATTAACATGTCACACATTAGTCTGTGTTTACATTCATGCTAAACACAGATACTTAACAATGAAGCATCTTTGTTCTTCCTGTCCCGATATTCTGCTAAATTCACACAGGCAGAAAGTTCTATGTTGTCATAATTATTTTCTTTGTAATGTCATGCAATTGTGTATGTGATCTGACTGTAACTGCACTACCCAGTTTGAATAAATTAACTGTGTAGCAGTCTAATAACGGAAAGGCACCGAATATGGAGGTTTATTTTCTGACTTCACACATCTTTCATTCTCCACATGCTTCAGTATAAAAGTAACATCATCACAAAGTTGGGTACACCACACACAGTGTAGCTGTGCTGATGGGTGACTTCGTATATAAGTGGAATTTCTAAGAAAGGGGAGCATGCCAGTGATGTTTGTCCATACGGTGCATGGCACACCAGGCAGACACATTATTTATGCTGTAATATCAACTGATGCCCCAGAATTATAAATCTTAAACGCCTGAAAGTTCATCGCTAGTACGTGTGACTATATAAATGACTTCTCAACTGCTCTACTCTTAGTTCAACCAAAAATTTGTTTTGCAAGAATCCCTTTCAAAATTCTTGATATGTTAACAAACAGGACAACACTGGAGTATTTCTACTGCACTAAATTTTTTCACGCAACTTTTTAGTATCTTCTGGTGTGTAATGTTTCTTTGCAAAACAATTTAATTTTACTGTTCCAAGTTGGTTTTTGTGGGTTTCATGGGATCAGGGTGGTCAGAAGACGAATTAAGAATGGTGTGTCCGTGGAGAATTTCTTGTAGGATGGTCTATGAATTAGAATTAATTTCTACAACTGTTGTTTCACCACTTTAACAGACTAATGAATGTTGTGTTTATGAAGCAAATTAATGATTCACACATTTTTCTGTGTAAATGTGGGGCTATTCTATATGCATATATATGCCCACAATCAATAAGTGTGCCTTGAAATTTGGGTTTTGCTTTCTGCACAGCCATTTTTTGTAATTTGTTGAGTGCACTTCATTATTGACATCCAAAATGCTTCAGCTAGATTTTTGTATTACCAGAGGATTATGAACTAGTCCATTTTCCCCTCTGGCATGTATGGTAATTAATTGTTCACCTTTGCATATTAACTGACATAATTCCTGGTGTGTGATGTCATGCCACAAATTCCTAGTTGAGTTTCCTTCTTGCTTGAAGTGTGAGATATCTGTGATGAAAGGTGTATGTTTCTCTGATGAAACTTTATGAATTAAAATCTTTCTGGTTGTTGAACCATTGTCCAGCTGTATCCCATATTCTGCACAATTTTTCTTAGACTGCTGTGCCATCCTTTGTAGCATATAAAACTTGCCATATAGTGCCTTAAACTTTTAAGAACCTCAGTGTCCATAAATGATAAAACAATGTACACAGTTCCCCATGCTCACCTGTGTAAAATTTAACACTTTAAGTTTGATGCAATAAGTGGCACTATTATGGTGAAAACTAGTTTAAAATCAGGACTGTTGTGTTGAAAGGTACACAACTGTAATTGGCACTGTCTGAGGGAAAAATAAACAAAATGTTCAAGTAACTGATGTCTGCATTTCACACTACATGCATTATTAACTAATTATAAGAGTGAATTACATTACTTATAATTATGTTAATAATACTGTTGTGTGTTTACCTAATTGGTGTTGTAAAAGTCAACTCTGTGATAATGTATACAACGATATGCCTTGAATGCTGCAACAAAACCCAGCTCGGTGGTATGCTATTAAAACTGTACATCCGTTATGGACAGTTGTTTACAAACTTGCAACATTTGTGAGGAGCAAAGCTGCAGTGAGTGGAGTGCAAGTGCTTTAATTCCTTGCTTTTGTTTTCAGTTTCTGAGCAGGGACCATTCAAGAAGGCTGGTGGTCCCTGATGACATAAGAAGCCATCCATTCTTCAGACCTGTTGCCTGGGAAGAACTGGAGAAGAAATGTGTCCGACCACCCATCCGTCCAAAACCTGTGAAAGTAAGTAGGACAGATTCTGCATTCATTTCTTGTCACATGCAGATGGCACTAAGATGACACTAATGAGTGAAATAACAGTTTTATATCAAGGACACTTTCATAAAATTATAAAACTTGATAGGTATTCTGTGTGTGTGTATTATAAGTGTACACGTATGTATGCAGATCGTGTACTGAGTTGTTTTTAACTTGGTATAAGAACTCAGATTATTCCACAGCATAAAATTAGTATCATTGCGGATCAGCAACTATATTTTATCCAGGCTGGCAGAAATTTTTTAACTTCTGCAATCAGGTGTCATATTTCTATTCATTTAAAATGTAACTTGTGCAGACAATTATGAAGGACTGGGTTTCTGCATATTTGTGTCTAAATATATTGCCCTGTGGGAAGATGAACCCCACATTTTCTTCAGTGACACACTTCATCAGGGGATTTTGGTAACACTGTGTACTGAAAACTAAAACCAGAAACTGAAATGATACTTATGTATGAGTCAGAAAAATTGGGGTTGAAATTGAAGATTTTTTTCTTCTGGAGTGTGATGCTGTGTAGCTCGGTAGCTAGGGGCTACTGTCTGCATCTCCACTGTACAGGGTAATTAATAAATTGTTATAAGTATATGTATTAATAGATGAACAAATGAAGGGACATGACCTCCACACGGGCATTGTATGTTGTATATTTCACACAGCATACCTAAAATGTCTGTCACTTTCACAGACATATGTTATTTTATATGACGGTATCTTGTTTCAGAGGTAACACTGGTGTGCTATATTTTAATGTCTTAAGTATCCAAATCAGATTCTTAACACATCACATATCATCTCTAGTAACCTTAATTTAGTCTCTAACGTCTGGTAACAGGACACTTTTTAACATTAAAGGAAATAACGCTTGTCTACATTACTTATACATTTGTGTTTCTTTTTACAGGCAAGTAAACAAAATGTGGACATCGGTGCCCTGATAACTCCTGCTCCTCGTCTTTGTGATAAAGACCAGGAGTTATTCAATGGCTTCTCCAGGAATTGTGGGCATCATAAGTTTGCCAAATTTGATGTTTAACAGAACTGAAGATGATGGCTAGCAATTCTTCGGTCCCAACTGTGTCAGTTACACGTATATAGACCCATGAGAAGTGGAGGTGAAGAGACCCACTAAGAGAACTATCTACATAGTGCGTCAAGAATGTAAGAACTGTTTGTGTGTAAAAAGGGTTTAAAGAGTTATTGAAAAATATCTTTATTGCGTGCAACATGTTGGTACCCACATTACACTACTCTCCACATGGTGGTCATGTAAATTTAGGCACCTGTCATCGTGGAACAAGCTTTTGTAAGCCTTCATCAAAAAAGGTTGCTGTCAAGCCTTGCAGTCAGTCTTGCACAACGTGTTCTGTTTCTTGGCCACTCATCAGACTGGATGGCCAAAAGTTGCTCGAGGTGGAGAAACAAGTGACAATCATGCGGTGCAACGTTGGGACTGTATGGAGAGTGCTCAAAAATTTCCCACAAACAGTGAACATATTGTCTCTTGACTACATACAGTACATTTCCTGCAGCAACAGAGTACATCTGCACTCACACTGCCAGTGCACCATGTAGTGGACAAAATATTTACTGGACCTGTCTGGTAGAACATGGCATGTGCCATGACAGTCCTTCCTTAATTGTAGGTTGTATAATTTATTGTAAATTTTTGTTAATACATATAGTGCTCTAAATACAGGAACTGATCTTTGTTGTATGGTGAAAAGTAGAACATGCAACGGGCCACTTTTGGCCTTCCTTAATTGTAAGTTGTATACTTTATTAGAAAATGTTGTTAATTTTAAGTTTGTAATTAGGTAGAAAATGTTGTGAATAAACTGTTGCTCTAAATACAGTCATTATTCAACGTTAGTGTGATGAATATTTGAAATTTTTGTAATGGTATGTTAAATAAATTGGTATTTTTTCTATACGTTATTTTTATTATCCTGGGCTACAATACTTGACATATTATTTGCCCCATCTGCCCTTAGAATCACACTTACATGGATCAAAGAATTTTGGGAAACTGTTGAAACGTATGGCAGGGGCAACTTGCACATACAACATTAGAGAAGAGTCAAAGTAATGAACCATAAGTTATTAAAAATAATACTTTATACTTTTTTAAAACAGTGTTTACTGTTTCAAATTTTAACTGTTACACAACGAGTAATACGTAAGACTGCTGTGTAATGTTAAAAGACAGTTGTACCGCCATAAACTGCTAAGCGTCTTAAGATCCAGGTACTCAGGACTGCCTAAGCGCCTGAGATGCATTCGTGAGAAAGTAACGATGGTGATTAATGCTGAAGGATGTCATGGCCTTAGATTAAAAAGGCATACACATGCAGTTACATACAGTTAGGAATATTACAATCAGAATACTGAATACTGAACCATTAGCCCATGAAGGTAAAGTTTTCCCTGTCTATGCCATGAAGGCATATAACCCTTTACGTCCAAACGGGAAAACATTGTCCCGCAACGCCATGTCGTTTTTAAAATTTTCTGCCTCTATAATGACACATCCCTTTTTCAAAGTATTTGTCTAAAAGGCTTGTACAGGCATGAAAGATTGTGTGAAATTTAATTCTAGTGAAAATTATCACTAATGAGGTTTAATTTTTTCTATTAATATTCTTATGATTTTTCTAGCAGGTGAATTATTTACACACACATCCAGGCAGTGGTTCCTCATATTGGCGAAGTGAAGCAAATACACACACATATAGGACCTTTAGACAAGCCCCTCTTCCTTCATACAGCCCCTTCTGTAAAATCCACAACCCCTTCACCCCTTATTTCATCAAGAAAACGCTACTGAAAAATATCAGTTTAGTTATATTTACTTACATTTGTGCGTTCCGATTTTCAATTTTAGTGTCAGTTGCTCCTCAGAAATGCAGTTTTGTTTGATATTTCTTGAAACATGGGATAGCACACAACCCTATGTTGCATTCTCGACACTTGACTATCGTTCTTTTTTCTTTGTTTTTGGCGGAACACACACGTCACCGAATTCTCTTACACTCGATGTCTGATTTCTCTGATGGTGATTCAAGCGTCTGCACTGCCTGGCTTATCGCATATTATTGCTAGGACACGCAGTGGACTGAACTGTTGAGTGGAAGATAGACATAAACATGAACGTAAAATTCGAAATAGTCACGAATAAGTCCTTACAGCAGAATGAAGGACATTTGCCTGTGGTCCCATATTGCACTAACCAGAACAATGAACGTCCGTATGCATTCCTTTCTCCCCCCACTGATTGCATATAAACTCAGCAGCCAGATAAGCCAACACTACCGCGAAAACTAAACACATTAGAAGACTGCAACCTAAACAGCGTCTTAGGAAATATGGTGACATGTACAGTCAGCTACAAACTTTATAGCACAGTGTCTCCACTTACAGTAAGAGATATCTGAAAAGAATAAATCTAGAAAATGAAGCTTAAAACGAAAAATAAACAAAATAAAAAATGACCTTCAACTAAGCTGCGTAAAAATAGGTGGATTTTCTTGAAATCTGCGGAAGGGTAGATGGATTCATTCTTAAGTGTGCAATTTTTATTTGAAGTTTTTATCTTTAAAAATGTATTAAATACAATGGATAATATCAGCATGTGCGAAAACGGGCATTTACAGCGAAAAGAACCCCGGCCGTCAGCGGCCACTTTGGGATTTAAATCTCCCGTACTCTAAAGGTTATGGAGTAGAAGTATGGCTCCACTCTATTTTAACCTAGGAATTATATGGAGGTGAGTGTTCACACCCTGGCCGCTTCACGCCCGGGATATAACCCCGGTACCCACTTAACAGGCGCTCGGGATAGCGTAGTCGGTGTAGCGACTCGCTACGGGATGGACGGTTCGGAGTTCGAGCCCCAGTGGGGGCAAGATTTTCACTACCCGTCCAGACCGGCCCCGAGGCCCACCCAGCCTCTTATAAAATGGGTACCGAGTCTCTTTTTCCGGGGGTAAAGCGGCCGGGGCGTGACGTTAACCACCCATCCCTATGTTGTGCTGAGGTTAAAGAAAGAGTAGAGCTATACCTCTACTCCCCCTCTGGGCCTGCCTTCATGGTCTCTTACAGGACGCATTTTAAATTTTACCTATTTGATAGGGGTCTGGGTGGGCCTCAGAGCCAGTCTGGACGGTTTCTGATGAAGAGATAATCTCTTATCCCTGCCAGGATTCGAACCCCCGATCCGACCATTAGCCCATAGAGGATGCAACTGTGTGCGTCATGAACTGAATACATTCCAACGCGAGAATTTGGAAATGAAGTCTCGTTGCACGAAGTTCTCTTTAGTTGTCTCATTGCGCAACAGATGGCAGAGTCATGCTAGCATTTCTACGCGATGAGGACACCTCGATACATCGTTCATCCCAAACTCCACTCCCAGGTAAGCGTGCTGCAATGTAGTTTAACATGGCGGAAGATTTAATAGTAACAGATACGAAAACGTATGCAAGGCACAGAAGAAACAACATACTGATTAATATCGAGTTTCATGTTGGCGATGTGTTTGATGTTACCATTCAGGTGAAATACAAAGTTTCAAGTTCAAATGACAGATTTCCGGATTCGTTACTCTCTTGAAGGTGCAAAAAGAGGGGAGCTTACAGCAAGCACGAATGCGTGAAGTTTATTTATATTAGTGAGATATGTATGTTGAATATAATTTAAATTTATTTTAGAACGGTTTCACAATTGATTCCAGCGTAAAGAATGTGAAAGGCAAATATATCCCAACATCAGCTCTTCGACCTTATGGTTATAAATATCTCTATTTTTAACCAATACTTTAAATTCCTCACTATTCTAAATTTCTTCAAAAGGAGTGTATTCACTTTAAAACGAATATTTAAAAATTGACAGTAAAAATGCAAGGTTATAAATACTAAAGCAAAGTTGTAGGCATTATTGATCTTACCTCAATGCCTTATAACAGAATGCCTTGAATTTCATAGATCTCAGAGCCTTAGCCTACAAGTGCAGCTCGTATCAGAGTCGACATTTGTAAATACACGGCGGCTGTGTTCATTGTTGTAGCTAGAATATTGCAGAGCATTACATTTAGAATCATAAAATTGTTACGAATATTCGGTACTCTTAGGAGTACATACGTGTAGAACTGAAACCAATAATATTGCCACCAATCGGGTTTTAAAATTACTTTAAAACACAGTTTATTATGCATCACATGCCGGCATATCACAGTCAGCAACGCGACTTGCTGCCACCTGGGCCACCTGAGTCTCAACACAGGTTTCTCCCCGCCACCCCGTCCAAATCGGTCTTGCGTACGTCAGTTCTTGTTCAAAGGTCACATCGGAGACCCTTTCCTCGACGGTAAAGCTGTCATAACGTGATACTTTACCTCACAATGTTGTCCTGGGGAGGCGAAGTTTGACTTTACACTGAATTACTTACCTACAAAATCTGCTGCATTGCTTATAACAGAGCTGCTCATCGTTTCCAACAATCTAGGAGCCACCTCAAAATTCTAGGTGCCAGCACGGTGACATGAAACAAGTTTCATAACGAGGCCCCACAAATATTAGGCTACCGGGTTTTGTGCACCGCTGGGTTATGATTTAATACGGATTTCAGAGAGAATTTTTGCAACCGTTTCTTATGCGTCAATTGGAGGTGACTAACGTGGGCTCTATACTACCTGTTTTGAAACTACACCAAAACACCGTCTCTATAATTATCGACTGTACTTGAGATTTGAGGTTTTCACCGCGTTGCCTATGAAGATTACTCCGTCGTGTGATGTGGCATCGTGTAGTTCGTTACGTGCAACCCTTTGGAGGAAATTGCTGTCGTTATCTTCAGCGTAGAAAATGGAGGCAAAGAGGTTCCATTTACATGAGGCCTGCTCAACCCGTCGCGGGCAAAGTGCTGCCCGCGACAGAGTGTTATGTTGCCCACAGAATGACATTTGAAACGAGAAAACGACTTTTAATGCTTTCGCTGACAAAGCCAAGATAAAACACAATATCAATACCAACAAATACACAATAGCATTTTGATGTAGTTTAATTACAAGGTATCCTCCTATATGTTTCGGCCACTTATGTGGTCATCTTCAGGGAGGTAGAGACAAGAATACAATTACAATTACAGAAGTGTCAGAACCACTCCACCACTGTAAATAATCATGTAATCAGAGTATAAATTCACAGTTAAAAGTTAATTATAAAAATAAGTTTAAAATGTAGACATAAAAGCCGAAACATGCTGGAGGATACATTGTAACAGAACTACATCAAAATACTGTTGCGCATTTGTTGGTATTAATGTTGTATTTATTGATTAATGCAGGAAATATGGACCATACTGAGATGTGAAGTAGAAACAATTTTGAAAACTTACGTGTTCTATATTTATGGATATAATATCTTATATTAATAATTCTTTTCGTAAATATGTGCTACACCAGCGACATCCTAGCATTTGTTGTGCATTTCATTTTTATGAATTTTTTCTATTGTCATCCGTGTGCTATATTTTTGTTGCGCACGTACAGACAAATAGCCGATCCCAGTGGCCGTGGGTCTGCAGCCGCTCGCTTACTGGGATTGTGGGTTCGAATCCCGCCTAGGGTATGGGCGCCTGTCTCGTGTGAGTGTTGTGTGTTTTCATGTAGAGGTCTCTGCGTCGGGCTGATCACCTGTCCAGAGGAGTCCTACCGAGTGTGGTGTGTCTGAGTGTGATTGTGAGGCCTCGATAATGAGAAGGCCCTGGCCCACTAGGGGCTGTTGCGCCATGGAGAAAAAATGTGTAGAAAAATAAACAGAAGAATTTATAAATATAATTACATGTATACTTATTCTTACATGATTCTTTGTATTGAATTTCATGTTTCCTGCATGCATACGAAATTTTGCAGAAGTTGCCAAGACCACATAAAAGTTATGTAGGTGTGGTTTACATGCTGGTTCTTATCTACCACTATACACGTCACATCTCTGAAGAGAATGGTCTTCTTCAGCCTTAGGGTTTATAGTACTTTTGTCATTAGTCCCTTTAGTAAAAACACTCCAATAAGAAAGGATAGTATCTACATACAATATGGTGTACCGTAAAGGTAAGAAGGTAAATTTGTCCCTGTCCACGCCACGAAGGCATACAGGAAGGTTCGAGGTATAGCAACACTTATTCTTGACCTCGACCCTAGATGGAGGTGAGTGGTCTACTTCACACTTTACTCTGAAAAAAAACAGTATTTTTGCATAGGTAGCTCGGTGGGTACCAGAGCCGGTCTTGACGTTTTGAAGAAGAGAAATGTCTCTCGACTCTGACGAAATTATAACCCGAATCGCCCAGGTTAGCCACTATACCGACTGCGCTATCCCAGTTCAGTACGTTTATCATAGATAGTTTAATCGAAAACGGTTCTGTAATTTGACTGCCTTGATTTGTGGACAGACGGACATTAATCTAAAAAGTGCGTTTCGACTTGCTTTCTAAAATGAAATTATGAAGGGAAGTAACGTTCCTGAGCGATATTTGTCAATATCTTACTTGGTAACTGTTATCTTTTTTGATAGTAAAAGTCGTTACTGTCATTATTATTCAAGAGTAACATTGGGTATTGTTATCATTTTGATAGGAAACTTTGTTACCGTCATCGTTAGTCAACAGTTCACTTCGTTATTTTGATCATTTGTCAATCTCCTTCTTCTTCTTCTTCTTCTTCTTCTTCTTCCATGGCGCAACAGCCCCTAGTTGGCCAGGGCCTCCTCATTGTCGAGGCTTCACGATCACACTCAGACACACCACACTCGTTACGACATCTCTGGACGACTGATCAACCCGACGCAGAGACCTCTACATGAAAACACACAACACGCACAAGAGACAGACATCCATGCCCCTGCGCGATTCGAACCCACAGTTCCAGCAAGCGAACCGCCGCAGACCCACGCCTTAGACCGCGCTGCCACTGGGATCGACCATCATTTGCTATTAGTAAACCTTAACTTCGCCACCCTCCTTATTTGTCGATAGTAAACTTGGTTATTATCATCATTTTAAAGGTAGGCTTGATTATTGTCATAATTTTATAGGTAGGCTTGGTTATTGTCATCATTTTAAATGTAGGCTTGATTATTGTCATAATTTTATAGGTAGGCTTGGTTATTGTCATCATTTTAAATGTAGGCTTGGTTATTGTCATCATTTTAAATGTAGGCTTGGTTATTGTCATCATTTTAAGGGTAGGCTTGTTTATTGTCATAATTTTATAGGTAGGCTTGGTTATTGTCATCATTTTAAATGTAGGCTTGATTATTGTCATAATTTTATAGGTAGGCTTGGTTATTGTCATCATTTTAAATGTAGGCTTGGTTATTGTCATCATTTAAGGGTAGGCTTGTTTATTGTCATAATTTTAAAGGTAGGCTTGATTGTTATCATCATTTGTCGACATCAAACTTGGTTGTTTTCGTCATTTACCAATAGAACACTTGATTATAATCCTCATCACGTGTGAAAGTTCTTGCAATTTCAGATTTATCCTCCTGTATTGCATTTAAGTCAGTGTGGTTGCGCACTTACACATTGTTCAAGAGAAGTAAATTTTAATTGCTCAATTACAATACTTGTGACAGCCATAACCACGTCAAGGTCAGCAACATTGGCTGCCGCTTCAAATGCAGTTCCACCTCCCACTTCTACTGTCTTGCCACCTATCTGCTGTGGTAGAGATAGCATTCATTATATTTTGACTCATATCTTCCAAAGATCGCCATCTCGTGAATTCCAGTGACGTTTTATTTCTGTTACTCGCACCACCAGCAGTGGTTTGAGGGTTTACGTGGAAAGACAATGATGTCACGCTGTACCAGTAAACGTCTCTTGAAACTTCCGCAGATGGTACTGACTTCCTCTTCTCCCTCAGCGATATTTAACACATTCAATAAACACTATTAGGTTGGGCATAACCAGTTTTCTGATTTACAACAGATACAAATGACTTTTGAATAGTACAGCGAACTTCACGAAAACCTGTGTGTGTGCTTTATGCATTTCACGTAATGGACAATGTCTAACAGATAATAAACAGATAATAAATGAAATGCTGTTACAAACCTTTAGAAATCGCCACACATTCTTTAACTTGAGAGAAACTCTAAACTCTGAACTATCTGAATGCCATGTTGTGGGTTGTTTTTATATGAATGTGTAACACACCATTGTCTGTACAAAACAACAAATTTTGTTCTTATATTTATTCATTTTTGATACAATATGGCTGCATCTACAGCACTGACAATGTCATCTTCATGATTCTTGTATGACTATGTTCCTTCTGCTTAGCACTATTATAAAATTTAGGACTGAATGATTAAATAATTAAACTCTTCTTCCTTTCTACCAATGGTACTATATTCCTGGGTGGAACTTAACCTCTTCTTTTTTCGAGGCTTCACGATCACACTCATTTAGACACACCACACTCGGTAGGACTCCTCTGGACGAGTGATCAGCCCGACGCAGAGAACATTACCTGACAATATACAACACATACAAGAGACAGACATCCATGCCCCGGCGCGATTCGAACCCACAATCCCAGCAAGCGAACAGCCACAGACCCACGCCTTAGACGGTACGGACACTGGGATCGGCAAATAATTAAATAAACTCAAAAAACTAAATTCAAATTCAAAATCGAAAAATAAAAGAGATGAAAGTTGTTACTTACTTAAATTAAAATGGTTTGTTTAAGATGTTTACTGATAGATTTTCTTACATGTTTATAACATTTTATTTTACAGTTTTAATTAAAACGTGTTGTGTAAATATAAAACTCTGGCCATAATGTAGCCATTTTGAGGCCATGGAAAGAAGACCCATGGTGGGTTTGAATGACGGCACTCGATACTTCTTCCTTTATACTCACTGCTTCGTTCCTATCTAGCACCCTCTGGCCTATATACACCAGCCAAAAAATGTCTTATCTCGAGAGAAAATTATCACACGGCCATGCATAAGAAAAATAGCGTGAATTGATTGGCACCACGAGTTGAAGGCAATACAACCAAAAAAGGATTCTCGATAAGAATTTTCTTCTTTATGCAATATAGGCCCACTCACGTCGACCTACAAGAAGCTGCTGACAGTGCCCGTCTTTGTTTGAGTTCTGTTCATGTAAAGTGCACTAAACTGAAAGCATAACTTGTTGGTGACTGATTGGACTCTACTGCAATGGAAAAAGGGCCTTCATGTGTCAGCTCTATCCAAGGAACACGCTGTACCTTGGAATTAGTCAATGAGTAAGAGTCCGGTGTCAGTGTTATTTTTATTGATTCTTTTAGTTTCTCCACTGTTTCAATGACATTAAATTCAGTAGTGAAGGCTGTGTGAACATGCGGCTACATTCAGGCTTTGAGAAAGTAAAAAAAAACACTCCAGAATGAGTCATATAATTTGTTATTCTGTGACTCAATGTAATGTGTACATCACTGACATTAAACTGAGTTATTCTCTCCCACAGAACAAGTTTCTCAGTCGGTAACGTTTCTGACTTTTTTTGGAGGCATCCAGTTTGAATATAGTGTGACATACCGTCCTGAAGTCTCTGTTTTTTCCTTTAGTCCCACCAAACAAATACCGGAAATGTGTCTTAAGTCAGGCCATGGTTTATTCCTTTCCTAGCCGTTGTAATTCTTTATTCCCTGCCACCCAATCATTGGAATGTATGGGCCTGTATTCTGAGAATCTTTAAATATTTTTTTTTTCCAATGGCTCGACAACCCCTAGTGGGCCAGGGCCTCCTCATTATCGACACTTCACGATCACACTCAGACACACACATCCGGTAGGACTCCTCTGGACGAGTGATCAACCCGACGCAGAAACCTCTACCTGACAACACACAACACTCACAAGAGACAGACATCCATGCTCCCGGCGGGATTCGAACCCGCAATCCCAGCAAGCAAGCGGCCGCACACCCTCGCCTTAGACTACGCGATCATTGGGATCGGCCATCGTTAAGTATGCTACAATAAATAAACCCCGCCCCATTATCATTGACTCCATAAACTGTAAATGCAGTGCACCCAGTGGTGCTGTAGGATATCAGACCTGAGCCACTTCATGATTTTACTCAGTCTCTCTCAGACGAGTCCTGATATAATATACAGATTTAGGACAAAACGTCCCTTCTCTAAATTGAAGACTACTGTCGTCTGGGGATGTGTCGACGTGCAATTTGTAGACAGATACCGTACCAACATTTCAGACAAAAGCACTACTTCCATCCTCATGGTAAAAAATGAAGACATTATCTCCCTTTAAGTGTTCGTCCTTATATACTGAAATGCACGGCGTTACGTACCAGAATGACCTAATCTTCATACTCAATGCCTTGAAATCCTGAAAATCCTTTCGTTTTAAACTCTTACCTACTCACACTTTATCTTCGCATCCCATTGGCAGTAAAAGAGTATATGAAAGGTACCCCTCTATTCAGCTGATGGAAAAGGTTAAATTAAAAAAAGCCAAACGGATGTCGGGTTACCAGATGTTGTGACTGATAATTTATGTTGCATTGTCTCAGTACCTTCACAAAACAGAAACTTGAAATGGCCCATGTTCAACACCTTCAAAATCCTAACAGAATCACTGTATTTTAAACAGTGTCATTAAGCAACATTATATTAGGTTATTAATTCTTTTGACTGGAACCTTTTCTTTGTCTTCCTCTGTCACATCAGAAAAAAGGTACCTAAAATAGATCACGATCAACTTCTTCCGAAGTTTTACATATTTATCACTTATCACTGTTTTGTATTTTATATGTCTATAACTTCAGCAGTGTTTTTTAAAGGTGATGAGAATCTCACGGCAACCATCCCCAATGCAGATTATGATAAATCAAAAACAGCCGAAGAATGTGGAATGTTTCAACTATTTGGTTAGCATGATAACAAATGATGCAAGGTGTACACGTGAAATTAAATCCAGGATTGCAATGGCAAAAGCGGCATTCAACAAGAAGAAGACTCTTTTCATCAGAAAATTGGACTTTAAATTTAAGGAAGAAACTAGTAAAGTGCTACATTTGGAGCATAGCTTTGTGTGGTGCTGAAACGTGGACACTTCGGAAAGTAGATCATAAATACCTGGAGAGTTTTGAAATGTGGTGCTTAAGAAGAATGGAGAAGATCAGTTGGAGAGATCGTGTGAGAAATGAAGGATTGCAGAGAGTCAAGGAGACGAGGAATATTCTACAAACAATAAAAAGAAGGAACGCTAACTGCATTGGTCACATCTTGCGTAGAAACTACCTTCTAAAACACATTACTGAAGAAGATATAGAGTGAAGGATAGAAGTGATGGGAAGACGAGGAAAAAGACTTAAGCAGCTACTGGATGACCTTAAAGAAAAGAGAAGATACTGGAAATTGAAAGAGGAAGCACTAGATCGCCCTCTGTGGAGAACGCGTTTTGGAAAAGGCTATCGACCTGTCGTAAGACAGACAACTGAATGAATGGACTTCAGTATTATACTTAACTTCGTTTTATTAATATATGAATTGATCCAAAATGATACAAAATTGTAGACCTGCATAAAATCAACTGTAGAGCTGTGTACTGATGATGTATATAAGCGGCCTCACGTGCTCCGCCGCCCACTTTACACACATCGTTAGAGCCAAAGCAGTAACTTATTAGCACAGTGCCAGCATACCAATACGAGAAACACAGAATAGTTGCATTGGCTCACATCTTACGTAGCTTGAGGCAGTGCCAAGTGGCATAGAAACCGCTCAGAATACTTTCTATACATACGTGTGTGATCCTAGTCGGATGCTGGTGAACAAACATGTGTTAAATATAACGTACGGAAATCTGTAAGCCATTTTAGCAGTGAAAAAATAATTATAACAAATGAATTATTCAGTTAGTATAAGGAAGTTGCTCATATGAGCACCACTAGCCTAGAGGAAATTTAATTCTTTGTACCGTGCGTATTTACTCGGCTTATTCTTTTTGTTTGCTATTTGTTAAGTCATACTAACGAGAGAAGCGGTTTCAAAGGTGAAAGTGACATGCTTGTGTAGAAGCTGCAAGCAGTTGGACATTAACTTATGTTAGGTGCTAGTTGAACGAGTAAAGCAGTATTTGGCGACACAACTGGAAGGCGAAAACAACAGGTAAGCTGGCTGTAAAAAACACAACTTATTTATTTTGTTGATAAGAACGGCCTGTGCATCACCCAAGAATCCTTGAATTCAAAATTCAGATAAGCTTTAACAAACGTAGTCTGTTGGCACACTGTAACAGTGCGTAGTGTGAATATGATTTATTGACGTGTCTTCTATTTGGCATTACTTCCGTGGTTCTGAGCGATAGAACTATGCCTCCATGGTGATGAGTTTCATAAATTATAAGAGAAGTTTAGAGAAAAGATCACTTGGGAGACCACAGCATACATATAAATTTAGTATTAAAATCGATCTTAAAGAGACAGTAGTTAAGGATATGGAATTCGATTTGAAAATGAGTATAGAATAGGAGCGTGACTTATTCACCTAGTAATCCGGAAGTGTTTACGATTTTACATGCACCATCAATTCGAAAGTTTGTTATTTATGTAACAGAAGCAAAATTTACGCGCAAAACATGTTAATGTAGCAATACTGTGTCTACCAAAATTTTTGACTTGGAATTCGTGTTGAAATGGACAACATATCGCGAGTGTTGCCAACACAGACAGTAAATGTAATGTATGTGACGGTTGCAACAGCAAGTAATAGTACCCAGGAAATTTCGGGTTAGCAAATATTTCCTTTTTCTACCCCTGAGTAACCCCACACTGTAAGAGTGTAATATAGGCCCTACGTCGATCGTCCGTTTTTTATGCCACATCCATGCCAATAATGAGATGAAACACGGTGGAGCCTGCTGGCTATTAAATGAAAACTAAGAGTCTAACTGTAGACATTAGAAATGCCAGCAGTGTTGGAACACAGCTTGTATTTGCAGTGTATGTTTCAAAGCATACATTGAGTTTCTGCCACTAAAATAAAACTTTTAAGCATATCGTGGGTGGATTATTTTTTTCGTGTATCTTGGGTAATTTAATGACGCCTGATATTGGTGGAATGAATAATACTGTTTTTCTTGAGTTGTTACCACTGCAATGAAACCTGAAAAACTATTATCGATGGAATAAAATCTTTTTTCTTTCATTTGACTTTTTGTCACAAAAAATGAAATTTTAAAGCCTTACTGGATGAAATAATCTGTTTTATTGGCATATCTGCCAATAAAATGAAACCTTAAAGCCTAAATATATTTGTAATACTAGTATGAAAGACCAGGCCTACTGGAATACAGTCCGAGTTTTACATATATATGTTGAGGTCTATACATTGAGTTTCTGTCAATAAAACGAAATCTGATAGCTTAATCTTGATGGATTAAAACATTTTTTTCTTCAAATGACTTGGGTACCTGTCAATAAAATGAAATATCATAGTCTTAAGTTTGTAGTAATAAGAAGGCTGGCCCTTTCGGAGATGAAGGACAGTATAATTGGAATACAATTTGTTCTAAATGCGTGTTGTCAATTGTAAAGTCAGTCGCTGTCAATAAAATGAAAAAAAAGCCTAACGTTGCCGGATTAAATTTTTTCCTTTTTCATATTTATTGGTTACGATGGTGTATATGGGAGGATAATATTAGAATGGATAATCAAGGAGGCGGTTAGAAGGTAGTGAAATAGATTTATCTGGTCCAGGATAGAGGCAAGTGGAGGGCTGTTGTAAACACGGTAATGAACCTTCGGGTTCCACATCATGCAGCGAATTTCTGACTACCTGAGAAACCGTTAGCTTCTTAAGAAGATAGTTATTCAGGTAGCTAGCTACCTAGCGTTCATACTGTGACGTAAATCTGACTGTGGCGATGGCAAACCTGATCTAACATGGTCTCAAATTTTTAAGACGAGAGAAGTATTGATGAGTGCCACAAAGGTTTATAAGACACGTATATTTCCAACTTAATTATATTATATTCTTTCGAGTAAATATGTAATACCATTTCGAGGGATCAGTGAATTTATAAAATGTAAAATGTCGCAATTCACGCTCCAAGATAGCGAAAAATGGAGAGTTTTTTAATGCATGGCAATGAACTTTGTGTTTTGTAATGGAGAGGGAACTACACACTTCTGTAGAAGACCTCTGATTCAAGTATTTGTCTTGTCTTCCTAAGATCTAGGGATTTATCTTCGAATAACCTAATTCATTTCAACTTTGCTGCGAAGTACACTGAGTTTTCGACAGAATTTTTCGAAGAATATTCCTTTATTACAACTTGATTTTACAAACATATAATCCTAAATGTAATACGAATAAATTCATCAAATAGTGAAACATTATAAATTATTTCGCAGAAACATAATTTACGTTACTTTCAACAGCAACACGTTATTAAAATATGCTAAAATACTATTAAAGTTTCTCAGCACAGAGTGAGATAAGTTTATATACAGATAAAGCTATCCCTGTACAAGCCTGGATAGGCCCTTAGGGCTCCAGGAGGTTGAGGCTCCCAGAATTTCCAGAAAATCGGCATATGAGGGCGGTTTGTTATCAGCCCTAGGCACTTGCCGTCTTTACCTCCAGGAGACATCCCTGGCACTCATTGCTGTCAGAGGCTGAGTCGACCCCAGGGGCATAGTGCGGCCGGACGGATGAAGTAAATTAAAAATCCCAATGATCTAATCGGGAATGGAACCCGCAACGTTCCGGCTTGTAGTGCAGAGCCTCAACCAACTGCGCCACCCTGTACCCCCTAAGTTTATATAAGTGAACTTAAATTATTTCAGAGACACTATACCCTTTCCTGCATCTGGAACATTTTCCTAGGAATGGCGACATGTGACGAAAAGTCATTATGGAAAATAATGCATCATTGATCATAACGATGTTACTACCAACACAAATACCATTAAACAAAACTAATCTCCCCATTAGTTAATGACGTACAGATAAACACGCAGCGCATTGCCGCAGACAAAACGGCCGGCATTACAGGCGGCTCTCGGATTGTCCAAAATATGTTGCGCCGCGCATGTAGCAACAGCTAAACTAAAAGCTGAAAAGCATGTCGAGAAATAACCACAGCACATATCGAAACAGTACACTTACAGGAAAGGTACTGCGCTTATTTTTGTGTAATTACATTTTTTTCATATTTCATCTTACAGAAAGCAAATGAAGTTTAATTTGTGAAAGTCGCTATTTTTCTACGAAAACCGTGTATATTGACTGAAACATCCATTGAAGGCAGACTGCTACGATTCTAGACATATCACAGCTACATGCTTTGCGTGACATTTCTTACGTAAAAGTCAATACAAATTAAAATCCACTAATTTATAGTATTTGAAATTTTCGTACACTTGTTTAGTGGGAAATCTCACGAGCTCTTGGATTCAGTGGAACATAAAGTGAAGATGAATCTTGAATAAATATTATATGAATCTGATTAAACTGATTCAGGCTAGGGTCTAATGGTAGGCTGTTCTAAACACAACGAAGACGTTTCTAGTTTTTCAAAAGCAAGGAACATCTAGACTAGTTGCATAAACATCAACTGCTCAAGACACATTCCATAACACAAAGCTACTTTTCTATTTGTAGCTAATTTACGTACCCACTAGTGCAATACGTTACCGCAGAAAAATACAAAATCAGCTTATGAGATTACAACAATTCGGTCAGAATTTTGACCCAAAAATTCTGATTGCACACTATTGACTGAATTTGGATCGATTTTAATGGAATCCATCTCGTTGTGCTGTGACATATTAATACTGGCATATATATATTTCTTTGTCAAACACAACAAACCTTTAATAATATCATCAGTAAATACTACATGTTTCGGGCCTTAAGGACCATCATCAGGCACTAAAATACATGACTTGGCCGTGCCGTGATTCAGAAGTTTAGTCGCCGGCCTCTTATCGCGGAGGCCCGTGTTCGATCTCGGGTCATTCCATGTCGGATTTGTGGTGGACAAAGTGGCACTGGGACAGGTTTTCCCCCAAGTACTTCGGTTTTCCCCTGTCATTTCATTCCACCGGTGCTCCATTACACGGAAAAACGGAAAAAAATAAACATCTTCAGCAGAGGTTTGCACAATAAGCCTCAAGACTGCGGTGCGTCCGTAGGATCTGCTGCGGGGCTCTTCACTATAAAAAAACATGATTTAAAACACAAGTAAATATGCATGTACATGTATTGAAATTTGTAAGATATTACAGATATCATAGCTAAAATAATAGGTATCTACATTTATCCGATAAGTTTATACTGAATTACAAATACGCGTAAGAAACAAATAAAAATTTCGTGAAAATTTATAGGTATATCAACCTAAATACCAAATTTCAGGTTTCTAGGTACGAGCAATAAACGTTAAACATTATACACTCCTGTTTCTCTGTCCTTACATATGCATCACATAAGTGGCAATAAAATCTAAAACTACACAGAAAAACATGACGTCACCACAGGCCTACTTTACCGATTATTACGTCATAAAACAACCAATTTTGGTTGCCTTATGTGACGCCATATTATTATGTAATTATAGTTAAGTATGTATCAATCAGTATTAAACATTACAACTGTTTTTTTTTCGTAATTATCTTCCATGAAAGTGCATCTTAACATCCAAGTTTCATCCCATAGAAAGCAATAAATAATAAATATATATTGTCTTAATTACCCTTCAAACAAATCAGACCTTATTTGCACCATCTCATGTACCATGATGTATGACCTGCCTGGCTCTGCCTTGTTTTTCGTAATTATCTCGCAAACGGCACGGCTTTCTGAAAAAAAAGTAATTGGCATGAAATGTTATTTTCTGTACCATGTTTGTCTGAAAGTTTTCTTATTTCGAGAAGAAGTCAGAGAGGTATCACAAATGTATTCAGGTCTTCATGCAAATTGCGATAATGCTTGTCCGATTTTAACCACGCTTGAATTTTACCGACATTTTTCAGTAAGAATCCTCAGTATAAAATTTCACTAAAATCCGTTCAGCGCGAGCCGAATGGTTCCATGAGGCGATGCCCAATAATTTAATGTTGACAAAGTATGCAGAGTCTATTCAAGTTCTTCCAAAGAACGACAATAATAATAATAATAATAATCTTTACCGTATTTACAATTCAAGCAACAAGAAATTTTCTCGAGAAGGTTGGGTACTAAGAGTAAACGAGTACAGCACGCTAACCCATAAGCTAATTTGAATCTGATTACACGGTTAAAAGTTTCAGCGTTTAGATAATTCATTATCGAAAGATAATTATAGCTGTGAAAACGTTTGCTGTAGGAAAGTAGACTTTGTGAGGTCTGACTGGTACTGCTTGTCCTATATAACACTAGACCTCTCATACATAGGTCTGCAAATACACAACACAATGTTTGTTGTACTACTTTTGATGAATTCCAAGGTGCACAGTTTTCCTTGAAAATTCTGTAGTTACTAAGCTGCCTAGTAGTTTCTTGCTACTGTAAAACTTGAGCATGAATCACCACGCACACAAACTACAGTCACATGACTTCATCCTCAGAAAAACAAACGCAGTCAGTAATTCCGTACACCATATCTACAGTATTCAGTTTAATATTAGCTGGTGCCTTGGCCCTCTGTCTATCAAATGATCTCTGATCTTGAGATTTGCCACCATAACATTGTATGAATGCAAAAGAAACCTACTGATGTTTTACATATTAAATCTGCAAAGTTTCCTCAACTCTAAATTCTACATTTTTATTTGACTTTTAATTACTTTTAATTTGCAAGAATGGAGGAATTTTAATTTCTGTTCAATACGCAAAGAAATATAGAGTCATTTAAGATAATTTGGAACATGTCCGACTTCAAGAAGAAGGAATTTGTGAAATTTGCGAATAAAGACCAACGTGAAGGCTGCTTTTGCTGTCCTGTTCATAAGTGTGTCCAGAGGATCGCACCGGAGTGAGTTGGTTGAATGATGGCTCGTAGGATTTGCGACGCTTGATTTTCCGACAACGGAGTTGATGAAATTTCAAGTCCTCTGGAATATTACGCAGAGACGACTAGTAAAGAGTTACCGACGTTTCGAAGGAGAGTATTGCCTTCAGCTTCAGGATCAACCACTCCAATAATAGTGGACTTCTTGAACAACTTGACACTGAATTTCACGGCTCCTTTGAAAGTCAATCAATATATACGCGTATAGAAAGCGTAGCAATTCTCAAATTACACAAAATATTTTAGTCCCAGAAGACTTGAGTCTTCACCACAGTGTTTATTACGTCTTCCATTCAACGATCAGATTTATTTAGTTTACATTAAATTACTTTTGCCCATTTGTACAACTGAATCCGAAAGCTAAGTGAAGACACCCATACCAAGTAACTCCACGATTCACATTCCTCTCTGCAACGCTGATACGAACTGCGCTGGTCCTGAATTCGTGAACCCCGAAGGTTTTAAAAAGTCCGTGTTTTGAATCCTGTCCAGGATCAGACAAATCCAGTTCACGTTTTTATACAACCACTGCAGAACGAACCATTTTCAACTGTAGTATTGACTCTAAAGTCCCCTAACGTTCTCTCCCCTTAACGTTTCCAGAATAAAATTCTGCATCCAAATATCATCTTGCACATGCGTGCTACATTTGTGCCTATCTAATACACAATGTTTTATCTACGTTAACAATATTAGATAACTTTAATAAATGATTAAGTTTCGTATTACATATTTTTCTTCATCCTGTTACGCCCCCTTTCCTAGGCCCAAGTAATCTCCGCAGCACTTTGCTCCAAAACACTGTCACTGTGAATCAAACTCAGTCTCCTGTACAGACCACCTTCATGGAGCAGAATGCTTCTTCAGAAGCTAACAGTTGCTGAGTTACACAATACATTTCTGGCCTTTTACGGGACCCAAAAATTGATTATAGTGGTCAGAAATCTCGCCAATAGACTTTGTCTTCAGCCAGATGAATCCAGTCAACATCCTTTCACTGCTTCTTTAAGATCCATTTTAATATTATCCACCGACCTACATGTAGATCATCCCTTCAGATTTTTCAGTCACAATTTTATGCACATTTCTGATCTCTCCCTGTGTGTTACTTACATAGAAAGTAGGAGTAACTGCAGATAGAGAGCAACGGCTAAAACTCTTCAGATATATATCTTTTTTATTTTTAAGTTGCTGGATAAGAGGTGGATTTCCCTAACCTGAATAAGCCACTACACCAAAACCATGGGCACCCACGTTATAATTTCAGAACAAATAATATGGGTTCAGCGTAGGAAGACATATTCGATTTTCGCTGCCACAGTGAATAGAAACAGCTGACGAACACAAGCTTACTTATGCACTCGTCACTGCTTACAACCTGCAGTATAAATAATGGAAAAACTATACGTCGTCATGGCTACGGGTTTGACCCACAACAAGTTAATACTGTCGTCTGCCCGTACGGGTCTTATCGTTTCTAGTTCACCCAAACGTGTCTTCTTTAACTTTACTAATGCTCAGTTCAGTTAAAGCTGTGTACTGAAGACAAGGTAATTTTCAACACCACGCAACCCATGAATGGTCAGTATGGAACCTTTACTCTAATTACTGTTGTGTTAATGTTTCTCATTTGTGTTGGACCTGTAGGAGATAAAGACGGCTAGCATGAAGCCAAAATGCACACCTGTGATTAGTACAATATTCCACTTCTAAGGAGGTTAGATGACGTACACGTTTTTGTGAATTACACGTCTTTTTACAGAAATACGACTTCCTTAAAGCGCACTTACATATTATCACACTAAAACGAATTTTCAGCAGTCATGTGGCACTCGCAAAAAATTCGTTTAAATTTTTACCGAAATATAATTTCTTATTGCCAATCCCGATGGCCGTGCGGTCTAAGGCATTGGTCTCAAGCCGCTCAATTGTTAGAATCGCGGGTTCGAATCCCGCTGAGAGCATAGATGTTCATCTATTGTGTTTGTTGTGATTTGTGTAGGTAACGGCCTCTGCGACGAGATGATCACTCGTGCAGAGGAGACCTACAGGTTGTGGGTGTGTGTCTAATTGTGTGGGATCTGCAGACCTCACCAATAAGGCGGCATATGCCCGAGTTGGGTTTTGCACCACAAAAAAAATAACTCCTTATTTATTAAAAGCGATTATGTGAAATAGGCCCACATAATGAATTCTGGTCACAAAGCCTCACGGAATAAAGGTCATTTGGGATAACCTAGCCGTAGAAGAGATGATAATATTATAAATGGTCTGAAACAAGTGGGTCTGAAGAAAACAATGTGGTCTGGATTCATCTGATACAAGATAAGGATCATGACAGTCTCTGGTGAATACTGTACTGAACATTTCAGTTTCATAAAAGGCAAGGAAACTCTTTATGATGTAAGGCACTATCGGATTCTCAAGAAGATTTCTTCTCCATGCAGTCTGTTAGCCAGGTCTAAATTAAAGACGGATTGAGGCTTAGATCAGATTTCATATGTGTCTTACACGTGTTCACTGCTCTTATGTCTTTCGTATGTGAAATGTGGTTTTGTGGTTTATTGTAACACGCGAAAACCATGAGATCTGCGCTCTTCTGGGATATTACGAAGCGTGGAGTAGTAATTCTCTACCAATGTTTCGGGACAACCTATCTGTCCCATCTTCAAGGGTCAAGAAACCCAAGAAGACTTCTTGGCCCATGAAGATGCTATCGAAATGTTGTCCCAAAACGTCGGTACGTAATTACCACTTTGCGTTGCGTAATATCCCAGGAGAGCGCATATTTTATCCACATAGCGGCGGAAGCCTGAAATAACGCACGCGAAAACCATGTTACTGAAAGTATTGTGCGTGATTTAGTGAAGTTATCCCGTGTGGGCTGTATATGGATTGACGAAATCTTATTGAGGGAGAGATATCAGTTTGAATATCTGCTGTCAAACTGACTATCCTGAGTGAGATTCCTCATTTTCTTACCCCAGTACCTCCAAATTATGAGAATGTGGTGAAATAGGCCAGAAGCCCTTTCCAAATTCTTATGTATTCGCCATTCATTACATTTTTCAAGTTTAATTCGTCACCAGGTAATGCCTGTAAATTAAAGATTTTCATACATTAACTGGGACTCAGCAACTGAAAATTCTACTCTCGAGCAACAGAACGATAAACCATTGTTTAATTATGCAGACAAATATCAAACCATTTCGCCAATTAATGTAACATTCTCGTCAGTAAAAATATGACATTTGGTTAAATGTGCAATGGCTTAGACGCTTTGAAAACCGAGCTCAAGTCCAGGTTACTCAGCGACTGAGTCGGTCATTGTGTCTTGCCCTCAGAGGAACAGCGTAGGGAGGGAGGGGGGAGGGAAGAAGCAGGTAGGGGGATGTAGTGAGCGGCACTAATTTTATTATTACCGGGAGGGGGGGACAAAATCTATTTTTCTGGGACTCTGCGTAAGTACATGTGCACGCCTTATCACAAATTTAACGACGAGCCGATTAATTCTGCATAGGAAAATAATGGTTTGTTTATTGTGACAAATATATAAAACATATAAATAATCTCTAAGGTAAAAATGCAGACATTTTCAATGTCAAATGTAGAAGTGTGTGTGTGTGTGTGTGTGTATAGACACACACACACACACACAAGGAGACAGATGTATTGACTTTACGTGTAGCGGAGCTTTTCTCACGGAGCCTTGATGCTTTCACGTACTCGAATGTATTCCTGCCTGTTAATAGCATGGACGTTGCTACAAGTGAGGCTCCCACTGCGGTGTTTCTGAGTTTTCAGGGTCTTCTAGGATGTGAGGCTGTGTGTCTAGGTTAGAACCTCACGACCAATCGAAGGACCATATCTCTTCCATTTTCAAGGAAAAAGGAGTTTTCGTGGACTTCTTGCCTTAAAATTAACAGAAAAATTCCAGTTCACCGCCCATTTTAAATTAATGTACGTGTCATAGATATGTCCCTGTAAGTAATATTTTAATATATGTGAAATATCTGTAGTGTAAACGTCTATAATTTTTTATTTAGGTTCTTGAATTTTTCGTAAATTGAACGGTACAATTTTTTATTTAACGAAGCATTTGACTCTCTACAAAAACGTAGTACTTCGTGGTGTGAAGTTTATGTAAAGAAAGATAAGGTTTATCCTGTAACATACCATGAACATACAGGCGAGGAGCAGGGATATAACTGTATTTTTTCTTTAACCTCGGCGCTAGATGTTGGTGGGTGGTCAATAATACGTGTCGGCCGCTTTACCACCGGGTAAGACTTAGTATCCATCGTACATGAGGCGGGTGGGCCCCAGGGCTGGTCTGAAAGGGTGTGGAAACTCTCGCCCCCACAGAGGGTCGAAACTCGAACTCTCCAGCCCGTAGCAAAGCACTATACCGTCTACGATATCCCGGCTGACTGAAGTTTATGTGATGTGCACGTAACATTGTTGATGGGTGGTTTTTTTCTTAAGTCTTACAGAAATGGCGGTAAATAGAATTGTTGTATTCGGTGTGTCTAGTAACTAGGTACAGTAGTCCCTCAGCCATCCGGACTATACTGGGGGATGGGCGGTCCGGATTACCCGGGAATCCGGATCAACGACGAGGTAACTCCGTAGTATAGGTAACATATTAAAATCATCACTCAAAGCTAAAACATAGCTCCTTAGAGTCTAAATACTGCACTTAACAGTATGTAATAATAATAATAATGGGACTTTTGTCGCTATCATTTCATTATAATAAAGAAATAAGAGAGCAAGACAGCTACGACACACGACAGATCACGTCCTTACTGCTGAGCAGTTCAAATACTGGCTGGTTCTTCCCGCATCACCCACGCCCCAAGTCTCGGAGTATGGATTGTCTGAGATTTCCCTTCGGTGATCCGCACAATGACCGGATCACCTGGGGAAAAGAGAGGATCGTAGTTGGCCCATAATTATCCGGATCATAAGGGGATCCAGATTACCGAGGTCCGGATTAGAGAGGGAATACTGTATTAGATTTTGAGAATATTAGAATGATTTTCGAATTATATGTGTATAGCACATGAGATAAAATGACAGGGTGGTGAATTAATTTCTCGTTAATTTTTAAAGAGTTGTAATTTAAACTAATAAAGTTTTAATCCTTTAAACGTAGGCAACAAACATATCCGACGATAGCAAAAATAAACCTCAAATAAAACTGTGTAATATAAAAACAGGCATAGGACACAGATTATTTATAAAATTGACTTTTTAACAATAAAATCGCATTTCAAGCAGTTCTTTGTATAACGCAGTTTATTTCAAGATACACATCTTTAAGTAAATGTCTTCCGTAGGCTCAATATTTTCCCTGATAATGACCATCAATGACCGGAACATGTTCGAGTAACAATGACCATAAATGGCCGGAACATGTTCGAGTAACAATGACCATAAATGGCCGGAACATGTTCGAGTAACAATGACCATCAATGGCCGGAACATGTTCGAGTAACAATGACCATAAATGGCCGGAACATGTTCGAGTAACAATGACCATCAATGGCCGGAACATGTTCGAGTAACAATGACCATCAATGGCCGGAACATGTTCGATTAACAGTGACCATCAATGGCCGGAACATGTTCGAGTAACAGTGACCATCAATGGTCGGAACATGTTCGAGTAACAATGCATTCAGACGTTATCGGTAACAAATTGTTTACTATGCTAGACCTTTACTGAATTGTAATTATAAAGTACAATCGGTTAATGATCAATTAATTTAATATTTTGGGACAGAAAGCGATTAAAACACTACGGAAATAATAGTGTAGAGGTGTTACAACGCGACTCGTGCACATCGCTGATGCAACTCGCATGACTGGCCTGTATAAATAATACTCATTTTGTATGCACACAAGGCTGACAATGAGAGGCGTTTTAAAACATTTTCTAAAAGACTAACTAAAACTATCCTACTGCAGTTGGTTGAACAGAAATAAGAAGCAGTGAAACAAGGAAAAATATTTCATTTAATCAATCAATGGTTCTTGTCCAAGTTGCCTCCAAAGTGCGGCTCCCCAAGCTCGTGTAGCTGGCCACCCCTGTTACAGTGCATTAAGTAGAACGATAATGAACACTGATGTTACAACAGGATGGGCTGATAGTGTTGGGAACTCCTACAGTCTTGGTAAGGTTTAATTCTTACTTAAAAAAATACGAAGTACTGGATATTACCAGGATTTTGGCAGTCATATGAGTCATAGTGGGTCAAGATTAACTCTGGAATCGAGGGGAACTGAACAGAATTGCTGTAATACATGAAGCGGTCTAGGAACAGAGGCTTAAGGGCATTTTAAGAAGTGGTAAGTTCGTGGTAGACAGGAAAGCTTTCAGGCTGGATTATTTTCGGGACAGCATTCAGGTGGCGAAAGCGTCACCGGAGGTTGTTAACACCCGCGAGGAAGAACGGAGATCGGAGCTGCATCAGGCTATCAGAGCACAATGCACAGGTTGTGACATCACAAAGGGAGGTGGGCTAAGGGACTAGGTCAAGGAAAACGTTATGGTAGGAGACAGCTGATAAAACTGGCACAGATGACGAGGAAAATGTTGGTCGGTGGGCTGGCAGCTGAGAAAGAGACTAGGTCAGGACGAAGGCTACAGAAAGCGATAGACGAATTCAGGCGGAGGCTTACCGGCTGAACAAGATGACGGCCAAGTGGCGCCATCTACGTGTAGAAATGTCAGGGACATGGGGGGAGGGGGGCAAATTAGTTTGTCAGAGAGGAAGACAATTGTTATCAATGGGCAAACGGGACCAACAGGGAGGAATGTAGGAAGAAAAGAGTGCAGCAAATTAAAACTGCAGAAGTGAGGCAGATACATTAAAAGGGGTGAAGAGATAACTAAACGTTTTTGGACATGCTTAGTGAGTGTGAGAAGGATAACTCAAATTTTACATTGGAATTTGATGAGAGGTCAGTGGCCTGCAAGATTTATATCGTATTATTATTATTATTATTATTATTAGTAGTAGTAGTAGTAGTAGTAGTAGTAGTAGGGGAAGGGGCAGTGGGTTAAATTTACAACATATTGGGTTTTTTTAAATTTAAATTGAATTCCGATGAGACAGGAATCAGTAAGGGAAAGTTTGCAGTTTACAAGGTAAGAAGCTACTTGAATAGATCAGAAGACTGAGTTACCTTTAAAGATGGAAAACGGCTGTGTGCTGTGTCCTCGGTATGTAGGTGTATTAATTATGGATTTTAGAGACAAGGAATTGAAGAGGGTATATACAATGCCTTTGAAAGTTAAAATCCAACAGTTTTCGATGGTGCTCCAGCCGAGATATGGAGGATATTTTGTAAAAAAGAATGACAGTCATTATTTAGCAGAGTTTTTCAATGCAGTTAATAACAGAGCTATATTACCGTTTGAATGGAAGATGGTGTTATTATGAAAAACTCTTGTTGACAAAGGGAGTGTGGACAAACCGGAAAGCTCCAGCGGCATTTTATTGTTACTGGTTTTGGGATTTCTTTTTCTTCTTCGCTTCTGTGGCTGGTAAACAGACTGCCTTTTAAAATATAAGCTGTTTTTAATTTTTCAAGAATTCCTGCTTGAGGGTCAACAAGCGACAGATAATATTTTTATACTCAGCACCAAAATAAGTAAATATTTGAAGGAGATGATGCGCCAAATTTACTGTTGTCTTTTAGATTCAGCAAAACGTTTTAGACTTATTTAACAGGGAAACTTCGTATATAATATTTCTGTTATGATTGTCTTGAGCATAGCAGTTGTCAAGGAATGTCCCAACTTATGCAGGCTATCTATGTGATGAACGTGCGGTGTTCGGAATGGCGGAAAAAAACCCCCTGTAATTTAAGAGAGAGAAAGGGGGTTGAGTAAGAAAATGACTGCGTTGTGCATGTGATGATTACAAGAGTGAGATATTTTGTCTTGCTTGTTCTTTTTTGTTTACATGTATATTACTTACAGGATATTACGTCAGATGTCATGAAAAGGGAAGAGGAAGTGCAACAGGGAAACAGGAGAGGATTTGAAATGACAAATCAAATGGTTAGATCTGTCAATGAATTTGCTAGTTACAAAGCTCAAATATCCAGAAAATTAAGATCGCCGGCAAAACTTTGGTCCCGAAAGTACCGGATATTACAATTTTTACTGTATCTAAAAACAAACATCCCAGTAGCCACTTCCCTTCGGGTTCAGAATAAAATTTCGTGCTCAGTGCCCCTTTCTCCACACCCTGTACACTTATCCTCCCTGACATCACTCTAATGGTATCTGCTGAAGAATAGAATAATGAAGCTCTTCATTATGCAGTTTACTCCCGTCTCTTGTTATGAATTTTCCCTGAGGTCAAAATAGGGAATGTATTGCCACAGGATGTGCAGGTTCACATTAAAACACTGTGTCATGGTAGCCACATATAGCATTTCATTAGTACGGGGGATTACGATAAGGGTGAAAGCATGCGTGCAGTAATAACCTGCTATAGTTTATACGATATAAGACTAATATAGAAAAACAATATTTCTCGTATGTCAGGAATTTCTGTTCATGCAGTAAGCTGTATGTTGTCCTATTGTACCTGTACAGTAGGATCTCGATATTCTTGCTGGATTGGGGCCGATAAAATCCTCATGAGCATCGGAATCGCGAATATTAAAATCCATTCTCAATATAATATGCTGATCTATTTCCAAGAATTTAAGAAATACTAGTAATAAAAACATAAAATAACACCCAAAAAAGCTTGAGAGTATTTTAATAAGAGGCAATTTTTGGACTTACAAAATACGCGGAATAATCTTAGGAGATTCTCATTCCACAAAACATGACAGCAATGAACCTGACTTAAGGAAAGGCAGAGCTTAACTGAACTGAGCATGATATGCTCAGTAGAATGATAGCAGGGGAAGTTGACTCGCCAGGCATATTGTCTCTTCCTGATTTGTCGAAATAAGTCACGAAATGTCGAAAAATTAGTGTTCAAATGCATGATGACGAAACGTCGATATGCCAAATATTGAAGGCCTGCTTCGATTTTTACAGTGTGAATATTTTTAGACTGCGTGCTTTACTGCGGAGCCAATCACATTCTACAAAGAAGAAATTGGTATAGAGCAGTGTTTCCAAAACGTTTTTGTTCGCAGAACCCTTTTGGCTTCGAAAAACAACCACGAATCCTCACATCCTTGCTCACGTAAATATAGTGTGTCCGGATGATAAGTATCCAAAATTAAAAATTTATTTCTCAGAACTGATTTTAGATAGCTATGAATACGTATCAGTTACATACGTAATATTGCACTGCATGATTTGACCTTCATTACAATGATTGTCGGTCGCTTCGTGGGTACAGGGGGTTTCTTAATTAGACATTATAGCGGTCATAGGAGATAAACATGTAGCCAATTAAAGACGTTGCGCCATAGTTTTAACAAAACGTAATTCCTTTAATTCAAATAATAAGGAAACTTCACAGTTGTCATTACAGAAATGTATCCACGAATCCCCTGGGAATTGGTCACGGATCCCTTGGGATCGGCGGACCACACTTTGGGAACCACTGGTATAGAGACCATATTACATTGCCTATAACAAAAGTTTACAGAATATTTTCAGAGAGACTGAGAAGGCAGGTGAAACGGGAGCGCTTATGGAGTCTAGCAGGTTGTTCGTCAGGTGGGTTGCATAAATAAGTTGCAAAATACGTACTTTCCACTGGAATAAGCCTTGCAATAAGGAACTATTGGAAGTCGAGGAGCTTACACACACACACACACATACATACACACATACATATGTGCACATACGTACATACACTACATACATACGTATATACATGTATATATATAAACATAAGTATACACATAACTAAATACATAAATACATACATACGCATATACATAGATATGTACATACGTACGTATATACATACATATATATACATACACACACATACTATACCATTGAGTTAATACTTCCGGCCGCACTATGGCCCTGTGATCGACTCAGCCTCTAACAGAAATGAGTTCCAGGGGTATCTCCTGGGGGTAAAGGCGGCTGGTGCATAGGGCTGACATCCTTACTACCTTCTTGTGCCGATTGTCTAGAAAGTCTGGAAGCCTCAACCTCCAGAAGCCCTAAAGACCTGTCCAGGTTTGTAATGGTATAGCTTTACCTCTACCTTTACACACCATATACACACACATACATACATACACACATACATACGTATATACATACATAACATACATATATACATACATACATACACACATACGTACATACATACATACGCAATATCACACAAATACGTATATACATACATAACATACATATATACATACATACATACACACATACGTACATACATACATACGCAATATACACACAAATACGTATATACATATATAACATACATATATACATACATACACACGCACTCTCACTCTCTCTGCACCAAGCCACTCTGTTTCCAATAAAACGCTGCCATTTGTTCAGTGTATGCTCACGAGGTGCGCCGCTAAAACCCATATTTTCCTTGGCACTAAATAACTGTAGCAGTACGTACGTTTCTAGAGCCACGAGTGAGTAGTATACGTTAAACAGTTCCAGGGGATTGTTATCACTTTGGAGAGCCATGAGCATAATTGGCATGAAACCTATTGCACAAATACGTGCTAACACAGACGGGATACCAACATCACGCCGCTCAGTAATGTTCCCTGTCATGTGTTTACAGCCCTGTTATCGGTGTGCACAATCATAAAGTTAATTTCACTGCTGACAGGTGTACAGTCCAAAAGCAGAGCGTAACCCCGCGGCGCTGACTTGTGTACCTAATTAAATTTGTCATTATATGGTAATGAAACAAGATCACTCGTTGGGGAATCCGATAAAATCACGTGATTCTTCAGCTGCACAGCAAACTACACCTGGGTTACGGGCAGCATCAAACTCTTCACACTTTTGGAAGACTCTCTGTCATCTTCTTCTCTTTCTCAGTATTCTTTTCCTCATGCTGCATTCTCTTCTCCTCAGTTAACCGTCTAAGGCCCTGTGGTAACTATGTCACAGCCTTAACATTTAAACACTCTCGATTCTTCTACACAACATATCTGTGTTTCGCGTCACTGTTACAAACAACACCGATCATTTCCATAGGCAGCGTTGAATTTTTGCCTTAATGATGGCCACGGACCGTATTATCTGTGAGGTAGGAACTTAATACTTGTAACTAAAACGAATTATAGTCTTCAAAGTGTTAATGATCTTCATAAAGCAGTAAAAATAGACTTTAATTTTTTTTATATTGGATTCGTTATACAATTCACTGTTATTCAGTATTATACAGATAAAAACTTCAAACAATCATCGTTATGATTTATGTTGTGTTGTGACGATTCTTTTATATACAAACAGCTTTGAAACATCAGAAAAAAAAGGTCATGGCCTTTGGAGCCGAAACATGTAACGTTAATTGGTTGTTTGTTTATCAATCCGCTAAAAGTAGCTACGTAAATGGGAAGCATTACTGAAATACTCAAATATTAATTTATTAATACTAGATTCATAAAATTTTCGCATTTTATTTATCTGGAAAATAATTCATACATAAGATTCCTTACGGTGGAATATTAGGGCAGTGTGGAAATCGCATAACAGGTGCATCCAAATTAGCGTAATTATAAGATGGCATCATGTTTGCAATGAAAGACCATCTCCATAAGTTTATTACTGTAATTCATTGGTTATTTGTTTTGACAAACCGACGATAATACGTCATCACATAGTGAAAAATATTATTATTAACATCAACACCACACAGGCATGTACAAGCGAACCTACAAACAAGGTTTCACCTTTACAAACCCAATTATACAACATGATGCTTCCATTGAGAATAAATTACCTTCTTAGCTGGTAAAGAAATTCCAACTTTTATGAAAGCGGTCTCAACATGGTGTTCATAAAACTAACTAACTTGATGCTGCGACAGTTGAATCTATTCCAGAAATTCAAAGTATTTCTTTAACACGCATTCTGTAAAATTAGTATGAACATTAACATTAACACAGTGACATGCTTCTTTACATACGGGCCGGCCGTCCGCCCATACGGGTCTGTGAAATTTTATTGCATGAATGTAAACTAGTTCACTTGTCAGGAACTAGAGTAGGGTTATTACGAACATCTGCTGTACTCAAAACAACTGGTCAGTTTCATGTAGATGTGTTCAATATGCCAAAAATACGTTGCTTAGTGGCTGAAGTAAGCTAATACAATGACGTATCCCGCCAGTACTGTGTACGTGGCCCGCAACAAGTTACACGAGAAAATAAATGCAGTTGAAAGCATATTTTCAGCGTTGCTGAATGTCTAGACTATATATATTCTGAGTAAATGTGGGTTTAGATATTCTGAGGTGGATTTCTGTGGAATTTTTGTCGCCTGCGGAACCTTCACCTCGTATACCAGCATTTTGGCCGTTTCGTGTTATGTCCTTTTATTTAGAAACGGTCAAAGAAACATGGCTGTAACAAACTCAAGAGCTGACCAATAACATAGTAATTATTAAGCGTGTGTATGATATGTGTGAAGTCGTTTACTTCCTTAACAAAAGTCCATAGTTGACAAACGTAAAACAAAGTATCTGAATTGAAGGCTTCCGCAGTGGTCTTAATGTTGCTTAAAATTTTTTGGGTTGTTGCCCGGCGTCAATTCTTGGTGTATGACCAACGTTTCGGAATCACTTGTTTGTCCCATCTTCAGGGTCTTAGGTTAAAAGGTAAAAAGGTAAAAAACCTTTTTACCGTTTTTACTTAAGACCCTGAAGATGGGACAAATAAGTGATCCCGAAACGTTGGTCATACACCAAAAATTGAGGCCGGGCAACAACCCAAAAAATTTTAAGCAACAAAGTATCTGAAGTTACTATAACAAAACTGAGAATAATGAACAGAAAAATATCGTTCTGTTCAGAATAAAGTTAGTAAGATAATCGTGATTTGTACACAGATTTCAAGTCAGCCTATAGATTTCATCTTGAGAAGATATTCTGAATGATTATTCACACTTGATAAAACGGTATTCTGCAGAATTCAGAAGAAAGATACTACCATTTTTATATAACCCCATGCTTCAGAAAAAGCTCTTCAAGTCAGATTGACATTTACTACTTAAATGTCAAGTCATCGATCCTATTGTAGGCGATATTTTAAAAGACAAACACGAAAGTTTGGTCACAAACCGATAAGTTTGAACCAAATGAGAATACAAAGGTGGGTGTCTGATATTTCAGAAGATGCTGAAAATCATTTTTCGGAGCTATTTGACAAGTGTGTCTACTTGTGTTGCTTATGTGACAACGAATATCACCTCAACTGCGCAAATTTGCATGTTTGCACGTAGCATAAGACCTTAATTTAAAATGTTTGCAGAACTTATATAATTACGTAAACACAAGGCCAGAGAGAAGGGACAGGATTTTACTGATGCATTGCTACGTAAATTTCAGAAGCTTAAGTTTGATATATCTAAGCTTGTGAGCACAATTACTGGTGTCGCGCCTTATGTGACTGAACCAGAAAGGTTATCGTGTCTCTTCTGTATACGTATGTGTGTGCACGAATTGGATCTTCAGAAAGAATCAGTACAATACCATTGTTTTATCAACCCCCAAAAGCTAACTGACCACTTCCTGGGATTCAAATAAATTTTGAGTGATATCATCTGTGCAGATGGTGTTTTAGGACAAGTGGGCGAAGCATAGGTAGGTCAAGGCATTCCTTGACGAAATCTAAAGTGCCTACAGTGACATCTTCGATGATTATTGTCAGTTGGCGTGCTAACAGTAAGGTCCTGCAGTGTTTACTGTCAAAGTTTTTCCCTGTGTGGCGCAACTCGGGCCTAGCAGTCTTGATATTGAGGTTTCTAGATCATCCTCAATTAGACACACACATCTTGCAGAACTCTTCTGAACGAGTAATCAACCCGTCATTTAGGCCGCTACCAACACAACATACAACAAACACAAGAGACAAACATCCCTGCCCTCAGCGGGATTCAAACCCACGATACCAGCAATCAAGCGGCCGCAGACCTAAGCCTTTGGCAGCACGGCCACCGGGATCGGTTTCTGTAACTACTAGAAGATATGAAAGTGACGATGTAATTGAGTGTGTAACCCGGTCTAGTTGAGAGATATTTGTGAACGTTTGACTGAAGGAAATATCAAGTTGAAAGCGAAATACCAAATTATAAGCGAACTGTACCATAGTGCATTGGCGTTCTGCTTGAAACTGTCACCATTTTATGAAGAGCTTTTGAATAATAATGCTTTCACTTTTCGGATCTTCAGAGTATCTCACTGCACTCTAAGTCGGTAAGTCATACATACATTTAGAGGCGTGTTTGTAGACTTGGATCGGGATAGTACATTCTTCAGTACATTTGCTAACCCAATTGAAACATCGTATAAAAATTATAAATCCCTCGTTACAACTCAAAATACTCGATCTACACAGCAGCAACGCATTTAACTTCTAGATTCAGAGAAGGTGATATGCGTAGCTCTTATAACCATCTTCTTGCACACAAATATCATAATCTGCAGCAGAAGGCTCCTGTTTATGCAGGCTTGTTAGCACTTACATTTGTGAACAAATTTCTCATTGATGAAACTAAATAAATTTACACAACGTAAAAGGCTGACAAATGAAAGTCTCATATCAGTCCTTCTACTGACGACAACAAGCCTCACACTTGACTTGAAAGACTTCGCATACGCAGTGCAGGCTCGACGGTTACATTAGTAAGTTTTACATTTGAATATCTTATAACACTTCTAAAGCTTTTTTACATAAAATATTACTTATTTTACTGTTTAATTTTCTCATAAGTGTTGTGTTCCATAGTGCTACAAAATGTCGTTCCACAGTTCATATTACGAAAAATTTAAGATTATATTTGGGTATTTTAAGTATGGATTGTAAATACCGCGAGGGAGTCAGTATAGCAACTAGGCTACAGGCTGGACGGTCTGGGGTTCGAATCCCAGCGGGGGGAATAAATGTTCTCTTCTCCATATTGTCCAGACCGGTTCTGGGGCCCACCTAGACTCATAGTCAATGGGTACCGGGCTTTTTCCAGGTGGTTTAGTTACCGGGGCGTGAAGTTAACCAGCCTCCTCCATGTAGTGCTGAGGTTAAGAATGAGTGGAACTGTACCTCTACTTCCCCCATGTGCCTTTGTGGCGTAGACAGAGAAAACTTTACCTCTGACCTTTTGTAAAGACCGCAAATAAAAAACAGCCTGGAATCTAGGCCTTCCAAAGGAAAAGGCAGCAAATTACTCAAATAGTCAGTAAATTTTGAATTATAAACAACACTGCACATTATAATATGGATAATTTAACTTATTTTGAAAGATATAAATACATTGGAATTGAGAATGACATACATATAGGAAAGTATGTGTTAAGGTTACTGTGCCTCGGGATGTGACGCCGTGTAATTTGGTTGGAATTAAGTCGTTTCGGAGGAACTTGCTACCTCCATCGTCATCGTAGTAGACTAAACATCGTCATGAAACGCTTTGCGGTTTATAAGGAAAGAGAGTTGTGGATAACAAAGAAGAGAGGGGCGAGCCTGAAGAGAGAAGGGCGGGGCTGTGCCGTGACAGAACATGGATAGAGTCGTGGAAGAAGAGAAGCAGAGGACAGCAGGGAACAAAGAAATGCCAGAAATGGGCCGTTTGTTTGTGCAAATGGATAAGTGTTTAAAATCCTGGGTGTGGAAGTATAAAATATGCCAGAGAGAATGGAAAAATAGTGGAGCTCAATTAACAATAGAGGTTAAGGGGTGAGAACAGGAGTGAGTGTTGGATCAAAGAGAGAGAGAGAGAGAGAGAGTAACAGGGACTGGAAATCTTTTTCTTGTACCGGTCAGGCTCTGCCACTTTTTCGTCTTTGTCCCCCTCCCCCGTCCCTCTCAAAATTACTAACATACGGAAAAATAAAACTTTGTTAAAATTAATTCCAAAACATCCAGTTGTCAAGCTTACAATTAAGCTACACATATTGGACGAAAGAGTTAAGACCAATAGTAAGCAATATAAATGAACCAAAAATTCAAGATAACCAGAGGATGCAAAGTCTGATCCGAAAAAAAACATACGAGAAATACCTGCAGCAGTAAGGAACATTCAGCATATGTCTTACACGTGTTAAATAATCAGCACGAATAAGGCATAATGGAAGAAATGTTACAAAACTAAATCACACTGAGAAAGGAAACATTATGCATACTAGTATAAAGCCCGTTGAGATTCAGTGAATAAAAACGGGAGTAAAGAAGAATTTTGCCAAGTACTGTATACTTGTACAACTATTTTTCTGTGCAAAAATTTATAAAAAATATTGTACGATTGTTAAACGTTTCTTAAGTAGACTGAAGCAGAAAACATTTCTCTGTTAATTACGTGTTTGGCGAGTACTCCTCTGTCATTTAACAGGTGTCCCTGTCTTTGATCACCTCCAACAAAAACCTGCAATTTGTTTTGTGAAAGCGCTCTTGATATCTTAATACTGTATATATCCCTCTATGGCTACAACAAGTTACAGTAAAACAATCTAACTCGCCATTTGTTGACACTGCAGGGATAATTGGAAACTGTTGCTGTTTTAATCTGAATGGTAACTATGTGACTCTTGTGGTGATGTGTACACGTAGAATAAAGACAGAGCGGCTGTTGTTACTTCCAATCAAAATGTTTGTTTGCATTAGTATTGCAGCTATCTAGCAGTTTTGTTATTATTCGCATTTCACTGCACAGTGCCAAGCTAAAATTTAAATTATTTGTTAACATATCAATGCACCAATTCTTAGTTTTAATGCTTAGGGAGGCATTCCTGAAGATATCTGTGAGTTTAAGAATTCTAACGGAAAGTCAATTGCGTTATTTGGTTCAATCTTACTCAGTTTTGTGAACGACTTCCCGGGGCTTTAAATTAAAGATCAGAATTTTAAAACAAATATTGTGGGTGAAATCTTCAAGGGATTTAAGACAGAGTCCGACCAAAACAAATGTAATAGTTTTCCTAGAAATAATAGGCTGCCCTATTTTGCGGCAGGAAAAGAACGAAACTCACACACAATACGTCAAACTAACTTGTAGGATTTTATCATAAAGAAGAAAATCTTAAAGGCCATAAAATTTTGAAGAGCCTAGAGTCTAAACCTATTCAACTACAGACAGTTTTAAAATACCATTACACTTTGTAGCCTTTCAGAAATCACTTGTTTTTTCAAAGTATGAAATATGTTAAAATGTTAATTAATATAATAAATATTACTATCTTTGTCGATATTACTCGTATACTCTACATGAAATTATGTGTTATTAAATAAAGAAGTATTCAGTCGTATCGTTGTTGGTGAAATACATTTATGCAGTCTTGGAATCATACATTTACACACCGTCGCCGTATATACTCGTATTATAAGGACCAAGGAAATCAACACATATGTTTATACAGTAACAAGGCAAACTTACGAAAAAGCAGAGACTTACAATTTTCACTTCCAGGGAAGCTCTTGTAGGATTTGTGCTTTAAAAAATGCAGAGCAACGAGGTTTCTGTAAGTAACTCTGTTTTCTTCGCCACTTATCATTGCGTCTATGCTCCATGTGCGTGCCTCGATATCCGGTAAATGGATAAGGGCCAAATGGGCGTCGCAGTTCTATACAAACAACAAGTGAGGAACACAGTAGATTAATGAATACAGAAGAGAAGGATTTCTGCATCCAAGGTATTTCTAAATGAAAATGTATTTTACAGTATCTGAAGAAGAAAGAGTAATTGAAACAATCATCAGATATTTTCTCTAGCTAGTGTAATGTATATTCTCGCTCTGATAAAAGAAGTTACTATTAAGCAGACGAAAACTATTGAGCTAAGAAAATTATCTAGTTATGGAGAATAATAGGGACGAACCTATTGCGAATTTCAGCTATTCGAAGGGGGGTGTTACTGGCTTTAGTGTCTTTTTTTGGGGGAAATAGGGATAGTCTGGCCTGAAACAGGTCACGATCTTATTCTGCCATATTCCTACCTGTTTCATTATTTGTGATAATTCTGCCATGTATTCGGATGCTTTATAAGTTCTTTAGTTGAGATAGACTCACGAAACAACTACGAATCAAACAACCTTCCAAAAGAATCACAACATTAGAATTGTCATCCAGGCAATTCAAAGTTAATGTTTCCTATATTTATAGAAAGCCTGTCAGCACCTCACTTGTAAAATATAACAGAAGTATTTTTTCTTTTTTCCCGCAAGTTCTGTTTTGCTTATTTTAATTTTTGATTTCCTTTCTTATGAAAAGACATAACCTTGTGAAATCACCGTGTGCATGTGTTACTGACTCATCAAATCACCGTGTGCTTGTGTTACTGATTCATCAAATCACCGTGTGCATGTGTTACTGACTCATCAAATTGCTGTGTGTCTGTGTTACTGACTCATCAAATCACCGTGTGTTTGTGTTACTGACTCATCAAATTACCGTGTGCATGTGTTACTGACTCATCAAATTACCGTGTGCACGTGTTACTGACTCATCAAATTACCGTGTGTACGTGTTACTGACTCATCAAATTGCTGTGTGTCTGTGTTATTAACTCTTTTGTACATTGACAAGTTGATCAAAATAAAACTCTCTGTGAGTACTTTACTTTAATATAAAATTTACTCTCTCCATTATATATTGCTTTCATTCTCTTCTGATAAAACTTCTTTTCGGAATCAACCCTAGAAATTAAGTTTCTGGTTTCTTTAGATGTGTTTTGTACGTATGGCGACTAGCCCACATCAGGATACTGAAACTGGTAGAATTATGAAGATGAGGAGGATGATACTTGTAAAGCATCTGGCGATTATCGAATCCTCGAATCGAGCATTCTGTAAACTGAAAGGGGTCAGTTGGAACGGCATAATGCTATTCTTCCTTCCAACATAACACAGGGACTGAAACATCAATTTGGAATTAAGTAGGGTTGATCTTCAACATTAAGGTATATGGCAACAATGTGACGTTGCTTAATATTAGAATGAATACTCCACTAAGGGAGAGCAGTTTTGTATGATTTGTGGAAAATTATATATGCATCACTCCTGGTCGATATTAGACGTGGGCTGATAACACCCGAACGTCAGTTAAGACACGCCATAGTACTCTGGGTTACCCACATGGATCATTATTTACAGAAAAAAATCATCTCCTTACATAAGGATATGCATGGTTTTTGTATTGATTTAAGTGTGTAACCTAATAAATTTTAACCAGACGCCATTAATGAAAGGTGAAATTGCTGAAGGAAATAAGGAATTTATGCCCAAGTCACAGTGTTGTCTACACATTCAACTGTCTGAATAACCCTAGAGACAAGAGCAACGTAGGAGTCAATCATGGCGGCATGCGAATTTGAAAAATAGGGCAGCAATGTATTTACTCAATTTATCGTCCTGAGATTCTGTGTTATGAGCATTACTCAATTTTAGAAAATTCTAAAACAACCAAAATAAATATGTGTGGCATGTAGCTTAATTTCTCCAAAAATTGTACCAATTAACAGTCGCTACCATGAGCACTTTATTTTTTTCAGTCGATGAAGAATGGATTAATTGTTAGTAACTGACGTTGTCAAGGAATTCCCTCCTTTTATGAACCATCTTATTCGTCACGTTGATTACAAATGTGTACAACTGGACCTTATTACAAATGTGTAAACTGGACCTTATTACAAATGTGTATAACTGGACCTTATTACAAATGTGTACAACTGGACCTTTTACAAATGTGTACAACTGGACCTTGTTATAAATGTGTACAACTGGACCTTTACAAATGTGTACAACTGGACCTTGTTACAAATGTGTACAACTGGACCTTGTTATAAATGTGTACAACTGGACCTTTACAAATGTGTACAACTGGACCTTGTTACAAATGTGTACAACTGGACCTTATTACAAATGTGTACAACTGGACCTTATTACAAATGTGTACAACTGGACCTTATTACAAATGTGTACAACTGGACCTTATTACAAGTGTGTACAACTGGACCTTATTACAAATGTGTACAACTGGACCTTATTACAAATGTGTACAACTGGACCTTATTACAAATGTGTACAACTGGACCTTATTACAAGTGTGTACAACTGGACCTTATTACAAATGTGTACAACTGGACCTTATTACAAATGTGTACAACTGGAACTTATTACAAATGTGTACAACTGGAACTTATGACAGTTAAGAAGCCTGTGCAGGTCATGAAAACATACGCGATAGTGTAGGTAAGAATCTGCTGATTGATGACCGCGGCGCTAGATCAATGTTAGTAAAAGGGAAAGCAGTCCCATTACAGGCCTGGACAGGAGGTTGAGGCTCCCAGATTTCTAGACAATCGATACATGAAGGTTGTAAGGTTGTCAGCCCTACGCACTGGCCGCCTTTTCTCCCGAAGAAATATTCCTGGTACTCATTTTTAGATCAATGTGAGTGGTCAGCTTAAAATCTTCGGCTGCATTATCCTTTGCATGGGAGGCTGCGTGGTCTCCAGCTGGTCTGGATTCTTTGAAGCAGGGAAAAGTCCTTTGCCCTTGCCTGGAATCGAAGAAAGATTCCAAGGTTTTTTAGCCCGTACCCTAATCTCCATACTTATTGACCTGTCCCGGCTCATTAGTAAATTAGTCAGTTAACTTATAAATATAGTTATACGTTTCTGAAACGTGTAACAATAATATAAACACACTTGTGCTAAAACGTGGCCTAGCACTTTGTTGATAAAGAAGTGTGTAATATGTCTTCAAACTAAACCCTCGTGGTTAAAATAAAACATGTTTTCAATGTAGTTTGCAAAACATTTTATTTCACAGTTGTCCTAGTTTGCAGTATTTCTTGTACAAACAATCAATATACATGCTTCTCTAAGTATGTCTCTTGTAATTGACTTTGATTCGTCCTCATAGCGAAGTCTCAGGAATGCAAAGCAAAGTGATTTCACACGTTGGAGAAGTGGTTGTACAATGATTTTTAGAGTAAAGAACGCACATTATATTAAATAGTGTTGTTTACTTGTGACAAATCCATTATATCACTCACTCAGAACTAATTTTATCACATTACTTAACAGATGTACCACACGCAAATTGCACTACTAGTTTCGCAAAACTGGCCTCTTAGTTCAACACACATTGGCCCTGCCACTGGCCCATACACAGTCCTCTCATTTTAAATGCTGGGATAAATTGTCATCTACAGCAAAAATATAGCAAAGGAAATGTTGCGAATGTTTTACTCCCTTACAGTCCGTCCTCAGTATTTCAAGCTTATTTCCGTCTAACGTGACATCTGAAATGTCTATTTTATTTCTTTATGCTGACATTCTTAGCACTTCCAATAGCGGAAAACCTGACTGTCATTTGACCAGGGGTTTCTGCAGAAAACATGCACCTGTGCCAGTCTGAAAATTTAAATGCACGATTGTCACAAGTTATGTTACGTTTAGGCGTTATTTACGAAGCGAAAAAAGAAAGTCCGACTTGCAGATCATGTCCATCCTCCCGTCTGTCTATATGTCTGTCTGTCTGTCCCCTATGATTTTGCGTCAGCGATGGAAACGTTTGCCGAATTTTCACGAAATTTGGTATAGGAATTATTTACAGAAAGTTGTCGAGCTAACATGAGCTTTGTGTAGGTCGGCACAGTGTCGGGTACACATTATTTTGGGGCGTAAAAGAATTTCTATCCATAATTGCCATATTTCTTAAACGAATTGTGTGAAATTCGATAAACTAGTAGAAAATCCTCACGTGATTTTATCTTGTAATTATAATTTTCGTGAAAACTGTGCCTTGAAGGCCATACTTTACTTTCGGGCGTACATAAATACTGCCAGATTTTACACTTAAGATCAACTCGAATAAAATTCGGTAAAAGAGATTTTCACAAAAATTGAGTTGTTGAGTTTCATAAAAATCAGCGCAGTGAAAGCCAGACGTTACTTAGGGATATACTCGTAAGTGAATTTCTGTAGGTATTTTTCATGTTTATATCCTTGCCATCTTCATGTGCCGATTGTCCAGAAATTCTGGAAGCCTCAACCTCCTGGAACCCTAAGGGCCTCTCCAGGCCTGTGTAGGGATATGCTTTACCTTTTTATTAGTATTCAGCTGCTGTTTAAATTTGATTAATCTGTTTTATTTATGGTGGTGTGCACTAAGTGGTGAATCGTTTTACTACGTGGGCCAGTGGCACCCAGTAGAAGTGCCAAAGACAATTTTGGTTGCGCGCGGGAAGTCTTCTGCCTTGTCGTGTATTATTCGTAGGTTAGGAGTGTAATGTGTAACATGTGTTCGAATCCTGTTTGGGATATGGATGCAGACTTTTTACCTAATTCTTATGCAGCTGTGTTTTCCTGTGTAAGTACAGGCTTTGCGTTGTCCAAAGACTCGCATCAATTTACTGTAAACGTTTATTATTTCAGAACTTAACTCTGATTTGTAATAAGCCCTTAAAGAGTGAAGAACATGATGTTAAAGAAGGAGAAGAGAAGTATTGTTTAAATGTCTGGTTATGTAGCCGCTATCAATTAACTTACTGCACTCTTCTATTGACTGTTAATTGCGTAAAGCAAGTGACCTAGCGAGGTTTTCTGGCGCCGGGGCAAATAATCACATTGGCCACCTCTAACAGAAATTGTGAACTTCCGAAACAGTCACAATTACTAATTGAACTACCTGTTATTTTATATAATAATTTGAAATTCTGGAGGCAAAATTCGCGTTGCTTACTTAAAATATTTATTTCACTCCCCCACATTCCCGCCCCTTGGTCTCCCCCCCCCCCCCCCCGAGCTAGGCCCCTGCGTAAAGCTATTCCTATCAAATTCTATCAATAGGTTTACCACACACAACACAATCTATTTACACGGAAAGGTGGGATAGTATAAGAGGAATATAATTTTATGATTCATATTTACTGGTCCACAGACAAGTAAGTGAGTTATCCTGGGTTTTCTTTCCCTCTCCAGACAAGACGTTATACACTTTTTCTCTCGGCAGAAAGCCATTGCTCTCCCTCTATCCATTACATCGTATCTGCCCATTTACGTCACCAGTGACATCAACATATCATGAACAAGAGAGTCAATGTACTTATAACGTAACATTGAGGCGCTTTCAAGTAACCATTGTTGCCGTGGAAAAGCAATAAATATTACATATTCAGAGTGTGTGTCTGTATTCTTGTCTTAGTTACTCGTATCTGGCATGCAAAGCGCATGCACCGTATTATATCGTCATCTGTGGCCTGTCCGGCTCTAACATAATTTTTTCATATTATCTCATAAACTGCACGATCTTCGAAAAAAACGTTATTCACCATAAAATGTGTGTTTTGACTTTATCTACAACTTTTGTCTGAAACATTCCTCATTCTAAGAAGAATTCAGCGAGATAATATCATAAATGTACATAGGTCTTCACGTAAAGTACCCGTTATTCTTGTCAGAATTTAATGAAACTTGAATTGCAAAATATCAAATTTAATCAAAATATGTCAAGTGGGAGCCGAGTTGTTCCATGCGGGCGGGAGGAGTGACGGACGGACAGACAGACATGACAAAGCTAATAGTCGCTTTTCGCACATTTGCGAAAGCGCCTATAAAGCAAAAGATAGTTAAGTGAGTAATTAAATCAAGTTCTAAAAAAACAAACACACTTACTTTTTGTACATAATCACTGTGCTTTTACAGTGCCTTTGCTCCCGTTCTTCACAGGTTAAATCCACTAGAATAAAATGTTTTATATTGGCCGTTAAGCCATTGTTGTGCCAATTCTTTCTATTACTTATGCTCGTCTGTGGTGTAATTTTCTCGATGTTTATTTTTCAGTTGGTCCAAGAACAATGATCGAAATGTCTCATATGGAATATTTATCATCAACAATATAAATACTTTTTCCTCTGAAGCATTCTTATAACCTTTCCTTTGGTCCATACATTTCTTGAATTACTAGAACATCCGTCTCCTTCCGTTAATTTCTAAAGTTTGCACAAATTCAGACGACAAATATAGCTTCAGAGATCGTTGTTGTTCTTTGACGAATTGGTGGAGCAGACATGTGAATAGTGAGACAATATCATATCGACTCAAAGTAATATGTGCAAATAAAAATGATTTATTCTGTTTACAGGCGACATGTTTTTTAATAAATTACTGTCGGAATCACCGCTGAAGTGAAGTAAATTTGCTCTCGCTTTTATGTTTCTTCCCAATATGGTCGCCCCATGTAAATAATTTTAAGTCTATTTTATATACCGGTAAATATAAAAGAAATCAAAACAAAATAAATTTAAATATTGTCTGAGGTCAGATCGGCAGTTATAAAATCACGAATACAAAACGGATATATATGTATATATGTTGTATATACAATAATTATACAGTTAATTTGAACACAACTTGTACGCGCATTTCGGTAAGTTACACACATCTAAGGACAGGGAACGTAATGACATTCAGTGGCGTGAACTACAAACGAAGTAGGTTTCACAGAAAAACACACGGAGTATTATTTTATCGATCCTCATTAATAGTTAGACCGAAGAAGGCAGCAGTAATTTGTGTGTCTTCTCAAGGTAAACGTGTGGGCGGGCTCTAACTGCCAGCTGTCGAGAAAAAATTGATCGTAATATTTATTAGTTTGTCTACGGCAGAATTTCAAAACCTGTAAGATCGTCAGCAGGTTTCTATGGATCTTTGTCACTCAGAGTTTGTGTTTTGGACTTCTCGGGAGGTAAGACTATCTCTTCATGCAATGCAAATGTTCAAAAATGGATTTTAAATTAACCGTAACCATGCATGAAGAAAGTAGATATGATAACAAAACCAACAAAAGCGTGTAAGTGTATGAAAGTATATTACACAAACCGTTTACCTCCTACATGTTTCGGCCACTCATGTGGTCATCTTCAGGGAGGTGCATTACAAAGGAGAGCTATATCGAAATATTACAGAAGTCGTAGAATCAATCCACAGGTGTAAAATATTAGCTTCTAAAAATACTTGGTTCAAAACACATATTAGAGAATAAAATACAGATAAAATGTTTATGATTGATTCTGATGGGAAACGAGTATTATGTGTGCAGTAAATCACGATCAAACAAGGATGTGTTGATGTTACCGGTAAGGCAGCCCACTCTATTAGGCAAGGCGCACACTTGCGATTTTCTGTCGCGCGATTATTTAGTCGCATAAATAGAACACACTGTTTTCAGCAGGAATGCGCGCACATGCGACTAAATAAAAGCAGCGATTAAAAAGATGCAACCAGCCCTATTTTACTAGCGACGCGACTGTCGCGAATTAAAATGGGTTACATAGACAGGAATGAACCTGCACACACTTGCTTCTGCCGCTGTTCAGTCGCATTTCAATCCTTGGAGAGAAATCTATCATTGAAAATTATTGTATTTGAATTATTTGTTATTGATATTGAATTATGTCTGATAACGAATCTGCTGTTGATGATTCATCATCACACATTTTTTTGGACACGGAGAAATTGATTTTTGAATTGGAAAAACGGCCTGCTCTGTATGACAAAAAATTTGACATATAAGTGGGTGCACCCAATGTTTTCGTTTGCTTCTTTTTTTGGATTTCATACGGAGTAATAAGGCAATCACACAAGTACTTTCGATGAAATCCATACCATTACTGAAATATACTAGCGATGTTTTGGTCGCCGTGTGCGGACCACAATATTTTTCGGCGATTGCGACTTTTCAGTCGCGGCGGCAATAAATCGCAAGTGTGCGCCTAGCCTTATACAGAGTGGGCTGCATGTTATTGCCAAAGAAAGCTAGTCGTGACGTAGACGGGAGGAAAATATTCAAGTTAATCTTTAAGCCGGTGGTTGTAAGGAAGTGATCAAAGGGCAGAAAGTACCCGCATAAGCTGAGTGACTGTCATTTTCTTAAGCAGAACCGGCTTAAGGCTATCGCAATTCATGACTCTCTTTGTGGCCCCACCATTCGGGGGCACTTTTAACATCAGATTGTATTTTGTAGGTAAATGCTTAAAGTGATCTATTTGCCCTGTAAATTCATCATTACGCATAAGTGAGACCTCGAAAATTGATTTTTGTATTGTGCCCAGGAATGTCTTAAACCCGCCCTGTCTCTCAAAACGTTTTTTTTAATGAAAATGGGTTACTATAACGCAACTGTTTTTGAAAGCCAGAGCTGTGGAATTAGTGATTTTCCTTCAGATATATTTCAAAATTAATGTTCTGTGAAAGAGCCAAAATCTGACTGTGAGAAATTATATGTTTGAGGAATCAGGTATTCGGACTTGTTACGCTGAGTTAGTTAGGAGACCTTAGAGCCACGGAAACCTCAATCCTCGCAAGGGTGTGGTCATTAATAGCATTTGCAGCAGTTAAAGAGCAGAACTGGAACTTGCACTGAAATATTGAACAAGGCGAAGTACTGTTTCAATTATCCGTAGAAGTTACAACATGACTGTCGTGCGGGATTATTTAACGTCCTTAAGTGCTGCATTACAGGCTTTTCGTATAATGACAGACCTATGAAAAATATAAAAACTTTATATTAATTTGTCGTTCGAATAAAATTAGGAAAACATTTACAATAATAGACGATAAAACGTTAAAACTTGTTACATGACAAGCTGAAACTCTATCTATGAACTGTCAGTGAGTTTGTTAAACAAATCAGAGCAATAAAATATTGTGACAGCAGATGTTGTTTATTAAACGGGTTAAAGTTTATCATTAACCTGTAAATCTTAAATTCAAATTTCAATTAAAGCATTAAAGAGACTAGCAACTTTTTTTTCCTTTGGTGCATATGCCTATATACAGGCCCTTAGGGCTCCAGGAGGTTGAGGCTTCCTGGATATCTAGACATTTGGCACATGAAGATGGCAAGCTTGTCATCCCTACATACCGGCCTCCTTTATCCCCATTGCTTATTTCTGTTAGAGGCTGAGTAGACTCTAGGGCCATAGTGGGGCCGGAAGGATTAAGTCGATGAAAAATCCCAAAGACCCCATCGGGAATCGAACCCGCGACCTTCCAGCTTGTAGCGCAGTGCTTCGATCAGCTGCGCCACCGGATCTATACGTGGATCTATACGTGGATCTATACGTGGATGTAAACGTCTACTTTCCCTATATGCCTTCATGAAGTGCAAAGGGACAAATTTACCTTTTCTTTTACATGTATTGCATTGGTGTTGCAATGGTCGATGTCCATAATGGCAAAAATTAAAATTTAATTGAGCAAGGAGGTTGAAATGTTTAGCACATATGGTTACAAATATTTGCTTAGAGTATGCAATATTATGAGGAACGTGTACTCGTATATAATTTATGATGCAGTGTGACGGTTTAGCAATGTGCCTTACATAATCAGTACAAATATCAATGAATCACAGACTTCTATGGTGCAAAGTTATGCTAAAGCACCAGGCGCGCACCTAAAGTATTTCATTGGCGGGGGGGGGGGGGAGCTGACCCGTGAGGCTACATATAATTTATGTTTGCTTTTAAAAGCTGTGTCATAAAAATCATGTCATAAATATAACAAACGTAACACTATTTGAAATGCATTTATGTAGGTATAAATACAATTACGTATTCGATGACTCACTCACCTAATTTAAATCACAACGTCTAACTTTGTTCGGTTTTTAAGCTTATCTACTACTTCCTAAGTTTGTTATTTTATTTTTCAGAAATCCGATTTCAGTGGCTGTAAACCATTGTTATAATCATGTCAGCAAAATCTGTGTTTTTGAAAATTCGATTCGGGCGGGGCTGCAGCCCGTCAGCTCCAACCCCCCTTTGGGTGCGCGCTTGGAAAGCACTTAGACATATTGTAATTAAAACTGCTTGATAACTGTCAAACTGCAGTTATTATGGAGATTCAAAGAAGCATTCGCTTACTCTTCCGTGACGAATGAAGAACCTCTGAACTCACTGTGTGATATTCTTCGTCGCATCTTTTCCACAGATGTTAAAAAGTAATTTTGAACAGTAAATATTTCTTTGTATACAAACTAAACAATATAATATAGCGGAAAGTATTTTATATGTCTTATTTTATGTGATATTAAGTAGACTGAGGCGGGGCAATTTAAACTTCATGGTGTGGGCGATGCTTTTTTCGTGGAGAAATGTCTGACTATTATTATTTTCTATCCGAACGGTAACCGAGTCAACGTTTGTGAGGCACATCTTTATTACCGGCATAAAATACAAAAGCATGCGGTACAGCAGGCATAAAACAGTCGTTAGAAACCTCACAGATGGTGAAGAATTTGCTGCAATCCGAACCTTAGCCTGTTTTTCGCAAATATTCAAGTCGATAAGAAGTTAAAGGCTGACTGTAACGATGTTTGTTCTGCAACAAAACAACTGCTGAACCTCTCCTTATGTTCTCATTACAATCAGTATTCACCAAGGTGAAGTCAACGTAAGAAGGGCACAAATGGTTTCCAGAGTTAAAATAGAAATGTAATTCCTATAGCATATCTTCAATTCCCATACGCAAGAGAAAATACATTTTAAGCCAATCGCAGAATTCCACAAAACCTGTAAAGTAATCTAAATTTTAGGCCATGAAATTATGTTACATGTATAAAGACTATTATTATCTTTTGCATCCTTTATGGATGGGAATCCTTTCACTTGTTTAAATATGTATTAGGGCCTGAAAATAAATTTTCAGTATAATTATGTATTAACTTGTGGCTACCCCCAACATAGGGAATTGATATATGGACACCAGGACAACAATGAAGCCGAAAGCTAAATGGACTGATTTGGATCTTATGATCGGGGAGATTCCATTTTGACGTTAGCACCGGTAGGTGACTGCTTTGTTTGACTGTGGATAACAAGAAAACTGTCCGCAAGATATAAATGCTTGGGTGAAGAAAAAATGCGGAAGGGAATAGTGACTCTGAATAAATGTAAAGACAAACAATTTTCCCGTTATTTAAAAACTAGCGTACTTGCACACTTGACATGATTATAGGGAAATTTCATGCGAAATAGGATTCTGGCGGAAGAGACGGAAGCTCCTTCTGTAAAGACGGGCCGACACATAATGCCCAAGTTATACTTATTGAAGTGCTGTCTGTTTAAACACTGTATTTTATAGTCATGTACATACAGATATGTAGATATATTTTTCGATAAATTCTACATATTCAAACAAAAATATCGCCAAAGCCTTAGTACCCGTTAAATCCCGCGATCTGTCAACAGATCCTATAAGAAATCACACATGCTGCCCTAATTATACAAACTAGCGGTACCCGTAATGGGTACCAGGTCTCTTTCACGGGGGTAAAGCGGCCAGGCGTGGCGCTAGCCACCAAAATCCCTCTAGCGTCGAGGTGAAGGAAGGAGTATAGATATACCTCTACCTCACCTCTGGCACTTCATGGCACGTCCTAGAGTGAACCTTACTTTTACTAGTTGTATCTGTGTGAATAAGTCGCACACAGAAAGAATAAAAGTTTAATCAACCACAATTTATTTATATATTTGATACTCTAAATCACTTTTCGATATGAAATATTTGATGTTATTGATCTATCATTTTCTATACGCTGTCAATGCCTTCAACAATTGCAACAGGGACGCTGTCAAATGAAGATGCTTGGGAAAATGCCACATAGAGAAAGAGAGAGAAAGAAACAGGCGCTGCATACCTTCCAACGTTTTTAAGCGTCTGTCCTTGAGCCTTATTGACATGACATAGGAGGTTTTGATAAAAAAAAATCTTCTTCTACAGAATCCGAAGGGAATGGTAGAAACTGATGAATATAAATAAATTCTGTGTATAAGGATATTTCTTCCAGAGTCAAAAATTTCCGCTGCTATGCAGTGCTCGATCAAGCGTCTTACGATCATGTGCTGCCACCGCCGGAGGCCAATGGAAGCTAACATAACACACACAATACTCAACCAACAAATGCACCCTAATCATTAACATGTAATATTTTAAATCTTGTTTTATTCTAAATTTGATCGCTGTTTTTAATATATTGGATCCACTCACGTTTATCGAGATAAGATGCATTTGGTGGTTGAATATTGTGTGTTTGATCAGTGACAATGCACGGTATGAATAACATGGAAGCTACCATATTTCATGTACTTATCATGGCTTTCGGTAAAGGCACCACTATCAAGTTTTAGGATTACATTTTTTTGTTAAAACATTTTGGGATTGAATTAATGAAAACAAAGGAGATTATTATTCATGCCGAATCATAATCTTTCTAAAAGTGTCTATCTTGAAAAACAGCCATTCGATATTTCAGTAGATCATTATGTCGCAAGCACGCCTTGCCGTATTCATATATATGTATATAAAATGATAGGCAAAATATGTTTATAATTTGCATTAAACTTACAATAAAGAACCATTACTTGATACCAATACCATACATAGGAATATAAACGTTGCCGGTAAACCTAAAGAGAAGAGAAAGATGGGAGGCCTAGCGTACGTGGGAGATAATTGATACAAAAATAACAGGATTCAATATAAGGTCCTGTAACAGAAGGATGGCTTTGAGTGATGAATTGAAACGCGGTAGTGGCCTATATTAATGGAGAAACTGGACAAAATTAAGAATCAGATTTATAGACTTTCGGGAGAGATTGGAAACCAGGGCTTGTAGAATACGTAACAGAAGGTGCTAACAACTCAACTTCAAGTTTCAGTAAAGAAACAGTAAAAGAAGCATATCTAAAGGAGCAGTAGCTTAAAATAGGAAGGGAAATAAAAATATGAGAGGCCTAAAAATAAATGCAACATAAGTAGAGGGAGACAGAAAAATTGGCGAAGGAAAAACACGTATTGATAAGAATAAGAAGGAAGGAAAGAAGAAAAAGAAGAAGAAGAAGAAACATAACTTCTGTGTAAGAAGCACTGAAATTGATAGATCTAGAAATAGCACTAGAAGAAGAAACTGAATAATAATATTTAGTATAAGAAAACTTTAAGGCTGGCATTCAACGTGCAAGCTAGCTTCCTTTTCTGTCTCTGTGTTGTGAAACCGAAAATGCTTTCATCTTGGCTGGAATTATATCGGTATGAAAGAAGAAACCTTACTATCGATTGTTCGAGGCTGCAGGTCCAACACGCCTCGGTGCAGCTGCAGGATTTTCTTCCTGGTATTTAACATAGGAAGCATTTTTGGTAATTGCTAAACGCCTCTGTATTGCGGAGAATAGCAAATATTCTTCAACAAGAATTCTGTCACACATGTCTTCTGTTTTATTGCGTTTATATTCTTCAACAAAGTTTATGTAATAGAGGTGTCGTCAATTTACATGCTTTGATATTCTTCAAAAAGGTTCTGGCATACAGATATCTTCAATTTACCTGAGATTATGCTGTTCAATAAAAGTTATGTTACACACACGTCTTCATTTGCCTGCATGTATATTTTACACCGATTATGAATAACGAATCAGAATTTTTCTATTGCCCACACTTTCTGAGTTACACACACTATATTACGTATGATTTACATTGGAATTAGAATAGAGAGAGATTTGTTACTTGCTCACTCCCGACCCGCCCCCGGCCTACCCGCTTTGTAAGGGTTTGCACGCCGTTGCGTGCCTGTTCATATTCAGGGCATGTCCACACTTTGTCACACAAGCTACATGTTCACTTTTATTTGTAATTTATTCGCCTGAATTCGCTCAGTAAACCTCTTGTGTTTTCTTCATGGTTTTCCATTTGTAATGTTTCCGCCTTTTGTGCGAGAGCGTAAGTTTTATTTCGTGCCGCAATACCGCGTCAGTTTGTCGTCAACCATCCAAATACTTCTGTTAAGAGTGCGGAGTTTAAAAGTTAAATATCCAAGGCGAAGTTTCACTTCTCCCCCTCACAAAGGTATAAGAACTTCGGTTTTATGGTAATATATGGGGATCAAAAAGAGAGGGTGGCACCTCATATGTGTCGTATTAATACTTCTAACAGGCTAGATAAATGGGCCTGTTCAAACGCCAGATTGTAAGGGAAGAGCCGAACGAAAAACTGACAAGTTTTAATTTCTGTTTAACAAATGTAAAATAAAAAACAATTACTGCTCTCTGCGACAGGGCCGATCTCTCGTCCAGGAGTCCTACCGAGTGTGTGTGTCACTGAGTGTGATCAAGTTCAACAATAACCCTCTACACCTGCAATGAGCATTTAGAAGAATTCGACTAAAGAAGAAAGACAGAATTATTGCAAAGACTACACACAGCATAATAACACAATTTGCCAGAACCTATGAGGTCTGCCTTATACAGTGAATATTTGCCACTGACAGGGCCACCAGAAATATTTAACGGGGATGTTGAAAATGTAATAAGCAAGATTAATATGGTTCAGTGTCAGATCTTTTCCGTGGTCTGAATGATTCGAAAAGTCCATCAAAATTCGGCTTATAGTTTGAAACTTTGGAATATTCTACAAAAGGTCAATAAAATGTCTTCATTCTCAAATGCCAAAACAACTTCTTCCATTTTCTCTCACGAAATTAGTTTAATGTAATTAATATTGTGGACTCCTTCATTGCAGCCCTTCACTAACAAAACGGTCTTAACGAATGGTTCCCAGTTATCGAATCCTCGAAGCTGAGACTGAAAGCCGTGTTGCTCCATAATGGAAATAAATACCCTTCAGTTCCAGTACACATGTCGTTTATATGAATAAATTACACAATACACAGAACTCTGTGACACATATCCAATATGATAAACATTTTTCTTTTGCATATGTATGGAGACTTACACGAGACGGCATTTCTGCCTGCTTTACAGCTCTGTTCTACGAAATTCTTCCGTTATTTACTCTGTGAACTGGACAGCCGAGTAGAGGATAGAAAGGATATTTGAAAGACACTGATTCGAGTGCAAAACGAATTTCACCAGACGACCTATGTTTAATTCAGAAAAAAATCTTTCTTATCCTCTCTAGACATTAAACTTGCCTTCATGGAATTTTTGTTAAGCTATGGATCAAAATGTGTGATCGTGAAGCCTAAAAAAATGAGGAGGCCTAGGCCACCAAGGGGCTGTCGAGCGATTGGAGGAATTAAAGAAGAAAAAAGAAAGATCAAAATGGCAGTCTGTTTCTCTACCTGAACCTTAATTCTACGGATCATCGAGGCGAAAATCTAAAGAGGGTATATTCGTGGGCCAGCAATTACAGAAATCAGCAGAATCAGCGCTTTTAAATGATGATGAAAGACCAGAGTGCAGATAATTTAAAGCGCTGACCGTAACTTTGGAAACCATACCGAAATTTTTACCCTAAACTTTATTCTGTAATCACCGTGCATCTTTTCACAGTCACTATTTACATACACCAACTGGATGCAACTTTATTTAAAAAACTGTATAGTTTTTTAAAAATATTTAAAAACTTTTTAAAACCCGACATATGTTTCGGCCCTATAGAGCCATCTTCAGGGGTTTATTGTCGTTAAACATAATACAGCATCAGACGCACACACAAACAATACAGCCTACACCATGAAAAATACGACCTAATGAACAAGATAAACCAGTACCATGCATCAACGTTAACATATTAGTTTAGTATGAATAACAAATAGTGTCTGTGCATACCAAACATGAAAAAGTGAAAAACCTTGCCTAAAAGTGAACCAATGAAAACGACGTTTTAATATATGCAGTTCTAACGACAATAAACCCCTGAAGATGGCTCTATAGGAGCCGAAACATATGTCGGGTTTTAAAAAGTTTTTAAATATGTTTTAAAAAACTATACAGTTTTTTAAATAAAGTTGCATCCAGTTGGTGTATGTAAATAGTTTTACCCTAAAACTTTGGCATTCTTAGTGGTGAGCAAGGGGAAATCTTTAATCAATAAATATCTACCATGGAGAGCTATACCAGCGCACGTACAACCCCAACATACTGGCTGGGCAAGGGCTGCTCCATTAACTACATTTTAGGTAACTTCATTAAACAATATTAAAATTGATGTCATTTCTTTATTTTTTAAGTAGTCCAAAATTCATGCTCAGATTATGCAAACTTAGTTCATGTTAAAGAAATACTTAAGTAATTTTCAACCTCAGCGCTAAAATTCTATGCGATTTACCCTTTGTTGTAGATTACATGTGATAAAATTTACATTTTGCCATTATTACTGGCTAACCAAACCCCGAATAAACCACATTACGTTGAAAAATGGGAGTGAAAAGGTCTTCTCGAATATCATACCACAACAAACACAGTTACCTCAATACCGCAGTTCACAGTCGTATTTGGGAAATCTGGGGTTAAAATGTCGGCCACGAGATCACATGTCACGACGGAGGATTTGTGTAGTTTTCCTCAGCCCCTCCAGGCAAATAATGGGTATTGTCTCATATTAGACCATCATAGCTTCTTTCCAAGTTCTTTCTAACTAATTAATCATCCTGTCTTTTAATGCTACATATTTTAAGCTACTACCACCGACCTCAAAAAAATATAAATAAATATATAAACAAATATTTCATTGGCCTTGTCAATCTATTGCTGGGGCAATGAAAAGTCATAGCTCATATAATTAATATATATAATATCGATTACTTAGAAATTGTATATATATATATCTTAATTAGACTGCATGCCTTACATGAGCAATCTTCATTATCTACCTTACAGTTTCCTCGCACAATTCATAAATCCTGGGGCTACGCCAAGCCAAATTTCTGAAGGGCAACAATTAAGGACGTTAGTAAAAGCACCAAGTTAAAAAAATTAAAACAAAGAAGAAGCAGTTTGTTAAAGAAAATTATCTATTTTCTTAGGCAAATAAATCACACATATTTCACTGCAAATTCACGGCATCAGATGGCCCTTATCCGTATTCTTTACAAACAAGTAGTACGTCCAAACTACTTTTTACGTCGCACGTTTAAAAAGTTGAAGCTATTTGAAAATTTAATAGACTGTGGCCCAGCACTTCTTCCCTTCTCATATCCTCTAGCTCTGGACCTCCTGTGTTGCTCTCTGTGATGTTGGCTGTTTCTCCCCATGACACGTAAGTTAATTATTTCAGTGTTCTTAATAACCAATTTTTAAGCAATTAAACTATTTTAATTGCTCTTAGTTTTTCTTTCAGTTTTCATACGAAAGGTACCTTCTTTTTCGCTCCATTCTCTGCCTACACTCTTTGTGTATTCAACCGCTCTTCTGTTAAGGTTAGTTTTCTTTTGTCGTGGACTGAGATGATGATTGTGAAGTATAAAATGTGATAACAACGTAAGTAAATAATCATAGCGTCTTTCAAAGCAGTAACCTGAGTCTGCGTCGATCCCGGTGGCCGTGCGGTCTAAGGCGTAGATCTACAGCCCCTTTACAGCTGGAATCGCGGGTTTGATTCTTGCTGAGGGCATTGATATTCGTCTCTTGTGTTTGTTGTGTGTTGTGTATGTAACGGCCTCTGCGACAAAGCTGATCACTCGTTTAGAGGAGTCCTACTGTGTGTCTATGTGTGTCTAAGTGTGTGTGATCTAGAAACCTCAAAAGAACCGGCCTAGTATCGAATAGGGCTGTTGCGCCACATAAAGAATACCTGAGCCTGGAGGGCAAGCATTGGGGGAAACTAAGCAAAACATCATAACAACCGTCCTCTGAATTTACATTTGGAGACAGGATCTCCTGGAGATGAGGTTGGAATTATGGCGACACAGGAGTGGCATTCGGCTTTTTACAAAATTGTAAGATGAAGCAAATATTGTGAAAGGAAATTAATGTGTATGTCGGCAGAGTGACTCATAGTCCTACGGCTGCCATAGAGTGCTCCACGAAAGTAACAGATTTTTTAAAAAGGATTTAATCAAGAATGTGACTCAATTTTAGTCAGAAGACAAAGTTCGTGAGAAGAACGTGTGTGGGGAATTATTACACCAACCAACTTATGCACTGGACAAAATACTTTTATGAGCTACTATAAAACTGCTACGTGTTTCGGCACCGAGGTGCCATCATTAAGGAGCCAGGCAGAGCAGTTGCAAACAAAATACTGTACTTTTAATACTACAGTATTGTGATTTTATGGTTGTTAACTTCGTATATTTTAGATTTTAATGTTTAATATTTTAATAACCTCTGTAAGACGACATAATAATTGACTGGCCTGTTGATCCTACATTCCTTTTTACTCAACAGCTCCCTGATGATGGCACCTCGATGCCGAAACATGTAGGAGTGTTATAATAACTCATAATGTATTTTGTCCAGTGCATAAGTTAGTTGGTGTAATAATTATAAGCATATGCACGTTATTAATAACACAAAGTGTATGGGGAAGTTCTTGTCCATCCGTCCGAGAACTTATGGACAGATTTTGATCAAAATTTATATTCCATTTTAGGCCACCGAAAACTCACAACCTACTTCCCTGAAACTTCGTAATATTAAAGCATTTTTTTGCTCTAACTTCCGAGGTAAAAATGGTAAAGCAACCCCATTACAGGCCTAGGCAGGCCCTGAGGGGTCCAGGAGGTTGAGGTTCCCAGATTTGTAGACAATCGGCACATGAAGGTGGTAAGGTTGTCAGCCCTACGCACCGGCCGCCTTTACCCCCCAGGATATATTCCCGGTACTCATTTCTGTTAGAGGCTGAGTCGACCCCAGGGCCATAGTGCGACCGAAACGATTATGTCAATTCCAATGACACCATCGGGAATCGAACCCGCGACGTTCCGGTTTGTAGCGTAGTGCCTCAACCAACTATGCCACCGCGCGCCCCTCTAACTTCCGAGGTAGGAGAGACATTACGGCCAGTATCGAAATACAGGAACCACAGTAACCATGGTAACTACTAATTATGGAAACCATACGTTCCACAATAGTAGCCACAATAGCAACAACAGTGATTGTAATAACTGGAAGGCAACGCCAAACTATATTCACCGTAGCAACGAACACTTTGCTTTTATATTCAGAACACGCAAGGGCATTGAGAATAGAGATATTCACAGATCATGTGGTAATTGTGTGCAGTGGTAGCATACTGTACATTATAAGCTTCTTGCTCTACTGATTATTCACATTATAGAAACTAATAACGCTACTTCTTTCTTCGTTCGCTCGATAATTTCCAATTTATTCTGTTTTACTTTTTGGTTTTATATTCCGGCAGATGCTACTGCTATATTAATTACACTTCTAATTCCTAATGCCTATTCTGTCTGTTTTTGCGGTATTTTATCCATTAGCGTATTTAACTTACCCTGTCATCTGGTTATAAATGAAGCCATTTTTTGTTTCTGTTGCTCAGTTGAGCAGCTTTCTCTCTCATTTAGCCCTGCAGCATCATTACATTTTTCTCTTCATTAATTCACGTAGCCCGTATTACTTGTCTAAAGCCTATGAGTAGTTTACTTAAGTCAGATCCTCCTTTCTAAAAGTTCGTTCCGTAGTGTCGTATATCCTTTCCATTGATGCAGATTGTGATTACCCTCAGTGAAAATCAGTTCTGTACCGAGATTGAAGCCACACAAAAAATAAGATGCAGCACAATTTCATATATCAAAAACCAAGAACCAACTAGATGCACAATCACTATTAAAATCTTTAATAGTAGTACTACATTAAACCCGACATGTTTCGGTCAGGTACCTGACCATCTTCAGGGGTACACTACATTAAAATGCTATGTCCATATGTAAAACACACTTGAAATGTGAGCATATAAGGTCTAGTTATGTGTAATGTTCTATAAAACACCGTTTTAAAGTCACTAAAAAACTTATTTAAAAACGTCAACACTTGATATTCCGCACTGGTTTCACTTTATATGGCTTTTTAACACTGTTTTCGTATACTTCTTATGTATGTTCACTTATGCATCTTGTTTTCTCAACACGACAACATGCCTCGTGGAGTGATATGTGCTGCACCTTGTTAAGTAGATTTTGTGATTTGAAGTCTAGGTTTGTGTGTCGGTGCGTTATCACTCCACGAGGCATGTTGTCGTGTTGAGAAAACAAGATGCATAAGTGAACATACATAAGAAGTATACGAAAACAGTGTTAAAAAGCCATTATAAGGTGGAACCAGTGCGGAATATCAAGTATTGACGTTTTTTAAATAAGTTTTTTAGTGACTTTAAAACGGTGTTTTATAGAACATTACACATAACTAGACCTTATATGCTCACATTTCAAGTGTGTTTTACATATGGACATAGCATTTTAATGTAGTGTACCCCTGAAGATGGTCAGGTACCTGACCGAAACATGTCGGGTTTAATGTAGTACTACTATTAAAAAATTTTTTTAATAGTGATTGTGCATCTAGTTGGTTCTTGGTTTTTGATATATACGAGATGCACGGTGAAAACAATATTAAATACAATTTCATATATTCACGCTGCAGTATAAAATGTGATATTCTGAACCACTTGTTTTTTGGACTATGTCCATCGTCTTTTAATGTGAATGAAATGTAATATAAAATGTAAAAATACAAATATATAAAAAAACTCTAAAATTTACAACGGTTTCGGAGAAGGGATCTTCCTCCGTCTTCAGGTCACCGGTCCGGTGATTGAGATTAACTTTTTCAATGGGACCCAACTGAATAGGCATCACCTGAAGACGGAGGAAAATCCCTTCTCCGAAAGTTGTGAATTTTAGAGTTTTTTATATATTTGTATTTTTACATTTTATATTACATTTTATTCACATTAAAATACGATGGACATAGTCCAAAAAACAAGTGGTTCAGAATACCATATACCATCGTCAGAACCTTTTAAAACTCAAAATATGATATGTGTGAAACTGAATGTATTTAAATATTTCAGTGGAACTGTTGAACACTCAGAGGACCTACTAGGGAAATACCGGAGGTAAACTTCAATTTATTACTACATATTGGTAGCCGTACTTATGATTTTATGTGAATGCTATTATGGAACGCTGTGGAGTGGATCTTTTTGTCTCCAGAGTCTCTGTAATGACAGAGGCAGGAAATGTCAGCACACGTCTACCAGGTTTCATGGAGTCACATTTAAGTCCTTATTCCAACATTTTCTTAGTCTTTCCACACAAAAACTAAAGAGGACAAGACAAAATTCACTCACGCTCCCTATTTACCCATCGACAACAAAACTTCTTATCCACAGACTGTTTACTTCCTCGCTGTAATCATCTGTCTATATTAATCCACTGAGTGGAGATACACATTCACTGCCACATATGCTTTCAACACGTGTTGCTTAATCAAGCACAGGGACAAATTTACTTCTACTTTATATACCATTCTGATTAGAAAGCCTCATATAATTGATTTATTGATTGAGCTTGCCTTGCTATTTTGCCCCTCTCCTCATGGCCGCATAAACAACTCACTAGCTCAAGGTTATCTACAAACGTAAACTTCTTCTGAGAAATTAATGAGAAATGTATACGACGGAATTGTGACGCGTTAGCTTAACATTGTTACTGAATGCTACGTCACTAATACATTAGCAGGTAGTTCTATTTGAGAGAAAGAGGGTGGAGGGCGCTTTCTTTTCTACAGCACAAGTAACCCAGGCCAAAACAGCTCTTGTGAATGAGACTGACTACGCGCAAAGTGACAGCAACTCATTTCTTAAAAAGAGAGAGACAGACAGAGAGAAAGCCTTCCTCAGAAACTCGAAATTGCTCTGGGGGCATGTAGTCTATCGTACGAGGGTGCCAAAGTAAAGCGCCAAGAGCGAAAAGCATATACAGTACACATACATACATTATGTTACATACATAGGTAGATACGAACATACATACATACACACATAATACACACCTCCCAACCGTCGTGGCCCTTCCACCGGGGGAAAAAGGGTCCTGGACTCCCCGATCAAAGAAAACGTCGTATGTAACTGGCAGAACTAGTGATATCTTGGACAAATTTGTATTCAAATCGCTGACATTTTTAGTATTGAATAACTCACTATTTTGGCCCAAGGTGTAAATCTCCTTTTTTTCCTCGTAGGTTTTATTTTATACATCTGGATTAAATCTTGTGTTATTTGTAACTTCTACAAGGTTGTACAGCGTTCGGTGTATTCTTCGTATCTGTCTTCTATTCAGTGTAAGGCACAAAAACTCTCTTGCTGTTATCAAATATTTAAACACAATAATAAAATAATAATAATAATAATATAATAATAATAATTTTTTACTTTCTAGGGTGTAAGAGTATGCCTACCTCGGGCAGTCGTGCGGAGTTCCTGGCGGTAGACGAGCTGGGAGCGTCCAGCGACATCAAATATGGCCGTACCGGTGGCTGGTTCGTGTCCACCAAGAAGGCAATACTGCTGGGATTGCTTGTTATCTTGGCTATGGTCCTAGTTGGCATCTTAGTCCACTATATAGCCACTTGGAAGGGAGAAAAATTGGTAAAACTTCTGTGTTTATTAAATGAGCTTAAGCAGCTTTCATTCAGACGGTTGGTTGACATTCACACAACTTGAGACAAAAATATAGAACATTAATGTACTTTGTATAAAATTCATAAATTAGCTTTCCTTTGCCAACTGTGAATTTCACGATATGACTTTATGTTCCCGCAGTATTACATTTGTGTACGTACGGAAATGTTAGCCGTCTTCATCGCCAAAAATCCATATTTTTGGGTACTTATACGTAAGTAACTCTCTACACCTACAATGAGTAGGTAGAAGAGGTCAGACGAGAAAGAAAGAAGAAGAAAATTTTTCTCTACTGAATTCATTTGACTTGTCGCAGTTGAAGTCTCACTGGGAAAATGCATTTATATATGAAGTAATAAATTGTATAAGCACTAAACGAACATCATGGCAAGCGATCATGCTAAATCAATACTACGGTTCATTTCTGACTTAGCGCAGTAGGAGTAGCATTCCAGCAAGGCATTATAGGCTTACTTGATGGTCAGTGTCCAAACTCGAATGAGTTCCATTACTAATTCATTTAGTCCCTTCAAGTTTAAGCACACCACAATTCTTCTTAAAAACACAGCACTCTAAGTAGCCAGAACTCCTTTATCACTTTTGAGAGGTTCTGTATTCAAATCTCGGCCCGGAAAACCAGCTGCTTTGGATGCGGTTTTACGTGGTTTAGCTCATTTCCTCCAGGTAATTGGCAGGAAAGTTCTTCAATCATTTCAAAACCATTTTCTTTCAAATCCTCCTAATTATTTACTAAATATCATATCATTCGGCGTTACATAATTTCAGTTGACAGTTTCATTAAATACACCACAAAAAATTAAAAATAAACACGAAATCAAACGATTATCATCTTGATTAGAGCACCATGTAAGCTTATTGGTTGATTCCGACGTTTTGGACAAACGTGCTGGCTACGGTGAACACTGAAGTAAATTGAGGCAATAAATGGGTTACTTATATCCGTACAGAAAGTACTGCAAGTATTGCGGTCCTTCAGAACCACTGAAGAGATGGAGGGGATAGAGCTTATACTGGGCCAATGATATCACCACGATAACACCCGCCGTGAAAGACTGAAAATCTGAAATAAATAAATAAAACTTCTTAAAATTTTAAGATCGCCCATTTCGCTAAAATATTTCTTGTCTTTTACGTAACCTGAAAGTGCTTACAAGTCCCCGCCATTGTACTCTTCTCCTATCGCGAGATATGTATTTATATTTCCCCCATTTGGTCTTTACCACCATTTCTGGAAATGAAATGTTGTATTCATTAGTATTTATCATGCGTCTTGTGCGTTTTGCCCAACCAAGTTGTCTTAATCACACCAATAGTATCTGATGAGGTTTTAAAAATATGAAGTGGCTCATTACGTCACTAGTTACATCAGTGACGACGTATAATTTTTGCCTGGAAACAAAAACAGATTTACATTAGCAATAGAATGATAAACGTAAAGTTGACACCATGCTGTATTAGTTAAGCACATAGGAATAAAGACACAGGAGCAGAGTTTAGGACTGCGCTCTGCACCTCCATTTCACCTACATTTCCACAGTTTCTAAGGCCCTAAGTCTAGTGCCGAAATACAGGCATATGTCTTCATGCAGTCTTAATATCAAAAGTCGTTGGAGGGCAACGGTCAGGCTGGCGTGTTTAATTCCGAGTAGAAAAGCATTCGTACTTATTGGTCAGGATTGTAGGTGTGCTTCACTGGCAGTCTATACACGATGGTCAAGAAAGAAACTTGCCCCCCCCCCCCTCAGATTCGAATACGGAATATTCGATACGTTGCCTAGTCATTTTACTGAAAAGATACACCAGTTTCGTAACAATAAATCATATATTCAATAAATCAATGTCAGAAACCATGATGTAGGAAAAAATCTAAAAAAAAACAGGGACTTATACACTTATGCAGCTAGAAATAAACATGTGCCGATTGTCTAGAAATTCTGGGAGCCTCAAACTCCTAGAGCCCTAAGAGCCTGTCCAGGCCTGTAATGGGATAGAAGTAAGCATCTCTTTTGTGTAATAGAGCTGGTCACTTTATTACAGATCAAAGACATAGATACAGCAAATGGAACATCAGTAGAAGTGCCGAGTGCAGCAACGAACACAAGTGTGGCACCGTCCATATCTGCTGCTGAATTACTGCTGCCAACAGACATCACTCCCCAATACTACCGACTGCAACTGGAGCCGTATTTGGAGGACACGGACCCAGATGGTAACAACTTCACGTACTACGGCCACGTGTCTATCAGAATACAGTGCCACAATGCCACGAACAAAGTGTCACTCCACCTAAAACACTTGCAAATCATAGGGCGCATCAATATTTCACTCTTCAATGACACTGGAATAGAGACAAGGACGACAAGCGCCTGGACGTCAACATCGTCCAGGACACCAGCGTCAGCGCCGATATATACAACGAAAGACAACAGCACTACATCAGACGTAGGTGCGTTGATAGAGCAATTAGTGTTTCTGCTGTCTGCTGATATATGAGACAATGAAAAGTTTAAATACGTTTAATATGTGTGTCATTCTTTTTCAGCTTCATCTTCGTATTATAATATTACGTAGAAAACATTGGTAAATAAAATTATGTAGAACGTGAGTGCAAAATGTTGCGACCAAAATTTATGTCATTAAATATTATTACTCGTATTTTAATCAAATTGTTTAGGATCGGTGCGCATATAAGCCCAAAAAATTGTCATTGTGCTGTTGTGTAGCTATTGTAGCTGGTGGTAGTAATGAATGGGACAACTTGAAGGCAGCAATGGATGGACAAGAGAGCTGCCTTTACTTAAGTCCGTATTACAGTCTGGATCAATGTTTCACAACCAGGATTCCACAGAATATCTTTAGGGCTTCCACAAGAAATCGTGGAATAAATATAGACAAATATTTAAATACCGGGCAAAGTTCCAAATATTCCTCACAGAGAAGACACATGCTTCAGTACTTTCCATACAAGCTGATGTATACATTTAACAGCTTTTTACAAATAAATTGCCTTGATAATAATGTAGCAGTAATTGAATTGCGCTTCCCGCTATAAACTTTTATGGTCTGTATGGTCAGGGATTCCTCGGGATATAAGAAATTATATATGGCAAAAAGCAACACTGGTCTAGAATTTCACCTACACATCACAGCCTGCACATTCAGTGAAATCGTGATTTCAAACGAAATTTAATGGTTATCCCTGATGTACAATAGTGCATTAGCGGAAAAGATGTCTGTCGATACTGTAGTTAGTGAAGGAAATTCCCTGACTGAATTTTAAAGAATCTTACACCAGTAAGTTTCACCGTTTATGAACGCAAGAGTAATAGAGTCCTTCTTGAGAAACCAGCAGTCCTTTAATCATTAATTTTCTAGTTTTTAATTACAACTAAAGGTCTGTTATCGTATTCAGAATCAAGGGCGCACCCAAGGGGAGGGGTATGTCGGGCTGCAACCCCCTCAAAACCCCCAAAACCGAAATTAAAAAAACACAGGTTTTGTAGACACGATGATATCAAAAGTTTTACTTCATTTACCCCTCAGCTGAAATCAGCCACTGAAATCGGCCGATGACCAGTACACTATAATTTAGAAAAAAATTAATAAACCTAAAAACCAAGAAGACTGGACATTCAGATTGAGTCATGGAACGTGTAGTTATATTTGTATGCATATAAATGCAGTTGCAAACAGTGTTATATTATAGTTATACTTACGACATGATTTTATAACATAATTTTTAAAATCAAACATAAACTATACACAGCCTCCGAGTCAGAAATCCCCCCCCCCCCAACGACAAATTCTGGGTGAGCATCTGTTCAGAACGTCCAGCTATTTGACCCTGCCCTCAGCCACATGGATCCAGTGGCTACCAGTCTTGTGTTCACGGGTACCTGGGGGTTATCAGAAGGGTTCTCGGGTTCCCGCGAGGATTTAACTTGTTCATCATAATTGTAGGCAAACTACTGACTAGTACGTGTTTGAGAATTGCGTTTACGTGGGATATTACTTGGCGTCACTTGAAAATCGCGAAGTATCGAGGCAAAGTAGTGAACTCGTCTGGAATTTCTCTCCAATGCCAAGGAGAATATAAAGGCTTAGATTGTGTATAGATGTGTTATTGAGGGACGGGGGTGTAAATAGTAGTGCAATTAAAAGTGACGTTATCTAGGAATAGGACTTATTCGTTAGATGTGTTTGCTAAATAGAGTGTGGCATGAAATTGCTTTCGAAATACCATGATGTGAGAACACACTGCGCCTGTTCGTACTGGAATCTATTTTAATTCGCATTTCTTTCTTTCAATATATGCTTACGTTTTACGTCACACAAGAACTGCTGGCTACAGGATGTATTTGGACTGTACTGCGGAAACTCCATATGCAGAATTTTTTCCCCACTCTTTTTTCGAAGAGACACGTAAAACTATAGACTCTTTAGCCTATTCAGACACAAGTCATAAGAAATAAGTCGGTTTTTGGTAATTGATGTTTTTCTGAACAATACAGGTACCGGTTCACACACAAGAATTTTCTTAAATTTTATCTTTTTACGTTGATCTTCTTCCCCTTTTCTCTTATCTTCTCTTTTTCTTCAACTTTCCCTTTTTGCGTTCAGGTTATACTTGTCATTTTCTTTGAGGTTCTGAAAAAATATGTGTCCTGTACTGCTCCATAGGCCTGAAACGAAGGGACCTAACGAGAAGTGGGCCCTGCCCATTCTTTCTCTCAGTACAATTAATATTTTAAAAATCCACGCGATAATTGCTCTGAAATTTCCTACACGAGGTCCAAAAATGTTTTATAAAACTAACTTCTATTCAGTACAAATGGCTCAGCAAGCAATAAGCCTGCTTCCTATGCAGGAGTTTCAGGGCTAGAAGACTGGATATCGGTTTTCTAATGCTTCTCCTCTTAATCTGAATGCAAATGTTGTTACATTGTCTTCTAGAGTTTAAGTTTCTAAAGCTGATAAAGTGTCACTGCATCAAGAAAAATTAGACCTAATAAGGCAAAAATCTTTTAATTTCATATCTTAATTTTTGAGGTAAATTTCACAAATTTTACACGTAGTAAGTCACATAATTACAACCCTTTTTATACGGTGAACTACTTTTGTAACTTTGTTAAAATTGGATGCTATTTATAGGTTTAGTGAGTATATTTGTCAATTTGCGTATTCCAGTGGTTTTTGACACAATAAAGAAATTGACCATCGCAAAAATACTGGAAAAATGGGAATTCTTACCAAATATCAAATTTCATATATATTTTTTTAAATTTTGGCTTGTATCTGAAGTACACATCCGCATCCACACGTATTCAGAACAATCCACTTTAATACAAAAAGTGGCTAAGCAGAATTACTTTCCTGTGTAACAGTTTTAACCACACCCGAAGTAAGCAGCAATGACAAGACGAAGACCACAACAGATTCCACTACCACGACACCTGCAGGACACAGAAATAAGCGCGATGTTGCCGTCAAGAGGCGTCACAGACGTAACCACGATACGTCGACAACACCAGTCCCGAAGACGACAGTAGCCGCTGGCACGCCTCTCCGTGTAACGGGACACGTCCAGGAGGACAAGAAGGAGATGAACACCATCAGCTTGGAGCCAGCACTGGAGGCAGGGCGCACCCACGTATTAGACATAAAGTTCAAAGGCTTACTAAAGGGTTCCTTGTACGGCTTCTACCGCAGTAGTTACAATGACAAGAATGGCACCAGAATGTACGTACTGAGTCACTGGAATTTGTTTCAATGCTACGTATTATAGATCAAATTGATACTTAAACGCTTCTTAGATGTTTTTTTTATCTCGGACATCCCGTTGTATTGCAAGTATTACAGTATAGTTTATTAATTACTATCAACACTATTAATTTATTATGTTACAGAAAACTATGGATACATGTTTCAAAAACTAGTGGTCATCCTCAGGCCGTTAAAATACATAAAAATTATAATCGCAATTGCAACATAAGTTATGGGAGGTCAGATTGAGATCTCACATCAAAAATTGAGATCTCGTTCTATAAAATTGTGTTTCTTTTCCTGCTTGACCAATAAGCGTCGGCCCGACGCCCTAGTGGCATTTTATTAGACATTCTAAAGGTTATTATCACAGCGATCACTAGTCTATCTCACGTCACGACTGTTAAACCTCCCCGACACGCGACGTACGACGCAACGCTGGCGGAGCGTCAGGCGGAATGTTGGGCCAGAGCCTATTTTTCAAACAAGAAAAATACACCCTATATATAAAATATATATTTTCTGTATAACACAATAAATTAGTTTTGTTGATGGTAATTAATAACTTGACAAATTTTGGCGAAATTTAGTACTGGCACCTAAACCAAAATTTTTTGTTGTGTTCCAACTTTTTTAAAACTGCACACTACACATCAAGCCCTACCTACATTTCTGCTCTTTTCTCTAGCACAACTTGCAAAATATTTGTCGTAGCAATAAATCGCTGTATAGATTATTATGGAACACACCAAAACACATATTTTACCTTCTCTACATTTTTCTCTTATATCTACACCATTTACGAAATGCTTGAGCGACTCGAACGCTCCAGGAGCCTTACTCTATGCTTACACTTCCCAACTCAATTATCCATAACGTCAAACTCAGCTGATTGTGATCTCGTACGCTGTGTCTTGTTGAAACATGTTGCAGATGGATGGCCAGCACTCAGTTCGAGGCGACTCATGCAAGAAAAGCTTTTCCGTGCTTCGACGAGCCCGCCATGAAGGCAGAGTTCGAGATCAGCATTTCACGCCGGGTCGACATGATCACATTGTCCAACATGCCCATCAGAGCCACAGAGCCCATGTAAGTTCAGTCAGCGAAGTTTTTGTGTCAGTGCACCTTGGTAAACTAAGCAAGTACCAACCATAGCACATCATAGCAGTCTGTTTCTGTACAATATATCCTAAAACTTTTCCAATGGAGCATTTTGGTTGTAACTAAAAAACACAGAATTAAAATTTCTACTCAGATGTGAAACAAATAATATCTAGAATGCAATCTTTGTAATTTTACATTCCTATTTTTTTATTTCTTACTCATAAAGACTTACTAATAACAAGGATATACGTACGTACAAGATATGAAGTTCTCGCGACGCAGAGGCGAGTATTTGATTAGTGCTTTCTAGAATGTGAGTCACGTATATTACAGTAAATATATACCAATGTTTTGGAGCATCGCGTTGCTTTCATCTTCACAGTAGATAAATTACCAAACTACACGGCGTCACATCTCAGAGAACCGTAATTTTATTTTAACAGCCTTCAGGCCTCAAATGTCTTAAGAGAATCCTAGCCCTGTCTTCCTAGAGGCATGAGTAATTAAATATGCGCGACACTGAAAAATTCATCCCCTGTACGAAGTGTAAAGGAGAACGCATAATGGGAGGTACATGCAGGCGTGCGTCTGTCTGTTCCTCCACATGATTCATTTCCCAAAACCACTCCAGGCATTTCGATGCTCCAGCAAAATCCTCAATTTTTAGGGAGCCCAAATTTAAAAATATTCACTTAAAAAACGGAATAGATTCATGACATAAATAGAAATATCATTCTGAACTTCGGCGCATTAAATCAAAGAAAATTGTATAATTTCGCCACCATGCACTTCAGTATCCCTTCACATAAAAATACGTATCAATACAGTGGCTACGATTGGGAAGGTCCCATGTTCAATCCTCTACTCGACGGAGGACTAAATTCACTTACTTTTTCGTAGTTTTCCTCAGTCCCTCTGATGTACTGTAATGTAAAACGGAACACGACGCGACCGTCTATTTCCTTTCCAGTTCACAACACTCCTTCCATTCGACGTAAAGTAACCTCCGTAGATGATAAAGACTCATTAAACTGACCACGAGCAAACTATTTTTGAGATAATGTCATAAGGTTCTTTGTATTTTGCCCATCGTCTTAGCTCTTGATATGAAAACCCTTTTCGGAACTACGTTCCGTTGAAAGATATGAGATGTCTTGTCTACCAGAAGAAGGAAATAAAGAACACGTCGCAATGTGTTTTTCGTACAAAAACTGAAGATGGTGTGAAAAGCAAAATAAATAGCCTTAAAAGTAGGGTCACATAGTTGTCAAATAACTTGAAGGTGCTTTATTACTCATTACACTGCAAGTGCCAAATATCAATGTACAAATTTTACGTAAATGATCAACTTATTATTAAAATCCCTGTATGCTTAAGTCGTTCCATGACGCAGGGGTTAGTCGCCAGCTTATGACCGTGTAGGTCCGTTTCGATTTCAGCTAGTCTGTGTTGGATTTGTTGTGGACAAAGTGACACAAGAGACAGGGTATTCTCCCAGTAATTGCTCTCTATGATTTATCACCACAGAATTACTCAGATTCTCTAGCTACTGAAAACTTGACCACGAACTCTAAATATGTCAACAGCATACCAAAACCGACGTGTTGTTTAAAATATTGTCCAGTCGCAATAAAATATATTATTTTCCCAGCGTTAATGCCTTAGGTTTTTTCAATTGCCTCCTCTTCACTGTACTACAAAGGTAAGCACCAGATGATAATTTACTGAGTTATATGCAACAATGTTCAGTATAATACTTGGTTTTGCTCTACTTTTCTCGGCTTAATTTTACATTTTCAGGGAAACGTTAATTGAATTATTATGACTGCAGTATTTTGTTCGTTTTATGTGCTTCTTGTGTTCTTTTCTACTAGTGTTTTTATCTATGTTATGACGTTATTTCCTAAGCTTATTTTGGATGGTATTATGGCTTGTTTCATTGTAAGTAATGTTTCTCCCTGCTTTTATACAACTAATACTAATTCAACATATCACTTCACATATTAAAACGTCATATAGGAATATAAAATAGGTCGAAAATCAGATACTGGCGAAAATCTGTATTATATGAGATACAAAACAACCTAAACAAAGTGACATTAATGTAAGAAATTGCGTCTAGCATGTAGGAAAGTTCGAGATAATATAAAAGTTATTTACAGTATTTAGTGTCATTCACTATTTGGACATTGTCCATCTCCCCTTGTTAAGAATAATAAAAAAACACCAGGTTTCGGGGACAGCATAGGTCCCCGACCTCAAGCTAAAAATAATCTTAACGTGAACGTAGATGCTCTTCTCAGCCTTTGGGTCTAGCTCTACCTGTTAGGCCCAAAGGTTTAGGATCCAACATTACTTTTAGCCTGAGAAGTGTGACCGGCCTTTTCCCCAAAACGTATGTTCAATTATTTTTAATAATGCAAGATGGGCAAAGCCATAACGGTGAATGTTTCCAATGTGATATACAGTGTGTCCACAAAGTCCCTTCGGGGTTTTGAAAAATTGTGGCGCTCAAACAAATTGAGCTAGCCACATGCGGTTTGCGGCAGATTACAGTGCAAGTCTGGAAGTTTTTTGCCGCCAACAAGATGGTGCTCCACCTCATTGGGGTATGCAGGTACGCGCGTAACTAGACAGGACATTTCCAGGAAGATGGATCGGCAGAGACGGTCCAATGCCTTGGCCTCCAAGTTCACCAGACATAACACCACTGGATTTTTTCCTGTGGGGTTATGTCAAGAGCAATGTGTTCCGAACACCTGTTAACGGACTTGATGACCTGAAGACCCGTATCAGGAATGCGATCTCGGCTATTCAAACGGACATGCTCTACAGAACATGGCAAGAGCTCGAATATCGTCTGGACGTTTTCCGTGCTACCAAGGGAGTCCACATCGAGGTCTACTGAGGTCATTAAAAAACTTCCAGAGTTCACTGTAATCTGCAGCAAACCGCATGTGGCTTGCTCAATTTTTTTGCGCGCCACAATTTTTCAAAACCCCGAAGGAATTTGTGGACACACTGTATCATCGTCAGAATTCTACAAAACTGCATTATTTTCAGGACGTGTAATGCCTGACAATGACAATGACACACCATATATTGATTTCTTATTCCAGCGCCAACCAACCTGGCCGGGTGTGGGATCACTATGAAGTCTCCCCCAAAATGTCCCCGTATCTAGTGGCTTATATAGTGGCCCCCTCCGACTTCATGCCGACCAACAACACTATGGTCACGTATGTGAATAAGAGCTCCCCCGAGTTCAGAATATACGCCAGGAAGCAGCTACTAGAGACGACTGAGTACGCGTCGTCTATTGGACCTAGGGTGCTGGAGTTTTATGGTGATTACTTCGGGATCCCGTACCCACTACCAAATCTGCATATGGCAGCCATACCTGACTTCGCAGCGGGAGCTATGGAGAACTGGGGATTGTTAAACTACAGGTGAGCTTGTTTAATTGTAGCAGTGAACAGATTGTGTTCGTGTTATTTTATTTATTTTAACACGCATAAAAAGTGTTTTACAACTTGCATTATTTTTGACGTAATTTTACATTACCTATACATGAATTGTGTTAACGTTACTACATTACTACTTGTCACTCTCCTATTTCTCAACACTTTAACGTTATACCCAGTTAAATGGTGGGACAAAGAAAACCGATCTTCTCTGTCGGTTAAAGTACCTTCCTGAATAGGCGGTACCGAGTTACAAATCAGACTGTTAGCTTTTAAGAGATTATATGTTTTTACGGCGGTGACAATGAAGGTTGATACCTTCTGGTGTGTGAACGCCATGCAGTTTAGTGTCAGACGCTGGACGCAGTGCCAACGTATCACCTGTTTAACAAATTATACGGCATCACATATCAGAAGGATGTAATCTTCATCACTAACATTTTTGCTACTAGTATATATGTTTGTAGACTATCATTTGTACTGGACAGTGTGAGACATATATGGTATCTCTTCATGGAAATTCCACTGTTATTACACCAATCAGCGAAAGAGAAAAGGCTGTGTGTTTCTGATATAATATATCCAATTAACATAAAATAGGCTTAATAAATTACAAGAAAATATTATATTAGTCTCACCGTGCATTTTTACAATTTAATATTTAGAAAGACCAACACAATGCACTTCACTATCACTTTAATATGTATTAATTAACCCCTACATATGATTCGGTTTATACAAAACCATCATCAGGGGGTTCAAAATTACGTTTTATCACATCCAAAGTTAATACAGGTTTTGATATTGTGCTTGCATGTTATTTACATTCACTATAAAATCAGAATTTAAAACATATGCTATATTCTATAAAATCCTTATTTTATTTCGGCACAAAATTCGACGAATTTTAAGGATGTTATACGATATTTCATACGTTTTAAATTCTGATTTTATAGTGAATGTAAATAATATGCAAGCACAATATCAAAACCTGTATTAACTTTGGATGTGATAAAACGTAGTTTTGAACCCCCTGATGATGGTTTTGTATAAACCGAAACATATGTAGGGGTTAATTAATACATATTAAAGTGATAGTGAAGTGCATTGTGTTGGTCTTTCTAAATACTACAAGAAAATAATTTAATAGTAAATGAGTTATAATTAATTTTGACTTTACAGACTGATTTTTTTACGACAGGCGACTCAGTTGCAGGAGTCGGATGTTCTCCGTGAGAAGTCGGAACAATGCATAAAGCACTAGCTAACTTTAAGGGCTGCAGTGTTTGTAGAGCTGTGTGTTTGTGCGCTACACAGTTGCTACATGGAAACACTACTTTTAATTTATCAAAAAAGAATGGTATGCAGGTAGTAGACAAAATTGATTGAATATGGTAAATTACGATACCGATATGGGTCATGGGCCTACCGATTTGTGACGATTCCGTATCCAGAAGCATCGCATGAAATATCCGGATAAATTTTTAAGGTTACTGATTCTTTATTTGTTTAACTTCACTGCTCCATCTCCAACATTCACACAAATAGTGGCAAAGTCATATCGAATGGAAGGATGACCTTGAATGATTAAAATAAGTAGGCTACTTGGAATGCGTAATTCATCTTCTAACTGCTACGCCGGCGTCATTCGGAGAGGGCGAAGATAATCACGAAAATCTCAGTCACCATAGCCCAAATTGCAACTACTTACGCTATCCTAAGTATGTAGGTATAAATATTTACCGATGCTAAAATTTGCAGATAAATAGTGGAATAAGGCACATCTTTCCGCAAGTTTAAACGTAACACTACGTAGGAAGTTAGCGGGTATTTTTGACGTTCCGGCCACCTTAATCCCAGGAATATAGTCAATTAGGCCTTGGACAGGAAGCTAGATGGCTTCACAGCCCTTCTGGGTGTGGCGCTGAAGGAAAATACGTAATGTTTACAGCCATTTTCTTACATTATACAGTATCCTAATTTTATGCAAAAGACACAACATTTGGAAAGGTTGACACTGTACAAAAAATTAATAATCTTTCGGTCTCCTAGGTAGACCTATTTTATACCCTGGATCAGGGTATAAGAATTGGTCGGCATAGGAATTACAGTTTCCTATTAAACATTCTCATTGCGGGTTAGATCAAGCTTAATGAGCTTCGAGATCTAGCAGCTCCTTGTGTTTACCGCAGTGCCCTATAGGAGGTTCTGATATCGGCACTGAACCTGTCACAATTCAAATTACTATAGCGTTATCTAGCCTTTCATATCGAAGATGGTCTTATTTACAGTTACGGTTGCTGTCTCTCGTGAAATGATGGATTGTGTTTATTAATAAAGCACCACCCGTCTAAGTTTTCATGTAGCCTCGCACAATCTTCTGAGTCTTATATCTGTTATCAGGGCCGGCGCTACGCACTAGGTAAGCTAGGCGGCAGCCCAGAGCGCCAGCACCTGGGAAGGAGTCACAAATATTAACACATGCCAATAAAATTGCCTAGCCTAAGTAAATAGGAAAATGAAAAATTAATTCTTCAGGTAGAAATGGCCAGGATTCATTCGTTACATTAGTGATAAACAGGGATTTATTAAAATGATATTTCGATCACTCAAACAAACCAGAGGATTCGGGATGGGATGAGATGTCAGGTCGAACGGTGAAAGGTGAGGTCATCCCTGGGGGGTGGAAGGGTATTGCCAATGTGAAGTGGAGAAAGGGCTGGAAAAGGAAGCATTTTTGGGCAATTGAATAACGTTATGACGTGTAGTCTAAACTCGCAGACAGTATTACAGTTGAGTTCATTTCTGCTCACATTATTTTGACAGTTCCTATGTCTGTGGCCAGTGTTGAACAATGTTTTATCCAAACTAATATTCACAAAATATATTTACGATCGTTCCTAGTACAAAACTATTTGGGCTTTCACCTCTGTCAACAGAACATAAAACTGCTGATAAACCTGAATCGAAATATTTTGTTTGCTTATTTGCCACACAAAGCATGAAAACTACGATTTAATTTAGTTCAAGTGTTTATATACAGTATAATATCAATAATATATAATAATTCTTTCTACAAGTTACTTCTTTCGAGGTGTCACGGAACTGTATTACCATTCACCTGTAGTTACATTACATATTTGTTACAGATGGCAGTATCATACACTCAGGTTTTCAAATATTTATTTCTGTTAGCATATGCTTGTCTGTATAGCACAGCACTTACCCTAAATAACATGAAAAAGAGGCTAAATTGTGTATGCTAAAAAATTGTAAGGTAATAAAAATGTTATTGATTGTTTACAGTGCTATTCAGTGCCATTTTTATTTAATGTAATAATATGGGCTGACGCATTTAATTCCTGCAAATATCCAATTGCTTTCAGTATATCATACTGGTATTATGGATCGTCTAAGATTGTAGCCCATGGACAGGTTGTCCTCTGAATGTAAACATAAAAAATAATAGAACGCATTTAAAAAGAAAGCTATAACTTATCGTAAAATACGCTTATATACCTAGTTACGCTTTGCGTATTACCGTAACGCAATGGATAATATAAAATTATTTCATAAGCACTTCCTCTACTGAGTTGCTCTGCTGATTATTATAATGACAATGAAAGTTCTTTGTTTAAATGCATGATATATGCAACCACAAAATAAGAGTGTGAATGATACCAAAGGGTTTTATACAGAAAAAGTAAGTTAACGGAGTTCTTACATTAGCTTGCCAAAACTGACAATAGGACTCACAAGTCAGGTGTAACGTAGGGCGCTGAATACCCTCGTATCGACTCTGTATGTTCTTAATTTTTTTCGACCGTAAAGCACAAGTGATATAAATAATATTGACGGAATCTAAGGGTGCTATCTAACTGAATAACAATAGATATACGAAGTTAATGAGCGACGTTGAGAGCTGTTTAGCTAACAACAAAATTCCCACCTTTTCCAAAACCCGAAGATGCGCTGTCATGTCCTAAAAGCTAACCAGTGGAGTCTATCTTGAGCCAGATTAATGCAAACCACATACACAATTTTCATCGTCTAGTTCTTCAAGTACAACTTACGTCAAGGTTTCCTAACTAAAATTTTAGTGTATTTTTCATCTCCATCACGATTGATATATTTCCCTTCCATGTCACCCTACTTTGTTTATCACGTTCTTCATTATAAGATTTCCTCCTCCATCTTCTTGGTGCTTTGTCTCTTGTTATAATCATGTTTTAGTTAATTGTTCTCAAATAATTTAAGAGTACTTATCATACTTAAAATGAACAAAATGAAATACAATTGGCACCTGAATGTGAACAGACACCCCACAGAGGGTGTCAGGTATGGCAGTCCGTTCAAGAACACTTTCTGTTTATCAGGGAATCAACCTTGCTGTATGATCCAAAGAGTTCCTCCATGTCCGACAAAGAAAATGTGGCCATTGTGGTGGCCCATGAACTAGCGCATCAGTGGTTCGGCAACCTGGTGACCATGAAGTGGTGGAGCGATCTCTGGCTGAACGAGGGTTTCGCCACATACATGCAGTACGTGGGGTCAAACCACGTGAGTAGTCTCAAACATACACGCGGTACAAGGGATCAAACTAAGTGAGTAGTCTCAGAAATACATGAAGGACTTTGGGTTAAACCACATTAGTGGTCTCAAACAGACAAGAAGCATGCGGGTTCAGACCAGTTTTACAGTCTGAAACATGCATGAATTTCACGGGTGCATCCCACGTTAATGCGGTCCCAAAAATACACGAAGGTCGGACCATGTGAGTGCAGTCTAAAAAGTACAAGCAGCGGTGGTGTCAAAAGGTGAATAATACCTGGAACACACCTGATTCTTTAAGCTAGTGAAGCAACAAGCCAGTATCAAGCCCACTACACCTAAAAGTTCCCTTCTCTAATATAGTCACTTGGTCCTTGCTGTGTTCTCGAGAGTGTTTTTAAATTAATGTCCTTGTTCATTTTAATTACACACATCTTCAGAAATAAAAGGAAATTTTTTATCTCTCTTTTTTTTTTTTTTTCAATGGCTCGACGGCTCTTGGGGGCCTAGGCCGCCTCATTTTTCGAGGCTTCACGATCACACCCTTTTTCGACACACCACACTCGGTAGGACTCCTCTTGTCGAGGGACCAGCTCGTCGCAGAGACCTCTACCTGACAACACACAACACTCTCAAGAGACAGATATCCATGCCCTAGGCGGGATTCGAACCCACAATCCCAGTAAGCGAGCGGCCATAGACCTACGCTTTAGACCGCGCGGCCACTGGGATCGGCAAAAGAAATGTTACCAATACTAATTTCACTTTCATACTATGTAGTGGTAGGTTAATTAGAACTCTTTTTCAGATTAGATAATGATAGACTGGTTACAGCTTTACACAGTGATGTTGTTGAAAATTCAAAGTGTCCAACTACAATTATTTGTCAATTAATACGGCGTAAAAACACAGATTATTTTTTTTTCTTTTACCAGAGACATAAAAATCCGACAAAGACCGGCTGACTGTTACCTTAAATTCCTATCTTAAAAACGTCGGTCACTTTCAGGTCTTGTATTGACATTCAAGGACTGTTTTTTTAAAATGTTATAAATATTGTGTTATATGTAGTCTAGCTGCAAATTACTCTGATAATTACAGACCCATTATAGAGGAGGAATATCTGTTTAAAATATTATGTTCTACGCTGTTTTATAGCGGTACTCGGAAAATGAATTGATGCAAAATTCTGCGACAGACTCAGCACTGCAATATACGAACTTAAAATATCCTGTCACTTGAGTGAGACCAACTCTGGTCTACGTCGCCTTATTGTTGACGTTTCTAGATCACACACACATAAACACACACACCGATACGACTCCTCCGAAGGAGTGATCAGCTCGTCGCAGAAGCCGCTACCAACACAATCCACAACATACAACAGGGATAAACATCCATGCCCTCAGCGGATTCGAAGCCGCGATCTCAGCAATCAGGCGGCTGCAGAACTACGCGTTAGACCGCGCGGCCATCGGGATCGGCTGCGTGTCCTTTAGAGAGGCTCAATAACTGGGTGTATTATTTACATAATTATTTACATCTTGTGGGTGTTGTAGCTTAAAACTGCACCTTATTCTAAGCTAATTGCTTCGACAAAATAATCAGCGACTTCTGTCACAGAATATTTTTTAATAGAGAGAGATAAATGTTTTATATTATGCAAAATTTTCTGTTAAGTAATACGTTTTTGATGAGCCAAATTTAAAATGGTGGCATAGCACTCTTTCGAAATTGTGTTTAAGTGCATACTAAAATATTTACTTGAAGTAATAAATTTCGGCCAATCCCTGTGGCCGCTCGCTTGCTAGAATTGCGGGTTCGAATTCCGCGGGGCATGGATCTGTATTTTATGAGAGTTATGTGTTGTCAGGTAGAGGTCTGTGCGTTGGTCTGATCACTCGTCCAGAGGAGTCCTTCCGAGTGTGGTGTGTCTGAGTGTGATCGTGAAGCCTCGATAATGAGGTGGCCCTGCCCCACTAGGGGCTGTTGCGTCATCGAAAAAATAAAATCCGATTTTGTTGTTAATTCGTTGCGAGTTCTAGCCGGTTTTGTAGCTTTCTCAACAAATATGCATAAAACCAAACAAATACGTGAAACAAATTTACGGAAATACGTGGGTTATGGGAAACGAAACATCGAAAAGACATGGACTAAAAGTGCTATTTTCAGTTTGAGTAAAAATTATCCGTATCCATGGATGTTAACAATTTTTCATACATTGCGAATGAAGAGAGACCAAAACAAATTTTTACCTCTGAATTAAAACAACGATTAATCCTTTTCTAACTTCTTATTGCATATTACTATCGTTATTCTTATTCTCATTCTTCTCCTTTATTTTGATTTTCCTTAACGTCAAAATTACAATACCTTTAAACCCAGTTTTAACAATTTTTCCTTTCTGTTTCAACTGACATGTGGTGTACGATGCGTTATGTTCTGGATTATTTATTTTAAATAAATAAGATATCTACCGACACTGAATACTCCTGCACAATACTACACTACACTACATTAATTAAGGTCTATTACCCACGTGTATGGTTCTGCACTGCAACGCCATTCACACGGCATTACTGCTCCCACTGCTGCACTACCGTATAAGCCACTGCACTCTACTCTACTCTGCTGTACTGTACTTTATTACCCTTTGTACCATTGTCTGTTACTGTACTCTACTGTACTGCAATCTGTTATTCTCCACTATACTCTGCTGTACTTTACTATACAACACTTTCATGTGATTCAGGTTGAACCGAGCTGGGCGATGCAGGACAAGTTCCTGGTTTACGAGCAGCAACCTGCTATGGCTTTGGACTGCCTCAAGTCTACCCACCCCGTGTCCACCAGGGTCGACAACCCAAGTCAGATCTCCGAAGTATTCGATTCTATCTCCTATAGCAAAGGTAAATTCTGACATAATTGTCAGGAAGTAGGGTTTTCTCCTGGTTGCTGTAAATCTGGGAAATTACAGAATCGAAGCCAGACTCTGAGACGGAACTTCACGGGATTCTTCGCGTTAATGGGACCTATGTTAACTGTTATGGTGAGATGAGTCTGCATCTCTTTGAACTGAGACATCAATGTGCCCACGGATAAATTACTGAGAACGGGATGTCGGTGGAATTATAGTTGAAAATGAGAAACCAAATTACTCAGAAAGAATGTTTCCCATTGTCACTTTCTTCCACCACCTCTGTGATAAAAAGTCACAAGTAACAATTTGAGCTACGGCACAACTCTCTCTATGAAATACATATAAAATTTTAAGCGAGGCATATTTGTGTCACAAGAAATATTTCAGTTTTACTGTAGACTGAATACTCAGACGGACAGTTAGGCACACATCCCATTGTGTGTTCATAACTTCTTTTTTACTCATCAAAAGGAAATACTGTTCACATTTATTTCCAAGAAACAAACAAACTACTTTAATTGAACAATTTATACCAACAAATGCACACAGACATATAATGTCTATACTTACTTTTATTAATAGCTTTCCCCAATACGTATTTCGGCGTGCTTACATCGCCATCTTCAGGGGGTCGTTGAAGTTTTTTAACATAGACCAATATTTATAAAATACATCGTAACAGCCATAGTTATGTATAATAATGTTACAATGTTAATCAGTGTCACCATATATAAAAATTGTACAATTTACGTATTGGGGAAAGCTATTAATAAAAGTAACTATTGACATTATATGTCCGTGTGCATTTGTTGGTATAAATTGTTCAATTAAGCAAAAATGCACGGTGAATGCAACGTAAAAAACTACTTTAATTTCAACCGGGAAAGTTCGGAAATATTGAAGCAAAAGTTTGCCGACGAGCTTGATATTCGGCTGGCCGTCTGTGACATAATATCTGGTACCACGTTTCGGGGAATAGAATATATTATTAAAATATAAGCCAACACAAGTAAATTTCATGGACCCCACAACGCCAGTTCTTTATTTGAATGTTCATATTAACTTATATTTTACGAGCAAATGTTCAACCAAAACGGAAAATATTGCAGACAGTTTTGCAGACACTTAATTGTGTATTTTAGGTTTCGAATGTCTTGAAGGACAAACTGTTAATTTTTAAAACACTCTAAGCTATTATTTAATTAAAGAACCCCTCTGTGGGCACACCCATCGTTTCTGTCGCTAGCAAAGCCGCGTGTAATTTGTTTTGTTCAAGGTGCGTCTCTCATACGGATGTTGGACAACAGCCTGACACAGGACGTCTTAAGGAAAGGATTAACACGTTACCTCAATAAATGGTAAGTTTATTTTACAAAGTAACAATTTCATATAGTATACTCCTAGGCGTAAGTCTGCAACCGGTCAATTGCTGGGATGGCGCGTTCGAATCCCGCTGAAAGCATGGATGTTCGTCTCTTGTGTTTGTTGTGTGTTGTGTAGGTAGCGGCCTTTGCGACGGGCTGATCAGTCGTTCAGAGGAGCCCTACCGGGTGTGTATGTATAATTGTGTGTCATCTAGAAACATCGACAATGAGGCGGCCTAGACCCGAGTTGGGCTGTTGCACCACAGAAAGTAAGAGAAAGAGTCCTCCTTCAAATGCTAGTAGTCGCAAAACTGGTCAACAAATTGCCCGCCATTTATGGCACACGAGGTTTATTTACCTGTTAAAACAAAGGACTATCATTTGAAGTTATCTTGAGCCAGATAAACCCAGATTGCACCTTCACACTCCCTATCTTCAATATATGGTATAATTATATCCTCTCCTACGTCACTAACTGACTTACCCACTGAAATTTTGTATGCCCTTCGTATCTGCTCCGTGAGCGCTGTACAACCTTCTCACCTCATTGTTTAGTATTTCATCTCCTCACATTAAGTTTAATGAAGAAAGAAATTATGAAGCTCGCCATTGTGTAATTTTCCCATCTTCTAGTTCCTTACTTCCTCTTAATATCAAATACTGTCCTCATAAATTATTTGTCAGACACGCCCAATCTCTGTTCGTCCAGCAGATTTAATGAGTTTCACCTGACACCACACAAGGATGTTGATATTAAGTATTTATGCTCAAATCGATGCGTTTTAGATGGAACGCTATATAGAAAAGATTATGAACCAAATTCAGTCTATTTTATTTTCTTTGTTAGTGTTGTTTCGAATTTTTCTATTTATTGCTAAGTTTATCATCATTGTTTTTGTTTTCGTAGGAAGTATAATAATGCCGAAGAAAACGACTTATGGGAGGCCCTGATGGAGCAGATTCGCGAGACGTCAGGCTCCTCCTTGCCAACCAATGTGACCGTGAAGCAAGTGATGGACAGCTGGACGCTGCAGGACGGATATCCGGTGCTCAACGTCACAAGAGACTACAACGACGGCTCAGCTACGCTCGCACAGGTCAGAAAATTAAACAAAGGGCTACGATGTCAAAGGTACCCGTAATTAAATTTGTCTAGTGTTTAAAATAACACAGGTGGAAGAGGAAACTGTGTTGATTTTCGACATCACTTACTTTTGAGGCAAAACAAATGCATTTGAGTAGAACGAAGAGCATCTGAAATGCAATAGCGCACTTCCATTTGATTACAGATCGTATTTCCACTTAACTGCAGAATCAATTTACGTTTGGCTGCAGAGTGTATTTCCATTTACTGCAGATTGTGTTTCCAAATGTTTGTTGCTGTTATTATACTGAAACCAAATTTTCATTCTTAAAGGCGATACATTCCACGGAACGCAGCCTACATCACATTAACATATTCCGTACAGTAAAATCTTCTTGACAAACACAATTTTCTTTCAGGCGGTCAATAAATTCCTTGCTTTCTACAGTTAGAAAGGCCCTGGATATTACATAAAGCCTGAGAAGTCCATTACATAGTCTAAGATTATATTCCCACCGTATGCACTTTTTTTTTTAACCGCTGGTCTTTCGTAGGTCTCCGAAGTGGTCTCTTTCCTATATATTTTTGTGTTACAATTTTATATGCATTTCTCAATACCGCATGTTTCATACCTATCCATCAGCGTCAGTGTATCTGTCCTACAGTCGCAAACCCATCTCTTTAACATCATGAGGACAATGTTGCTATCAAGTCGTGAAATGTAGTTACATAAATTAAATTAGCGGATATTATATACAGATAAAATTATACTTACATGAATGCCAATTATGAAAATAACGTAAAATGCTGTATATTGCTTAGTGTTAAATAGCATCTACATTATACATAATTTCAAAAATTAATAGTTTCGATAAATAACAGAGTAATAACATCTGTACTACGTACGTAACAACCAAAGTTTATCGCAATTTCCTCATATCGTTTCGGATGAAATGGTCAGATCTTATTTTGTTCCGAAAGTGCGTAGCGATGGTGTAGGTATGCAGCTGAAATAGAGGGTACGGATACATTTATGTAAGTACAGCTGATGTAGTATTGCGTACTCCTAATTTTGTTTCTTACTTTCTTAATTTATTCCGTGCGCTGCTCACGACTCTACTCTTCCAAGTCTCATATGGTTTTCAGAAATTTATTATTTTGATTTTTAAAGCGAGGTGTTATCATCCCTACAAGCACCAAGGCTGGAAGAAAGCTCTTGTCGTACATTGTACAGTAAATAAAATAAGGGCAAGAAACCATTTGTGCCGTACTAAAGCCACGTCTGTCCAAACGCAAATTTTCAATCATAAAACGATTGTAAAACTTAAAAAATACTTCCAAATAATACATGAAAAGTAGTGTGATATAAATTGATTAAAATAACGAGAAATTACCGATACACCGTTTGGTTTCTACTTCAGGCTCGTTTCGTGCTGGACAATTCGTCATCAGACACATTGTGGTACATCCCAGTGAGCTACACAACACAAGAGGAGACGAACGATGCTACCGACATTGGCAGGAAAACTTTTCCAAGGATATGGCTTAAACAAGAACCGACAATAACCATTCCCAATCTCACGAAACCAAAATCCTTTAAACAGTGGGTGCTTTTTAACATACAGGCTACAGGTATGTGAAGTCGAAAAAGTTTCGTGTGATGATAAAAAATACGCAGATCCGAAAGCAACTCGTGGCTTCTCTGTTTATGAGAGTAGAAGTGTTTCAGACTGTAGGGTTCCGATAGCAACTCGTGGCTTCTGTGTTTCTGAGAGTAGGAGTGTGTTTCAGACTGTAGGGTTCCGATACAAATTCGTGGCTTCTGTGTTTCAGTCAGAAAGTAGGCCATTGGTAGTACTTGCCTCGAGGACATTTTCCACAGTTTGTAGGAGGATTAAATTCTCTTAAATCTGTTGAAAGTGATTGTTACGAAATACACTGTTCCGTATATAAATGACATTTCTATACGTTGATACACAAAAAACGGTAACTCACTCTCAGTAATGTAGATTATTCAGTCGTATGTACAGTACGTATGTAGAACAAGAAACGAATGACGATTCCACCGAAAATACTTTTCTCTCCAACGCATTTTCTAAGAAATTTTATATTTCATTGCTGTTCATGTCAATTTAAAGAAATACAGATCTATAGATGGTAATTAATTACATTATACACCACAGCGCCCAACACCCTGTAAATCGCTTATACATAAATGCATTAAATATTTATTAGATCTTAACTCTATTTGAAATAAGATTTGAGCAACTTAACGAGATACAATTTTGCTAGTATTATACCACACACCAGTATTTCATACTATTAGCACCATGTGAGGGAATATTTACTCGTAAAGCATAATTTGAAATCTACATACAATTAGGTGACAGGGTAGTTGTATTGCACCCACGCAATTTTAAATTAGATTACAATTATATAGCACAGACCACAAGTATCGCATTCAATCGACATTAGTGAGGACATTTCGGACATACAACGTGCGGACAGACATGGCTTCTTAATTATGTGTTCAGTTTATAAACTTCATTCAATACCGGATCAAAAGTTGAAATCTTCCTCCGTCAAGGTACCTGTATCAGCGCTGTCGGTCTTCCTGCTGTGGTTCAGAGTGACACTTGTCGATTTCATGCAGCATACGTTTACATGCATATCACAAGATAGTTCTAATAACACAGTATAATCTAAGAAAAGTTGTCCCCGTGCACGCCATTAAGGCGTATGGGGGAGAGGAGGTATAAATCCACTTATTTCTAACCTCGGCAAGAGATGGAAATAAATGTCAACTTCACGTCTCGGCCGCTTTAACGCCTGCAAAGCGTCCCTATTACCATTGAATAGGAGGCTAAATGGGCCCAGGAATACATCTGGACAATTCGGATAAAATTAAAAATTAAATACTTTTTCGAAATTTTATGAAATTAACAAATCAGGGGAAAATATATGTCTGTCTCCCATACGATTGTCTCGTTTTAGAAAGAAATCAAGGAAAATAAATTAAATTTGGCACTGGATATTTACACGTTCGTTACAGCAAATATATTTGTAGTACTTATTGGTCCAATAGAAACATTAATTCATGTGAAAATCAATGTTTCTCAAAAACGGATATGTACAAAGCACTTCTAGATGAACACAAAAATACACCTTTTATTTACATCAGCAAATACGTCGGAAAAATGGAAAAATTCAACGATATGCAAAGTACACAAAAAGCGACCATAATTCTCATTTCGACAAAATGTGGCCCGTAGCTTAACAACAGGATCTGTAACTGTAATAAATGACATCCAAGACCAATGTATTAATAAAAATAGTAAAGACTGCATTTGAAAAATATGTGTAGGGCCTAGTTCAAAATGTAGACATCTATCGACTTTACTGTTATAAGATTGATGGTCTGTTTCAATCAATCTCTTCAAACGAATTCCCTGAAAGTACCATCAAATAGCCTTCTTCCATTTCCTTTATGTTTTCCTGATTTTATTTCGTATCTTTTCTCATTCTGCTTCTCGTTTTCTGATCAGTATTTCCCTGAAGTTGACAAAAGTCGCTATATGATGTGAGAACACGAAAGGCACAAAGTAGGTCCTGGGATCTCGCTTTACAGGTTACTACCGCGTCAATTATGACAGCCGCAACTGGGAGCTTCTGGCGGATCATCTGCTCAGCTCTCCGCTGCAGGACGAGCTGCCAGCCGTCACTAGGGCACAGTTGCTTGATGATGCCCTAAACCTCGCCAGGGCCGGAATTCTTGGTTACGACGTTGCATTGAACGTGACCCGTTACCTCGCTACGAAAGAAATGGACTACGTACCGTGGAAGGCCTTTCATGAGCAACTGAGGTTTCTGAATTTGATGCTGCGACAGACAACGGCATATGGCGACTTTCAGGTATGCGAGGATCTCGGATAATGCTGCCTCTTTTTCGATGATTATTCTTTTCTGGGACCTAATGCCATGTTATGCCGATCCCAGTGGCCGTGCGGTCTAAGGCGTGGGTCTGCGGCCGCTCGCTTACTAGGATTTTGGTTTCGAATCCCACCGGGGGCATGGATGTCTGTCTCTTGTGAGTGTTGTGTGTTGTCAGGTAGAGGTCTCTGCGACGAGCTGGTCCCTCGTCCAGAGGAGTCCTACCGAACGTGGTGTGTCTATCAGTGTGATCGTGAAGCGTCGTAAAATGACGAGGCCTAGGCCCCCTAGGGGCTGTCGAGCCATAGGAAAAAAAATGCCATGTTATAGCAATTTACCCTCTTCTCCGGAACGTTCCTCATCTAATGGTGCAATGAGGATAAAATGTTAGCATGTCCCCCGAAAATTTGATACGTTTCTACTAAATCATGACATTATTATACCCTACATATTGAATCGTTTTAAGGACAATTGACATTTTAAAGTCTTTCCGGAAAGTCTAGCTTTAACTCTTACAGTACAAATTTGTCTCATAATTGAACATCTAAACAAAGTCACCTGCATAAAACAACGTACCTCTAACATGTATTTATGCATACCGAAAATTATTTAACAACTTTGGATCTGTACACACAAAGTTTTAGAAAGAATTTCGGATAGAGTATCTGTTTACACAGTCGTTTAAATTTGTTTCGAAAAAAATGGACCTGTAAAATTACCGTTCCAGAATTACGTGCTCAGCATCCAGACGGCAGTAAAGAACAAGCTGGGTTTCGCACCCACCACCAGCGAGACGCAACCAGAAACTTTACTGCGGCCGTACATTCTCTCCTGGCTGAGTAAAATGGACGACCCCGAGTTCATCAACTGGGCGAAGGACCTCTTCCGTCAGTGGACCAATTCATCTAATCCAGACACTGAAAACCCGTAAGCGTTAAATTTTTCGTTTTCTGTGTGACTGTGTGTTTGTTTATTTTTCGGTAGCGGAGGGTTAGAAGTGTGTCAGGTGCCTATCTAAAAATAATTAGCTGTAACCAAAGTACAGTAAGGATTACAATGAACAGAAGGGTGTTTGGGCCCTACAACGTAATATAAACCTGCTGTGTTACGTAACAGTACAAACCAGTAAAAGGCAATAAAATATCATAGGCGTTATAAGGACATAGAATTTCACGTTATATTCACCGTGCATTTTTGTACAACTGATTAACTCACACCGACAAATGCACGTATTGGGGTAATCTTTTAATAAAGAAATCAATGACAAAACTTGTTTTGGTGCATTTGTCGGTGTGAGTTAATCAATTTTATAAGGACATGTTATCATAGGTGATGTAGTTAAGTTTTCTGGCGCCCGGGACGGGTAATCACAATGGCCGTCCCTATTAGAAATTACGAATTTAAAAAAAAATCACAAACATTTATTAAATTTTCTTGCATTGGGCTCAACAACTAAAAATTTGTTGACCTAGAAAATCATATTTTCTTTTCATTTATAATATTTATTCGCCCACCTTGCCGCCCACTGAACCCTGCCGCCTGGGCCGGCGACCCCACTCGCCCCCCTCTAACTATGCCCCTGGTTATCATAGTCTTAATGTTGGTGTAGATAACATAGCGACAACATAACCGAAGTCTTCTTTGGCGTGGAAGTCAGAATGCTAACATGAATTGAAGAAAATATTCTAAAACCTTCGAAAAGTTGCAGCTATCATGTGCTATGATGTCGCACAATTATAATTTTATAACATGTAATTTCTCAACCGGTGCGTCCTTACATTTACAGCAGTACAGAAAGGGTGATGTTACGTTGTACAGCCCTGTTCTGTCATCGACATGTGCTGCTGTTTTCTCGTTAAACTGATCAAAATCAAAATGGTTTGCATTCCTCACATTTGTTATATACTCCTATTTCCCGAACATTCACCTTAATATGAAGTTTTACTTTCCTGCTACTCCTCATTTATTACTGGTTTCTTAAACTTTGTTGGACAGTTGGATGGATCTATATTATTTAATGATGATGTCTCAATTTCAGTGGTTGTTACTGTCGCATGATCGCCTTCAGTGATCTTTAAAGAAATATATTGAAATCATTAATTCCTATTTTAAGAAACAAGCATGAAATTCGTCTTACAGTGGTTAATTCATGAATGTCAGTTTGAAAGTTTGCAACTCTTTCTGGTATACATAATCCACTTTCGTTCACATTTCTCAGACTAATTTCCCTTTCTTGTATTCGCAGGCAGACACACAAATGAGTGTGGATGTACTTGTTTTACTCACAAGACAGACGTCCTTCTTAGTTCTGTTTTTATGCTTTGACTATGTAACTTATTACTAGAATTAGTTTCCAACACTTTGTACATACCCACCCCGAAGGGTCAGGGTATGTCTCTTATGGAGAAATTGTTTTCGCTCTGTGTCTAGGGCCCTTGTCTTCACTTAATACTCGTACTTCTTCAAAGCCCCTTCCCATACAGCAGCTTATTTTCCCGTCGCTAAAAGGCTTACTCGCTCAATTTGCATTCAGACACCGCATTGGTGGTTATTACTCTCGTCTGAACAGCCGGAAAGTGTGCAGCACCTCAGGGTCATCCGAAAAACGTGGAACAGTTTTAATCCCTGCAAACGGAGCCATAGAGTTCGTAATCCGTAATGCTATGATTGTGGTGAACAGACACTGTGCAAATAAGATAAGGTACACGAGTAGGGGCCGATCCCAGTGGCCGGGCGGTCTAAGGCGTGGGTCTGCGGCCGCCCGCTTGCTGGGATTGTGGATTCGAATCCCACCGGGGGCATGAATGTCTGTCCTTTGTCAGTGTTGTTTGTCAGGTATAGGTCTCTGCGTCGGGCTGATCACTTGTCAAGAGGAGTCTCATCGAATGTCGTGTGTCTGAGTGTGGTTGTGAAGCCTCGATAATGAGGAGGCCCTGGCCCACTAGGGGCTGTTGCGCCATGGAAAAAGAAATCGAGTAGGGGATCAGAATGGATACCAAGTTCCTATCAGTGTGCGTTAACAGATAATTGCCACAGACGAGTGACGCGTAAGTCTGTATATCTCTCTGTGCAGCATCAACGTCGACGTGCGGCAGGAAGTGTACTGCACGGCAGTACGAACGGGCGGCAGAGAAGAGTGGGAGTTCATACTGCAGCGCTTCCAAGCGGCAGTGCACACACCTTCCGAGTCGGATGTGCTGCTCGCGAGCCTCGTGTGTACACGTCACGAATGGCTTCTCCTCACGTGAGTACAAGTACGGCTACAAACCTGTAGAGTGCAGTGTATGACGGTGATAATAAAAGGCTTTCCTGTTAAGTTGAAATTTACAGTTATTGTTTATCTGTTGATAAGTTTTACTGCTATGTACCTTTCTACGCCTCTCACTTTAAAGTGAAAATTCATACCTTTGTTACATAGCACATAAAGTCAGTTATTTTTATTACGTATACCTCCACGAAGTTTCTTTTTTAGTATAAAATTACATTAATAACTGTCGCTTGATCTCGAAGATATTAATAATTTACCGTCAGACATAGAAATAATAGCAATAAACAGAACAAAAGTAAACAGTAATTACAAAAAAGGCAATCAGAAGTGAGACAGGAATGTTCAGAAAAAAAAAAGAAAACTCTGTGACAACTTGTTCCTACATTTGCTGTTACTACTTTGTAGCATTTGAGTTCCAGGCTTTACCAGTCACTAACTGATGAAGGCTTTAAAGTGAAGCCACATTTTATTTTGCAGCCCAAATAAATTTAGATCTTTATTTCCAAGGTCACATAATAATGACTAGGCTTCAAGTGCCACAGGTCAAGACAGCATTGCTACAAACGACAAATTGTAAAACTAGGGCGATATTCTGTTGCAAAACACCAGATTGTTGAAGAATTGCATGGAGGGCAGCGGGGGATTCCGGCTCCAAGATGCTGTCATTGTGTGGAATGAAATGCGTTTGAGTGTTGTCAGCACCAGGGTGGCTTTCAACTTCATCCGGAGTAAATGGGAAGCCGTCTATGATAAGTAAGTTCATACAGTCAAAGACTTCACAAGACGAAGTAACGTATTCCTCATTCAGAACTTGAAGAATGGGCTCACATCATTCACCACCTTCCATTAGAATTCTCACTTATTCCTTGGCTCTATGGCCCTCTGAGGAGAACCTTGGCCTCCTTCACTAGAAACACCCACGTTTCTCTATATACTGCCTTCTGCCGCCATCTTTTCACCTTTATCTCTCGAAGATCCTTTTCTACAACTTCCAGCTATCTCAGTTTTGGTCTTCCCATTCTTCTCCTTCCCTCCGGTTTACTCTCAAATATCTTCGTAATCCTACTTGCCCTATCCATTCCAATCTTTTGTTTTTAATATCTGCTAAAATATACAAATGTAGTCGGTATAGCGCGTCGCTAGGGGCATGACGGTCCGGGGCGAGGTTTTCCGGACCCATCTAGACCGACCCCGAGGCCCACCCAGCCCCCTGTACAATGGGCACCGGTTCACTTTGCCGGGGGTAAAGCGGCCGAGGCATGGTATTGACGACCCCCCCCCCCCTTCTAGCGCCGAAGTTGAGTATGGGTAGATCTATACCTCTACATCCCCTCAGTGCCTGTTTGGTATGTTACGGGACAGCTTAACTTTTTTTAGAATATCCAAATTAAAATTCTATGTGACAACGAAATGGCCAATTACACTTTTTATAACCACCTCCGAATTCCCTTACTGAAACTTAGCACTGCATTCTCTAAACACATCTATCTTGATGTATTTGCTCTTCTGGGATGTTACGCAGCATGTATTGGTAGTGCATTACCGACGTTTTGCGACAATCTATCTGTTCTATCTTCAAGGGTCCCGAAACGTCGGTAACTAACTACCAGTCTACGCTGTGTAACATCCAAGAAAGGCGAATATCTCATTTACACCGCAGCGGAAGCTTGAAATCACGCACATCTGTCCTACCTAAATAAGCACAATCTTCAAAATCCGTACAAAATATAATTTCAGATGTCAGGATCGAGTTCTTCTGGGATAGGAAGCCGTGTAGTTTGCTACCTGGCCTTACATCCCAGAATAACACAATATTCACAGTCCCCGTCGTGAAAAATTCAAATGTCAATTAAAGGTCTTTATCCAACATTTCTCTTAAAGTCATCTTATAAATATAGGGAACAGCGACTTTTGTTAAACTCATTGGTTTCTTTTCTTATGTTATATTTCAAGTTTCTTCCACTAGACCAAAATACTGCTTGGCATAAATGTATATACATATACATACAAATACAAATGATTATATGATAAGAAATCCGGAGGACTGAACGCCTCTAATATCAAAACCTGCTGTTCACTGAATTCTGTAAGCTGTACCAATCTTAAACAACCCGAGGTGAAGCAGACTGTTTATGTATCCTGTCACGGAAATGAGTATTTCCCTAACAGTACTTACGATCAATATACAAACAATATTGCTGGTTGTTATGCGGCTTCTGAGGTGTCGCGTCTTCATTCCCATCAGATACGTTCGCATGGTGAGTGGACTGCTACACACTGAAAACGACTGTTAGGTTCTGCCCTGTACCTTTTGTTCTGAAAGTAACGCATAGTCCTCCCTTCACAACAGCTACACACGGACTGTGAGGGTATAGACGCACTGTATCGGTGTTGCTTGGAGGTTAACGGGGTAGCACGTGCTTATGCGATTTTAACCAAGCAAACGTATCCAGGCGGCCGCACTGACCATCTCCTCCCTCCCGCCCCCAATAAAAGTTAGGTGATAGCTTAGGGAGATGTGGGTCAGTGTGGCCGCCTGTATAAGTTTCTTTTTCTTGGTTAAAGCCGCATATGCTCCTGTACCCCGCTAACCTCCAAGCAACACGCATGCAGGTCGTCCATAGCCTAACAGTTCCACAGACCGCTTAAATTAAAAGGAAATTCTGTGGTTAAAATAAACACATGACATTGGACATGATCTTCAGCCAGTTGCATCTACACAAACTAATTTCCTGAGATCCCTCTCAATGATACCTCTCATCTCTTTCTTTGCCTTACAAGTAATCTCTCCCAACACGAGGCCGTCTCAACCAAATTATGAGCGTTGTTCAAATCTCCTCAACTTACTTAGATGTTCAACCTGCTGTAATTTCTTATATTTTATTAGCATATAAGTAATTTGGCCGATCCCAATGGCCTTGTGGTCTAAGGCGTAGGTCTGCGGCCCTTCCGCTTACTGGGATTGTGGTTTCGAATCCCGCTGGGGGCATGGATGTCTGTCTCTTGTGAGTGTTGTGTGTTGGCAGGTAGAGGTCTCTGCGACGGGCTGGTCACTAGTCCAGAGGAGTTCTACCGAGTGTGATGTATCTAAAAGTGTGATCGTGAAGCCTCGAAAAATGAGGCGGCCTAGGCCCCCAAGGGGCTGTCGAGCCATTGAAAAAAAAATAAGTAACTTGTTTAAATAAGGAAGTTTCTCGTTACGTAATTATCCTACACAGCCAGTTCACTTTACCCCTATTAGGTGAAAACGTGTTCCTGCAGACAGCATGCAAAGTTAACAGATCAGTATGTGAGAAAGTGTAAATACTTGTGATGAGTGTGTGTTATTTAATTGACACACATTGGACATTTCCATTACTGACACTTTAGTTTAAAAGCAGAATAACGAAAGGTTTCCCTGCTTCTACAATCACGTGAAATATAAAAACTTATCCTGTTAGGTCCATTAGTAAATCTGAAGTCCTGGGATTGGGAATGAATATTAGAACAACCAAATGTACTCAGCAGGTACGTTTCTTGTTCTTGCCTCTTGATGGAAATTCTTAAATATTGTGCTACCAAAAAGAGAAGATGAAATATGTTCAATATAGGTGGGAGTTTATGTAAGTTTGTGTTTTCTACTGACAGCTATATTCCGTGCCCGGTACGTTTCATTAGACAGGGTTAACTTCTGTAATAGGCCTATAACAACGAACATTTTAATTAAACTTACAGCGTGGCTGGAAGGAGTGTAGCACTCTATACATATAAACAGACATGCCACATGTTTGAAACTGGCGTGTAACACTGAATTTATTTTGACAGATATGGTAAAGACGAGTTCCTGATTGGCCACATACTTCATGGTGCAGTCTCTGGACTCACAACAGAAGTCGACTATAAAGATGTAAGTGTTAAACTTATTTAGAAAAGTAATGTGATCTTGATATTCAGACAGCTGCTACAGAAATTTTCAACCTTAGGACACACTGTAAGATTTATATGAATTTAGGTATGTCTTATTTTGGAGAAATACTTGTGTCTTGATTTATACCACTGACTGCCATCATAAAACTAAGTTGGTATTAATATAACCGAGGAATTGCCACCTTACTCCACAATACAGTCTCCTTTTGGACAGTTTATGCCTGCTCATATGGTCGACACCCTTCCTCCTATTATGGGATTTGATACTTCCTGAATTCCCTCATTGGGGTCTATCGTTGAGCCAATTATATCTGGTTCAAACTTTCGTGCCGTATTTCTGTATATAACACGTCTGTCACATTTAGAAATAATTCCAAGCAACTCCTTCGCTTTGCATCTAAATACAAATTGCCATGTGGATTTTTCCTCTTCTCTATGCCGTGTATATACTTTTAGTACCTTTCTCTACCACTAAATCCTTCTAAGCTAGAGATAAAATTTATTAAAGTTTTCATTATGCAGTTACTTCAAGTCTCTTCTTACCTCCTGTTTTTCAGAATATAACTAAATCACCTAACCAAATATTATAGGGTAACCTAATTAAGGAGAATGAGATGGACAAAGCATGTAGCAGGTATGGGGGAGGAGGAGAGGTGATTCCAGGTTTCTGATGGGGAAACCCGAGGGAAAGCGACCACTGGTAATACCTAGGCGTAGGTGGAAGGATAATATTAAAATGAACCTTCAAGAATTGGGATTGGGAGGCATGGGCTGGATTGAGCTAGCTCAGGATAGAGACAGGTGGTGGGGTCTTGTGAATGCCGTATTAAACCTCCGGTTCCATAAAATGCGGGTAATTTCTTGACTAACTGAGGACCTGTTAGCTTCTCAAGAAGGACTCTGTTACGTGGAGTTAGTTAGCGAAATTAAGGAAGCTCAGGCTCGCAGACAGTGCAAAATTGCTAACAATAAGTACTTCTCTGGAACTCATTTTCATAAAAGTGGCGCAGTATATATTTAAAACTCAGTACTTGATGTATATATATTTATCTCGCATTTATGCTAAATTTTTATTACATATCAACAGCTATTTGTTCTTGCTCATGTAAATTAGGCTTTTCGACCGCCATCAGTCCATAAACCCAGAGCAGAATTTCGATTAATTACGTTACACGAAGCAATTTACATTTTCGGTGACTGGAATTGCCGCAAGTGGTTTCTGCTGCTTTACCTTCCGGGCAAGCCTCGTGTCTTGAATTAGAAGTTGGTGGACTTGCTAAGAACAAACCCTGACAATCTTGTACGCGTCCTGTAAATCGCATTTTGCTGTTACTGGCAACGTAATATTGACTCGATTTCATGTCCAGGAGAAGAGACGAAGTACATATAAAGTTGATGCATTTCCATGATAATGCATGGTGGCGGCGCTAAGCATAATTTTCACCCTGTCATTCCTTTCCTGTCCGTATCGCTGTAGTCACGTGGTAGACATACGCCGTGAAGGAATTTTCATTACATACAATATTAACCGCAGACCGGATCAATGCATGCCGATAGAAGCAGCAGCATCGAGATGCATGCTTTAAGCGCGCTTATTATTCAAATAAGTTTCAATAATAACCACAAGATGCGGCTCATTGATAAAGATATGCTAATAGGCGAGAATATTTATCTTTTTGTAAGCTATGTGTTTATGCCAATACGTGTAGGTATGCATGCACCATATATACCATTCTGTTAAGAACACTACTTTCGTACCAAATCGATATCAGTCTGCAGTAATCGTAATTTACAAATTTCAGCGGTATTTAAAACACAGACTACTTTAAAAATTAAGAGCAAATCACGGAAATCTGTAAAACTAAATTTCCAACAAATATTCGCAATAAAATATTGTACAGAAAAGGAAGAGCAGAGACAGTGTACGTGTAAAAGTAATATTGATGCGCGTTCGCGTAGCCATTGTTTCCATGAAAAAGCAATAAGTATTTCATATTCTGAGTTTGTGTCTGTAACCTTAGTTATCGAGCACGCAACGCGCATGCGCAGTATTATATGGTCATTTGCGGTGTTTCCGGATCTACCATATTTTTCACATTGTCTTATATACGGCACGATTTTCGGAAAAAGTCATTGGACATAAAATGTGTTTTGATTTTCTGTACAACTTTTTTCTGAAACATTTTTCATTCTAAGAAGAATTCAGCGAAATATTATCATAAACGTACAAAAGTCTTCATTTATAATACCCGTTATTCTTCTCAGATTTTAATAAAAGTTGAATTTTCTCGACAGAGTTTCGAAAATTACTCAAATATCAAATTTCATGATAATCCGTCCAATGGGAGCGGACAGACAAACATGGTGAACCCTTTCGAAATTTTGCGAACGCGTCTAAAAAGAAGAATAAGACCTTCCTAAGAAGCGATAAAAACAAATAAATTCCAGATTATCATTAACGTTTGGACCACGTAAAGTAACATACGGACAATCACAGTAATTGACATCAAACGATAATAATCGATAGCGATCTATTGCAACAGTTCGGCCGTGGATTAGCGCGTGATGACAATAAACGAAAATTATTACAGTGATGGATAGCGATAAATAGTAATCGATAGTAATAGATAATCTTTAGTAATCGATAATAATCGTAATGCAGATAGAAGAACTCCGACAGATAAAATTAACGCTTGGTTTACTCTCTAAATAAAGAGGGGACCACGTCAGAGATTGGTTTGTTTGGGTTCTGTGGTCACAATGTTTCTGTGCAGTAGCGCATGAAGTTGTGGTCGCCAGTCAAACGATGGACACGTAGGCGATCCACAGGATGGGGCCTATCTTCCTGTCTATATTATCCTAATTGTCATGCTTACCAGGCTATCTGTGTGCATCGAACGTACATTAATAAACACAAGAAAGGAAAATAAAATTTAAACGGTGCACCAATAATGTGTTTATAATAAACCTGAGTCCACCGGCAGTTTGTAATGGTACTAAATTTGTAGTCAAGCAACTATGCAGTTTCATGAAAGTTGCTGTGATTTTAGGCCACGCTAATACCATCATACAAGTATATAAGAATCCAGTTTCCAATGAGACTCAATTTTACCATTGTAAAGTAAAGCTATCCCATTACAGGTCTGGACAGGCCCTTATGGCTCAAGGAGGTTGAGGTTCCTAAAATTTCTAGACAATTGGCGTACCTTTACCCCTAGGATGTACTCCTGGTACTCATTTCCTTTAGGGGCTGAGTCGATCCCAGGGCCATAGTGCAGCCGGCAGGATTAGGTCAATAAAAAATCTTAATGACCCCATCGGGAATCGAACCCACGAGTTTCCGGCTTGTAGCGCAGTGCCTCAACCAAATGCGCCACCGCGTACCCGCAGTTTTAACATTAATATCAATAAATCTGAAGGACGGTCATTGAAAGCTGTTGGTCTTGATTTGCGATATCCGTGATTTACACACGGACATCTGTATGTTTGTTATTCAAGAGTAGAACATACAATAAAAGTCGTTTCTTTCAGCTGAAATTGTAAAAAAATCAATGTCCTGTACAAGGATATGAAAGTCTAATCCATAAAGTATTCAAGAACCTAGTTTCACCTGTAATCTGTGGTCTTTTGGGTGATTACACGGCGTCGTGAGGTAATTATTTACCGACGTTTCGGGACAACGTGAAGATGGGACCGAAACGTTGTCCCGAAACGTCGGTAAATAATTACCTCACGACGCCGTGTAATCACCCAAAAGACCACAGATTACATCAACATCGCGGCGGAAGCCTGAAATCAAGGCTAGTTTCACCTGTTGGCCTTGTAGGGAACTTGTGCGAAATACCTGCATGGTTACTAACTTTTCAAGAAAGACTGTCGCTTGGAACTCGTCACTAAATTAACTGGCATATTATTCTTTGTATATTAGTGCGTATGTTGCGATTGACCCGAATGTCGCCTGATTTCCAGCAGACAGGAGGCGAGCGCTCTAACTGGCTCCGCTTGTGACGTCACTCTGACAGGTGTTTGTTATGATGATTGCACTGTGTTTCAGCTTAAAGAGTTTTACAACACAAACAAAGGGAAATTCAGTTTTGCTGAAAGGAAGATGGAACAGGAGGTTGAAGGCCTGCAGTTACGTGTCGAGTGGCGTAAGAGGAACTACAAGACCATTTCTTCCTGGCTAGAGAAATACCACGAGAAAGAGTAAGAGCACAGTAAGGAAGTTGTTTCGTTTTTGGAAATGCAGTGGAATCGGCTTCATACACAAGACTTGTTGTGTAGGAATGACGTACACTCTAGGAGGCGTGTTTAATTCTTGAACACGACAAAACAACACACGCACGTTCATACTTGCATTACATCAATTTTAGTCTACAGATAAAGAGCATACAAAGAGAATTTAATACAGACATCTACTGTAGATATTTTTGTCGACAAAATATGTTAACATTTCTGCCGTTTACGCTTTCGAGAATGTATAATTACTTAATACTGTGGGACAAATTTCGTGTTATAAACAGGTATAAAATGGTGCCTCTCTCTCGCAGCTGATACAAAGATTCGCTGTGAATCCAAGAAAGTCTTGTAGTTTATATTCTGTCCATATTTAGTGTAAGAAATCGTGACATAAATAGCTGCATGATGTAAGATTTTTCATTCAGTATGTGTTGAAGAGTTTATATGGAAGAAAATTAGCACTTACAATGCTGCCTTTCATGTCCTTCTATGGGAAAATATTACGAAAAACTCAGCAATAACTGTTTGCTTGATACCGCAAAGTGTTTTGCTGAACTTTGCTGATGACGCCACTAAGATCGCATGTTGCTACGATTGAGAAGCCAGCCTCTCTGCGTGAACTTGTACACGGCGTATACGAAAACAGGGAAAAATTTATCTGAAGAAATTTAATTACAGATAAATGTCCTAGTTCTTTGCTAACATGAGTATATACATACGGCAGAAAAGCAGGTGTGTGTGTGTGTGTGTATGTGGATAATCGAAACAGAATATGGATTTGAACGTTTTTTATTAATTGAATCATAATTATCTTCTTTCCTTGGAGTGACGTAAGACTTCTATATATACAGAGACTCTGCCTGAAAGTGGTTTCGTTATAAAAATGCAAAGTGCAATTTTTATTCAGTAATAACCTTAAGAGCCTCACTTGTTTGACAAATAAAGAACTTCAAATGGGTCTGAATAAAACTCTCATTTCCTTAGTGCACAAAACAAATTCGAATAAATTGCGTCTGGAATAAACAAGTCTTTTCTTAATGAAAGTATGAAGTGAACAGTCATCTAGGATGAGACAATAAATGAAATGTAGTCTTTAGTATAATGTAATGTTGTTACATTACACAAAATATAGCCGTTAAATAAATAAGACATATCCCTCTCATCAGAACACACATCGAATATATCAATGTGCCTCGCATAAAATCCAGCCGAGTAGAACTATATTTACACAGAAATATAACTGTGTCGTGGTATAAGAGCAGTAGCGAGGAATTGTGCAGTCTATTTCGATTTTAACTTTACCGTGTTAATGTATTAAATATGACACTGCCCACAGTATGGAAATCTGAATACCAGAAATGTGTAAAAGAAATATTTAGAGACCATGCCAATCAACACAATTAAAAAGACAGACGTGCTGTCATGTGCCGGTACACAAGGTCTTGTTCTATGCCCTAGTTGTGTTCCTGCAATAGTGGGCGTAATTCAAAAAGGAGTAAATTAAAAAATAATGTCATAAAAAAGACTTAAATTAAATGGAAGTAAACAAGCCAATGAGCGTTAAACCGAAAATAAGATGTTGCATATTAGGAAGTGGTGTAAATTGGTAAGGGACGTTAAAGCGAAAAGGCGTAATACAAGCGGACTTAAAAGAAGACCTTTGTTCTAGAAATTACGAGACATTTTATGCAAATTTGAACGTCGCGCATAAAAGATAAGAGCATTTCGTCCTTTGCGTCTTACGTAACTTTTTATGAAATCCAAAGCTTCATTATTAAGGAGTGACATTTAACTTATCTTCGATGTGCTGGTCTCAGTATTCTGCATAATTACTGTTTTCAGTTAAGTCTTGTGGGTACGTTTCCAGGAATAATAATGAATATTTCATTACGAAAGTATGACTTTGATATGTAGAGTCATTAGTATTCTACATTATGCTACACAACAGGCATATTCCATAATTATGGGAAAAACCTGCTTAATAGCAGACAATTTTCAAGTTTCCTTATCTACAGTATCTTGCAAAACTAATTATTTTTTATTTTAAAAGATTTTCACTAGGACAATGATAAGCCATAAGCAGATGTTATAATGACTGTGACTCACTTATTTCAGTTTTCGTCATAAAAATATAAGCTTATTTTCTTGAAAGACATAATTAATAAAGGACGTTGGTCTGAAATCTAACATCAGGTTGCCAAAACACATAATAAGTTGCTGAACTAAAAGAAGTACACAATTGAATCTACTGCATACTTTAGTTTTTGTAGATCCAAAAGGTGAAAGTGTGTAATTTACAAAAAGCAATGTTTACACGTAAAATAAGTAACGCAGATCTTGGCGTTTGAACATAAGTGAGGTATACGAGGTAGAATACGGGTGTCAAAAATGTGGCTAGATATATATAGAGTGGAACCTCGAACTTTGAACACAATCCTTTCCAGGAGACGGTTCGACTTTCAAGTTGTTCTACTTTCGAGTTAAATTTCCCCATAAGAAATAATGTAAATTGAATTAATCCATTCCAGACACCCAAAATTTAGCCAATATAAAACATTTTAAGTGCCTATTTCAAAAGATCATAATGATAAAACAAGTATATTTAATTTCAATAATTGAAAATGTTTATTTATAATAGTACATACATAAAAAATATTGTATAATAATCAATCAATAATAATAGTAGGAGGGATATTACTGTTCACTGGAAGGTGAATTACCCTTCTTTCATCTGGACCAAGCAGAGAGAGAAGGCGACCACGTGACGACCACGTGATTATTTGTTCGACTTTCGAGTTTTTGTTCGAGTTTCAAAACCGGATTTTCTTCGAATATTTTGTTCGAGGTTCAATTTGTTCGAACATCAAACCGTTCGAAGTTCGAGGGTCCACTGTACTGGTAATTTTAATATTTGCACTCACCAACACATTTTTTCCATTCAGCTTCCTGAGTGTTTATGTTCTGAGTTACCTGTAACACGAGACGCCTATATTAGAATAATTGGCATAATATAGAATTGCAGCTTTATTTATCGGAGCTTCATTTCTACTTAGCTATAATCAGCTGAATGAATTCACGGTCTCAGCCTTATATGGAGTTAAGTGGTCAGATTCAGGACCAGGCCGCCTTACCCTCTGCTAAGAGACTCCTGTATTCATGGAATAGGAAGCTGAGTTTGTCGGTCTGGAAACATTCGAGGAAAGACAGAGATTCCTCAGTCGTCCAGCTAGTAGCTAGCTACTACACCGACTGATCGATCCAGGCATCCTTTTATCTCATACACGAAATTTTATCGGATAATACAATTTTCGTTATTGGTTTTATTTTACATTTATATTGCAATATCTCTGTTTGGTTGGCGTCGAATTTTGTACACATGCTATTACAAAATTTGTATCAAGTTTGACAAGTTACGTGTGTACAACCAGCAAAGGAACGCTGTAAAATAAGGCAGCTTTGTAGGTAGCAATTTCCTTCTCACTCACTATGTATGATACATACTGCACCAGTACAATAAGCCTATACCTGGGTACGGCAGTTAAAGAGATGATAAAATATTTAGTACTAAAACCTTCTTTGCACAGAGTATCAGTATGTCTGTCATTTCGTGAGCATGTAGCTGCTTCTCCCATCCTATGGCGCCAAGATACCTAACATTTTATCATTAACTCAAAATGTTGCGCATCTTGGAGGTACAGAACAATGCTTAAAACTTCACATTTCTTACCTTTTATGTAACTACACATTATGGAAATTTACAGGTTTGTGCTCTATACTTCCAAAAGTACAGTCTACAGTGCATTAGTAAGATATCTAATAAATTCACGGTTACACACTGTATAACCAGTGGCAGCTTATAAACTGTCACACAGCTGGAAACACTTTGAAATACCTAGCATATAAGCAACGTCCCGTGAGAAGTTAACGCCTTTACTTAAACATGGATACTACTTAATTCTTTCCACATATATTTTAAATTCAGATCATTTCAAACATTTCAAAATAAACGCTAAAATATTTTACAACATTCTGTATGACTCGGCTATACTCTGTCTGTGAGCCAATTTCAATTCTTTCCGATGACTTCTGAGAGTTGTAGAAGTCCCAGACGTCACGCAGTCATCAAAGTAAGCCAATGGATTAACATATATGGATATAAACCTAATTTAACCTAGTTCATTTCAAAGGCTATCATCAGATTTGTCGAACGCAAGTCAAGATGCCACTTTAAATTCATAATTCTTCATCCTATGAATATGGAAGTAAAACGTGTGTTTAACCGTTTAAAGTACTTGACAAAATGTGTCGGGAAAGGAATGTTTCCGCTTAGAGTGTATCGGTAAAATCTACACCTACGCTCGTAACCCTAAAATCACATCATACAGTTTTGTAATAAAACAACATTAAGATCATACAAAAACAAAAATATTGAATATTCGGCCACACAGCTCCATAGGAAAACGGATATTGAGGTGATAAATGTCGACAAGGACTTCAGGTCCAATTACACAAAATAACATAATTAAAAAGTTCAATGAGAAGAGATTTTACAAATAGTGACATGCCAAATATTTAATAATTTTATTACACAATGTGCTTTACACAAAATATGTGACCAATGGAGAGGACAGAAATTTTGATCGCAGTGACACGGGTTCGTGTCGTAAGAATTGACAGACACTGTGTCCAATAAATAGCCCTTCAGATAAATATACACGTGTATTTTTTTTTCAATCCCTTTACAGGCCTGATCAGGCCCTTAGAGTTCCAGGAGGTTGAGGTTCCCAGATTTGTAGACAATCGGCAAACGAATGTGACAACTTTGTCAGCCCTAAGCGTTGGCAGCCTTTACCCCCAGGAGATACCCCTGGTACTCATTCATGTTAAAAGCTGAGTCGACCCCAGGGCCATAGTGCGGCCGGAAGGAATAGCTCAATGAAAAATCGCAATGACCTTATCTGGAATCGAACCCGCGACCTTCCGGTTTTTAGCGCGGTGCCTCAACCAACTGCACTACCGCGTACCCCACACATGTATGTAGACTATGCATTAAATGATCTGACGATGGAATATACGTAAATTCCGAAACATGTACCCTAGTGCCTGACGTACTTTAATTATGAAACTTCAGTTTAAACAGACGGAACTAATGAAATATACCTTTTAGTGTTTCTGTTCAGTTGTGCAGGTCTGTTTGTGCCATGAAGAGATACGTCCGAACACGAACAGGTGAGAAATAAAAAGTAACCTATGCAATTGCTGGCAAGGGTGTAAAATCCCAACTGAAGAGAAAGTTAAATAATTGGTTTCAAACTTATAATTCCAAGCACTAAAATCATTATAAACGGTTTGATCCACTGCCCAAAACGTATGTGCAACTTGTGATAGCAGTAAATAAAGAACGAACCTGACAGCGGACAAACGTTGCTAACGACTTTAAAATCACTGTACCTTTAAACTACAATTGTAAATTAAGTTTTAATTGCATGTCTACTAATAACAAGGTGATTTGTCCTGGCATCGCTTCTGGAGAAGCAATGCTAGTGCTAGATTTTGTGAATAGAATCTTAGAGCCCCTGTGTACATAAAATGTTTCTGTCAGGACACAAGAATTTAATTTAAAATACACCCTGTACATTGTCTACACTACATGTCCGACGTGTATGTTTAGTTAAAAATAAAGATCGGTTATTGCTTCATTTAGAAAGTGTGGGCTTTAAGAATAGTGTCCAGAAATTTAGCAGTAACAATGATAATAAAGTACACAGTTTTGAAATGAATTCAAGGAAATTACAAAGGGTATACCACGTAACGAAGTGCACAGACTTCACTAAGGCGTTCTTTATTTTGAAAATGGTGTAGGGTTACACGACACACGCGTCAATGTAATTTCACGTACGCCCAAAAAGAAAAGCATGGCCTCCTGTGCGCCGGTTTTCGAATTCAAAGATTCTCAACACCATTACATGCATATCTTTTCCTGGTCTACCAAGATTGGTCAAAAATGCACGAAATCCGGATATAAATTTATTTATGCTCGTAAGTATAAAATATGACTTTCACTCCGCCGAATTCAGAAACTCACACCTGCTCAGCGGTATTACCTGTAGATTTTCAATACTAAATTTTACTGAAGTTGGAAGAAAAATATAAAAACAGAGGAAAACTTCATTTACGCCCCCCAGTAAAGTATGACTTTGATTGTAGCAATTCCCACAAAACTCATACTTCTTCAACAGAACGATGTGCAGATCCATTATACCGAAATTCAAAAAGTCGTCAAGAAATGCGTAAATTAAGGGCAGAAATTTATTAATGATCTCCACATAAGGCGCCTTTCTTATTTCGTAAAGAATGCCTAAAATATGCACTCATTTTTTTAAATGCTATCAAATAGTTTCTGTATAGACATAAACCAAAATAAAAAGGTTGAAACACATACAAATTAATTGAAATTACACTTAACAACACGTGCAACACCATGTTCGATAGAAAATGTCTCACTTAGTGTTCTTGAGTAATGTTGGTGCTACTGAAAGTGTAATCCATGTTACGTACAGCACAACACGATGAATTTCTACATATGGGAAAGAAATGTTAGCCCGGCTGGGAAAGGAATGCAACAGACATACATTTGTTATATCAGGTCTAGATGAATAAACAAGTGTGTATGAAACTGCCTTCATTTTGCATAGGCTATGATAATGTACTTGTAATAGTTGTCTCAGAGACGTCGTTGTTCATGCTCAATTTAATACACTTCCTTTCACATTGTGAACTGTCTTATATGGTCGCTGATTGTATTAAGAGATTATCATTTTAGCACTTCAAATTTTTCGTGCTTTTTTAATTTTTACTGAAATATGTGTAATTTGTTTTCATGTATCAGCTGTAATTGTCAAAGTAGTTAATAAATGTTAAAGTTAATTTATTACAAATGGTCATTTTATTTATTTGATTGTTTTAGTGAAACACAGACGCAGGTTTCTCCGATATTACGCTAGCGAATTTATACCAGAGTAAGTGGTGTTACGACGGAGAGGATCACAAAACACATCGCCTAACGTCATTTGATAACTAACTTACAAAAGGTAAATTTGTAGCTATGCTTAATTAAACACACATCAGGAAAGCATATGGGGGCAAAGAGGTACAGCTCCACGCTTTCCTAAACTCGGCACTGGCTGGAGCTAAGTTGTCAACTTCACTTCCCCGTCGTTTTACACCCTGTGAAGAAGCCCTCCGTTCCCCTTTAAGAGCAGGTTGGGCTCAGACCAGGTTTGGACAATTTGGAGAAAAGTCATAGTCGCTACACTGACTGACCTATCCCTGCTTTACCATATGACATGTCTTATGTACCCGAAATGTATCCTTCAGTAACCTGGAAATGGATAAACTATTTCGTCTTCGGTGCCACATTACAATTTTTGCAAAAATCTCTGCTTGTGGAGGTCTTTATGTTTTTCTACTTAAAGCGCCGTGGTAACTATTTGTACCTTCTGATTTAATATTCAAAGCTGTGAACTTTTCTCACAAAATATATTTATGTGGCAAGTGTGATTCTTGCAATAAACACCAACTGTTTTCCCTGCACAGCACTAATTCAGTTGTCTTTGAAATTGTGACGTGTGTTTACTGAGAGGAAGACACTGAACAGTTAAATAATTTGTTTATATGAAATGTAGGCTTTTAATAGTTTAGACTAGTGGTAGGGCACTTTGGATGATGAAATGTAAGATCATACGAATGTGTATATGACAATACGGCAAAACAAAAATATCTTAAGAAAGTAGGATGTTTTGAGCGGGATTCGATCCCAGTTTCTTTCTTGAACTTCGATTTTATTCATTCATTCTGTAGTATGTCTTACGACAGGTTCGTAACCTCTTCCAAAGCGAGTTTTCTACAGGGTGCGAGCCAGTGCTTCCTCTTTCAATTTCCAGTATCTTCTCTTTTCCTTAAGGTCATCCACTGGCTGCTTATGCCTTCCCATTCGTCTTCCCGTCATTTATATCCTTCCCTCTAACTTTCTTTCATTCACGTATTTTAAAAGACAGTTTGTACGCAAGATGTGACCAATCCAGTTAGCCTTTCTTCTTGTTATTGCATATAGGATATTCCTCTCCTCCTTGACTCTGTGTAATACTTCTTCATTTCTCACACGATCGGTCCAACTTATCTTCGTCATTCTTCTCCAGCACCACATTCCAAAACTCCCCAGGTATTTCTGATCTACTCGTACGTTCCGAAGTGTTCACGTTTCAGCACCATATAAAGCTATGCTCCAAATGTATCTCTTTACTAGTTTCTTCCATAATTTAAGTCCAACTTTCTGGCGAAAAGATCCTTCTTCTTGTAGAATGCTACTTTTGCCATGGCAATTCTGGATTTAATTTCACTTGTACACCTTGCATCATTTGTTATCATGCTACCCAAATAATTGAAATATTCCACATTCTCCAATTATTTTTAGCTATCATAATTTTTACTGGGGAGGGTTGCCTTGAGATTCTCATTACCTTAGTACTTCCACAGTCATTTCCACTCCACAGCGTCGTCCAATTTCAATTAGTCTATCAACCATGCCCTGTAGCACCTTTTCTTCCTTATCCAGTAGCACAAGGTCATCTGCATATTTCACAGTACGAATTACTTGTGCTCCTACTTTGAAGACTCCAAACCCTTCAAGAGCTTCCTTGGTAAGGTACTCGCTGTATAAGTTGAACAGAATCGATGACAAACAGCAATCTTGTCTAACTCCTCTTCCAGTCTTCACATTACTCGTCTCCCCTTGGTCCAGTCGTAATTTAACAGTCTGTTCCATGTACAATTTGCTGATCAATCTCCTTTCGGGTCAGTCTATCCCAGTTTACTTCAGGATCTGCATTAATTTGGTCCATTTGACACGGTCAAATGCATTCTGCCAGTCTATGAAGCATGCACACAATTCCTCATCTATGTCCAAGGTTCGTTCTGATATTATTCTCAGCTTCCCAATTGCATACCTAGTTCTTTTTTCTCTCCTAAATCCAAACTGATCTTCTCCAAGCGCATCCTCAGCCTTCCTTTCAATCCTTCTTCTAAGTATCCGCGCTACTATTTTCGCTGTATGTGCGATGATGCTGATTGTGCGATGGTCGCTGCATTTTGTAGCTTTGGGCTTCTTCTTTAAGGTAATCGTTATAGCTTCAGTGAAGTCTCTGGGCCACTCTCCAGTTACATATATGGCGCTGATCAGTTGTGTCATTAGTTTTAAACCATCTTCTCCAAACAATTTGAGTACATCCCCTGCAGCCTTCTTATCCCTCATCTCCTTGATAGCTTTTCTCACTTCGCTTTGCAAAATATAAGAGCCGTTCTCGTCTTCATCTACTTCCTCTTCGGGTTCGACTTCTAAGTGTTCTGGTAGATTAGCTCGATCGCAGAGCAACGCAATATAATTCTCCCAAATTTATAGTACTTTTTTCTGATCTATTATTATATTCCCTTGAGAATATTCGATGCCAATGTTTTGAATCCCACGGTTTTCTTTTCAGCCTAGTTCCTTTGTCTTTTGTGTGCATTAAGTCATAACGTCCTGCTCTTTGAAATTCTATGATCTCGTCGCATTTGCTCTCAAGATATTCCTTCTTGGCGTTGTCCGTGGCTATTTTCAATTCGTTGCTCAGTCTTCTGCAGTTCTTCCCTCCTTCCTTCGTTGTTGACATTCTTCAATTTCCTTCGTTCATCCATTCTACTGATCATCTCCTGTGTAATCCATGTATTTCTTGCTCTCCTCTCGACTTTTCCAACCAAATCACTCATAGTGTCTAACACACATTTCTTGATATTGATCCACTGCACTTCCATATTCCCACTTTCACATTTGATTGCACCAAGATTTTCTTCTAGTCTATCGTGTACTTTCTGTCGTTGAGCATAAAAGTCTCCAAATTCCATCTTGGTTTTCGCTTTCGGAACCTTATGATTTTCTTCAATCCGGTGCAGATCGTTGCAACCAGTAAATTGTGGTCAGAGTCAATATCTGCTCCAGGCAGTGTCTGCACATCCTTCACACTGTTCCTGAATCGCTGTTTCACTAGTACATAGTCCAGTTGGTGCTTTCCAGGTGTACAATCTTCTTTTAGCCTTTTTGAACCACGTGTTTGTTATAACAAGCCCACTTCTTTCACAGAAGTCAATGCGCATTTGACCTCACTGATTCCTCCTTCCCAGTCCATATGGTCCAACAATGTTGTGATGTGCTTTATCTCCAACCACACTGTTCCAGTCTCCCATTATAATCGTATTTGTCTCGCCTTTTCCATCCTATTCAAGATTTTCTTCAGTTATATCATACAGGTCTTCCACTTCGTCATCTTCATACTCCGATGTTGGCATGTACATTGCAAAACTTCGACTTAAGGACAATGAACGGTAATATAGATTAAGTATAATTTGTATGGGATCGGCTATGCCTATGAATTCTAGTTTGAATATTGATGTCAAATGGCTTTCTGTATAACCCGAATTTGGATTATTATGTTCACAACATCCAACCATTAGACCAAATCGTCATCTCGATGAACTCTATTCTCCCCCTAGCAACTTTATTCCTCGAAATCCAATTTAATATTATTCCCCCATCTATGCCTGCGTCCCACGAATGGCCTCTTTCTTTATATTTTCCAAATAAAATTTTGTATTTCTCCCATGCTCTGCACGTGCTCAATTTCAGGAATTACTGAAAATTCGGTATAAATTTTTATATAAATAGCAAGAATATTTGAAACGTCGATAATAAAGCCAACTTGTATACTGCAGCACGTTCCCAAAACAGATAAAAGGTATAAAAAGATAAAGTTGTTCCCACACAAGCCATGAAGGCATATAGGGGAGTTAAGGCATGAGTCCAATCATTCTTCAGCTTGGAACTCTATGGAGGTCAGTGGTGAGCCTTAACCCCGGCCGTCTTTCCCCTTTTTTTTCTTTCCTTGTCTTTATTCTTGCTTCCTTATTTTGCTCTTTATTTTTATCTATTCTCTTCTTTTTTCCATTATTCTTTTTTCACCCATTCTTTACTTCCCTTCATCTCATTCTTCATTTTTCCTTCCTCTATTTCTCTCATTTTCTTCCATTTCATCATTCTGAGATCACATTTTCATCTTTCGCCCTTTATTACTTTATTTCGTGATTTCAGTATTCATATCTCCCTGTCGCTTTTCATTTTAGTTGCACAATTAGCCTCAGGTTAGTACTGACACGGAATACGACGTCGAATGGGACGCTAGAGTTTGATGAATGGCTCTAGTTTGAATCCGAAGTTTGTCTGGAACATTTCGAAACTAGAATCCCTGAATACAAGTCTGCACTTGCAGGCTTCGAACAGGAAGTCTTCCTGTTCTTGTGGCTTATAAAAATGCAGCAGAGAGCTCACATGTACAGGTAGAGGCCGTAACATGGACAGAATGATTAGCCATTATAAAAGTGTTTTAACAGTGTCACTTTTTTACCATATTTTCCGTAGCAAGGAAAGGAATGAAATCAATAAATAATAAGCCACAAACCACCACCACCACCACCACCACACCACCAACCCACCACCACCACCACCACCACCACCCACCAGGCTTTGATCGCATCCACACAAACCAAGGAAGGCAAAGCAACATGGACTCAAACTCGTACAGCGCAACCAACACACTCCTACGGCCACCGTCAATAACTCATATGGTGTCGATAAGAACCCCAACCATACCTTCATGGTTTCACAACGAGATCACAATTTTTTCCTCGAGCAAACCGGTTATATCCATTTCCTTAGAACTTCTCTAGCTAAAGTTTAACTTGCCTTACACTACCGACGAAGTTCACAACTTTTAGGGCTAACACAAAACACAGCAATTACGAGCAACAGTGCAAACTATATTCGAGGTATATCAAGACTTCCCAAGTGCCCGCTGTAAATCTCTAGCTTGTAGCAGGACAACTTCCTCAGACCTCTGACCACTAAAGATAGGACCAAATGTTTGCCCAAACGCGGTAAGAATTACCACCCACCTCTGCGAAATATCCAGCAAAGCGCAGATTTCACCAATGGTCCGATTCACATGCAGTGTAAAAATTCCGTCCCTGATAATCACCCCTGGTTTTCCTCCTTTTAAAACACTAGAGCGAAATCACAACTAAACACCAGGCAGTAGGTTCTCCGAAACACCGACTACCCTATAACAACTAAACGGCTTCAATCCAGCCGGACTGCACTCTTGATAATTCATGGCTGAAAAATTTAAAATCTATTTTTCATCACCACAATTCTGAACTATGCAAGCATTCTTGGAAGCAGCTAAACTATGGACAAACCACACACCAAAGTCACACCCATCAAAGATTGGGCACCTTAGAGGAAGTTACCACCTCGATCTCCACCCATTGTTAAATCGACAATTCAGATTTCTTCTCAGAAGTTAGGCGAACCAGAATACTAAACACTTGCTAGTCCATAAACCGCCTCCGTGTCAAATTATTACACCGTTGTATTCATGACACCAAACCCTCTCATCCTGATCGCTCAATAAGCCTACATGTACATGTATTCTGTACTTGAAACATGGAATTAATGAACTTAGCAATGGTTCAACAAAGTAGTCTATATGTTATAACTTTTGACAACCCTGTTTGTCTGTTATTGAACCCGAAGCATGATCACAAATTTCGTTAAACACCTCTAAAAGAATTCAATAACAATAGATTAATAACCAAGCTACAAAATAAGACGGGAAGACGTAAAAAGAATAAACACCCCCGGTGTTTTTCAAGAAGAAAGGCTGTTATGGTTGTATTATACACCACCACTCACACACATTTTATGAAAGGCTATCATTTTTATCTTCTCAAATGATATTCCCATTAAAACTCGGGGCGTATTCATCAAAAGCTTCTCCAGATCTTATCTATAGTAAAAACACTCAGCCTACCTTTCTCGGGCAGTTGAACACAGCCCAGAGATGTAACTTCCTGACACATCCGTTCACGTGAGATATGAAACTGCATTACTTGGTATTTGGTTCCCGACGTTTCGAGACAGTTTCGGACCACTACATTGCATCGAAACGTCGGGAACCAAGTACCCACTGACGCAGTGTCATGTCCTAAAAGAAATGACACCTCAGCCATACCGCCGCGATAAACATAAACTCGCTTAACATTTTGTTAATTATAAGCTCCACTGGATTAAGTCCTTAATAGCGTTCACTTTTTCGTGTGGTATCGTAAAGCCAGGCAGACTAACACAAATACTACATAAAGCAAGAGTGCAAGGTGCAAACGTTCATATCTGCACAGTTTGCACATTCTTTCTTTGCACCGTCGCATTATAAATGCTCCCAGTTTTTACGACAGTTTTTATGAACGTCTTCACAATATTAATAAAAACGTTCAGTTAAATCCCAATATACAACCAGAATATTTACTGCAATCAGTTTGTATTTACACCCTTCAGAAAGTTATATTTATCACGCTATTTTAGACTTTGTGAATCACACATAAAGTATATTAATATTTAGCGATGCTCTCTCGGCTGTAGGACGTACAGAAAGATGTAAGCAGTACAGAACAATATATTCATATTAAATTGCAGGCATAATTCTTAAATTATTATTTGCCATAATTAGGAAAGCGATAACAAAATAAGTTCACATTGCAGACACATCGGTGAATCGTATGGCAACTTAAGGTTTTATACTAGCTAATTTATTACACTTTCCCCGAGGGCTCCGCTTGTCGAAGGTTTAAGATAAACCGGCAGGGAGGATTGTGTGCTCCAAGGAAGCTGGGAGTTTGGCGGCAGTAGCGTAGCTAGGGGTATGGTCACCCAAGTCGGAGAGGTCTCAGCAGAGGAGCCAGAATAACAGCGTCCAACATCGAGGGTGTAAGGAGGACTCCTTAGGAATTTGTCAACTTCCCTAGGGGAGCACAACTCAAAATTAAACTTGACCTCCGGGTTGGGAGTTGGGAAATAGGCTGCCAACATCACCCTGAAAAGAATAATAATTTTGAGAAGCCCAAAGAAAGGTGCTGGAATGATAACAGGAAAATACCTTGCAAACGGTAGGGCTGACAACCTTACCACCTTCATGTGCCGATTGTCTCGAAATCTGGGAGCCTCAACCTCCTAGAACCCTAAGGGTCTGTCCAGGCCTGTATTGGGATTGCTTTACCTTGCAAACGAGGAAATAAAATGGATCTGGTAAAGTAAAATGTTTTAAGCATAAAGAGAACTGGAGCATTTAAAAAGTTAAGATATGAACTACATAAGCATAGATTCACTATAGCAGCAGCACAGGAGGTCAGATGGCGCGGGGGTGAAATTTTTGGTTCTGGTGACTTTATCATACGCTATAGTGTAAATAAATACAGTCAATATTTGGAACAGGATTTATAATCCACAAATTTATAAACACCTTATTATGGATTTTCACCCAGAAATTGATACGCTGTGCTCATCGACAGTGCAAAGGGCATTTGTAATACAGAAATAATATGCGTTCATGACCCAACAAAACAGAAAGATGAAGAACAGAAGGTTTCATTTTGCGATCGTTTGGGAAAGTTATATTTAGAAGCCCGAAACATGACATCCATACAGTCATGGGAGATTTTAATGCGAAAGTGGGCGAGGAAGAAGTCGAGAATTGTAGCCTACACGGGGAGACAAATGACAAAAATTTAGATGATAGATTTTGCAACGGCCATGAACATGGTAGTCAGTACTACAGTGTTCCAACATAAAAATATGTTTTAACGTGGAGATCACCAGGTAGTTTATCTGCTAATCAGATTGATCATGTGATCATATTATGATTGATTCCCGTCATGCCACTGACATTACAAATGCCAAATCATGTACAGGAGCCGACTGTGGTAGCGATCATTATATGGTGAAAGTGATAGACAAAGGGACAGAAAGATATTAATTATGACACTGACAAATTGAAAATTTGTTTACTGTGTGCGATTGCAAAAAGGAGATAGAAGAATATGTAGAAAAATCAGGTATTAAAGAACAGACTGTAGAGACCACGTGGATGAATATTAAACAGTCAACATGTAAAGCAGCAGAGAAGGCCCTATGATTTTATCCCAAGAGGATAATGAATGAATAGTTTGATTACACTAGGCAACAAAATTTGACTGACTTTTTGTTTATCCAAATTTTGTGTTTATTACTTAATTCTGTGATGCTGATCACGAATATAACATTCATTTTCCTGTAATGTCAACACTCCACATTATATGCATAAATCTTCATTTTATAAATAAGGTAGTACACATTATTGTTAGTCTTCATAGTACTCACACAAACATGCCAATGACACAAAATCTGGAGAAACCACATGGATATACATTAATACATGACATACTTACATTGATAATGCATTACCAATCATTTAAAAATAAACAGCAGATGTGCTTCTTCGCTTATGAGAAGACGACTCTCAGCACGAACCAAACCGCAGATGTAATCACCCATCATAGCAGCATCCCATCGTCCCTTGTATCTTTTCTCAATAGCTTCAATATCTTGATGGAAGCGTTCACCATGTTCTTCACTAACGTCTCCTAGATTTGGTGTAAAAAATTGAAGATGCGAATGCAAGTAATGCAGTTTTACTGACATTCTATAGCCTAGTACTTCATAATGTTGAATCAAAGATTCCACTATTTTTCATAATTTTCGCACCTATTCTTGCCAAGAAAATATGTCGCTACCATTCTGAACGCCTCCCAAGCATTCCTTTCAACAACAGTCATTGTTTGTTCAAGATCTCGAGATGCAAGCATCTCACGAATCTGTGGTCCAGTAAATATGCCACCTTTCACGTTTGCATCAGCCAAAGGAGGAAATATTTTCTAACTTGATGCAGAGCAGCAGAATTAGGATCCAAACTTTAACAAACTGTTTCAGTAGTCCCAGTTAATGTGGAGGGGTGGCACAAGATGTTCTGTCTTGTAACTAAAGCCTTGTGGATTACATTGTGCATACCTGGAATTTTTGTACTTTGTTATGTCAATCAACAAATGTAACAATTATTATGGTGGCTTGTAGGCTCTCTCCAAATTCGAGGTATAGCAAATGACATACATTTTATAGTCCCACGCAGCCATTCTTCTAAGATAGATCGGCAGCTACCACGACACACATGGGGAGCCCAAAATGTATCCTGGTCTCCGACAAGACTCCGAAGTATGCTTTGTACACTGTGCAGAACTTCGTCCCAGGCACAATGTTACGTTTCACCTGCTTTGGGCTTATATAGAAACCACAAACATAACAAAAATAATCGACTGTAAGTTTACAACCTCTTCCCTTGGACATTCTTGTTTTAAAATGAAAAACACTGAAGAAGTACTGAAATCACGCGACTGCAGCTAACATTCATTACACAATCAAGCTCCTTTGTGTGAAAATATCGATGATAGAGACTGAAATCAATATATCGAAGTCTGTCGATCTTGAAGGAAGAAGACAAGCCTGTATTCATGTGACATATAGCAGCTGGAACACTAACTAAGAAGAGCAAGCATTTGATGGTGGCGGATTTCTTAAAAACATAAAATGCAAAATATCTCTTGAAGTATCGACACTAAAGGAAAACCAATGTCAGATATGTGTTCAGCAGGCACATTTCATTCAGAAGTCGTGAAAAAATTAACATAAACAATTTATTGTTGAGCAGTGTTATGAGTGTAAGAGTGCTCCAGAAGCACGTAACATCTATTGCACTCATGAAAATGCTCATGTAAATTCTATGATTGAATGAGCAAGATTAGGAAGGGCCATCAACCAAGAGTCTTCCCTTCTAAAACCGAACACGGAGACATAAAGAGAAATGAGAAAGGTGTACTTGAAGTGTGGGTTTACTACTTCAAGGAATTTCTTAATCCTCTAGATAAGGGAATTAAACAAGGAGAAAAGCATACTTAGGACCAGAGTAGGATATTAGAGGTCCTTACATAAAAGAAGTATCAGCTACTAGAAAAAACATAGAAGTAAGGTTCGTAGCAGCCAATCACAATAATTCTTTATATGTTGTAAAGTTTTACTGCAACATGCTTCGGCTCATGTATAAAAAGTCATCTTCAGGCGGACAAGGTACTCAACAAATGTTGTTACATACAACGCCTTAATTATTTACATTGTCCTTGTATACGGTTGAGATCTCAACTTACAAGATCATAAAAACATATGATAAGCCGAAACGATAACCATATGTTTTATGATATTGTAACTTGAGACCGCAACCTATAAAAGAATAGTGTACAATAATTAAGGTGTTGTACATAACAACTTTTCTTTGGTACTTTTCAGCCTGATGATGGCTCTTTATACATAAGCCGAACCATGTTGCAGTAAAACTTTACAACACATAAAGAATTGTTGTGATTGGCGGCTACTACCCTAAATTTTATGTATCTTCATCACAACGGGATGTCCCACATAAAAATAAAAAAGAAGAATATAAGAAACCTTAAGAATAATAGGGCACCAGGTGAAGACTCAAAAACAGCGGAGTGAGTTAAAGGTGGAGGCAGGATGTTGTGGAGAGAGATTCATACACCGATTGAGAGAGCGTGGAAGAACAAATGCCAGAGGAGTGGAATAATGCCATCACATTCCCAATATATCAAAATGGTAACAAGATGGAATGTAACAACTACAGAGGGATTTTACTCCTGAATTTAAATTACAAAGTTCCTAAACAGGTAGTGTCTAAATATCTTGAACCTTATGTAGAAGAGATACTGGGTGATTATCAAAGTGGTTTCCGTAGAAGTCGAATTACAACTAATCGGATTCTCAGTTTGCGAATAACCTTAGAGAAGTCCTACGTGGATGTTCATCAGTTATATAGAGGTTATAAAGAAGCATATGATAGTATTAATAAAGACAGATTGACAGGAATTATGAAAGACTTGGATATAAATGGACAGAGGTATGAAAACTGTAAAGATTTTAAAATATCTAGGCTCCTGAGTACCAAACAAGAATGAGGCTGAAGCAGAAATAAAAGAGAGGAACATTGTTGTTCATAAATGTTGCCACGCACAAGGACATTTACTGAAGAAAAATCTGTAACACGGTCATTAAGGATATGTCTCTATAAAACAATAACACAGATAGTTTCTTACCTATACCGCCGAATCATGGATCCTAACGAATAAAATGGAAATAATTTTAAAGAAGTTGGAAAGGAAAATACGGAGAAAAATAGATGGTTTATCATACGAAAATGGTCGTTGGAGAATAGAAATGAATCGAGGAAGTTATAACAAATTTAAATCTCCAGATATTTTAACCGTAACAGAAGTACGCAGATTGGAATGGTTGAGAATGTTGTAAGAAATGGCGGAAGGGCAGCGACGAAGTTACTAGAAGGCAAGCCAGGAAAACGGAAGAAAAAAAGATCCAGATCAGTGGTTCCCAAAGTGGGCGGTACCGCCCCCTAGGGGGCGGTGGGATTACCGAGCTGGGTGCTAATAGGTACGAGAGGTGGAAGGGAGCGCTATTATTATCACAGGGGGGCGCTAGTAGACAAGTAGTGCAGTTATTTTTATAATAAAATTAAAATAAAGTAATTTTTGTGTTGAAAATAAAATATGAACTAAATTTCTTAGTATTTTCATTTATGAATCTTATTCAAGAACATATTATTTTTTTTAATAAACTATTGGTAGATGAATTATTGTTAATCATAAAAAATATAATAAATTTTAATTTGTTAATTAACACATAAAACATTCATTTTAACTCTTATAATTTTATTTAAAAGATTTTTTAAATATAAAATAAAAGCGGAAACAAAAGCGCATTTATGTTTTTTTAAAAAGGTAGGGGGCGCTGTGGGTGTGTATATGGAACCAATGGGGCGGTGGACCGAAAACGTTTGGGAACCACTGATCTAGATTAAGGTGGCTGATGATATTGAGTCGGAATGGAGGAATATTTCTGTAAAAGGATGGAGAAAAATGGGTTTGGACAAAACAGAATGGGGATCTCTCGTGAGGGACGCAAAGACCAAAATTAATGGGCTGCAGTGCCAAAGAAGAAGAGTTTATTACACAGATATTTGTTAGGGATTTGTCATTTCTCAGCACACAACTAGATCTGCCACACTACGCAGTACATGCTTCTAACCAAGGCTGAAGAGTTTATATGCATAAGTTGCACACAGCAGGGTTTTGATTTTTTCGAATATTTAAGGTTTTCATTTACCTCACCTTCGTGTTTTGGTTTATTTATTGTCAAATCTGATATGAACATTTCACAGGCAACTGTGCTGCTGTCTGACAACTCTCTCCACATAGCGCCCGCCACAACTGCTGCATTTACCCTATTGCGCAGCAGCGTTCTCTATTGTTCAAGGCCTGAGCCCTGTGTTGTCAGCCAAGTGTCACAGCTTCTCCCTTTTCTCCCTTCTCCCTAGTCCTTAAATTCATGGTCATTGAGATCTTGCTTTTGAGCTAGAAAAAGATGATAATAGCTCGGTAAAGAATTCCCCTGACATAATTAAATTTGCGTAGGTTCCTCAGGTACACAATAGTAGGCAAAGTAAACTTATTTTCTGACCAATAGTAACCCCTTATTTGAATGTCTTTACCGTAGCTACTATGGCAGTAGCTTTCCACAGTGACGTCTGCCTGGCTGTCACTTAAAAATGTCGTGATTCCGACATGTTGTCATGCCTCAATTGACATTTTTCTTGAATTTTCCCGAAAGAAAAATGTGTGCACATACACAAGAAATAATGGCAGAAATCATTTATACACGGCTTACCGGACACGCAGTAGGCACTATTGTATACTAAAATTGTGTCACATTTTGTGTTGGAAATACCTTTCACTCTCTGCTTCTTCATAGATTTCTGCCGAGGTACAATTTCCTTTCCCCAGTTCTTTTCTGGAAACATCAGCACTTGAAACAATGACAGCCAAAACGAGTAAAATTCTCTCTGTGATTTATTTGTGTCTGGACTTCTTTCCATCCAAGTTCTCTGCGATTACAACTTTAATTCTCTAATCCATTGAGATCGTTTTTGTGTGATGTCAATCAAAACGACTGGAAAATAACACAACACAAATGCATTCTAATTGCATTACCCGTATTTTCCAAATACATTCGTTGATAATTTACACTTTTTGTTATTCTTTATGTTCGTTGACTGGAAATAAAAGCTTACTGTTCCGCAACTAATCGCGTTAGAGCAATTACGCTGCACACAGTAATTACTTATACTTTCATTTCGTTAATTATCCGATTCAAAAAATGACCTTTTAAATAATAGTTGCAAACGCTAAATGTACTTTTAGGCCGACACATTTTTTTCCACTGAACCATCAAACACATTGTTTGTTTATTTTCTATAATTAACTATTTCTTCCTTCAGATCGAGCTGTCCTAGTTCAGTTCAAAAGCTCCCTCTGCCTTTATAAATTACAGAATAATTGCGACACCCAACTCTTCATAGGCTAGTGTTTACCACACTTACCGCCAGAGTTGACGAAAAACATTCAGAATTTTGCGCACATAGTACATTTACATAGTTCGTACGATTCACAGAATAAAAAGCGATTGTTTCCTTACGCAGCATTCATCGAACTATCCTTCTAATTGACGAAACTGTGTGCTCTGTGAGGTAGCAATTGGTTAATGAAGATTTGTTTCAGTTTTCAAAAAGTTACAAGTTGTTTCTTCCTGCAGAGTCATGTGTATTTACCAGATGCATTATGTACAGTCTACACATGTCTTACATGAACTAGAAGGCTGGTTCAGCAGTATCACATCAGACTTGTATCCCAAACTAATTGTTTTGAAGCTATAAGGGGTTTCCGTCTATCCTGAGTGAGGACGATTTTTACGTTTTTTTATATGTTCAAATCATGCCGCTGCATATATATTACAGTCGAACTCTGTTATAACGTTATGAAACGGACTGAACGTTATAAACGAGTGGTGTTCTAACCGAGGAGTAAAATGTTATGGTTAACAGTGACGAATTAATTGGTACCACAGAATATCTGAAGGTTTAGGTGAGGTGTCGTATAAACCGATGTCGTTATAAGCGCGTTCGACTGTACTTCAAAAGAAACAGTGCTAGATTCTTCCATTTTGTGTATATATATAAATATATTCATAACTGAGCCCATATATATGGGACTACAGTATTTTAAACGTGCTTAATTTTGTATCTCTTTATTTTATTAATTGCGTTTAGTGTATTCAACCGTGTTCTCAGTAGGTCACACTAGGTTTCATAGGTAGCAAAGAAACTAAGCAGCGAATAATTAATTGGTAAGGAAGTGGGATGCTGGTCTCTTCTGAGTTCCTGCACTGGCATTTGCCTTGATGCATGAGGTAAATCACGAAAAGCCTCAGACAAAACAGCAGGTTCTAAACCTTCATTTGAACCTTGATCCTCCAGTATACGAAGCAAACGTGCTACCCTCTGCCCGTGATGTTCGGCTTAAATTTTGATAATAATAATAATAATAATAATATTAATAATAATAATATATAGTCGAACCCAGTTATAACGACATCGGTTTATGCGACACCTCTTATATAGCGTCAGATATTCTTTGGTAGCAATTAATTCTTCACTGTCAACCGTAACATTACACTCCTTGTTTAGAATGGCACTCGTTTATAACGACAAAACATATTCAGTCCCTTTCATGACGTCATAACCGAGTTCCACTGTAATTGTGTCAAATAATAATATAATTACGTCAAACTCTCTTGATTTTGAAATTATTTTGTCATCTCTGTATCGCATATTTCTATTCTACCAAGAACACTTGTTCTGAAGCTTACGAGATCTGTAGATGCCACCTTTTACATTTTCAGAGTCAGATGAACATAGCAGGTAAGAATCAAACTGATTCAACCTTGTGCATAACACCCTACAAATTTCATTCAAAAGGACAACAGATAATGACTTATACTTCTCATCTTTTTTCGATACTGTAAACTTAAATGCCTAGCTAAGAAAAAGTTGGATCCACATTATCTGTTTGCTTCATTACATTAAATTTAACTTAATTATATTCTCTGAATAGAAAGATCACAAGTTTTGTAACCATATTAATACTACTGATGGCAAGAAATTAGAAAATGCTAAGACCAGGTGTTCTCTATTTGAGTGACGCTCGTGTTAAATTTAATAAAATTCCATCAAATATTTCATGGGTAAAGACAGATACCCACACAAGATAAAATTTTCTGATAAATTAAGAGAAACAGATCACAAGGGACCTTCTATCCCACCGTCCGTCATCTCTATGACGCTACAGGTAAACATGATCAACAGCCTCTCGTTTTCCTGGTTTCCGAACCTTATTTAAGTATTTTATAGGACTCCTTACATGATGGATCGGCCCGTCGTAACCCTGTACTTAAACAGGAATAAAAAACACGCAATAAAGGCAGCCATACATCCAGCTGCGAGACGGGCTTAAACCCATGATCCTTGCATTCGAATGGTAAAAGGCCGCAGACTAGTTTTTGCGGCAAATGTGGCCTTCTTGTACGCCCTATATCATGCAGGTAATTATATCATGCAGTTAATTCCAATCGTCTAATGGACAAAGTGACACGTGGTACAGGTAATTGGGTGTTATTCCGCAATTAATCATTTAAAAAATGCTCATCGTTCGTAAAATACCAACGGACTCAGTTTCACCCTATCAATGTCAATAACCAAATTAATACATGACTGGTAGTTCAGGATATCTTGTCTGATCATCAGATCATCCTGTGATTTTATGGCATTCAAAGGATCATTACACTATTTGCAATAGGCCGACACTAATGCCTATCGTGAGCCAAATTGATACCCTCCATTCCTCATTCTTATTCTTTAAATATATTACAATACTGTAATAAAATTTAAGTTCATATCTTTCATTAGTCCCATGCTTTGAGGTTTTCCCCCAAAACTCACTACATATTCTTCACAAATTTCCTAGTGCTACGTATCCCGATTATCCCGTATTGCTTGATTTGATGACAAATAATATCTGATAAACAGTAGAAATTAAAAGTGTCTAATCACGCAATTTTCTCCATCGCCTTCTTCTATCCTCTCTCATGCCCAACTGTAATGCTTTAGTGAAGCATTAGGTACAACAGCGTAGTCGTCTCTTCTGTTCCACTTATTAAGACACCTTGTATTCTAAATGGACGATTACTGCAAAATAATAGAATCTTGGCATAGTGTGTATTATCCCTCCGAGATATGCTGTTGGAAAGGGCAAACAGCGAACTGCCTCACCTTAATAACCTAACAGACGTATCCCACCAAGTGGTGGTGAAAGTTACTGCACCACATCGCTCGTACGTAACTGTGTTCGTATATTGGTTCACATAAACACCTAGCACAAAGTAACGTAAAAATAATGTAGGCGCTAGCCCGTGCGACAAAATAAAATTATCTTATTAATAAAGCTTGCAATATTATGCGCATGTGTCTTTTCAAATTTTTCATAGCGCAACCTCAAAAAGCCTTTACGCTGGAAATTTTATGAGCAATTGTTCCGTAATTGCGCTTACAAGGCAAAAAATACGTTTTATGCCCTTAGAGTTCGGGGTTTTGAGCCCAGAAGCTTCCAATGTCAAATTGTTTCGTCATAAGAAAGTAGGCTTTCGTGAAACGGAATTTTGTTCAATTCAAAACGTTAATATCCTACCGTTGTAGGTATTGTACCATCAGCTGAAAAGCAAAAAATTAGTGTTTTATCTTGCTCAAAATTTAATGCGACTTCGTCTATAAATATAAAAAGTATTACTGTGCAGGCTATAACAATTGGTGGGAAGCATTTCTTTTGAGCCTGGGCTGGTAATAGGCATTGAAAATTAAATGTTCTCGATTTTAAAAAACCATATGTAGCACTCAAAAACTGCTTCGGTTGCTCTCTCATTGCCTTTTCTATGGGGAATATTGTAATGCCTTTTTATCGCCTTTAAATTCCCAATGAGATTTCAACAGATGTTCCAGCGCAATGTAAATTTTTATCGGCATTTCTACGAATACGTTATTCCATGTCGACTGAAATTATAACATCTTTTGCAGAGACCCATACAGTAACAATGTTGACTACAAGTAAGTTTTATCTGTAAGTATCCTGGAATATCACGGAACGCTGTTACGTGTAATAATATTCTAAGAGAGTTCCTTTAGTCTATAATGGCAAATATCGGATTTTTATATTAAAATGGATAACGACGTCAAAATATCAACCCCTACATCACCCCACAATTCACCGTTCGTAGAAAATATGTCTGAAATGTTTACAGGTTTTCAGTAATTATCACTACATTCTAGAAGTTCACAGACGGAAGAAAGTCGCATCTTAATGGTTTATGTCCTACTGCTTCTTTTCAAAAAATCTTCGACATGAATCTCGGTCTAGCAGTCCGCTGTTCTGAATGAAGTTTTCCATATATTTCCACATTTCGTTCAGACACGTGAAATGGCATAAGAGTCAGAAAGCAAAAGACTTTATGATATATTTCTTCCACATTCTTCGACATCTATATAGTATAGCCATCCATTCATTAGACACTCTACGTATAAATTGTGTACGTGAGAAAAATCATTAAATGAGCAAAAAAATCATAACCTAAGTCTCGATGGAAACACCGACAATATTTTCAGTTTCCCATACTAATGCACAAAAATTTTAAAACTCTATTATCTCTCAACAAATTTAGGTTATGATTAGTTCTAATAACAATGTAGCAAATACATCATATTCACAGAACTCAGAAGTCAACATGTGATGTACATTATCACACAAATAATCACATTCCGCAAAACAGGATATCATGGCATTTAGGTCCATCACAAATATTTGTAAAAGGTAACGGTACAGTTCTCCCTAGAACAGGCCTGAAGGCCCAGAGGGGGAGTAGAGGTATAGCTCTACTCTTTCATTAACCGTGGCACTAGATGGGGGTGGGTGGTCAAATCCACGCCCCGGCCGCTTTACCCCCGGGAAAGAGACCCGGTAACCATTGTATAGGAGGCTGGGTGGGCCCCAGGGCCGGTCTGGACGGCTGCGAAAAAGCTCGCTCCCACCGGGATTTTTTTTTTAAAATTCCAGATATCTTTATTACCAATGTATCATACGTACAATAATGTCCATATCACAACAAAAACATGGTACGTTCCTATTACGTGACAGAAATGACCTATACACTACGTGATGTGCCACACTACATAAACTGTTTAATTTAATTTTATATACGAACTTGCAATAGAAGTGACGTCATGTGACGCTCTATTCCGCCCTTACATCGATGCAGCTACGCGTAGGAGTCAAGGTCCTGTTCGTTGCCATCCTTCTCAGAAACAGTACTGATTTTAAAAGGTGCAGTGCTCTAACTTGTATTCATGTTAAGGCAGCGTCTTTTGTCGAAACACAAGTTGACTGAACTGACGTCAGTGAGGGTGTTGTTAAGCTGCGTATCGCTCGCTGTTTCGTCGCAAGGTTTTATTACTCCAGCACATCGAGATAGTTCCCATAAACCTTTTTGCGCTGACTCCATCGGTACGTCTTCCATCGGGATCGCCGAAGGAAGTCGATATAAACCTGTAACTTCAACTTCGGGTGGTCCTGCAGCGTGTAAGGAAACCATATGACCCAATATCCATAGTATTGCGTTTTGGCGTGGCGGTGGTCAGATATGCAGCGCCGGAATTAGCAGCCACGTGAAAGGTACGTGCTGCGGAAGGGATTCGATCCCCGGACCGTCCAGCCCGTAGCGAGTCGCTATACCGACTACGCTATCCCGGCCCACCAAACATTTGTATTGTATGCAAATATTGTTTTGATTCTTTTTAGTTGTCACCAAACAACAACAACAACAACAAACGACAATTTCAGGATAGAAAATCGTGCGGTTCCAGCTTCACTTCGCCACCTCTTTCTTTTACATCGCTTTCACTTCTTCCTTTTAGTGTGCAAGGGAAGATCATATGTCGTATTATCCATTCTTCGAATATTGTCTAACCACCGGGTTCTACGAGTATATTCTTTCATTTTATATAAATTAATTACAAATAAAACTCTCTCTATATTTCGTCTATCCATTCTTCTAAATTCCTTGCCTAATCTCCAGCATTCCGTTTCTTAGGATTAAATCAAAGTACAGGAGTCTGACATAGTGGAGCTCTGGGGTATTGAGGCTGCAACAAGACAAAACCATCATAGCATATAGCGACGGGCTTGTAACTTGTCAGGGTAAATTATTTGTTACTGAAAGTAGTCAGTAACAAATAGCCTACTGGAAGGATACGAAGACCACAGTTGAGTCATTAGTCAGATATACTCCCTCATTATATGCAAGATTTCTTACATTAGCAACAATAATGAAACCTCTGTATGTGATTCACTGCAACGTTTATATTTCCTAACACACAAAGGAATTTACTGCTACAAATATTATTTACTGTTATGTTTATTATACTGTTAACCAGAGGCAGCGTAGCTTGCATACACGAGGAGAACTCACGACAGTATAAAATAACCAATCACAGACAACCTTACATATAATTTCTCCCACCTACTCTGCTGTAAAGAATAAAATGCGATCAACTATGCGTTGTTATATAGAACAACAAAAACCAGTATTACGAAATAGGTTAAGTTTAAATGTTAAACAATATGTCAGGAGGGGCATGGCCAAATCGTTCTCGTGCACAGCTAAATTATTATCTTAGGTGTTTCATTCTTCTTTTTTCACTATTCTTTGTGAGAAGCTGGATGTAGTAGTTTGTAGCAACCAGTATGTCCTGTGGACGAGAGGCTAGCAGTGCTACAGAGAACGTAAACCAGTAATAGCCAGCAGCTGCAGTCGGTAATGTTAATATATGGACATCTACATAAAAGTTTTCGTTACCCATTTATTTACAAATTCTCTGAAAGTCATATAAGCCTAAGTAAGCTATGAGCAGTACAGATAGTTTATAATTAGACATTGCGTAGTTCCAGTAAATTGAGTATTTGAAACTGCAGGATTCCTCTTGTCATTTAGGCGTATATATAAATTTATCGTGTACTTGATTGCATTTGACACAAAGGCCTGAAGCGTATTTACAATTAAATATTTAATATTAAATAACGGCATGAATCCATTCTGCGATTAAAGTGCAATACATATAACACTGATAAATATTCCGGGACATCCAATTGACAATTTGACAATAATTTCAAAAGTTGTGAAGATGCAAATCTTGTGCGTTCTGCTGGTGGTGGTGCCGTTGTTGGTAAAGGGATTTCCTGATGGTGCACCGGTCGACGCTTGTGTGAAACCCAGGCCAAATCAACCTTACCACGGACAGGCCAGGCCACAGCCGCCGGAAACCCTGCCCTACTCTGTCTCAGCATCTAGTAATGAATATGGATCGGGATCAAAGATCACAGGTAACCGAATGAGTTTACGCTAATGTGTCTGCCTAGCAGAACTGCATTTCGGGTCAATTAATTCTAGAAAATAAGACAGATTAAGTAGAACAAATCGCTCTAAAACACTTCCATAAGTGTTTTCCACTAATAGACCTATGTAAAACTGAAAATTTGTCTGAAGGGTATTGTCGTTTGGACTGTGCCACTGTTTGTGGGAAATTGTTTCCTCTTACTTCATCTTTTCCCTGACGGTGGAAGCACGAGGTTGTTCCGAAACAGCGACGTATATCTATCAGATAAAGGGCATCATATCCCACAAGACATTCGCCATCGTGAGAAACTATCACAAATATATGTACATGTCGTCTGACATGCATGTCAAATTTGACCTTTAATCCTAACGTAAGGTTATAGGTTACGTATACGTAAAGATAAAGTTTCCGAGAATATTTGGGCCTATGAAAGGGCAAAAGAGAATGAAAAATTACATAATGAGAAATCTCATGTCAGTGTAAGTCACACTCATCAAAATACAAAAAATTTTACATAAATTAACAGTTTATTATCAAAACCCAATACGTTTCTATAGGATTCGGCCATTATCAGGAGGCTCTGCTCGAGACACAAGTAGGCACAAAGGTGTTACAAAATTAATTTTAACTGTTATGTCATTTCAAAATACCTGCCCTGTAATATTCAAATTTAAATAGGATATAATTAGGCACTCCAAAGAACGTTCTGGTATAGAATTAGATACTTGTTAGAGGCTTCGAATCATTGCAAGTAAGTAAGTAAGTAAATGAAGTGATTTACTGCAGGTAGGCGAGGGTAATATCTCTGAAATAACCTTTAATACCTCTTCTGATTCTTAGGAAAGGTAAATACTTTTTAAAAGTTATAAATATTCCTCACATTATGAGTCACATTTTTCACTTATATTTCATATATTACAGACATTCGCCAATATCAAGATTTTTTCGTAATAAAACAATAAAGAAGAGGGCAATAAAAATAATGTGAAAATTAGGAAAATAAAATAATATTTTATTGTGACTTTACATAATTTTAGTACAATTTTGACACAAATCCAGTTCAAGACAATGTTATAAACAGATAACAAGTCTCAATAATTAAATGATTTTAAGTAAGTGGAGTGGGGAAGAGTATAGCGTAGAATGTATAAGTACTTACTAAGGTCTGGAAGACCCGGGGCTCGAGCCCCGATGGTGGCAATAGTCTTTCTCTTTTCCGCATCCTTCCAAATAGCCCTAGGGGCCAACTCAGCCATTTCTGCAATAGTTAACAGGGTTCTTTCCTGGAGGAAAAGCGGCCGAGGCCTAACCTGGACCACCCACCCCTATCTAGAGCTATACTTTACCATCCCGTCTGTGCCAGTCATGGTTTGTAAAGGTGTGAATTTTACATTTACCTTTAAGGTAACGAGTGCAGATATTTTTAGAATTGTATGCGTAATCGTATACTTCTATGGATATGTGTGATTGAGATAGGTGTAACTTCCCCAGTCAGCACCCTCATGATTACCAAATGCGGTAGACAGTTGTGGGGGTTTGACAAAATTTGCTGGTTTCCGTAAATATTGCACTAAAAAGTTTGTGACCGCTTTAGTGATAGTATACAATGGCGGCATAGAACATAACGTGAAAGGACAATCTTTACCGAATACTGTTAAGGGTGATTAAAACAAAGACGATATGGGCGCAAATATATCACACATTGCAAAAATTACAATGGCACTTAGAATTCTAACCGGAAGAACTCGTGGACAGAGATCAGTGTGGATGATTCGAAGCATGTGGAAGGAGAGGATGTGATATGATGCAATTTAAATGGCGAGTGACGCGTTTCTTAATGTTGTTACGAACAATCAGATTCCTTAAAGATAAGACAATCTTTTGACAAGAAGAAAAAATTTACCTTCCATAGAAAGCTTTTACCATTGCATTAAGGTAACGACGTAAAAAACGCTAGGGTCAAGGTGCAAAATTGCTCTTACATATTATTTCACTGGTTCATGTGAAAGGGAACCTAATACTGCAATCAGGCACAGTGTTTCAGTTTAAGGCATTAAAAGCAAGCAGTAGATAAGAGGCAAGAATGTGACTTGTCCATCTTTGTTGATTACAGCAAAACACCTGTGACTACAAGTTTTTAGGATATCATGGCGGGTGTTGCTAAAATGAAGTATTCTGGGTTTTTACACAGTGTAGCGCGGTGCCTTCAATCCACGACGCTGCAAACGTCCTTCTAATAGCCAGCAGGCCTACACTAGTTCGGCGATTGCACCGGGCTTGTAAAGCGTCATATAATAAAAGACGTATAATTGGGTCGTTCTGATGCTTTGAAGAAACATGCTGCCTCCATTTTTCAGGGCGATTCTTCCACCGAAATTTCGGAATAAGCCCATTGTATTATAAGGTGTAAAAACACAGACCATAACTTCAGCTGAGACTAAGCAAATGTAGTGATTTATTGCATAAAGCCTAGGCGTAAAATGGGAGAGCAAAGGGAGGAAAATGCCCCCCAATATTTTTTCTAAGAATAGCTTTTTGGCTACTGAGTTGAAGGGGAGCAAATAAAAAATTTGGGCGAGAGTGGGGCAAGGGGTGTTTTTGTATTAAGGACTGGTTGAAAAGCTCTTCCCCTGTTTCTAACTTGAATACTTCGTAATTTTCCTAATACCTATGGTCGATGTTGCCCTCTTAATATCATTAGCCAAGTTACGCCTATGGCAGAAAGTATGGAATTGGAGGAAGATTTTGGGAATTGATGTTACCCTATCCACGTAGGACCCTAGACAAATTAAATACTCCCGTCCAATTTCTACTTCACAACCACTTTATTATCGGATGTTTTTTGTTAATTTTTTGTACAATTTTTAAGTTGCGTCACTAGATGTCACGAAAGATCCGCTCTTTGTTGAGGGACTAAGTTAGTTTAATCTTACGTCTTGGATCCAGATAAAAAAAACTACTGATAAAGTTACCTATGTATTAAATCATCTCTTTACATTTAGTCACTTAGGAAAGCAAGACAGAAAAACTACAAATATTTGCATTATATAGGGAAAAAGAAAACTTGAAAACGAAGGAGAGAAAGGGAAGAGAAAGACAGGAAAGAACAAAAAAGACAAACCTAAATCAAAGGTGTTTAATTCAGTTCAAAAACGCTATTTCTAGCACAAATTTTTTAAGTATTTTAGTCCATCTTTTCTACAACTACCGTGCTATAAAGTAGTATATATTATGTTTGATTATAAGGACAGTTTTATTTATTGCTTTATATCACGACTCTCTCTTTTCTTTAGAAGGAAACGTAGATCTCCCTGTTACGTTATTCGAACAGGTGGGACTGACTGATGTCAAAGAACGTTCGTAGTCCTATTGGTACATTTCAATGAGACTCGTAATTTGATACTCGTAAGTATTTCGAACGGAACACAAAACTACCATTTTCTGCCTGAAAACTTGTCAGTATAGACAAATATAACCCTGTTAAATTTTCACGTTGTATTCACCGTGCATCTTGTTACTAATTAAAAGTTATATTACACCAACATATGAACTATATTCTTTATATCATGTCATTTGCCCCTACATATGTTTCGGCCTGTTAAAGGCCATCCTCAGGGGGTCAAAGTACTTTAACATAGAATATACATCTGTTTTAAAAAGTTGGTACATCCACTTAAGAGTAAACAAAATAAAACTTTGGTTCCCAATGGATTCAACTATACACTCCTAGGGAATTTGTTACATTGAAGGTTAAAATTACATAGTTGTTATATTTAAAAATTAGTGGCAGTCCGGTCTTGTATGCGGTATCACAGAGTGTTGCAGCTTTCTGTGTAATGTTGTTACGTGTTGTGCCTTATACGCTTCACCGGCTGGTTGCGTTGTGACCAGCGCACAACGCAACCATCCGGTGAATGTAAATGTAAATGTAGCTGCTGTTACGTAACAGCAGCTACATTTACTTACCTTTTATTATCTTAACCAGTGTATAAACACTATTGTAAAAATTCATGTTACTCAGTTTTTACTATTTTAACAATTGTACCAATTGATGTAAAATGTGTAATATAAAATACTGAGTCCCTGAAGATGAGCCAGAATTGAGGCTCGAAACATGTAGGACCGTGTTACACAATTAAGTGAATAAAGTGTACATTTGTCAGACTATAAATATATATTGTGTGATTTGATTATCGACAATGCACCATATAGACAATACAAAATATTTAACTCACTTTGTTTCTGATGCTGACACCAGGAGATGTTCAAATTCAATGCCTTTCCTTTTTCAACAAAGTATAAAATGTAAGATTATGTAGTAAGCAACATATGCATCAAATAACGAAACTGCATTAAATGTGCATATTCAACATATTTGTTCCAGTTACGATCAAGGGTGACATATTCAGAGGGTTTTTCCTCCAGGCGAGAGATGCGCCACCGGTGCCTGGGTGGGCACGTGGGAGGAAGCCCCCAACACGAAAGGTCTGCCTGAGTGTGCTGCTATAACACACGGCGACAACAAGGACAAAGTGCAGGCGACCGTCGTTTGGAGTGCACCACAGAACAGTCCTGGGGGACAGGTGTACTTCACGTGAGTAACATGCCTTGTGGTTCTGTCAGTCCGGGGCCTAATTAAAGCATTTCTAGGTTGGCTGACTAGGGTAACAAAGTTTCCCCTGTAATTGATACGCATAAGCTAACTAATGCACATCGTATGCAGGAGTTTCTGGATTAATTTCTTGACCAGTAGATCAACTACTATGAATTAAGTTTCCCGTGCTTATCTTTTGTCCCTCATAACAAATTCCGTGATACGTTCACAGCCGATTTCTTCAAACATCTTTTCCGATTCTTTTATTCATAATCAGTGGTGAAAAATGACACGTTGACATTCAGCGAAGAAGCGTTTCTTTTGCATTTTTATCCTTCGTCCCCTTTGTTCCTTCCCTTTATCATTTTCGTACATTTATCTTCTTACTTTCTCCGTTAAAACTGCGATTTGAGTCAAAGTTTTCTCCTTCGTATGCCAAAGTATCGAACGCAGCTGCCACCTGTGTGAGTACATGGAACTATAGTTTCAGTGGGAAGGACGTGATGACGACATTACATAGACATGTGGTCGATCAAAAACTTTACACTAAAACATATAGAGGCCGGAATAGTTCTGTCCCCACAATGACTACAACAGCTGAACAACCGAGGCTCCAGTTTCGTTTCCTGGCAGAGACAAAGGATTTTTATGTTCCCCAAGTAGTCTAGACCGGCACTAGGGCCCAAAAAACCTCCTGTTCAATGGGTTAGGGGGCCTATTTCACCGATGGTAAAGCGGTCAGTAAGTGAAGCTAATCGCTCCTTTCCAGCTACTGCTGAACTCAGAAATGCGTGGAGTTATAACTTCAATCCGTCACACATCTTTGTTAATTTCTTAATTAAGCATAGAAACACCTTTACAGCATATCTGTATATATTCTGTCTTTCTCCATCTAAGGAAGCAGGTATTGAAACACCGTAAGATAAATAAATAATTTTAAATTATGCATGTTCCGTGCAGCAAGATATATGTATTCCAACAACTGCGCTATAATTAGATACATAATATAAAAACATGTGGTAAATCTCCTACATATGGCGACTTGTCTTGGGTTCTCAATTCGTGTGCATAGCTTGTCGCATCATTTACTCACATCATTGTGCAGTTTGGTGCCTGAATATTCAAATGTTCCTTACAATGTAAAAGCAAGAACACCCTGTTTAACATATACATAACTGCTCCTCTGCAATTCGAACTCTGAGTGTGACCTAGCACCAAGAGCCTAAACCGATACACAGAATTTTTATTTTGGTCAGGAAGAATACAAGTTGTCGACAAACTCCAGTTCTCAGCTACACTGACCCAATAACTCCAGAGTACGTAAGACCATAACTGGTTAAACAAGCCATAAGGAAGTTTAATATACTGCAAATTATTTTTTTCTCATGGTCGACAGCCCTGGTGGGCCTAGGCTCCTCATTGTTGAGGTTTCGAGAACACACTCAGATACACCACGCTCGATAGGACTCCTCTGAACGAGTGATCGGCCAGTCGCAGAGACCTCTACCTGACAACACACATCATTCACAAGAGACAGACATCCATGCCCCCGGCGGGAATCGAACCCGCAATCCCAGCAAGCGTTCGGCCCCAGACCCACGCCTTAGACCGCGCGTCCACCGGAATCGGCAAACTGGAAATCATACCTTTGGGAATTCTGTGTGCTACGTTGTGGAGTATAACGTTCCCAGTTTCCTTGTACAGAATATTAACATATCAGTCTGATACTAGGTTTTCCTACATTCCGAATGCTCTCCTAATTACCATGTTTGAGTTCGGTGCTTCAGCAAAGGGCTCAGTTCACAGCTGAGGCCACAGCACAGGTGACTGCTCTGCACAGCTGTACAACTCCCGGCTGGCGCGATAACCAGCGGTAGAAAAACTACGAAGCATATGCCTGTCTGTTGTGCAACTGACTGCAGAACCACTCATCTGCCCGCCCAACCGGTCACTTACCTCAATGACGTAACAACTCGTGCTGCTTGTGACACAGCCCCCGTGTTGCTGCTACACGACAAGCACGAGTGGGAAGAGTTACACGAGTTTTCGGATATGTACTTTGCGATTTTTCGTCACTGATGATGAAAATTTAACTCAGCATTGCATTCCTAATTAATCCGTACTTTATTCGCCGACTTTTAAAATCAGTCGTGAAAAGCGACTGCCAGCCTCGTCATGTCTGGTCATTTGTCCGAATGAAACTGTGCACGACTCGCACAAGACGGATTCCTGTGAAATTTAATACTTCGGACATTTACTAAACTTTTTCGAAACATTTCGATTTTGGTTAAAATCGGACAAAAATAACAAACACCATGCATGAAGAACTACGTACATTTACGATAGTATCTCCTCATAATTAGGACAGGCTGTGAATTCCGCGAGGTTCGAGCGGAGGCCGAAGAAAGAGCTTACGATCTAAACACAATAATTGTGCATGATCTATTCTAAATCTCGCCCTTTACGAGACAAATGCAAGGAATAGGATATCACTCCTTTTGAGATATATCGATAATAATCGACTGCAAATCCTATTCTAAGAGACAGAGAACACAATGTGCGTTATAGGACTTACAGGTCAGCTTCAGGCACTAAGTTATTAAACTCCGTTACACACTGAACAGAAGACTAGATAGTCACAGTGCCGATGTCAAAGTTTTGAAAAATGGAAATATCTCTTTCCGCTGCCAGGAATTGATCCACGATTTCTCGGTCTTCCAATCCGTATTCTTGACACTGTACTAACAACGCCATACTAGTTCTCAGTAAAAAGGGATGACCGGAAAATTGAAATATTAATTTCTGAGGATGCGATAACGCATTTGATGTATTCCTGGGGAGTACGAGGAATGTAATAATTACGTGCGTCAATTCTAATAATGATCTTGAGATCCAAACTCAGAACACGATAGCCTGGAATCTAGTGCCTTTCTCATGAATCTATTATGGTAAAGGGTTATACATGTAATTATATCTGAACTCTGTAATGTAATCATCTTCTGTAGGACTACCAATTTGTGTCATTTCCTAGAGGGTGTAGTAATGCGTGTCACATTTTACAGTAATTACTGTTTACACTCTGTGTGTCCCAGGAATCTGCCTGAAGTACTCTGGTATATTCCCATCATTAGCCCCTCTAATTCCGTTGCATAAAAGAACGGTAATTTAAGATAACACAGAAAGCAGCCACACGCGGATCATTGACATCTATAATTACGTATGACGTTTATAAGTGTGTTATTTAACCACAACGTTAATTGCTAAGACGTAGACCAGAGTCGGCGATCGATGAATGAATAAGTACAGAGCACTGGCGGAATAACAGTGACACAGGAGAAGAGGTACTGCTTGAACAAAAGCCTGTCCCATTATCACGTTGCCCACCACAAACTCCATATGGACTCTCTGGGATTGAACCCGGGCCTTGGCGACTAACCGCCTGCGCCATGGTACGGACTACAACTATAATTTTGGGGACGCCAGCTCCTCCAGTGTATCAGACTGACAATTTTTTTTATTGTACGACAGCCCCTAGTGGGCCAGGGCTTCCTCATTGTCGAGGCTTCACGATCACACTCAGACACACACATCCGGTAGGACTCCTCTGGACGAATGATCAGCCCGATGCAGAGACGTCTACCTGACAACACACAACACTTGCCAGAGACAGACGTCCATGCCCCCGGCGGAATTCGAACCCGCAATCCCAGCAAGCGAGCGGCCGCAGACCCACGCCGTAGACCGCGCGGACACTGGGATCGGCCATCATACTGACAATATAATTATATTTATTGTGTAAGTAAATAAACTTCTAACTCTAATATAAACACTGTACCAAAAGGCAGTCTGTTGACATATTCGTACGAGTTTTATTACCAACCACTTCACACACTTCTGTGTGCGAGGCAACTGCACGGAATATGTACAACATTAAGTATCAGTCTTTTGACATTTTGAAGCGAAATTTCAAGAAACGCCTGTGTTAATGTTCCTTCCATTGCTTTGATAAACAATGTAGCATTTTTCTAAGAACTCGCTCAGATACGTTTAATTTGTTTACAGCATATCGAGAGCCACGCCCAATAATTTTCACACACCTTTTTACTGCTTTTACGAATACTACGAAGACCTACTTTAACCTCAGGTTGACGTAACATCATTTGTTCTTCTCAGGAACGTGTGAAGAAGCCCTCAGTATACTTGTTTACGGTGCGTCAGGTACATCAGATTGGAGCGAATGAGCCAGTGTCAGATGTTTGAATCGGCTGATGGGATTTAGGATCCATTTCCAGCTGGATGTAAAGCAAAGCTAGAATCGCTATCATAAGTGAAGTTTTGGGAGAAGTATGACATGTTGATCGTGGATCGAATAAAGTAGAGTCAGTTGACAGGACTAGTCACTTCATCTCGTTAACAAGGAAATATTGGCAGATCACTTCACACTGATGCATAAAAACACAAACTTCAATTGTGGCGTACAGTTCACAAAATGTGACAGAATTATTAACCTTAACGATTTTAAATATGGTGGTGGAATATAAAATTCTAATGTTTGAAATTATGAATTTCTTGAATGTTAAAAACTTTAACTGGCTTTAGTGAAGTTAGATTAAGATTTATATTTCCGAAAATTATCTGAAGTAGTCTTTACACAGCTACAAGATCTAACTGAACTAAAAGAAATAAATTAGTTTAAAAATATGTACCATACGAGGAGCCTCCAGAACGGATGGTACCAGCTCTTTGAACACTTCAGTGTGTGACACCCCTCAGTTACTAAAGGGATGTAACATACCCACTGGCTGGCCAATTTGACCCCGTACTAAGCACAGAATGTAGCTGTCAGTTCATATTTAATGCAGTTTACAAACATGATTGTTTGAGATAAAGAACTACACGTATTAGGACCTTCCACGTGCATATATGTTAGATATGTTAAATTCTCAAAAGCCGGTTTGCCGGCTGAACACACAGACAACACAACCTGTAGCCAATTCTGTGCCTTTTTACATTCTTTAACAAAGACATGTTACGTTAAACAAAGTACACAAGCAATCTAGCTGTCAGTTTATGCTGGAGTGCAGCAACATCCAAGTCTAAAAGTTTCCTAAAAATACCTTTTAAAAATCGGAGATATCCTACACAACTTTAACGTTACTGTGGATCTACTATTCCATAAAAGATTCAAAAGTAGCGATTTTGATCAATATTGATTAATGCTATGGGTAGGCAGGTTACAGTGGGACAGTGCATTGGTACTTAAGTTTCATTTAACTACGTTTTCCGAAGCTCAGCAAATTATAGGACGATCAACGATTAAGAATTCACAAGGATATGGAACAAAGCGTTCGTGGCCTAATGTGACTTATTATCCCAGCTTTGTGTCTAGGGGCTTAGAAAGACTAAACCACACCCAGGATCTCGGTCCCTGGAACTGAACCCAGGTAAAGGTAAAGTTCTCTCTAGAACGCGCCATGAAGGCCCAGAGGGGGAGTAGAGGTACAGCTCTACTCTTTCTTTAACCGTGGCACTAGATGGGGTGGGTGTCAACTCCACGCCCCGGCCGCTTTACCCCAGGAAAGAGACCCGTTACCCATTGTACTGGGTGGGCCGGTCTGGACGGCTGCGGAAAATCTCCCCCCCCCCACTGGTATTCGATCCCCGGACCGTCCAGCCCGTAGCGAGTCCCTATACCAACTACGCTATCCCGGCCCACAGTGAACCCAGAAACTTCTGAAAACAGAAAACGAGTGCTAACACTTCGAGTAATGTTACTGATGTATGCGTACGGTCAGCAATAAGAAACTGGCAATATAAATCCAGTTGCTACACAAGTTTGTAATGCTTGATCTATAAAACTATGTTCTAATCATTTTCTTTTGTTGCAGGGGCTCTGTTGTGAAAGATTACCCAACATTCTGGACGGATATTGTGGCACAGCTTGGGCCTTGATACTGAGATAATTGAGTGCTGTAATATGTTTGTCTCGAAGGAATTAAAAATTCTTACTTCTTTTGGTCTCACTTATTTCGAGAAAGAAGTGGGAACCATTAATCATTTCGAGTTTGGGTTATAAATGTGTGGAGAACCTGTCACGGAACTGCTTACTTATCAGTGTTTAAATGAAAGTGTGGGAAAGAAGGTTATGAAAATGAAAAGTTTCTTAGCAAGTACACACAAAAAATGGCAGAAAATTACAGACAGAGGGAAGTGAAAGCTATGAAACTACGCCATTAGCAAAAATGACGTTCCTCTAAAATTAAATAAATGAATTTACATATTCATGCTGCTTAGAATCACTTAGCCAGATTTCCTGGCATTAAACATTAATTAAACTCAAATAAAATACTATAAGTTCAGTAATTTTAATTTTACTACGATGAAACACGCACTTTCAGAAAGCGAAGAAACTGTATGATTATTGTATTTTCTAAAACAGTACAAAATACAGACGGCGAAACTTAAGAGGAAATTTAAAAGAGGTATTCAGCGTGATGTTTAATAAGCGACTTTCCCTACAAGATTTCCATCCAAATTTCTTGCTTCTTTCTATACTCAACCATTAGCCACTCTTCCTTGATTTTATTTTCCTGACGTCAATAATAGAGAAGCCACGGAGATATTTAATATGTAACATTGTGCATTTCTCCCTTATATCTGAAGCCGATACGACATTATCGTCAGTCTTTCTGTAGAAATACATCGCTCCAGAAAAAGGTTGACACCAATGTAAATACTAGAGAAGGGAATTATTATTTCGACTTTAAATTAAATACTATCCCCATCCAGAAATATGTCATTTACAGAGCTCCATGTGCTACATTACAGCATATTGTTTGAGAAGAGAGATAGTACTTCTTTACAATTTATTACTGGTAAGACTGCTATCACTATCACCACAACCACCACCACCATCACCACCAACACCACAACAACAAAATCAGCAACCACCACCAACACCACCATCAACACCAGCACCACCACTAGCCCCACCGCCGCCACCACCGATACTCTATCATTGCCATTAGGTCTACTATTACTTTCGTGTATTTCAGCATTCTTAGAATTATTTTTTATACAGCACGTTAAATGGTATGTAGTGGGTAAGTGGCTTCAAAGAACGCATTTCTGAAGTAAGACAAGATTTGACTTTTAGTATTGAAATGTGTAAGTAGAAGAAGAAAATGGCCAGTCGCGTTCCCTTCAGAAACATGTGTTCATTATTATGTTTTGAATGATTTTTTCAAAGAGCCACTTAAAATTACAGAAATCTGTACGTCTTATTGAAGCTACATCTTGTATTCCGACACAAGGCTCTTTTATAATCTTTTAATTTTTTGTTGTAATTTCTTCAATGTACCAGATTTTTAGTCACTTAAATTATTTAGATCCCGATGGTGTCATTGGAATTTTTCATTGACATAATCCTTCCGGCCGCACTATGGCCCTGGGGTCGACTTAGCCTCTAACAGAAATGAGTACCAGGAATCTTTCCTGGGGGGTAAAGGCGGCCGGTGCGTAGGGCTGACAACCTTACCACCTTCATGTGCCGATTGTCTACAAATCTGGGAGCCTCAACCTCCTGGAACGCTAAGGGCCTGTCCAGGCCTGTAATGGGATTGCTTTACCTTTTTAAATTATTTAGAAGTTCGTAAGAAATTACTAATTTTAAAACGAAGTATTTCTACCCTTCAGAATTTCCCGAAGTGTAGCTATCGTTCAAACACAGTAACGTGACGTACGATTTCGTCTCACGACTCTTTTTATGCTTAGAGATATTACTTTTCACGACTTCAAGTGATTTATATAAAGAGGCTATCAATTGTTAAGGTTATATAGTGTCAATAAGATATGAATGGTATATGAATACGTAGCAATGGCGTAATGACAGTGATAGGGAAAAATCGAGGCCTTCGGAGAAAACACTGACTCCACTACCACTTTGGCTACCAGGAATCCCACACTGACTGGCCTGGTTTCGAACGTGAGCCTCAGCGGTGAAAGGCAGCGACTAATTGCCTGGGCCATGGCACGGACATTTATTGTTTTGTAACCAACAGATGCATAAACATTATAGCCACACATCAGCAAAAGCCTAATGCGTGTTTCCATGTTCCTTGTTTCGACACATATTTGTTACACGTTCACATAATAATCTTTCGTTAAGCCACTGAAGTAATACACCACGTGCCAGCCTTAAATATTAAACACGACACGTGTGTGATAAGCGAAGCACTCTCTTCTGGAAGTAACTAAATATGCATATTCATGTCTAATTGCGACTTCGTCACTATCTTGCGTTCAACGCCCTGCAATGCTACGCAATATTACGCTATTGCCATAGAAACCCTACTGCAGGCTGGAATTCATTTAAACCGGTAATCTGTTACATCATTTCACATTACATGTGTCCGTGACGTAATGTGTCTTATCTCATTGATGCTGTTATATAGTTCAAAAGTACGGAAGTCTTATGGAGAGAAAGTAATCACGAAGAAATGGTCTCAGAGACAACACTACCACCAGCACGCCACCTGCTATGTCAGTCACATGGCAGCGCATTTAATCTGAAGGAGTCATCAGTTTTCTACGTTACTTGTAAAACTACAAATGTAAGTTAAGAGCTGGGCTATTTCATTTGGGTTAAAGCGACTATTGGACCGATCGTGTGAGAAATGAAGAAGTATTACACACAGTCAAGAAGGAGAGGAATATCCTACGTACAATAAAAAGAAGAAAGGCTAACTGGATTGGTCACATCTTGCGTAGAAACTGCCTTCTAAAACACGTGATAGAAGAAAAGTTGGAAGGAAGGATAGAATGACAGGAAGACGAGGAAGAGAAGGCGTAAGCAGCTACTGGATAACCTTAGGGAAAGGAGAGAATACAGGAAATTGAAAGAGGAAGCACTAGATCGCACTCTGTGGAGAACTCGCTGTGGAAGAGGCTACGGACCTGTCGTAAGACAGACTACAGAATGAATGAATGAAAGCGACTAGTTACTGGCAAGACAGCTCACGTGTCGCTGTGTACAAAACTTCTACATTTAGGGCCCAATCTTGGCTCATTGCTCGAACTGCATAAAGTTTGTATCGTGCGAACTGAACATATCGTGTCACAATGCAGAATACAGTGAATCGGTGTAGCTACAGTGAAATGTAATTAACTATAATGAAAAATTTAAATCTACGGATTGTTTTCATTTGGAACGTTTTCTTAAAGCAGGGGTACACAAATCCCAGGCGCCAGGTCGCCTTGGTGACTAAGTTCTCTACGCTGGAGCCTAATATCTGTGGGTCATCGGAAGGGACTTGTTTCATGTCACCTTCTAACGCATAGACTTTGGAGGTGTCTCCTAGTTTTTGGAAATTTCGCGCCCCTCTCTTCAAGTACAAGTAAAAATTTTTTTGTGATTCCGTATCTGCTCAATATCTACCAGCTCGTCAGTACACATGCAATACGTATATTTTTTCCTCTCATTTAAAGACGCTCAACATCCTTCATTGCCTCCTTTTGTTAACGTACGTTTCTGAAGCTGGCTGTACCATCCGGTGACAAAGACCGTGTCAATGTAAGGGACCCAAGGAAGTACGCGTCATATTTTAAACTGATTACGCAACGAGAACTGAGCTACGAAACATACTGTTTAAAGGAAAGAAGCAATAACACGCTTGCATCACAAATCTTTAGACTTAAGCTGAGTCGAATTTGAAGATTCGTTTTTTAGATGAGAAACAGCAGGATTCAGATCTTTGCTCTTCTGAGATGTACACAGCGTAGATTGATAGTTACCGACGTTTCGGGACAGCCTATTGGTCCCATATTCAAAGGTCAAACAGTCCAAGAAGTATGGCTTCTTGAACAGATTTACCTTGATATGGACCGATAGGTTGTGCCGAAACGTCGGTAACTATCATTCTACGCTTCGTAACATTCCAGAAGAGAGAAGATCTTATTTACACCGCAGCGGAAGCCTGAAGTCACGCACAACAACAGAATTATTAAGCACAAACGGACAGTTGGAAATGATGCATGGAGAACATGACGTGAAATAATTTGTGGTACTTTCAAAACTTTAGCCTGAAGGGATTGAGTAAGATTAAAAAATCAGATATTTGTCTTACTTTGTATGGTATTTTTTCTGTACGTTTTCGCACTTCTGCATTTCGCCATTCGCTATTCTTTCAGTCGTAGACCTAAATGCAGACTTACTTTTAATATAAAAGCTGCTACAATGACATTCATCACGGAACAATAGAAAAACCTCAGGCATTGTCCAAGACGAATGGTGGAGCGAGAATATGATCAATACGCTTTACTGTACACGTGCTGCTTGAAATTTAAAATGAACAGTTTTTATTCTAAAGACTATAAGATGTAGCGATACGATTACAAATTGTGTAGGAAATTACACAATATTTAGATGGCTGAAATGTCGAGGTTATGCCCGACCGATAGGTAACATAAATAAAATCGAAGAAGACACAAAATAACAGATCATAATCATGTTAATAATGTTAATAATATAGAATATAATAATATTCTATAATATATGTTCAAATGTCAACGATATCAACATTGGTTACGACAGTGGTAAAAATGTTGTGAATAACTGAGAAGTCCAGGATGCAAAGATCAGAACGCATCTCAGCGTTATCTTACACGTGGATTTTCATCTTGCTTCTACTATGGCAACCGGACTTCAGACGTGGCGCCAATGTCGCACAATTCCTATTTTATTAAATTTAGAATCATCTAAGCAATGCAAGTGGATGTCTATAATTCCAAGGATAATATGTCAGCAATCCAATTAGATGAAATTTCCGCATTATTTGATTATTTTTTAGACTTTTAAATTAAACAAGAATGTTTTGTAATGTATTATTACCGTGTACTTCAATGTAACCAAATAATATAACCAACAAATTACACTGTATGCAAACAAATTAACTATTTAAACACTTCAACATTTTTCGGCCTTCTCGTTCATCTTCAGGGATTCCATTTAACACTAAAGGGAGATTCTCAAGACAGTTGCATATTTAGTGACAATCAGAGAAATAAATAAAACAGATAAATATGAACTGTAAAATGTCCTGATGTAAGTATAAAAATACTCGTAGAATAGTAATAATACCTCTTCAAATAAAATTATACTCAATAATACAAATCTGAAGAAATTTATTATAATTATTATTATTCTTTATCATCTTTATGCAGGGTATTTAAAATTATATACCTGAAGCAAGCTATGGTTCTAGAGTATGTAGTTTTGCAGCTATTCTGTATTTACAATTTATGCTACATGTAATGATATTTCCCATGTTGAATGTTTTGTAATTTTACATTAGTACTTTCCGAAGTTAAGTGTACAGTGCCCAACACTGTTTTTTTCTTTGTAGTTTCTTGTTTTCGTTCTTTCCCTTTATGTTCCTCAGGTATTTTCTGAATGATTTTGAAATGGTTCCATTTGCTCCTATTTTTATGGTAGCACTTTTAATTTTACATTCCACATGCGCAGTATTTCTACTGTAAGGTCTTTATATTTTAGGATCTTCTCAGCTGCTTTCTTGATCACATTTCTGTCTCCTGAAATTGCAACATCTATTAACATACATTTTCCTTTGTTACTAAAATGGATTATAAAGTCCGGTTTATTGTTAGGGACGATTCTGTCTGTTTGCACTGGTTAATTCCATAATATGGTTACCTTACCATCAGGACTTGTTACTACTAATTTTGGTACACTCTCACGCTAGTTTTCATTTTTCAATTTAAACCTGTACTGTTCTTTTGCCAACATTGGGCATGCTGACATAATGTCTATTGTCCTGTCATATTGTTGATATAGTCTGCACTTGATATCTGTTTCTGTTTGTAATATTTTTGTTGCACTACTTTTCATTTGCAGTGTCCGATCTTGTGCTGCTACTATCTCACTTTTAGTTTCTCCTTTCATGTCTCCCTTCTACAGCTATATGAACGTGTCTTCTTCACTAAAACGCTGCCCATCTCTACTTCTAATACAGTGTAATGGCCATGCACTACTTTTCTTTCCCATTTTTTCTTTAAGGCCCTCCTAATCTTTCTTTTGTGTTTTGAATGCCTTCTTTTTTGTGTCACTGTTCTCATTTGATTGGTTTAATTCTTCTGCAACCTCTGCTGCTGCTTTAATTGTTGAATCCATATTTGGTTTATAATAATAATAATAATAATAATAGTTATTATTATTATTATTATATTGCTTACTGCAGGTATTCCTGTTGACAGCGTTTAGATGCAATGTGTGTGTGTGTGAGTGTGTGTGTGTCGTCTACTTACGGGTTTGTGTAGATCGTAAATATTGGCTTTCAGTACTGCAAATCTGAATGTCTTGATTTGTGTGACAACATGTTTTTGGTTCTTCGGTGTGGTAAAGTGGAACGATTCCTCCATTATATCAGTCCTCAGTCTATATGCGGCGATGTTTGTACATACTAAGGCACATCCCATTTCTCGTAGACAAGGAAACAAACATAAGCTACGGGCCAGGGCCAAACAAACCTGCTAGCACTCCTGTGCGGAGACTGACGAAAACTAAGGGACCACTGGAGCGAGACACTGACATTTTGTACGGAGATAATTTACGAACTTTCCCTACACGTTATAAAGAAGTATTGTTGGTAAGTCAAGCAGTAAAAAATGGCGACAAAGAGAAACTTTGGGGTTATGTTCGACAGATTTAATTTATGAAGAACCTCTACTTAAGTAAGAGTTTTCCACTGGAATAAAGTATAATAATAATAATAATAATAATAATAACACATCGTTAAGTTCAGATGCATGAAATATTAATTAAGTCTTATGACGATGATAAACCAAATGCAGTTCGAGTATTGTTTAACCCAGTGGCACAGCCTCTAGGTTTCGGGAGTGCTGCCGGCATTGGGTTGGTCATAATCGCGTTCATTGTTGTCAAAATTAAAGAGTGAAGAGCTAAGTAATTATTTCAGTAAGAGCACTGACTTAGTCTGCTCATTCAGAAGGTTTTCAGATGAGTTGACTTTTGAAATATATTGGCATAATTTTACGTTCGTTGGAGTTACAAGGAGCAGGACAGCTCTGTCAGTATAGCGAATAGACAATGAGTGAGACAACCAAGGAATCGAGGGGTTTGATTCCCGGCTAGCCCGAAAATATTTTATTGAATTTAGTCGCCGTGAAAGCTTTAAATTAAACATGAATTTGAAATAAAAATGGAAATAATTTTTGTTACTGTGCAGAAAGCTACAGGAATTATACAAAAAAATGACTGAAGAATGATGATGAGTCTGATAATGTCAATTTGATTCCTTCACTATTTTTTACTTACTTATCATGTGAAAATGACGATGATGATGATGAGCGTTAGCTTTGTAAGCAATTTCAGTGCCTTCATTAAATATTTAGTGTCTATTTCTTAAGCCATGATAAGTGTGTCCCTGTCACCACGGCATGGCGCGTCCTCAGGTTGCGGATGGAGGAACGGCCTCCGGATATGAAGGGTAGCTGCGAATACATTGAATAAACACTCGTGGGTGGACAGCCGACAAGGGGTGGTCCTACAGCTTGGGGGTTGGGCGAGGTGCTAAAAACTCCTCACTGTAAAAAAAATTACCATGTTACGAAACACTGCACAAGGCCTCGGACCTGGACTAAGATACCACTTGGAAGACTCAAACGTATATGGGAGGATAATATTAAAATGGATCTTCAAGACGTGGGATGGGGGCATGGACTGGATTGATATGGCTCAGGATAGGGACAGGTGGCGGGCTCTTGTGAGTGCGGTAATGAGCCTTCGGGTTCCATAAAATGCGGGGAATTTCTTGACTAGCTGAGGACCTGTTAGCTTCTCAAATAGGACTCTGCTCCATGGATTTAGTTAGTTACCTATTTCTTAAGAGCGAGTTTCTATCTGCTTATTTATTAGGTTCAGGGGACATTTATAGACGCCTAAAACTATTTAGTACCTCAACATGAGCTGTCTAGTACATCACTCTATAACATATACACTATTTATTGTAAAAAACAAAAAAATGTGACTTGTGGAGTAAATTGCATCATCTTCTGAGAAGTGTCCAAGGTACAAAGATCTAAACGCGCCTTACTGTTACATTATACATCGGCCTACATTTCCTCTGTAGTCTAATATTTGAAAGAAACAATTAGGTGGTGCGTTAAAGGATAAGTATATTATGAAACAATGACAATGTATGTTTATGATCTTGTGTACTACGGAGTGAGTTATGTAACTTAACTTTCACACGAACATTCCAAACCAATGTGTGTAGTTTTCCTTACCTCAAAAATGGGTAAAACAAAATAATTTAAATTTTTATTAAATCATTCTTTACATTATAGAGAGTACTGAAATAATTCTTGATGTCTTCTAAGAGCTCTCATCTGAATTATATGCCCTCTTGCACAGATCTTTTTACAGCCCGTTTTCTCTTCCATTTCTACCGCACAGGTGGAGGCGGCAAGTACGTCCAAAACTCTATTATCATTTTCCCTGTTATAAATAAAATCACACGTAGTTTCACTCTTCTCTTGCACATGTTCCTCACGTAAAACGTTCGTTCTTAACCAACTCTCGTAATTTCTAAATCAAACATTCGACCGTACTAAACAGTTAAGCTCAAAGCCAGCTAAGAAGACATCATATTCAGAAATAAATAATACTATGCATTTTCAGAAACTAATCTGATATTAGCCCCTCGATTACAGCCACTATTAGACTACTGTGCTGATCCCGGTGGCCGTGCGGTCTACGGTTTAGGCCGGCAGCTGATAGCTTGTTGGGACTGCGCGGCTCAAATCACTCTGAGGACATGGATGTTCGTTCCTGTGTGTGCTGTGTGTTTTGTAGGTAGTAGCCTTTACGACGAGATGATCACTCATTCAGAGAGTCCTACCCTTTGTGTGTGATGTAGAAACCTCAAAGAAGAGGCAACCTAGGCCAGAGTTAGGTTGTTGCGTCACAGAAAAAAAAATTGCCTACTATTAACACTTTATAAAGAAACGATCTATAACCGCTTGTACTTCCCCAGATAGCTCTGAATTAACTAACACATTTTCATGAAACTTGGTATGGACGTCACACTCCTACAGACCGCCCCATTTTAATACTGTTTAATCTCCGACACTATAAGCAATACTGATGTTTCAAAGACATATGCATATTAGATTATGTTATTCGAACCTGAAGTCTTCCGAATAAATTAAGATTATCGGCCTAGATCGGGAGATGTCATACAGCACCAAACAGGTTAGTGTAGCGGTGATGCGATGCACGATTATTCTGGAGGTTTCCGGCTTTATTGTAAGCCAGGACACATGATAACCACCATAAGACTTTCCTTTGTTCTCCGCAGTCCCTCCGACAAAGTTCAGAATATTACTTCGGTTAGACTAAGCTTGCTTCCTTCCAGATTCTTCTCAATTCATTATTAACTAATTAAGACACTTTATAGTCTGAAAATGTGTCTCGGATACTATGAGTAATTTGGTTGGAAAAGTCTAGAGGACAGCAAGAAAGCCATGGATTACACAGGAAACGATCAGTAAAATAGATGAAAGAAAGAAGTGTAAGAATGTCAAAAACGGAGAAAGAAGGAAGAACTACAGAAGATTTAGGAACGAATTGGAAACAGACACAGACAAGGCCACGAACTAGTATCTTCAGAACATATGTGAAGAGATCATGGAATTACATAAAACAGGGCGTGTGATTTAATGTGCATGAAGACGAAGGAACTAGGTTGGAAACAACACCATGGGATTCAAAACATTGGCATTGAAAACTCTAAAGGGAATATAATAGTCGAGAGGAGACATTTATTGAAAGTTTGGGATAATTATATTACAGAAATTTACTATCATCCTAATCGACCAGAAACCTAGAAGTTGACCCTGAAGAGAAAATAGATGCAGCCATTAAAGGTCCTTATATGTTGCAAAGTAAAGTGATAAAAGCTATGAAGGGGATGAGGAATAAGAAGGCTACAGGAGATGATGATGTGCCTGGGGATGTACTCAAGCTATTGGGAGAGCATGGTCTCACAATAGTGACACAAATGATGAACAAAATATATGAAACTGGAGAGTGGTCCACGGACTTCATTAAAGTTACAATGATTGCCTTAAAGGAGGACGCAAAAGCTACAAGTGAAGCGACAATCGCATAATCAGCCTCATCGCTCATAGAGCAAAAATAGCAGCGAGTATACTTAGAAGAATGTTTGAAAGGAAAGCTGAGGACGTATTTAGATAAGATCAGTTTGGATTTAGAATGAGAAAATATACTAGGGATGCAATTGGGATGCTGAGAATAATATCAGAAAGGACTTTTAACATCGATGAAGAAATGTGTGCTTGCTTTATTGGCTGGCAGAAGGCATTTGACTGTGGAAACTTGACCAAATTGATGCAGATCCTAAAGCAAACTGGTATCGAATGGTGCGAAAGAAGATTGTTCAGCAAACTGCAAATGTATCAGAGTGTTTATATTGGACTGGACCAAGGGAAGACAAGAAGTGTGAAGACTGGAAGAAGAGTCAGACAAGGTTGCTGCTTGTCACTGATTCTATTCAATTTGTAGAGCAAATAGCTTACCAAGGAAGCTCCTAAACGATTGGAGACATCAAAGTAGGAGGTCAAGTAATTCGCACTGTGGATTATACAGATGACCTTGTGCTACTGGATAAGGAAGAATCGGTGCTACAGGGCATAAATTTGCTTGGCGTTAGAAAAGCAGGCAGAAAGACAGAGAGAAGTGTTGTATTTAACGACGCTGTCAATTGATAAGTTTATCAGCGCTGGTGGCAGGTGAATGAAATATGATAATGAGGCAATGGGGGGATGATACGGACAAGGAAAAATGAGAATACTGAAAGAAAAGCCCCACCCACTGACACTTTATCAGCCATAAATTCCAAATGGACTGGATTAGGATAGAGCCCGTACCTCCGTAATGATGACACATAGACAGACTTAAGTCTACTGGAAAATTAATAATTAATATATTAACCACTTTTGCACTTAATAAAATACATTCAGAAGTATAAAACTCCTATAAACTCCTACATGTTTCGGCACCGAGATGCCATCATCAGGGAGTTATTCTGACAAAGGAGTATAAGGTCAACACGCATAACTAGGTGTTGTGTCTCCTACATTAAAATTATCCCTGATGATGGCACGTCGGTGCCGAAACATGTAGGAGTTTGTAGGAGTTTTATGCTTCTGAATGTATTTTATTAAGTGCGTAAGTTGGTTAATGTTTTAATTATAAGAGTATGCACTGTATGAATAACATAGAAACTACTGGCAAAAGTTAAAAAAATTTCATACACGCGTATTACAGCGAAGGCTGTTGTAATTAAGTTAGGAAGGGGTACAACAGTATTATGAGACCTTTACCACTTTGTCTAAAAATGTTGGTCAAATTATCATCTAGTGTATTATAGGAAGTGTTGGTAACGCTTGAACTAGTATATCTGCAGTGCATACTTCCCCTTCAGGGTTTCGGGGGGTATTGATCCTGTGCGCCTGTGCAGAGAACTACGGTTTGGACACTGGAACACAACGACCTTCTGCTTATAGTCCGTGACTATTAAGAAGAGACAACATTACAGATATCCAATTTATTTTACTCTTTGTTGGTGATAACTCCAGGAAAAATGCAACTGCGCATCGTCAGATAGTACACAGTAAACACAATTGCTATTCAAGGTATTAAGTTATTAAAATGATAATATTTTGCGCATTTTGAAATGTGAAAGCAAAATCAATACAATTAGTATTTCTCAAAACAAATCTTTGTTATATTCCTCGCCTCTCTGTCACTGGTGCTAATTCACTAGAGTAAAAACATACCGTTGCAAAGCTAACCGCCTTTTTTTTGTGGTGATGAAGGGCCCCGCAGCTGACGCTACGGACGCACCATAGCCTAAGGCTTTTTGTGCAACCCTGTGATGAAGATGAGCAGTTTTTTAATCAACTTTTACAAGTAATGGAGCACCGGTGGAATGAAATCGACAGGGGAAAACCGACAGATCGGAGAAAAACCTGTCCCAGTGCCACTTTGTCCACCACAAATCTCACATGGACTTGACCTGGGATTTTTTTTTTTTTTTTTTTTTTTAATTCCTGGGTTTTCCCCTTTGATCCATTTTTGTTCTGTATTAGTCCTGTTTCGTCCTTTCATGTCACTTACGGTCCACAACCGTCTTTTTACAACACAACACAAACATCCATGCCCCCGGTGGGATTCGAACCCACGATCCTAGCAAGCGAGCGGTCGAAGACCCACGCCTTAGACCGCACGGCCACTGGATCGGCTGGGATCGAACCCGGGCCTCCGTGGTGAGAGGCCGGCGACTAACCGCCTGAGCCATGGCACGGCCAAGCTAACCGCCTTACAAGAAAGACAGACCGCAGTCGGTCTAAATTTAACAAATTCCACCCACACTTAAGATTCACGTATATTCAATTCAATTGTGATATCGTAGGGTCCTTCAAGGACTGTAATGTATAAAATGGATGGAAGAAATTATTTATGGAATCCCTAAAAAATATTAAATTCTTTCTTTGAAATTTCAAGGGTTTCATATTACTTCTACACTATAATAATGATTAGATGTTGGTGAAATATTTAATATTTTACAATACGAAAAAAAAAAAACGTTTTGTAATGTTTAATCCACAGTTTTGTATCACATATAAAATGAAATAAAACTTACCAGGCCCTAAGGACCCAAAAATGCTTTCAGTGTAAGTATCTTAGCTACGTTAGTTATGGGTTAAAACTCCCTAATCATAATCCACATTATCGGATGAATTAGATTACTCACATTCGTTCTAAATCTCACCAGTTCCAAACTATCAGTTACGCTACAAGACAGTTCAAATTAAATTACGCTAAGCGGAAAAGAATGGAGTGTATACGTCATGGCCTAAAAAGTAACACGAATCTCAACCTCTATATTAAATGGAAGAGAGTGGTTAAACAAACACTCAAGTCTTCCTTACCTTCATGTAAAGGCGCATGCAGTAATCAGACCTAATAATACGAAATCAAGTTGTAAAATTTTCCTTGTTTACATCTAAATAACTTTATCATCGTTAGTTACATCATGCACAGACACTGCTGTTCCTAAAAGATGAGGTTTCGATTTTGCTTTGATTACATATTATCGTAATTCTTTTAAACCTGAAGCTCCTATGAACAACACCTTCAAATTCAGTTCCTACCAAAACGGAAAGACTGAGTGTTTCCAAAACAAGTGCCATTCAGGGACATAATCGCGTCTCTTTCTGAAATTCGTACAAAACACATGAACACAGTATAAGAAAAACGCACAGAGAATCTGTAAGTTGATGCCTGCGATACATACATATATACTTAGAGCGTTAAAAGGGTTAGTAAATTAGGAGAGTAAAATAAAACCTGGACAAATTTTGATATCAAAATCGCAGACCAAGAACATTGCCAGAAAAATGAAATGGTTTACAAGAAAACAAACAAGCAATATGTCAAAGCGATAATCCTTCTTACTTGTATTCGAGAGATGCTTGGTTCATGTCTCAGCAAGGACACCGACGTTCCTGATTGTGTCCTTTCGCGGTGGTTTTCAATCCGTCCAGGCAAATTCCGAAATAGTACTTTCTATTAGGGCATGACGGCCTCTTTTCACATGCTTCCCAATTCATCATTGCCTGTCATCCAGTCATTCAGATCTATTTAGAAGGGATTCTCAAACCCAGGGTCCCAAACCAGGGTTGGGTCTTCTTGTGGGTCATGAACTCAAAAGCAATCAAACATGCAGATTTCTAAATTACACAATTTAATTTAATATAATAAAAATACAATCCGAAAAAGAAAAGAAATTTTATCTTAAAATTTTATCCCAACTATTATCTTAATTTTACGCAAAGATTCATCTATTGGCTAGCTAGATGACTAGGAAATGGTATTATCTGGATAGCAAGACCCACATGATTTTGTGGCGTGGACGAGAAGTTTTGAGAACCACTGCGATATCGTAGTAGTATTGACAAAGCTCTGAATTATGTACAAATAAAAATATAGTTTAAAAATAAAGAAAGCATCTAAGTAAACAGGTCCTACATATAGGTGAATACGTATGGACCACACATAAATATAAACCAAAACATAAGTAAAATAATCGTAGAAACGAATTAGTATAGGTAATTTCTTTTCGAAGCATTTAGCACAAAAATTCAAATGCGCCCAAACCAGAGGCAACAATTGTAACTACAGTTGTATGTGCACTTATGAATTATGGAATTTAAACAAATGTGTGACATAGGCAAATTATGCCTATATCGTACAGATTTTGTGAATCATAAATAAAAATTACATAATCTTATCCTGGGATTTTGCCCTGACCGTTTACAGTGTTCTTTAAGTAATTTATTGTTACTTACTTATTTAATCCAGAAATTTCGAATTGTTATGGCATCCCAGTCTTCGTTATCATGTACAGAAAGACCAGGAACTGAAAGCTCAGTATTTTCAATAATTTTAATCCATTCCGACTACCATGTCTCTAAACGTTTTCAGTACTGTCCCGTCATTCATGTCAGCTCCTCTAAGCTTTTCCCTTAAGGATTTCTGACCAAAATCAGTTCTGCAGTTTTCTCCCTGAGTATGTTACGTATTCTGTCTCCCTTCTTTTATTTTACAATCCCAATGTTATTTAAAGAGAAACAAAAATTATACGGTATCTACTGAGCCACTAAAAATACCGATATGTCCACGAATTTTCCAGAAATAAACACGATATGAAAAGAAGTCTAGTGTCACTTCGGACCTGTCAATTCCGAACATTCATGGTGAATGATAGAGAATTAATTTATTTAAAACGAGCCCATACACAGCGCACAGAATTCATCGCTAAAAGTATCAAGTTTAGAACAAAATCTACACAAAAACCAACCCGATGAAGATGTTTAAGAAAAAAAATTGGTTTTGCAGCAATCATAAGACATACTTAATTAAGCAGTGAGGAAGAAAGGCACAATTTCTTAAAGTTAGGGCTAATCGTACGTTACATATCACATCCAATACACTTGAACGGGTTGATTTACTCTTGCACTTACATTTACATATTTAATATTATTCGTTCCCTGCATTGTGACTATAAACACCAAAGTAAACCAAAAATGCACACAATTTATATAAAATCACAAATCATCCACACACATGAAATCTCCTGTTTGTTTTAATGATAAATCGCTATCCTCAGGGAGCTATTAATAAGAAAGGATATAAAATTCATTCATCCAGTTTACATGTACAATGTATTTTAACACTGTGTATGTAAATTGAATTTTTTAACTTTATATTCATTTGCATTAATATCTCCCTGATGATTGCGATTTATCGTTAAAACATGCAGGAGATTTCATGTGTGTGGATGATTTGTGATTTTATATAAATTGTTTGCACTTGTTGGTGTGTAATGGTGACTAAATTTACCTGTAACCAAAACATTCAGGAACTTAAATAAATAATATTTATGTGCACGTTTGTAATATATGTAATATTCAATCTATTCTCGTGTTCTATTATTAAAATTGCAACACAGACCTACCTGAATCAGCGTTCTACTGTATTAATTAAAATGACAATTTAATTAGGTTTTGACGATAATGTAAAAATAATTACATTTTATATCACCATGAAACAGCTGTAATATGATAGAGAACGATAATATTTCTTCCGTAATACGAACTGTATTCTATTGTCCCATATCAAATACTACTGTATTTTAAGAACTGTGAAACAACTAACCCAACATGACCGACATAAATTTCACACAGGTGGATGAAATTTCCCGTCTGAAATTATAACATAAATTGTAACTTTAAGACAGTATTTTCAAGAAGGTTTCAATAAGCTATTTATTAAAAAGTAGAACATTCTTTCGATTGCAGATCCAAAGGAATACGTAGCGTAAAACAAAAGAACATTCTGTGTCTAAAGTACGTGTTTATCCGGATGTTTAAAGAAAAATCAGGCAGCGTAAAAGGAATTTTCTTGGACTGTCTTATCCTAAATTACTCACTCACTTTGCCTTCTTTAGCTTCAACAAAACTTTTGGACGTAAGAGCTAAGAATCGTGCGACGGTTGATAATACACATTCCTGTGAGCTAGTTTGTAAGGCTGGCAGGATAATGCCTGAGGGCGACCTTTCATTTTAGAGCCCTTGAACCTTCGATTTCTGCTACCTCTGTTTAAGTTTATTCATTAAACAAACAAAACCAGCATAAAATAAATCATTAACTACAATATTCAACAAACCTCCATGGAAAGTCCAACAACGTTATTAGGTGGATTAAGTCCATGATGCCTTAAAAGGTTTGTACAAAAATGTCATGCTGTTACGCTTCAATTTTACCGCAGTGTTCTGAAATGTCTCCTACTGGACTTTCTCCAGAGTCAGAGCTTCGGGCATTATTTCCCTTTGGACATTTTAATTATGTCAGACCCAATGTTAAATTCATTCTGTGAACATATGCAACCTTAAATAAATTATCCGACATGCCCATGGCGTTTCCCGTCTTAAATAAATATTTGCACTTTCAACGGGTTCTTTATCGCCATCAAATTTCAAAGTACAAAATAAGTAAACCTGATGTGTTAATTTTTAAAGTACGTTGCACTGGAAGCCTTTATATTACTTTTGTACAGGATAACACGCAGATCGTCCTTGTAGCGTGGACATGTTGCATATATGCGATTAATTCTACCCTATGGAAACAGACGTGAGGTCGCTAGGACTGGTGAGAAATCATGTTTAATGGCGGACGTTGGCACAGCGGTGTTGTTTTTAGGAATACACTTCTAGAGGTTTTATTGCTTGCATACATGGATGGTTGTTGGTTACTTTCCTTTTGAGTTAAAAATTTACAGCACAATATACTGAAACCTGCCGAGCCCAGTGACCGAGCATTCTAAGGTGTGAGTTTACGGCTGCTCGCTTACTGGGATTGTGGGTTCGAATCCTGCCAGAGGCATGGATATCTGTCTCTTCTGATTGTCGTATGTTGTTAGGTAGAGGTCTCTGCGACGGGTCAATCACTCGTCCAGATGAGTCCTACCGAGTGTGGTGTGTCTGAGTGGGATGGAGGAACCTCATAGGGGAGGCCCAGGCCCACTAGGGCTGTCGAACTATAAAAAAAATATTGAAACCTGTTTACAATTGATACTCCCCCTTATCGAAAAACGTGATTTAGAGAACACAGAAGAATTACGCGTGTAAAGTTGCATCCAAATATCTGTAGCGGTGAAACGGAAAGTAAAACCATGACGGACATCCCCCATAATGAAAGAAAATTACTTTCGAATCTTGACGTAATTTGTGAAAAATATCTTATTTAAATATTAGGCTTTACGTCAGGAAGGAGTAAATAAAAGGAAAAAGGAAAGTAGAGAGAAATACAGATAAAAGAAATGTAAAATAGAAAAAAGAAAGATGAAAATGATGAAAAACATACCACACAGATTTCTGTCTTTTGGGATGTGACTCGTGAAGTCTGGTGGAAATTTAGAAGTACGGCGTTTGGAGAAACTTTCTGATCCTTCTTCTGGGCACTCTTCTAACCTGAAGAGAGATGCAACACATTACTGCAAAACATCTGTAACTTTTACTAGATAAAGCGGCGTCATATTTCTGCCTTACTGCTCAATATTTGCTCTGGTTCATAACTATCTTGCATGAGCTTTTGAACTGTGATTTATTGTCAAGTAAATGTACGCACTGAAAGATCTATGGTCTATAAACAAACTAAAGCACACATGTCAAGCATAAAGTTTCATCAAGTCAGAAAATATTCAAGACCCTTGGGATTTTAATCTAAGCAGATTAAAAGACGCCTATTCATATATCTGGGGGTACGCACTGGCGCAGTTGGTTGTGGCACTGCGCTAAAAGCCGATAGGTCGCGGGTTCAATGCCCGATGCCGTCATTGGAATTTTTCATTGACAACATCCTTCCGGCCGCACTATGATCCTGGGGTGGACTTAGCCTCTAAAAGAAAGTATTACCAGGGATGTCTCCTTAGGGTAAAGATGGCCGATGTCTAGGGCTGAAACCTTGTCTCCTTCATATGTCGATTTTCTAGAAATTCTCTGAGCCTCAACCTCCAGGCCAGTATAGGTATAGCTTTTTTCATTTACTTACTATTAATTTAATGACATTCTCAACACCAAATAATAGTGTGATTAGTAAACAGCAAATAGAATCCCGAAAAATGCGGCCCTGGTCTAACCTGATGCCGTGGCCTTTCTTTTGGAGGTTCTGACGGAAACTACGACAATATCCAATAGCAATAGTTAGTTAGCTGGTTTCAGGGCCGAGCTGCAATATGGAACGTCCTTAATACGAAGAATTTGAGCCACATAATCGACCACAATATTAGGTCCTATTAATCTGTTAGTGACAATAATAATAATATAATAATAAATACTTAAGAAATCACATACAAATTATTTTCGACAGTCATCAGTGCATTCCACTTGGTACAAATACACACTGACGTCTAAGGTGACGCAGCTGATTTGTTCGTGATTTTTTCAGTGCCTTTAAAATGGGGTCAAAATGCCTAACGGTCTCTTTGCACGAAACACAAAACCGTGCGAAGCAAAACTACGTTCACTGCCTAAATACTTGTTCCTACAGCAATTATTTCCTTTTCTCTTTCCCCTGACATCCAAGTCACTAGCCTCTAAACGACTTGTGAAATCCCGTTTTCGAATCTTCAGTATTCCAGTAACTCCATATTTAACGCGTACCATATTAGATATCGTAAGAATAACATGTGCATTCAGATATGCGCCAGCATCGACCGCTCTATGCGCAACAAGAATAAATAGTATACTATATGTTGAAAGGATACAAAATCAATTAACTTGGAAAATTTATTTACCGCAGTTGAAGTAAGGCAATATTAGGAATATGCTGGTTTACGAAAGTACCGTAGTATTGGTACGAGAGGGAAAACGAGAGACCATGGTGGAATCGGCATGTGGGTATAATGTAACATACAATGCGTAGAATGGAATGTTTGTTAAGAATCAATGGGGGAACATCCATTAAAATCAGAATGAATTACACCAGAAGATAAAATTAAGATTTTTTTCATGAAAAAAGTTTGTGAGGAAGAAATGTGGCTGGAACTAATAAAGGACTATATAAAACGACGAACGCTGGTATTCACCAATATTTAACCCTCGGATTCTGCTATTGGCAGATTGACATTTAGGCAAAGATTAACCAAAAAAAATGAAATAAATTTTGTAAATTACGCAGGCCTACAAATAAAGAAGCGTATCTCTTAATTTCAATTGAATATACATAAAGATGTACAAATAAGCTTACCTCAGACTTGAGTTGGATATTTACTTCCAACTTTGAGGTACCCTATAAGCAATGGGTACTGAAACACCTTTATCTAATTCAATTGCAAGTACTTTACGAGCTCTTTTATGTAAGGGTTTAAATAAACTCATATATTTACGATGATGATAATATCTGTTTTTTTCTATAACGTGTATTCCATACGGGACAACACAGGATCTAAGTAACCAATGGAAAAGCTTGTCGTGATTCAATGGAAAATAATATACTATTCTTCTTACCATCATCCTATCACCATCAAATCAACTTCTTTCAGAGAGAAGTTGAAATTGAGGACTCCTTTTTACAATTACTACAAAAGAACACGGATATTTAACAGAGTGTTATTATATGCTACGGACCTGTCGTAAGACAGACTACAGAATGAATATTCCTTTCGCTGGAAGAACTGTAAGTTCTTCCTATTTTTATCGTTCAGATGCACCGGTTTTAAAAAGCAGATGTTACCTGTGTACGTACAAGAAGAAGACTATGGCGTGAGCAAGACGTAACTTACACACACATACAGATAACAAGTATACGTGCATATGTAGAATAGCATATCTCATTTTTTACATAGCCTATTCTGGTGACACTTAAACACGACAGTCTTATTATTCAACTGGACGGGAATTTTAGAAAAATTCTGTGTTACTTTCGGAGATGTTCGATAGAGGTTGATAAAAATGCATGTATAGTACTCCTATCACAGGCATATAACCAAGTACAAATCTCATCTAAGGACAAGTCGTATTAATTTTAAGGCCTGAATAAATATTTAAATATCTCCTGTAATTGAAGGATTCGTTTTGGTTTCTATACTCAATACACACAGTGTACATTTACCAGTGTGAGCATTCATCACATTTGTCATGCGCTGAAGTGGCCAAACATGAACGAGGAAGTAGCACTTCAGAAGCTGCACACTGGTGACAAGAACACAGAACCGAGAAATTTAGATACTGTTGCGTATAAGATGAAATGGAAATCCCAGCTGACGAGAACAGAACTAAGGTTGAAAACAAACCCAGGTCGACAGCTGAAAACTAAAGGGGATGTGTGACAAGTAATAGAGAATTTAAGATCAATATTTAATTTAAAATGTAGACATTAAGACTAATATAAGAGAAGTAGACTTGAAGACTAATAATACAAGAAACGTCATTGCCGAAAACTTAGTGTTAGCAGGCACATCCCTGAGATTCTCTAAAGTGACTCAGAAAAAAATAAATAAATAAATAACAATTATTATTATTATTATTATTAGATAATTCTGAAGGAATGGCACGTGTACGTCAAAGTACAAATTTCATTTACTTCATTATAATCTTGAGGCCCGCAATTATTTCGTTCACGCCAGATTAGAGTGAAAGATATGGGAAGATATAATTTGATTTAAAGGTGTTATTTTTTTCAATGGCTCGACAGCCCCTTGGGGGCCTAGACCGCCTCATTTTTCGAGGCTTCACGATCAAACTTTTAGACACACCACAGTCGGTAGGACTCCTCTGGACGAGGGACCAGCTAGTCGCAGAGACCTCTACCTGACAACACACAACACTCACAAGAGACAGATATCCATGCTCCTGGTGGGATTTTTTTTTGGCATGTCCGGGGTTTTTCCTCTTTGATCCATTTTTGTACTGTATTAAATCCTTTCGTACTTCATGTCACTTTACGTTCCATACTACCGTCTTTACAATAAACACAACACAAACATTCATGCCCCCGGTGGGATTCGAACCCACGATCCTAGTAAGCGAGCGGCCGAAGACCCACGCCTTAGACTGCACGGCCACTGGGATCGACAAAGGTGTTATGGCCCACAAAATTTTGCATGTCTTGCCAAAGGATTGCAGGAGAAAAACATGAAATAAACGTTGGTAAAAAAAGACAGATAATAAATTCTTCATAAATGTGGAAAAGTTAAAATATCTGGGAACGACATGAACAAAACAAAATTACATATATGAAGAAATTCAGAGCACATTAAATTAGGAACATTCCTACTAAAATTCAACCCAGAGTTTGTAAGCTACAGAAACAAAGATTAAAAGACATACAATTTTAATTTTGAATATTGTTTCATATGGGCGCGAAACTTTGTCTTTCACCCTTAGGGAAGACAGGACATAGAATTTCAGAATATGGTGCTCAGAAAGATATTTGTTTCTAAGAAGGAAAAAGTAACAGAAGGCTGGAGAAAGTGGCATAAGAAGCAGCCCCTTGGCTTGTATCCCTCATCAAATACGTATTAGGCTAACAAAATACGGAAGGATGACATAGAAGGGGCATTTGACACGTATGGGATGTGTGAGAAATGCATATAGGTTTTGGTGAGAAAGCCTGAGGGTAAAAAGCCATTTGGAAGACCTGAACATAGCGGGGTGGATTACAATAAAATTATCTTAAAGAAATACGGTGGGAGGATATCGACTGGATTAATCCGGCTCAGGATAGGATTAAGTAACGGACACTTGTGGGGAATGTTTTGTCCAGCTGAGGAAATTTCAGCTTTTCAAGAACGACACTATTCCATGGATTCAGGCAGTCAGTTAGTTATAATGTGCACGAAATACATAAAACATACTGATGTGGTGAAAGCTATCAGTATGTTTAATTAATATATCAACCAACATACGCATTTAATAAAATACAATCCATGACAGACATTAAACTCCTATATATTTCGGCACCGGGTTGTCATCCTCGGGGAGTCTTTAGAACAGCGTAACACAAGACCAACACGCTATCTAGGTATTGCATCGCCCTTATTGGAATGATTAAAATATTAAATTGTAAAATACATAGATTTGATAAGCATTTAGAACTTCAATATTTTAATCGTTCCAATAAAGGCGATTCAGTACCTAGATTAGCGTGTTGGGCTTGTATTCCTATGTTCTAAAAACTCCCTGAGGATGGCACCCAGGTGCCGAAACATGTAGCAGTTTAATACCTTTCACGAATTGTATATTATTAAGTGCATATATTTGTTGATGTATTAATTGTAATAATATGTACAGTATGAATAACAAGAATTTGTCAGTATGTTAACAATACATATGGCATGCCTCTGTCGGCGTTTATAAACTACTGTCGCCTTCCCGTGCAGCTGATATCCTGCCGACTCACAGCGCTTTGCATTACCTAAACATAACTAGCTCAAAGAACCTCGCCTCTTTAATCTTACCCCAAAGGGGCATTTGTTATGTTTTATTTAACCCGTTGTCCTATCGTTCCTAATCAATACATTGCAACACACGGCAATAGTAACAACGTAACCACAGATAAGGGCAATCAGTGTTTATTTTCGTCAGCCTTCTATAAATACTTTATATATTCTATTTCTATCTCTATGTAACAAGTCCTTCTTCATAAGTTAACGATTTCTCATCTGGGAAAATTAATCCGGTGTAATGGAACCCGGAATTCCTTAATCACGTTAACTTGGCCGGCCAGTGGGCCCCATTCTGAGACATATAAACAAGTACGAGCATTCAGGCTTTCGAAAGAGTGCAGATGAGATCTTACTTCACGGAATTTTGCATGCAATTTTGGTTTAATTTAGTCTTAAAAGTGTTAAAATCTGTGGGGATTTTGTGTTGACAAGCTCCAAGATCATAGCAAGGGGCTGTTACAAGCCGCTGTTGACAGCGCTGCTTCCTGTACTTCACAGGACAATCAAAACGTCTCGACACAGCAAGGCCTTAGCGTGAAACACCCAACACAATGACGTCATACCACCGTCCTACATCAGTAGCTCTATACCTAGTTTTATAACCAGCTGGTAGTGGTAGTGGTGGTACGGTAGACGCCTGCAGAGACGCCTGGCGTCGAGCGCATGAAGTTTCAGTCGACCGAAAGTCTCCATCGGGTTAGAAAGGGGGGGAATTTTCAATCCTGTACAGTGCTAGTCAGTGTAAGGTAGGCTTATATATGCGTTTGCTGCGGCGCGACAGCAACCACAAAGGAACGCTACCAAGACGCCACACTGCAAATCCCTGACAGACAGACGTACACAGTACTGCAACTGTATAATTTCATACGAGTGTTGTGTGAGCTTTCACAAAGGGAATTCAAATATAAGTTTTACCAACTTCGAAGTATAATATTTATTTCACTGAAAGCTATAGAGAAACTAAAAATGGAAGAACTGGTATTGTACCTTGGGTAATAAGGAATGTGAGCGGTGGTGTATCAACTGGTACATTTCGACGCGTGAGGGGGAAGGGGGAAAAGAGGCGTCAGAGGAGGGGGGCGTCGTCAAATCAGGAAGGTTAGGAAAGGTTAATCAAACAGGAAGTCATAACCAAAAGAAAATTCTTTACTGTTTCTTAAAAGAAGCAACGAAGAGGTTATAGAAGTTAGGGATTGCTTTGAGAAGTTGTAACAAGCGGATACAGGAAATAGTGCTGAAGATTGTGGTGGAGGAGGAGGGAAAGATGAAGCCAAGACGTGGTAGCGAGATGACGCCTCCCCCACAGCGCGTGTGTTTCGTGATGCTGATGTCAACAATGTGCTTCGTGTGGGCTGTTGCTCAAACGTCAGATGTGGAAGGGTCATCAGCGGAGGCTCTCTATACAGACACGACGCTGGAAATTTGTAAGTACAGAACCGGGAATTTGTCTCTTTTTATGTGTGAAAAATGCCGCATAAGCGGTTAATATGATAATCGTAAATTAAAATACAAATTATGGCAATTTTTATAATATATTGATCGAGTTCTATCGACTTTCATTATTTTTTGTCCTTCTAATTTATATTTCGCAAACTTTATAAAATTTTATACTAAACTTGCATGATGCAAGCGGGGAGTACAAAACTGAGAATGTCGACCTAACCCCCGACAAATATGGTCAGTATATTTCAGGAAAATTTAACTCAAAGAATAAACAAGAAATATATGTTTAGTCGGATTTGCAGACATTCATACGCCCTATCATACACCTCATAAAAGCTTCTGTATGGTCAAACACATACAGGGCCGGACTAACAGCGGGGCAGCCGGGGAACTGACCGGGGCGCCAACCAATAAGGGGTGTTAAGACATCACTGGAATAAACGGAAATATGGTTCTGGTAAAATCAGGTTTTCCACACGACAAAGAATTTCTCCGAAAACTATTCGCAGTTTGGGCACACGTCCTCCAAAATATTCGCCAGCCTTGTCCTAGGCCGAATGGGCGCCAAATTATTAGCACGCCAGGGGCGCCCACATACCTCGGCCCGGCCCTGACCACATAGAGCCTTAATAAAGTCCGTCTTCGATAATCCTTATTGTGTTTACAAATCACTTGAATAGACGTATGCTATTAACTTAGATACACAAAAAAATTCAATCAGTCCTGCCGAAATGCGAACCGAAAGCTTCGGTATGCGTAAGTTTCAATCTGTGAGAACTAATATTTATTTAATATAGAGTTTGAATGTTGACTTCATATTGGCACGTAATTCTCAAAAAAGACCAAGAGTTGGGAATTTTGAAATATTTGTAGGCATTATTCTCAAATTAAGAAAGAAACTGTTTTACAGCACTGATAGTCCAAGAAAATGGGATAATTATTTACAGATGTACAGTATTCACGTTTAATTAAGTTCGTATGATTCTGCCTTTTATTCATGGTTACACGGAATTTATAATTCTTTTTTTACTTCCGGATAAAGTAAAGACACTAATCTTCATTTAATAAACTGTTGTGAGAAACATGTATTAATGGTGACGTAGGAGTAATTCATACAATGTGACTGATTCTGGCATTTCAAGTAGGAAGCACTTTATAGAGCCGATCCAGTAGCCGTGCGGTCTAAGGCGTGGGTCTTCGGCCGCTCGCTTGCTAGGATCGTGGGTTCCAATCCCACCGGGGGCATGGATGTTTGTCTCTTGTGAGTGTTGTGTGTTGTTGGCAGGTAGAGGCCTCTGCGACGAGCCGATCGCTCGTCCAGAGGAGTCCTACCGACTGTGGTGTGTGTCTCAGTGTGATCAAAAGGAATTACACCTCGACACTGAAACGGGAAACCGGAGTAGGTAGAAGAGGACGACTGAAAAAAAAAGCACTTTATAGTGTCTTTTGTCTTTGTATATACCGTGCGAAAAGGATTAACTTCCGCCCCTTCAAAGCCCGTCGATCCACGAATCTCAACGACTCACTCACTACCTTACAATTCTGACTGTTATATGTCAAAGTACTGAGTTGGGATATCTGATATCGAGCTAATATTTCTCAGTGCGTCTAGACCGGAGGTGGGGACAGGTTCAATGAACTATTGGTGAGTGTCTCGCCACGAAAATACGAATGAATTATATACATTTTAGAAACTAAGTGTTTGAAAATTTAAATATTTTTTTAGAGAAGACATCCCATTATATTTCATAAACTAAATAATAAAGACAATTTTAGTCAATACAACTATATTTTATTACAAAAAAAGTAATTGCCTTTAAAAATGCTATATGTTTCGACGCCTAAAAGTCATCATAGGCGCGAATAAATAAAAAGCAGACAGTATTTGACTCTCTTGATTTTATTTATCTTTTCTCACCTGATGATGGAAATTTGGATTAGAAACATGTAGCATTATATAAAGGCAAATGTTATATAATAAAAGATAGTGGTGTTGATGACACTGTCTTTATTATTTATTAATTAATTCTTGTTCTTCCCATCATTAGCTATTATGTTATTCCAAGTCTCTCGTTAAGTTTATAATAAGAAGATATGAGTTCAAATCTCTTTCAGATTAAACGAATTTTTGTACTACATACCCTCTTAAGAAATTCATACAGTCCACTAATTTATACAGATACCCATAATGTGTTTCAGCTGATTTAAAATTATCAAGTCTTCCAATTAACTCTGCAGTATCACTAGACACTATTAATGTCACAACTCCATTTTACATTGTTGGGTCTCCTTTGTGTAAGTGAGCGAAACTTCTACAAAATTCCCACATTATTTGGTACAACCACAAAATAAAGTGGTCCAATTAAATAAAATGTGCTTAAATCTTCAAAAAGAGCAAGTGACTGCAATAACAGAAACTGTACGACTTCCGGCTTCTGCCGCCTGCCAGATAGTTTGATGTCCTTCCAACATACATAATTGGCAGAATATCTCAATATGACTGAAGGCGTGTTACAACCTGCGGTACATAAGAATTCCTTGTACAGGATAGTAGCATTCTTGTATTATTGTATTAAAAATAACACGCCAAGCTGCTATAGATCTAAGATTGGGAATCCTAGTTTAAATTAATAGAAGTTAGATATGTAATGATGGAATTAAAGAATTAGATAGAGATTACCGTGAGGTATAAAAATTATATAGCAAAAATATGATAAAATGGAGGATTAAAGATTTGTGAAATACATTTGCATGAAACAGATAACTGACTACTATCTTTTTATAAGTTAAATAGACAAAAGTGCGAATAAAGATTTAACAAAAGTTTCCTGATGATGACATCCATTTTTACTGCTTCTTGAATACGTAGTTCCATCTCCTATTCTGTTTGCGGACAGTAACACATAGCAGTGCATCGCGCCGAGCTTAGCTGGTTTGGGTTGCGTGTAGTGATTTCGGTTACCTGACAGTGATAGCACGAAGTTCAGCGGCGATTAAGAGGAAGCAGCATAGATGGCACTCCACTGGCGATCAATACCTTACTGACTGATGTCACTTACTATTACGCCTAAAACATCAAGATGTAGGAAATAGTTCTTCAATCAAACTCTTCCAAATTTTATAAAGACTCTAAGAAGAAGTTAAACGTATGAGGTTTATTAATTTGAGGAGTCACACACTGCCACGTCCGTGTTATATGCATTTCAAAACATCCAAAACTCCTTGCGGCATAGAATTGAAATATTATCTTCAACGGTTACATTAACTAGCGATAGAAATTCTGAAATTCCTTCCATGTCACGCGGAAACAGATATATTCAAACTGCTGCTCCTTGTAAGATTTACTTCGTGTGTAAGACGATCTGACAAATAAACATGTCTGTCCATATATCAACACTTCAGGTTAACTAATCATATTTTATCCAATAGTAACGGCACAGACAACGTGCTAACATATTAAAATAAGAAGATTTATTACAAAATCCAAAAGAAATAGTTGGGCTTTACACATGGTTCAATTTCAAAAACTCTTATCTTCATGTAGTCTGCCTTAGGACAGGTCCATGGCCTCATCCAAAGCAAGTTCTCCAAAGAGTACGATCTAGTTCTTCCTCTTTCAAGTTCCAGTATCCTCTCTCTTCCTTAAGGTCATCCAGTAGTTGCTTACGCCTCCTTTCTGGTCTTCTCATCATTTCTATGCTTCCCTTTATCTTTCCTTCAATAACATGTTTTAGAAGGCAGTTCTTAGCAAGATGTGACCAATCCATTTAACCTTCCTTCTTTTTTACTGTACGCAGGATATTCCCCTCCTCCTTGACTCAGTGTAATGCATCTTTATTTCTCACGCGATTGGTCCATGTGAAATAAAAAATTCCCTGTTAGTGATTATGGAAATTATAAGTGCGAGTTTACACACTCATAGGCTTGTATTAAATTTTCAAACACCTAAGATTATTTTTGTTGCCCTTATCCCTACTCCAAGTCTTGAAATAGTGTGAGGAATATTAGTAAAAGAGTCTCAGCTTATATTAGTGTATATAAAAAGGTAGGTGCTATTATTTTCTCGGAATGTTCCTTACGTAAGGCTTAATATATATGAATACACTACGAAGCAGTCAATAATAGGAAAAGAAGATGGAATCAAAAGCTTGTATGTCTGTTGTTGTGGAGAATTATCGTAGTCAAGGCTTGATAGCACATGATGGAGGAGGTGGTAGGCCCTGGCTAAGCATGACTAAGCCAGAAACCGCACTGGCAATGCCCTGTTATTTGATTCTAATAAACACATTCGCTGGTACAGAAAAAATAAGACATTTATTTCGGGTGAAACTTGTCGTATGGCATTCATTTATATTTAGAAAGTCTCGTGATTTCTATTTACTGAGGTACAGGTCGGGCTTCTTGTGTCACATATATGTCTTTTGTAGTCCTTCATTACGTAGTTTGCGGATATTCAGATTTGATTCCGAATTTGCTATAGAAGGGCAAAATTATATCACACAATGTTACATTTACACTAGCCAAATGGTCGTCAAATGACAGGCTGCCTTAAATTCACGTGCTTCTCCACGGCATTTTTTATTGTTCGTTTTTAGAACCAACTTACTATTTACATTTATTTATTTATTTATTTATTTGTGACTTATTTAAAGACGCTCAGAACATACAGCGCTGAATAGCAGATTGTAAAAGGAATTGAAATGAAGCATTCACAGCCTCCTGAAATGCCACATCCCTGAACTTACTTGAAAGGAGTGAGGAGAATACGGAAACGCCATAGGATATTCGGTTTCGTACATACAATTTGGTTGCGTTACTACCTGAAGCAGCGTGTTCGGCTATTGCGATTGTAACAAAGGCAATTATAATAATCTGGCCATGAATTTGCTTCCATAACACGGGCAGACACTTGATGCATTGTCTGGAAGCAGACAATTATTCGAACGGTATTGACTCCATTCCCTCTCACCCCATTTACAACAACAGACCTCTCCACAATGCAGTATTATGTACAGCAACGCAACTGAACTGGAGAGAATGAACAAGCCCTTCTGAGCAAAAGTACTGCCGACAACTGTAAAAACAAACTCCTAGGACAATATCATTTACACAGCAATTTTAATATACAGACCCTCTAGAGTTATGTCTCTGTTTTGATGTAAGTTAGAACAAAACATTAGGCGGAAGAAGGGGACATTTATTATTAAATGAGTTTATTTTTGCTTGTTGGTACGTTGCCTGCTGTAGGATATGTAAAAAAAAAATTGATATTTGTCATTTTAACTCATCATCGAAGAAGGCAAGCCGATAGCCTCTTAGTGTTGCTGCAGTGCCGACGTAATTTGCCTTCTATTGCTGTATATACCACCTCGTGCCAGATTATCTCTGCTGTCTATCTTAGAAACATATTACTTTAAAATCAGAGTAAAGAACGCAGATGACATCATGTGAGAGGGGGACATTTTTGGGATTTTCTTTAGGGAAGAATGACAGAGGATAGCGTGCGACGTTTGGTAGGAAAAGGTGGGAATGTGAGGTGAAGATCTCCGGAAGGAATCCTCTAGTACTCACTGCAAAAAAAGAAAACTCGATCTGCAGGGGGGCGAGGCCTTTATCGGGACCTCAACAATAATGGCTTACATTAAACCTCCATCTATGTCATCCACTTTATTTCACACGCTTCCCATACTACTCTCCAAACACATTCTTTCCAAATACAACCCTGATGTTAATCCTGTATGTCTGGGAACACACTCAACTACGCTAAATTCAATATCGAACAACATCCGGTGTGTGGATAGTGTGAACACGCAGCGCACCACAACTCACAGGAAGATCGGTTGTACCACATTTGCACACCGACCGCAAAGCAGAGCTGTGACATGTGGGGCAGAAGCTCTGAAATAAGGAAGAGGCTTTAAGAGCAGTATCAATACCTAATTTATACTTAGTCTGTGAGTGAGTCACAACCAGACTATTTTTACGAGCGCCCTATAGGTGACATTAATCGTGAAACGGCCTTCATATAAACACAGAGACCCTCATTGTTCGATAGTTTAGCAAGGCAGCCTGAGTTCAATCCAAGGACTGCCATCCACAGATGAAAGCTGTGGTACTGCGCACATTATGAGGTCCTAAGCGTCCATTCCTCCAGAAAGTCACGACCTTACGCTTCTTTACTCCTAGTGCCCAAATACTTTCTGGTGTGAGGGTCTTCAGCTACCCACACAAAACAAAATTATAAAGAAAGGCTAACCGTGAGACCGCATGTCAGGCTCCCGACAACGCGACTCAGCTTAGCGCTGTATAAGCGACCAGTCATATGAGAAGGACACTTTGTATTTTGATTTAAACTAGAAGAGATGCAAATATTTGCTTCGGAGATAAAATTGATAAATATCGAGAGCGAAAAAATTCCCTGGGTGGAGCTCGTCTCTCCACTGAACTGTTATCTGAACTGAATCTCGCTATCTACAGATAACCATCACATGACCCGTGTTACCTACTGGCGCCTAACATAAATCGAATGTTAGTAGTTATTTGAGTGGATGCCCGGTTACAATAGATGGCATTAATCGTCAACTGTCCTCGACAATAACACATTTTCCTCTGTGACCAAACACTGTAAAAGCAAATCAAAAGTTGAATCATTATATCAGAGCAATATTACTGATGTAATTTTGTTACGTAAATGTTACGTAAACGTATAGAAAGAGCATTAATATTTTTATATTTCAATTACATGAAGATGTAAGGCTCAAAGTTTTTCTCGGTTCGTGATCATTCAACGCCTTTAATTGTTTAAACAAACATAAATGGAGAGGGTTAACACTGTCATAGTGAAACATTCAAATGGATACACAGGAATTAAAAAAACAAGTCCTTTACAGAAGTGCTTAACAGGTGAAAACAAGACATTGGAAGAGAGAAAAGAAACTTAACCAGAGAAAGGGAAAGAATTTTGATGACTTGGGAAAGTCAAGAGATTTGAAGCCAAATAAGGAGAAAATAAGGGATTTCTTGGTGGTTTTAAGACACAAACAACAGCGGATTCAATACTTTCGGCTGACACACAACGTACTGTGTGCTATCCACCACAGTTCCTGAATATTACTATAAAAACAATATCGAGGGCTGTGAATTCCGTTTTCCTGGGATATGACGCCGTGTCACTGGGTAATCGAACGTATCAAGAAAAGGCAGTGGCCACTTCTTAACAAGTCGCCGTGAAGATGAGACCACTAAGATTGCTCGAAACGTCCGATTACCCAGTGACACGGCGTCATATCCCAGAAGAACATAATTCCCAGATAAACCACAGCAAACCCCTGAAAACTAGCAATATAGTGAGTAACTGAACTATTGAAGTTGAATATGATTTTATGTTTCATGAAAATTTTTTCACTTTCTGTCGTTTTAGACTTGCTTTACCACTACACTAAATATTTCATCATAATCATCTCGAAGCAAGAAACACCTGATGAAATATTAAATGTATTATCGCGTAAACATGATATTACCTCCGCCCATATGGCGGACCCATTTCTCTTTCATTAAGAGCTTACCTCACTCCTGTCAAGAAGGGCAAATGTGATCTCAACAAAAGAAAAGCAGTTCCACATAAAGCATTAATGGCGGTAATCTTTAAAGTGTCATGAATAAGAGTGACTATAATTACTTGTTATATTTGACTTAATTTATATAACCTGTTAATTTCAGCCAATATAAGTCAGCGTTTATAGCGACTAGGATACGGGCTGAACGACGAGGGAATCGAAATTAATATCATATCTAGGTCCGAGTTCTTTGCCCGGAATTAAATATGCCGGGATGTGAACTCGGTATCCACCTCCTTCTAGTACCGACGTCAAGAACAAATGTAGTTATACCTCCACTCCCTCATACGTTTTTGTAGCTTATGGTTTACATAAAAATATGGAAAACTAGGGATATTATTACCAAGTTTCACAATAATGTGCAAGATTTAAGGTTCTTACACCGGTGCTGATGAAAACTCTAATGACACAATATGAATTGTACTACCCTGAAGATCGAAGTAGCAACATTCTTCGAAACGCTCTTGCCTACGTACCAAGCTACAACGCGTCATGCCACAGAAGACTGGAACAACCACTGTTTACAGCATAACTGCGTGGGTCAAAGTATGTTTCCGGAAGGTATGTGGTCCTGCTTGTCGTAGTTTTTTTAAGGGCTCCGCAGCAGATGCTACGGACGCACCGCAGCCTCAAGGCTTCTTGTGCAACCCTGTGATGAAGATGAAAGATTATCAGTTTTTTTTTCATTTTTACAAGTAATGGAGCACCGGTGGAATGAAATTGACAGGGGAAAACCGAAGTACTCGGGGAAAAACCTGTCCCAGTACCACTTTGTCCACCACAAATCCCACCTGGACTGACCCGGGATCGAACTTGTCGTAGTTTTCTTTGTCTTTTCTAAAAATCAAATATTCATCGACACATTCACAAATGAGCGCCACAGGACCGTAATCGTAAGCATCTGAATCCCGTCTACACACACATCTAGTCCATTCGTTACCACAGTCCTGTTCAGGCCTGTATTTCCCACAAGCTCTTGTGCCTTCAGGATTCTAGTCACAAATTTTAGAATTTATTTCTAATCTATTCCACATTTGTCTTTTGCCCCACCCATCTCATCCAGTTCACACTATAGCCTACTAAAACGTCATCATCACCACCAATGAGCTTCGTGTTTTATGAAGTAGTCTGCGCTCCGGATGGTTGTACATACAATACCCACGACACTGGACATTATAGCTGAAATAGGGGGAGCAAAGACATGCCGTTTGCTAATGGGGTTCCGAAAAATACACTTTGCACGTTTTATAAGAATTATCAACAAACTTCTCAATTCCTACTAGAGCACTGATAATAACAACGATGAAAATAGTGGTGGTGGTGGTGGTGGTGGTGGTGGTGGTGGTGGTGGTGGTGGTGGTTGTACTCATGGTGATTTACTTTCCATATAAACTTCTGACGACGAACGACTTTTAAACATGTTTGAATTAATTTCCTCATACTTTGTGACAATCAGACACTAGACAATAATACCGAAATATCTGGGAAGCCAGTGCAAGAAATGTTAACAAACTACCCTCCACAGGTGGCACTTCTTCATCTCTTTTTTGTAATAAGAAGATATGTATTATATATTATTTCCTGTATTTCAAGTCCACGCTATCATATGTGACAAATTTAGCACTAAATCCACGTAAGTTATATTGTCTGTCACCAGATACCCGCAACTCTGTAAGGTTCAAATGGCTCCCTGAAGCTTTGTTTATATCGCAATACGTTTCTCTAGCAGTTGACTGAACACGCTTGTTTACTGTGGCATAAAATGCGGTTGTACTGATGAAACACGACAGAAGTGTTCTACAAAAATCCTGGAAAACGAATGAAACCGCTGCTATGTTTACCTGCATGCATTTTTACATGCCTTAATTTTGAATTACGCAAATATCTGATTATTTTCATATTCCTTGGAAATTTTAATGATGTTCTGAAAATGCTTTTTGTTACATTCAAAAATGGGGGTGACATAGGTTAAAAAAAAGAGGAAATAGGGGGTACATACCCGTACGTTTTCAGAAATCACAAAACAAATTACCAGGAAAATTACAGTTTCTAGGATCTTCTTTGTCAGATGCATCATAATTCACACATTCCTTTTATTCATCAGAATCGCCACCATCGCCTGAAGTTCAAAAGCACGTATCCAGCACACACAGACTCTCTCTTGTACATTTTCTTTGCCTACTGCAATATTTGAGCCCCGTTTCACAGTGAATGTAATTTTCTTTAACAAATAAATTCAAACTTTTAAACCACATTTTATTTGGTTTAGAGTGCATCAATATTCACAGTCTTATCATCTAGACTTCCCAGCTTCGAGTTCCTCGTCAATTATCTGCGCTCGTAAATGAAGGGCCTTGTACTTGTCAAATGCAACTTTGAAGTATTCTGAAGTTTGTGTATTCGAGACAGGTGACAGGTTCTGAGAAAATAACTCTCCCCATTTTCAGGTGGAATGAGGAGAAGAGGAAATTGCCCTCTTTGATCTTTTTGACAGAGCTATTGTCTAACACTGTATGTACCACTCAAAGAGCATTCCTTCTCAGTCTAAATATAAAGACGGATCACTTCTCCAGAACGAACGATAAATATTGTACAAAATATTACATACGTCGTTTACTGTATTTGCTTCCATCACACCTTTGAAAGACATGGTCAGATGGCACCCTTTTGAGAATTCCAAGATATTTACGTATATCTTGGAATTCTTTCTTATTTTTGGATACCGATATCTTAAATATCACTCTCCTTGAAATGTTTTGAAACACACACTCGTGTTTTTCCTATGTGTTTCAGTCACTTTACAACGTTGTGTGTCTGTACATAAGTACGTACGCCGCACGTTTCCTTACGGCCATACCATTATCAGGCATGCCAGCACAGTTCATTACCTTGTCACTTTCGCTTTAGATTATGTTCATAATAATATTATACATATGTTTAGAGTTAGACATAATTAAACTGAAGAGGCAATGTTAAATATAAATTAAAAAAGAAATTTCTAAAATTTAAGAAGTGCTGTGTTATATTTGGGGTTATGACATAGATATTTATTAAATTTTAAAAGCTGTGGTATTTATATCCTCTAAATATTTCGCTCTCAGTATATACACATTAGTATATTAGTCGTGCTGTTATTTATTTTGTGGTGCTGATATTGAAAAGCATGGCGATATCCTCATTGAAAAATTTCTTATAATTTATTTGTTACTTTATTTTAGAGTTCCCTGACATATAAAGCTTGTATTTATTTCAAAATTTAAGTATTTAATGCTCTAAATTAATACCAGATTATATTCCTTTCGACCTGTACTTATAGCAATTGCTTAGTGTTTATAGACTCTTGTAAATACATGTTAAGTGTGCACTAGCCAGTATGGGAGTTACATGGGTTCTTTGAATAACATAATAACGTCGTGATAGTTCTGTTTCTGTCTGTATTCTTTGTATTTTATTACATAAAGCGTAAAATATAGGGTTGTTTCTGCCAATTTCCTTTGCTTTTACATGACGTCTATTTTTTAAATGCAATGCATGTGGTATTTCTCTATAGCCCTCACGTCTGAGCATTTGTTTGTGGTTTGTATTACTTCTAGCGCATCGTCGTTTTGCCTTATTTATGGCTCAAGTTCAATATATGTGTAGCGTAGTTTAGACTTATCACTGTTTTACTGCTTCTACGTGTTTTTTAAGTCTTGTGCAAAATGATCTCTTTGTCCTACGCACTGGTTGGGGCATTCTAAATATTTCCAACTGTATATTCCATTATTTTCTTACTTGTTCAGTTTTTATGCAAGTCTGTGTTTGTTGTGCCTAAGAATTTTTAAGTTTTCAAAGCTAGTCCCATGTCGACGCCCGGAAAGATTCTTGAGGTCAGGTTTGTCTCTTTGACGAAGTATGTGTAAGTATCGCATTTTATTTTATTTTTACATAAATTATGATCAGCAGTGTCTGATGGTTTCGGTTGGTGAGATCTCCTGTGTCCTTTGGGCATGTTGCAGTGAGATCTCCTGTGTCCTTTGGGCATGTTATTCGCTCAGTTCCCCGTATTGATTATCATGCAATGTACCTTCCATCAGCATATATTCGTTGCTTTCTTGGCTCACTGGATAGATTTCTACACAGTTGTTAAGAAATTTGTTTGCTGACAATTTGTGTTCAACTGAATGTGAAATGCTTGAGTTGTAGTCCGGAAGTAGGTAGGTTTACGAAAGCTAATACATTGTACTTTTTTATTATTTCTATATATAATAACGTTTAGAAAATGTGTATAAACTGACAACGAAGTGTTCACAGAATCTAAATACTACAGTTTTTACTTGACTTTAGAAGATTGTTCCAAATTAACACAATGCTTCTAACATTTCATAAATTACTTCGCTAATTTTTAATTATTTTTCTCTGAAGTATAATAATATATCTGTAAACAGATGCATAATTTAATATGAACATGACCCAATGCAATAATGACAAGATAGTTTCTATGGTCTCATACCTGTTGATAGTACAGTCGTACCGAAACACGCAGCGTTACGTTATATATATTGACACACAACGTTGTAAAGTGACTACAACATGTAGTGGGAATTGAATTGAATGAAAGACAATATGACGCAAAAGGTTTTGCTTACACAGGCCAGTGTTTCGGAGGTCGGAAAGATTTTCGGTTTGTGTTCATTTCTTGCAGCATTCCTCGATTGCTGATTTAACACATTTCGGGAAACTGTGAAAAGAAATCTTCTTTCGTACGAAATAGCATCCGAACACACAGTATTAATCGGGATTTATGAGTTATTACAACCATTTATGAAATATTACAAACATATGAATTGTGAGGAATACAACACTTATGAAGTAATAAAACTACTTACGAGGTACTTTTTTTTACGGCTCGACAGCCCTATATGGGCCTGGGCCTCCTCGTTTCGTCGAGGTTTCATGATCACACACATCTGAAACACACCACAGTCGGTAGAACTCTTCTGGACGAGGGATCAGCCCGTCGCAGAGACCTCTACCTACAACACACAACACTCACAAGAGACAGACATCCATGCCCCCGGTGGGATTCGAACCCACAAACCCAGTAAGCGAGCGGCCGAAGACCCACGCCTTAGACCGCACGGCCACTGGGATCGGCACTTACGAGGTGCTACATTCCCTTAAACAAAAAAAAGAACTGAACCAAGACCCCAAACATAAACATGTGCGAAGTTCTAGCACTGCTGGCTGGGTCCGGTTAATGGCATTGCGCTATTCAGAGCAGATGTATTTATCTCGCGGACTACTTACTGTAGCGCAATTTGGAAAAACGGACGTCTCTTATCATTTACAACTTCTAACTGAAGAATAAGTTACTTCTGACCGAAATTGCTCCTTGCGGTACGAAGCGGGGAAATTACACACAAAACGTCTGTGTTCTGCTCGAAGTGCAACCCTAAAATTAGCATGCAGGAATACATGAAACCAAGAAAAGATAAGGCAGCTAATATATATTAGATGCAGTGGCGTAGGTAGGTTTCTTGGAGCCAAGGACGTGTAATCACAGTGGCCGTCCCTAAATGAAAATATTAAACTTAAAGTATCAGCATTATGTATTACGTTCCCTTCATTTATCTTAATAATTTAAAATATCTTCAGGAATGAAAATAAATATTTTGATTTAAAATATTAATTTTGTCGCCCATTTTGCTGTCCCTCGGGCTCTTCCGCCAGCGGCAGCAGCAAAAATCTGTCCCCCCAACTGCACCCCTGTTTGGACCCTTTGCGCTAAATTAAAGAATTCAATCACAGCATCTCTGAAGTAAATATAGGAAACAAATAAGTAATGTTTTCAACTACAGAGCTTCGGTAATTTTTTTGGGACAAGCATTGTTACTGCCTGCCGTCCAGAGTAATTTATGTTATTGGAAAAGTACGAGTATTTAACAAAGAAGGCTAATTCCGGTTGTCAGCTGCTGCATTTCCTTTAACTGTACCAGTCATACGCACCATTTCACCCAAACTGCCGACAATAATGAGTTCGAAGTTGTAGTTTACATGGAAAAGAGAGATTTGGCAAATTTACGAATTGAAAAATGCATCAGCAAGACTAATAGCCTCTCCAGCTTAGGACTGTGAAAAGATTTTCTACTGCTATTTAAAGGAAATTTTTAAATACTGTTAAGCAAATGTTTTTGTGTAAAAAAACATTAAATTGGCATTCGCCCACAGCTGCACCAAAACTTTAATTTTGATAGTAATATATAATGGGCCATAAAAACTACACATTTTATGTTTAGCGAGAGTTAGATCATATCTGTGTCTACAAACTTTCTGCGAAGAATTTCTCACAACAAGAATCATAAACATGGCGGCGGTGAAAGGTCTTGAGATTTTATAGGACATCTCTAACGTAGTCGAAAAATTTACTAGTAAAAATTATGGGAATTTTTAGACGTGTTCGCAAAATTGAAAAAAGCGACTATTAGCTTCGTCATATTTGTCTGTCCGTCCCTTTGTCCGTGCGCATGGAACAACTCGGCTCCCACTTGACAGATTTTTATGAATTTTGATATTTGAGTATTTTCCGAAAATCTTTCTAGAAAATTCAAGCTTCATTAAAATCTGACAAGAATAACGGGTACTTTACATGACGATCTATGCACATTTATAAAAATATATCGCTTAATTCTTCTTAGAATGAGAAATGTTTCAGACAAAATTGTAGAGAAAATCAAAACAGAAGTTTTATGTTCAATAACGTGTTTCTGAAAATCGAGCCGTTAGTGAGATAATGTGGAAAATTTCGTAGAGCCAGACAGGCATCAGTTGACAATATAATACGGCGCATGCGCTTTGCAAACTGGTTGACACAAACACACAGATTTTGCAATACCTATTACTTTTCCACGGTAACAATGGTTACTCGAAAGCGCTTCAATATTATGTTATACGTGCATTGCCTTTATTTTAACAATTAACAACAGTTGTTCCTGGCATATCATAAAGACTGAAAATATGTAAGGATAATTGTGAAATTATTAGATAATGATAAGTCCTGAAGAAATTACTTTTAAACATGAATTGCAGAAGCGCAGTCTTCAGTCTGAATTGAACGTAACCGAAGACATTCACGAAGTAAACCCAATTCACTAAATTCATAAAAATACTTTTTTGTTAATCATTGGGTTTAATTTTCCAGAATTCGCGTCATTAAGTACAATACAAAAGATCTACTTTCAATAAAGCTATTTAAATATGCCAGTAATAAAGAATTTTTCTAAATAAAAACATATAAGACCTAGGATCGTTTATCAGAATATACTTCAAACATAAATTCTAAATGAATGAACAGCAAAACAGAGTCTTGGAAATTAGTCAGCAAAATACTAGAGCAAATGACAGTTCAACCAAAATCATTATGCTGAAAAAGGACATAGTGTACCTCACTTTAATATCATAAAATTTGAAATTACTTAGATTCTTATGAAGAAATAGAAAGATTAATAAACTGCGTTGATAGGCAGGACGAAACATTATTTCTTGATGTGGGCTCCTTATTTGGGCGCGGAATGAAGTGAAAAATTCTGAAGCTTCTCTCATCAAATTGGGCTTGCCCATTGTGCTTAAGTTTGCGTAATGGCTTCGCTGTCTGGATAGTTCCCTGTAGTTACAAATGAGAATTGTTTTAATCTTAGAGTGAGACATCCCTTTATGATGCATGAATAGACATGCATAGACACTTCTCTTATTCATGTATTACATTGATGTTACGTGATATATAAAGAGTAATATTATGAATGATGAGCTCAATCAGCAAAACACCTTAAAATAACATACAGGGTGCACAGCATATTCATTCAGAATGTGTACGTAAACAAACAAATGACATTAATTAATTACACTGACAATGATAAATCCTATCCATTACATGTAGACTTATAATTACGGACAAAAAACAACCTAGAGCCCAGAATAAAAAATTGCAACTCTATCAGTTTTACATGTATGAAGGACACAGGAACGCAAGGTAACACAGTACTTTATGACAGGACTTCCCATTGTAGTACGTACCGTTATTATGTTACACGGTCATCATGGAACATATTTGTATTATTTTTCCACACACTCGCCTTCATTATTTAGGCATTCTTTTCGCCGTGCAGTGACATTATCAGTGCGTTTTCTCTGCTAGATCCCAATACCCCCCGATGCCTTTCACATTAAACATATGTATCTGTATCAAAGATGTTTAAGGCCGAAACAAATGGAATTTAAATGTGTCTTCAATCTTAGGCAAATTCGTTGATGTTGAAAATGACACCTGGCAGGAAAAAATTATATTACATTACTTTTAAAATTCCACACATACACATACACACACACACATACACACACACACACACACATACACATACACATACACACACTTGCAGCGAGAAATATTAAGACAGTGACACAAAAAGAATAAAGTTAGATTCAGGGCTGACACAGGATTTTTCTCTTCGTCAATAAATACTTCCATTCTCTGCAGCCCACAGGACTCCTAACCAATAGACACTAGGAACGCTTCCCCGAGAGGATAAAGATACCTGTGAAACTGACAATACACCTACGTGTCTGTGGTTAATATTGAATAAGTCTCGAGCGGTATGTTACAGACGAAGCCCTGGGCTTGGGAAAATTTGTGTTCTTTAGATAGCGGGGAGACACGGCTTAGCTCCGTGCTGACAGCGTCTAATGTTAAATGCCGTTACGAAAGTATCAACATTTTATATAACTGGGGTTTCTCTACTTGACAGTAATTCTACATTTACAAATATATGTAACCCAATATGGATAAAGCTCACTGTCAAAGAAAAGTCGGAGTTGTTTTATTTGCGAGGTTTGCGGCTCTCACAGCGGTGTTTCGGAAGCTCGATGTCTTCTGGAATGTTAGGGTATGTCGACTGAAAAACAGTTTTTGACGTTTTAAGGAATCGTGGTGCCTTTATCTTCAGGATAAAGCAGTCCTAAGCTTACTTGACCCTGAAGATAAAGCACCAGTTGACACGGCATTACATCCCAAGATGTATTGAAACTTGCTTTTACCACTTCAATGCTTGACCACTTTTATCAGCTGAATTTGTGTCACGAATATCGTGCCTCTCCAAAAATAAATTATATAATACATGACGACAGAATGGTAGCCTTACTCTAACTCTCGCTAGGCCTAAGTAGTCCCTAACTACTGCGACATGCGTTTACTTTGGTTCAAATATCATAACAAACAATATCTCCACTAAACCTGTATGTCTTCACGGAGCAGAAACATTTTTACTATTACTTTGCTAAGTCCATAGAGTACAGTTATTCTTACGGAGCTGATAGTTGCTCGGCTGGTCAAGAACGTCATTAAGTTTTGTGGGACCCGTAACATCTTCATTGTGGATTAACCTTAATCAATTTATCTACGTCACAACAACACACCTTACTTCATATAACGTTTACTGTAACGCATCCCCTAATCTACACGTATATCTCCCACGTTATTCTTTCTCTTCAGATAATCGCACAAAATAATCGCTTCTTAATACGTGATTTTCCCCATCTGCCTGTGACTTTCTCTACTTCAGGTGCAAACAATTCCTTCAACAGGTGTTCAAACACTTTACATGTGCATTCATCCTTAGGACACGAGACAAACTTTCACAATCCCATAAAAATAATTACATTACTTTATCACTAATGTAATTCAAACCACTTTATACTTAAGTCAGGTTCATGACAAAATTAAAATGCTTGTAATATATGTTTTAGGCTATGTTAATGTACAAATACATTGCAATAGGGGCGAGGCTGATTTCTTAATTTCTTCGTCGCAGGAAAAAATGTACAGAAGGGTCGTGTTTGATACCAGAAACAGATCTAAAAGTCTTAGAATCTTTCCTCATGCTCGGTAGGCACGGATGTGAATCTTGGTTTCTCACATGAGGGCAAGAACATATATTCAAGACATCCGAGAATAGTGTGCTGAGTGAGATATTTGTGCCTAAGAGCGAGGGAGTAACAGGAGGCTGGAGGAAACTGCATGACGACGGGCTTAATGAAGAGCACTCGTTACTAATATTGTTAGAATATCAAATAAAGAAGTAAGAAATGTGGGGGGAGGAGCATGCTGTATGTGTGGAGAGAAGAGAAAATCTTATAGGTTTCGGTGGGGAAGCGTGAAAGGAAGAGGTCACTCGGGAGACTTAGGCGTAGATGGGAAGGTAGGAGAAAATAGCGGATTATTGTGAAATCGGCACAGAACTTCCGAATTCTACAGAATACGGGACGTTTTTTGACTAGGTAAGGACCTCTTAGGTTTTCAAGAAGGGCTCTATTGCTTCGATATATTTACTTATTTATTTATTTGTTTATTTATTTAGACTGTTAGCTAATCCTTGCGCTACAATTTCTCGACGCCGCATATGTTAGGCATTTATGTCTGAGGCAAAAGCTTTCAGTTCGACTTTCAGGGTGACGTAACGGAACCACGAAAGAAGTCCGTGACATCTTTGCTAATACACGTCCAAGATTAAAAGAACAACGAAAAAAGACGGTTGATATTTTAAGAGGAAATTTTTGAGGTAATAATGATAATCATAATAATTATAATAGTATTAATAATATTTCAAATCCTCATTATAAGTGTACTGTCCAACAGTTATAAGGACAATTTCAGAGAAAACACAGAAACATAAACAGAAAAGAATCCAATATTTAACCACCAACATAAAAACAGAAAAAGACAATAAGAACAAAGCACATTGGGTAATAGCATAAATAATATTACAATTGTTAAAATAAAAGTTGTTGACAGGTAATATTTTCCTATACATACTGACAGTTAAGGTCCATTCAGTTCATTACCACAAAAATAATATAAAAAAGGAAGACAGTTTAAATTAGACAAAACGAAAATGCTTAATAATAATAATAATAATACACACTTTGCGCCATTAATTAGCATAATTAATTTAAAACTTTCTTTCTTATTCTGACCTCTTCCACCTACTCATTGTGGGTGTAGTGGATTATTGTTGCATCTGATCACACTCAGTGACACACACATCACAATTGTTAGGACTCCTCTGGACGAGGGATAGGCCCTTTGCAGAGTACTCTGCCTGTACAACACACAACACTCATAAGACACAGATATCCATGCCCCCAGCGGTATTCGAACACGCAATCCCAGCACGCAGAGCGGCCGCAGATTCACGCCTTAGACCGCACGGCCACCGGCAAAATAGACTTTCTCCTCAATATACGGTCTCTACAGATAGCATTACCTGCCGATGCGGATCTAGCAAAAAATTTGTGACACTTAGAATAAGCATTAACCAAAGCCAAAACTCTGATGTTTCGAGTCGACACACGAAGGTAAACAGTTCCCAAAAGCGAAGAGCAGAATATTAAACTGTTGTAGTTATTAATAAGAAAAAGCGCCTCCAGGTGGCGCATCGTACCATGTAACTATGAAATATCAGGTGATCCAAACATTAGTAAAGTTTTAGCGTAAATGATTAAACGACGGCGATAAAAATGAGATACGAACTTTCGCTGGATGCGCTCAAGCTTACTGGCTTCAGTAGAAGTAATGAAATTCCACGCACAAAGAAATATTCTAACACAGGAATAACAAATTTGCAGTATAACATTAGGAGGCTCTGTAGCGAGGAAAAGGGTAATGTTACTGTATTAATTAACCCCAACAACCTAATTGTATGAGAAAGTATGTCATCTACATAAACGTGAAAGTGACGTTTGGACTAAAGACGAACTTCTAGATCTTTCATGCAGTCAATGCGTGTAACAGGGAATTAACACAATTTGTAATCAAAAACAAGAAAGTTAAATTTTATTTAAAAGAAAATAAATGTATTTTAAATTTAAAAAAATCTATTGGAAAACAACTGATGTACAGATGTAACACCTCTTGTACTTAAAAATGTTCGTTAATAATACTGACCTCAACAGAAATATGATTAAAAATAATAAACGGGTGACGGACTCAAATCTTTATCAATATAGAAAACAATTTTAAATCGCGTCAAAGGTGACAAATTTGTTATCATCAGTAAATGTTTGTGGACAACCTCTGTGCCGAATTTAATGTAAATCGAACAAAAGGCGTAGAAAATACTGGCAAAGTTGAATTTATGTTCTTAAGTAAATCATGACTTTCACTGCACCCATTTTCACAAGACTCAATTATGCGGCTGCGTTGCGCGAGTACATCCTATACTAACTTTGCCCTAGTCGGCCAAGACATAATGAAGGTGCTGTTACAAACTCATTTACTCCCTAAACTAAGCACGTGTATTAGTGAGCTATTTTTCATGATACTTGTGCTCTCTTGACAATCTTCAAATAATTCACGTACAAAATTTCAAGAAAACCCGACAAAGGGTTTAGTCGCTAACGCTATGTGACAGACAGAAGGACAAATGGACAGAGGGGCGGACAGACAGACGGACGTTTTGTCTACATGAGGTGTTTCTTTTTTACTTCTGCAGGATGCCTAAAACTAGTAAATTTTGGGTTTGCACATGACAGCTTCCCTGAACGTGATGTAGTACATAACGTCACTTTGTCTACGCGTTCTACATGCAGAGTACTCCGCGGCGTAAATAAATAAATGTCTAAATTTTCAGCCGCTCGCTTATAAACTGCCAAAATGCAAAAATAACACCATATATTTTATACGAAGTATAATACTGAGCATATAAATCAGTACAATGCAACAGAGTTTACCAGATGACGTATTGTGCACAGCAAACACCTTCCACCGTCAGAGTACTCACTGAACACCAGGCACTGGGCATACATTGAATGACAGCTCTGTTTGCCGCACTTGGCGTCAGACAAAGCGTACGCATGTACGTCTGTAACGACGTACGCACAAAGTTATATTGCAAATGAAACTTGATTAAATCTGAAAGTGAAACTGAAGGTAGAAAGTCTGAGAATTATATAAGTTTTAATTATCTGTTCAGTTTTTTCTCGAAGTTGTCAAAGGCGTCGTAACTCAAAAACTTTATCTTGGAGTTCATGTGTGCTATTTATTTTTGTTCTACTGTCTATAATTAGGGAACACAGAGAAAAGCACAAATTAGTCTAACAGAATTATTTCTTTATATGTATTTTATTTTTTATTCTCCCCCTCGTTTCTTCTTTTCTTCTCTTTTGTCTTTACTTCCGCGGCGTCAGTGAATCACCAACGCATTAATATCAATCATTATTGCTTTCTTTCTTTCTTTCTTTCCTTCCTTTGCCTTGCTTTTTCTTCTTTTCTTTCCTCCATTCGCTCGTCACTTCTTCCCTTCTTCAACAGTTATCTCCGGCATAATCCCCAAGAAATAAATTTAAAGCTTTTAATTTATCATAGAAAGTAAATAAATATTTTTGCACATAATATTCACATCAGCTTTAAATTCATTACGGATTGCGGAAGGAAGCGGCATAGCGTTCAGAACTCCCTTTTAAACATCTGTATTTCCTGCTTTCTTACTCGACAAATTTTCTGTGAATTTACTTAGTCTTAAGTTCTGCCACAATATCGTCAAAATTATTTTAAATTGTCCTTCACATTTACGCTATGAATCGATGCTATATTACCCATTTCGTAAAAGGAGTGTCTTTAAATCAATCCGGAATCAACCGCTCTATCATAGATTCTACAATGTATAATATCTTGCAGAATGTTTTAATGTTATATCGCGTAGCGTTTTGACAGAATTCTAAATAACATAATCTTAGGCTTGAATATTTTGGATTTGTAACTGAGTATAATTCGAGATGTAATCACTAACAGGCATTTTATTTTTACTGGTAAGTATTCAGTCTGTAATTCCTGTGGCACACTGTTTATTTACGTATAAATATGCACCAACATTTACTTAGTAATTCATTAAGCCTGATATTAGAGGATTCCGGAAGAGCTGGCCAAATTTTAGTAGCATGTTGTAAATGCAATCTGAAGGAAAGTTTCATATAAATTATTATTCTGTTGGACAGCGTTGTCGAGTTAGACGAGCTGTAAATTTGATAGAGTTCAGTGCAGGTGTAGCGAGCTTGCACCTCCATAAACGTCTGATTTCCCCTTCGCTTGTAAATCTCGGTTAGTGTGGATGTGTTTGTTGGGCAGAAGTCCTTCAAAATGCCTTTAGTCTTCGCAAAAGATTTTGTGTACGGGTTTTCCAATGGAAGTAGAAGGGCTGCTGCAAGGAATACGAGCGAAAATATCCACTTGTAAAGTTTCACATCGAAATATATTTCAGGGAGCAGACCTACGTTGAATTTTGACAGACATTCTGTCCTTGCCATAAGTAACTGTAGAAGTCGAGCAACCATGTTTTGGGAAAGACGATGCTCTATATGCAGGACAGTGAAGCTCACGTGCAAAAGTGCGCTGAATTTGCGTGACGCCTGGTACTGCACCGAAACAGATACGGAGAAATTTGCACGATAGTGATTTCTATCCCTAACACCTCCTCGTGGAGATAGCACAATCAGCGCACAGTTCTGGGAAGGCAGCAAACATCAACTACAAATTCTGGCTGAAACTCTTGTGACGTCATTACCAAGATAGAAAACACAGATGGGAATGATTTGCCGCACGTCTTTTTTGGTAGCTACTGTCCTCATTTCTTCCCTACGAGCAAATTCCTTCAAGTGATGCAAACTGAGCAAATTACCTCCAACATTTCTTAGGCACAAGATTTCTAAAGCACAGTGTCACGTAACCTAACAAGCAAATATTCTTCAGTGTGCCCAGCTAGTGCACAGAAACTCCAATCCCGTTATTGAGGAAGTGACGTACACTTGGAACCTATGATTACGATGGTGTAATGATTCCTAGTACTTATAATATAATAAATAATAATAACCATGGCTCGACAGCCCTATATGGGCTTGGGCCTCCTCTTTCCGAGGTTACTTGGTCTTGTGCATTTGTGGCAGTGAGTGACCAGCCCACTGGCCGCGCTGTTCGACTCAATCCTGATGTGACTGCCAGAGCCATCTGGCAGTCAGTCAGGAGACTTGGGTGAGAAATGGCCGCTGAATTTTGCTTACGAGCATTACTAGTTCTATTCATGCCCGTAAGGTTCTTTTACATGCCGTAAATCTACGACATGGGACCGACGGCTTTACTTCCCCTCCGAAGGAAGTGGTGCTCCGGATTTTTATCACCCTTAAAAATCCATCGACCTCGGTCGGGATTGAACCCGCGAATTAGTCCACCGAGGTCGACATTCCTAGTACTTAGTGTTTCTAAATTAGATGCAAAGTCGTCGCAGCCTTGCATGACCTCAGTTCGCTGTTTTCTATATACATGTATTTTATTGTAAGTAAATGCCTTGATAAATACAGTGCATGACTTCGACCTGAGATCGGCCGATCAAAAAGAAAGATCTGTCCAACTACGCAGTAAACTTTGCTCATAGAACGTTACGCGCAACTCACGAGATGAGGTCAATAACCCGCAATAGGCAATGTTAATTAAGTTTCTGAACACACGTATAAGAAATACATCTAACCAGACCGCTAATTCAGTCAATGAATATAAGAACGTATGTTAATATTTTATGGTGCATACCGTTGTGTTTGACACAGGTCGACAGATATATATCAAAGCGACTGAGACAGCTGTTATAGTAGAGTCCAGATAGTATTTATATAAACTGGATTATAGCTATGTGTTTCCATCAGTGTTGGTCCTCTTCAAGCCGATTCCAAATAATTTTAAGTTCCATGAATCAGTTTTTGACCATGTAAAATACGTCATGGCCATCTATAAGTAATGAGGTTTTGCATGTCTTAATATTTAAAACACTGCAAAAACTGATTCATGGAAGGCTTTACACCTAAGATGTCAGAACCTTAAAATTACCTGGAATAGGGTTGAAAAAGTCCAACATTGGTCGAGATAGGCAGCCATGCTTTGTTTATGATGAATGTTTCTGAACCGTACTGTAACAACTGTGTAACTGTTTTTTATATATCTGTCTGTATAAGAACAGATATGTCATGAACTTTGTAGTAAACCCATTTCCTTAAATGAATATTCAGGTAACTGAATGATACCCGTATTATTAGAACCAACAGGAGTGCATTATTATCAGCCCCTATTTTGAGTGACATTTGCAAATTTTACGTAGACGTTTACATTTACCTGAAATACCCGAATTTCTCTCAGCTTTGAATATTAGGCTTAAGAACTGGTGGAATATGGCGCCATGTAATTTGGTAGATAGGTACGAACTACAAGGCGCTATATGCTAAGACATTATCCTAACTGCATCCACTTATCTGCCACTGAGGCGTTTGGTATTCTGTTCGCTGCAAGCACATGATATTCGCCACTGCATCAGACCAAATCCTTAATTTCATTCTGTGTCGAGATCTAGGAAGATAACATTTTACATCGACCTGCTAAACGCCTTTGTGGTGAGGAACTTGGGAACAGATAAAGCCCATCTTCCGTTCTCCTTTAGATCAATGCTTATATCAAATACTCGTATTCTCCAATACGATTTTATTAAGACTTTTATAATTACGATACGAGTTGGTGTTCATATTATCTCCAATGTTACTTCTCCATGATTTAATTAGTTATTCTCTTCATAAATCCATTCTTTATTTTACAAATTTTAATCGGATCTTCCTTCGTTTATAATTCATGTACTTATCCCTTTCTTCCACATATTAATATCAAATTTTCATGTATTTCCACAATTTGCCTGGTTCACATTCATTTCTACTTTTCACCTTATAAATAATTAATGCCTACACATAATCATCCGATCATTTCTCCCTAAACTAGCGATTCATTCACTCAGTCGCTTGCCCTTCTACTCTTATCTCAGAGTCATACATTCACAATATACACACTCAATTTCCTGAAAAATGTAAACTAACTGATTAATTCCTTCAGTATTCCATACAATTATTTGTAGACAGTGTGACGCACATAAAATTACTTGCGTTCATATAGGGGTACCTTAATTTAGTTATGTTTGTACATATTTGCTTTCGTTACGTATTATTCATCTATGTGTTAGCGCGTAGCTTTTAAAAATGTAAGCGCGAGAAAGGGAACGAGAGGTTAAAGTCAATAGCACTTCTCAGTCTCTCCGTCTTAGAACCTTCAAATAAACGGCAACAAAACCCGTATCACCATTCACGATCATCTATTCATATCCTTCGACGTCGTCATAATTTTCCGTCGAATAGTCGGTGTCATTAAAGAACCTGAGACTCAGAAACTACTAACATAGTTTCATTCAACATGGCTACCATAAAACACTAAGGAAAGGAAGTTAATATCTCAAGCATAGGAGAGTAGATCCTTGGGAATACACCTACCTCTGGTGACAATTGTAACGAACACAATGTTACATGTGTTTCCACGTAGATATAAATTTCACAGTACTCCAACTGCTGTAGAAGTTGATCTCCGGAAATAAGATAGAAAGACACTTTGCATAACGATGGGATTACGTAACCATTTCGTGATAGAATCATAAAGGGAGGGGATTTATATTGTCTTGCATAAGCCCTTGGTAAACTATCGAAAACATGAAAAGGAAGTCCGAAATAATGAGGGTGAAAGTAAACCAATAAACGGGACATACCAAAAGGTATCTACAAAGAAACATAGCTGATATTATCCCCGCTGATGTCTGTGCCAATTTAAATATAGGTCTAACGAAACACAGAAGAGAATGAACATAACCCCGTATAATTATATTATTTAACGTACTCGCTTTACTGACAAACGACTGAATATTTACAATATGTCTTTGTGTGTGACATCCCGATGTGATGTGCAAATTAAAAAGGGGGAAGAGGTGCAGTCAATAACAGTTACACCTGTGTTGTGTTTTATTATATGTTATGCGATATGTTTCGGCTTTAGCTAAAAGCCATCATCAGGCACTAGAAAATTACTTGTATAAAGGGCTCTTGTACACAGTATTGCTCTGACGCGAAAAAATGAGAACTGTCCATTATTCATGAGGGATATATTTCGTTTTTTTTTGTTTCTACTTATTTGTCTACTAATAAAATGGAAAGGGAAAATGGCGAATTAAATAAATAGAAACAACGCTTTACTTGACCACTTTTACTTCCAGATAATCATGAAATTTCCGTCCGTCGGAGGCCGATGTGAAAGAATATAATATTCCTTTCACTTAAATGAAGTACTGTATAATATTTCCAATATATCCCAATATATGTTAATTATCATCTTATTATTTTATATTCGACTTTTACAAGACAACATATTGTAAGGCTGAGCTTTCTATTACTTAAGATTTTATCTTGTTGGCCACACATGACCTTTCTACAAGTATTTTTATAGTCACTGATTATGGCTTTTAGCTAAAGCCGAACCATGTCCCGTAATACATATATAATAAGACTCTGCAAACGTGTATTTGTGATTGACTGCTCCTTTCCCGCCTTTTTAGTGTTGATAGAACGTATAAATTACATAGTACACGGCGAGTCCCTTATCACTATTGCTTTATAATTGAGGTGGAGGTGGGTAACTGGGATCCAACCAACCTCAGCGCAAGCGTGTGTTATCTGTACCGCATTCCGAGGGTTAACTCCATTCATTTAGGCAAATTGTGCTTATGTTTTAATTGCTTATGACGTTCTATGACGGCCTCCTTCCATATAAATGTAAGTACAGTAAGTCCATTATTCCACACTAGAGTACCCAATAGTAAATCAACTATAGTACGTACAAAATAAAATAGAGTACTTCTGGCAAGATATTTGCAGACGTCCGGAACAACCTACAAGCTTTTCACATACTGCAGCAGAATGTCTAACATTCTTCCGTACCTCTCCGTTTCAAGCCTGTTCTATAACTTTAAACTATTTTGAACCCGACAACTTCTCTGTAACTAATACAATGCATGTAGTCTAAACAGTGTTCCTCTCATCATTTACTGGCATGCACACGCTACTTCTTATGAACAGAAAATTTTCGCAGGGAACACAAAGTGATATTTATTCACATTCGTTCCGTAGTGTCCAAGAGTAGCTACTAATCTGTTGACACACCGCTATGGCGTTTGAGGCTGGGGAATCCGAAAGAGCCGCTAAATCCCAGCCGTATTAAAAGTCTTGAAATTCATGCAAGATCAACGTTCGATTTCATTTCAGTGATAAACGCCACGTGGTCTCTAATAGAAATGTCGTCACAAATGCGAAGGTTACGTTATAGGAAATGTGCCAGTAAGCAAACGTACCTGAACATAATATTGCGAGATGCGTGGCATCAATCTGCCTGGAGAAAATGGTAAAAAGTTAGAAATTCTGAGTCTATATTTCCACAAAAACACACACTTTCATAAATGTATCCTTTTCTCTTTTCACTTTCACACCTTATGCCCCTTTTATTCTTTACTACAGGTACAAAGCCATTTTAACAAAGCTAATCGCAATCAATGTGATAAAATTCACAGTTAGATATAGGCATATTTTATTTCGCCACATATTCTTGGCATAAAAATAATTTAAATGCAATTTATAGATCATAGGCAACATCTGTATGCTCCATTATACTTGGATATGAACATGCGTCTATGGGAATTCGTAAAACGACTGTTCGAAAATAATGTAATATTACATTCAAGGGTCTGAATGTCGTAGAAGGATTATTCTAAGGTATTCGGACTTTTGAATATGACAATATGTTGCTTCGAAACATTGCTACAAGATTGTCCATTGACGCAGCGCCGTATACCAAAAGAGCGGAATCATCACCTACATGTTTAAGTATACACTACTTTATTAAAGTATGAAATCTATTTCAAAAATTAATTACTTATAATTTTAAATCAAAATGGTGATTAAAATAAGCAGATGTAAAACGATAAATAAAGTAACGCGACATTGTTTAGTGCAGACCTCCAATACCAAATAGAGTAGGAATTATTTTGGTAGTTTCGGAGATGAAGCATACGGTCACATAGACACTAAATGCCCCATGTACACTGAAATGCTTCCCGGGCTACGACAAGATTAACCGGATCGTGTGCATCACTCAAACTACACAGGAGGTAGCGGCTTGATATAAATTTTATTTTTTATTGATGATCTCAAATTTCAGTTGTAAGTGTCCAGCCAGAAATATTAAAACCTTATTCGTTACCTGAGAAACAGATGTGGTCCAAGCAGTCAACCAACCAGAAAGTTCTTATAGGGAATAAAAATAAAAATTTGAACTGTTTGTTAACAACGCTTTGTTTGGCCTACGCTGAGAATTCATAAAGATATGTAGGAGGAATTCTATGCCGATGATAAGTATCCTAACTCTCTCGGTCTTTATTTCCTGCTCTTTACTTCCATTTCCTTCTGTGATTTTTATTTTACTTTCTTTATTTTACTTCCCTAATTTTGTTATCTCATTTCCGACTTTTTCTCTGTCTTTAACATAATTTTTTACAGCCTTTATTCGTCACTTGCAATTCCGCTTCTTTACTCCTTTACATTTTCTATTTGTTTACATTCCTTCTCCATTTTCCTTCTTTCCTTGAATATTTAAAATTCTCCTTCGCTGTGTTGCTTTCATTTTTGTTCTCAAATGTAAATGAACACAACATTATATTTATTACACGTTGCATTTTATTTTTCACTTATTCATTATTTCATCTTCCACCCTTACAATATTCGGAATTATTTCTTACCTTCGCTTTCTATATTACTTTCACTTTTAACTTTACCTATCACTCCTTTCTACTACCTCTCTCAAGTATATTAAAATCCATAGGCCATTGCAAGACACGCTACGCCAAATTATGGTTCCCACGCCATTACGCAACGCAACGCATTGCGCAGCAAATATTTCAGGTCCGCCTGGACAACTTACGTAAATAAGGCTACACACTCTTACGGTTTTTGTTCTCTAATGGACTGGCCTCAGATGGGGGTAAACAACTAAGGAACTTGCGATGTTCTGAGCTATGCTAAGTATCTAACAATACAAGGCCGTGCCATGGACTCACGTGGTCGGCGGTTAGTCGCTGGCTTCTTAACTCGGAGAGACTATTTCAGTCCCAGGCCAGTCCATGTGGAATGTTTGACGGGAAAAGTGGCACTAGAATGGACATTTCTCCGAATACTTCGGTTTTTCCCTGTATCATTACACAGATGCTCCACGCACATTTATTTATCTATCACTGACGTTACATAAACACAGCAACTAAGAGCGTCGTTAAATAACACATTTAAAATACTTTTACTGTGCAGTGAGATGTACATAGTGTCAGTGTTTGTATTGTATGTGCCTGCTAGCACAGCCGACATGCATCCAAACAGCCTACACCTGCCATCCATCTTGCATTAACTCAAGATAAACCACAGGGAGACTAATTCAATTGTGTAGTACACACGTGTTCTGTAATTATGTCGGTTCTGCTGGTTTAATACCTGTGAGATTTAATGCAAAGTTATTAATATTACGCATGTGGCAACTGACTTATTCTTGCAATTGTATTGTGAAAACTGTGAGATGTGCGGGACTGAAATTCAGTTCTCTGCAATGACAGAATTAACCTCAAACCTCGGCCAGTCCACGTTAGAAGGTCTATCAGCTTCTTGAACAGTGGGATCTCTGTCTGGGGGAGAAAAGGCTGAAGCATGAGATTGACCAATTACCTCCATCTAGTGACAGGCTAAGAATCTGTGGAGTTCTGCCTTCAATCTCTGCACAGCCTGTGCCTTCATGCACTGGTGTTCAGCAATGGGTACATATTTAGATGTTCTTTAAAATTTATAGTAACGTTAAGAAAGCGTTATTTTTAACATGACTTATACAAGAGCACATTTAACGAAAGGTCTTCTTCTGCGCTCTTAAGCCATAAGTTTTTTCTGACTTTCCGGAGAAGTTTGATGCATCCTTCTTTAGGGTGAATGAATTTGTCTCAGGTGAATGCTGATATAATTGGGAGCAGGACATGTGTTGTTTATAGGGAGATAAAGATAGTGGCCAATCATAGGTACAGAAAGTAAATAGGGGACAGACGTTGTACCGAGAATCCCCCCCCCCCCCCGTAGCTCTGGATAGGACTTTGGAAGCTTAGCTTTTATCGTAATATTTCTTCCTCCAAATAAATTCAGCATCTACCTGAACAAAATTCTGTCATAACGAAAACGCAAGCAGTACCTTCTATCGAACCGCAGTGACAAGCTTATTACTCTACACGGTGTAAGAACCCAAAAACATCACTTAAGCAACGCTCTCCGTGTGAACCTAAAAACATATGAATATGAGTGCATGACACTAACATGTACAATACACTGGCGGCTCTGCCACAAGGCTACTGTCAAGAGAAGCTGCAGAAATGAACAAAGGACCCAAAGATTCGTTTCACATACTTCACTAAGCCAGTGGTCAAACTCAGTGAGTCGTAAGTTTGGTAAAGCAGTATCAGCTCGATCGGTTGTTGAACCCGGAATAAAGCGTCAGAATAGTAATAAACAATGAAGGTAAAGGGGTAAGAAAGGAAGCTACCATACAATAATTTGAATTGTTTCTTCCAGGATATTAGTAAAATGAATTGTTGTTGACTGGGTGACCGGTAGTCGACTCCCGGGAAGGGTAGAAATTACTACCTTCGCCAATACTCTTTTAACAAGTCTACGATTAAAAGACTAAAGTGATTAAGGGCGAAGCGCACTTACTTCCATCTACCTAGGCGGGTTAGCATAGTCGCAGAAAGCGCCTGTTAGCTTTGTCATATATGTCCGTCCTTCTGTCTGCATCAGCGCGGCTCCCACTGAAGTGATTCCCATGAAATTTGATATTGGGGACTTTTCATGAAAAATATGTCGAGAAAATGAAAATTTGGTTAAAATCGGGCATTTTACATGAAGACCTAAGTAAGTTTTACTTTTGCCGGCTACAGTAAATCGCCACAAAAGCGCTTTCTTCGCGTGAAAAGGTATCTGGCTCTTAGGTTAGGAGAAGAGGTATAAACATTATGGGAGCGCGCAGCAATGTTACGTGATACGTATATTGCCTGTCTTGTTTTAATGTTAAGAATGCGTGAAGGTCTACCTATAATTTTCCGTGTGATTTCATGGCGTGGTGCTTTAGCAGACCTAGTACTGTTGGCTTGTAAAATCTAGGAACTGCAATAGAATAAACGAGAAATTAATGCAGAGATTTTACATTACTTACATAAACAACCCAACAAACAATAAAAAAATAAATTTTACAAAAATTATAAAATATAAATAAAAAAACAGCCCAATCTTAGTTTCAATCCGTCAATAAGAATTAATTATGTCGAGGCAAACGCCCGTTTGAAATATGTAAGAGGAGGTAGGAGAAATATTAACAAAAAGTTGGGCAAACGTATTTAAGGATGGAAGGTGAATGGAACCGGCACAACATAGCGTCGAAATGCAGGCATATAGCTGAAATGCGAGACAGTGTAGTCTGGTAGAAATTTAACAGCATTTATGAGAAACTTGCTATCTCAAGGCCGTGCCATGGCTCAGGCGGTTAGTCGCCGGCCCCTCACCGCTGAGGCACGGGTTCGATTCCGGGTCAGTCCATGTGGGATTTGAGGTGGACAAATTGGCACTGGGACAGTTTCTTCCCGAGTACTTCGGTTTTCCCCTGTCAATTTCATTCCACCGGTGCTCTACTACAAAGAAAAACGAAAAACAAATTATCATCTTTATCACAGGGTTGCACAATAAGCCTCTAGGCTGCGGCGCGTCCATAACATCTTCTACGGAGCCCTTCACAAAACAAAATTAGTCTCAAACTGCAGTGAAAAGTCACTTTAGCTTTTTTATGCTATGATATCTTTACTTTTGGTAGCTTTTTTGTGTATCTTAATAAATTGGTGAGCACAATAAGCCTAAGGCTGCGGTGCATCCGGAGCGAATGCCGACGGGCCCATAGAAAGAACAAGAAGAAGAAAGAAGTATCTTAATAAATTAAAAAATTGTGTACGTATTCCGAAAATAATGTACCATTGCTTGATCATATAGGCAAAGCGATTATTAACGTATCAGGAAAAGGTTTGTTCCATAGATATGAATATTTATATCAAAGTCCACCTACTGACTAGAGAACGACAACGTGAGATTAAAGGGAAACTCTGTTAAAATGTATGCCACGTGCAGAACGTAAACATATAAAGTAACTCGAACTCGACTTGCCAACCTTCTACATTAAGGAACTATCAGCCACCGCCATGGCTACAAGGGACACATATGCCGTTCTCAAGCTATCTAAGTTAAAGATAAAAAATATGCCCGTCGCACTGTGAGAAGTTCAAGTGCTCTTTGCTTCTATCCAAATTCTAGATTATTTTGTTATTTGTGGATTCGAAAAGCCAGAATATGAGAGCACTTACACTCAGTAAGAAAGCCAGCTTAATCATGTAACAAGTTTAGGATTATTTTTTTTTTGGTAGCTTTATTGGCTTCCAGGGTCTTTCCTTCTGCATACACAGATCTACAGATAATATTCCACGTTTTCATTTCATATCCTCCACTCACTTATAACATCACATTCTGTCCTGTACTGAGTATTTTCTCGGATACTGCGCTTTGTAGAGTTTTTCGCAAATTATGCTACAGGGTCTTTATTCTCCACGAACCCAGTCCAGCATTTCCTTTGCAGTGTTTTATCAGACATGTTCAACAATATAATTTTTTTTCATTACACGTAAAAGGCGATACAAATTAAACTGAGAGGTGGTGTAAATTTTCAGCTTAAAGTAACAAGAAATGACAAGACATGCTACCTGAATCCATTGGCTTTATGGACTTCTTCCTCCTTATGTATTAAAATTTAACACACTGCATTGAGGAGACAGGATTTTCCCCTTCTACAGGCTCACTTCTTCCAAAATAAATATTACTTCAGTAACATTATGCGTACATGTATCTTATTATCAGTCCTATTGGCAGTGTTAGAACAGGACGTTTTATTTTTCTTCTTCTTGCAGTTCGAAGTTTCCTTCAAAGTCCTCTATTATTACACAACACATACATCGATTTCTATGTTTCTTGTGTTTATTACATTGTTAATACTTAGTGTGTGAAATTAAAAGTATGATATTGGGGTTACCTCCAGCAGCGTGACACTCATTCGAAGTTTCGTCAAAACCAATCAGTAGTTTAGACGCGTGGAAGAATCTGAAGACACACAGAGAGAGATAGACACAAGCAATCACGCATAGACAACACAAAAACAGCAATGTGCTCTCATCTGTTTTCTTTTTAAGAAATTTTACTCTATTTTAGATACAAAATATAGTCAGTTAATAAAGACATAATTTTATCGTTCCTTAATCTGAGGGTTAATTCTGATAGTACCAGGGATGACGTGTAATACTGATGCTATGAAAAATCACCTAAACCGTGAAGACAAGAAGATTAATTCCATTTTCTCTCCATCAACTACCTCATAAAAACAACACATTGTATGAGAGCATTAATATCCACTTCGGACACAAATCGTTAAGAGAACGGAAAGGCAAATGACAGGAGAAAATTGCTCAGTCATCAATCACTGGGGCCTTTTAGAAAGCTTCCATGGTGCTTCACATTCCGTCAACGTAACGAAAACAATGGCTTACACAGAAGTACGTTATCAGCGTCCTGGGGACTGTCCGGTGTTGAAACAGAATCCAGATGACACGAGAGGAATGCACGTTATAAACTGTATTGTGTGTTGACCGTCTCTTGGGGTAGCTTAAATGTCGACATCGCTAGTCGTCTGAACAATGTTCGTCCATTCATAAGCATATGTTATTAAGCACGATGCTGTGATTTACATCAATATGGAGCATCGCTACGTACAGTGCATTGTAGTGGTGGGGGTCCAGTATGGGGCTCCTGTCTACAGGGTAATGTGGCTTGTGTTTCCGTAAAATTAGAGGAAATTGTTTACCAGCTGAAGTGCTGCCATCTTCTCAAGAAGGACTCTGTTCTTTCGAGATAGTTATTTATTTGTTTGTTTGTTTGTTTGTTGGTGGTTGGTTGATTGGTTGGTTGGTTAATTAGTTAGTTATATAGAGGGAACCGTCTGCCCTGGAGCTGTGTTTATAAGCGGGGATCTGCATACTCCTGTGGAATTCCGAATTGTGCTTAAGAGGTCAAAAAGACCAGTAAGTTAATTCTACTATAGAATGTTTACTTCAAGAGTATCCACTTCTTAATCTTCTTAATATTTCTGTTAGAAAATTTATTGTTTGTAATCATTTTTCATTAACTTAATAATTCGTCTAACGTTTAAGTAGCCTGTGGTCTTTAGATTTTAATATTCCAACTGTATATTTTACAACTACTTGTGCTGTAGAGGCTAGAGAATTGGGGTAATTGGTGGAGGGGAAGATAAAATCCCTGTTCACGCCATGAAAGAAGATTAAGAAGATGTACAGCTCCATTCACTCTTAACCTAGGCGCTAGACGGAGGTGAGTAGTGAATGTCTCGACCCGGTGGCTTTTCCTGGGAAAGAAATCTGGTACCCATTTTACAGGAGGCTGGGTGGGCACCCACGTCGGTCTGGACGTTTCAGAGAACAGAAAAATCTCTTGCCTCTATCGGAATTCAGGCCCAGGACCCTCCAGCAGGGGGGCTCAGAATTAGTTAGAATTTTTAAATCGTCTGTGATAGTTAACGAATCCTGTAGTAGAAGACTTTATATACACGCATCAGGATTGAAAGAAATTTTATTACGTGTAAATGATGGATTCGGTCTTCTGTCCTTCAGTTGTTACAGGTCAAGTCCCTGTGGTCTGTTCAGATCCTAATTTCATTTTGAACAAGTGAATATTTTGGAAATGACATGACTTCTTGGATGAGACATGGTCAGGCTGCTGACTTGTGAAGTACAGAACAAAGTCATATGCTGCCACACATTTACTCACACTGGCTAGGAAGGCCAATTGAAAGTACAAATCAATAATTATATAACTTCCTTCTCTATGTGAAAAACTTCGGAGAACGTCGACCCTTAAGGAAAATGCCACAAAATCTTTAGTTAAATATATCACACGATTTCAGCGCAACACGCAAGTAGTAGTCTTTAGCAGGTTAGTAAAACGGTGGCCATAAACGCAAAGACCTGATGTCACCATTCGAATCAAGTCCGGCATGCTTCGATCATAAAAGTCATCATCAAGGGTTACATTGTGCAAAATGAAGCAAGCTAGTAGAGGCACATCCTAAAACAACTCGTATAATTCTTTTCATTTAATGTACATATAAATTAATAATTATCAGACGATATTAAAATGTCTTTCAAATAAATACCGATTGTTTCGAGGCTCATAAAATTCTTATATAATGACGTTTTTATGATACTTATGTCATGGCTGTAGAAACAATCTTGTTTTTAATTTTGTAATAATGATTTCCTATTGTTAGCACGTAAGCCCAAATCACTCGCCATATTCTGCCTCAGTTTTTTTATTCTGAAATTATTTTTTCATTTTTAGTTTTACTTCAAAACAGATAAACTCAAACATGTAATTACATATTTTATTACTTTATTTTCATCCATTTTTCCGTGTAGCTTGATTTTTTAATAAACAGTTACGTTATATTTCAGCTATATGTTAAACAGGAGTTAATATTAAGGCATTAAAATGCATTGAAACGCACCTATTTATTAACAGACACCTTCTTCCACATACGTGTATATACGGCTTCACGTTTCGGCTTGATTATACTAGCCATCCTCAGGCTGCAGTGACATACTTACAGGGAATTAATGTGACAGTCATAAAATTATGAAAATGGGGATTGAGACATCAATATTTCACTGATGTTATTTAGCAGAATTTTCATTTTTAGTAGCTGTGTAGCATTACGTTCAAGTGTAAGTAGGTTAACTGAAACGAAACGTAATCTTACACAGCTACTAAATAGTAAATATTATGCTGAATAACAATATTGTAAGACTGATATCTCAATCCGAATTTTCATGAATTTATGACTCTTACCCGAATTTTCTCTAGGTATATTTTTCACTGCAGCCTGAGGGTGGCTTAGTAAATCAATCCCAGCAGGTAACTGTATATATGGAAGATGGTGTTTGTTCATAAGTGGTTGTGTTTGATTTCTTTTAATACCTGATTATTTTTACAAAATTACTGGTTGCCCCATGTTAACATAGGAAATAATAATATTGGGGCGATAAGGACCAAAATGATGTAGACTGTCAATGCCACATTTCACTAAAAAACGCTGAATATTTTAGGAATAATGCAGGGAAGCACGAACTCCATACAGTTAAAATCATCTATGCAAATGACCTATAACAGAAACTTTCAGGGCGTTTCTATGTGTTTCTTGTAGCCTTCGTTGCTTGCACAAGGCTAACTGCAATGTCCAGGGCGGGGCAATGTCTGCCAGAAAATGAAACAAACAGCAAGAGATAGCCGTTAATTATATATCACTGTACGTTCTCTGTAAATTCGCTGATTGTACAAAATACATCGGAAAGCCAAGACAGAATTTCGCCTTTGAACAAAACTAAAAGAATGCAAAACAAAGGAAGACATTCCTCGAATCAATAATTCGATAGTATTATGTTATGTGGCGGTGAATAGTGTAAACACAGCATAATAGAAACCACGAGTTAGGCAGCAGTTAGTTCCTTCATACAGTTACTTTCTAAATTTGTTCAATTGACCTGTCACAGTCTTAATCCCATAAAAAAATGGACACTGAACATGGCCTGCTATAATTCGTAATACGGATGGACAAGCAGTTAAGTACCTGAATGGTACAGGTCAGGCTCACCTAATTATATGTTACTTTCTGATAAGCTAGTGTAGATGGAGCGCTAAGGTAGTAGGAATGAAGATGCCTAAATATTGCTATTTGTTGATTTATATGGATGTAAAACTTTGTGTCTCGCCATGACTGAAGTAAACAGATTCAGTGTGATTGACAAAAGGTGCTGAGGAAAATATGGAGACCTAAAAAGGATGATGTAAAAAGACTATGGAGAAAATTACACAACAAGAAACTTCATACCTTATTTGTGTATGTGTTTGTGTGTGTGTGGAGGGGGGTGTTTACAGGGACATCAGCATTTAATGTTACATGCGCCTATCTACAGATTATTAAAAGAAGAGGAACCCCACATAATTGTAAATACAGAGCATTATTCGTATTTTAAAATAACAGTTAAGACACGTGTGTTAGATGTACATTCGGCTACAAAAAGATAATATGACAGGCTCTGCAGGGGCCTTTCGTTGATGTCCCAACATTAGTGCAGTAAAAAGTCAGATTTCTCTAAACTAATACAAAATTTGTCACTTGCACATTCACCAAATAGTTAATTTTGGAGTGAAAAATAAAAGATGAAGATGAGAGTGGAAAAACAGTAGTAATCGAAAGAAGAAAAGTGCGTGTAAAATTTTATTCGAAAAAATTGAAAGGATTCAATTATAAAGGAAATTTATGCTGATATGGGCTTGATATTGCTGCAGTGGAAATACGTAATATGGGCAGGATATTTTTGAGATAGAAATACTTAAGGAATATGGGCTGCATATTGTTACAGTGAAAATTAAAATAATAGAACGTAAGGAATATGGGCTGGATTCGCATGTCTCAGAGCAGATGGCTTTCAGAACCAGTATTTTAAGCCGTAAGTTGCAGAATATGAAAAAGAAGTGTCAAGCACAATACCGCGATATTCCTTACGAGAAATAGAGGAAAATTTTACACATTACGTCACATTTAAGGAGTGTTATACTCTTACAATCACTGCGCCACAAGCAGGGAGGTTCCGAGTTCGATTGTCGGTAGGGTTCTTGGCAATTTTCAAGTGATCTATTCTTTCTGCCCGCATTCAGTAGCCCTGGGGTCCACTCAGCCTGTAACAGAAATGAGTACCAAGGAATTTCCTTGGGGCTAAAGTGCGGCCGGCGCGTAGAGCTGACAACTCTGCCGTCTTAGTTGTGCCGAATGTCAAAGTAAGGATGGAAAACCAAAATTCCATCCTCTCTCTGAATTTTCGTGACTTGTTATGGGAAAGCTTTACCTTTATACTCTTAGAATCAGAGGTAGACGTGAATCAATAATGTGTTCTGGCAATGTGCGAGAGATGGGTTCAGAGTGTTCCAGCAGAGACCCATTCAAACAAGCTAAAATCAATTGTTGTTAGGTTGCGTAATTGGAAATACGAGACGAACCTCGACGTGAAACAATCATGCATCTCCCATTCTGTATTAAGTTAAACATTAATTTGTCACTGTCTGGCCGCAGGGCTCAGTTCAAGTATTGTCCATGAATTATTTCCGATGTCATGGACAGATATTAAAAAACCTTTTTCGAAATCCGTGTTTCAGGATAATTTGTTCCTTTATTTATGGCTTATTTAACGACTTTGCCTGCAACCCAGTTCATAGTACAGTAAAAGGCAATCCCATTACAGGCCTGGACAGGTCATTAGGGTTCCAGAAGGTTGAGGCTCCCAGATTTCTAGACAGTCGGCACATGAAGGTGGTAAGGTTGTCAGCCCTAAGCACCGGCCGCCTTTACCCCCCAGGAAAGATTCCTGGTACTCATTTCTGTTAGAGGCTGAGTCGACCCAGGGCCATAGTGCGACCGAAACGATTATGTCAATAAAAAATTCCAATGACACCATCGAACCCGCGACGTTCCGGCTTGTAGCGCGTGCCTCAACCAACTGCGCCACCGCGTGCCCCTTATAGTACAGTACAGTATCCAATTATAAAAGACATGACTGGAAATGATGTGGGGAAAGATTGTGTGTTACCTAGTTGTAGGTGTCCTACACTCCCGGCATTTTTTCGTGAAAGGACGAAAGAAATGCATGAGAAATTCACTCAGGCTAAGTAGTTTGCCGAGTAGAGGTTTGAAACCAAAATGTCTTCAATAAGAAACAGGAGAGTCAGCCATTGCACCGAAAACTTGCTTTAATTTTCGTGCTTGGTTTTATCATCTGTTACACAACGGATCGAAGATTAATTACCTAGTTCAAGAAAAGCTGCAACACTCCGGTGTCCGTGTCTGTGAAAATAAATACAACGTTTTTGCAAGAAAAGATTTATGGATTAAAATTAACAGATGAATAGCTCTCACCTACAAATATGCTGAAGTTCTGGAATGTACAGACAAATTGTGGTTGCTTAGAAAATTATACCTAAATTTTAAAAATAAATATATGTTTCCCCTGATGAACAGAAGTTGAATTTATTTGAGGATAAGTTGATGAAAATGTTTTAAAGTAAGAGAGGAAAATGTGTGGGAGAATGGAAACGATACGTGACGAGGACTTCCATTATGTGTAATTTTCACTATGTAAAATTGCGGCGATGAAATCAATCGGAATGGAACAGAACGGACTCTCCAGCATTTATAACAGAAAGGAAAACCGCTTACAGTACGAGTATATAAATCAGAGAACCTTACAGTTGGAAGCCTTCTTGAAGCTTTCGGAGAACATCGATAATATGAGCCTTAAAAAACAGAGTTTGAGAAGGTTATTGAGTGGATTTATCTGGCTACGAATATGAAAGGAGTAGCAAGATTTTAGAGGTGATTCAGCACTTTGTGTTGCAATAATAATAAAACCAACACCAAAGTGTCAAGCACAACTATGTACTTAAAAATCAGGAAATCAGCTACACGTTTCGGCTTATTTTTAAGCCATCATCAGGCTGTATATAGAAGTTAAAAGACAAGAATTCACCACTGTAATGATTAATAATCAAGTTGAAATCTCGAACTTGTTACGTAAATTTATAGCGTCTAATTTTTTTCCCCATGGCGCAACAGCCCCTATTGGGCCAGGGCATCCTCATTGCCGAGGCTCCACGACCACACTCAGGCACACGACATTCGGTAGAACTTATCTGGAAGAGTGATCAACCCTTTGCAAAGACCTCTACCTGACAACACACAACACTCACAAGAGACAGTCATCCTTGAACTCGGCGGGATTCGAACCCGCAATCCCAGTAAGCGAGCGCCCACAGATCCAAGCCATAGAACACGCGGCCACTAGGATCGGCTCTATACTGTCAAATATTAAGTTACATTTTATGTTTTCTTAAATAATTAAATTGATGGCTTAAAGGAGCTGTAGGCCTATATACGAGCATAAAGTAAAATATATATTGAAATGGGCGTAGACGTGGGTCTTCTAGAATAAACTTTAGTAGCGAGATCTTATGAACATAGGAAAGAAACTTCAAAATTCATAAAAGACAAGGAATTTCTTGAATGCGAAAGTAATTAAGAGGTTCTGAAGCAGAACTATGAAGTACCCATTTATTTTTCACTTACACTTTCTTTACTCGCGTGTAGATTATTATATTAAATTCCACAGTGAGGTAGGAAACACAGTGTAAAAATCTCCGAAGTAGAAGCAGGCAGTGTGTATTACACATTCCCATAAAGGAATAGGCAATGAAAGATTCTGGGTTTATACTGATAATGAAAGAATACAAGTGCCGTTCCTTAAAGGTAATTCTCACAACTTTACACTGAAATGCTCGTGACACGGTTTCTATTAAAATACGCGTTTTACGACACGTTTTTTCTCCTTCCTTTGTCATGATACTTTTAGAGCCCCTAATTTCTGTCCTCAAGCTGTCGATATATTCTTAGTAGCAGAAACGCTTGACAGTTCATGGGCAAAATCCTCCTTCTCAAGGCGTAATTATTACACGGAAGGAATCACTTGATTTCATATCAATATAAAATAGAGTTTTCTATTCTCTTTCCGGTTCTCAATACATCTTATATTTCAGCTCTGTAGGATTCTGACAATGATATAATGACTACTTACATATGGGCTTTATTCACCGTTTCGTGAGCAAAAGAAATACAGCTCTAAACAATGGACAAAGTCATAAACGTTAGCACACGTTGGTTGCAAACCTAACAACTCTCTTCTTATTATGGCCTTATTCCTACCATACTTGTAAATGCTGAAACACATTTATTTGTATAAAATAGCAAATAAGTGGGTCTTATTGACAGCCAAGTACGTATGTGAGCATGTAGGCTTATGTATAACAAATATCACCACCACAACCAAATAGATTTCTCACATTTATTTTTGCTCCATTTAATATTCATGTATCTTTTTACTCAAGAAATTACCTTGCAAATGCTGTATTTATGTGCATGTGTTGCAAATGGTCTCGTGCCTGTTGAATAGGTAAATAAATATTAAAAAATTCAATCGTATTACAGTAACGTCTCGTCAAACGCAGTTCTGTCGAGCACGGTGTTGACTCCACGCGGTTAAAAATAGCTTAATATTCGTGCTTTCCGTAGTCTGTCTTGTGACAGGTCCATAGCCTCTTCCAAAAAAGAAACGATTTGGAAGAAAAGTGAAATTCACTTCATATAGGCCAATATAACCTACTAACCGCCAGGGCTATCTTTCTCTACGGAAGCTGCAATAACCTACCACAGACAATTAAGGAACCTAAGCATGAAGAACTTACCAGGCTCTACCAACCTTTCTCATTACTTGTCAACTTCCTACTGATCAGGGAATTTATATGGATGAATTTTCCAAAACAGGTTGGCTCGTCGTGTGTGTCAAACACGCCGTGTAAGCATATCTTGTTGTAGAGATATTTCTTAACCTACGCTTATTTTTAATTTAGAAATTCATGGCCACATTCCAGCCTTCATAAGCATGTTGGTCCACTTTACTTTTTAGAATGCCCCTGTGACATTTTGCCTGTTTTTCCGAAGCCTCACTCTCAGTAGCCTGCCTCTTTCACCAGCGTATCTTCTGCCATTTTATCAGTGAATTCTACAGACACAATGTGTTGTCTGCTTTGAGTTCTTCCCAGGTCTGGTTTTCATGACAACACGCTGAAGTTATCGTGTCTAATGTTGTCACATAAACTTAGAAGTGGTCTTCACATAAGTCGGTATCAACAATGCCTCATAAATTCAGTACTTAACAATTCCAAAGGAATATTTCGTCCGAAGAAGGGCGTAAAGCCTCCTCGTTCAGTGGTTACGCCCTATTTTACATGACAAATTCTAACATATGAGGAAATTATCTCAGCGCAAAGAAAACCTTCGAAAGGAAACCTGCTAAATATCTTTTACGGTTGTTCATTCCGTGCATGGTTCTGATGAATTATAGACAATCAGTTCATCCAACTAAATGCACACGACTATTCACATATAAATATTGCATATATCGCTCAGACATGTTTCGGCGTTCAATGACATCACCATCGCAGCCTACCGAAGGTGGAACCACAAGAAAATGGCTTGTTTACTGACAAGTAGTTTTATATTTGGCATCATGTTCTCCCTGAAGACGGTGTTTTGAAAGCCGAAACCTGTCGGAGCGATATATGTGTATTTATATGCGAATTTAGTTGGTTTAATGGATTGACTGCTAAATACGTGTTCACTCATAGCAACCAGACCAGAAAGGAACGGATAACAAAGGTCATATTTGTCTTACAGATTTTCCTGCACATGCGGCAGAACTTGGGTAGGTACAATATCGAAGATTTCTTCAAGAAAATACCCAAAACCTAAAATGCTTATGAAAAAGTCATGGATCTGGAAACGAAACTCTGTTAAGCGTTTACAATAAAACGATCCAAGGCAATGTCACATCAGTATAACACAACTTTATTAGTAACAGTTGGCTACTATGCAAACTTTACGTGGATTTTCTGATTCTTGGCAGATTTGAATAATAATATTTATGAAAAATATTACACGATTACTGCTAACAGTGAAGTTCATTCCTTTTCATTGTACAAGCCACAATACCTTCCACCCTAATGGGGTTTGGGGATATATAGCTAAGTATTAACTTGGGAGAAATACAACTTGAAAAAAGTCGAAGGGATCCGTAAGCTATATACATTATTTCTTACAAATGGCCTCTATAAAATGCAGTGTTTAATAGCAACTTTAAGAAAAATCTATTGTGTGAGTGTTATCAGAACTGTCATCTAAATCCCTCCTTTTCTCTTGCCATGCAGGTTAGTTGATAATTTGTCAACTGCACAAGATATTCATACGTAGGCTTACTCAAAAAAGGCCCATCTAATATTATCCAAATGTGTAATTGCCTGCTGCTGCTGTTATTAATACACGATCTAAAAAAAGTGGCCCAGTAGTACTCTTATATCTTAGTTGCTAGTGTTTACCGTAAAATATTTCTCGATGAGTCACTTTCCAACTCCCATTTCCCAACAAACTTTCTGATATAATAAATTAATCAACGGTGCAATAACAAATTAATTAGTCTATCCAAACGGAGTCCCAAAATTCTACACGAAAACGTCAATAAAACCCATATTTTTTGCAAAGTTGTGAGGATAATTTATTTATAATAGAAATCTCTTCAAAGAACAGCTTTCTGTGTTATTACATCTTTTAGTCTAGTAATTATTTACCACGTGCTGCCTCCACCTTAAGGTTAACTAACGCGAAAGTATCGATCTGAACTCAAATCACTCACCCTGAATATGGAGGCAGGATTTTCTTCCCAATCTTTGGCAACACTTTACAAAATGTCGCCGTAACAGCACACAGACGACTGTTATTTCAGCAACAGCTATCGTGAAAGCCTGGAAACTTACACATAAGTCTGTTGTTTCCACTTCAGTTCCGCGCTTATGCAGCCAGTCACTCCGAACATCCATAGATTATGTTCGCATATATTTTTAATATTCACAGTATCGATATTGGATCCGAAGGCTTATATGTAGGAAACGTGTTACGCAGGGTGACTAGTTCTGTCAGAGAGTAGGAAGAAAAAGTTGAAATTCAGCTTCACGTAAAGTAGATAAAGTACTTGATTTGGTAACCAAAATTAACATCGGCAGAACCCAGTAAGCTACTAATTATTACAATATCTATCAGGTCATTCCTAAGATTAAAGACGCTGACTGAAAAACAGACACATCCATTCCATTGTGCGTTAATTTTATTCCTAGAACACAACTTCAAATACGTGCCTGAAAGGCGCATTCCGTATAGTGACTCCGGAGAGAGTCACCGGGTCATGAAGCTGACCACTCACATCCACCAATGCCGAGATTAAGAATGAGAGTAGTTGTATCTCCAGTTCCCCCACACGACTTCGTGTGGTGCGCAAAGAGACATTCCCTTCACACTATTTCAGAGACGTACTGTACTACATATGAAATTTGTATGTTTGGCGCCAGGACGGAACTAGCAGTCAGTAAATTGTTCATGAGGCGGCAGTGTTCACACTTTTAACACATTTTCTCTCTCCGTCTGATATTATGTTGCAACGGGTTTCCTCGCTCAGTACGAACGTCTCTTTTAAAAAAGGCGAAATAGACGCTTAACTGGTATTTTGACGCTTAAAATGGCAGAAGGTTCTTATATAACTTTTAATGGGGATTCATGAAAATGCCATCAAGTTATATATAATAATGCTGTTCATGCACCAGCGACGCCAATAACTTTCATCCATCAAATTATGCAACAGGGTTATTAAAATTCCAATTATCCTTTTGCCAACAACCAAGTGCAAGAATCACTATGCACGAGTACACAGGGTGTTTCAGGGAGAACTTCCATACTTCGAGAGATCGTTACTTAGTTTCAGTTACATTGACATAACCAAAAATCCTATATCAGAAGTTGAACGGTTACGGAGACAGTGGCGAGATAATGCTAAAAATGAGAACTGTTATAAAATTATTAACAAACACGCATTAAAACCAGGAGGAATTTTTAGCTCTTTTAACGTTAACACCTGTACTTAATATCTAATTAACATCTGAGTGACATAAACACATTAAGTAAGAAAAGCTCTCACTAGCTTCATAAAAATCATCCTTAGGTTTCCAAGTACTTCACATAGGGAACTCCCCTCTGTATGGCTTGGCTTGGCTTGGCTATCGGCTCAAGGACGAACCTGTGCAGTGTGCGGATAGTGCTTCATGTTAGACAGGTACAGTAGATGGAACCGCAAGGACACCACATTTGTCTCGCGCCATTATCTCTGTAACCGTCAAACTTCGCATACAGGTGTTTGCTTATATCGATGTCTATTAACCTAAGGAACGTTCTCCCGGATTATGGCAGATTTCTCCTGAAACACCGTGTGTACATAAGCAATATCTACGAACTGTGTCTGGAGAGAGTAATAGAGAGTGAGAGAGAGGCGCTGACACGGGTTCCAAACTGCTATTGATCTGTCACACACACACACAGAACCTTTGCATCTGTTACGTAACATTTTCTATTCTGTAATGGAAATTACCAACTATGAAAAATTAAATTCTTCTACGCACTAGACCAGAATTGAGAACCGCCTGATAGTGCTGCAATTTGACACGCTTATAAAGACACTGCATGAACACTGGTATGAGACTCGGTCTTTAATATTCGCGGGAATTTCACAATCGCCTGATATGTCATCAGTTTTCTATGTTTAATGTACCGAATTGTCACACAATAAAATTATTCACACACGACACAGCTTATTTCCATTAGACAGGTCAGTCGGTTAATTCTGTACACAGAAAACCTGCGGATTATTTTATGGATCATACAGGACACACAAATGATCAATGTGGGAATAGTACAGCTTTGTTTAATGCTGCAGCAGATGTTACACACAATTAAGCCTGGACTTGAGAGGTTTAACGTGATAAAAGATCAATAAAGCCTACATTCTTCCACACAGTGTATTTATGTCTATCGCATGATACAAAATACTACTATTATTTCGCTATACAACATTAACGGGTTGGTTTTCCCAGTGAAAGCAAATTGTTTTCTCTGTGAGTTATGAATTCAATCTCTGAAAAATAGATTCATTTTAGCATTTAAGGGTTAATAGATACTGAGAGATTTTCTGGACGCAGCGAGGCCCTATCCATTACGGTTTAACTCTTATATTAACAGAATTCAGAAAACGTCGGTTTTCATATTTAGAAGACTGCGGTTTCTAAACTCAGCCCTAAACTACTGACTGGAGCTGGGGCTGGGGCAATTTGGTTGCGACAGGGTACTCTAAACATTTTTCCGAATGTATCACTCACAATCCACCAATAAAGCAATCAATCAATAAATCTACCACTGAATGCCAGAAAACCAGTAAAGGACCGACGTTAAACAGTCGTTTCGGAGAAGAGAAAATTATCTTGCTCCTGCTGGAAATCGAATTAAAACCCCTGGCCGTCAAGCCCATAACCTAGTCAATATACCGCCTATGCTACCCCTACTCACTGCAGTTAAGAAGGTGTCCCTACTTACGTAAAAGTTTTCTCTCATTAATATGTACACCACGGCGCAAGCTGCACTCAAAGTTTTGAGTTTTTACGGCGGCCTACGAGTACAGAAATACTGCACTGAGCAGTAGTCGGTCTCTAAGGTCTTCTGTCCGTATTTTTCATGTGCGAAATTTGTCAACGCATTTTAATTAAATTTAATAGTGCGAGATGCAGCAACACTGAAACAAAGGCAGAAGAGGAAATATTGTGCCAAAAAGACGAACCATGTATTGAAGTACATAGAGGGCTTGAAGTATTGAAGGCTATAACGTATTTAAAATATTAATACTACGGGGGAATATAATATTTATTGCGAGTTATTTCAGAATGTAGGGTGAGAGTTGTCGAAGGAAATGCCTGCATTAATAGAATTGATATGGATGTGTTAAATTTTGCCGCAAAAATTGCATAGCGGTATTGCAATGCTCTGTATTGACTATGCAGAATATCTTTATAAATCTAGTTATAACAGTTTCGCTATTATTTTATCTGAAAGGTTGGCCCAGTAAATGGAAGTTATTTTATGGGACTACCTGTGTGTTCAAAGGGCAGGTGAGATGACCACTGATCACTCGCTTGCATTGAGACTGGAAATGAAGAAACCATAGGAATTTGGTACTAATTGCCAATAATGTTTTATTGGTTTTAGGAAGCTTATATGCAAATCGATGGAAAATATTTATGAGAAATTGTAGGGAATTATAACCTCCAAGGAACTGACTGATCTGGTGAAAATGGCCACGAGGTAGGCTAGCTGCAAAGTAAAAAAGTCGAAACCCAACCAGTAACTGAGAGAAGTATATAAACCCCCTGATATGTTAAAGGAAATTCAAAAGAAAATGCTGCAGTTTTCTGTAGCATGAGATCAGAATGGCCCGAACAGAAAATCGTTGAAGGTAAGCCAGAAAGTAGAAGAAAACTGGGAAAGTCACACACGATGTGGCTGTAGGAAGAAGATCTAAGACAGCTTGAAATACAACATTAATGATAAAAGGCAAATAATGGAGGAGTGGACATTTGCATAAAGGGGACTGGGGTCCCTAGAGGACCATATAGCAAGGAGTACGTACGTATCTACAGAATGCCACAGCCGTGAAGATGGAGGCAGCAGCATTTCCTCTACAACAAGAATACTAACACACTAACTTCAAGATATCAAAATCTAGACGACCACACTCGTCATTTTTCGATGCAACGTACAAACCTACTTAAAAAAATATAAAAAAATATATGATAATTTCAATAGGAATATTTTTTGCATATAATTATATTTTGTTAATGAAAAGTTTTCAGTCAGTCAGTCGGACAGACAGAGTGAGTTAATAGGTACTCTGCTAGTTATCAGACAGCATTCATATCTTCAAGTCTAACTAATATCGTCAAACTAATATCATACTTTCATTTTAAGCGTTTGTTCACACAATTTGTAAAATAAATCCATAAGCGGGAGGTCGGGCCGGACTGTTAATCCTCCTCATGTTTATCGTGGTATATTGGTCCAGCGATAATGACTAGGCCTGTTTAATCCTGGGAAGGGTAACATTCGTCTAAATAACACTTACAAATATATTTCTTATCTCACAGAAACACACTGCATCTCCGTTACAAGAAAAAAAGTGTCTAATGCTGTTGAACGAAATGATTATGTCTATTGTGATAAACTAACTAACTCCATGGAGCAGAGTCCTTCAAAGAATCAGTCCAAATCCGAGGCTTTGTTAAATGATTCGTAACTTGGCAATTTTTACAGTAAGGAGTTGTATGCATCTCGCCCAACCCCCAAGCTGAAGGACCACCGCTTGTCGGCTGTCAGCGGCTGCTTATTCAATGTATTCGCAGCTACCCTCCATATCCGGAGGCCGTTCCTCCATCCGCAACCTGAGGACGCGCCATGCCGTGGTGACAGAGATCCACTTATCATAGATTGTGATAAACATAAACACATAAGTACAATGTGTGGCAAGAGGCAAGGGTGCTGAATATAGAAGAAAACGCTCCATACAATTACCACGGTTACGAGCAAGACTGTGAAGTTCTTTCCACTTCCTCAGGTTTTATACTTGCCTCAACACAGTTGTGGAGCCAACCCCCAAAAGGCAGTAGACAGTTTCTCTGTTCCAGACAACAGACATTCCTATATCATGATACTATTGTACTGACACAAAATTTCAACTAAACACCAACTTCACATATTCTCGTCTGACCATCCTAATTCCCTGATTCTCTAGAACCAGTGACATTTTTTGACATTATATAGCATCGAGATGACATCTTACTGATCTTCACACAACGCTAGAAGGGCGATCTTTATTGACAGAACTCCCTTTTTCTGTGCTCCTCAACCCATTTTGTTATCTCCACATGACACTTTCTCCCACGTCGCTACGTGAGTGAGTTATATAACGTGTCTGAACGCCGTACGTCTCGACTCTTCAGTGTAATGTTGTGTAGCCCCAGTCTATGCAATGATTTCAGTGGGAGTCGAGATAGTATGGTCAGCATAGTCAGTATAGTGACCAGGCTACAGGACTGACGTCCGCGTATTAGTTCGATTCCCGGCAGGGGCAAGAATTTTATCTCCTCTCTAAATCGTCCAGACCGGTAAGTGGGCCAACACAGCTACCTATTCAATGTTTACGTGTGCAAAGCGGCCGGAACGTAAGGCTGATCACTCTAACCTATCCAGAGCTAAGGTTAATCATGAGTGGAAATATAACTTTACCACCCATACGCCTTCTTGCCTTGCACAGGGTCAACTTTATATTTGTTTAAAAGCAGTCTCATAAAATCGAAGAAAGCAAGAATAAAATTAAAATATGATGTGTGTCATGTTGGTGTAGACACATTGCAAATTTGTATTGTTTAGTTTCGGATGTAATTATATGAAGGATAGCTGGATTTAACTATGTTCCCTTCCTACTTTATATATATATATATATATATATATATATATATATATGCATACCAAACAAAGACTTGTGGGCACATTGTGTCCTTTCCTCCTCCTTTGTGTACGTTTCTCGTTTGTCAGTCCTTCAGAAGATGTGTGGCAATCAAGTAATTCAATTTCTGGAAACTTTTTATACCATTTATACCCGACGCCCGTTTTCAATTTAGCTTCTGAACACTCTGTTACGAAGGTTGAAAAAAGTAATGAGTGAGCGTCATTAAAAAAGAACTTCAAACACACTGATTTATGCTTAACCTAATAATATACTTTGCGCAATAATTCGAATGAAACGGAGCAGTTCCCATCATAACTCAAAGTGCACTTTCCTCCTGCATAACTCTGTACTCTTATCAATGGTATTAATAGTGTGTTTCGCTTTTGCATGTGCGTAGAATATTACTTAGGCCTGTATGAATCGTGTATTCGTGAAATTTGACGGATACAACTTCAAAGATCTACATCGTTGACATGTTTGTAATTTGTAAGTGACAAATAGTGTTTCACATCTGATCTGTAGCAATGTTTAGGTTCTATCTTCTGGCCAAATTCCACACGCCTATCTCCAGCGTTCTAATACGTTATGCTCATGAAACTGAAAGCTAAAGAAACTTCTACAAGCCACAATCTTAATCTATTTTATTGTACAATTATATATCATTAAGCAGTATCGGCAGTATATGCATAACGTAACATTGTGGCGTTCGCCTATTGCTTATACTTCTGTGGCTATCCTAACAGCCTGATATCACTTCACTCAAACGGAATGGTCTTACTGATTTTTAATTTCTAGGGTCCCTTGCGAAGAGGATGCATGAAGAATTTTCGGGAAAAATAAGGAGAATATCTAGGTATAAGAGGCAGGGAGATGGACACAAATGCACAGTGAGAAACATCATAAGTACTACTTGTCACGAAATAGTGTTAAGACAACGAAATGAAGGAAGATGATACAGGTGAAGCTTGTGCTGCTTGCTATAACGGGGAAATCAGTTTACTGTTTATTCACCCAACCTATTTGGAAAGAATATTAGCCACTATTAAAATTATATTAAAATAGACCTGAAAAATATAATATTAGTGGCATTACTAATCTCAGTGGGCTCAAGGAAGACTTCAGGGGCAGGCTCCTTTGAATACTACTGTATAATACGATTCTGAGTTTGTAACGGAAAGGGAATTTCCTGTTGGTCTTGCGCATAGCATGTAGGCATATAAGAGGAGCAGAATTACAGATTAGCCAATTTTTAACCTCGACAATTGGACACCCAACTAAAAATAAATATTCATTCATGGGAAAATTACTTTGTGCCAGAGAATACTGGAAGGCAACCAACGAAAAATATTTGTTAGCACGGAAAACTCTTTAACGCGGAAACGGCAGGAGCAAGAAATATAGCGAAGGATTTAGGAAATGTCCGCAGACAGTAAAATTTCTGACATGTTCGCTGTTATTGCCCCTACATATTAAATTCGTAAATGCTGTCAAGAAAGACGCTATTTCAAGATTACTGCACGTCATAACAACGTATTTACCAAAGACCATCATCGAAATATCGTAGTAGCGGAGATTTAAAACCGATACTTCTTAACTTCAATAAACGACTTTTACAATAGATTATACTCAATATTCGATTATCAACTCTTTCTTCAGCCTGAATTCCTACCTCACAAAGAACACAGATTTCTCAATTACAAAAACTGTTTCTTCGACCTCAAATTTTAAGATCAATTACAGAGAGGGAACTTCATGTAAAATATCTGTTATTTATATCCAGTTCTAACCAAAAGAGGAATATGTCAACATTGTTTTAATCCCAAACTATGACTTCCACGAAAATTCGTCCCGCGTGAGTCAAATTCATAATGCAGATATACAGAAGAGAAAACAGAAGTTTTAAAAGAAAAAGCAAAGAGAAAGAAAGGCAGAGATAAAGAGAAATATTTGAAGAAAAAAATTATAGGATGATACCTACTAGTACTCTGTAACTGCATAGTGTACGCATATGAATGTAGCTCGTTTTTCTTGTGTTAACAAATACAAAACATACATGTACTGTGCGAGGCAAATTGTGCAGCATTACTTGCACTTACAAGTACCCACTTTAAGCGGCAATTTGTCTGAACCTGGAAAATGTTGATTTCCCTGCGGATTCAGTTAAGTCTTGGTTTACTGCCTGGGACTTACAGTATGTTTTTTAAACCTGCGCACTTCTAGGGCCCATTTAAACTCCTGCTCAGAGGACACAAACTGACGGAGCAGGAAGTTATTCACTCGCGTGCTTTATCGTTGCTTCACTTATATTATATGCGATTCTGGAGCAGTGTTCGGCACAAAGAAGAGCTACATTTTAATAAACAAAACACTGCTCAAAACCAAAAGTAATTACAACAGTAATTTCAACTGCTGTGCAATTACCTTTGTGTAGTCTGTCGTGTTATTCAAAAGGGTAAAGTAAATGCTGCCGTCATGTGCCAAGCAGGCAAATAGGGGAGGTAGATACGTACATCTACCCATACTCGACCCCGTACTAGAACGGAGTGCCGTGTCTTGTCAGAACCACGCGACAGCCACTTTATTGCCGCGAAAGGGACCCAGTATTCACTGCACAGGAGGCTAGGTGGGTCTCGTGGCCGGTCTGGATGGGTCAAGAAAACCTCGCTCTTACCGGTGTTCGAATCCCGAGCCATCCATCCCGTAGCGAGTCTTTATACCCACTACGCTATGTCCGCCCCCCTTTTATTCTACTTTCTCTAATTGATACGAGATCAGAAATCTGAAAACTTACAAAGACATGATTACTGTGTGCCCCCTTGTATCTGTTCCGCCCTGTAACATTTCAACCGGCAAGCAGACTTTCGGAGACTCTCCACACTATGGGCACACTCACGCTTAGCTCAAGGTATGTTCACGTTTAGGTATGCGGGTACAGTATTCAAAATGAACGTTCCTGTGGCACTCCAAAGCAATTAATTTTTCTTTAAAAATATTCACGAAATTAACTGACAAACATCTGACGGTATTCGCATTGCTTTGGGTCAGTAGTCCTTCGCAGAATGAGCGCCCTCACTTCAGCGACGCGTGACGTGAACGTGATTCTTGGTGACAACACGTGCATTTAAAAGCAGACAAAGAATATTTTCCCTAGCTGTCAGCTGACCGTCAGCGTACCCAGTGTGAATCAAGCGTCATAGAGTAGTGCAAACGTACTGCCAGTTGAGGGTATGTGAGCTTTGTATTTTTCATTCATTAATTTATTCTTCTGTCTTAAGACATGTGCCTAGCTTCTTCCAAAGCGAGTTCTCCACAGAGGGCGATAGAGCGCTTCCTCGTTCAATTTCCAGTATCCTCCTTTTTCGTTAAGGTCATCCAGTAGCTGCTTACGTCTTCTTCATGGTATTTCTTTAACTTCTATCCTTCCTTTTATTTTTCTTTTAATAACGTCTTTTATAAAGCAGTTCTTACGCAATGTGACCAATCCACTTAGCCTTCCTTCTTTTTTAGCATATGTAGGATATTCCTTTCTTCCTTGAATCTATGTAATAATTCTACACATTTCTGTACATTTTCCATACGATCAGTCCAAATGATCTTCTCCATCCTTCTCCAGCAAATTTCAAATTTTTCCAGGTATTTCTGATATTTTACCGCCAAGTAATATGAACATTTCGACGGCATTCAAATAACATGCAACTATGTGTATATAAGACAGCTTTCTAAAATACTTAATAGCATGATGAAAGTGAATTTGACTATTACTTTATTTGTTAAATTTTATGTGTGTTATTTAGCGACGCCAACATTTGCTAAGATTATACAGCATTGGTGACAAGTGAGTACGGAACATTCGTGAAATTATGCAATACAGAGAGAAACCGATGTACTGTACCCGGAGAAAACCCTTTCCCAGTGTAAATTTGTCTATCCCATGTCTGATATAAAATCTCCTGGAATCGAAGCCGGGTACCCGCGATGAAAGCCATTTCACGTATGCGTGTGGAAATACATAATGAACATAGTTACAGACTTATGTAACATATTATTTGTTAATAAGCTAACAGTTTCAAACATTTGACCGCGGGACAAACATCCGAGAAACCTTGGTTCAATTTCCGGCACGGAAAAGCAGCTGGTCTGTCGTCCAAAATCTCCAGATCGGTCCTGGAGCCCACACAGCCTCATATTTAATGGGTACCGCGGGATTTTTCTCCTTGGTAAATCGGTCACAGTGTGAAGATGACTTCATCTTCTGTTGATATTAGAATGTGTGGATATATACCTCCACCCCCTATACGCCTACATAGCGCGAAAAAAGACAATTGTGCTTTAATATTAACATGACAAAATTACTGTGCGGAATTTGGAAGTTATACCTAAAACGTATTATGCATTAATAGGGACGGTGGGGATTATGAACAGGAAATGATCACAAATTTCAATGCTATCAGTGCAAGATGATTGCCATTTTCACTAAATGGACTGAATCTCATGATGGAAAACAGGCGTTAGTTATTGCTTCCAGAACCTCTCTTTTCGTCCATCAACATCAATTATAGGAGTAAATCAATAATCCAATCTACATTCGTCACCAACAAATTTGAATACTGTACATTTCCTATCCAGTGAATTTTCCGCTCAGTTAGCTGAAACGCAAACGCACTCGACGCCAAGGCACTTCTACCTATCCCATTCGAACTTGTCACCTGTTGTGTTGCTACAGTAGCTTTATTCTTCAATATGCCACTGTAACGGTAAAGCAGAGGAGCTTGGAGCTACCATAAACCATGAATTGGTAATTCCGTCTTGTGTTACTTAGGTGTGATAAGAAGGCTGAAACTGGGAAGTAGAGACGCGAAGAACTGCAGTAGCAATTATGTCTTAGCGACTCGCTTCTTATCTTTGTTGTCACAGTGTCAGCAAACCTACCTAGCTTGAATGAACACAATTTCATATATTTGAATATATATGCCTTCTAATTCTGAAATCCCCTGTGTTTTCGCAGTCACTCTATTGCCTAATATTGTAGACAACATAGTTGCTATATATCTTTGCTCTAAGTTAATACAATGAATACGTAACGAAGTTACCTCTTCTGCTCGTTCATCCGTGTGATTCACCCGGAACTGCTTCAAGCATGTCGTATTGGGGCGTGTATTAAGCAATGTTGAGAAAATTTAATTTTCGTTATTACTGCATAAATATAAACTCTACTGGCGAGAGTTGAGGTTATCATAGCGGGGCTGATGAATATTCAATTCTTCGGGCATGTTACGCCGTGTCGACTGGTAAAATGTTACTGGAGTTTTGGAGGAAATTAATGCCTCGACTTTCAGGGTCAAGCGTTTGAAGAATTCCCTGAATATAAACCCACTATCCTCTTCCGAAACTTCGGTGAATACCAATGATCTCTGCCTAAGATCCCAAAATACTACGTTCTTTAACAGCCTCTACTTTTAAAAATTCTGTTCTAGTGCATTACCAATTTTATTCCAAGTTTCACGAGATTTATTTTGCACATTACCAGGCTGCTAATTCAGTTGACATTTGCCATGTTTCTGGAAATATAGAACTGTACCAGGAATAACAGTTTATTCCGTTGGCTTCTTCCCTGCTGGTGGTAATACAGAATTGTTACAGAAATAATAAGTACATCTTCTTTCCTTAAAAGAGAAATAAATAATTTTATCATTAAACTGACATTGAATCCAACAAGGTACTTTTCCACAAATTCTCAGCAATGCCCCTAAAAATTGTGTACATTCCTACACGGATTGGAAGTACAGCTTTGTACACACATTAAACGATTAACCATAGCAGTTAAGCCTAAACACAGTAGGCAATATACGTAAAACGTAACATTGTGGCGCGTTCGCTTAACCATTGCTACAGTGGAAAAGCAGCAATGCATTCTGTGTGAATCGTTGAGCTACATGTCAGTGTCAGCTATATAAAAATACTGCGTGTTACACAACAACGCTTTTATGGTAAACTTCTGTCGCCGGCAACAATCACACGTACGTAGGTCTTCATGTAAATTGCCCGATGCTGCACTGAAACAAAATAATGTTAGTTTGTTCATGGCCTTCTTTAGACATGCAGTTTAGCTAAACACACTGTAATGACAGATCAATCGTTGCGCGTATTTTCAATTTAAGAACTCAGATGGTATTAATCAATTGTGAAACAATAAGTATAAAATATTATGTGCGTGTGTCTGTATTATTGACTTAGTTATCCGGTATTAAATCGCACCTTTTCTGCTCTGTTTTATATCGCCATCTGTGGCCTGTCTGTCTCTACTATATTTTTCCACATTATCTCATAAACGGAATGATTTTCGGAAATAATTATTACACATAAAGTATATGTTTTGATTTTCGCTACAAACTTGTCTGAAAAAATTCTCATTTCAAAAAGAATTCAGCGTGATACTAGCATACATTTACGTAGGTCTTTATGTAAAGTACCTGATATTCTCGTCAGATTTTAATTAAACTTGAATATTCTCTAGAGATTTCCGAAATAATCAAATGTCAAATTTTAGGAAAATCCGTTTAGTGGGAGCCGTGTTTTTCCATGCGGACAGACGGACGGACGGACGGACTGACAGACAGGCAGATATGACGAAGCTAATATTCACTCTTCGCAATTTTACGAAGGCCCCTAAAAATTCCATTCCATAGATTAGGTATCAAATGCAATACTATAAAAAGGTTTGGGTAATAGTTGCAAGAGCGAAAGAGCTGTTGCCCCTCTGGGCCAACACTGAGGAAAATGATGTAATGCGGGCCATTACATGTTCACAGAACCTATTATAACGAACATACACTGTGTCTAATTGTGGATTAGAATCCAGCACAATAGGCATCGCAATTACATTACATTCAGTGAAAACATAAAACCTGCTTGGATCTAGAATATTCAGTGTTGTGGACGATCCAATCAGAACAATAATAACAATGCATACAGAATGTCAACGAGACAGAGGAGTCGAAAAATCAAGTTATGTGGCACAAATATTGTATCAAATAACAACAGAAACAGAAAGGAAAAATTGATACTAATTGGGAAAGGCAAGGATAGATATTGGTGATTTGCTAGACATCAAATCATTTGGAGCAATGTTTGCTGAAAACGGATAATACGAACAGGACTTAGAGTAAAAACGACATGTATATAAATAAATTCTTTCTACGTAACCAACTCCGTGAAACATAATCCTTCTCAAGAAGCTAAAAGGCCCTGAGATAGTCAAAAAATTACCCACATTTTATGGCACAAGACCCTTGGGGGAACGTAAACAGCGAACATGAAAAGAGCGAACACGCCAAGTTTATGATATGATATTACTAAATTATTATTATTATTATTATCGAACGAATAGTGGCAAAACGTATTACTCGACAAGCTTATAGTGCCGACATCATCCCAAACGAACAGTTCGGGTTTAGGAAGCGTCATTCGACAACAGCACAGTTAACCCGCCTCACTGAGTATATAACACACGGATTCAATATCAAGAAACATACAGGCATGGTCACTCTGGATTTAGAAAAAGCTTATGACACGGTGTGGATAAAGGGTCTCCTGTTCAAACTCATAACTTTCAAATTTCCGACTTACCTTATCACCTTCCTTCACTCCACCTCATGCATAGATCATTCTCGGTGGAACTTTCAGGTACCTCCTCTCCTACTAAATATCCCATGCAGGCCTTCCACAAGGAGCAGTTCTCTCACCCGTCCTATTCTCTCTCTACAAGGCTGACTTCCCACACATCCCTAATATACACATAGCTCTCTTCGCTGATGATACGGCCCTATACACCCAATCATGGAGGATTGACACCATTGCCCGACGATTGACTAGAGCAATGAGTCGCGTTATACACTACCTTCGCCGTTGGAGGCTCAAAGTCAACATTGCTAAAACCAATGCTATTATATTTACTAAAAGAAGACCTCCAGATCCCGAACCGATACGTCTAGAAGGGGAGATGATTCCATGGACCAAGGAATTAACATATTTAGGCCTATACTTCACATCCACTCTTAACTTTACAGAACATGTCAAGCGGTCGGCGCATAAGGCGATTAGACACCTGGTCCAGCTGTTCCCTCTTCTGGCTCGTAATCCACCCTTGCACCGGCGACTAAAATACATCTATATAAGACATCAATCCGCTCATCAATGACCTATGCGGCACCAGTTTGGTGCTCTGTCATTCAATCGACGTATCAGTACCTGCAAGTTAGCCAAAATAAATGTTTAAGAGTTATTACTCAATCACCTAGAGGCACTCCCATCGCCCACCTTCACTATATAACTGGCATTGACTATCTTCAGCCGTATATCCTATCCTTAGCTAATCGATTTTACTCAAACTGCCCTGAGCATTATAACCCGCTCATTCGTTCAATTGGCAACTACACCCTACAGGACTTACTCAAGCTGTACAAAAAATATAAACATAAAAGGCCAAAACACATACTACCTCTAAATAGAGCAGTATGTCTGGTAGTGTTTTTTCGGTTACTCTGTTTTTTCACTACAATTACAATTATATGTGCCTATTACATGACGGTCAGGACCATGCCATGTTTCAAATTGTTCCTGGATGTTGGTTAAAGGCACAATGATTCAATAATGATGTATATCTCCATTGCTGTACTTGCTGTTGTAGTTAATAAAGTTTTATTATTATTATTATTATGTTATTTAACAATTATTATTCAAAAACTAAGACCATCGAAAGAGAGAGGGGTAAATGAAAAACCGGAATGCAAGTGACAAGAAAAACGCCCGTACTCCAACTATATTTCATTATACATAATCACAAATAGACCTGCAAACAATTCCTATTTTACCCTTTGCCTTTAAGGAAAAATTTTATATATATATATATATATATAGAATTTATCCAATAATGTAATAATTTATAATTACTAATTTATTGTAAAAATTTGGAAAACTTGAGGGATCCCACTAAAACTTTAAATATGATTACATTTTTACCTTTTTTTAAATATTGTATTCATGGCCTAATGACAGTCGACCTCGACCGAAACATGTAGCTATTGAAAAAAAATAGTGGTAGACTGAATCATATAACTGTTTGTTATTTAATATGTTAAACACAACGGGATGAATTTTATTTAGATGAGTGAACATCTAACTTTCAAGCGGGTTTCTTCATTCCAGTAGGAAGGACAGAGAGAAAAGCCCGTTTTTTCGCCCCCAATATTGTGTCGTTCTTCAATATAGGCTCTAGCAGTAGACACATATCTCAGAAAATCTCATCACCGTAAGACTGTGTCTGCCATGCCAAGTATTACACTGTTTTTTTCAAGAAGTGAAGTCCATTGTCTAACACATTTCACGTAGCTTCGTTCTTTTAAAATTGGCAAATCATGCACAACACTGATTACATCAGCAAATTCCAACCTACGTAGTTTATTTTAAAAAATATTTTATGCACTTAACCTCGCACTGAATATCTCACAAAATCATCTCTCATGCAGACACAATTTCCGCTTTCCCTTTTCTTTCCGGGAATTATAACAATGTCGATTCCTTTGATTTTTTCGCGCACTGGAAACATCGTTCCATTCCGACGTCAGTTTGTTATTGATAACCAAGAAACGTCTTCCAGACATCTGTCAAAAACATACAAAAACAATATCCTTTCACCACCACTCAAGGACTTGGTTGTATTTCACTACGTCAGTTTGGCCTGCTGCTGACGATTACGTGTCAGACTGTGACTGAAAGCGTGCACTCAGCTGAACATAGATGCACACTCTACGTCTCTGTTTACTTAAAACGGTAAGATGTATTGTTAGCATGTATTTTCAAGCTACATATCTACGACAATGGATATTATTTCTTAATAATAATTAATAATTATTATTACTAAAATTAATTTTTAGTAATGATAATTTTAACAATTTTAACGATTTCAACAACTACCAACGACACAGTGCTCTATATTAACAATATATAGTGCTATATTATATACTTCAAACGCAAGATAAATGCATATACACCAAGACATTTCAAGAAACTACTTGAAGAAATTGTGTATACTGGTGATTGCCAATGTAAATAATAGCCTAAACAGTGTAACGGTTGTGATAATACCAAATGGACCAGTGAACAGTGAAGTGAACTTATCAGTTTATCCCTGATGATGGCCGACTCACGGCCGAAACATATGTAGTGTGAATTAAACAGGAATAAAAAAGTGCATTCTTTGGTTAAAAAACTGAAAAAAAATCGTATAGGATATCTGACGAAGAAATTTAAAGTTCCGTATAAAGCGCAAATAACAGCAATGAATAAAGCAGTGTTTGTTATATTAACAACTTTGCAATATGAGCAAAACGGAATAAATAGAATGGATCTATAAAAATATAAGGCTGAATTGCTAATCTTCCACCACTATGATTATAATTTCCTCGTAAAATAAGAAATGTAAACTCTTTGTTTTAGATTGTGCTGATATGAATTTGCAATTTCTGTCCGATTTGTTGGCTGTTCCTTCCCGCAATATTTATTTCACCATTAACTCAAATTAAAGGAGATTTGACATCATTTTAAATAGCAAACCAGCGTTTTCTTATGAATGAAAATTAACATCTCAGTAAATTTCAAGCAGTCTAATAAGAATTTGCTCTGAAGTTACCATTAGTCTTAGAAACTACAGTGTCTTATGTTGACTTGTTTTTTAATTTATTCTTTTTAAATCCATTCAAATAAACTGGCAGTAAAACTGTCTACATAACGCTAAATGGTAGAATGATTAGAGAGACAGACCGGAAAATGGTGATACAGAGACAGCCGATGATCATGCATACCGGTACATATGAGGATATTCTTAAATTAAATGATAAAAAAATTCTACGTGATATTTGGATCGGATTAAAGTGACTGATAATAGGGTTCAGGGACAGGCATTTGTAAATTGTGTAATAAACTTTCGTGCTGCATATAGCAGAGGAAATATCTTACAATTCTGAGGAACTATCAGATTCTGAAGGTTAGGTAGATCCAGAATTTTAGAGGAATTGGAAAACAGAACGACTCTGCATTAAAACATAAGTATGTACTCTTTTTAACAGCCCTAGTATATTTAAACTACTTCCTATTCTTTCGTAATTAAAAAAATTAATGCTAATCACATATTCAGACATACAGAACATTTTTTGGAAAGCTTACACAAAACAGACAGTTTCGTACAGGCTGTTAGAGATCACTATCGTTAAAGAACGTGTGTCCGAATCGTTCGCGTAAGTTTCAAAGCTTTTATCTTGTATACCCTACTGGAGGTATCCGGTTCGAGTCTCAGTTAGGATACAGGTTATTCTACTGAAGACTTTCGTGGTCGTCCTCGTCCCTCCAGAAAAATGGCGGGATATTGTCTTAAATAAGGCCACTAGTGCTTCCTCCCCATCCGCTCCAACTTATTACTTTCTGTCAATCAGTTATTCTAGTCTATGTAGCCTGAGTTACTGACACAATGATTGACTATATTACAAGTAAACAATAAGTCAGTTTTAAAGAGAAAGCTTTTTAATGAAGAGGAAATACAACGTTCTGCTCTGAGCGTCTCTTTCTGTAGCTATCCGTAGCGGGTTGTTGCTATTATAGCACTAGCACACAATTGTGACCAGTAACATCAGCAACTGCAAATTGATTCTTCTGGCCTGCATCTGACTCAACCTTTCAAAACGCATCTCGATTAAACCTACTATTGGCCTTCTCTAAAGAAGGAAGCTCAAAATCCTCTTCAATGAAATACTATCTCATGTTATCACTAAGCTGTTTGGGGTTTGTCTACCTTATGAATTTTATACGAAACAAAACAGGCACTGTTCGTACGTAATAATGAGACTCGTTCGAGTAAGCATTGTTGCCGTGGAAAAGCAGGAAGTATTAAATATTATGAATGTGTGTCTGTAGCCTTATTTATCCATCATGCAAAGCGTATGCGCCTATTATATTGTCACCTGTGGCCTGTCCGACTGTATCATATTTTTTCACATTATCTCATAAATGGTACGACTTTTGGAAGAAGTTATTGGACATAAAATGTGTGTTTTGATTTTCTCTACAATTTTGTCTGAAATATTTGTCATTCCAACAAGAATTCAGCGAGATACAATCATAAATGTACATAGTTCTTCATGTAAAGTACCCGTTAATCTTGTCAGATTTTAATGAAACTTGAATTTTCTCGACAGAGTTTCGAAAATTACACAAATAACAAATTTCATTAAAATCCATCCTGCGAGAGCCGAGTTTTTCCATGCGGACGGACGGACGGACAGACAGACAGACAGACATGACATGACATGACAAAGTTAACAGTCGCTTTTCGCATTTTTGCGAAAGCCCTAAAAAGGGAAGACAGCCCCTTTATGACAAAAGCTGTAACCGACCTAAACTAACAACCAATTTCTGTAAGCTTCCATAATGTAGTATTTTATGTCTTTGCCTCTGGCGACAAGGGGTCAAGTAAACCCTTTGCTTTTTAACGTCACACTGACAAAGTAGTTGGCCGTAATAGCCCCAACAAAACGACACTCAATTCCTCAGAATCAGCGTCTTTGGACTGCTCGTTATTTGGCTTAGTGGCGACTATGCTGGATGTATTGAACAGCTGAAATTCGTGTTAGCCTATGCAGTCCATAGAGGAAACGGAAAGGTCCTGTTAGTAGCATTTGTATTAACCTGTACACTGTTTAAACAACTTTCGCTTTGCAAAAGAAGAAAACATTAAGCGCTCTCTATTTGTATAGGCTACGTGTTTCAAATACCTGCTTTCAGTAACAAAGTTGCCAAATATTTATGTTACGCATTTTAGTGTTTTAAACTGGCTCTATGTTAATCTTCATTCGGGATTTTGCATTTTGGAATCATGTTAAAGTGGATTACGTTGCCTGCGTTTCGGAAGAAATTGCTGCTTCCATGTTCAGGTTTGAAGTGATTACGATAAAGTTGCAGTCTGGTTATATAGACAGGTAGCTACACAAACCCAGTGGTAGGAGACCGGATTTGCGGTCAGGTCTGGGTCTAAGGTACAGAATTTTGTTAGTGGATATGATAGACTCTTAAAATACTATTACAAATGTCAGACAGGAAATCTGAAATACGAAAACTGGGTAATAAGGCTAAGAGATGGATTTACAAAATTGGGTTAGGATACGTTTAGACGGAGAGGGGGCATTGTAAAAGTTTTTGTCTGATAATAAAAATAGCTGTAGTGATATGCAAGGAAAATTCAGGCAAAAAAATATTATAGAAAAGAAGTCTCTAGTTTCATACTGTAATATGGAAAAAGAGGAGGGAGAGAATGTGTGTGTGGATCGAAGTAATTTTAATTAGAGAAACTTAAAATTATTTACTCCGTGCATTTTGGATCAATACTTTCAGTTATCGGTTTGTATGTAGATACAAATCACATATTTTTTCAACATAAAATCTGTTATTAACAGCATACAGTACTGAAGGTTATAAAATTCACCGATGTAATCCTTTCTACTATATATGGTTTTAAGCTTAGTATTTACGTCCTGAAGTTGGCATTGTCATGCCGAAACACGTCGAAGTGAAGTGACTGTAATGTCAAGTATTGTAAGCACATTTAGTTGCTATATTAAATGAAAATATTGAATCAGAGAATTTTGTTAGCATGGTTTGGATTGGGAATTTGAAGACTGTAGTTGTAATGAGACGTGTAGGGAAAGGAAGATGTCCCTTTTGTAATGAAGGACAGAATTAAATGCATGTATTTCTAAAATATTAACAGACACAGAAATGGTGAATAAAATTTTAAAATAAGCAATGGCTATACGTAAATGAAGAAGCAGCAATAATAAAGTAATCAGGCGTAATAAGATAACACAATTAAAAAAATGAGGTAAATATTTACACAAATTAAAATGCAAAGTGGGAAAATCAAGTGAAAAAACGGTGCACGTTTTAAGAAAAATGAGAGAGGAGAAATTGTAAATAAAGTTCTTTATTTTGTATAAAAACTCAGATGAAATTAGAACCTGTCAAAACATATTATACAGTAGAGATAAATCTCAGTCATTAGTCATAAAAATAATGAAAGTGTAGTGGCAACAATCTGGTGTTGTAACCAGTTACATCAAGAGGTATAAATTTCATGTGATTTGACACACATCTCGTTAATGAAACTTCAAGGCTTTATCTGAAGTATGTGAATTTTGGTCAGCTGTAAAATTAATGCGTTTATGTTCTGCTGACCTCCCGGAAATAAAGCTCCATACAGGCACATTAAAAATCATTTGCTATTTCCACTATCTAGTATAAAAGGTAAAGATCACCCTACAACAGACCATGAAGGCCTAGTTATACTCTTTATTTAATCTCGGCGCTATGTGGGGTGCGTGGTCAAAGCCACGCCCCTGCCGATTTACCCCCGGGAAATAAATCCGGTACCCTTTGTACAGGAGGCTGGGTGGGTCCCAACGACGGAGTGGACGGATGCGGAAAATATCTCCCCCACAGGGATTCGATCACCGGACCTACCAGCCCGTAGCGAGTCGCTATACCGACTAAGCTATCCCAGCCTACTTTCGAGTATAAACACCCTATTAAAGGCAGCCTACATTATTTAACAAATCCATTAACACTAAAATGATTACTAAAACCAGAAGACTCTTCTTATATGAGCCTAATTTTTTCGTAACTTCAGCCAGTACACACTTATTCCCTTATCTTTCCCTATCACTTCAACTTTACGACTTATAGAAATATTCCTCAGAATACGATGTCGTGGTTGGCAATAACGACACGCGAATAGGAAAATGACAGCAACAAATTTCGGTTTTCTTAATAACAGAGCAGAAGCAAAACATGTGATTAACACCCCATAACATTCGGTATATCTTCTTTTTAAATGATGTAACAACCCCTAGTGGGCCAGGGCCTTCTCATTACCGAGGATTCACGATCACACTTAGTTAGGCAGGCCACACTCGGTAGGACTCCTATGGATGAGTGACCAGCCCGTCGCAGAGACCTCTACCTGGCAAAACACAACATTCAAAGAGACAGACATCCAAGCCCCGGTGGATTCGAAGCCATATTCCCAGCAAGTGAACGACCGCAGACCAACGCCTTAGACCGTGCGGCCATTGGGGTCGGCATTTGGTATATCTATATCAAGTAATTCTTGAGACGAGACCGAGGAATGACTTATGTCACTGGGTTATAGAAATGTTACTGTAAAGAACATTTCCGTAGCTCTAATTAACTGTTGTGGTAAACATGGCTAGCAAACAGAGAAGCTTAATACAGAGCTGAAGTTCTTGAGAGACCATGAATAGCAGAAAAATGCTGTTTTTATTTCTCAATTCACAATCAGAGTTTAACATCTGCCCTTGAATTCCTCACTCAAAAGCCTGCAAACGCGTAACATAGCTTCTCTCTAAGTTTCAAGTACACAACTATGAAAGGCGGTCAGAAAATAAGCCGACAACGCACACATTTACAGAATCTGTACCTTCACCTACAACAAGAACAGTTCAGATATAATAGCACTGCTATCCCACTGATTGTCCGTATAATCCCCACCACAATTCAAGTATTTATCATACCGTGGGAATAACTTTTCTATTCCCTATTTGCAGAATTCCGTGTGCTCTCTTATCAGCCATCGTGTCACAACTCTTCCGACGTCGCAGTCGTCTTAAAATTTGTGGCTGCCGAGATTTTGCTTCAGCGCTGGAAATAGATGATAATTGCTCGGTGATTAATTCCCCTGATAGGATAGTCAGTGCAGGGTCTTTACTTACAAAATAATACGCCATACGAAATTATTACCTGACCGAATCTATGCTTCATCTCCATGGCTATTTGATAGATAAATGTAAAATAAAATTGAGGGTGTGTGCATGCACATAAATCTTATCAAGTCTTAACAACTCTGTTTCAAATGCCTAGATTATATAGTGTCGAAGTCGGGAAAGGTTCACAGAAGGTGCGTGGGTAAGCATCGAAAGAGAGAAGGTCCTGGCTTATAAGAAGGCATGTATCATATTAGCCGATAGTCAGGACTAAGATTATAATCTGGCACGTTACATATGCAAGTTCAGAGCTTTGCAGTTATATCAGTCTGCTCGATCGCAAGGATGAAATATTGATGCAAGGTCTACGCATGAGCGCGCAATGTTTGGTTTCGTTCGAGGAAGAGCTTAAACACTCGAAAAGAAAGCACCAGCCTCTGCCATGTTCCTTCTTACTTGCAGCTTTCAAGAAGTCTCTGCTTCATACAGTTTGAAAAGAACTGAAGAGGGTCCGCTCGAAGAGCTTCTTTTAATCTCTTCAGGCTTTCAATCATTTCAAAAGACTTTCGACTTTGAAGTAAAAATGTAACATTTCATCAAAAGTTGTTATATTGTAAGCGTGTGATAACTTACTAGTGACTGAAGGAGGCAAAGAAACCGAGCCCCGTATATACTTTTTTTCAGTTAAGTCTGATTCATATTGCAGATCGATGATTTTCAGAGTGTGGCTGATATTAGGCTGTGTCGTCTTTTAACGACATTTCGGAGAAACGTGCAGCCTCAATCTTCAGGAATTAGCATTAGAAAAAGAACGCTTCTAGGTATGAAGTAACATTCCAGAATACTTAAATCTTCATTAAGTTTATCCCTTGGGAGCTTAAAGAACACAGAAACAATTCTACTATGTTAGTTTCATTCTCAGGCACTAGGTTACCCCCTAAAGTGGACAAGTTTGGAATTACGTGAAAATTTTCTATGAGCTTCGCGCCTCCTTCCGTCCAGCTCTTCGATCCAACATCCTCAAGAAGTAAAACACGCATATCTTAACACTCACCTACAGAAGAGGCGGTCCGCCAGTATTAAAGGCAGGTTTCCTGATATCGAGAGCTGCAAAAACGAAAAGCAAACACTCTGAGTTGAATTATTAATACCAAGAGTATAATTAAACATTAGACAAAAGGAAGGAGTTGTTACAAAATTAAGCATTTGCAAGCAGTTCTAAAATTTAAGGCTCCGCTTACCTTTACAAAACGCAAAGATCTGGAAAATCTTTGGGGTAATTCCGTGCGGCTCTAACTTTCCACTAAGCTGGGTAGTGAGAAACGTCTTATATAGGAGAGCATATTACAGACAGCCGCAGTTTAGGAGGCAATTTAGACAACAGCCATGTAATCATAAAATACAATATTTTCCCATAATTGACAAATTCTTATTTCTTTTCATCCAACTAGAATACGTTTTTTATTTACGGGTCTCCTACCCTTATAAAATCTTTTAAAGCGCCGTTCACTGTCAGCCTCGTGTGCATGTAAACTACTTAAATATCACTATATATATATATACCAACAACAGCACTGTGATTTTATACAATGATATAGAAACATGTTGTGAAACTCATACATGTTTCGGCCTTTTTGGTAATCTTCAGGGAGGTATTCAAGAAAGGAAATATATTAGTGGCTAGTTATATCAAAGACGTGCAATAATGCAGTAAAAATACAGAATATTAAAATGGTTAAAAATTTTAAAATTGGTAGTACAGAATGTGTATCGTAATAGTTATTATTTGAATTTGCAAAGAACATGTATTGCAGAAATTCATTTCCGTTTTCAGGTATATGTCCTGAAAATGTCAAAATAAGAAAATGTATTAATATATTCAACAATATATTGTGGAAGTTAAAATCTTGAAAGTATAACTTTACGTTATATTGACCTGCATTCTATAGCAATTGGAAGTTATTTATTTATCATACCAACTCATGCACAATTTTACAATATTATTACTTCACCCCTATACGTATTTCGGCATTCAGAATGCCATCTTCAGGGGGTCACAGTGTTAAAAGCATAGACTATACATCGATTGTATAAAATGTTACATCCATATGAGTAAAATGTTGAACATTAAAATATTATTCTATTGTTTTTGAGTCCTGATTGAGCTCATACACTATATGTGTATTAAAATATCTCTAAAATGTTAAAATTGTTACACATTTTTTAACTTTTTTAAATTAGTGGCAGATTTGGTCTTGTATCCTTTTGTTACCGTAGGGATGTAGTAGTTTCCTGTAGAGATATTAATTGTAATTAGAATCATGGTATCGAAGTCGTATCCGAAACCGGAAAAATTTTTAAGGGTGTATTTATTAATGCGTCGACATACCTGTATATGTTGCTGTGTGTTACGTCGTGTCAGCTCCGTTCAGCCGTTGTGTGGTGACTAGTATTGATTTTTCGTGTGCTTAGGTTGTGTCTGTAGGTATAGAGTTATGCGCATGCGTAAGTCCTGTTGTGGGTTTCATAACTTTGAATAAGATGTTTTGTTCACCCGGTTGTTGTACTTTGATCAAAATACCATTTTGGAAAAATTGTTGTATGTAGTAATTTTCTAGGATGTTCATATGCCATCCTTTTCTACAGGTTTTTATTAGTGTCATTGTAGATTTTATTGAGCCGTATTCATGTTTATTATTAAGGATGTGCATTGCATATGCCGATTTTGGGTCATTGAATTTTATGTATCTGTAGTGTTCTAAATGGCGTGTTTTGAGATTTCGTCCGGTCTGGCCGACATACTCCTTATTACAGGTATTACATCTTAAACTGTATATACCACTATTTTCACATATATCAAGTTTTTTATCATACTCTTTTAGTATGTTTTGTGTTGTGTTTTTAACCTGATATGCGATTTGTAGCTCAGTGTTCTTGAATATATTTGTAAGTTTCCGTATTATGGGGTTGTGGTACTCAAATATTGCCCATTTTTTTATTTGCTTGGTTTGTAGGTTGTTTGGTGTTTTGTTTGATACATTGTTTTTTATTTGTTTGTTTAATTTTTCGATGACGTTGATGGGGTATCCATTTTTCTTTGCGATTTGATGTATGGTTTTCATTTCATGTTGTTGTTGTTCTTGTGATAATGGTAGTTGATAAAGTCTGTTTAGAAGGAACCTGTATGCTGCCATTTTATGCTGTATAGGGTGGTTTGAATAGTAGTGTATGGTTGTCAGTTGTAGTAGGTTTTCGGTGTATATGTTTATAGTTAGATGTGTATGATTTCTAGTCACAAGTAGATCCAAATAGTTTATTGTATTGTTTTCTTCATCTGTTTGTTTAAATTGCAGGTTTTTATGTATGTTGTTCATGTAATCTGTTATGTGGTCAACATTAATGTTTGTATTATCATAGATAATTATAATATCATCTACGTATCTGTTGTAAAAATTAATTATGTTGGTGTTAAGAATGTTCTTTATGAGGTGGTTTTCGTGATGCTGTAGAAAAATTTCTGCTATTAACCCAGATACGGGTGAGCCCACAGCGACCCCTTTATTGGGTTGGTAATATTTTCCATTAAACTGTAAGTAGTTTTGTTTAGTATGGTAATAGGTTTAGGATGGCATTCTGAATGCCGAAATACGTATAGGGGTGAAGTAATAATATTGTAAAATTGTGCATGAGTTGGTATGATAAATAAATAACTTGAAAGTATAACTTTACGTACCCTGTGTGTCCTCTGGTTGTTATGGATGAATGGACACTGCAGGTGTGTCGGAGTGGGTAGTAAGGGGAATCCCTAGGTTTTAATTACGCATGTATAAATTGAATGTTATATGGTATGATATTAAAGCTAACAAATGCACAAAAGTGTATTAAAGTGTTTGTCGCTTATATCATACCTTATTGCTGAATGCAAGTTTATGGTTCTTTTAAAATTGAATGTCACATGTTGTATCAAATAATAGTGCAGTTGTTGGTATATGCACATATATATGGTGACTTATTTTGCTGCAGGCAACAAGGAAAAATATAAATTACTTGAACGTCATTTGTTTAGAGAGAAACTGCACGAACCACAGAAATGAGTTTCGCTAGCCACAACGGTGTAGTAGGTCACAGGTCTTAGAGCAATCTGAATTCTGAACAGCCAGCTATAAATTGACGTGGCAATGCATTATGTACTAAATAAATCGTACAGGTTGTGTGTCGGTTGTGGGAAAACGGATTTTATTGAACCGGCCTGCAGAACATATGGCAGTAGAGTTTTCTGTTTTGTATACATCAACGTCGCCATAAGCAGAGGTGTGGATACAGAAGGGATCACAGTGACTGTCTGTTACAGTACAAAACTATTTAACATTTGCACTGCAAGATCTCTGGCCGAGTACGTTTGTATATGCCTAAGTATATATATATATATATATATATATATACATAAATATATATATATATATATAGACGCCTATAAGCATTTCTGCCTTAAAATTTTTGTCTTTCAGTTCAGAGATAAATTAAGTAGGCATCATATTTAATGACGTTCTAGTCAGTTTCTAGTCTGTTCGCTGTCGGATATATAATTAAAATAAGCTACATTTTGACATTTTGAGAGTTGGTTTTATCTCCGTACAAATTACTAGCTGGCAAAACTCACATATATGTGTGTTTACATGCTCCGTCTTTATTTTATTTTTATTTCATGCCTTCTTTGATTTCTTCAGTGCTTCTTACATTTAGCATATGCTGTCTTCTGGAATATCATGCTGTATAGTATGGTAAAGAGGAATTTACGTCTCGGAATAACTTGCTGCCTCCATCTTCCAAATGGCCTTCCATTCACACATAATTTCACGTTTCCTGAACATGATCATCCTATCATATATTCCTAAGCTAAATATCTCGCACAGTTAACAAAACGCCTTTTATGTCTTCAATACTCTGTATGTGCCGTAAAATGCTCACTGTCGGAATATGTGTTACCCAGTGCTAGCTCACATTAGAAGTTTATAAAAACTTGCAGGCTTAGCAGTAAGAAATTACAATAGACAGCAGTATTGACTGTATCAATATAAGACATATACCTGTATAAAAAAATTATAATCCATCTCTAACCGAGTCGTAATACTGAACATAGCCTTTATACAAAACCCTGGCATTTGTCTTTCACCAGCCCTCATGAGTCTGTTTCCTTACAAAATAGAACCTCTCCCTCTTTAAACACAACCATGATTTGTAATGAAATGTGTCTGCTGCTCTGGTTTTATATCTGAGGCAAGAAGCACTCTTTGTCCGTTTTGCAGCCCTTTACAATGACAGAGTTGTGTACAAGAAACGTCTTTCAGGAAGGCTTCACTTTCTTGAAGCGCGAAGTAATTTCTCAAGTGAATGAAGTGATAGTCTGTTAGAGAAATGTGTATTATTTAACGGTGCTGTCTGTTACTTGGCATATGGCGACGATGGTAGGTTAAAGCGTTACGATTTGAAGCCTTAATGGAATGCTACTGACAGGGCAAGACCACGTATTCGGAGAACCCCCTTTTCCATTTCCGCTTTGTCCACCACAAATCACACGTGGAGGGGAAAACATTCATGCTAGAAGTACAAGACACATGCGTAGAAATGTAGTTCGGCAGTAAGAGAGATAAATATTCCGGGTATATAATCCGTCCCCTTAAACTGGCAGATTGAACCGATATATATGCCGTCTAAATTTTCTGGGGTTTCATGCGAATTACCTAGCGAGATAAAAAAGGGCCAGTAAGATGTACGAGTATGACGTTCCGAGAAGTGGTCAAACAGATAGGCAAAATTTTTTTTCTACACAGAGTTCTTACGTAATACTCTGAGAGCAACAGTGGAAGAAGTTTATGCGATGACGAGCATTTATGTACAGTACAGTCTGTGTTTCTAACACAAGCATTAAGTAGGAATGTTTACACTTTACATTTACGTGAGACTATGTAAAATGTTCAACATAAACATATAATTAATTAATCATTTTCAAAATCATCTGGAAAACAAAACGAAAATTAAACACATAAGGACAAACGTAACGTACGCAATTATAAAAGTAGAAATAGACAAGACAAGAAATATAAAATAAAATTGTACAAGTTGAAACAAATAAGTGAATATATGGGTTACGTACACACAATTCAAATTCAGGATAAAACACCAAACTGCTGTTTATGTGTCCTCATGCAGTTCTCGTTTTATGGTTGAAAATTTTATGAATTAGAAATATTTCAGTACGAATAGTTCAGTGCATATTAATAATAGAAATTGCTTCTAATTTCTTGAAAGGTAGATTAATAAAAATCTTGTAAAAAAAAAGCTTAAAAATCTTGTAGAGTATTCTACATGATTGAAGATAACTGATAACTATTTTAATTTGTTCTTTTTCTAACGTTTCTTCTTCTACCTGGTTTGTGTAGCGAAAACAAATTTTGTAGAAGAGTCTACAGGCATTGATGTTAAGCATCGAAGTTCGCAAGAGAAGCAATTTACTACATGCGCTGTACTTTTTACGAATAACAACCTACTGTAAGAGCATATTGTAACAAATATTTCGTAGAATTACGCGCTACATAATCCATTAGAAATGCATTAAATTACAGTCTACGACATAGTGTTGTCATTTTTATTGATAGCAACTTATTCCCTTAAAGGATGATATGTTTTTGTTTAAAATAAAATTTTTAACCGGAGCGCTTGGAGTACATACATACATACATACATACATATATACATACATACATACATACATACATACACACATACATACAACATTCGGAAAATCAATGTCAAAAACTCCATAGACACAAACAGGAAGTGGCTACACCAGTGTATTTAATGATACAAGAGCCAACCTACCAGGCCAAAATGAAATTGTATTTCATGTGCCAAGTGTCAGTGTAGGAAGAACTCACCTAGTGATAAAGCACTCGAGCAGTCCCTGGTTCCACCAGGAAGCCGATGTCATAATGGGATTAATGAGGCTTATTTTTTTATTATTTATATTTATTATTCTTTATTTAATTTTAATTTTGAAACAATAGCAAAATAAGTTCCCCAGTTCTATCTTATCCGCTTTATTTTTCTCTCAGGCTTCTTTGAATTTCCAAACTACTTGCTTCATTCTCGTTTCCTTCCCTCTATTTACCCTGATCTTGAGTTCAATGGAGTAACATTTGTCTCCCTCCTCTGTCCCCTTCCTCCTCACACGCTACACGCTACCAGCACATATATCTTTCATATACTGTCTGCTATACTGTAACGATTACATCCTATTAGCATTCTTTACCATGCTCACTCTTTTGAAATAATTGAATTCATTTATCTTTCCCTGAAAGAAACTTCCTTGAGATGTCACTGTACGTCGAATCTGTTCAGTAGCCCAGACAACTCAGTAGCAAGTCAAAACGGTGTAACGCAACAGAAAACTTGCTGAGTCGAACCTTAATCTCCCGGTCTTCATGCATATTTCACAAGAGGATTTTCCATTCTTTCAGCATTTTGAAACGTAGTGTCTTACAACAGAGGAAAGTCTCCCTCTGAATTATTTATGTACATTCAATCTTGTGAAATCGAATGCACATTTTGTGAGTCGACGTGAAATATTTGAAGTAATGTGTTTTCTGCCTCTTCTGTTTTATACAAACTGCAGTTGTTGCGACCGTGGCCACCTGCTGTCAATGTTTTATTGACCTTTTTACATTCTTTGGCTTCAGAGAATATTTTCCTTATAGCGTCAGTCAAATCGTTATTATGCATTACGTGCTTCCTGTACAGTAGATCTCAAAATCAGCACACGTTCTGTGCAACGTCTTTTTTTTCAATCCTTCTACATTTTAATAATCATAGTTAGTTGTGAGAGTGAAAAATACAATTTTACTTAAATAAAGTATATGAATGTGCTGTCTTCCTCTACGGTTTTTGCTTAAAAGTTTTTGAGTTGTAGCCCGGCGTCAATTTTTGGTGTATAACTAACGTTTCGGGAACACTTGTTTGTCCCATCTTCAGGGTCTTAGGTAGAAAGGATGCCAGGAGGTAAGGAAAGTGTCTTTATATATATACATATATTCCTCTACATTTGTTTATAAATATCGCTGAAACGTGTACCTGCCTGCAGGCTGCCTTTTTCCGCCCTAATGATGATGTGGAGATCTTAATATCTGTACTAACATTTTTACAATTAAGCTGAAATAACTAAAATTCGACTTCTGTTGTGCAAAGTACTGGTTCTCAATCGTTATAATTTGCCATGAAGTCACAGTTTCAAAGCAGTGAAGCTTTAGTATTCTATGTCAAATGGAGGGGACAATATGGCACTACAGGGATAATAAACATATACACAACAGGCCAATCATTTTGTAAGAAACAACTGAAGTAAAGAGAATGCCCGGAAACCTTGGTTTAATAGTATATAAAACTTCATTTCCTTCCACATACAAAACATAGTCTGTGTGCATAAACAGGGTCATGTGGTTAATGTTGTTATTTGAAAATGGATCTTTGTTCTCAGCATCATATGGAACACACGCATGCACTGTGTTGAAATAATGCAGACATCCTTAATGCTAGAGGAGGTGGTATATATAGTAACCACTGTGCTTTAAAGTGTTAAGAAGAATCTTTAAGAATCGGGATTTGAGGTTGTGAAATAAATTCAAGTGACTCAGGATACAGTCCAGTGACGGATACCTGGGACACCTTCATGAATCTTCGTTTTCTACCAAACAGAAGAAAATTCTGAACAAAGCAAGAATCAGTCTTAAGCAAGACTGTATTAAGTGGAGTTAATTATATGAAATCGGTGTTGGTGAATTTAAATTCTGACGCGTATCACTGAATTGCCAGTCATACTTTATATGAATAACAAATTTCTAACTGTATGTACAATACTTTATCGTAAACATAGTTATTACAAATCGTACGATGCAGAGATCATTAAGCTTTGCAAGCTATCGGTCAGTGCAACCACCCAGGCACTAGACGGCATGTCCACGATGCCTGCGGGTTTCCGCTATAAGTTGATACACCATCTTCAAGACATCAAATAATTGTAATACAATTTTAATTTATTTATCTATTTATAATCTAAGTTCTTTTCAAATATTGGTGTACACTCCGTGAGGATGACCCACACAAAGGGTAGAAACATATCGGAGCTCTAGTAATCTAGTATTAAAAACTATATATTATACTATAGTGCATTTGTTGGCATTTTCTTGAATTTTAACAATTAGTACACGGATATGAATACCATAAAATTCGGTGATGCCAAACAGGCAAAAGATATCCCCCAGTGTAGAAACATCAAAGATAAAATGTATAAAACGAGTGCAACCATTTGGTCCAATTGCACCAACTTCAAGACATCAAAAAATTTTAATACAATTTTAACTTATTTTATCTATTTATAATTACGTTTCATACAAATATTGATGTACACTCCGTGAGGATGACCCACAAACAGGGTCGAAACATGTCGGAGCTCTAGTAATTTAATTTTAAAAAATATATTATACTATAGTGCATTTGTTGGTATTTTCTTGAATTTTAACAATTAGTACACGGATATGAATACAATAAAATCTGGTGACTCCATGCTTTTGATATAAACTTTCCTCCAAAATGTTGGCAGGCCCACCTTTGTACCAGCCTATATTGCTTCATATTCCAGGAAGCGTAATTATTTTAATCACAGTCGTAATCTAAAACGTCAGATTATTTAGGTTTATACATTTTCTGGATATTAAAAGTCTAGACTTAAGATAAAATACAGACATTTGAAAAATGTTACAAATGTCCAAGGATTGTCTCTAATATTACCGACAATACTACCTAACAAATGACTACAGCACATGTACAGACTGAAAATAAATAAAATGCCGATGCAGGCAACTGAATACAAATTATTGGGCATAAAACATCCTGAAAGTCCAAAACACATATGAACCGAGATAGTTTAGAAATATGTTTGAGACCTCCTTGTGCATGGATAACATTTAAATTGTTTAATGTTTCTTTCTATATTAAATATTATTTAATATTGCAAATAAAATGCATAATGGAAATGGGATTGAAATTAACCCACGGTTTACCTTTACCGTCAGCTTTCTTTTCACTTATCATTCATACTACCTACTTTTCGCTCCTTACACAAATTTAAAAAGGAAACACATTTGCAGAGCTAGTAGGTGGGTTACACAAGTCAGTGAATGGGCGCACCATTTGGTATTTTTCTCAGAGTGAAATGGAAATATAGATATTTCTGAATGATATACATTACTTGCCCGTAAAGCGAATAAACTTGCGTATATGTATAGGGATTTCCTTATATTTTATTGATGTTTTCATAAGGAGAATGGAAACACTGCATTCAGAATTTCATGCAAAGATACGAGTAACACATTCAGGAGCAAAATTAAATAAACTGGAAAGAAAACTGTGCCAGCGAAGACCAAAGCCTAGCAAAATGTGACGGTGTGTAATATATACAAGGTGATTCAAAAGGAAAGGTTAGTATCTTGGGAAATGATAGTGCCGGTCATTGTGAGAAAAAAATTATATGAACATGTGTCTAGTTCTGAATGATTAGCAAGACAGAGCTGTTTGAACCTCCCGACCTAACTCCGTTAGATTTTTGTTTGTGGGGCTGGATGAAAGGCGAAGTTTACAAAATAAAGGTGGATACACGAGACGAATAAGTCGCTCGCACTTTGGATGCTGCTGCCCGCAGAAGGAAAGGTCAAGATCAAATCAGTCAACAACATGCGATCTTCGCACACGAGTTGCAAAGTGCATTGAGGTTGAAGGTGGTAATTTAAAACATGCATCGTGAACAGTAAAAAATTTGTGATTACTGTGTAACAAATTTGTCATTTAAACATTGAAGTAAAGTTAAAAAGAAATTACACGTAAACGACTTTTCTTTCATTGTTACCATTTACAATGTTTGTGCAATTGTAGATTCAAATACCTCTAGCTTGTTAACCATCCAGAATTAGACACATGTTCATATGCACTTTTTTCTCACAATGACCGATAATATCACCTCCTTGAATAATGATATTTTCTCCTGAATCACCCTGTATAGGTAGTTTTGATCAACTTCCTGTATGGGCCTCTGTTGTTATTATAATGGACATTTCAGTTCTATAATGAGAAGAAACTAGTCAGTTTATCAAAGGGCCTCAAATATTTTAAGCCGCACAACAATTAAATCAACAAATGCATTGTTGAATGTTATCAAAATGCACGGTGAACACAACGTAAAATTTTAAGCCGCATTTTAGCTTTATAAGCGAAACCCAGAATCTTTTAATAAGATTTTAGAGATCAGTTACGATCAAAATTCAGAGAACGCTCAGAATAAAAAATGGTCATGAAAATCTCTCAACATAATACATATGCAGTTCATTAAAATGTGGTATAGGGTATAAGTTGAATTTTGAAGCTTTTGAGAAGTTGCATTAAAACAAATACAACTGAATTACCGGAATCAAGTATTAGAATCCCTGTTACGACATTCAAGTAAAGTGGTTTTGTTGATCGCCCTGTTTTTGTGGAGGCAGAGGCTCCACCAGTGGCCTACTTCCAGTTTACTGCGTCCTATAAAATGTCTAAATTATTACATGTTCAAGTATTTGTTTTGAGTCGTAAGATACAAGAGTGTGTTTTACGTAAAACTGATGACTTATAATGTACAATACACATCTAAAATATAAATCGGATACAAATGATACGTACACGTTCTAATCTTTCTTGACACTAAGCTCACTGCACCTCTTTGTAATATTTAGTTGGTTAATATTGTTCAAGAATATAATCACTGCTTATTATGAGAATTGTACAGAACATGTAACTGTGCTGTGTGAGAAAATGATACGCTTTGAATGTCAAAGCAGGTGGAATAATGTGCTCTAAATGTTCAACATTTACTGCAGTACTTAGGGCGCCTTCCAACTGCAGCAACGTTCCAGTCTCGAATGCTGTGCGTGTAATCTAGTCATGTTCTGTTCGGTTCTGTAAAACAGGGGTATGCAAACTATTTACACCGCGCCCACCTTCAATCCGTGCAATTAATAACACCTCCGCTATTTGCTACATATAATTAAAACCTTACGACTTTCACGTGAAAACGTAATTTTAACACAAACATTTTTTTAATTTTAATGGGACGATTGAGCATGATACTCTGCAGCAAGAAAATATATCCTGGGGACTCAGATTCGCAAGTAATTTAGACCTATGGCTTCAACTTTTATTAAACAAGAGAGACACTTCAAAAAACTTCTTCCAGTCTTTGATAAAATTATGTATTCATTTTATCTGCACTTGCCTCGCGTTGCTCTTTATGGTGTTAAAAGTATTATCCTTATCTTTGTGTTCAGGATGCCCGGGAACAAATTGGGGCATGCATTTTGTTGGCGTCGTAGTGACGTTAGCCAAGACAATGCAATAAAGTGCTCATTGTGGCCTTTTTTTCACTGTCAGTGAATAGCCAACTTTAATATATTCTTCTTTATATATCCTTACCTTGCTTTTGACGGTTCTTTTTTGCTTTTTCGAAATTTCAACGTTATCGTAAAATGTTTAAACATTTATTGCGAACCACCATTCCATGAACAAGTAGCTGTTGTAGCATTCACTGCAGTACTGGAAAGCCGCTTTTCTATTTACACAGAAAACTAAAAATTGATAACTCTGAATATTTCCTTTAAACAAAACCTTCCGGTATACTGTACCTACCTGACAAATGGCTATATCGCAGCTCAATGTGCATGTTTTTTAACATCAGCGCCTGCCCTCACTTGCGCACCTCTGTGTTAAACACGAGTGTTTGCTACATATACTGCCTACTTTAAGGTTATAAAATCTGTCCCATTTTCTAGAAATCTATTTATGGCTTTTGTATACGTCTCAGCATAAACACATATTATTTCCCTAAACAGCATTAACCGAATGAACCTTTTTTTAATACAGCGACGGTGGGTTTGCTTGGAGATTGGATCTGAGTATTTAAATATTTTGCAGAGAAATTTCAAGCTTCCGTGGTTAACACGAAACACTTCACCAAAAGCGTAAATCTGCTACTGATGTTCTGACAACACCAAATGTGGGTGCAATAAACCTTTGTAACGCATCTCGCATTGTCAGATGTCTCCACGCCTCTGTTTATTTTTTTTTTCAATGGTCCGACAGCCCCTTGTGGGCCTAGGCCGCCTCATTTTTCGAGGCTTCACGATCACACTTTTAGACACACCACACTCGCTAGGACTCCTCCGGACGAGTGACCAGCCCGTCGCAGAGACCTCTACCTGACAACACACAACACTCACAAGAGACAGACATTCTTGCGCCCGGCGGGATTCGAAACCACAATCCCAGTAAGCGAGCGGCCGCAGACCCACGCCTTAGACCACGCGGCCACTGGGATCGGCCCTGTTTATTTTACCCTTTGAATCAAATGCCTTTGGTGCTGCTTCCGTTCTTGGGTGAAGACTTCTTTTTCTGAGGTTCTTGTTTGCCGAAATTCCGGCAGACTGTCACGCCACCTTCTAAGTGACGTAAACGAAAACTGCATTGGTACCGATATTTATGGTCCTTGGCCACGTGCAATGCAGAATTCCTACGTGGGTTTATAGAGGCGCGCGCTGCAGTTACGGAGATCTGAGTAAGTTTATGTCAACTTTCCGTGCTCAATTTCAGCAGCCTAGTTTCTGAGAAAAGTACGACAGTGTCTCTCAAAAATACACAGTCATGACCGAGATTCAAATATGGTCATCAGAATGCACGCCAGATCATTTACTGCTGCACAATTCTGTTTTATATAAAATAACCGTGCTTTTAAGCTACATCTCAAATATACATACATGTATTTATTCTACTTACGGTAGTTTCGCATGGAAAAAGCAATATTTTGAGGTAACCACACTGCCTATGCATTTCCTATTTGAACTTTTCAATTTGTGGAATGCATTTCACAAAATTTGGTACGAACGTAATGCATTAGAGATCACCCTTACATGTAGTTTATAGTTTCCTACAAACGGTAACAATATCACGGCAGGCTAATAAAATTTGAGGTAGAAATGCCATTAACGGCACTTATTTTTTCCTGAAATTAATCATATTTTTTTTCCCATGGCGCAACAGCCCTTAGTGGGCCAGGGCCTCCTCATTATCGCGGCTCCACAATCACACTCAGACACACCACACTCGGTAGGACTCCTCTGAACGAGTGATCAGCCCGACGCATGGACCTGTACCTGACAACACACAACACTCCCAAGAGACAGACATACATGGCCCCGGCGAGATTCGACCCACAATCCTAGCAAGCGAGCTACCGCAAACTCACGCCTTAGACCGCGCGGCCATGGGAATCGACTTACTCATATGTATAGTAAAAGACTTTTGGCGAATATAGAAATTTTGTTGTAAATTCTGAAACTACCAAGCAACACAATATTTGGCTTGCGCTTTTATGTAGATGCATAACGAACCCTTGAAGCTAAGCATGTGAAACGTTACATAAAAACAACTACATTCGTATCGTAGAATGTTGATATCTTTAAGGCAACAATTACAGATATGGTGGTGGTGCAAGCCACTGATGTTAAGCCTGAGGAAATTAATACAGAGAGAATCTCTACATAACTAGTGTTCATCAAAACGAAGCAACAAGACAGCCACTGTACGTATAACGTAAAGTTGAGGCGCGTTCGCTTAACCATTGTTGCCATGGTAAAGCAATAAGTATTACATATTATGAGTGTGTGCCTGTAGCTTTAGTTATCCAGCATGCAAAGCGCATGCTCTCCATTATATTATCTGTGGCCTGTTCGGCTTTATCATATTTTTCCACATTATCTCATAAACGGTACGATTTCCGGAAACAAGTTTTCGAAAATAAAATGTGTTTTGATCTTCTCTAAGTTTTTGTCTAAAAAATCCTCGTTCTAAGAAGAATTCAGAGAGATATTTTCATAAAAGTACATTTGCCTTCATGTAAATTACTCGTTAGTCTTGTCAGATTTTAATTAAACTTGCATTTTCTCGACAGATTTTCGAAAAATATTCAAATATCAAATTTCAAGAAATTCCGTCAGTGGGAGCCGAGCTGTTTCATGCGGGCGGACAGACGGACAGACATCAGGAAGCAAATAGCCGCTTTTCTCAATTTTGCAAAAGCGCCTAAAAATGAGAAAATTAATAGATCTGTATGATTAGAAGTCCATGCAATAGATCTATAATCTAAAGAATTATACTGGGAAATACATCTTAGGTGCGTTCGCAAAATTGCGAAAAGCGACTATTAGCCTCGTCATGTCTCTGTGTCCGTCTGTCTGTCTGTCTGTCTGTCTGTGTGAATGTATGTATGTATGTATGTATGTCCGTCCGTCCGTCCGTCCGCCCGCCCGCCCACATGGAACAACTCGGCTCCCACTGGAAGGATTTTCATGCAATTTAATATTTGAGTATTTTTCTAAATGTGTCCACAAAATTCAAGTTTTATTAAAATCTGACAAGAATGACGGGTTCTTTATATAAAAACCTATGTGCATTTATGACAATAACTTACTCAGTTCTTCTTAGAATGAGAAATATTTCACAAAACCCTTGTAGAAAAAATCAAAACATACATTTTATGTTCAATAACTTTATCCCGAATATCGTTTCGTTTATGAGATAATGCGGAAAAATATGGTACAACCTGACAGGCCACAGATGACGATATAATATTACAAAAGCGCTTAGCATGCTGGATAACTAAGGCTACAAACACACTCCCAGAATGTGGAATATCTACTGCTTTTCCACGGCAGTAATGGTTGCACGAACGCGCCTCAATATTACATTATACGTACATTACCTGTGTTTTTAATTCATGTGCTTTTGAGTCCTGAAAGTTCTTTACAGCCATTTGGGCTACTGGTCTCTATACACGTACATTACCTCTCAATTACCAAAACTCTTTTTATTTAATTCAACTCTGCAGGGTTCTGACCATACTTTATGACTCACTGAGCAATTTTGTTTTTGGACTTCGTCCATCCTCTGATTTTTAATGAGAATCCCTAGATCTGAGGGGTACAGCAGTTTAGGTGCTTCCTTGCCTGAAGACAGAAGCACAGCCGGCTTCCGAAACGTCGTGCTTCATTAATAATTAGAGGATGGACAAAGTCCAAAAAATGAGATTTTTTCTGTGTTCCTATTTAGCTACACCAACACAGAGAGGACAGTACACAAACGTTAGAAATGAAGGCATGCAAGGTTCCCCAGAACTGCATTTTCCATGATACTCTGTTACACCAAACCCAACGATCGAAGAAGTTTAACATGCAATACATTACATCATGACAAAGCGTGTCAAATGGTAACATGACAACGTAGCCACGTTTTGTGTTTGCTGCATTTCTTTTACAAAAAAAAAAAAACAGTCCGTTGACAATGTCGAAAACATCGCTCTCTATTCTGTGCTGCATGAATTAATTTTGTGGACTATTCATCAAACTACTGAACAAGTGAGGTATGTAATGCAATTTTTTTGGAATTCTCATGATGGTGTAGCACATTTGGAACCATTCACTCTATGACCTTTAGGCAAGGCATGTCACTTCCCCTGAAGTTCGAGTGACGAGGGTAGCACAGACGGTCGGATCACCTTTCCTCACACGGGCCAAAGTGAGTATGGCCTTCCTCTTTCTTTTCCTTAAGGATGAGCACGGGTTTTGCCCCCAAAAAGACGTGTCTTTATTTTCGTTTTAAATGCTGGCGTTGGATAAAATCTAAATAGTGTACAATTTCAAGCCGACGCAGGTGTTACACTCAAGTGCTGTAGCGCCGGAAGGTGTTAAACAGGCATTCTATTTTCAAAAGAGAATATTCGAAACGAATTAGCAGTGCTGTATTAAAGGCTGCTGGTTTATGGTATGTGACCCGTGTAGTTTGCTAGATCATTATTAATGTTCGTAAGGAACATTTGTACCTGTCTACAAAACAACACGGCGTCACAACCACAAAACAACAATTGTCGTGGATATTGTTGTGAAAATCTCTAGTCTCTCGAAATGTTCATAAATCAGCGTGATTGGTTATTTAGGCTTATAAATGTTTATGATATTATTATGGCCATTCATATATTTGTTCTTGTCGAATGAAAGGGGGTAAGTTGTGCGGAGTCTAGTAGGCATGGAGAGATGGAAAACTGCTATTCTGTTAATTCCATTTATGAAGCTGTCAATATTTTACTCAGTTAAGGAAAAAAATTCTGCAACCTTGACGGAAATATTCTACCCTAATAGCAGCACACTTGATAGTATCTTGAGCCAGATATATTCCATCGACACCCTTACACCGCATTTTTCTCACAATGAAAGATAAATTATAACTCCACTTCTAAACAATATGGATATTTTTGCAAAACGCATGCCATACGAATCTAAGTAGCGGGTCTGCATCACTGTTCTTCTGTCACTTAATCTTCAAGCAAGACTGTCACACATTTGCATTTATACCGCATAAATCAACGTTCAGAGGCCTTCTTGAGAAGCTAACAGTTCTCAACTAGTCCAGACGTTCCCTGCATTTTATGTAACCCGAAGGTTCATTACCGCATTCACAATAGCGCGCCATCCGTCCCTAAGCTGACCCAGATCAACCCAGTCCATACACCCAGCCTACTTCTTTAAGATGCTTTTTAATATTATTCTCCCATCTACTCCTAGTCTCCCAAGTGGTTTTTCCCCTCAGTTTTCCACACCAAAACACTTTCCTCTCCCCATATGTGCTACATGCCCGCCCATCTCATTCCTCTTGATTTGATCACCCAGATAATATCTGGTAAGGAGCATAGCTCATAAAGTTAGTCATTTATATCTTAAAGGATAGCAAAATAAAGGGTTCAAAATAAAACTATATATAGAAGACAAAAATATAATATTGCAGTGATATTGACGTATATATGATTTAATAAAATTAATAACAAATTATACAACAATATGAAGACAACTTGAAAATTAATTTACTAACACTCTTGCATAATACACATTGTGCTTGTTTCAAACGAAATATTAGAGTCGCCTTTTGGTGGTTATTTAATGTACAGTACCTGTCAAAACAATGACATGGATTTCAAGGTTAGTGCTGAATGGATTAGTATATTACCGAAAGACCTAATTCACTGCAGACCAAACGAAAATAGTTTAAAATTGTAACCCATAATAACGGAGGTCAGAAGAAGTAAGGCCTTCATCGAAAAATTTGAAGAACTATTTGGCAACTCATCAGGTATAAAGATAGAGAATGAGAAAACTATAATAAAGGGAAACCCAAATAAAGAACGTACTCAGTGACTATCCGTAAGGAAAGAGACACTTGTAAATACCTGACATTAAACGAACTGCTTAGCTAGTAAAGAAAACCATACCTGTATTCCAGTGGTCAAAATAACCATATCTGTAAAATGCACATGACAAACCCAAAGCCCACACCGCTACAAAAAAAAACACGTAAGCCTTCTTGGCGCCTGTCGTAAAAATAGCCAGGCTTCGTAGAAACAGCTTCTATATGCCGTTTGGTTCAGCAGACTGTGTTCTGCAGAGTAAACGTCTCTGCAGGAAGTAGAGAGCTGCCACCACAGCGGGAGGCAGAATCCTGCAGTCGTTACGTCAAGATTATTTATGGTCCTACAGGGTCTGCCTGCAGCTCCTGTCTGTTTTCTGTCTTTCTGTCCAACTATGCACACGTCACGCCTTCCACGTTCATTGTTCAGTCTTCGTTAAATGTTACATGAGAAAACCGAACTAGCTAACTTCGCGGAGTAGAGTGCCCAATCCAAGTGCAGACCCATTACCATGTTCACAAGAGCCAGCCATTGATCCCTACACCGTTCCAGATTAATTCAATCCAGAACCTCGCATTTGAATTATTTGGAAAGCATTTTAATATTTTCCTTTCATTTAAGCCTAGGAATTCCTAGTGACCTCTACCATTTACACTTAAAGACGAGAATTTTTTTTTAATTTCTCATCTCCTTCATGCGTAATGCATGCCACTACCAAATACAACTTATTTACACAACATAACTTCCATATTTACTTCGCAATTAAACACGGAAATTCATTTAAAGACCTCATAAAAAGTACTGATCTCAAATTATGCTCTTCTGAATTTTGACAACGTGGAGGTTTGTACACGTTGAATAGCACCGACGTTCCGCCGAAATGCCGGAAAAACCTTAGTGCCCTACACCGTGCAATAACCCAAACGACTATCGCTTGATCAATACCGCTGTTAAAGCCTGGAAACCTATAGGTAATTATCTCGTTGCCATAGTTGGATATATAGAAATATTTCGAGCGAAGCCACGTATACAAAATAAACTGTTTGGTGTAGAAAGATTGCCACTAACACAAAACTTCGTTACTCGACACGCTCTTGAACCACTTCCAATTGCCAGGCTCACACATTATTAACCTGTAATGTATATTAACTTCAAAAGACAACTGACGTTTTATGATCTTTAAAAATTGTTTTAGCGTAGAGAAGTTAGATAAATTTGAAAGAATATTAAATAAAAATTTTAAACCTTATTACTGATATGTAGTGGCCGTGCGGTCTATGGCGTGGGTCTTCGGCCGCTCGCTTACTAGGATTGTGGGTTCGAATCCCACCGGGGGCATGGATGTTTGTCTCTTGTGAGTGTTGTGTGTTGTTGTCAGGTAGAGGTCTCTGCGACGAGCCGATCCCTCGTCCAGAGGAGTCCTACCGACTGTGATGTGTCTCTCAGTGTGATCAAAAGGAATTACAAACCTCGACACTGAAACGGGAAACCGGAGTAGGTAGAAGAGGAAGACTTAAAAAAAAAATTACTGATATGTTACAAATATATCTACTAATTTTGTACGGAAAAAATACCACAAATACCGACATAAATACTGGCCTAAGTTTTATATTGCCCGTTATTTTTCCTAGATTAAAAGAAAATATTTAATATTTCTTAAAATTATTAAACTCCCAATTACCAAATTTCATGAAAAAACCGTTGAGCCATTCTTGGGTCCTTACATATGGACAGACAGACTGACACATATGGCGACGATAATAAGCTAATGACTTAATAAACGCACCATGGTATCCGCTCTTTAATATTCAACCATTTTCATTACCTTATCGTATCCGTTTATGCCCATTTACTTGTCTTGATTCATGTCACCACTTGACAATAGTAATCGATTATTCGCTTTGAAACTCTTGGTCTTTTCATATCGAACGATTCCGTTGTTGTGATTGTGCCTTGAACACCGTAGCCACAACATTCTTTCCTTTGTTTCAGCATCTCGTAAGGTCGTATAACTTCTAAACGCGCAGTGGCAAGGCCCTTGTTAAACCTGACATGCCACATTGCTTCAAGCTCGTTCAGCAACACACATTTACAAATTAAAAGACATGGCACGCCCTTCTTCGTTAGTCACTTGAAATTAGCAGAAATAAGTAGGAGTAGACTCTATTCTATGGGAAGTTTTCAGATGACTTATTAACCTAATACATGCACACGACGGAGTAACATTTGCTGCAAATAAAGGTAAAGAGAAAGATGCATTTATAGATTAAATGCAGTTGTAGCACACAATTTGATAATTTCACAAGATAGAACGAAAATCCTTACATTTGAAAGCAAAATCAAGCTACAGAAACATACATTTCCACAGATGCTAAACATATTGGAAGATTTTAACATTTTTATTTAAAATTTCAAATACGTTGATCGAAAAGTTATAATTAGGAAATAAAATTATAGAAGTCCCAGTTTCTTCACGGTACAATAAGAAAAATATTTCTTGGCAACTACGTAAAAGAACACCATGTCGAACTCAGCGCTGCTCACATTGATTTGCATTTCCGAATGCAATCCCGAACAAAACGTTTGGATCTGTGCTACTGCAATCGCAGCCTTCTAGGTCCGAGTCCAATTTCAGGAAACTTTCCTCGTTATCGTCCTCTCATCCCCGCGACCAGACTAACTTCGAGGCCCACTAGGCCATCGTCTGCAAGACCGAGGGCGTCCTTTTTCTGGGAAAAGTTAAGCTTACAAATCATATCGAGCAGCAAAGTTAAGAAAATGTGGAGATATGCGTATCTGTGGAATGGTGTTTAGGCATTTGTTCTTTATAAACAGTTAAGTTTTCAGTACTTCACTGCCATCGGTGTTAAGGCTTGTGGGTTTTGAAGGCGTGCAGCCTTTAAGGTGAAAATAGCAGATTCCTCCAAGAGTTTTGTATCCAACTACATATCTACGTCATGCCAGAACCACGACTACAACAGTGTGATCAACTTTAACTTGAACTAATACGGATATCTTTATGGCTATTTAGGCGCGTTCGCAAAATTGTGAAAAGCGACTATTAGCTTCGTCATGTCTGTCCGTCTGTCTGTCCTTTGGTCCGCATCGAACAGCTCGGCTGTCACTAGACGGATTTTCATGAAATTTGATATTTGAGTATTTTTCGAAGATCTGTTGAGAAAATTCAAGCTTCATTAAAATCTGACAAGACATGTCTTTGAAATGTCAGCGCATCTCACGATAATAAAATCGGTTCATGCTGCACAGGACACCATTGATTCCTCGTCACGCCCTACAAAGTTTCGTACTCATGAATCCCTCAAGACAATTTTCTCGTCTTTCTTTGGAGCCCTCCGTCCCCCCCCCCCCCCCACCCTCCCCAAGATCCGAGATGCGGAGATTATCGCCCTCTTCCCTTTCTCAGTACCACCTGCAGGGACGAAAATTCGATGTAGCCTTGACTGGCTTCAAGCGAGAGTCTTCAATATGGCTTGTTGTTTGTGTTTAAGTGACAGAAGCAGGTACAGAATATCCTTGATGGTTTCAGGGAAAGTGCCTTAAAACACATAATTCTCTATTATAAATTAGCCTCTCTTTTTTATATTTTATTTGAAGATAATAGAATGCCTTTTATACCTACTGCATTCTATTGCGTTTGAAAGAACTGAAGTGGTAATACGCTGTCCATATTTGTACTTTCTTATTAACAGAAATTTTGAAACACATCTCCGGAAAGACTAGATTTAGATTGTCTTTGGCTCTTCGGCTGTTTTCTTTTGTGCTAAGACCGTACATGTCCGGTGGATATGTTTTTTGAATAGAGCAGAGTCATATTTATGAAAGAGAAAAACCAGACTTTTGCGACTTGTGTCGGTTTAAATTTAATTTGTCGATGACTTAATAACATAAGTTGAATCACTTTGTTCTGCAAGTTAAATAAACCTTAAACAAATAAGCAGAGAAAGAGAATAGAAACTGCACATGTGAGATTTCTTAGATCGCTTCCGGGAGGAGCTTCACGGGATATTCTATGTAATTATAAAATAAGGTACAGAGTGGAAAATACACGCTGCTTTGACAATACAAAGTATTAGTTAAATAGAAGACAATATGTTGATGTAATGCAAAAAGGCAAAAGAACTGAAATAAAGATGCATATGATCCTGAAAAGTCTAAGATGTGCCGGTTGCTTGTTGGAATTGCGGGTTCGAATCCCGCCAGGATATGGATGTGTCTCTTGTGATTGTCGTGTTTTCTTTGAAATGATAAGGCTAATTTATAAAATAAAGTTCTGACTATTTATATGTCTTCCTATTTGAACTTCTTTTTCTCTAATACAACCCCTTTTCATGGTCGATAAGTGACAAATATCCTCTTTCATTTCTGTGGTGGACTTAATTTTTCTGCCGCCTTTCGAAGGAATATACTACTGCCTTCATTTTCCAGTTAAAAGAGGATGGCAAATGGCTATCGAAATGAACGCCTTCATATCCCACAAAGATAGAAATCTTTTTACGATAACAACCTCCAGTCTCACAACAACGAAATATCTGCGACATTTATTTCACGTGCAGACGTGTCTGATATTTCCAACACCGTCCATCGTTATAATTTAAAAAGAACACAACTTTTCGGGATCAGATCTGCCTTCGTATGCGGGTGTAAAGGGGATTGGGAGAACCCTGCTCTGGTGGGCTCATTTCAAAGAACCAATCTCAATTCCCACTCTATTTTGAAATTAAATTCCAACCGCAGAAAATATGCAGCGATGAGTGACAAGACACAGTACACATGTAAATGCTGTAGTGTCAATCTGGGCAACAGAGAAGAGCGACCATAGGCTGGATGATGTGGAACTGAGAGAAAGCATTAGAATTTGAGTTAAGTCAATACATCAGGTGCAGGTACCCCGGCTATATAGCGAAGTGCGTTAAGAAAACTAGGCTCTATTCACAAAATAAAAAGATACAATATAACTCTTAGAAGAGTGGATGTTGAATAATTCCTTAATGAGAATATGTTTTCTGTGACAAGAGACTTAAAAAGTCGTGCCTTATTTGAACAGGAGTTACAAAACACATACTCCTCTATATCCATTTTCAACCAGCTCTGAGAATATTACGTAAAGTATTATTGATATTAATAATTATATGTAGTTAACAGAATCTGTTAGCACGGAACAAGCACAAAATCCCTTCCCCAACTCGTACACGGTAGCTTCCATTTTCATTATCGCAATATCGCCTAAAATTCAGTAACTAACATTTTAAAGAATAAATTATGCTCGGATTAAGAAATAACAGTTCACTCGTGCAATCATAAAAATTTATAAATGAGAATTTGGGCCTTGCCCAAAAGTCTCTAATGCTACGTGTGTAGCCAGCATACGTTTGTTTATCAGTCGTAGTCGCCGTGTATGCTGGCAAGGGTATGGAGTCAATTTTCTAACAGCATTAAATATTCTGTATTATTCCCTCAGCGGGATATACTAAACAGAGAAGTGTAAAAGAGAAAGGCTTCATTTTAAAACTTAAAACAACTAAGATATTCAACTTGTACGAACTAACATGGGTATCGTAAAGTTTTCCATATTTTCCGTGCATTAGACAATTAATGAGTCCAACGAAATGCACTTGCAAGTGCATTTCGTTGGACTCGTATCATTAACGTGGGTATTTTACTTCAGAACACTGAAAGCGTGGTTCTAAAATTTTCCATAAAAGTAAAAATGAAATATAACATTCACTGCAACCCATAATGCAAGCAAATGCTTTGAAAACACGTGTCTGTTTAAAATTGTAAATTTAAACTATTATTCTGAGAGAAAAATAAAAGACAATATTTGGAAACGAAGTATTGTTATGAGTGCAGATAGAAGAAAGAGCTATATTGTCAGAGGTAAAGAACAAAATTGCACACAGCAACCTTTTACAGAGATAGTTACAAAATTACATAGAGCAATGTGCTTACAAAAATAGTTACAATGAGTAAATCAAGGAGGCTGAAGAAGAAATAGTATATTCTATACAGAAACTTGCATGAGGAAACAAAAACCAATGGCATTGTTAGGAAATAGGAAAACTAAATATGGGAAAATTCATAGCTCGGATGATATCAAAATAAGAACAGTTGCTAGGATATGGGGAGAACCCATTCGGGGAAAACAACCAAAATGGAGCCATGGCTGTTACACGAGGAAAGAACAACGGTCGATTACATTGATATCAACAAATATTTTCCTCAAATTTCGGTGCTAGTTAATAAACAAATACATAATAAGAGTGTGAGACGTACTTCGCATGGACCATTTCAAGACAATGGTCAAGCATTCGCCTAAAAAGAGACGTAGGTTAAACAACGAGCACATTCACTCAGTACATCCAGCTTTCCGATCGAGATTGAAAAAGGAAACCTCCAGCGTAAATTGGCGCTGTACCAATATGCTCAGTAACGGTTTGTTTAGACCAGTGGTATTCAACCTTTTTTGTTCGCGTACCCCCAGATATAATTTCTCTTCAACTTTTACCCCCAAAGTTGTTGGTGCATAATTTAAGTTATACATAGTCTATAATCTACATCTAAAATAAATTAAATAAATTACATCTAAAATAAATTAAATAAATTACATCCAAAATAATGTATTAAATAATAAGTTTTAAATGAGAAAAAGGAGAATCAAGCTATTAAATAACAAATATATTATTGCCTATCATATAAAAATTAATAAAGGAACAAAGGTATTTTAGCAAAGCAAAATTATATGCACAATGTGGAATAAAATGAAACTAGCCGACCAGAGAAGAATCGCATAAAGGAGAGAGAGAAAGAAAAAATTGCGCTCCCAAATCGCATGTCCTTACGTCCGGGTCTCTTGTGGCTAACCCTAAATCTAGCCCTGATTATTCAGTGTTTATCATGAAATAATATATTTATTTTTTTTAATTTTACGTACCCCCTAAGATGTCTTCGCGTACCCCAGGTTGAATACCACTAATTTAGAGCACAGTGGTTGCTATATATATATATATATATACACCATCTGCTCCAACGTCAATTCCACAGTTTGCCCACAGTGCACCGTTGTGATCCACATGCGTCCAAGAATGAACAGCAGTTACATATATTTTCCGAAACAAGTTAATTGACTAATATTTATAATGTAGACGCAATGTGTCTTCTGTGATGTGGGCATGTGAATTACATGTTTACATGTAATGTAGGATAATTTCGAATCTTCAAAGGCTTTTCAGTTTTCTTGTCGTCAGTTGTTAGTCTATAAAATATCTGACACACAAAACACACACACACACAAATATATGTAACGGTAGTTCACGCGAGTTTAAGTTTATGATTATTTTCAACAATTCTAAACGTCCGGTTACGTGACACAGGGTTATATGGTGTGCAGTTAGGAACAGAAAGAAAGATAATTTGAAATTCCGAATGCAATAAGTATCTGACTTTATGGCATATTACTCGTGCACGAAGTACGTGTTATTAACGGGCTGCACGCTTTCACCACAGACAGCAGACGGTCACCAAAGTACAGCAAAAGAATTCCATATTACTTGCCTGGAAACTAGTAGACAATAAAAATTCCTTTATCAGTGGCATCAGCAAAATACAACAAATGGTCTGGCGCATTAGCCTCGCATTCGAAAGGAAGAGAGGTCAAATATAGAGGCCTATATCGGCACCTGAGGTTATTACCGCCTTGATCAGATTTGTGTGGATGAATAGAGAGTAATACAGTTAAAACATTTGAACCCTTAGTCAACTGGCCTTGACTTTTTCCCATAAATAAAATGGCACAGTGTAGGAAGCAGATCATTTTGTTCTACACATCCCGTTGTGACACAATATGTAAAGGGAAAGTAAGTACCGATAATCACAACTGACTTTGACAGTTACCTAATATCAGCAGAGCACGTCTTGTTTCGGCCTTACCAGGCCAGTATCAGGTACTTATATTTACAAAATAATGAGAAAACCACATACGACAGTTGGAAGTTATTTATTTATCATACCAACTCATGCACAATTTTACAATATTATTACTTCACCCCTATACGTATTTCGGCATTCAGAATGCCATCCTCAGGGGGTCACAGTGTTAAAAGCATAGACTATACATCGATTGTATAAAATGTTACATCCATATGAGTAAAATGTTGAACATTAAAATATTAGTCTATTGTTTTTGAGTCCTGATTGAGCTCATACACTATATGTGAATTAAAATATCACTAACATGTTAAAATTGTTAAACATCTCACAATTGTTACACAGCTCAATCAGGACTCAAAAACAATAGACTAATATTTTAATGTTCAACATTTTACTCATATGGATGTAACATTTTATACAATCGATGTATAGTCTATGCTTTTAACACTGTGACTCCCTGAGGATGGCATTCTGAATGCCGAAATACGTATAGGGGTGAAGTAATAATATTGTAAAATTGTGCATGAGTTGGTATGATAAATAAATAACTTCCAATTGCTATAGAATGCACGGTCAATATATCGTAAAGTCACATACGACAGTGTAAATTTTACTGTGCTGTATATGATACAGTACCTGATGATGGCCTTTTTCGTTTTGGAACATTCTGTCTGCAGATTAAACTCTATGGCTCTGCTACATCTCTTAACACTAGAATTACGAAAGCTTTTAAATATCTTCATTACTGAAGTATGAAAAATAGGAAGACACCGTATTTGAAGTAAGTCTGCAAGCAAATAGCCATGAGAATTTTAGCTGTTACAGAGAATCCTCTAAAAAATGCGTTCCAAATTTCAGAAATGCTTACAAAAATGCGTGTAACTTTATAAAACTAACACTGGCAAAATACGGCTTAAAGTAGCAATAATTCATTACACCGAACAAATGAAATTTACGATGTAGATGTGACGCACTGTTGTTTTCAGAAATACAAATTTTGTTTTAGGAGATGAAATTGACAGTTTTTTTTGTCCTCACGCTCGCCTCTATCGATAGAACGGTCCCGCAGCGTGGCCACATTGGAATTTCATCACTTTGCAGGTCTTGATGCTTCCCATCCAATTATGTCAGTCATAAAGCGCAGGCGGTAATATCACCGCTTCATTGTGCTCAGATTAATTACATCGATTTAATCACGCCGCGCCAGGAAGAATATCTCAACCAAAATATCTTAATTACTGTAAACAACTTTCAAATTTGATTAATTATGTGAGAATTCAGGATCCGGGGTAGCGTAGTAGGTATAGCAATTAGGCTACGGTCTGGAAAGTCCGGCGTTTGAATCCCGGTATGGTAAGATATTTTCTCCTCTCCAAAACGCCCAGACAGTCTGTGAGTCCCACCCAGCCTCATGTTCAATTGGTACCGCGGCTGTTTCATGCAGGTAAAGCAGCAGGGCGTGAAGTTAACCACACAACTCCATCCAGTGCCAAAGTTAATAATGAGTGGAAGTATACCTCTGCTCCCCCTATACCTTCAAGCATGAACAGGGAAAAATGTACCTTTTACGTACGTCATAACCCACTATCGCGTGTCTTTGACACATTGAGCTGTTTTTCTGTTTCACCAGTAGATAATATCATAACCGCAACGGGGAGGGTTTTCGGAGCCGGAGTGACTAATTGAAAAGAAGGCAGACGAAGAAACAGAACGCTGAAAAAAATTCCATAATCTGGAACTTCCTGCCTGTACAAACATATATATACAAAAGCCTAAATTTGATAAACAGATTATATATCTACCTAATTTTTGTCATTCCCGCTCGCTATACTTCAAACATCTGTCTACTCACAATACCCAAGGAAAGGAATTAAGTACTTCAAAATATGTGTCTAAATTGTATATAGACTTAAGCAACTGGCATCTCATGTATGTACGCTAAGTTAGGTTTATATTATTTAGATTTAAACATAAAGTTTAGTAAAATGTTTAAAAGACATTCAGTAGTAATACCGGATACGGTTCATTGTATTCACAAAGGAACTGATTAAATTCAGCAGGACCAATTTCTAAATAATTACTTCCTCCAACATACTGAACTCCAGCAAAAGTACAGGGCATACACAAACGAATGGTGCGGTTTCAAAAGTGAATACAAAATTTATTTCTCACCTTACACGGGCAAAACATACAGCGTCAGCGGCGACAACTGTCCAAGTTTCTCATTTGGTAATTACAATCCTTCAATTTGTGCAACCTGGGTCACACGACACACATCCACACGGTAATCAAACTCATCCCAGACCCGGTGTAGCATGTCCGCTGTAATGGCCTGCAGTGCATGCGTTATCCGATCACGAATTTCATGGATGGACGTGGGCAATTGTGGTACATAAACGCTGTCTTATGTTATTCTTGTGTGGTGCGTCTTTTTTAAACCGTGCACGAATCTCACGCTACACTATAATCACAGATCTGGACACCTCAAAACGGAGCACACAGAAAGCCTTCTCCTGCTGCAACGCCATCTTTGAAACTGGCCCCGCGGCCACGCAGTAAGCATGAGAAGCGAACTGCTGGTAGCGCATGAGAAACTTGGGCAGTTGTCGCCGCTGATGGTGTACGTTGTGCCCGTGTAATGTGAGACATAAAGTTTTTATTCACTTTTAAAACCGCACCATTCTTTTGTGTATGCCCTGTATAATACAATTTTCAGTGTTAAGTTTCGCTGCTGACCAGAGAAACAATCTTATTACTCCATAAAAGTTTTTGTACATTAAGACTGTGTGTAATGGAATGTTACGCTGTGTAGTCTGGTAGGTGGTTACCAATATTCCGAAGGAACAAGCTGCTTTCATCTTTAACCCTGACAAAGGAGGTAGCAGGATCTTCCGGAACATTGGTGCACATGTAACAGACGGCATGGAATTACATCCCTGAAGATATTAGCTTTAATATTTACAGTATCAACACGGCGACTGGTGAAACTCGTCTCATGTGCAACTTGGCCACATAAATTGACTGTTTAAAGCCCAGAGCTAACTGTACCTACTGTCTGCTGTACCATTACAGACTGATAATTTTACCGACAGAGAGTATGTGTGTGTTTCGCATATTTCTCACAATAAACAGCGATATTTCCATATGCAGAATTAACTGGTTCTTCTTTAATATCGACAAGGTGTGTGCTGTCAGTGAGATCGTAAAATCAGTCTTCAAACGGTTAGACTGTATCCGTAAGTGAAAATCATTGAACAGTGAGTGGTCTGTCACAGATTTTTCTGCCAAAAAATGACTGCATAAATAATTTAAAAAGTTTTTACTACAGAACAAAATAAGTCTCATTCCCTCGTTCAGTCTCACCCCAAAACCAATACGTGTATAAAAAAGACATTACTATTACAGACTTTATCCAGTGTTCACGTGAACGATGCAAAATGCAATTTCATGAAGCAGCACAGTGTTCCAATATGGAAGAATATTTAAACATATGTGTAGTGAATTCCAGCTTTACCTTCCCAACTCACGTACTCTTATACGTTTATGCTTTGGCATGGACTAGCTTTAAATTTACAATCTTCATTTATCTTTGATGAATCTTTATCTTTAAGTTAAAAAAACTAATTTAAAATACAAATTGAGACTTCAAATATGTCAAAGAATTACAAACTTCAATTTATTTCTCTGCTGAATGGAATACGCAAAATATTTGCAGTAACTTCACTGATATTTATGTTATGCGTGTAGCATGAATAAATGCTTCAGGCGCAGTCAGTTACTTCAGAATCATAAACTGCGCCACAGGCAATTAGTAACGTCCACTACAGTCAACACAATCACCGGCGTGCAAAATATAAGCGTAGTAATAAATGACTTATCTGTAATTGGTGGAACAGTTATACACATTATGAACGAATAATTCGATAATACTACGATAAAAAGAAGAAAAAAAAAAATAAAATAAAACTGCAAAGATTGGTTGTTTAGAAGTTATCGATGAACATTAAAACTCCAGAAGAGAAAGAAGCAATAAATGTCACTGATTATAGCGTTTTATTGCAAACATACAGACAATTTTCGACGTAAATATATCATCGTCAGTATCTCCTGTAATTGGTACCTATATTGAATCCAAGCCAATATTTATACGGACAAGTGAAAATGTAAAATTGTCTACAAAGACCAATGTTTTTGTAGACAATTTTCACACACTAATATTAATAATTAAGATATTTTTTTACTTCCTTCCCATCTGGATGTCCAGTGTCTTTGCCTCACTTCTTTTTACTGCTACGTCCACTGTCCCGTTTTTGCTGTTGTCACTTGGTACACTTCTTTGGCATTCGACTGCACTTTACTCGCTCCCTTATAATCTTCTTTCATTTTGTTTTAGAGTCAAAAAGTTGTACCAACTTTGCCGATATATAGCATACTTTTTTATTGTCGAATATTCAACCATACTACATAACCAGACTACGTAACAAAGAGCCTTATAATCTGGGTTCTTCACGAATTATTATTCGGATGATCAAATCAAGAAGAATGAGATAGGCGGGGCATGTGGCACGTATGGGAGGCACAAGAGGTGCTTACACGGTTTTGGTGGGGAGACCTGAAGGCAAGAACCATTTGAAAAACCTTGGCGTAGATGGGAGAATAATATTAAAATGGAACTTCAAGAAGTGGGATGGGGAGTATGGATGGATTGATCTGACACAGGATAGGGACAGGTCGTGGGTACTTGTGAATGCCGTAATGAGCCTTCGGGTTCTGTAAAATTCGGGGAATTTCTTGACTAGCTGAGTAATTATTAGCTTCTTAAGAAAAACTCTGCACCATGGTGTTAATTCTTTATTAGTTAGTTTGTTTGTAAGTCAGTTATGTAGTTAGTTAGTCAGTCAGTCAGTCATATTGTGCGAAGTCAAATTCGAAATAAATCTATTAGTCCTTAAAAAAAACAAGGCGCTAGCGAAAATATGAAGTATGAGAGAGTTACAGCAGTATTATTCGCCTACAAACGTAAAAGGTAAAGATGCTCCTGTATATTCCATTAAGGAATATGGTGATTGGAGGTATAGATCCACTCATTATTAACCTCGGCACTAAATGGCGGTAAGTGGTTAGCTTCACGCTCCGGCCGATTTATTTCCGGGATAATTCCCCCTGGCAACTACTGAGTGGTTACCAGAGCGGACATGGACTATTAAGGGAGAAATAAATCGAACCAATGTTCCTCCGTCGTGCAGCCCGTAGCCTGGCCACTGTACCTACTACACCATCCCGACTTATAATTAATATCACGTACTACATAAACATTTAGACTGAAACGGCTTACTCTCAAGTACGCACTGACAAAAATATAAATGCGACACAAAGAGGATGTGCACAGTTCTGCGGTCAGATAAGGTAAATTTCCTCATTATCTGAAGAAAGAACCGTGTCCAATACTGACAGAATAGTAATTGGGTATATGAATATTTAATCGCTTGTATTCACGGATTAAAACTAAACCGTATAATACAAATTGCCAGGAAATAGCTGAAACTTGTTTTGTTGAAAGTTAAGCCAGACTAGCTTTATTAACTCAGTGGCGAAGTGGGTATTTACGGCACTAAAATAGACTGTGGTCAGTATTAGGAATAATACTGAAGTTGCTGAAATGCATTATATTAAATCGCTAGCAGCAATTATTATCCTGATATTAAGGTAAAAGCGAATATATTAGAAATATAAGTATTACAGGTAAATAATATTAGAACTAGTATCTCAGGCTACAGAAGCAAGTGTCAAAACGTTTAAACGATGGAAGACAGTCAGCCGCAACACTTTTCAAAGACAGTTTCGAATTAGCCTATATTTCACGAGACAATAGAAATTGCAGAAGATGCATAAAAACGATCGCCAAATGAAATTTAGAAGGAAACTTCTACTGCCATTTCAGAGTATATATGTGGAGGCAGCAGATTGCTCTGAGAAGTTGAAACGTATCTACCAAATAACACGGTGTCACATCTAGCAAGTACTTAATATTATTTGTAATACTCACCGCCGGAAGAACTTCAAATATGACCAAATGAGACTTCCATGGGAGTAAAATAGTTCAAGAAATATGAGCTTTCATTGTGGTGGTGATAATAACGGTGATGATCAACAAAGTACAACACGACATCCATATTGTGAGCAACAACCAGCACACATAACACAAGGCAACTAGCACAGAGCAGTCATGTAAGATCACTGATGTTTGTTTTAATGAGTGCGAAAGGTGTGGGCAAAATAGCAGCGGGTGTAGTTCCATGTTGAACAGTTGCCGGAGGTGAAGGTTATAATTAGACAATAAAGCAAGAGCGCTATAATTGCCATCGCGTCTAATATTAGCAGAAAGGTCAACTATCATGTCTATATGGCGTAAAGTAAGCCAATGTCGTGAAAATTGCTCAGATGTAAGACCGCCTCTGTAAAGGAGATTTTAAAGTCTAAATAATGTATTTATAATGGAAACAGACGAAAATAATTGTACTGCAGTTCAATATCACTCTGGGTTCAAAGATTATCTTCCTCCTATCTGAAGATCTTGCTACTTTTATTGTAAGAGATAATTAGTAATATGTGGTAAGGTAAAGATCTCTCTGTAACATGCCATGGAGGCACGGAGGGGGAGTATAAGTACAGCTGTAATCTTTCTTTAACCTTTAACACCACATCCCGGCCGCTTTACCCGATACGCATTTTACAGGAGGCTTGGTGAGCTATGGGCCCCGTAAGGACGGGTGCATGCCGATCTCGGTAGCCGCGCGGTCTAAGACGTGGGTCTGCGGCCGCTCGCTTGCTGTGATTGGGGTTTCGAATCCCGCTGGGGGCATGGATGTCTGTCTGTTTTGAATGTTGTGTGTTGTCAGGTAGAGGTCTCTGCGAAGGGCCGATCACTCGTCCCGAGGATTCCTACCGTATGTGTGTGTCATTGAGTGTAATCAAGTGTAACAGTACCCTCTAAACCTACAAAGAGTATGTAGGCAGAGGGAAAACTAAAAAGAAAAGAAAGAAGGACGGGTGCGGAAAATCTCGCCCCCTCCGGGGTTTTTTTTTTTTTACTAATTCCTGGGTTTTCCCCTTTGATCCATTTTTGTTCTGTATTAATCCTTTTTCGTCCTTTCATGTCACTTACGGTCCACAACCGTCTTTTTACAACACAACACAAACATCCATGCCCCCGGTGGGATTTTTTTTTTGTCTGTCCGGGGTTTTTCCCCTTTTGATCAAGTTTTGTAATTTATTAAAACCTTTTGTCCTTCATGTCACTTACGTTCCATACTACCGTCTTTTACGACAAACACAACACAATCATCCATGCCCCCGGTGGTTTTTTTTTTTTTTTTTTTTTTTGCCTGTCCGGGGTTTTTCCCCTTTGATCCATTTTTGTACTGTTTATATCCTTTTTCGTCCTTCATGTCACTTTTTACGTTCCATGCTACCGTCCTTTCGACAAATACAACACAAACATCCATGCCCCCGGTGGGATTCAAACCCACGATCCTAGTAAGCGAGCGGTCGAAGACCCACGCCTTAGACCGCACGGCCACTGGTATCGGCTCGAACCCCGGACCATCCATCATGTAACGAGTCGCTATGCCGTCTACTCTCTCCCGACAGCCACTAATAGGTGGTGAGATATACAATAACCTTCTTCTGTGTTATCACCTGTGATATCTGGGCATTCAGACCGGTTAGAACAGAACTATCCCTCCGCGGTAATTTCGAGCTTCCATCGGGCCTTCTATGTCTGTAGTTCAGAATACGACGAACGTCTGTTCTTTCTACATGGCATGTCAATTTTCCTACTATTCCCACTTATATTATTTAAATTAAAAGCATCTAAATCCTCTCTAATGCCCACATTTATAATTTACTATTCTATATGGCGCTAACTATGGTGTATGACATGTGAACTCACTAATTCTTATAGAATTTTTCCATCGTATGTATTAACATTTAAGACACTACCTTTATGGGACTGGATCGGTCCCCGCCTTCAGGCTTGCTTTTTCGAAAATAAAATATTACTACCTAAGAACCATTTACATTATCCGTGTTTAATTAAAATGTAAATAGCTATTACGTAGTAACACTTTGTTTTGGACAAGCAAGTCTAAATACTGGGGCCGATCCTATCCCCGAAACGTATTGTGTTAAATTTTAACACAAGATGGAAAAATTCCGTATGTTTAAATACTTCAGGTATGTAATTTAGAATATAACCAGCCAGATCCCTAATAAATGTCATTTCTACAGTTTCTATTGCTTTCGTTCTTTATTAGGAATAAAAATGCCTGTAAATAGAGCTCCAAATTTTTCAGAAGCCTTTATCAAATTTACCGTTCTTTTTCCCCGAAAAGAAGAGCAAAGTTTCTTCTCTGTGCATCTGGCAGTAACTTAGTTTTTTGCCTTGCATATTCTCTGGCCTGTCGGTTTGCTCTCTCCTCTCTCACCAAATAATGACGTTACGTAACGATCCAAGCTACAGGCAGCAATTTGGAACCCTGTTTGTTCTCGGTAATCTCGTTAGATATCTCCCTCAACAACAGGAATATTGCCAAGTAATGAATGAGCAGTGTGTGTTGTGTTTTCCGCATACACAACCTGCATATGGAATAATATTTCGAATAATATCTATTTATATTTAGGTGCTGAACACTTAAAGCCTTGTGGTCATTGTACGTACAGCCATGTTTGTCACTACAAATTCTGCAGTTTGTCCACAGACTCCCTTTATGTGTTCGGTATAATTCATACAATTAACAGCGATTATTTCCGTACACAACATTCACCCAAGGCCGGCATTAGGCCGATTGGACCGATTTGACGCATTCGGACCCCGAGCTTACGGGGACCTCGCCCTCATGGGGGATTCGCTGATTAGCAATATTTAAAAACGGTAAAAATGGATAATTTAATTTTTCATCCTAACTTACGTTGAAATGCTAAAACGTTAGTCCACTTTTGCTGTACGCAATAACTTTCAGGGGCCCGCCACAAGGACCGCAATCGGGTCCCGCATTTGCTAAAGCCGGCACTGCATTCACCGATTGTTCCTTCCAATGGAAGCACGTTTTATTCCCTGTGAGGTGAGAAGAGAACCTTCGTACGTAAGGTACTTTCATTTTAGACTTCAAATGGTGAAATTTCTGTATCAAATTTTTGTAAGATGAATCGTGTTTGAGGAGACTAAGAAAAGGGAATTTAAACTTCATGTCAAGTGGCGGTTGTACAGGAAGTACCCTCAATAGTAATAAGCTGTCTACACACACTACAGACTAGATTTCCTGTAACAAATTTAATTTAAATCCGATTAGTTTTGGTGTGCACGCCGAATCGCCTTGAAGTTGACAAATGCTTGTTTTAACCTCAAGTAAATGGGCAGAAATGCAACAACTGTGAAAAATAATACTAAAATATTTCCACACATCTTATACTAGATTGCAAACACTAAGTTTAACTGAAAACCGTTTCTTGGTTCTAATGTAAAACATTCTGACAAAGAAGCAGACAGAAACTTACTTCCCAAATTCCATTCTCTTTACGCACTTTCTGAAGAAAAGTGTAAAAGGCACAACGTATAGAATAATATGTATTGAAAATAGCATCTAAGACCAAATGAGAGGACAATCGTAAGATTCATATTAAGAAAACAACCTGTGAGAACTTGAAAGTTATTGGCCTGTCTCAAAATAATTTCCAGTGTCGGTCTCCTTTATTAATGACCCCTTTGGCTCCGTAACGGTGGGCCGGGATAGCTACGAGTTTTACGGTCCGGGAATCAAATCCGGTGGGGGCGAGATTTTCAGCACCAGTCCAGACCGGCCCTAGGACCTACCCATCTTCCTATACAATGGGTACCGGGTCATTGCCGGGTGGTAAAGCGGCCGGGGCGTGGCTTTAATCACTCACCCAAATCTAGCGCCGAGGTTAAAGAAACAGTAGAGCTATACCTCTACTCCCCCTCTGGGCCTTCATGGCCTGTTATAGGATTAACTTTACCTTTACCTTGGCTCCGAAAGGGGCAAGGAATTCTTCGAAAAGACAAGTAACGATCAGCTTCTCAAGAAAAACTTCCCTCTGTAAAACTAGCATTATATCTGTCGGTAATACATAAAAGAACAAAATGTTGAATACTTCAGATTTACATCAATAAGAATCAGACCTATAACATAAATCCACTGCTTTGTCCACACGAGGGTCCCTTCGTCGTAGAAAGATGTGCAGTAAGTTTTGAGACTCCGCAGCGGGCGTTACTCACATTACAGTCTTCTGGGTTGTTAAATCGTGCAGGATAAGTCTATTCCGACATATCGGAAGAACCTTATGCCTCCGTCTTCAGGGTGATTGCATTAATTACAGATGTATGCTGAAGTGACTGGGAAGAGAAAATATTTCTATTGTATGGGAAGGTGGCAAGATTTGTGGCCAATGTTAGCTACGGAAAGGAAAAGGGGACGGATTGGCTCGGTTCAAGGATCAAGACTCTCGCTCATTTCTTAGCCCCGAAGCCGTCTATACTGATTTAAATCTTTCTTGTTTCCTAAGTTCTTCCACGTAAATTCCGTAAAAGGATTTAAATAGGCTACAGCCACATTTTTCACACCGTTTACAATTTGCTTGTAGTATATCTAATTGATACAATTTTTGATACCAAAATAACATGCTAACACAATTAAGCACAATCTTTTCTGTGGCGCAAGACCCTAACTCTGTCCCAAGCAGACTCACTGTTGAGGTTCCTACATCACACACAATTAAACACACACACACGAGGCAGGACTCCTCTGCACGAGTGGTCAGCTCGTCGCAGAGGCCCCTACCTACACAACACACAATAAACACAAGAGACGAATATCTACACACTCAGCAGGATTCGAACCCGCGATCCCAGCAATCATGTGTTTTCAGACCAACGCCTTAGGCCGCACAGCCACCGGGATCGGCGCACAAATTTACTTTCATTTTTAAAAGACTTTAAAGAATGATGTGCTGTCACAAGTACTTGCAGCCTACTGTAAGTAAAGAGATTTTGTAAGGGGCGTGGTCATTTTAAGTCGATTTTCTTCAAAAGCAAAGAGTGCCTGCATCATGAAAGTAGCATACAAAAACATAAATCCTCGCCATCTTCCTATAACAGGACGAAACATATTAGTACAGTCCGTACAGTAACAAGTCTGTGGTAAATTTTAGAACTCTGTAAATGGGTCTACTAAAAAGTAAAAGTATTTTCTGGCTGCATTGCACTTAAGTCCATGATAAGTCGGTCCCTGTCACCACGGCATGGCGCTTCCTCGGGTTTCGGATGGAGGAACGGCCTCCGAATATGGAGGGTAGCTGCGAATATGCAGTCGCGGACAGGGTGGTCCTCCTGCTTGGGGTTTGGGCGAGGTGCTAACAACTCCTCAACATAAAAAATTACCAGGTTACGAAACACTATACAGAGCCTCGGACCTGGACTGATTCTTTGGTACGACTTAAAGCTCAGGATAGGGACAGGTGGCGGGCTCTTGTGAGTGCGGTAATGAACCTTCGGGTTCCATAAAACGCGGGGAATTTCTTGACTAGCTGACGACCTGTTAGCTTCTCAAGAAGGACTCTGCTCAATGGAGTTAGTTAGTTAGTTAATTGCACTTAAGTTTTTTGGTGACGTGTTGTATATTAACACGGGTTATTTTAATGCCTTATCCAATTTTTAAAAGGCACCAGGAGCTCAATTCTACTTTCTTATATCCTACTACGTACTTCAGCGCGTCAACTGAAGAAGTTGTGCTCTCCTACAGTAAGATTTCTACCTTTGTACGTCAGCCTCTTACACGTGTCCGATATTGACTTCACACACACGTCCTGATGGTGTTTCTTTCTCGGCATGGAAAAGCAACGTCTCAGAGTAAATAAGGTTGTCAGTGTTACTAAATCATCCTTATCCCTTTTAGCTGGTGTTGCGAAACTTTCGATTCTGCCTCCTTAGGCTAGCCAGTAGAAGGAGTATTGTGCTGAGCGTGGGCTAATCTCTCTTAAGATAACCCTTTAATCCTGAACAAAATACTTCATATAACAACGATTGATATTACATGACACCATGCCGGTTTTTATCATACTAGCTCACCGAAAACTACTGGAACTCGGGAGTTTACTCAGGCTCATAGATCACTGAAGTCCATTAAAAGGAATCAGTACAGGTTGTTAGCTTCGTACAGTCCTTCCTACTTATGTCAGGAGGGGTGATATAGCCCTAGCTGCGAGGATGTCTAATGAATCGATGACATAATACCTCTCACTACGGTCACAGCATACGAAAACAGACCTATCTGGTACAAACTAGTTTAATACTTACTACGTAAATATAGTACTTACAGGTTCCCAAATACTGAGATTAGATTCAAAAATAGTACAGTAAACACAGTGATCGAAACATGAATTGCTACGTGCTCTTGGAACGGAGGTGGGTGTAATGTCCTTCTGTTTTAAAGCGCGAACAATCGGAATTTTGAATACAATTTATAATTAAAATAAACCGAAAATTATTCTGTTCCTACGTCTTATCACGTATTATATCTCTATGCGGCTTTCAACTCATATTACCTGTTGCATACATTTGTAGTCACAGTGGCGTCAGCTTCATTATAAAATCACAATTTCAACATACTCAAGAGAGCACTGTACATACGTACCTTTCAGGAGCAAGTAAGAATGTGAATTTGGGCATAATCTGATATTATAGCTCGTAATCAGCCAAAATATCTAACAACTTTTACTGCCAATAAAAATTACTTGCTAGAAACATCTGTGTCAAAATAAATACCAACTGTTGCCAATACTGTATAAATAAAATAAAATAAAGTAAAGTAACTTTATCGCCGATCATTCGTTCATTACACTTGAATTCACACACACCAAATAAAATGCAATGTCGGAAAGTAACGTGGCCTATTTATAGTCAACGAAGTAAGCTTAAATCCATGGAAACGAGTCGTTAAAGAGATAAGGGTAGTGCTGCCGAAAAGATATTCAGCGCCTTTTAACCCGTGCTTTCTTTGCTGGGTTCAAGAGATTCAGTAATATGACCTTATTCTGTGCCCCCAACAAATCTGGTGAACACCCTCACACCAAATTTCTTTAAACTTCACTTTAATATTACGCAAGAATATGGGCTTACAAGTGTGTTAAGTGTGTCTTAATTTGAAGGTTACTTATTAAATGTTGCACACGTAGCATTTAAAGATATAAAATGTAAAAACAGATTAAATTATTTACGAAGCATTCTTTAAATTTACTATTATGCTTCGCATACGTCTTCGTAAGAAATACGACCCGGATAACTGACACACTGGAAAATGATTCAAAACATTTCATTCTGCTGAATATTTTATATATATATATGTGTGTGTGTGTGCGTGCGTGCGTGCGTGCGTTTGCCGATGCATCTCTGCAGAATTGTATAATAGGAAGAAACTGATCTTGTACTTGAGGAGTATCTCTCGAAACTTCACATTTATCTACTATCCTGAAATTTCTCTTCTCTTGCCCAAGTCTCTCAGAAAAGGGATATAATTACCGCAATCGTCACCGTCCAAACTCTTAACATTTCACAATTTATGATTGTGTTCATTTGATATTATTTACGCTCTTCTTTTAAGTTAAAAGAAGAGAGTAAATAACCAATAGGCTTTCAAAGGTTAAAAGTTTTAACCTTTGAAAGCCTATTGGTTACTGTATGTACCATCAGGCTTAACTTTCAAAATTCCTATTTTTTGCCCAGATATTGTGTTTATGTGTTTTGTAGGGATCTCAGAACAAACTATTTCCCTATGCCGAATTAACTGACTGGTTTTCATAGTCGAGATGTAGTGTGTATACTATGCAGTAGCCTACAAAATAAATCTTTAATAAAATTAGCTTCATTTTTTTTGTCTTTAAATGTCAAAATAGACATATTCCCATAACTTAAGAACAAACTGGTAAAATAAAGTGTTCTTGAGGGTGTTATTAAAAAAAAAGTATTATACTATAACTTTTTCAAAAACTTTGTTCTCACGATGTACGTTATCTCAGCATGAGGCGTAATACACACATATATCTTTTCAAACATATGTAGTTACATACAATCTTAACAATAATTTGTCTACAGAAATACAACTATGAATTGTGAGAATAGCATTGTGTTTTTGGATCAAGATGTTTCTAGATCAGGACCAGCAAATCACAGGCTTTCTTCTCTGCAGAAATCAAACCATAATAATGCAAAATTCCGTTGTACAACGCTGTTGAACAGAAATACATGATCACATTTTTTTAGATTTTAGCATCACATGTCGTGTTTTATTAAAGTCTGGTTTGCAATTTTACACTTCTACAGTTTTACTTCTAATAGGAATCAAGGTTAGGAAGAATGCGTTTTTAATACAGTCTATGAACTTGAAACCTAGCAGACGTGACCTTCAGCATGACGTCTAAATCGATCCAGGCGCCCTGACTTAGAGGCCACAGCGCTCCTTCCGTATTGTGAAATCGCATGTCTGTGCACGAGTTCCGTCATTTGAGTTCTTGAACACACCGTTCCTTTTTCCGCTTGTAATTCCTTAGGGCAGCTGCATGTTGCACTTCGTCAGGAAAAGTTTTGGCAGTACTCCCTTCTGAGACATTACGGTGTGAAGCCGCAGACACATTTGTTCCTAGGTCGCCCACATGTTTGTCTTAGCCAAAGAATGAAAGTTTTTTGAAACAGAATAAATAATCTGCTATTATTTATATTACTTTTCAGGTCTGAAGAATCGGTTTCACTACAAACATAAATTCAGTGACAAAAGAGTGACATAAATATCACAAGATTTTACATTCATTTAACAATAACATTTCAACTGCATAATTGATAAGAGGTTGAACATGAAAGATTCTTTAATAGATTAGTTTCTAGTAGACTACATTTTTGCTTAAGATTTTTGAAATCAAATATATTCCTTTATTATTTTCTGCTTTACATAGTCATATATTTTATTTAAGATTTCCTGGGTGGTAACGGCGGTCGGTACTTAGGACTGACAAAAGTAACACCTTCATGTGCCGATTGTCTTGAAATCTGCGAGCCTCAACCTCCTGGAACCCTCAGGGCCTGTCCAGGACTATACAGGGATTACTTTACCTTTATATCTTGTTTAAATAGTACGGTTAGTGTAGTAGTGTTTAGCTTACTGTAAGGGCAATCTTGGTCAGCTAGTAAGCTTTAACAAAATTGAGCGAATCATATTCCGGCGTCCTCTTCAAAAAATTGGACGTCGCAGTGAGATGGTCAGCCATAAAACACGGTACTGTCCACATGTAGATTATACCGCTACACCCCTTTGGTGGGCCCAAAACAACCGCTCCTGCTACCTCTTCCGTTCCAGGAAGGTGCAGCCCTTTGAATTCAACTTTATCTGTATCACCACCGCTAGTCTTGAAGGTAGTCAACCTCGAGTCAGCACGTAAGATACTGGGCCAGTAGTAGAGCTATGGGGTCCTCAAAGATAGTGTGTGGACGAAGGTAACATATTTGTGGGAGTTAACGGCAATCAACCTGACGGGGTGGGCTTTATAAATCGCTAGAGCAGCGAAGATATTTCTAAAGAATAACAACATTTAAAAATTAATGGTCAGGATTTTCCTTTACTTGTCTACAGAATGTGACTTATTCGACAATACAGCTGATATACTTGGCGTCCAGATTGAAGAACTACGTGGTATTTTGAACCTCCGGCACAACTATCTCATTCCCTAACAAACCTTGGATGACTACATCACTCGCGACACTTGTGGCTCTCACTGCGTTGCGTATGTTAGGTGATAGATCGACCACGTGCGTACGATACAATTTATATGCGCTGTAAATTTATAGTGATAATTGTGTCAGAAGGATAAAGCTAGGAACATGTGCTTGGCTAAAACAATAACGAACGTTTGTGAAGTTTGTGTATGTGTGGATAGATGAGGTTTTGTGTTCTGGATAAAGAGATGAAGGAGCTATAAAATAAATCGCTGACTCTCTAGAAACCAGAAACACTAAAGCCAACAAATTTTCGGCAAGCGAGAACGTTTTAGCCGCAAAGCAGCAAGCAAGTTATTTGTAGCAATAAATAAGATACCTAATTGTTGCAACAAGAAAACAAGGAAGCTGTAAGTGCCAATAATCACAGAAGAAATAAATAAGAGAAGAAGAAAGCTATCAGTAGCAACATGCAAAGAAGTTGTGGGTGGCAACAAGCAAAGAAGGAATCAGTCGGTGACAGCATGCAAACAAGGAATCTGCTGACGGCAGTCAGCAGTCAAGTTACGGTATCTGAGGCAACAAGCAAACGAGAAGACCATCTGTGGCAGGAAGCAAACGAGAAGACCATCTGTGGCAGGAAGCAAACGAGAAGACCATCTGTGGCAGGAAGCAAACGAGAAGACCATCTGTGGCAGGAAGCAAGCAGGCCACAGTAATTTATTTTCATTGTTTTCTCACTAGTGATAATATTTCAAAACGTTAGCATTGTTATATCACTGATACAACATTGATCAGTTGCTTACATGGTGTCAGAACTAGCGATATTTATGTAAGGATAACAGTTCATTATGACGATATATGCGTGAGCCACAGGCAAGTTACGAACAATTGAATCATCCAAAGGACAGTGTATAGAAATTGATGCATAGCTTTATTATCGATCATAAAATCCGACGTATTTTGAGACCGCGGAGCTAATGAACTAACCCATGAAAACAAGCAGTCAGCACTGGTAAAATTACATCTTAAATAAACCTGGATCTTGAAAAACCCGCTGAAGCAAAGCAATGTAAAAAAGTGCCATATTAATGGCATCAGCAAATATGTGGACCATTTAACCAACTGGATTAAATATAGAGCAATTCATTCATTCTGTAGTCTGTCTTACGACAGGTCCGTAGCGTCTTCCAAAGCGAGTTCACCATTGAGTGCGATCTAGTGCTTCCTCTTTCAATTTCCAGTATGTTCTCTTTTCGTTTGCGTGGTTTGTGATCACAAACCACGCAGACACGGAACGACAAGGAGGGTCTACCACACAGCAATACATACAGATAACCGGGCACAAAACAGCACATCGGGAATACATGGACCACGCTGCCAATAATTTACGAATTACATCACAGCATGTAGTTTAATATAATATACTGTTTTACTATTGTTTTAGCATTTTTAACAATACCACTATTGTACAATTTTATACAAAGTGATAACAACGAATATTGTAATATTACCATACACAGCCTTAACTGTTCTGATGTAACTCAAGAACATCGGTCTATGTAAAAACTTCAACGATCCCCCTGATGATGGCAATGTAGAAGTGCCGAAATGCGTATTGGGGTAATCTTTTAATAAAGAAATCAGTGACAAAACTTGTTTTGGTGCATTTGTTGGTGTGAGTTAATCAATTCTAATTGTTTTGTTAAAATACGTATGTAGGCCTAATAAAATGTCCTTTGCTTTTTTACTGTCCTTCCTATCTGCTCCGACACTTGAATCGTAAAATTAAGGTGATCATTTGTCCACAATGTTTCGGGACATTCCCCGAAATAATACGTCCCGGACTAATTTTGTCGCCAGTTTTGCCTTCCTCTTTTTTCCAGTTTTATTCCGTATTCCTTATAATATTATTTGGAATGGAAACTTTCTTGTATCTTGTTAACGACTTTCCCGACGAGGAGATGGCAACAGTACAGTATTGCGTATGGAGCAGTAAATTGTAGAGTTGTTTGTAAGATATAACAAATGACTGTAGCGTGTGTACCATTTTAATTTTTACCTCACTTTTTCCCCGTCTTCGAATAAATCTGTAACTCCATGGAGCAGAGTCCTTCTTGAAGCTAATAGGTCCTCAGTTATTTAAGAAATTCTCAGCGTTTTATAGGACCCGAAGATTCATTTAAATAGACCAGGGAAAAACGGTCACTTTACGTAAAGTTGATGTTTCAAGTTTCGATCAATCATTTCTCTTTTACGTATCCCAATTCAGGACGTGGCCTCTACTAATAACAAGCGATATTAATTCTAACGACACACACAAATGGTGCCTTATTCTGCTTTCAGCATTACAGCATTCAGCATTTCACCATTAAAGCAAACACTTGTACCATTTACTTCAAAAGTATTTAAATACTTTATGCGCATACACTATATACCTAATTCCCTCGCTGTGTAAACACGTTTTTGTTGTCTCCGGCCTGTTTTCCCTCACAAAGCGAAAGAGGGAGCAAAACAATTTCAATCAACATAGGGGCACTACGAAAATAAAGCAATTACTCCTACTGCCACTGCCCTTTGACAGAATTCCAAACCAGATTTTTGTCAAATTCTAGTTCACAAACACGTAAAAGTTACACTAATATGTAGATACGCAATGAGAGAAAACAGTAAACGTATCGCTAAAAGGAAAGGCATTCATCTAACTGAGCCAAATGACAATCCCAAATTCACTGTTTAACTTATTTACGCATTCTGTACACGAATTTCCTCAGATGAACGCACAATGTACAGGCCGTGTCACTCACTCTGGCAACATGTTACATGTCCGAAATTGTTAAAGGTTTTATATACAGCTTGTCATATCCTAAAAACTTTCAACCAAATTTCCTTCCGGCCGTGTGGGGTTAACATCTTTACACAAAACTTCAGTTAAATGCAATCAGTTTTCTAGTCAACAGATTTTTTGTCGATATTCAATGAGTTAAATTTGCTCTCGGTATTAAGCCGCGTAGAAAAATATAAGTTTCAAAGTTTCGAAAAAATATTACACTTGTCGTCTTCAGGGAGTATAAATTTGGGTGTTGTCCTTTGACCTATGTATAGATCTGGCCCCGAGCACACAATCAGTCTTTCACCTCCTGCACACAGCCCACTGCAAGATTTATAGGTTAGCATCTCGTCACTACCACGTCATGATTAATTCCCCAGAGGAAACACCCAGACCCATTCGTAATGTATATGGCGACTGTAATGTTTAACGACGTTTTGGATATCGTTCCTCTAGGCAGCCTGATTCTGAAATCCGATTTAATGTACATCTGGATTTTCTAGAACCTTGTCTGTCTTACACAAACAACTGGTATGTGATGCGAGATGCACATTACATTAAGGTTCACAGGACTAACCTCTATTTGAAATGACTTCATAAAGAAATACATTTAAAGTATATTTAAAGTCCTACACATGTACAATTTAATCACACTATTTGTGCACTTTCACCGTCCTACATGTTTCGAACCCCTAACCTGGGTTCATCTTCAGGGACTCTATCTAAAATCACACACTAGTTACACCAACTGGCAAAATTATTTACATGAGTTTTTTACAATTGTTCAGATACACTGTAAAGAACTCATGTAAATAATTGTGCCAGTTGGTGTAACTAGTGTCTGATTTTAGATAATGTGTCCCTGAAGATGAACCCAGGTTAGGGTTCGAAACATGTAGGACAGTGAAAGTGCACAAATGGTGTGATTAAATTGTACATGTGTAGGACTTTAAATATAAAGTTAAAATGTACGGAATGAATAATATTAAGTTTGCATTTAAAGTAATCACGATGGAAAGCAGTTCCTGCGCAAACTGCAACCTGATTACCTCTAAAACAGATACCGGAAGTAAGTACGAGTAAATAAATAAATATTAACATAAATAGGGGTCAAGTAAATTTGTTTGTACCCTTAAATATTACACCACAACGACGTATGAAGAAGTGGAGGTAAAGCTTCCTACAGTCTACCGAAAATCCTTGCCTATAGGCGTTCAGCATGACTCAATTATCGGAAGAAAGGAAATAGATTTCTATAAAATTGTGCGCGATATTATATCAACAAACGACGGGTTACTTAATATCAATACCCAGCAGTTTCAAGGAAGTCCACAGTGCAGAGAAATAGATGCAGTTTTACATGAGCTAGCCTAACGCAGATAAGCTACAAGAGCATGGGTATAAACAACACAAGGCCTGTCACGAACCGAAGAATTCTTAAAAAGAAAACATACGGAATATACGGCTTTTACACCTTTCCCCGTGAACAAACATAAAACAATCCGACGACGTGACTTATAGCAAACGTGACACATTATACAAACTGAAACACAACAAACTGACGGAAATAGACTACACACGATGAATAAGGAAGGTGTAACCCTGGACGAAAATTGAAACTTAGTTAACTGTCTGTAAGTTTTCGGGAATGAAGTGAGGGACGACAGAGTTTCGGAAATGTTTTTCCCACATGGAAGCAGCAAGGAAGAGATGATGCACGTAAGATGGCGGAACGTTGCAGAGGTAATGTAAGGACAAATTATGAAATTAAGCACGCCATCGTAGGCGCGTTCTTATAGTCACGAAAAGCGCCTATTAGCTGCATCATATCCTCCGTAGGTCCGTCTCTATTAGCGCGTTTCCCACCGGATGGATTTCCGTGAAATTTGATACTGGGGACTTTTATGATAATCTGTCGAAAAAGTCTAAATTTGTTTACAACCGGGCAAAAATATCGGGCATTTTACATTAAGAACTACGAAGGTTTTATTGCTGCCGGCAATATTACATCGCCACAAAAGCGCTCTCGTGGAGTGAAATGGTATCAGGCAGTTAGCACACACAAGTAGGTTTAAACGTTGCCCGAAAGCTCCGCAATGTTCCGTTATACGTAGATCTCCTATCTTATGAAGTGTCAATCTTTGTAAAAGGTACGAAATATATATTTCAATACACTTACATCGTTTTAATAAAATGCTGACTCACATAAGTGGTTAGCATTTCTACATCGTATTCGAGAGATGCTTGATTTAAATCTTGACTCTGAAACCGAACACACTGAGGTTTTACGTGGTTTTCTTCAGTCTTACAGAGTAGTGCTTTAACAGCAGACCAATTAGACCACGAAAGCTTCCTTTTCTTTCCATCCCGTCCAATTCACTATTCACTGTAATCCTATTCCACGTTTTATATAAAAGATGCTGACAACACAGTTAATTGAGCCAGAAATAGATAAATAGCTAGGTAAGTAAATAAACAAGTCAGCAAATGCTTACATGCATACATACAAGCACGCATGCGTAAGTACATAAGTGCGTACATAAACAGATACATACGTACGTACATAGGTGCATACATAAACAGATACATACGTAGGTACATAGGTGCATACATAAACAGATACATACGTACGTACATAGGTGCATACATAAACAGATACATACGTACGTACATAGGTGCATACATAAACAGATACATACGTACGTACATAGGTGCATACATAAACAGATACATACGTACGTACATAGGTGCATACATAAACAGCTACATACGTACGTACATAGGTGCATACATAAACAGATACATACTTACGTACACTCAGCTCGTAACCTTGGTAATCGATAAAGGGCTTCACGCCGCAGTCACTTTATTCCCTGGCAGAAAGTCGCAGATCGCCGTCAGACAGAAGGCTGGTTACGCCCCACAGCTTGTCTTTACGTCGAGAAAAAGAAAGAAATCCAATCCCTTGCCATAAACCGAACATCGATTTCCGGATCTCTGATTCCGTAGCCAAGTAATGGTGTTAACTGAAGTATCATGGGTCCAACTAATACCAATGACGTGTGCAATATAGTCAGCAAAGTTTAGTATTTTACTAATTTATGATTTCATCATTCAGTAAAACCCAATTTGTCAGCGAGATTACAAAGCTATTTCATTTATATACAACAGTAATACAAACAAGAGAAACGATAAATAACTTTGACTTACGAAGAAACTTAAGTATGAGATGATTTTTCGATCTCGGTCAGTAGCCCCAGATACAAACAAATGACACCAGCTAATAATTTAAAACTGGCACAAGTTTAAAAAATGCATGGGCAGCAAACGCATAGATCAGGGGTGGCCAAACCGCGGCTCGCGAGCCACATGCGGCTCTTTGACATATAATGTGCGGCTCGCGGAAATATGTTGGCTGAGCTACTTTTTGCATTACAATTCATATAAAAGGTAAATAAAAATTTTTCAAGCTCTATAATTATTTACCGGTTATAAACTGAGAGTCCGCTTGATTAAAACGTTAAGTTTAATGTTCATGACGAGTAAATATATTTAAGAATTTTGTAACAAAATGTGCATGTAACAATAAAAACTTGTGTGTAATATTTGTTCATGTCTTGCGGCTCTCAAACATCTGAAGTTTATCGTACGTGGCTCTTATGTTAAGCAAGTTTGGCCACCCCTGGCATGGATAGTTATAAGCACGTCTTCCTAGTTCATAACAACTTTCTTGATCCACTCCCTACATCGGAAACACTGAATCGAGAGGTAAAAATGATCTTCCACAGAAGATACACAGTAATCCCACTCTTTTGTTTTCCCATAGATTATGAAAGTTTTCACAGGAATCATGAAATCCGAATGTGATAAATGTTACTGCTCTCATTTAATTTGTTGGTTCTGCATTTCGTACGCAGAACCGAGGAGGCCTGTTCATGGACTAACAGAAAAGTATTCTCCCGCAGAATTATTTTCATCATTAGGCTTAGGAGGAATATGATCATCTTAGGCCAAATCACATGCCAAGTTGAAGAACTTGTTCCTTGACAAAGGCATTAAAAACTGGGTTTTTAACGCTGTGCCTTCGTATATTCTGAAAAAATGAAATTAAAATTTATAAAACTTGGCTTCAGTTTTCTATCACTCATTTTCTATTCTTCTGTACCTACCCTGAATTGCACTTTCCGGAACATAAAAAGGTTGAGCTTCCTCCTGCACTGATTATTTCAAATATTAATTTTTGCATAATTTGTTCTATGTCATTTTACGTGCCACTTACAGTATTTTCACACTTGAGTTTAGGTCATCTGAAATGTACATTTGATCAAAATTGTAACAAAAAACAATGTAGGCTGTCCTGGCTTACCAGCTGCGCGGAGATGCCGGGCTCGTAAAACCTGTGACAATGATACTTCCCTACAAAGGAAACATTTGGAATACATCAAGAAGTATTATGCATTTCCTTACAAATATACCCAGCTCAGAAAATAAGAAAGGGTTAACAGTGTTTACATAAACAAATTTCAGGTCTGAAACATTGGGCAGGTAACATCCAAAGCAACTGAGAATATTTTCAAAAACACCGGCCTCACAACTGTACTTGTATAATCAAGTATGTCTGCCGCACGGTTTACCACAAACCAAAGATGTAGATGGTTTAATAACACAAGTGTCTCGGTCTAGCGACGGAGCATGAATTTCAGAACGGCCCAGGGCTGCTGGCTGTCCGCGACTACCGGCCATCCCGCTACTGTATAAGGTTCCAGTCCCTTTCACGCATAAAGATGAACTGAATGAGTGGGCCACACCACACGGCATCCATCACAGTAATTAAGAAACTTCCAAGCTCTGTTAGGGCCTCAAGATGATGGAGTTACTGACTCAAACATAAGGCAGAGTAATCCAGTGGGAATGGTGCTACAACAGCAAGAATTCCACAGAGACCTAAGCTAAATACACTAACAGATCAGGCTATACCTATTACACTGAACATTCATTAACATTAAGTTCCCCAGCAGATTTGCAATGTAAATAAATAGAATATGGAAGTCTCGTGTACAGGATGTTTCGAAAAACCAGGCATGATACTAGGACCGTGTTTCGTGCACAAATCAGCAAGTCATAATAAACATGTATCCTTTTACGCCTTATTTCCTAAAGTGGCCGAATTTAAAATATAAACACCGAGCGAGGGCAGCTATCGTATCAACAACGCAAACTCCCCTCAAGCACAAACATGGCGTTGCTAAGTATGCAGCGTAACGAGACAGTTCTACTGTTCTGTGCTAAATATGGTTGTTATATAATTTTCACGTTATATTCACCGTGCATCATGATAACAAATCAAAAGTTTAAAAACCAACATATGCACTGTATTCTTACAAGTAAGTCAAATGCCCCTACATATGTTTCAGCTTCAACAATATAACATAGGTGCAACTCATTCCCTGAACTTTATATACTCGTATTTGGACGTCTGATATTGGTGGTGTCCTAATCCATTGGGTATTAAGAATTTGTTTTGTGTTGATGTATGAGGTGCTTATGAATGAACTAATGGATGTCGAGCATATGTAGAACTTTAACCCCCTGAAGATGGCTTGTTGAAGCCGAAACATATGTAGGGACATTTGACTTACTTGTAAGAATACAGTGCATTTGTTGGTTTTTAACATTTTGATGGTTGTCACATTCACATATGTGGAGACGGCTAATTTGTACATCGCGTTTGGCCTGCATTCCGTGAACAATTTGCCGCACTCACATATCGGTCTCCGAATTCCAGAAAGGAATCTTTTTTTTTATTGATCTGTGTCTTAGAGGAGAGGAATATTTATGTCTGCGGCAGCAGAGTGAGGGATAAAAAGGGCATTCCTGACATCAGAGGTAGAAGACAGAATCCTATATGATGTGGCTGAACACCCTGGGAGCGAAACGCGGAAGTGACAGGCGCACAACCTGTTTGGCCGGTCATCCGTGAGCAGCGCCTGTATTTTTACTACATGCTACACGTGTAAGGCCTACGTCCGCAAAGCTACAATGGAGAAGCGGAAATTTGTCGGTAATAATTTCTTTCTCTTTCTCGCTCTTTTCCTCACGCTGTTCACAGATGAGGTTGGATGACATATGAAGTTTCGCAATCGACAAAAGTGCGATGTTGTCAGTTTATATTGAAATATTCTCTCGGCACACGATCGATAAATGTGTGGGTGGGCGCAATGGAAGATACATTGGCAGACTCACGTATATTCCACCGTATGCTGAGAGAGAGAATTTACCATAGCACGCTTACACAGCTACTATAGTGTCCCATACATTTGGTTTATGCACCACTATCAGTTTTCTGAACGACGAGTTACTGGTAGTATGCGTAGGTCGAGGCAGACCAATTGCATGGCCGCAAGATCACCTGACTTGAACACCCTAGATTTTAATTTACGAGGCCATCTTAAAAGAATAGTGTATGCTACGGCAGTCCATGCTGTAGTGTAACTACACCAGAAGGTAGAAGAAAAATACGAGTTAATTAGTTAACACGCCTGAATTTTGAATGCCTGCGACAGTAGGTAAAAAGGGGCGCAGCGAGACATGTACGAATAAAATAACATTTTGAACACATTTTGGAGCCTACAGTTGTCCAAACAGTAATAAGCAAAGTTGGAACAAACTTCTGTAAATAAACGCTAATGTGGTCTGATCTATATCATACTTTTATATTTCTCTGTCCAGAATAAAATGTAACATTATTCACAGGCGAAAAATCCACGGACTCAGAGTTCAAAGATCCGTTTCGTTGTTTGCATGCATCTAACACGACCCAAAGTGAAGCCGTTTATTTCAGAAACGCCCTGTGTGTATATATAATAGAATTATAATTGACTATATAGCCTATGTCACGTTCGCATACCATTTCCGGTTTCCACGTACTTACGCAAGTAGCAGCACTGTGTTCGAAAGCGTTCCATCTGAACAATAAAGATTTACTTAGTTCTCTGTTTTAACATAAATAGAAATGAAGGAGGTAAAAGTATGAAAGGGATAAGGTAGTTAAGAAAGAGTAAAGAATGGATGTACGAAAGAAATGATTCACCGCTGAATTTCAACGGCCTGGTCTACTAGATCCTATCTAGAATCTGTAGTTTCCTTATGTTTTTGCCATTACCTTAGCCCCATGTTATTCTTATGGAGCTAATAACTTCCGAGACCTCAGTTCATTGTTATGGCACGACTGCACTGCCTTGCAGCTCCCATACCACCTTACGTAGCTCTTTACTTACCCCAAGTAATTCTTCCGTATAAAGTAAGCTTCCTTCAAGATTCCACGCCGTTTCTATGCAATGTATTTTCTTCCTAAGAAATCCACACTTTCAGTAACCACAAAGCTGCACATTTATAAGGCATCCATCCGATCCGCCTTAACATACGCGGCTCCAGTATAGTGCTCCATAAGTGATTCGACATATCAACATCTTCAAGTAGTGCAAAATAAGTGTTTACGGGTCATTTCTACTTCCCCGCGCCGCACGCCCATATTCCGCCTCCACTCTTCCTTAAGTATTGACTATATACAATCATATGTCCGACAACTAGCGTCCAGGTTTTATTCCAAATGCCAATCCCATCACAATCCCCTCATCGGGTCCATAGGGCAATATACACTCCACGATCTGAACACTGTGTATAGACGATATAAACACAAACGGCCAAAGCGTATCTTGCTCTAATTAGAGAAGGTTGAAAGGTAGTGTTTTTTGTTGTTCTCAATTTTTCACTACAACTACTCTTTCTTTGCTCACTCTACATTGCGGTCAGGGCGGATGTCCCGATTCTCGTGAAAGTACGGAAGTTGGTAAATGGTACAACTTGCTAACAGTTTTGTACCTTGATGTATACTGATAATGTTAATAAAGCTTTTATTTTAAAAAAAGTGTCTTCCTTACAAGCCTGTTGTAATTTTTATGGGACGTCTGTACTTACCTAGAGGTCACATAATGTTCTAATAGATTCGGTGTATGACATACAGCTCTATATCATGTTTGTAGTGAAGATAAATTTCTTATTCTCCATGTCATAATTATGAGTACATTACTTCATATTATATACCCTTTATTATGAGGAATAGCTTCATTATTGCTGCAAAGGTATCATTAGGACGGTATATGAAAACGCAGAAAACATCAATACGTGTGAGCATAACATGTGCTGATAACGCAGCTTGAACTATGCCATTTCTCATATAAAACCCACAACCATTTCCCACTTACAAGCAACATAAATAACAGTAATTAATTTTAAATTATGATAGCTATTCATATTGTTCTAAAAGTCGCTTTACTGAGGTCATGCTTTAGAGGAAAAAAAAAATACTTTATTTACAACCAACCAGCCAACCGACAAACCATACGCCATTTAATTTGTAGCTGACAGAAACAAAAACTAGTGTAACACCGCAGTGTTGCCAACTACTGCATATTAAAGAACTAAATTAAAATTAAAATAATCACAGCTATGTCCATAACCATTTTTGTAAAGCGACTTACAGAGTACCCGGTGTATAATGTACCATATAAATTTTTGACAATGGTTGTACATGAGTAATGTCACCAACAACGAGTTTTCACCTGAGGAGAGAAAGAGGCAACTTCCGAAATGTAGTGTTTGTTTTGAATACTGGAGGAAATGTAAAATTCATTGTGAATGTTGATGATATTATCCGGTGTAGAATTTAGTATCATTTTAATTAATATCTTTAAAATATACTGGCATTTGTAAGTAGGAGTCCTACTGCATTATTATGAAGATGCTTCCTCTCATAGGATCCATTTATTTTAAGGCATTTCTTCTCTTCATATCCGCGCCTTCAGTCTCCTTTTATTGAAGACACAATGCCGATTTAATATACACTTCGCGAAATATTTTCAAGACCATGAAAGAAAATCATAAAATGACCCACCCCCATGTGGAGGTGTATCCTTCACTACAAACTCAATAGATTTCGTAGTGGAAAATAGAAAAAGGAGAGAAAATTCTGAAAGCGGGACTTCATTTGGTAGTCAGATCAAGTCATTGCATGGTTTAGTATTGCGACTTGAGGATTCTGAAGAAATCCCACGAGAGCTCTTCTAGCACTGAGACACTACGGTCTGCAGTAATTAGCGCATGCGCGTGACATGTCTGCTGGCATCCCGTGTAACAAAAAAAGTGGCCTTTATCTGTCCTTAACTTTTACCTAAACCAAGTTCTTCTATAACAGACAAAATTACAGTTAAGCAGATTAACATGCAAATACTTGAACTGTGTTTAGTTTAACCACAAAGAATATTCTAGCAGTAATTTTGCTTTCGTCCTTTACATCGTCATATTATAATTTCACGCCACTCAATTTTGTGGACTCTACGCTACTGTATCATCACTCTTATGTTTATAAATATTTTATGCTCTGGAATGGATGAAGGGAAAGTGTTATGACGTCAAACCCACTGATTAAAACCCGGGATATTCTTCTCTCGCATGTTATATAAGATACTTCGATTTTGCCCGCAATTACGTCCTATCAGTCCAAAATCGCATGTTGAATTTGTTTCTTCCTCAGATCATTGACTTGGCAAAGACTGAACGGCGTGACGTAAGAAATGCTCAGTTCAGAACTATGTGACCGAGGACCTTATTGATAAATTTTAAATTACGGTCCGGGGCAAAATCAGAAAAAGTAAAGATATGATAGTCACTGTAGCCGATCTCCGTGTTCAGATCATAAATTCCTCTCATCCTACTATGAAGCAATAGTCACCAATAGGACGGTCGAGAAACATACCGCATATCACACGGTGGTTATAATTATTATTACAATTATTATTACTAACATTATGCGTTCTTTATGAAAATGGGCTTTAGCGCTACTATTCTATACGTTTTCTAAAAAAAAGTCTTAGTCCTAATTAATTTGTAGACCGTTCTATCAGTCAGATTTATGCTTTTAAACATTTGCAGACATTTTAGTTGATAAAAGGCACAAATCTTCCTCATGCCTCAAGTAGTTTACTGCTGTCTGGTATTTTTCAAGTCTTTAAAGTGTAAGTGTACACAATCTCTCTTTCTCTCTTTGTATGCTGATACTGTAATGGCCCGTAAGTAAAACAAAATACTTCAACTAGGCTGAATTATTATTATCATCATCATCATCCCTATTATTATCAGTACCATGGTCATCATAACGTTGTAAATGCCTGAAGAGTTAAAACACATATTGCATTATATAGTACATAGTTTTGTGCTTGACGAGAATACAACACTTCTAATGCAAGTAATAAGTTGCGTAGGAATGACTAAAAAAAAATATTTACCGCTTGTGAAAAATACGTCAAAACATCTATTGATACCGAGTAATATTTAAGTATGAGTAATTTCTGTACTATTAAATTACTACAGTTTATCTGCACAGTGTTCTCTGTGCTTCATTCAAATGTCGTAAAAAGCAATGCTTAGCCTAGACCAACTTTAGTAGATGAAACTTTAAAATCCAAAGCGAACCCAAATTAGATTTAAAGGTTCTATCCGCACTGTGCAACAAACACTCTGTCTCGGTTATAAAAACCAGTCAGTTAATGCTACATAGTGAAATAATCGCTATTTGTTAAGAGATCCATAAAAAATATATAAATATAATGTGCGGGCAGAAGGCGGAATTTTTTAATGTTAAGCTTGTGGCACATATAATAAACGTTGGGACTTAAAAGGTTAAAAACTACAATGCAGCAGGAGAAATGTACAGGAAGGTGCGGTTAAAATAATGTGTCAATACAGCAACTTGGATGCGAAGGCAGTAAAGCAATAGCTTGCACAACAGTGAACAAGTAACAAATGTAAGGGTTTCAATAACATTTTTAATATTTTCACTCTTACGATGTTGCTGTAATGTGATATTTTTATGATTGAATGGGTTTAATCGTTTTTTAAGTAAAACTTTCGTGCTCGTAACGTGACTTCTTATTAACCTTTTAAAGTGTACCGGCAACTTTACGTCCCATCAGGTTTAACATCCAAAAATTCTGCAGAGTGCTCACAGTGCGTTTATGTGTTTTGTATGGATCTCAAAACAAAATGAGACTTTTCCTTAGACAGCATTAACAGATTTGTTTTGTATAACCGAGTTGGAGGGTGTAATTTGTGGTCTTTTGGGTGATTACACGGCGTCGTGAGGTAATTATTTACCGACGTTTCGGGACAACGTGTCGGTCCCATCTTCACGGGTCGAGTCGGTAAATAATTACCTCACGACGCCGTGTAATCACCCAAAAGACCACAGATTACATCAACATCGCGGCGGAAGCCTGAAATCAAAGAGTTGGAGGGTGTTTACTGCGTTCTTATATAAAACAAATACCTTTCGTCTTTAAAAAGATAATGCATTATGCAATAAAGGTAATTTCGGGCATGAAAATTTAAGACGTATAAAGGATTTCTGCCTTTATTCAACAGCCTACATATAAAATTATCAATGAAACAAGCGTGCCATCAAAATAATTTTGAGGGAAACAGGCGACAAACAGAAAATTCTCATACAGCATTTTACAATTCTTATCTTTCCTCCTGTTTCCAAAAAAAAAATAAAATCTATAGAACAAATTCTTTACACGTTGTTTTTCACTTTGCTGCTTAAGCTTCATAATTTGAAGTCTTTGCCAATTAGCAAATCAAATAATTCAAGAAGTATGAGGTGAGCAACTGAACATGCAGTATATGTACAGGAAAAAAAACTCTGCACAATATGTCGACCGGAAATCCTAGACTAGTTCAACAACCGAACCGTAAATGGCAAGATATTTAAATTGTAGTTCAACAAGACAACGTAAAGTGCAAGGTATTCAGTTGGCTCAGATTACAGTCCAGTGGCGGGCCTCTGTTGAGAAGTACTGAAGCTTCGGTCAAATAAAGGACGAAATTTTCTTTTTAATTCTTAGGCAGTACTCCCCTCAGTGGGGCCTCGATCACTTTTACTGTGAGAATTACGCAACCGACTTATAATCAACATCAAATTGTGACAGGAATAGCTTTCGGAGATGATCCAAATTCAGTTTCTAACATAAAGGGGTGACTGCCTTGAACTTAATTTTTCTACAAAGCATCAAACTTTTAACGTCAAATCTTTTGCAGACATAAACTTAGAAAGTTTCACTGGCGCCCTTTTCATACTCTAGCCTCTTCACGAGTGTAGATTTCCAAATAATTTAAATCATAACAGTGGTAAAAGTCATTAAAAGCTAAACAGGACCTTCGCAACATCCCCACGTGAATCACAACACATGCTAAATTCCGTTTCTGATCCCACTGCAGTAACGGTTCAACTTACCTTTAATTACGTCATACACAATACTATTTCTTCCCCTTTTTCTTGTCTTCAACTTTGAGTATTTAGGTTCCCTGGCTTTTTCAGATATAGACGTACCTCCCGAAATTCTGAATCCTTTTATGATACGCGGTAAGACACCTCCGGTGAGGGACCAGCCTATTGCAAGACCTCTACCTACACAGGACAACAAAAGCACAGCATAACAGCTGGATTCGAACCCATGGCTCTAATATTCAAAATGTGCAAAACTGTACACACCTTAGACAGGGCGGCAACTGCGATCAGCATGCTCCATTTGCTTAGAAGCTGACTGTCAGAAAGAATCCTACAATATTCTGTGTAGATGTACTAAAATAATTCAGTGCCTCACAAATTGTGTGCTAGCTTTTTCTCGAGGGTATCAATTGTCAGTAGTAAAAGAAACATTAATAAAAGTGGGTATAAGTGTAACACAAATACGTACTTAGGAAGAGAAAACGACCCTGGATATCAGGCAGTAATAAGTAAAAATATTTTGACATTTTAAAAGTTAAGATTTAAATTTTCCAGTACGTATAAATGTTGTTTTATAGTTAACAATGTTTATATATACATTTACTTGCGCATTAACCTTAGTTAAAACCACAGTTCTTAGGAAACAAGGCACTGATGGTGCCCTTTTAAGTAAAACACGTCAATGTTTACTTTATATACGTACAGTACAGGTGGGCAAGAAGTCACCGTACACCCAGACAATAAGCACCTCAGACTCAAGTTAAGTTTACACAGCACAGCACAGCACGCACTACAATGTAAAATGGTAGTTTGGCAACAGTGACCAAGATAGTGCATACGTGATTCGTCGCACACCACATGAAGAAAGACTTGAATGTGAGGCCGTATCGCCCAACTTTCGTGAATGAACTGTCGGATGCCAACAAGGATCGGCGCTATGAATCATGCCGTGCTCTGCTGGACACATTCTCAAATGCCGTATCCCGATCAAAGGTTCTTTTCAGTGATGAATGTGCCATCAATCGCAGTGCGAGCGACAGAAATGTGGTGTTCTGGTCAAAGGAGAATCCCAATTTCACGCAGGAGCTGGAACATAATCCACCGCATGTGATGATATGGGCGGGTATGACATAAGATTATCTGATTGGACCTTACTTTTTCGATGGACCGGTGAATGCGGCAACTTATTCGGCAATGTTGGAGACGTGGCTCATACCTCAGCTCAGAGACAGAGGACTCGTGGATTACGTGTGGCTGCAGCACGATGGGGCACCCTCACACTTCGCTCTTTCTGTGCGCGATGTTTTGAACGAAAATTTTCCAGGCCGATGGATTGGCTGTGGCTCACCAACATCTCCGGCACCATTGCCATGGCCACCACGTAGTCCTGACCTTACCACCCCAGACAATTCGTTGTGGGGTATTATCAAGGGAAGAGTGGCTGCGTGTCGCTACAACACCAACGAAGATTTGCGCAGAGCTGTGGAAGACGCCTTTCGCACAATTACTCTACAAATGCTCCGACGTATGTCACAGAGGACATGGAGGCGCATCCGTTTGTGTGTCCAGCATCAAGGTGCACATACAGATCCACTGGACATGTAACCAAGACGTACGCAAGTGATTCAAATTAATTATGATTGATTATGATTGCATACTGGTTGGTGTACGGTGACTTCTCGCCCATCCTGTATGTGCAATAGAAAACTGTAGTTATTTGGTGATATCTTCAATTATTGTGGGAAAGGACAGCGTGGCTTAACACCCATTGGAAATTCATTAATTTTAATCTGTATGGACGAAAGATGCTGAAAACAATATAAATTTTACTCGACATGTTATCTGTTACCAAACTTAGAATAATGAAGAAACAACATCCAAAGTGTAGTAGCACGATTCTCCGTATAAAGAAGGAATGGCGCCAGTTGTTTGCGTTTCATTCATTGCATCATAGCAATGGAACATTTCTGCTATTCTCCCGGAGTTCTCTTAACGCCACGGATGGCAATAAGTGAACCCAATAAGGCCGTTTCCAATAACCATTGACTGCAATGCCTTACGAAAAAAAAAAGTTATATTCCAAAAATACGAATAATTTTAAAATATCTACAGATTATTCACGATAAAAAATACACTACTATATACACAGATGAGCCAAAATTGTCTGTGCACGCTTCGTCCATAATAACAATGGTACAGCAATGAAACAATGACATCACATTGCTTGAGGAAGGGAGGGTTAGTAACCGTACGTGCCACAAGTCACGTAGGCCACAATGCAAAGAATAAGGCGGTTTTATCCTTTGTACTATAGGTGGACATCTCTAGTTATTATAAAGGCATAAGAAAAATTTCACTGAAAATTTACTACAGTGTGTGTACAAAATATGTCATGTTAACGAGTCATAGATTACCATTTTACGTCATTTTGAATACAAATTATTTTGTTTCTAGGATAAAAATTTTATGTACAATAAAAACATAAGAACAAAATGGGTGGCAGAACTCTTAACTCGATTTGTCACGCGAATGAGTCCCATGGCTACATTACAAATGAGAGTAGCTCACCCGATATCTCGACTTTGTTCAGACTGACCAGCTAATAAACTTACACGATTTATAAACTTCTCGTGATAGAATTTAGCGCAGACAAGAAAGTATACAGATATTTACTTCGTACTAATATATCTGTATGCATTTATGGCAGTATTAAAATTGTACTATAATATTATTGCGAAATACTGTGAAACAGATTCAGGCAATGCACACCCCTTGTATAGTAAATGGAGGTTTAAAACTTGGGGTAAAGAAATGTTTAGAAATTTGAAACAGGTTGTTTGGAACAGCTTCTGAATTTCTAAATCTTGATACCATGGACGAAGAAGAACAGGAAGAAGAAAATAAATTGTATTACGCAGCATTAGGTGAGAGTAAATTCTTGGACATAAAATTATCAGACTTTACGAAAAAAAAAGTTCTCTAATCTTTAATTTTTCTTCAATTTGTTACGATTGAAATTCGTATAAACAATTTTTATTTCATTTGCACCCAATAAAACAGAAAATGCCTTACATGATAAAATAAAACTAAGTTATGAAATTATTTACGACTCAATATAAAAATATGTATAATAAGTGCTGGTACTAATCGTAATAAATTATTAAGCATCTGTTAATGCAAAGCAAGATACACTCTATATTTTAAGATTGTAACCTCCAGATATACAGGTATACTGCTTATATAAATGCTATACGTTTCAATATGCTAATGGACCCATCATTTTAACTATTAAACTTTTATACAGCTGCTACCTATTTCAGTACCCTGATTGGTCCATCATATTGCCCGTTAATACTGACACTCCTTTGCTGCTAATTAATTTCGACCTTTTCACGTTTATGTACTGCGATAATCTGATATAGGCACCTCAGCACCGTTACATGCAACCAAGTTTAGTTATGACTTGTCTCGATATGTACGGAGAGAAAAATAACCAAGTATTATTTATGCGAGTAATATCTTCCCTACGTATAATTCCGGCAGCTCATAATCATTATCGTCAGAGTGAAATACAATCATTTCGGCCAGTGGTGGGCTTTCGTTTTCTTTAGATAAAACTATGAAGGCCACATCCATTAATACAATCAAATTTATTTTTTGGGTTTCAAGAACATTTATTTGGACATGACCAGTAACACCATGTTCCTCCAGTTACAACCCACTATATTTATTACTAAAGACAAAATTTATCTTAGGTATAATGTTTATTCTCTTTTTAAAGCCAATAATCTCATATTAATTTTTCTATCCAATAAAGTATTTTTATTCATAATACTTCCTCCCTCATCTCCTCTAAAGTTTGCAGCGTTTTTGCCACTTGGTTTTCGCACTTGCATTTCAATACGTAGGTCTATATACATTTGTCCAAATATCTAATTCATTGCCGATCCCAGTGGCCGCGCGGTCTAAGGCGTGGGTCTGCGGTCGCTCGCTTATTGGGATTGTGGGTTCGAATCCCGCCTCGGGAATGGATGTCTGTCTCTTGTGAGTGTTGTGTGTTGTCAGGTAGAGTTCTCTGCGACTAGCTGGTCCCTCGTCCAGAGAAGTCCTAACTAGTGTGGTGTGTCTAAAACGTTTGTGATCGTGAAGCCTCGAAAAATGAGGCGACCTAGGCCCCCAAGGGGCTGTCGAGCCATTGAACAAAAAATCTAATTCATTAGAGAACCATGACTTTGACCACTTCCTTTGTCACCAACGCGACGTACCTATACAAATATTTCTGGAACAAAATGTCCGTAAGATAATAATGTGAGTTTCACCTAGAAAACTATCCCCCAATAATATGATATTTTGTTTTTTTCCTATGGCTCAACAGCCCCTTTTCGGGTGCCGAGGCCTCCTCAATTCGAGGTTTCATGATCACACACATTAGACACACCACAGTCGGTAGGACTCCTCTGGATGAGGGACCAGCTCGTCGCAGAGACCTCTACCTGACAACACACAACACTCACAAGAAACAGACATCCATGCCCCCGGTAGGATTCGAACCCACGATTCTAGTAAGCGAGCGGCCGCAGACCCACGCCTTAGACCGCACGGCCACTGGGATCGGCATAATATGATATTACACAGTTTAATTGTCAAACAAAACCACAGGTTTTATGTTATTCATGTCCGTGCATTAATTAATAATTTCATAAGACGACGCAAACAAAATATACAATATTATAATACATAATTCTACAATTAAAATTTTAATTGTAAAATTATATATTATAATATTGAACATTTTGCTGGTGTTGTTTTATGTAAAACTGGAGGTATTGGTAGTTTATAACCCTAATGGTTGTTGTTCTGGTTGCATAACATTCCAATAGATATTTCCCATGAATTATAGTATTGCTGGAAGGAGAATGAGCTTTTAAGCGATACGTTTCTTCACTAAGGTTCTCTGGAATATGATTCTGTGTGTTTCGTCAGGTGCGGAGAACTACGAGTATATTGCTAAGTCTTCAGGGTGAAAGAGTGCTCATCTATCCTAAAGAAAACAGGCGTTTCCTTCGAAACACTGGTAACCGTTTGCCCAGATACACAGCATCACATCCCAGAAGACCGTACCCGTGACTCTTATTGCTGTGAGAGCTTCAAATCTCATAAATAAATTATATCAGCGAATGAATCTTTGGGAAACGCGCTCTCAGGGCTTGAAGCTGTATATGGTGCGAACAAGGTGGAGAGAAGCAGCAAAGTGAGGCTTTGTTGAGGTGGAGGAGTGGTTTAGAGAACTTCCGGGAATACATAGCGTGAAGTCATTGCGAGAGAGGGGACTATAAGGGCGCTTAAGGACGCCGTAAATTATGGTAATATTCTATGTAACAATTCAGGGTTATGTAATGCTCTGCACTATTGTTAATTCCTCTCTTTCTTCTTCCCCTGTGATCATCATAATTCATCCCGTAGTCTGTCTTACGATAGGTCCATAGCCTCTTCCAAGGCGAGTTCCCCACAAAGTGCGATCTAGTGTTTCCTCCTTCAATTTCCAGTACCCTCTCGTTTCCTTAAGGTCATGCAGTAGCTCCTTCCGTCTTCTTCCTCGTCTTCCCGTCACTTCTTTACTTCAATAACGTGTTTTAGAAGGCAGTTCCTACGCAAGATGTGATCAAACCTGTTGACCTTCCTTCGTTTCATTATATGTAGGATGTTCCTTTCCTCCTTGACCCTATGCAATGCTCCTTCATTTCTCACACGATCGGTCCAACAGATCTTCCCCACCCTTCTCTAGCACCACATTTCAAAACTTTCCAGGTATTTCTGAGCTACTTCCGAAGTGTCCAATTTTCAGCACCGTAGAAAGCTATGCTTCAAATGTACCGTTTCACTAGTTTCTTCTTTAAATATAAGTCCTTTTTTTTTTTTTGAAAAGATTCTTCTTCTTATTGAATGCTTTCTTGGCATGGCAAACCTGGATTTAATTTTGCGTGTAGGCTACATCTTGCATCATTTGTTATCAGGCTACCCAATCAGTTGAAATACTCCACATATCCAGTTGCATTTTATCTTCCCCTGAGATATCAAAGTTCAAATTTTCAGGATCTCTTCCGAGTCTAGCTGCTTTTCCGATCACGTTCTTTGAGGTACCAGAAATTTCTTCTTCCCCGAGGACTGGAATGTATTATTCATTTAGTCTATTACCATCCAATCTTTCCACGCGGCCTGTCCAATGCCTTATACATTTGTCTGTGTTCTCTACCTATGTGGACATTACTGGCCCCCATGTTGCCAAACGAACCCATAGCTACTTACGGCGCCACGGCTCTGAGGTTACAGACAAATCTCCCTACAGTCCCAAGCTCGAGCTCAGTACATTTCGTCTCTTTGGACCTACTAAGAAGCACTGCATGCCAGGCGATTTGCAATAGACGCCGAAGTGAAGCAAAGTGTCACCACATGGTTAGAGACACTTGGCATTATTTACTCTACATAAGCCATTCCTACATAGTGAAACAATGCTTAGATGTCCGTAATGACTACATGGACGTCTGGTGTATATCATCTGTTACAATGTGTCCTGTATACATCGAAATCAAAATGAAGTTCTCTGCATTCGAAGGTTTTTACATTTTTTAATTCGTTTTTATTATTAACACAGATAATAAGACGTTAAGGTTTTTATAATGCATTAAGTTGGCCTACATACTGTATTCTTGAAAAAATCTTTCAGCAGAAGAATTATAAGGTTAAGAGACTAAATTCAGAAGAGAGACCCAATCTTAAAAACGCAGGTATTTAAAAAATTACTCCCCTTTAATGGAACCCGCAAACGTTCGCCACGGAAAATATCCTAAGCCAGATGGATCAACTTAACAACTTCATGGTCAGTTTTAGTAAAACCTATCTTTAATATTATCCTCCCATCTACATCCACGCCGCAAAGAGGTCTCTTTCTTTGGGGTCTACCAACTAACGTTTCTGTACCACCGTACCCATCTGTTCGGTCCTTTCACTGATAAGGTGTCCTTAAATAACCTATAACTCCCACAAACCAACTAGCAAGATTATTTCAAAAGTGAGATGATACAGAGAGATCGCAATACAAATATCTGAAGTGCACGAAGACTGGTCCGCCACCTGGCAGGAATTCACGTCGGATATCAGTTCGGATAAATGGAATGTCATGACAAGACAAGAATCAAAGTGTAATTTATCATATGTCCGACACTTATCTGATAAAACATTGAGATCTTTAAAGGACGAATATAAAAAGTAAGAGTGGGCTAAGAGTCGTTTATGTTTCGGAACTAAAAGGCTATTATTTGATAATTATTAGGCCTCGAAGATTTGATAAAATCGCCAATATGACCGAGCATTACATGCGTATTTGTTTTTTATTTATTTACTGAGTTGCTGTTTTTTTTTCTTTGCATAAATTCATGTTATTTAACGCCGAGTTCTTGAGAAGCACAGATTCATTAAACGCAACCTGTTTACATTGGTCTATTCGCAAATTTTACTACTTACACTATTACACGACTACCATTAATTTATATTAGAATTTTTCAATAATTTTATCTTTTTTATTTTATTCCTCTGTAGCATTCCACTAAGGGCTGTGCCCTAATGTCTTTTTCCCCATTTCAACTTTATTTCAAAGAATTATTTTTCAATATTTTTTCATTCCTTTCTGTTTTTATAATTTAATATTTTCTTGCGTGAGATATCCTCCTTCATACTCATCCATTTGCTACATGAAAGTTCTTCTCTCTGCCTTTTCATTCTTGCATATTTTGATATCCTCCCTCCCAACTTAGCTTGGTATACATGAAAAGTTCTTGATGCCGTCATCGCTATAATAATCAATACTAAAACTGTCAAAATGGGTGTCTCCTTACAACCGCTACGTCCGTCAGATCCGCTGTGCAACATTCGGAGTAACTTGCATCTTCATATGGAACTTCACATCACAATTAACTCTGTTAATCATCAATAATAAGAACTGTGTATAAGAGGGTATAAATTCTTTAGATTGAAAGATCACCCCAGGAATCTTAATCTTTTTACTGAAAAATATTTGAGGATATAATAAAAATCATAAAAACCAAGACAAGTTGTGCTGTTGTTCATGAGGTTGCCAAAAAAGCTAAGAATTGACCAAACCGGAGCTGCAAATATCCGTCCTCTTACAGCTCTCACTTTCAAGATGTTTTATATGAAATAAAGAATAGCGAATTTTGATTTTTGGATTTTAATCCAATTAATTTTTATAAAATATAGCAAATAATGTGATACGTACAACACAAACAAATAAGAAAACAAGTAAACCAGTACAGTGTGATCGATTTTACTACACTTCATTTCTGCAGTAGGTAGTTTAGTGTTATAAACGAGTTTAGAGTTTTGTGTTGGCTCTAGCAATGATATTCCTTGGAGTGGTTTGATAAACAATTTTCTTTTGTTTTGTTCCAGAGACCCTACATTTCAAGCCAATTTTAATTCCATATGAAAAATTATGTACTAATGCTAAGTGTTATAAAGATCACAAATTGGCTACCAAAGTTCCTACTTACACATTATTGCTCCTCCTGTTAGTCGAGATCTGTTGGGAGAAATCGGTCGTAGCAGTCACAATATAGTAGTAAGAGTTGTGGTGGCACATGGTTAGGTCAGGAGTGCCTACGTTTCAGACAAGAATAGCGTACCAATCTTGAGAGTATAAGATACAGACATTATTTTTTTTTTCGGATCGAAAGTGCCCGCCTACAATACTTCATGGATTCAAGAGCAAAAGATCGAAATGCCACTTCGTTGCCATGAAAAGGTCGAACAATAGACATTACAACTGTGCTTTGATTTCAGACTTCCGCTGCGATGTAGATAAAATCTGCGCTCTTCTGTGATAATACGCCAGTTGAGTGGCAGTTTTTTACCAACGTTTCGGAAAAACCTATGAATCCCATCTTCAAGGGCCAAGAAGTCCAAGGTTTTCTTCTTGGAAGTTTGACCCTTGAAGATAGGACCGAAAAATTGTCCCGAAACGTTGGTACAGAACTACCACTCAACGCTGCATAATATCCCATAAGAGCGCAGATCTCAACTGTGTTTTCAGACATTTTCTGTTTGTGTTCACCGGAGCTGCATCAATAAAATTTTGGCTTTTGTGTGAGAGGGAGGAAGTCGATTCCTTACAGCAACAAAACCTTGGATTGTCGCCACTAAATATCAGCCGTGGGATGCTCCAAGCTTGCTATCAGTTGGGTACAACGGAGTAAAGAAGCAAAATCGTAGCGTTGATCTCTCAACTCCAAATAGTCTCGAGGTTCAGTATATGTGCCATTTCCGTCACTGTGGTGGCGCAAATAAACTTTGTACCCTGTCAGGAATGTATGTCGTACAGTCTCTAGCCAATCACTTCAAGACTGAGCTTTCCTTCCTAACAATTGCAGTTGTCATTCATCCTTAAAATTCATTTAAAACTGAAGGTAATTCTCAACACATTTACGTCTTCGGCACTATATGTAGGTACGTGGTTATTTTCAGGCTCCAACCACTTTACACTTGAGGACGCAACACCCATACCCGCATCGTACAAGATGATTGTCGGATCATAGCCAAGGCTAACCTTTCTCAGCCTGCAGGGGAAGGAAAACTCTTTTCGCTCTGAGGGCAATTGAAGGATATGTATCCCAAAACGTGTGGTAGAACATGGTTATGCCGCGAGAAGAATGTAAGTGTGCTGCGCAATACACATGTATTTATATTGCGTAAATATACCCTTCGGACCCCAGAGTCACATGAAGAAAGCTCCGATTTCTCCCCCAACAATGCCGCACATATCTACTTCAAGTAATTGCAAAGCTACAAAAATTATGCCGCAAATTAGGCAACATCGATATTCAAATTACGGACAGCTATCCGAATTTAAATCAACAAAATTTCAAAATAAAAATAAAACGCAAGCACAGCAGACTTAAAATTTTCTCATCACAAAATAATATCATTATTTACATCACTGATACCTTAAGGTTTGCTCAGCCATTTTTAGTGACGACTAGTCTACACAGGAAACTTCTCGGTGAGCAAAAAGGATATACCAAGATGTCTGTCTCCTAGATAACAATCGATCACGATGAAGCCTGTTGCACAAAATAGATTCTGTGAATAGCAGTAAACGCCACCTTTCGCAGGAATTGTTGGTAGGAAGGCGTTGGTCGGCATGTCGTATATTCCCATCGTGTTAAATACTAATAATCATTCGTCAGATACTCGACACAAATTGGAACCAATATCAGATATTTATGGACTGAAGTGTTATAATACATATCTACAAATTAGGTGTATTCACAAAATTAATAGTGCTAATCAAAGTGTGTCACAATAAAATATAAAAACCAATTTTGCTTAGACACTGAGTCAGTGATTATTTTAAATCTGAAATCAATACACCAGTGGTTATATTTAAAAACTTTATCACTTAAGTAATTGCGCCTCTGGTCTTTATTTATAAAAACAATTTCCATTACGATATTCTCTTGCCAGTTGAAGAAAAAATATGTAAGATCCTTTAAACTGAATGTGTTTTATCAACAAATTCGCTTTGAAATTTCAAAGGGATTTAGCGGGTTTTTATTTGCCTACTGAGTTTCTAGTATTCTGACTTCAGATACTTCGCTATTTCGACTATACTTTCCAAGTTAAACAATTTTGTAAAAATTACAATGGGACAACACGGAGTCTATGACTTTAGAGTGAACAATATCACAGACACCATGCTGCTGCAGTCAGCTTCTACTTCGTACCTCAACACTGAGCAGCATTTCAAGAGCACAAGAATGCAGGGAACTACTCTCACTTACTGACTAAAACTGTTTTCATCTTGACAGAGCGGGTAGATTTCGGCTGTCTCCGGGCTAACCATGTGTAGGAGAATCTAAAATCTAAAAAATGTCTCTATAACTGCAAAATGTAGAATTAAACATAGCCCCATATATTTTTCACAGAATATATTACGTACTGTTCATAAAAATCTAACAATATGATATTCACTTGCGCCAAAAAGGTCAAGGTCATCTTTGTTATCGTGAGTAAACATGTATAGGTAACTGCTTACCGCACAGCAAGGTTTCACAAAATCGTCTAAAATCCTAATTTTCGTAATTCTCTAAATCAAGGGCCTCAAAATAAAAACTACGAGGGCCAAAGAGATAATTTTGATATCTAAGGTGGAAGCACTTCATTTTAACCAATAAACACGATAAGTTTAAAATTAAGAATTGTTAAGAATAATTAATACATTTAATCACAAAAGTAAAATATGCTATTGCGATTATTAAATTTTAGAATCTATAGCAAATGTTTCTGCCTTTCTCTTCCGTGTTGAAAAATATTTTTAACTTATAAATTTAAAAAGTGTAATACTGGGCCGGGCCATATTCTTTACCTAGATCAGGATCAATGAGACGATCACATAAAACAAACTGGTTGGCCGCGTGTCTGAAACGCCAAATCGTGTAACTTGCTAAAGAGGAGGGCAAGACATCTGTATAAAAAACACCACTACTATAATACTTCTAATCTGACTGTAATTGTGACATTAGTGATAATAATAATAATAATAATAATAATGTTGCCGAATATTCTATATGTTTCTGGATTCAGATGATTGAATCATTACTCGAAAAATTTGGTATAATAAAACGTGTGTTTCACGATTTTACTTAGATCATCTGGGAAGACCCCAACTAGTTTCTTTAAAAAAGAAGTCGTCACTTCCTCCAACCTATTTTAATTTCCTCTTTCATAAAATATCTTAAAACGCCTATAAAATCATCTAGATATCATTTGCATAAAAGACGCAGACGATTATAAATTTCTTCATATTGCTAGCCCTCAGATAATAAAATGTAACTGAATAGTAGTCTTGGATTTAAATGAGTGTCACAGTGCATAAAACCGGATGGCTGTAGCTTCCTGGATTGTGAGATCTGCACTGCGCACTGCCTATCCAGCTGCACTGTAATAACTGATGAACTCCCACAGTTCCTTTCCCCAGCCCCAAATGTTTTACTATTCATAATTAACTTCTACATAGGTTCTCAGTGAGGTTCCGACACAACGTTACGCTTCTCTTTAAGTTTTTTTCACACTCCTTGGCCCAACGTCCGACCCACTGCAAGCTGTATACTCGCAATCGGAAAATTTGTGCAAGACGGATATCCCTTTAAAGCTGGAGATCCGCCGACGTCAAAGCCCCACTCCTAAGTAAAAGTCTTTATAAAGATATAAAGTCTAGGAAGTACTTTCATAATATGTAACCATCAGTTTGTGTGCGACTCATTACTTCTCGTTACTTCATTCCACAAATACAAAATTTCGGCGTAAAAATCTGAGCCATAGCATTTTGGAACAAATGGTAAATGGTATAAAAGAGAGTAAGTTAAAAGACATTTAACCGTTTAGTAAAATTACACTAAAACACGTTGTAAATTTTAGTATTACTTACTCGATTACAAAACTTTTCCAAGTGAGATCCTAAAAGTTCAATCCGCAAATCACCATGATGTTATACCATTTTACAAACTGACCGGCACAGCTCTGTTTTGGCACCAACATTTCACACAAGAGTGTTTTCGGTTCACTGACTTTTGGGCCACTGTCTATATTGATTTATGTAACACAACTTTAATATGCATTTTTGTCTTTGGGTAATCAGCTATTTACGTTAGCGAAGAGATTTAACAGCGATGGAAATTCGGAAAGTCCATGATTCTAATTTTAGGAAAGCTGATTTTTAAGACTCCAAATGCGAAATGTAGCTATAATACGTTAATTATATGTAAAGTAACTCCACAAATCAGAGATTTTTTTGACATTCTGATGTCGTTCGGATGTTGAGGAAACCTCGGTCATTCAACTTGACGCACTTTCTTATCTGATGCGTTTTCTATGCCTATAATGTCAGAGAACAATATGTGTTATCTTCATTGCTATTTAACTCTGTTTTATAACACATATATATGGTGGGCCGTGCCATGGCTCCGACGGTTAGTCGCTGGCCTTTCACCGCGGAGGCCCGGGTTTGAAACCGGATCAGTCCATGTGGGTTTTGTGGTGGAAAGGGTGGCACTGGGACGGGTTTTTCCCTGAGTACTTCGGCTTTTCCCTGTCAATTTCATTCCACCATTTCTTCAATACAAGCAAAAAATGAAAAAAAAAAATCATCTTCATCACAGGGTTGCACAATAAGCCTCAAGGCTGCGGTGCGTCCGTAGCATCTGCTGCGGGGCCCTTCACAAAAAAATAAACATAAATGGTAAGTTACAACAAATGTAAGCAAGCGTTGGCCACGCATGTACCTGCTAATGTTACTATAATTTGCGAGGAAAGAATTATGTCTGAACAAATAACTGCCTGGAGATGAATCCATCGCGCGATGTTAACAGTTTCTCAGTCAATTAATTCCCCGCATTTTATAGAACCTGAAGGTTCATGACCGTGTTCACAACAGCCTACCACTTGTCCCTAACCCAAGCCACGCAGGTCTATCATGAAGAAAATACAGAGCTGTATCAGCATAATTTTCATTCCTCATTCAATAGCATTAGACTTATCAAAATCTGACGGATACTGAAGCGGACCACCCAAATTCACCTAGTGGCAATGAGTGAGGCTGTAACATTTAAGCTTCTTTACGTATACATGTTGTTGCTGTACACAAAACCACGTTGGGCTCAGTTCTTGCAACTGTGACAACGGCCGTGAATGCAATAAAATTATAGCCTTGCATGTTGTGCATATTACATACGCGACAGGCTGAATCATTAGGCACTCGCACCACACCCAAAGGCACGCACACAAACACGCAATTCTCCACACAAAGAAAAGGAAACCGTATGACGTTCGAATGTCGGCTGTATATAATTATCTTTACGGAATTAATTCGTATCTTACTGTACTCGGTTCACGTTCGTGCATTCCTAATATGAATTCGACATCTGTGAAAAAATAATTTTTACTAACCATCGATGACTAACCACCTGAAAAATTACATGGCCTTCAAGTGATTAAAAACAAGGTAATGTGATGGTTCTAAAGGAACGGACGCACCGCAAGAGTGTTGCTTGGAGTTTAGCGGGGTAGCAGGTGCGTGGAGGGAATGCGATTTTAACCAACAAGAAACTTATCCAGGCGGACGCACTGACTCCCCACCTAAGCTGCGGGATAGCTCAGAATGAGGGGGTCAGTGCGGCCGCCTGGATAAATTTCTTGTTGTTGGTTAAAATTGCATAGACACCTGCTACCTCGCTAACCTCCAAGCAACATGCACACAGTGAGTACGTACCGTACGGTGAGCCTGCCTCAGTCACAAATGAATGTACACTTATCTGAACTAATTGATTGAATTTTCTTCACGCAGAAAGTGTTGAATCTGGAGCGATTCCGGGATTTATAAGACTTTTTTGCAAGGTGATTAACGAATCACAGTTTTTTGAAGGGCCCCGCAGTAGATGCTACGGACGCACCGCAGCCTTATATCTTATTGTGCAACCCTGTGATGAAGATGATTTGTTTTTCTTCCGTTTTTCCGTGTAATGGAGCACCGGTGGAATGAAATTGACAGAGAAAAACCGAAGTACTCGGGGAAAAACCTGTCCCAGTGCCACTTTGTCCACCACAAATCCCACATGGACTGACCCGGGATCGAACCCGGGCCTCCGCGGTGACAGGCCGGCGACTAACCTCCTGAGACATGGCACAGTTGGTTTAATAACTTTTTATTAATAACAATGGGGGAAAGTTAAAGTGTTGTTATATATGCACAATTAAGTACAGGAACATCTCACCTGCTGAAGTTCCCATTACGGCCTAAACTTGAGTATTTTGGAAATTAATAGAACCTACTTTATGGTGGGTTGGCACAATACAAGACCTATAATTGGAAACACATTACAGCGGAACGTGGACATGCCAATGGCACTAGCAGGAATCGAAACCGCTGTATCAGCGACAGAGAAATCCGTGTCGGATTCCCAATAAACGCTGCAGCCTGTATGATAGGATTCAAGTGGTTCCACTGACAAAATTATGTAAATTGGGAAAACAGCGTGTCGTAAGAATTGCCCATCTTAATGTCATTACGTTTAAGGTGTAAAAAATACGAAGTTTTCAGTTCCTTATTTCTGTATAGAAATTCGTTTTCTTCCACGGAAAGTTAGAATATGGAGACCATGCGAACTTTTGAAGTTGGGTCACCATCATCATCTCATGTAGTCCAACGGCAGGTCCATAATCTCTTGCAAAGCGAGTTCTCTACACAGTGCGATGTAGTGGTTCCTCTTCAAATTTCAATATCTTCTCCTTTCCTTAAGGTTATCCAGTAGATGCTTACGTTTTCTTCCTCGTCTTCCCGTCCCCTCTATCTTTTCTTCGATAATTTGTTTTAGAAGGCAGTTCCTACGCAAAATGTGACCAATTCAGTAAGCCTTCTTTCGTTTTATTGTATGTAGGATATTGCTTTCCTCCTTGACTCTTTGTAATACTTCTGCATTTTTCACGCAATCGATACAACAATTAGGGTGTTTTCTAAAAATGTGTATATGCTTGAAAATAACAACGTGGAAATCACGTGAATCACGATTTAATTACGATAACTACTTAATCTCGAACTCGCACGTCATATGTCTTGCGTTTCAGATTTGTCAGATAAGTACTTACACAGTATTAGCTAGACGTCACCGTAGGCAACGTGAGCGTGTTTTGTGCTGAGAGGGAACAATGCTGCAGTGACGCCAGTTAATTAAGACAAGGCGTCGTGTAGTTTCTTTCGTACTTGTAGGAGGATATCTACCAACCTACACGACGCTACATCTCAGAAAACCTTCATCACTCAGCACGGAGAGAATTTCATCTCACATTTCTCAGTTGTGTTTCGAGAACTGCCACCGAGATAAGTAATTTTTATAAAAGTCTACCTACTTACCTTCCGCGTTCAAACAGAAGCATTTTCAAGCTAAGCAAACATTTGTACTGCATTTTTTGTACTCTTCAGTCGAGTCATCTTGCCTTACGCACTATTCAATAAACTGACAGCACTCCACCCCAGTTTATTTCGTTTTCCTCAGGGTAAACAAACAGTTTATGTGACAGTCCACTGGATTTTAACACCATGTATGATTGTAGGTAGACACTGAAGCTACGGAGTAACGTGCTGCCTCCATCTTCAAGGTAAATAACTTACGCCCTTGTAGACACTTTCATCGCGTTCCTCCGAAACGTTGGTGTCTACCTAAAGTGGTACGCATTATCAAAAGCCAGAAGACTATTAATTTAATCAACATTAGTCTTTAAACCTGAAATCCTAAACAAAGAGTTACTTATCGATTACATTCACATCACCGTGTGAGGCATATTCTGTCTGCCTTCTGCTGACTGTAAGCTGGGATTTGGAATCGTGTGCTCCAGTCCCACTGGGGGGTGGATGTGTGTATGCTTCGTCTCCTGTGGTTGTGTTGTTCTGTGTAGGTAAAAGCCTGAGACGGAACGAACCTCCGTCAAATACGTCGTACCAAATATATACCACACAAATTCAGTAAAATCGGAGAAAGGTAAAGCTGGGCAGCATTGGCTTGCAGTGTCTCTTAAATAAACAGCTACTTGATTCGTAAGGATGATAAACTGGTTTCTTTTATGTTCTTTGCACGAAGTTTAAAAATGCAATGCGTCACGCGGGGATAGTGTCTTGCAATTCGTTGCATTTTACTTTCGAAAAACTGAACCCACTTCGATTAAACTTAGCTTTCGTTAGTGATCTGAAAGCCTTCAAAGACTAAAGATAACTATCTAAAGATTTAATTCCTACCGCGCAGTAAACAAACTCCATATCGGATTAAAAATAACCAATTCGTTAATGCAGTTTATGGAAATAATCACTGTTCGTTCTGAGATTCATAAAAGCACATAAATGCGCTTTGTGGGAAAAACGTTGAATTTTTTAATTTGTTTAACTTTGGTACACAAAAGAACGACAAGAGTAGACTGTAAAGGGTTAAAATGTACAGACCGAGCTATATTTGAGTTCTTCATAGATTCAGTATACTCCCAGTTTACATAAATATAAAACCAAGATTTATGAGTTTTCAAGATGACTTCTTGTACGAACTAGTAAGTTACACAAAATGTAGGCCATACTGTGTGGTATGACATGCATTTGAAAAACTTTTTCTAGTGGATTAAGATTCAGTGAAATAGAAAACATTACTTACTATATAGATATATGCATAAATATATGTAGTGTGGTAATCTTTGCAAATGTGTATCCATAATAAATGAATATAAGCACCACTGTACGAGTAGTAAGCTAAATAATACATGGGTGCTTGACAAATGTAAGTAAAATTATGCAAGTGTTTAAATAAAATTTATATAAGTTACGGGGTATAAAATATTAATGAAAATCCCTCCAGAATACATCTTCAGCTACCTCTGCCACGTCAGTTGCATAACCGTCTCACATTCTACATGAGAGATGAAATATCTGCTTTGAGCACAGCTGAATTCAGTAACAGTTAATAACCCTCCAGGCAGACAGTCCAATTTTATCGACAAGTACGAGCATGTAGTTAATTATTCGGTATAGCTTTATGCGGAACAGGAAATGTAACATGTATTTTCTACAGATTACCTGCACAACGGGAGATGTGTTTTCTTTGAATAAAAAAGAAAATGTGTGCAAAACCCGTATTGGTAAAATGAACAAGCATCCCAGGTTAGTCTAGCCTTGCAGCATTACTAGTAACTGTGGTACATATACTATTATGTAAAATTAACCCACAATGGTGAGGTCACATCCGTTCTTCTGTTTTCCTGTCCGTATGATTCATTTAAGAAATTACTGAAATGATTTTTGAGGACTGCCTAAAAAGCATGTCTGCTGTTCAGACAGTAACGCAAATAAAAGAAATTATGTAACATTACAAGTAGTACTCAATTACCATCAACAAAACTTTTTATTGATGTTACTACTGAATCATCAAATTACAGGGCAACATGTTTCGACCTGATATTTCGTTAGAGTTTTGGTAAATTCCATCCATTTTTTCTGTCTTCAGTTAGCAGAATCCAAATCAGACATTCAAAATATTTCTACTTTCCAACGAAAGTTCTGTAGGCTTTTCTCTTTTCCTTTGAGTGTGCTGGGTGTCCGGTCATTTCATCCTTCTCTGTTTAATAATCATAAGGAAATCGGGGGCCAAGGAAGAAAACTGATATGAATAATACTCCTTATGGCACATAAAAATTCTAATGTTGTGATTAAAAAATTGCTATCATTTAACGACAAATAGAAATCACAGAATTTCGAAGTCAAACTGTCGCACTCCTACATTTTATTCTGGACGAAACTCTAGTCACATCCGGGAAATTACTTTGAAATTCTAAACAACCGCTCTGTTCTTCTTCCCCAAAAATATCTCTTTCGCAAACCTACCTGCCACTTGCAAGATTTGAGGACACGTCATAAGTCAGGAAGTTAGGCGCTGGACTCTTAACCACAGTGGCGCGAGTTCTATCCCAGGACGGTTCATGTGGAACTTGTGGTAGACAAGCGGCAATGGGATAGGGCAGGCTTTTTCTCCGTATGTTACGGCATTCCCCTCTCAGTATCATTCCACCAATGCTCCACACGCTTCTTTAACTTACCATCGCCGCTATATAATCTTAGCAATTAACAGCTTCGCCAATACAACATTTCTCTGTCTCATTTACACAATTACAGGAATTCACATCAGTTAAGGGAGTTTAGTTTACTGTCGTCTAAGAAGTGATGCTACGTAGTTGGGTGGATATATGCCAAGGTTTCAGAGAAATATATTTCTTTCACCGTCATGACAGACTTTATATGGCCAGTGAATTTAAAACAGCGTCATTAAATAAGTTAGGACGGAATCCGTCAAAACCAAAATAGACTTTAAGCTGAATATTTCTATGTAATGTGTCCTTAAATCTGTCCATATGTTGTGTAATATTAAGCAAGTCCAACAAATCACGTTTTATCCATGTAACTATAAACTAGATATTATCTGCATTTAGTTGAACTCAGGTCTATAAATCATGATACGAATTACTCTGACTCCGTGTTTTCTGTCATAATATGTTGATCACGTGATACGTCCCATATAAAGTATTATTCAACCCATCGAATATTAAGAAACAAATTTGCACGTAATAGCACACCATATATTGACATAAAACACTATAATGGCAGACCATGTAACAATTCCGAAGGAATTTTTTATTCTCGTTAGACACGATAATTTTCAAATTATTATCTGGCACTAAACCCGCGAAAAGCGAGAGGTGACTGACTATACATTCGCCGTAATGAGAATTTAAATTCTCGACCTGTGCAAGCAGCTATTCAGACAGAAGATTTTGTGCTTTTTTTTTACGTTCCTCTATCTATAGTTCCTGTCTACCTCAATACAGTCCGCGATCTTTTGATTCCGTATCCATCCACATTTTTTATTCATAACTGAACTGACTTTTCTAAGACGACATAAGTCTTTCCTTTGCTGAAATTGAGTTAGCACATGTATTGCGGTCCGAAGGAAGGTCTAGCTTGCATAGGAAAGGATACACAAAGTTCCATTTCTTCAATACATAACAACAGTTGATTAACACGGATTTTTTAAGCATTTACACTTTACTTATGTGTGTATTTTCTTCTTCAACTGAATTAGCATTGTGTATCAATCAGCTGAGGATATATGCTTTTAAACTTGGAACAAAGTATCTTACTCGAATAGCCAAATAAAACTTCCGTATTTAAAACTTCCATATTTTGAAGGAAATGTAAACATATATCACGACCATGAAAGCTTTATATCACCTAAAGCATCGCCGTTTATAATAGGACATTCTTAACTAGCCTGTCCCGACATGAAGTGCTGCAGATGGCTGAAAGCTTGTGAAGACTTGACAGGCCCTCTGACAGTTTAACTGTATTAAATGTCTGACGTTTCTGTGTGAGTCAATTTTTGAGTGTTATGGCGAGACCTGTCTCTAGCATGGCTGTCTTCTTTAAGATAAGATGTCAGGCTATCCATACTGAAAGATACCCTGCAATATTCCTGCTCTCTCATCACCGAAGATATTACGCCATTCTTCACATAATGCTGCGCCCCACAAGGTTGATTTATCTGTGGCGCCAAGCGTCCGCTGGTTCGATAGCCACGAAGGACTGTCATTTATCCCCCCCACACACCCCACACACACACAAAAGCATCTTTCTCCCTTAAGCAAACAGTCTATTCGCCTTAACATCGTCAACTAACTACGCATCAGTTTCTCGTGAAATAAAAGCATGTTTATAAAAAGTATTTACAGTATACAGCTTTTAATGCATCCCTTTACACTTTCCTTGAAGACTCAAAACGAATACGTAAACTCGGGGGATCATTCACCAAAACTCTTTCATTCCGAGAAGAATTTCTGTTATTTTTCTTTAACGTGAAAGCTTTGATGACAAAAAATCAATCTCTGCCCTCTTAGATGTAAAATATATTGCCTCATTATTTGTTTTCACATCTTTAACAATAATAATTATTTCAAATTTTATGTTAAGCATCCCGTTATGTTGTGTAGACATAAAAGAGAAGTTAATACCGTCACGACACCTGACATTTATGTATTTTCAGCAACTGTTATTACATAGGCAACATGTTTCCACCGATATTGGTCATCTTCAGGCTTTGATCTTTATAAAAAGTTAGAATATACAATTGCAATCAATTTATTAAGTGACAGATCTCAACTTTACTTTCGATATGATACATGTTGCTTACCATTTCTATCATAACCAGCAATTCTTAAAAGGTGAAACAGTGTTTAAAATATTAAAATTTTAAAGAATTGGTTAATGTTTAAATTTTTAGTTACATTATATTTTCCTGGAGTTTTTCAATTTGGTAACCAAATTGGTAGGTTGTACGGTGGTTTAATTTTATTTTCGATCATTGTAGTATGAGACTGAGTGCAAGACTATTCCATTCTTACACATTAGACGAGTATCAGTATGATGTACATATTATACCTGTCCCATGTTTTGGCATATATATCGTAATGTTACTTTTTAGAGAATGGTTTGACCATTTACACTCGGTCACAATAAAAGATATCTTCCTGATCGTGACAGAATGTAAGGCCTGAATATGACCAAGATTGGTCGAAACATGTTGCATATGTGATATCAGTTTCTGAAAATACGTACAATACAAGTTTTGTTGGCAATATTACTTCCTTCTTATAATAAGTGTTTCATTGAAAACATAAATTTAATAAATTTAATAACAGATGTTTTTCCTTCAAATATTTCAATCTATACACTGAGGCTAGCTCAATTCAACTATTTTGTGTATAATATAAACCACTACAGAACCTGACGGTCTGAAATTTTCAGGATATAATGTAACACATTCTCAAGGACCTCATGTTTGTAACTAGTAACGTAAGATATATTTGATACAATACCGTTCGCTAAGATTCTGATCTGTCTCAGTACAGATTCAATAATTTCTGATTACTAACACTTTGGTTGCGCGACTTTTGAATAATATTATTGTTTCTCTGTTCCAATTATATGCGTTGTCAATCTTGAAGAAATATTTACATGGACCTAACAATATCCGTCAGTATATAATTTCCATAAAATTTCATTCAACAAAATTGTTCCTTCTGTGTGTGTGCTTTGCGCGCATCATCCAAAAAGCAAGTACATAGCCTGTTGTGCCTCTCTGCCAGTATTCTAGTCCATAATTATGCATTTATTATGTTCCTTTTTTATAACAGAGAAGCATCATATTTATGAAAGTAGTATATTCTCAAATAAAACAAATCTAATTTTATTAAAATGCTCTCATTTACATAAACACGTGTGATTATAAATATTTTGCACATCACCAATATTATTTGAAGGTCATGTAAACATTTCTTCTTTTCCTCAGTTATATTTTAAACTGTCTATTGAAATCAAAGAATTATAGGATGGTAATGGGCAGTTTAACAAAGAAGATCAGAATGGCGACAGACAGGCTCGATTGTATAGTACTGTGATCTGCTTCCAGTAATAGAGGAAAATCGTGAAACATTGTCTACTAGGAACAGACGCCGTAGGAAGATACAAATAGCAATGAGCTAAAATTTCAAGGAAATACCAACAAATGCAATAGAGCATTTGTTGGTATTTCCTTGAGATTTTAACAATTAGTGTCCGGATATGAATGCCATAAAGCACTAAGCTACTTTAAAACTTGAAAATTTAATATGAAAGTGGTTCTTTTAAAACGCTTCCAGAAACCCGAAAGAGCATGGCTTTGTTTCAAATTTCCCAGCCTTCGCCCCGTTGTCCTTCTGATAAGAGCAGTATTAAGATGAGACGACTATGGAGAATTGGTGGAATAATATTAACAAGGGGAAAATTCTTTCTCTGAACGACACTGTCCCAGCGCCAGCTCGTACACCACGAACATCCCATCAACTACCCAGGGACTGAAACATCTTTAGGGTATCGAACAAAGGAAGATGAGCTGGGTGGAATATATAAACTGCACAGCAAGATAGAAGTGCATAAACAATTATATTAGAAAGATCGAAAGGTAAAAGACCACTAGGAAGAAGTGTGCATAGAAGGAAGGATGTTAGATTGAATTTTAAATAAAGAGGTGCAAGGGCACTGACTGAATTCAATTAGCTCAGGACAGTATATAATGGTGCGGGCTCTTGAATACGGTCATAAATTTACGAGTTGATGAAAGGCATTCAGTTTCTTGACAAACTGAGTGACTGCTACTCTCTGAAATAACTATCTGTGTTGGCATAGAGAGAAGACGTGTAACCAAGTCTGGACTACAGATCTAGGCGACAAACTTACAGAACACACACGTTGTCCAAACATCGGAAAACGACAGGCTTCCAGTAAGACCACTTAACTAGAATGAGACCTCAGAAAACTGATTGGCCTTCTCAGCACAGTGGAGACCTGAGTAAATCCATTTTGAGCCTGAAGCATCTCCTTTCATCATATTTCCTCATAATATTTCAACAAAGCCTATAGAGAGAACAACGGCGGTGCAGTCGGTAGAGTGACTACGCTACGAGCTAGATGATCGAGGAAGTGCGGTTCTATTCCCGGCAGGAGCAAAATAGCTTTTTTCTAAAGCCTCCAAACCGACTCTGAGGCACACACAACCTCCCTTATTCAATGAGTATTAGGGTCTGTTTCCTCGAGCGGTAAAGCGGAAAGGGCGTGAAGCTAACTACTTACCCCCTCTAGTGCCGAGGTTAATAATGAGGTTAATAATGAGGTTAATAATGAGGTTAATAATGAGTGACACGGCACTCCCACATACGTCTTCATGACATGCGGTATATTCTTATTTAACTCTTTACAAAAACTGAAAACAAGAACCCGGCTACCGAGCAAATTTATTGTGGTTTGTTGAGGGTAGCTGGGGATTTATTTTGTTAACGTGAGACTTCAGTCATTTTCTGGTCGCATACTATAAAAGCGCCGATCCCAGTGGCCGCGCGATCTAAGGCGCGGGTCTGCGGCCGCTCGCTTACTGGGATTGTGGGTTCGAATCCCGCCGGGGGCATGGATGTCTGTCTCTTGTCAGTGTTGTGTGTTGTCAGGTAGAGGTCTCTGCGATGAGTTGGTCACTCTTCTGAAGGAGTCCTATCGAGTGTGGTGTGTCTATAAGTGTGATCGTGAAGCCTCGAAAAATGAGGTGGCCTAGGCCCCCAAGGGGCTGTCGAGCCATTGAAAAAAATTTAAAGTGTCGGCTAACGTACAGTTACTACAGTTACTAATCAGGCATTCGTCTACAAATATTGACAGCTGGTGAATTTGATGATGCCGTAGTTGGATGTCTATCGGTCAGTATGAAGCTGCGTATCACATCGAACATACAGAATAAAATCGGTGCCAGAATCTTGATTTTATATCCCATTTCGATTGTTCTATTTTATTTTTTCCGCATTCCTTTATTCTGAAAATAATTCATTCTTCGAAAAAGATAAAAGACCCTTTTCATTTCCATTTAATTTCCCTAAAACGGATAGCAACAACATCATCTTTTGTCAGTGCCTGACAGATGGCTCATTTAACAGAGTAAAAGTCGACAAAGAAAAAAACTGGATATATTTACTCTAATCTACATTTCACGTAAGTTTTAAAAAGAGTATCTTTATTTTAGACGCTTGGCTTAGGCTGTATTTCTTTCTGATACAAATGGACAATGACAAACGACATTCTTCTTCATACTAAAGGTTTAACATTTGCTGACATAGAACTATGTGTATAAGTGGCATCACTCTAAGTTAGGTTGAAAGACTTTACTTCACTAATCTCTTCAATCGCGTTCACATTGCTACATCTTATCATTATATGACGTAATGTATAAATTTCAAATTACAGTACATGTACATATAATTTGAATTTTAAATAATTGTACGTAACATTAAAACTTCCTCGACAATATTATTTAACTACATAACTATTTTAAGAACAATAACAAAAAAAATAAATGAGGCTTAGTAGCCACTTCATAATGTTGCAGGTATAGGTCCAAAATTAAAGTTCATAAACTATTTACACTATAAAGAATGAGCTGTAATTTGAAAACTTACTTGCGCGTAAAAGATATACATGTTACCGCTGAGCTAGTCTCCTCATTACCACCGACGAAATAGTAACAAACTTATTTGTGGTATAACCTGTGATGCATTAACTTTGCCCCAGTGAATGCTATGGAGGCATGTAGGAGGAATGGCGAGTTACGTAGCTCATTCACTCCTAACCTTGACAGTAGATAGACGGCAGTTATAGTCTTCAGGCCCCTGCTGCTTTACTCCAAAGCAAGGTGCTGCGGTACCCATTAAAAAAGAATAAGTGGCTCCAGAGCCGGTCTGAGAGCTTTGGAGAGGAGAAATAGCCTGTATTTCAAATGTGTCTACCAAAATCAGCATACTGAATATTTCGACGCAAAGCCGTCTTCAGAGAGGGATAGGGCTTGCAGAGTGGTTGAAAGTTTCCATATAAGGGCTCAAATTGTGGAAGAAGAAAATGGAATAAAACAAGATTGATTCTTTCCTGATAATAACCTTGCTTTGGGAATAAAATAGTGGTAAATTTCCTGACGTAAAAGATATTACCGTGGAAAATGAGGAGGAAGTGGCTCTTGATTTCGAAGACTACATCCCCAAGGATGTGACTAAATACAACTGAGCGAAGAACCCATTTTGCATTGCCATCGAAAATTTGGCTGATGACTGCTCGCCTTCAGTAACAGCTTATCGAGATAAAAAGAGGAGACATCGCGCCACTATTTTTAAAAACCGAATCGCTGACTGCGTTATGGATCAAAGTAAACAAGGAAATAACAATTTCTGGTAATTTAGGTCCTGAAAGATATACTAACCTTCTCTATAACCTTCTTGTACAATGCTGGGTTTTCAGCACTCGCCGTCACAAAATCTAAGTTCCAAAGCCGACTGTAAATATAGAGTTACATAAGATTCATTCATTTTGTAGTCTGTCTTGCGACAGGTCCATAAAGTGTTCATAAGCGAGTTCCCCAAATTGTGCGATCTAGTGCTTCCTCTTTCAATTTTCAGTATCCTCTCTTTTCCTTAAGGTCATTCAGTAGCTGCCTACGTCTTCTTCCTCCTCTTGGCGTCACTTCTATCCTTCCCTATACATTTCCTTCAAAAACGTCTTTTAGAAGACAGTTCGCAAGATGTGACCAATACGGTTAGCCTTCCTTCTTACATAAAATATCCTTTCAAATAGAAGACTAGAGTCTGAACACTCTTCGAAGCTAGTATGTCAACACCCAGATTAATACTACGGCAACTGCATTAATTTTGTGCTGTTGTTCTGATACTTGTGTTTTTGTTAATTTATTATGTAATGCCACTTACTATACTAATTATTAATCTTATATTAATATTATTATTTCGTATAAGATCTGTCTTCTTACGCACTAATTATATTTTCATAAAAATAATATATTTTATTTCTAGACAACAGTGAAATGAGTGAAAGGAAATACACTACTAATTGAAAGCTGCGATATGGGTCACGAGCCTTACCCACGAACGTATACTGGGTCCCAGCCAAAAACCTTAATACCCTCTGGCCCAAGAATTCTTCGTTTTAGAAGTATCTCTGATTTGGACAGACAAAACGCGTACTCTGAAAGTTCAACAAGTAAAAGAATATTTTTTTTAATTTATCCTCTTCTCAACAAGAATTAATGGACCCAAATATTCCGCACATTTTACCATTCAATTCCGAACCAATTGTTCCCTACGCTTTATACAGCACAGCCTATGTTGTACGGAAAGGAAAATAGCAGCCTCTGTCCACTTTTAACCTCGGTGGAAGCAATAAATTTTCTTTTCTACAGTACAGCGTGGAAGGCTAGCATATATTATTTTCCATAAAGTTTATAACAACTTTCATAATCTTAAAGCATATTTCCATTACACCGTATTACTTTTCCGTATAATACAACATTTTTTCACCATTTAACCCCCTATAATATCAAGAAGCAGCTACACGTTACACCAATGTTAGGACCTATAATGTATTGAAAATTAATTTCAACTTCATTTCTTCGTGTTATCATTATTCTCTTTTAATTTTCTGTAGTTTTCAAATTATTCTCTTAAGCGACATAGATCAGCTGTAGTGATCCATCTAAAATTGGTATTTTATTGGTGCAAATAAACACCACAGAGACTGAACATCTGTCCCTTTCGTATAGGCTGACCTGCTTTTAAGGACAAATAAAGAACGAAAACTGAAGCATTTTGGACTGAAAATAGTGTTGTTGCAATAGCTACACTGAAATATGACACATTACCATTTTGCCATAAAAATTTTACAATATTTTCCATGATGAAGCCTATTAGTACCAATTTTTGTTCTTAATATTGCCATCCTCCACACAAATATCAATCTTATTTTTCAGCTTACCTGTCTATGTTATAATTTTTCAGACAAATGTGTGAATATTTTGTGCCTTCACATTCACAAAATTTCTTTTGTAAGTTAGTTAAATGTATTCAGTTTAAAATTGTACACTGTTTATGTAAATAAATTAGTAAACACTACTTCTTATAAGATCCTTTAAAATATCAAAGAAAGCGTACAGAAGTTGTTTAAAAAGCGAACACCACACAAACAAGTTAAGCTCCAGTGCTGCAGAAACGCCCCAACTTTCCAGGCCAGAAATTCCACTGAACGAGGCGTATCGGGATTTGCGCCGCATTGCGTCTGCAGCCTTCCTGCTGGAAATCACTGGTCCAGATAGGATTGTTAAAAATAAAATAGCATTTTCACTTTGCAAGTTCTTTGAAGCTGGTGAAGTAACCTACAATTTACTGAATAAAATAAACTTTTCTTTTGTAATGTTAAAGTTAAGGATGCGGCTGTGTTTGCCCGATTCTGAATTACGAATTTTACCACGTGTCAACTTCGAAGTGTAAGTACGTGCCTCCTCGGCGCAAATAAAAAGTGTTATTTCTCTTAAATTTTATTACCCTTTTATCTTTGACCACCCTGCACAATAAAGTCGTTGCCTTCCATACACTTGTAATGTTTTAAATGTTCCCCTCCCTGTTGTTTATAAATAGTGTGCATAACAAGAGCAATGATCGTATATAAACCGGCTAATTTGTCATAATTACACAGAAATGTCCACTACTTATAACTGACGAAAATTACAAACATAGATGCATCATTGTAAACATTCTGCCAACATGCATCACAATAATCTGTAGCATGAACATTTATACCCCAATTTCGTAACCCAAACGCTCATTAACGCGTTGTTCTACACCGTATCTCCGGCTAATATTTTCATACTCCAGACAGGCCCACATAAGACGAACAATTTATACAGGCAGTCACTTACTCCTAATTATCGAGGCATATCACTTTTGGCAACCACATACAAAATTCTATCCAACATCCTTCTGTCAAGGTTAACTCCACATGCAGAGGAAATTATTGGGGAGCATCAGTGTGGATTTAGACGTAACAGGTCGACTACTGATCATATATTCTGCATTCGTCAAATACTTGAGAAAAAATGGGATTATAATGAGGCAGTGCATCACCTATTTATAGACTTCAAGAAAGCCTATGATTCAGAGTCTTGTCTTGTATAATAGTCTCATTGAATTTGGTATCCCTATGAAACTAGTAAGGCTAGTAAAAATGTGTCTAAATGAAACCTATAGCAGAGTCCGGGTAGGCAAACATTTGTCTGACACATTTCTTATGAAGAATGGTTTGAAACAAGGTGATGCTTTATCGCCATTGTTTTTCAACTTTGCTTTGGAATATGCCATTAGGAGGGTTCAGGCAAACCAGGAGGGTTTGAAATTAAATGGTACACATCAGCTTCTAGTTTATGCTGATGATGTTAATATATTGGGCGGAAGCGTACATGCTATAAAGAAAAACACAGAAGCTTTACTAGTCGCTAGTAAGGGGATTGGTCTAGAAGTAAATGCTGAGAAAACTTAGTACATGGGCATGTCTCGCAATCAGAATGCAGGACAAATTCACAACATGAAGCTAGATAATAAATCCTTTGAAAAGGTGCAACAGTTAAAATATCTGGGAACAGCCCTAACAAATCGAAATTCCATTCAGGAAGAAATTAAGATCAGATTGAAATTGGGGAGTGCTTGTTATCATTCGGTGCAGGATTTTCTGTCTTCCAGTTTGCTATCCAAAAATACAAAGATTAAGATATACAGAACTATAATTTTGCTTGTTGTTTTGTATGGGTGTGAGACTTGGTCTCTCACACTGAGGGTGTTCGAGAATAGGGTGATGAGGAGGATATTTGGGCCTAAGAGGGACGAGGTAACAGGAGTGGAGAAGACTACATAACGAAGAACTTAATGATCTGTACTCATCACCAAATATTATTCGGGTGATCAAATCAAGAAGAATGAGGTGGGCGGCGCATGTAGCACGTATGGGTGAGGAGTGAGGTGAATACAGGATTTTGGTGGGGAGACCTGAGGGAAGGAGACCACTTGGAAGACCCAGGCGTAGATGGTAGAATAATATTAAAATGGATCTTCAAGAAGTGGGATGGGGGACATGGACTGGGTTGATATGGCTCAGGATAGGGACAGGTGACAGGCTTTTGTGAGTGCGGTAATGAACCTTCGGATTCCATAAAACGCGGGGAATTTCTTGGCTAACTGAGAAACTGTTAGCTTCTCAAGAAGGACTCTGCTCCACGGAGATAGTTAGTCACTTACCCCAAATCACAAATAAGAAATCTATTCTCAGCAACTTAAATTTTGTTTCTTGGAATTCACTTATTTATACCTACACATGTATGCCAAAGAAACACTTCACGTTTTTGGCAGGCCTACAAGAACGACGGTGTTTATCGTCTGGAAATTTTTTCGTTGTTATAGATACGACATTACTTCCATTGTAAAATTTGTATGTGTGGTACAGCCTACCATTTAGCCAACACTATTGTTGTTCTTAAAAGCTATACTGACGTATGCAAATGACTGTACTTAGGACACAAAAAATCATTCAATGATAGCATTACAAGGAGGATAAAAGCTCGCTAACAAAACCTTCCATTCGGAGCAATAAACAGAAAATAGAGACGCATAAACTCTTTTTCTAAATTTTCACGCACATTTGTAACAATTCATGTTATAATAGCAACAACATCACCTAATTATTAGCCTGATTATCATCCTAATACGGAACTTCACATACCAACAGGTTTCACCTCCGTTGCTTACTTCGCATATCACAGGTTTAAATCTCGGCTCGGACGTCGCCTCTCCTGCCCAAACTTTTTCTTACCTTACCCATACCTTGTACGTAATTGAGAGTATAGTACCTAAAATTAGAAAAGAGTCCATTCAAATTCGTCACTAACTGATGACCATACCATAAAACACTACGTAGTCTCAACTACTGTTAGCATCGTCAGGTAAACCACAAATGAATATATAGACACATGATAATCACATCAGTCCAGTAGCAGGCTTACTAATGCCGTATGCAGGGAGGCTATTCCTACACAAATACAGATACATCACGATTATCCCGCCCTTCCCTAGTATACACATGTTGCAGATTTTAAATTTCTTTGTTTCTAATCTTCTGTTGGGTATAACCAATATTATTTCTAGACCCGTCAGCTTTTTTTCTTTCTCGTAAGTACAAATATGTTCTTGTCTTTTTGCGAAAATTTGGTTAATAATTCACTAATTGCGTCAGTTTCTAAATATTCGAATCAAACGTTTTAACAACTTGCAGAGACAGACCTTTCAGCCAGAAATCTTTCCGTTAATCACAAGTAATTCGTAAAGACTGTTGTTAAGTAACCTAAGAATCAGTGACATAATTCATAATTTACAGTCGTCCTATTTCTCTGGGTCCTTAATACTTAATTATATTGTTCGTCGTAATCACTTGTTTTATACCTTGCAAAGTGCTCTACATGTGAGTAAACAATCTACATTTTCCCCTCTTAACTGGCATTTCTCTTCTTTCTATTAACCACATTTACGAGTAAATCATAAAAGAGAATTTCTAAATAATCCAAGGATCAATGGCATAGTATTTGTCTCTTTCCCTTTTCTCCGAATCCTTATCTCCATAAGAAATATCACTGAATGATGGTACGAGGTCAATAAATACCAAATCAATCTAATACAGGGAGACACAGGAAGACAAAGAATCAGGAGGTAATCAATGCAATTTTCTCTACGTATGATGGTTTTGAGATCTCATACTTTAAAAATACGTAGGCTACTTTCTTATACCAACGGTCAGTTTCTTTCCCTAATGTATTAAACTTTAAAGCCTAGTGGAAAGAGTATGTACTACTAATTCTAACATCTAAAAAAAACTACATTTTGTCCACACATTTTATTAGTGAACTGTGTATGTATCTAACAAACAGCGATCATTTTCCTAAAACAGCATTAAATAACTGGGTTTTATAACAGAGAAGGAGTGTGTTTAATGCGCAGTAAGAACTGAATGTTTAATATAATTGAGCTTCATCTTAGACTTTAAACTAATAAAGAAATTACTTTAACTATATGTACTTAGTTGGTCTGAAAATGGCTGCCAATTAAACCAAAATACACAGCCAACCTTCAAATTTCTCACTTCAGTAAAGAGATGTGTTAGACTGTCATTTATTTACCTCTTCCTGTACTAACACAACGGCATGTCTCAAAATATGCTTTATGATAATGCTCTAAGTACTAAGTAACTCTCTTTTATACTTTGAATTATGTTACGCAAAAATCTAACTACGCTACATTTTCCACCCTTAACTGACAGATCTATTCATTTTACTAAGGGAGCATCTCAATTTCAGTGAAATATGATGGCACCGAGTGACGAAAAACCACCTTCATGCATCAGTACAGCACAGACCTCCATAATTCATCGATATCACAAGTTTATCGTGTGAGAGATTACAGTCGACAGCCACGGGAAGTGATTACAAAAAACAAGGCTTTGAAGGATTAATCTGCTAGCTGACGCATGGTTTTTCCCCCCATCGGTCGCAGACGTCGCCGTCTAGACGAGCCAGAAACATGAACAAATTCGTCAATAATGCATACTTGCTTCTATATTTAATATCTACACACGGCATACCTCAGAGTTAGGAGACATTGGCCGGAACAAGGATAGCCTGCATTTCCTTCAGTAATATATCCGAAGTTGACACTCTCAGACCAAATCTAACCTAATTAGCTTCGGAGGAATGGCTGCTCCTCGAAACCAAGTAACAGTTCAGAGAAATAATAAATATATCCGTTAAAGAGTCAAAAGGCAAGTATTCGGCTTCTTACTTAAAATTTCTTAACTTTTTCGCCTTTCTTCTTTTTCCCCATATTTCTTCCTGATTCCTTTCACTGTTCATCCTATCATCATTCCTTTTTTTTCCTCTTTCTCCTTATTTCCTTTAAAACATCGAAGTTAAAAGTGGCCCAATAGACGTTTTTGCAGCAACACCATGCAACTTCAGTCGTGTATCAAACAGCTTTGTTTCAAAGTTTTACTGAAATCATCTTTGTGTGTGAGCGCAATGAAGCAAACATCGCCAACATACACACACACACACACACGCACACACACACACACACACACACACACACACACACAGTCTTATGTAATTTCAGGTTATTCTTCACCTCGTAACTAATAGTCAATAACCAGGATGCTGACAAAGATGAATACTGTACTTGCACTGCCAAACATATACTACTATTATACTTGCGCTTCTAATGAGACGGTGTCTATATTCGGTAAAGTGACTTCACTACTCACGACGCAGTCTAAATTCGCTTCAGAGCAGCAGTGATTATGTTTCTCTTCGACTAATAGTCCAAGACGCCGTCTAGTGTCAGCCAACTCACCTACTCAACAGAAACCTCGTTTGTAACCATGAGGAAGATGCCATCGAAATGTTGAACTGAACATATGCTTCCACATAGAATGGAAATTTTAAGAATACATGGAGCTATAACTCCACTCCCTCATACTTCTTCATGACGTTCTGTTTAAGTAAAATTCAAAAGAGTGAAAGTAACAGGAGATTCGGGAAAATTTCATAACGAGATGCTTCTGTGTTTGTAATCCTCGCCAAATGTTCGCGTGATCAAGTCAAGGAGGGTGAGATGGGCGGGACTTGTGGCACGCGCGAGAGAGAAAAGAGAGAAAGCGTTTTGGTGGGAAACCCCAAAAGATACAGCTTGAAAGAGTAGGGCTTATATGGAAGCATAATTTTAAAATTAATCTTAAAGAAATAGAATGTGAGGAACCAGCATACGGAGAAATGATGGGCTGTTAAGAAGACAGCAATTAACCTTCGCGTTTTATGAAATGCGGGATTTCGTGACTAGCAGATGTTTTGCCTCCTCCAGAAGGATTCGATTCCGTGGGTTTATATTCCAAAGCTGATGCAAGGTGCAGTGAGAGTAGGCGTGCAGATAGTGTAACTGGGCCGGTCTTCTTCTAGGATACAACTAATTCTGCAAGCGCGTGGACCAGATAAGTCACCCACTTTTGGAGCGGCCGAGAGATGAAGAACGCTTGTATGCATTCTTCAAACACAGTTCTGCTACTGCTCATTCGGTTAGAGTATGCCTGTGTGAAGTCTGTTCTTTTAGGACAAGAGGCCGCGTCATTGTGTTATCTGTGCCCCACGTCTCGAGACAACGTGATGATCTCATCTTCAAGGACTGAAAAGTCTTCGACACTTGACAATGAGACCATGCTGTCTCGAAACGTCGGCCATGAATCACCCTGAGAAGCGGCGCCATATCTTAGAAGGACTGAATCCTCAATTGCACCGCTGCGAAAGCCTTAAAACTCGTGTATGCTTGTATGGTTTGAGGGAAATGTTTGGTACAGTGGTTTGTGGCAAGCAGGCTCCCCCGTCCTCTACCTGTACGACTTTTATTAAATCAAAGGTTTAGTTACTGTAAATTGACATGCACACCCACTGTCTTTGACCTATATACACAGAGAGTCACGTAATTCAACCGACAGTATTCTGGACATGGAGTTCTGTGAAATAAAAAGCTATCTACTAAAAAGAATCAAATTTACAAGTGCAATGTTTCTTGCAGTAGGTTTTTGACATTCTTTTATTAGATGTAGCAAACATGTCTGTATTGATTTTAATTTTTATTTTCATGTCACGTATAAATTTTATTTTTCTAATCACTTGTCTATTTCATAGAACTCCATGTCCAGAACAATAAAATTAAGTATCAGGCTACTAAGTTCCACAGCAACGCGAAATTCGTCCTTCCAAACCGAAAGTGTTCATAGTTCTGCATTTAGCGACCAAACTAAGGATTTCCGGACATTGGTTCCTAACCTAAAATACATTGTTTTGATCTCCTTTATCATCCCTAGAAATCTGTCGGTTGGAATACGTTACAGCCTGTATATACCATATGTCTTTACGTTGTATACCGGTCTGCTGACGGCAATGAACATTTGCCGAAACATGTAACCAGGCGTATCGAAATAAGATAATTCCTTTGCGTCGGGGGAAAAAAATTATTTCTGCAGCTACAACGAACAAAACGGCATACTTACTATATTACGCTCTCCATTAATATTGCTCACAGTTCAAAATAAAATTCAGTCTTTTGTAAAATTATGTGCGTTGATGCAAAAACTTATGTGTGAATAATTACTTATGTATATAGGATTACAGTACGAAGATTGATTGTAATCTAAAGTCAAACCCCCAGCGTGAATATTAAAACACTTTATATTTTAATTCAAATAAGGGTTGTTCACACCAACTGTGTATCATATATACCACACACTATTCCGTCTTTACTCCCTGCATCAGTTTGATTTTGGCAAACACGTGCAGAAACAGAAGAAAAAGTAAGCGATATTTTCTTACATGGAAAGAAAGCTGACTGCTTTAAGCAGAAATTTGCAGTTAAAATCCTCACACGACTGAAGAACTGGAGGAAAATTATCGAAGATAAATTTATTCTATTGTCCAAAAGAACTTTGCCTCTATAAATACGTAAGTTGTATGAACGTAACAGGAAATAATCTCGAACGAACAGCATTTCAATGACAGAAACTGTGTAAAAATAAGGGTGTCTGCTACCTTGAACGAGTGTAATTCATGTATTTCATATAATACCTGGTTATGTCGTACATTATCTGGACGTTTACGTCACACTGTCAAATAGAAAGAAAGTAAGGCACTTTAACTAGTAGGTATATAGAGCAACTAGTAATTTCGTGAATTAGCTATTCCAAGCCAGATAAAATACAAAACACCGACCCCTTTGCGGTCAAATCCACATTTTAAATTATTCGTTTAATCAAAGTAACAAATAGCAAAATACGGAACTACGTTAAGTTAAAAGCTTATTTATTCCTGGAAGCACAAGAAGCAAGCAGGTTGATACACGTTGCAGAATTCACACAACAAACTGCAAAATCTAAGTCAAGATTTATTTAGACACAAAATTATTAAATATCAACCATAATTCAACAATCAAACTGCCATTTGTTACAACATGGTTCGCTCAAGTGGCGTTTGGAGTTACATACAAATTCACGTTTTTTACGCAGATACTTGTGTGCCGTGACAAAGTCTCTACATTCCAAGGAGATACACCGGACTATACCCTACACCCCTCTAGTTGGACTGTTCCTTCATTTCCTTTCCTCCCCTACTTTCACATTTGGGATGCAACCAGGGTTTACCTGATAAGTGGTGTATTTTTGTTGAGCAATCAACAACCTGGCCGATCCCAGTGGCCGTGCGGTCTAAGGCGTGGGTCTTCGGCCGCTCGCTTACTAGGATCGTGGGTTCGAATCCCACCGGGGTCATGGATGTCTGTCTCTTGTGAGTGTTGTGTGTTGTCAGGTAGAGGTCTCTGCGACGAGCTGGTCCCTCGTCCAGAGGAGTCCTACCGACTGTGGTGTGTCTAATGTGTGTGATCATGAAACCTCGACGAAACGAGGGGGCCCAGGCCCATATAGGTCCGTCGAGCCATAGAAAAAAAAATCAACAACCTGGCTTTGAGGGATGAGCATCTAAATTCTGTTTCGGCTCGTACATCAACATTTCTTTTCGGCAAGAGATATATGGAATTGTTGAAATCCTTGGTAATGCTACGGTCTGAGTGTGTTTTTCTGTATCGACACTGCGCTACCAAGTGTTCGTTGAGCTGTGTAGAGCTCCTATTTAATTTGTCATTGAGATTGTTTTGATTTATTGTGATTGTAAGTTGTTTCTACTACGCTTCTGTAAGTGCTGTTTTGGTTTTCATTTGTTTGTTATAAATAAATAGGTGCATTTATTTGATGTATTTACATTGGGCACTTTTGGGTTAGGGCTGGTTGTGCCGACAGATATACACATATAACTGATCCACGGTAATAAAATAATAATAATATAACCATATTAAGAAAGACTACGGCACACTTGCTTTGATGTACAGTTACCCTTACATGGAAATGCCTTAAATCTTTGACAAGTCACTCTATTTTGAGCAGTGGGTAGGAGTGAATGGATAATTCAACCATAGGAACTTCATCAGCAGTAACCACATTCCTTTCACACAAAAAAAACAGCGACTGAAATGTGTTAACTAACACATCTTAAGTTAAGACAAATCCGCAGATTAGAGAAATAAGTCCAGCATTACTAATTGGCTCAGGTGGCAAGACGTATTTTCAGAAAAACTGTTGACTGAAAAAATAGATCTGCCTTTAAAAAGCACCAACAGACTAGTCGTGTAATTAAAGACGAAGACGCTACTGTATAAGCACGCGCATAAAATGGTGACGCCTCCAACAGGAGTCCGTAGGATAGAGAACGGAATGCAGGATAAAGATAGAATTTATCTTCTTAGAACTTCATGTCCAATAAATACTAACTCAGTATGCGGCATTTCATGCATTAATCACATAGCGCTGATTTCTGTTCAGTACATCAAAAGGAAACTGAATTGTATGCATCCAGTACGAAGCATTCCGAGTACACAGGAAATGCGTTACACTCCTTTTCCTCCTTTGTCAATATCTGACATGTTTTCAGCGACTAGAGGCATTCGCAAAAGAATCAAAACTGCTTTCGTAGTAATACTGGCACTGTGAACAGCGTGAATATGGTGTGTAATTCAGTGGTGTTGGCAGGCCTGAGATATCAAAGGCTTGAAAGATGACACAAAGTCATAGAGAATTCATGGGCAACAACTTGCTCGCCCTCAGTTCATGCATGTGCAAAAAGGTTTCTTACTCTGTTGGAGGATATTTGAGGAAACATTCGGGAAACTTCCATTGCGCTGTCCCAAATGGTTTTGAAAGACACTATGTAACAGTCTAACAGTTAGGGTTAGCGATCCAGCCACAATGTTAGACAAGCGTCAAGCGGTATAAATAAAAAGGAAACAACTAATAAATATAGTTCATTGCCACTTCAGGTAACATAAAATATACAGGGGCAAACTAGCTGAAGAGAAGAGAAGTGAGGTTGGAAGGAGAATAAAAACTAGTTTGTGTTCAGGACCGATAGGATATTAAATGAATAAAATGAAATTAAAAACGTAATCACAGTTTAGGCCTAGAAAGCATACCCAGAGCGAGAGCTGAAAACTAAAGAAAATGTATGTCAAATAAAGAATTTAAAGTAACATTTCATTAACAATGTAGAACGTAAGATTAATACAAGGTTTGTGAACAGCAGAAAAGTAGAGTTAGCAGGCACATCACTGAAATTGTGTAATGTGACTCAGAAAATAAATTCTTATATAAAAATTAGGATGGACATATGGAGACGTATCTACATTTGTTCCATTTTTGAAATGCGTTTCACCAAATGTTATTAGAATTACTGACTCACCGAAAGTGATATAGGTTGTGTAAGTAGCACGCCGTAGATACATAGGAAATGTGTACAAAATTCTGGCCTCAAAATTCTATAGAAAGGGAACACTTAGATTTCTAAGCGTAGATCGGGGGATAGTAGGCTTGTTAAAATGGATGTTACAGAAACAGGGTGAGGCAGTGTGTACTGAATTAACGTGACTCAGTGCAGGCACCAGTGGCGGGCTCCGGCAAAATAAATAAATAAATAAATAAATAAAATAAATTTCATCCACAAAAGGGAACAACGTCTTGATTTGGTGAGATATTATTAGCTTCTGCAACGGGAGGGTGATATTAGTCCGTGCAGCAATTAGACTTTATGAGGACCATTTTCTGAAATAAAACAAGTAAATATTCTTCTGAAAGATTTATGTATTTTTAACAGCATGCAGTCAACATGCTGAGACTTTAAGCTGTGATATTTACGTACTTTGACACAAATTTAAATTTTGCGCTTGATTGTGTCGTTGCTGTAAAGTTGAGTTAATTTAAATTTCTACTCGTGATAACTTGCGATGTCTTTTTTGCACACTGACGAAGTAAACGGACCATCTAACATTTTATAGAATATTTTAATGTTCTTTAAATAAATATGTGCATTTGGTTGGTGTAAAACATAATTATTAAACGGACCATTTTCTAAATCGGTGCAGATAACTGCGTTGGTGGGGCCGGGACAGCCTAGTCGGTATAGTGACGAGGCTATGGGTTGGTTACCTGAAAAATTGAAATTCGATTCCCGGAAAGGCAAGAAATTTTTCTCTCCCCCAGAGTGTGAAGAAGGACACTGGGCCCCACCCAGCCCTCCTATTCAATGGATAACGGCGGCTCTTTCCGTTTTGGTAAAACGGCCAGAGAGTGCAACTGCCCACACACCTCCATATAATGCGGAAGTATAAAATGTGTATAACCATACATCCATTGCACCTATACATTAATGGCGTGCAAAGGGAGAGGTTTACATCAAATGGCATGTTTGAGTACCTTCTGAAATATTTTTGGTTTCAGACAAGATTTCCGTCGATATCTAGAGTGTTCTGTCATTCAATTTTATATTAACGATTAACATTCTTTTAAATTTTGTCCTGTAGGTCAAAGAGAACTTCCTTTAGATCATGCGTCTTCAAACCGCGGCCCGCCACTTTGTATTATCCGGCCCGCGGCCTTATTTATAAATTATGTATATACGATAAAAATACAATAATTTAGGTGATTAGGTACACCACGTATTGTTATTTTTCGAAGTGCGTCCCGCGAACCAGCCCACAACGGGTGTGGCCCTTTGCCATAAAAAATTTGGACACCCATGTTTAGATAAACTGTTGTTAAATTATGTCGGCCAGATCAAACCTCAATACAATCCAACTGCGTCAGAGTAATCAGCAATTCCTGTTTGAATTACTTTAACCTGCAACGTGTTGTATAGATATATAAGCCTCAGTTACTAATTCACACTTCATAGCATTACGCCTTTATTATTCCACTGACACAATGTTTCGGGATTATCTACTGAGTTTAGTACCTAACACAGGTTTCGTGAAACTGCCTACCGCTTAATATCTGGTCTCTGACAATACACCGAATCCAGTATAATATTGATTCTGGCCTGTGAAGGCACCAGTGCCACAGATCTGCACAGGATCTTTTCATTCTACGTACAAGTCATAATTCGCAGGGAATTAATCTAATACCACATTATAATGCCGGGTACCAAAGCTAATAAATACTCTGGAGACTGAACCAACACTGTGCAGTATACAATCCATTTAAAGTAGCTGATCCCGCGTTTTGAAAAATAGATTTCCTGATAAAAATATTATTTCTACGGTAAATTCAAAGAGATTTGTTGAACTGAAAGAATTCATGCTTCCAAATTCGCCTCTTGTAGCATAACTTCATCATTATTTCTTATCAGACTGTAAAATAACTTCAGCTTCTACGTTAAACAGACATGAAATAGCCGCAGAACCTAACACCTCTGGTGCACTCACTTTGTGATACTTCCTGGGTTTTAAATTCATGACTGACTGCAAGAGAAACGCTGACAGTGCAAGTACTTTAAATGTGCCTTTTCACAAGACATTACAAACTGCTCCGTATCTCAGCAATAAGAAGTATACTCGTATTATATCGCGTCTTTTTGAATGGGAGATATATCTTCCGTATTTACGATCGATCACATCTTTCTTTGGTTTCTGGCGTGGGAGTTTCTTTCAGCGTGTCTTCGCAAAGGATTTACAATCGGACAAGCTTTTATTTTATCCCTATCTTCATAAAAGGTTTATTATATGCGTGTATATGTTATAGACGGCGAAATAGTACGACAAATGTACGACGTAGTTCGTCATTTAAAATGTCTGAATGTTGTCCGATTTTAATCAAAATAGAAATGTGTCGAAAAATGTTATTATAAACACCAAATACAAAATGTTAAGAAAATCCGTCTGGTGTGAGTATCGCTCTTCTGTGCGGACAGACAGAAGGACAGCCGGACACGAGGAGACTAATTGTAGCTTTTTGCAGCTGTTTGCAAAAGGGCCAATATAGAATCAACCACCACTGTGTTCATCCTGTACATTGTTACGTACTGCGGTCGATGTGCTCCTGATTTCTGCAGTAACCGGAGAGGTAATTAGTTTTGAATGAAAAGCGTGTCGTGTCCCTGTTGACGTAACTGCAGGTATTGATGTCCGTGTGGTGGGAAAATCCCAGAGAGAATCCAGTATCAAATATACAAGCATCCCTGAGAGGATTAACATGAATGACACTCACAGGCGAAATTCTAATTAATGTAGAAATTATGGAATTTGAGATTCTCTGGGATAAGATAAAGGTTGTTTTCTTCTGCTACATGACGCCATGGAGCTTGGTAAATAGTTACGAACAGAGCAACATGAAGCCTCCATCTTCAGAGTAGAAGTTTGATACACAGATAAAAAAATAACTTAAGGAAACTCTTGTTTCTGCATTCTTGGTTTTACAACTTGTATCCTGAAAATGCAGCATATTTCTATGAAATTTTAAAGCCTACCTACTAAGCTGGGGCACGCGGTGGCGCAGTTGGTTGAGGCACTGCGCTACAAGCCGGAACGTCGCGGGTTCGATTCCCGATGTTGTCATTGGAATTTTTCATTGACATAATCGTTTCGGTCGCACTGTGGCCCTGGGGTCGACTCAGCCTCTAATATAAATGAGTACCAGGAATCTTTCCTGGGGGGTAAAGGGGCTGGTGCGTAGGGCTGACAACCTTACCACCTTCATGTGCCGATTGTCTAGAAATCTGGGAGCCTCAACCTTCTGGAAACCTAAGGGCCTGTCCAGGCCTGTAATGGGATTGCTTTACCTCTTTACCTACTAAGATACACGGCGTCATATCAGAAGTACATAGCTACAGGGAGCAATGTCAAGTAACTCTCTATGAATGCTTCTGCTGTTGGTAAATAGAATTAATTTACAGAATACTGATAATTACTCTTCCATTCACGCTTTACTGCCAGGATCATAAAGTCATTCTCTCACCACATACAATGTCCAACAAAACGGAAGTTATTTAGAGTGGAATCATATTTAGAATAAATTGCACTGCCCTGCTATGCCGCGTTCTGAGATTTATTGTGTGTCCAGACTGCTTACACCACATTACATTGAGCCAGACCCCAGCAGTATCACGTTTTGTCAGAATCCGTCACTGAGTGGTGTCGAAGATGAGGTGCGGGCGGGCGGACGGACGGACGGACGGACGGACGGACGGACAATCAAACACGATATTCTAACACCGACGTACACTGTGCGCGTAACTAGCGCACTATACACAAACTGCAGTTGGACGATTGCCTGATTTCTACCGTGCAGCTAATAGATAGCATCAGACAAATTACGATATTCATTCTGCACATCTACTACTGACATTAAAGTGAGCTGTACGTGTTGCGCTAGAGTACTTTCATGCGACTTGAATCCTCGTTTCTTATCACTTTAATCTTGTCTAAACTAGTAAACATGAATTTCTTTATTGATATTCCTTTCTAAAGTTTTCCGTAATATAACCCCTATTATGACACTGATAAGGACAGCAACAGGACTATAGACCTGTAGTGTGATACTGATAAGAACAGCAATTGAAACATAAGCCATTAGTGTGATACTGATAAAGGCATCAAAAGTACCCTGGGCACGGTTGCTTCTAGAGTTTTACAAATCTCTTACATACTCCACAAATACAAACAATTAAATATACCATACAAATTTCCATATTTTCGAAAAGGGATGCTGGTAGAAAAGAAAGAGCAAGAACTTTTTTGTGGAAGTGCTGTCGAAAATGTAATGATTTATAAATGATAGGAAGAGAGAACGCTACAAGATACGATTTTGATTTGAATAATATTTTTTCTCCATTTTATCGTGTATATATATATATATATATATATATATATATATATACACACACATACATATGCTCAACACGAAGCACTTGGCGGCTGACAAAACGGTTTGGTCTCTATTGTTCTAACAACGTAGTGTAAGTCACCTATCTTAAGGTGATTCATCCCCGTTGAAGAATATGCAGGCCCACTGCTGAAGGAGCAAAATCCGCGTAGAAGTTGCTGTCAGACTTGCAGTTAGCAGTCAACACATGCGTGTTATGCACGCGAGTCGACAGGCCAAAGAAGCACGATTGTGAAGAAGATATATTGCGTCTGGAATCATTTGCTCTTTGAAATCTGAGCCTCTTCCCTTGTTGAAATAAAGACTTAAGCAAAGTTTCGGAGACACGATCGGTCCCCATACCCATAAAGAAGAATAAGGGAAACACCTAATCCCTTGGGCCGTATAGGTAAATCTGTCCCGAGTTCTGGACCAAGATAGTTAGAACAGCAGATGTTTTACAATCAGATAAATATTTTGACCTCCAGAATCTTCAACAATTTATTGCCTTTGAGAGTGCGTCACTACACAGGCTTTTAGGACTACACACGAGATTTGCTCGGTTAGACTTTATTAAATTTGTTTTTGTACGTAATGCAAATGACGGGACATGACTATTTATGCATGGAGATTTTAATTCTTTAAATCAAGCACGGAAGAGAACTGGATCTAAGGATAGCAAGTAACTGAACGCTGGAGAATGCAGAACCTTCTTTATTTATGCTTTCTAACCCCTCTGCCCCGTCACCAGTGTCCGTTGTATTCTATTACATCCTGTCATTTTCAACAGCAACACAGTAAAATTAAGTCACAGACTAATCTATAATTAATACGGTTTAGGATACGAGGTGCTTACTCATATTCTCTTGCACAATTGTAAATTTAACATGCATATATGTAGCCTATATATGTATATGTATCAGCTGGAATAATTTGATATATTTCCCAAAGGTAAAAAGCAATTTCCTTTTATGTATTTGAAAGTTATGCCAATCCGAAAAAACACAACTAAAGGCCTATAACATATCCTTGCTGGACATGGCAATACTTCACACTGGCACACAGATAGACTAATAGTATTGTCAATTATAATTCTCCAAGCTCAAGGAACTGTATATGTTGAACTACAGCACATCTTTTTACATGAAGTACAAGAAGGTAAAAATTCTGTTCCATACATTAGCAGTACCAATATATTACGTGCATCTGTTGGGTTTGTGAGCCATGGAATAACTTTATACTGCACCGCATGCTACTGTCAATATAAACAAAATGTAATTAAGCAGCATCACATTGCATGCACACGTCTTTTGTATTCATTTATAGATTTAGTGCAGAAATTCCACGCCGTATTACAACGGATTATAAACCTGCAAATTTATGAAGGCCTTAGCAAATACACAGTTAAGCCTATCCATTACATATAACGAGAAATCAGTGCCTTATTTACGGTACCTATTGCATCATATTGTTGTTCTTATATTATCAATGTTACTTTTTACTTTCATCATCACTAACAGCAACATTGTTGACCATATAAGTTGGTAAAACTGTAAAGATTTAAAATGTATACAGGAGATGCCCCATTCCAATATCAACCGCGAAATCACCTGTCCTCAATGAATTCTTTTATGGTCTGTTAGTCCTCCAAGGAAAATTCTGGAATACTTTCTCGACTGGGACAAAACTTCTTTGAAAACCCTTTCCAATTAATTTACATAACAACCTGCTAATGATGATATATCGTGTGACACACTCATACCTGTGTAAAATAAGCCACAAAACAACATTGTTATTATTATGGTCATTATTATTATTATTATTTAATTCACCGACAGTTTAATTTTAAAGCAGAATATATGCGAAAAATTTGTGTTCTTAGTTTGCTTTGTTTGCCGCCTTTCTACAGAGATGAATAATTACATAATATACATACAATAACTCAGGAAAAGCAAGCGCAATAATTTTCATTTAGTACGTACCTTGAATATCTCAAAATATTATGCTGTAATTTTCTCGAAATATTACATTCATTTCAGGATATGTAAGAACAGCAGCTGGTCCAGTACTTATGGACACTGAATTACAATCATGCAAACACATTCTTTCAACACGACAGTGTGCGGTCTTGCAATGTAGAACAAAACACACGAAAACTTATATTTTCCTTTTCCTGTTTTCTGATGGACCTAATATAAAGAATTGCATTCAGAGGCACACTTACAAATATGTACGGTATCTACGTTTGATAAGTGATGTGCAAAAATTGTGGTACATTTTCATTTTTTTAATTGCACGCACTTATGTCGGTTTCTTAATTCGAGTATTATTCCACCTTTTCAAATTTTATTTACGCATTGACAAGGAAAGTAGCCATATTCGAGCAAGTAACGGATATTTCTTGTAGATGTTTGCAACAAGAAAACCTTATTTTGAAATCTGCTCATTTTATTGGAGCTCATGTATTTTCACTACGGGTACACTTCTATATGGTATAAAGTGTGCAATAAGTTGGAATAAGACTTAACTGTATATTATTGCGAAGTTCGCTTATACGTCCACACAGCACGCTCAGATATTACTATCTTTGACAGTTTCAAACATTTCACGCTATCGAAAAGCTTTACAAATATAGGTACAGATCTGAGTTTTAGCGAAGCCTCTGCAAGTTCTTTCATGTATAAGTTTACACCAAGATTTTCCCATAATCATCTTTAAAAAGTTTTATAAACTTGAATTTTAGCATCAGGGAAAATATGGATCTATTGAACTGAGAAGAATATGAGATTTGATGTCCTCACGGAGGTGAATAGTAATACAATAGTCTTTTATGATGTTATTCCATGTAGTATGTAAGCTAGGTACCAAAAATCCGAAGGAACTTACTGCCTGCAAATTCAGGGCAAAAGAATCCTCATATTCTATACTTAAGATAGAGGTAAAGGTAAAGGTAAAGTTCTCCCTAGAACAGGCCATGAAGACCCAGAGGGGAAGTAGAGGCGCTAGATGGCGGTGGGTGGTCAACTCCACGCCCCGGCCGCTTTACCCCCTGGAAAGAGATCCGGTACTCATTGTATAGGAGGCTGGGTGGGCCCCAGGGCCGGTCTGGACGGCTGCGAAAAATCTCGCCCCACCGGGATTCGATCCCCGAAACGTGCAGCCCGTAGTGAGTCGCTATACCAACTACGCTATCCCGGCCCTAAGATACAGGTAACGAGTTCATTCCAAACTTGGCACCTATCTGCTAAATTGTATGGCGTCACATCCGGTAAGACCGTAATCTTGTACTAATCCCATGAGATACTGTAGGCCTCTACTTCGTTACACACTACATTCAGGGTGATGACATTAAGGTAAAGAACAAAGTCACTCCGCTAAGTGCTTTACAGTTTGCAGTCGTCCTCAAGTGCCTTAACATGATCACGTTATGAAGAATTAATCTGGTGAGGCCTGTGGAACGTAATTAGATGATAAATATACACAGAATCTTTATCGGCAAACTGAAAGCAAGAGTCCACTTGGGAAAACTTAGACGCTTAAATAAACAATGTGTGACGTTTGGGGCTGAATTTCACTTCCTCAGGAGAAAGTCAATTTGTAGCCACTGTCATCACGATGTCCCTAAAGGCGAGGAATTTCTTGTCCACTTGTGTGACTACCGGCTTCCAAAAGACCACTCTGCGTCATGGAGGCAATTAATATGTTTTGAATGAGTCCTGAATCAGCCTTTTGAAAAGAAGACACGCTTACTTTAATGAGATAGTATGCGGACATATCATCGATACCATTGTTATGGTAGCGAGAAAGGGTAGCATTTAAGGGTAACCTACACTAACCTTTAAGACTGAAACGGTTAATATTCAATCAAATTATCATCTCTTTAACTAGATATATATATTCTAACAATTCAAGTAAAGCAATAGCACAATAACAAGCAAAAGTAAACAAAGTACAATACTATCCAATCAGTTAATATCGCGATTTGACTGACAGTGAGACAACTTTATCCAAGTTTTGGCAAATAATTTTATCCCACTATTTTAGATGCTGCTTAACAATTTCCCGTTATACGGTATGCCAGAAGGAGATCTATGCGATTTCAAGTGTTCATTGCACTCGAATTTTGTTAGATTGCACGCACAAACATGAGGTCCACTTCCAGTAGCTTACATAACAACGGAAATTATTCCCAACTTTAACTAAGTGTCGTATTGTGCTCATTTGCTTTGATACGTTCACCTTCGTTGCTCCTTTTTCTTTCAACATACTGAAAACTCCTTGTTTGTTGGATTTAGATTTATATAATAAGGGAGTATTGTAATATGTAGTCTTATCAGCATTATCGGATAATCCTAATAAAGAATGTAGTTCGCGCTTTCAGGTATCGCAGGTGGGGTCCATCTGCAGTATGACGACGGGTTGTATGGATTATTAGACCACGCTTAAATGCCAATTCAATATCAATTACTTTGCCAAGCTGATTACATTTCTGTAATCTGTCCAAATATGTGGTATCTAGCATAGAGCATATAGGTAATATACACGATGTTGTTTCTATAGCGATATTTACAGCATTCTTGCGTATTCTGCATTCTGAATATCCTATACAAATTCTAAGTTATGCAGTTGCTGTTTGTTAGTTGTACTACCTGATTTTGTAACGCAGTTATGAACGCCTCTGTTTTAGGACATAACTGGCCTTGTATAAATATTAGATCCTATTATTATTATTATTATTACCATCATCGCTGAAATAAATTTCATTCAGTCATCATTAATATATCCGTATGTTTTCTTATTTATTCATTATAATTTTGACTAACCCCATTTATTGTTTTCTTTCTAACTTTCGTCTTACATTTAATTCAAGCACAATGTATTAATGTTGTTTTGTCTCAGACTTCGCTCTTTGCTTGATTTTGTTCAGTGTTTCCTTGTACTCGTGCTGTCTTTTTAGCTGGCACCAAGTTATTGAGTCCGCACATAAATAAATAACTAAATAATAATAATAATAATAATAATAATAATAATAATAATAATAATGAAATATGTAACAGTTGTCGGTTTATTTTAATTATTTTTTCTATGTGATAGACCTCATATCCTCTTAATATTTTGCTAAACTTCTTGAAGCTAAGTTTAAGAACTTCGCTCGCACAACAGGTCCGTGTCACTCTGTGACACAAAAAGTTGTTCTATAAGTATGTCTCCTACATTCAAACGTGACATCCAGCAAAATTTCAACTTTCAAAGTTCATAAAACTTTATACGGAACTAATGACCATAATGCCGTCACTGTGAACTGTGGAAGTGCTTTTCGATTTATAACGATGATCTTGAACTCCATACTCGAACATATTAAGTTCTGCGAAACGTGAAATTTTAATAATCACATGTAAGGTCATTTGTGTCTGTTGGAAAGTACTGCAATGGCGACAGTGAATATATTTGTGGCAACGATCGGGGTGAAAGTTTCTAACAGCAGAATGTAAGGTACAAATTGCACTGGCTTCAATAATTCCCTCACTTCCTCTATAGTATCTTTAAAATTTAAGATTTCATGAGAGTGGGTACTGTCATGTTCTGGGCACTGATATCCTGAAGACCGAGGCAGTGCAATTTTCTGAAACCTTAGTAACTTACGCGTCTACCATACTATAATGTTCACGTTTCTTTGATTTATTTTGCTTTGCTTTATTTATTCTTCTCCCTGCAAGCTGTTTTTATCCTTCTTTCTCCTGCCTTTCTTCTTTCTTTGTTTGTAGCTCCATATTTATCCATTTCTTACTCTATGCGCTCTTTGTTTCTTTCTTTTCTCCATTTTTGTTGTCTTTGTCTTTCCTTTCCCCTTTATACTTTAGCGGTAAAACTTACGAAATCGCCATGTTCAGGATTGCTATGTCACGTAATGTAACACTACATGAAGAGAAACGGATCGTGTCAACTTTCGGTCCTGATGTCACAACCTACATATATTGACGGAACCCTTCCTCCACGATAACAGTCCAGCTAGCGTATAACACAATGTTTATTTTATAGGTAGTGACAGCATAGCAATAATTTAATACATAATATAAGACACCTAATGAGATTAATATATACATAAAATAATTTTACGTCCTTTCTATGGGTGTTAAAATTATTGTTCCAATCCAGACGAGGTATATGGACTGAAGGTATGCGAAAACACAGTAATAACAAAATGTTCGGAACTGAGTGATATAAAGGATAAATTTGCTTAATAAGGATGTCCAAAATTCAAAAGCTTCGCTGACATAGATAAAGCGATTAAATAAACCAGGAATATACAGCGTAACACTAGGCAAAACTAGATCCCTATAAATTGTCTGAGGAAACTTCACAGGAAGAAGCCACTTGTAGACCGAAGTTCATATAGAAGCGTGATACTGCAGTAAAGTAAGGCATGCCTTGGATGAGTGGTAATAATATATATTTTTTCAATGGCTCGACAGCCCCTTGGGGGCCTAGGCCGCCTCATTGTTTTCCGAGGCTTCACGATCACACTCAGACACGCCAAACTCGGTAGGACTCCTCTGGACGAGGGACCAGGTCGTCGCAGACACCTCTACCTGACAACACACAACACTCACAAGAGACAGACATCCGTGCCCTAGGCGGGATTTTATTTTTCCCCCTGTCCCGTTATTTCCCTTTGATCCATTTTGTACTTTTAAATCCTTGCGTCCTTCTTCATGTCACTTATGTTCCAAACTAGTCCTTATACAACAAAGACAACACAAACATCCATGCCCCCGGCGGGATTCGAACCCACAATCCCAGTAAGCGAGCGGCCGCAGATCTACGCCTTAGACAGCGCGGCCACTGGGATCGGCGGTAATAATATTGCCTAATGTAAAAGCCTAGACTGGATGAAACTCGTTCTATGTAAAATTGTAATATTGCAGGAAGTGACGTAAAGCTTCTTTATCTGATATCAAGCTACATCTTACCACCTCCTCCCCTCCCACAGCTTAAAGGATCTAGACATTTATCTAACTTTACGAATGTCAAAATGGTTTATCAGTTACCTAAACAGTTACGTAGCGTTCGAAACAATCTTGAATGTTTGTCTAAAATAAAGTAATTTAACGCGTGGGTAACGCAAAAGTAATCCATGTGCAACATATGAATGCGTATGGGGAAGCAGTGGTACTTCACCACACATTCTTAACCTTGGCACTAGAGAGAAGAGAGTTTTCAGATTCAACTTCAAGTCCTTTTACCCTCTGTACAAGAGCGCATTACCCATTAAAGAGGAGATTGGCTGGGCTCCAGCAACAGTCTGGACGTTTCGGAGGAGAGAAATTCGTCACTGCCGGAAATCTAGCAAATCTTGGTTCGTGCAGACCAAGGGCGTCCAGTAATTTTATGGCAAATGGCCACACCCGTTATTGTGGGTTGGTGCGAGGACGGCACGTGGATCAATAACAACACGTGTTACACCTAACCGTCTAAATTTTTGTTTAATTTTTGTAGTATACACATAATTTACAGACGTGGTCGCGGGCCGCACAGTACAACCTTGCAGGCCGTGGATTGGAGACCCATAGTCTAGCCCATGTCTTAGTGACTATACTGACTACGATATCCCGGCCCAACTTTTAACATCTAATGCCTTTAAAATGTTATACAGTACCATATTACCCGTTCTATCTTATATCCTAAATAAGTGACACAAAGAAATGAAAAAAAAAAAACAGGTAAAAGAGATACAGAGCACTTTCAAGTGCCATGCTGCTTCGCACTTCTCTTATTCTTGGTTACAGATTACTTATTTCTTTATACCAATTTTTCCTTCCATTCTCAGCTTCGGCGTATTTATATGGTTATATTCCTCATTCTTTATGATTATTACTATTGATGAGTTCCCGGGTTTGATTCCCAGCCTGGAGACTGATTTAGTTTCTTGGTTGTTCCTCGCAGTTTCTCCATGCAGAACACAAATCGACCACGGTCGTTACACCCCACGTCCTCACACCAATGTAGACATCTCATTCAAATCATCCTTCCATTTGTAGTCTACGCAGAAGAGAAAACGTTTCCAAAGAAGAAACAAAGAGCGTTGCCAGCAGATAACAAAGCTGTATTGAAATACACAATGCAGCTTATTAACTGCAAATATTATTCAAATTTCAGAAGCAAGATAAATTAGTCTGTTTGTTACTGCTATATTCCGGAATAGCAAGCTAGTGACGGTCACGTTCAGTGCTGCCTGCTTCATTAGACGCCATGCCAAGGCTTCCCGAACGGAAGCAGGAATTCAAGAATTGTATCTAACAACTATACTATATTCTATCTACACTCCTCTCCCAATTAATTAATTTCGTACAAAATTTCTCCATCCATTGTTATTCCACTGTCTTCTTTCGCTTGTAATCTAGCTTTCCTTAATTTATTTTCAATCTCCAGTTCCTTCATCAGTATGCTACAATAAATAATGAAACTTTGAAATTTCTGCTGAGGGTTCTGGAGGCTAGCAGTTACTAACAAATGGTGACGTCAGTCACACAGCGTCGATTGTGCAATGGCGGAAGTGTAAGCCACAAGGGGGCGGAGTCTGCAGATATTTAATTGCCCGAACTGAGGAAATCGAAAAGAAACGTCAGTACAACGAACCCGAGAAAATGAGGCACATGTAATATGCTATCCATCGCAATTAACGCCGGAGATACAGTCCACACAGTTTGTAACGTATATTATTACCAATCACTTTTGTGCATTGCTGCTTTCATTGAAATCTAAAAAGTTGGTCTACTGCAAATCCCCAAGCATATTCCGCAGATACTACGTTCGAATATCGGTCAAGATTACGTCATCGCGAATGTTGTCGTAGATGTCATCAGTCTATCCACATTTCCTTAAAATAACCCCAAGCTGCCTCCTTCCCAGTTGTTGATAATTTTTATTTGTAATCATCTTTCCATTTAATTCAGTGTTATTTAACTTCAGGTGTTGAAGCTGAATCACACGAGTAAGGGAATTTTGTGCAAAACGGCCCCCCTAAAGCAAATCAACGTGTACCTGGAATTCGGTTGCTTTTAATGACTTAAACTGAATAGCAGTAGTTGCGGGGATTATTAAGGAAAGCGGCATAGTTTTTAACATGTTCTTTAAAAATTTTGTTCATCTGAAAATTCAGATTTTCCGAAACATTACAAAATGGCCGTTTTACTCCTATTTTTTTTTTTTTTGTTAAAGAAATGGAACGCAGTTAAAAAATCTAATGAATAAATGCAACGATATAAATTTGACCACTTTGTCAATCCTTTCAGAAAATTTAACAGTTAATTTCACATTTCCGATTTTTGAAGCAATTATAAAAAATGTCGCAAAAAGCCAAACTGGTCGTCTGTCTTAACCATGGAAGTGAAATTTAAAGATAAGAGGAGTCACATAGGCGTATGAAGTCGTCGTTGATTACTGGGTCAACTCCAGCACACTCTTCATGTGCCCATTTCGAACACGACACACAACGAACCCATCTCTCACCGCTAGCAGAATTCAAGAAAGTTTCTTGGCAGAAAATGCATTCTGCATTTTCCTCTTCATTTGTTTTCACTTTTGCTTGTTTCATGTTCATTTGCAGTGTTCTGGACATTTTTATTGTGAACATTCATTTTATTATACCTTCTGATTTTTCTAGTATTATTCAAGTGGGTTTCTTTTGCCTTGCGTCTGCCCTTCTCTTCACATCCTCTCTTCCCAGTAGGTCCAGATCTAACACTTTCCCCTTTCTCTTCCTTCTACTCAAACAAGTGTCTTTCTAAGGGCTTCCTTCATACTTCCCCAGTCCAGGAATTTCTGCTGGATTTTCTTGGGCGTTTTCCCATCGCTTGAACTGAAATCAGAAGTCATCAAACACTCAGGGTAACACGGCCATGTAGGTGGTCGTTTTACCCTGAGGGCATATTCCAAGAGAAGCATGCATAACAGTGATGCAGCCATCTCGTAGCGGTTTGAAACACCTGCATGTTTTAGCTCACTGTCTGTTCTTTATTCCATTATTATGGCAAGTGTTACATTAGTTTCCTTCTAAATGAAAATCTGAAAAATACGATGTACATAACTTACACACAAGTATCGAAAACAAGTTTCTGTCACACAGAAATTTGTTCCTTCGTCGAAGCACATCCACTGTCTGTGCATGACGTCACTACACTAATGCACATGTCGCAGGCTCGAAGCCCGGCCGATGGCAGCACCAGTAAAAGAATAACAGCAAATGGGTGTCTTACTCGGAGCGGTTGTTTTACACACAACTGCCGTAACAATAAACAAACCAATCACGACCTTTGTATTAATTATGTAACATTAACAATGACATCCGTTTAGTGCCTTCGTATTACGACACTTTGAGGCAAATACACATAGCCTAATGAGTGTGTGTATGTTGCTTTACAGTCAATATCACCACCACGATTTGATTTAGCGCTTTTAAAACTATAATTCATGTACTTGATGTAACTTATAGCATTTGACATCCTATTCCATAAAGAAAAACTCCACCTCCGTCATACGGACCACACAGTGAATTTTCCAGGTAAATAATCGCATTTACTGATAATAATAAGCAACACATACCTAAATACATAATGACGGAAGAGTGCAGTGTTTTATATATCACAGCAGGTAGTATATGTAAAATAAATAATACCTCTGGCCTTTTAACACGTTAATAAACCCCACTAGAATTGTCCTCATTTGGGTGATTCTTGGGCCGGATATGTAATTGTTCCTGCTCTGAAGTAATGATGTTCCTACATTCACTAGAGTTCCTCTGACTATGTAGTCACTGATAGATTAATTTGTGTTCAATTTGTTACACCGACCTTCCATAAAGCGGGCAGACGTAGGCTACATGTAAATCTCACACAGCAGGCTGTGACGTAGCCTACGTCCAAACGACAAAGCAAACTTCTGCGGTGTGACGCAGTGCAGTTATGTAGACAGGTACCGCAGTTTTGCAGGAAACTGCTGCCTCGAGTGACCCACGTGGGGAAATAGTGCGGTTGAAGGGAAAGGGACAGGGGGCTTTGAGCGAAACAACTCTGAACCTGAGACCATGGTAAGGTCTGCCAGGTAAGGACAGAGAACAAGAGAAATAAGAATTGATATCCCAGGAGGAAGGCATTGGTAAAAATGTAACCTAAATCAATGATATTAACCACCAACAAATCAAATTATCAGGTAAATATTGATACATATTATTTTATATAACACATTGAATTACAAATGCAATAATTATGTAACACTTCAAGAATGTAAAAGTAAATTTTTCTCTGTACATCCCATGAAGGCATACGGGAACGGCAGAAGTATTTCCACTCATTTTTAACCTTGACACTAGTTGGAGGTGCGTTATCAGCTATAAGCTGTGAAAGTTTTATTTCATACCAACAAATGCACATAAACATACAGTGTCAATAGTTTTTTCGTAACTTTCCCCGATACGTATTTCGGCGTTTTAAACCGCCATCATCAGGGGGTCTTAGAGGTTTCTAGCATAGACCAAATATTTATAGAATACGTTGTAACATCCGTATTATGTAAAATATGATACAATGGTTGTCCAGTATATACAAAATTGTATAATAATCTTATTATTATACAATTTTGTATGCAAGATTTTGTAAGACCCCCTGGTGATGGCGGTTTAAAACGCCGAAATACGTATTGGGGAAAGTTACGAATAAACTATTGACACTATATGTTTATGTGCAATTGTTGGTATGAAATAAAACTTTCACTTAAGCTAAAATGCACGGTAAATACAATATTAAATTTAGCTATAAGCTGTATTCCTATGCCCCGGGAAAGGAGCCCCTGATACCCATTGCATAGGAGGCTCCTGCGGCCCACAGAGCATTTCTGGGCGCTTTGGACGAGAAAAAAATCCACTCTCCCTGTTGCAATCCTGAACACGATGCATTGGTCGCTGAACACGCACACCAGTCACTGCACAGTACACTGTGACGACAGAGCAAGTAGCTGTCTATCAAATTCTTTTCGTATCAATTTTTTTTAACATCATCTTCTTTTGATTTCTTCGATCATATTCAGGACGTGTAGCAAAAAGGTAACAGAAGTAGAAATTTTCTTTTGTGTGAAGAAATATTTTATGTCGTTGGTTTCAAGCTCAGTGACGTTTCACAATAAATTCCTCATCTCTGAACGACAAAGCAGCAGGAAAGCTCCAACGCGTGAATGAAAGGAATGTCGAACACTCTGGTTTTTATGACAGGATTCCAAACTACGCAATTGAAGAGCGGTAAGCCATGAAGACACGACGAACTGTTTGTAGCCCATAACGGCTTAACAACCGGCTAGGCATATTTTTTACACTCGATACACGATATCTGTATTCGTCTTTCGTAACTCTTCGTGCCTTTCTTCTGTCGTTGCTTTGACACATCATTCTATTTCCCCTTCTTATTCTTATGTATTTTTACCACATTAATTTCTTCTTACTTCGTTCCTTTATACCAGTGGTTCCCAAAATTTCGGTCCACCGCCCCCTTGGTTCGATACACAGATCCACAGCGCCCCCTTACCTTTTTTTAAAAAACATAAATGCGCTTTTGTTTCCACTTTTATTTTATATTTAAAAAATCGTTAAAAATTATAAGAGTTAAACTTAATGTTTTATGTCTTAATTAATAATTTAAATTTTATTGTATTTTTTATGATTAACAATAATTCATCTAGCAATAGTTTATTAAAAAATAATATGTGCTTGAATAAGATTCATAAATTAAAATACTAAGAAATTTAGTTCATTTTTTATTTTTAACACAAAAATTACTTTATTTGAATTTTACTATAAAAATAAATGCACTACTTGTCTACAAGCGCCCTCCTGGGATAATAACAGCGCTCCCTTCCACCTCTCGTACCTATTAGCGCCCACCTCGGTAATCCCCCCGCCCACGTTGGGAACCACTGCTTTATACCTTAAATACTTCTTATTCTACTACCTTTCTCCATCTCCTTCCTTTGTAAACGTAACACTCTTCTTGTGCTAGATACTGCCCAATTCCTTCATTCTGATTCTTTCCTTTTAATAACAGACTTTTCTCCTTAACTTTCGCCTTTACTCTTCTCTAACAACACTTTTTATTATACTTATTTTCACTTCTTTTCTTCTTGTTTCTCGTTTCCAGTGTTTATATTGCACTGTTATTTTAACACACTAAATTTCACATTGACATAACACTGGCAGACACATCTAAGGTCTTATAAATTGATAACTAACCCCGTTAAACAGAGTCCTTATTTAAAAACTAACAGTTGTACAGCTTGTCAAAAAATTCCTCACCTTTTACAGAGCCAGAAATATTGTTAACGTATTCACGAAAGGCAGCCACGTGGCCTCTACAAATTCTGATAAATCTATCTCATATCCTCACCTTGTATTTCTTAAAGTGCATTTTAACATTCTTCTTCCGCCTAATTACGTCTCCCAAATAGCGATTATCTTATTAATATTTTTACAAGCGTTTTCCACTTTTGCCCTATATGCTGCATACCAGCATCTCATCCTTATGGATCTGATAGGTAATAAGCAAAAGTACAATATAATAATAACACTTTATCAAAAGTTTATATTTTTGAATAGAAAACGTGATGTTAGAATCTTCAGAACTCAAAAACAAAAGCACTTTACGAGTTTAATCTGCTCTCAACTTCCTTCTGGGTGTGTTTTAATGTTCGACCCAGCCTTCATCACAGGTGTTAACAGTACTGCAAGCTAACAATGCCATGATAACTGCTCAAATGTAATTAATAACAAAGCACTCTCACGTCCGCACGGCGGCCATTGTTCAGATTATGGTCACTGTGTCATCTTGTACATAGTACCAACGTTTCGCAGAAAAATCCTGCCGTCTTCTTCAGTTTCAAAGTGAATAGGATTAAGTTGCTGTAGGCTGTATATGCAGGTTGTAATTTTAAGTGCCAATAGTGAGTGCATGAAGACAGCCGCCAGTCCAACGCATTTAGATTTAAATATATTGCTGGAAATGAGATTTTGATATAGAAACTGTTGTAATCATTTTCCCTAATTAGGTAAAACAGAGTTTTTTATCTTCTATGTTAATTAAAATACAGGCATACAAACAAGAGCAATTAAAACAACTACATGTAAATCAATGGCACAAATGTATGTTCAGTAATATATGTGGTAATTAGAAACAAAGATAGGAGGGGCTGGTCAATTCATTCGTCTATCTTTCTACCCAGAAATGTTACAAATTTAATTCCGTACAGTCAATAATAACAATTTGGCGCATACAGTGCGACAAATTGCGACTGACGGAATGATTGCTTAAGTTTATTGCGTCAATGAGGATTATTGCAGATGCTGGAGAAAACATTTAAAAAAATGCACGCTACTGGAAAACGTATAAGAACCACCTGTATCGAAATGCAATCACACCTGTACAGTGTAATTAAGTATAAATACAGCTAAGTCCAAAATACTTTATATACGTCTATGCATGAATTGTCGGATGGTGACGGCAAATGATTTCGACGTAATGGAATACATGCATACATGCAGGACAAGAGGCAATGTACGTGTAACGTAATACTGAGGCGCGTTCGAGTAACCATAGTTGTCGTGGAAAAGCAATAAGTATTACATATTCTGAGTGTGTGTTTTTAGCCTTAGTTATCCAGCATGCGATGCGCATGTGCCGTGTTATATCGTCATCTGTGGTCTGTCTGGCTCTACCATATTTTTCCACATTGTCTCATAAACGGCAAGATTATCGTAAAAACGTTACTGAACATAAAATGTGTGTTTTGATTTTCTCTACAACGTTTGTCTCAAACATTGCTCATTCTAAGAAGAATTATGCGGCATGCTATGATAATGCTATCATAAATGTACATAGGTCTTTATGTAAAGGACCCATTATTCTTGTCACATTTTTAATGTATGAAATTTCTTTGACAGATTTTCGAAAAATACTCAAATATTAAATTTCATGAAAATCCGTCCAGTGGGAGAGCTCCGTAAGAACGGACAGACGTACAAACAGACAGACATGACGAAGCTAATGGTCTCTTTTCGCAATTTTGCAAACGCGTCTAAAAATTACAGAAAAGTCTGGAAATAAAATAGGAAAGAACAAAACAACGCGTAGAGGCGGAGCCCAAGTGTACGTCCCTGACACACAATGAAGGTGTAGCTGTCAGTCATGCAACACAGCAGCAGAATCTGACCTCTGACATACCGGACAGGTGACAACAGTCTTGTCATGGCTAATGGCTACTAAGGACTGTAAGAATTTAGCTACGCCATATTCAGCAACACATTACAAAGGACATGACCCCACCTTCACAAATAGACCCCATTCTGAGGTTACTGGAATATTCAACGGGCAGGTTAAGTACGCGGTAACCGCACTAATTTATATTCAACACATTAACCAACTTATGCACTTATTAAAATACATTCAGAAGTACAAAACTCCTATAAAACTCTCACATATTTCGGTACCGAGATGCCATCATCATGGAGCTATTCTGACAAAGGAGTATGCCTTATAGTTCTTATACTTCTTTGTCAGAATTACTCCCTGATGATGGCACCTCGGTGCCGAAGCATGTAGGAGTTTTATAGGAGTTTTATGCTTCTGAATGTACTTATTAAGTGCATAAATTTGTTAATGTATGATTGTAAGAATATGCACGGTATGAATAACATAAAAATCACAACAATTTATATTCTGCTGTCCGTTTTCAATACTGGTGTACTTGATATTACATAATTCAAAATTTGTCCAGCATCGGCGTCACACGTATGTCTGTGAAGACTGACATACTTGTTCAGATGTTATTAGTGTGTCAGACACGTCAACACACACAGTCGTGATATTAACGACATGCCCTTTTTCTGTGATAAAGTAAAATAACCTCGAAAATGGAGACAGTAATATCACACTGAAGCACTGATGCTCACCTACCAGACTACACGTAATCAGCACATAAAAGACAACAATATACGTATGCATCTTCATCATACTTATATCTCAAATATTACAGGCCTATTTAACAAATTATATTCAAAACGGTAAAAGTACAGGCCTATAAAACGGAAATGTATGTTACTGGAAATCTTTCCGGTGTTCGAGAATGCGGAGGGTAACAGCTGTATCTTTGCTTAAAATGGGCGGTAATTGTTTAATGTTGTAACGAGAAGGATGAGAAACATTTTAATAGTAAACAATCTCCTTGAAAGTACATGGATTTCTGTACATACATGTTTGTTACATAGTGTTTAAAATTGTTCATAAATAGTACCAGTACCACCAATTTGAAAACAGTGTATGTGCAGAAAAAGAGGATTGTATAGCGGGTGCTTCCCTGTCTGCGTGTAAAACACTCATGATTAGGATCATATATACATTTGGGTGTGTACCGAACAATAGTCTTTATCTAAAAATTCCATTAAAAGCAGTATTTATTGCATTATAGTAACCAGTAAAACCTAAGATACTTATAGTTAATACTGCAAATGGTCTTATACTAGTAACAATTATATGGAACCACCAACCACATACATTAGCAACTAAGTGAAACGCTCGTATTCCTGCTATGCATAATTTTAATGAAGATCAATACTAATTAACATGCATGCAAATACACAGTTATGTCACGTGATGAATGAGAGATTTGTTTCATGCGATGTTGGAAAATGTCGTCACGGCAGCACAGGCACACAAGATATTTTGTAAAGTAAAACAGCTCTATATACTGTCAATGCTACACACTTCACAAAGCACAACAGCTCTATATACTGCCAATGCTACACACTTCACAAAACACAACAGCTCTCTATTCTGCCAATGCTACACAATTCACAAAGCACAACACCTCTATATACTGTCAATACTATGCCCTTCAGAAAGCACAACAGCTCTATATACTGTCAATACTATGCCCTTCATAAAGTACAACAGCTCTATATACTGTCAATACTACCTCTTTCCTAAAGTACAACAGCTCTATACACTATCAATACTACCTCTTTCCTAAAGTACAACAGCTCTATACACTATCAATACTACCTCTTTCCTAAAGTAAAACAGCTCTATATACTGCCAATACTATCTCCTTCATAAAGTAAAACAGCCTGTATACTGCCAATACTATGCCCTTCATAAAGTACAACAGCTCTATATACTGTCAGTACTATCTCCTTCATAAAGTACAACAGCCTGTATACTGTCAATACTATGCCCTTCATAAAGTACAACAGCTCTATATACTGTCAATACTATCTCCTTCATAAAGTTCAACAGCCTGTATACTGTCAATACTATGCCCTTCATAAAGTACAACAGCTCTATACTCGTATACTGTCAATACTATCTCCTTCATAAAGTACAACAGCCTGTATACTGTCAATACTATGCCCTTCATAAAGTCAACAGCTCTATATACTGTCAATACTACCTCTTTCATAAAGTACAACAGCCTGTATACTGTCAATACTATGCCCTTCATAAAGTCAACAGCTCTATATACTGTCAATACTACCTCTTTCATAAAGTACAACAGCCTGTATACTGTCAATGGTAACTCTCCTTTGTAAGGTTTGAGGTTCTCACGGCGGTACGTATGAAGGCTACTTGCCTTCTGTGACTTACGGTTTGTAGCTTTGTAATTGTAGCAACGTTGCGGAGGGACCTTCTGCCTCCAAACTCAGGGCACTGAAAATGAAGGCAGTAGCCTCCTTCTACACAGTGATACTTGTCTACCAAGTTATATTGTGTCTCTTCCCGAAATAGAGTAGTTTTCGTATTTTCTCTGTGTTTGACTTTCGAAGGAATCCTATTTAGTTTTTTGAAGCCCATTAGCGACATTTTTATTCTGCCCTCATTTTAATTTTTGACAATATAATACATAACAATTAAGAAACCGTTTTTCTAGTTATGAAAGACATAAAAATGGAATCTTTTCCATCCTGACTATTTTAAATTCCCTGACGCAAACAGTATCAACATGTGAATCGTGCAAACTTCCTAGCAGGGAGCCACAGTAGTGTTACTCAAAATCGTTATTAAATCCTTGCTGCAGACCTCTTCTTTAAAACATACGTTCCACAGCTCGTCAAGAATTTCGCCATGATTTATGGCACCTAAAGTTTTGTTACTGTGCTTGCAAGAGTCAATCAGTCGCCCCTGTCCAGAGCCACATAAATTCAATCCACATATCACATCTATTTTTGAAAAATATTTCATAAATATCCTACCATCTATCTTATGTCTCCCAAGCAGTTTCTTTCACTTAGGTTTCTTCCAGCTCCATTTCATCACCCATTCTCAGCGTTCTTATACGTGCTACAAGCCCCAGTTATCTCGAGTTTTACTATGTTTATGGAACGGAGAATTCTGTCGAAGAAACAAGCACCAGCTTTCTATAACGAAATCCTAAGACTATATTCTGTGCAAGATTTCGAAGAATATGAAACGGGAAGAAAAATATTCGGTCCATAATCTTTGGTCTTCCCGTTAGGTATCTAAAAACATGAGGAATGATACTTGTCTGTATAGAAGTATAATTTTGTCCTTCACATTACGGGAAGGAAATAGGATAAATGTGCTCGAGAATAGGGTGCTGAGGAAAATATTTTGGGCTAGAAGGGAGGAAGAAAAGGGAGAATGGAGAAAATTGCGTAGTAAAGAGCTTCACTGTTTGTAAGTCTCACCAATTACTCTTATTATTCGGATGATCAAATCAAGATGTTGAGATGGGCAGGATATGTGGCAAACCTGGGGAAAAAAAGAAATCCATACAGAGCTTCAGTAGGAAAACACGAACGAAAGTGACCACTTAGAAGACCGAGGCTTAGAGGGATGTTAATATTAAAAGATATATTTAAAGAATAGGATGGTAGAGTGTGGACGGGATTAATTTGGATCTGGATAGTGACAATTTGCGAGCTGTTGTGAAGAAAGGAATGAATATTCGGATTCCATAAAATTCGAGCAATATATTGACTAACTGACAACCACAACTTCTAAAGAAGAGCTCTGGCCCATGGCGTTATTTAGTTGGTCAGTCATTCACCCAGTCAGTCAGACAGTCAGGGAGTCAGTGTGTTCGAGAGGAACTGAATGCATTTCTAAAGCATCTCTTAGAAAGTTCGTGGGCAATTTCGCTATTTGTAAACTTAAAGTATGGGTGTTAAATGTAACGTTGGAAAATTATGGTTACGTACATTTTATAATTGCCGTCTGTTGCAGGTATTTAGCAACTGAAATGGCATTTACAGACCTGGAATTTGATTTCCGCATATCGAGAAGCACTGTACTGTTCATACTATAAGAATCCTCTAAGACGATTTGGGAAGTGTTATAGCCGAAGGGAATGTCACTCCCAATGAAGAAATGTGGCTAAAATAGCAGCGCAATTTTATCAAGTCACGGATTTTTCAAGACTTCTTGGGTGAAGTTCATGGCAAGCACATCAGAAAAATGTGTCCTCTCAATTCTGGGTGCCAGTGCTTTAATTACAGGAAGTCCTATTGAATAGTCGATGCTAACTACTCTTTAACAGTCACAGAATTCGGTGCATATGGCCATACCAAGGTGAATGAGATTCTAATATATTTACAAATTCGAATTGTCCTCGTTTCGGACAGGCCGCTGCCTCTCACCACAGAACTGTCTGTGCTGTTGTAAGTGACGAGGCGGTTGCATTGGACGAATATTCAGTGCGACAATATCCGTCGAAAAACATAAGCAAAGAACACAAAATTTTCAACTGCCGACTATCAAGATCAAGACAGCTTGTCAAATGCATATTTGGAGTACTAAGCAATAAATGATGAATTCTGCACTCCAGTGTACCTGTGCACTCTGAAACAGCTATTGACAGAGTTAACAACTGTTGCATATTACATAACTTTATTAGAAGATGAGATGACTGTGTTTAAAGATTCTCTGATTTGTGACATGAATGATTCGAAACAAGAAGCTATTGTAGGAGGGCGATCTCCGTAATTACATTCAGGGATACATTTTCGGCTTAATTTGGCAGCATTGGAACTCTTTCCAGGCTTTATAATGAAGTACAAGTGTGAAGTTAAAGTAATTGTTTTCTGCAATTTACAGTTTTACAGTATAATATTACTTACGATAAAAGATAAATAAATAATACATGCGATTTAAATGCCTTTTCCCGTTTTTCATCTCATCTGTCATTTCATTCCAGTCGGGGTGCATCACTGTACATACCTCCGTCCAACATTCGGCCTTTAACTCTTAATTTCTGTAGTTTTTAGGATGGCCGTCTTTTTTCTAATTCACAAACAACCTTTTCAACATAAAGACTTCTGTACGCATACCAACGGCATACAAAAACAATATGCTGAAAGACTTCCCTTCGACTTGACGTCTGTGTGCAGCGTAGCTATCGCCTCGTTTCGAAAGCTCGTGTAGCTTGTTTCGCGTTTCTGCTCGCCTAACGCAGGCAAATGCGGCAGTAAAATCGCTTCAGTAGTTTGTACACCTTTACTCCAGTCACGTTACGCACGTTCCGTAATATGAAGCAGTCAACGGCCTTTCAACTGCCGCGTTTGAACCCTCGTGTTGTAGAAAGGACGCAGCGATTATTGTTATGAGTGTGAAGTATATGTCGCTCTTTCAAATATAATAATTACAATAGCAACATATTCGGATATGCCCAAACGACATTCTATATCGATGCGGCTTTAAGACCCACCCAGTTCCAGCTACGAGGATTTACAAAAGTCTAGTCCAATCTTTTGCTTCAGAACACTCGCATCTACCCTCCTTAACAAGAAATCATTTTACAACATTTCAGTATTACATGAGTATATTGTTTAATACACCCTAACAAATCGAAATTCTATTCAGGAAGAAATTAAGAGCAGATTGAAGTCGGGAAGTGCTTGTTATCATTCGGTGCAGGATCTTCTGTCTTCCAGTTTGCTATCCAAAAATACAAAGATTAAGATACACAGAACTATAATTTTGCCTGTTGTTTTGTATGGGTGTGAGACTTGGTCTCTCACACTGAGGGAGGAACATAGGCTGAGGATGTTCGAGAATAGGGTGCTGAGGAGGATATTTGTGCCTAAGAGGGACGAGGTAATAGGGGAGTGGAGAAGACTACATAACGAGGAACTTAATGATCTGTACTCATCACCAAATATTATTCGAGTTATCAAATCAAGAAGAATGAGGTAGGCGGGGCATGTAGCACGTATGGGTGAGGGGAGAGGTGCATACAGGATTTTGGTGGGGAGACCTGAGGGAAGGAGACCACTTGGAAGACCCAGGCGTAGATTGGAGGATAATATTAAAATGGATATTCAAGAAGTGGGATGGGGGAGCATGGACTGGTTTGATATGGCCCAGGATAGGGACAGGTGGCGGGTTCGTGTGAGTGCGGTAACAAAACTTCGGGTTCCACAAAACGCGGGGAATTTCTTGACTAGCTGACGACCTGTTAACTTCTCAAGAATGACTCTGCTCCATGGAGTTAGTTAGTTCATTAGTTATTGTTTAATACAAAATAATTTATGATAATGGGATTAACGTTGTGATCTTAACTTACTATTTTGGTTTAATAATGCTGTACATTTATAAACGTATGTGTCATAAACAATAAACGCAGCAACGTGTTTGTGATCCTTTCCATTTACTCACAAAAAAAAGCATTTCATAACGAAATTTAAACAAATAAAAAGAACATAAAAATACCAAATTTATAGATTCTAATCTTAGCAAAGTAATCGATAATAGTTTATGGCCTAAAAAGTATTCAAAATGCCACTAAATTTGCGACGAACAAGATTTTATGCAATTAATTTACATTAACTGCACACATACTTTTCGATTCAGGGCACAACGGCTATGAGCTGCAGTTATAGTCATAATGACTTCGAAAATATAATTACCTAAAAATAACAATCAGAAATGTCTAACGTTCCTTACGCATATGTAATTAAGAGACGAATAATTTGTTCATGTTGGTTATCATTACGATAAACAATCATTAACCTTTCTCATCTGTTTTCCAAAAGTGTAACCGCGTCGCAAGGGGGGTTGGCACTGACGTGGTTCAGTTAAACCATTAGCCCTTCATTACAATTTGAAAACAAGTCATTAAAACTGACCCCTCGACATTTCGTAACTCAAAGACAAAAGGGCCATGTCAGCGCAACGAAGTAGGTGCCCTTCAAAGTTGATAAATCACAGTTCGCCAAGAAATGACAAGGCAAAATCACTGACACACGCCATACGCATTATGTGTGTGTACCAATCCATAGGCCTATGTGTTTAAAAATTGAAATAACAACATAAATTAAATGCGTTAAATAAGAAAACGCTTAAATAAACTTTCGGAAGGAAGGGAGAAATTTGTGGAGCAGCACTTCGATGTGCGAATATGCCGATCGTTGACTCCTGTTGGGAGGGCGAAATCGGGCAATTTTATGAGCGAGGTAGCTCAGATTGGAAAGAGCCGATGGGAAGTGCCTAACGATTGTGGGCATTGGAAATATTGTATAATGTTTAATTGAGACTTCATACTGCTGAATGTTCTGGTATATATATATATGTTATGACTCTTATTTTTATTAATGTTAAAAGGTCTTCCATCAAACAATATGATTTAAGTGATGTTCTCAGGACCGAAGCATGAGGAAAATGCTCGTGTAAATAAATAGATGATAGATGGTTATTTGCGTACTACGGTGCTGTGTTATTACTTGCAGTTAAACAAATATTTTGTGTCCTACAGCCACAGTCCAGCGTGGTGACAAGAAGATAGGTGACAAATGCGACGATACCAGAGACTGCGGTTTTGATGGCGCCATCTGCGTCAAGGATAAGAAGTTTACCACCTGCCAGTGCCTGCCGGAACTGACCGCCACCAATCACATCGACAAGTGCGGCAAACGTAAGTACAGCTGGTGGGAAAACGTAACAACAGGCTTCATACATGAGACTTCCTCAACTGCATGGATGAAATTGTTTTTCCAATTAATAAAATAATATTTAATGTCCCAGAGGCATCTGAATCAATTAAGAATCAGCAACACTTTATGTTTTAGTTAAACACCCTTTGAAGAAAAATCAACATTTAATAAAATAATTTGTTTATTAATGAACTTAAGGATGCGTAGTCGGTCAGCAGATCAATACTCAACTTAAAGACAAACACTTCCGCCATGAAATTATTATAGAGATTATTATTTTCGTATATGACGCTGTGGGATGTGCTAAATAAACGCCTTCCTAAAATTCACGCAGCGGATAACAGATTTGAGGCTGTCACTTTGAAAATTATTACCTTTCGGGACGTAATTTCATGTAATGTGGACGAGGCCCGTAGCCAGACGGGGTGCAATTGCATGCAATGCACCCAATAGAAATCTGGAAGTACCCACTAGGAATTTTCAAAATATCAAAGACAAACATGCTGATCAGCCCGATAAAAATCGTGCGACACGTACCTCATCAAAGTGTTACCTCTGTTGTATTGCCGTGGTTGTAAAGAACTCCTTTTCAGAACTGAATGTGTATGCAAGATATTTTATTTATTGTTATGGGTATAGTGCTCATTATGTAAATAAAGCGTTTATTTTGTGGTCCTGACAGAGGCGCTTTTTACACTTTTTTTTCTATGGCTCGACAGCCTTATATGGGCCTGGGCCTCCTCGTTTCGTCGAGGTTTCATGGTCACACACATTAGACACACCACAGTCGGTAGGACTCCTCTGGACGAGGGACCAGCTCGTCGCAGAGACCTCTACCTGACAACACACAACACTCACAAGAGACAGACATCCATGCCCCCGGTGGGATTCGAACCCACGATCCTATTAAGCGAGCGGCCGAAGACCCACGCCTTAGACCGCACGGCCACTGGGATCGGCACTTTTTACACTTATGCATACATAATATATATGGCCTATATACATATATACAGTTAATGTATAATAAAGCACTAGATATGTATATAAACGTATGTACATATATGCACCCGCACTGGAAGCCGCTACACCCACTGTGTTCACGGTCTGGCTACGGGCCTTGTGTGGGCTTCTCTGCCACAAGCTGAATATGCTTGGCTTGTTCATTAATTTCTTAAATTGGGAAGTCATTTCCACACGACTCTACAGGAAAAGATTACGTGCCAGCATCATTCAAGTCACAAACAGGACACAATATGTATACAATAATAGCCCTCGCCCAGAGTTTAGAAGCTGGACATAATTGTGATTTGCCGCATTGCTCTGAAGTTCATACACCCTGCTATAGTCAACAAGTGTATAACTAACGCCTTACTTTAAAATACCGGGAGCACATTAAGTTGAGCATTAAGGGTATTTGAGGTTCTCGCCTCGGTATTAATTTTGTGATCTTGTCAGATATGACGCCGAGAGGTTGGTACTTAGGCTCCCGAGAAGTCTGCTGCCTGCGTCAGTCTTTTGTCCTTGAATACGTAGGTAGCAGTTTGTTCCAAATATTAGTACCTACTCTGCTTACCAAGACACAATGCATTACATCTCAGAACACACGGGCTTGATGCATAGCTGTTCATTTGCTAGTCCGAGTGAAAAAAAAATTTTTTCCCACTCGGACTCTTAACCCATGAGGATGGGACTGATAAGTGGTCCCGAAACGTCGGTAAACAATTACCACACGACGCCGCGTAATACCCCAGAATACCGCAGATTTTGTCACACGATGACCGATAACACAGGGCACAGACTGACATTAACAGGGAATAGAAAATCTACTCCCACGACAAGGTAAATGCCTCATTTTTTACGCAACTGTGTGGAAAAGGAGCGAAACAGCATCAAAAAAAAACTGTACCGTTCTTATTGGAAATAAAAATGAATGCAATGTCAATTTATGTTCTGACAAACCTCACACTCACCGTCTCCCCGTCTAGCCGTCCCTTGTGCTGTGTATCTCCAAAACTAATGACAATATTAGAAAATGGCCAAAGTTTTTCGTCTTTGAAAAGAAAATTCTTAAAATACTAGTTTTCCTTTTGCGTGCATAGATTAGAGAATAAGTACATTTATTTCCCCATAATTTTACGCACGTCCTGTGAAATCTCGAATATAGTAAGTTGCTAGGATTTAGGAATAATAATAATAATAATAATATAATAATATAATAATAATAATACAGTGGTTGTGGAAGTTTGAGTGGGTTTCACGCTATGAACAGTTAATGTCTTTCCTGAAATTTTGTGCGGTAGTGGATACCGGTACTGGAAAAAGAATAAAGTTTTTTTAGTGGTAGCTCTTTTCTTTTCACAATATTACCAAGAGAAATCCGCATGTGGGCTTGTGTCATTTCACGTTTGATATGTCGTAGTATTGGATGTGGAGGCAGACACACGTAGGCTCATTTCTGTGAATTTTTTACTACTATTTTGCCTGAAAATTTTCGCGAACATGACGACGCGACGGTGCAAAACTTTACAGATTTTGTCTGACACATTTCATTTCGGATGACTTTTCTTTTTCTTACACAACAAGTCCCAGGTAATCCCTTTGAGAGCGGACTGAAATTTCCTCTTTCGTGCATTCTATGTGCGACCACTGTCACATCGTCTGCTTGGATTATAAGAACATGCTCTCACACAGATGTTTGGGCGACGCCTCTTCCACATGTTCGGGCAATTTGCTCTGATAACATTTAAAGCCGTCTGCACATTTTCCTTTTTACAAATCTTTTCGTGTTTCTTCACTTTTACTTTATTATTTATAAAAACCTATAAAGATATTAGGTAAAGCTAATTCTGCACCTAAGCATCTTGTCGTTAAAGCTCAAGGGCAAGTGAAGACGAAGCTTTAAGCAATGGAGATTTCAGGCTTAAGCCATGGTGTAATTGGGGTCTTCTCTCTTCTGGGATATTACGAGGCATAGGTCGGAATTCTTTTATTTATGTTTCGGGACAGCCTATTGGTCAGATCTTCAAGAGCCAAAGAGGCCAAGAACACTTCTTGGACTGTTTGAACCTTGAAGATGGGGCCGATAGGCTGTCCCGAAACGTCGGTAACCAACTACCAACTTACGCCTCTGACATCACAGAAGAGCGAAGTTTTTTAAACATTCTTCATGCATTATCAGGGGATTGCATAATTTCCAGAGTAAATCTACAGGTGGCAGCGATAAGAAAATTCTACCACTACGTGAAATAGCATTTCACATTCAGTTTAATATCTGAGCTCTCCTAGATCGTCGTGGAACTCCTCTACCATCAGAAACTGGGTTCAGTTTCTCATCCTTTCTTCTCCTTTTCTTAACGTCCTCTCCCCTGCATATCTGTAGTGTTATCCCATGATTTTCTCGAAACATAGATTGCTGATTAATAGTCAAATTTTGTAGTAAAAATCAACACGGTTAGTCTTCGTAACACGTACCTCACAGGGAATACAGTTTTCATTAAGAGGACCATTCGATTAATGTCGCCGAGGGAAGAAACCTCTTTACTGTAAGACAGGTAGTTACGAAACACGTAAGTGTATTTATGGACAAAAAACGCATAATTGAACGTGAAATAAGTAGGCGAAATATAAAGGTGAATTAATCCCCTGTGCTTAACAAAGCACCATGCCATGTGGGGGAGTGGAGGTAAGCACCATTCATTCTTATTGTCAGCATGAGATAAGGTGAATGGTTAGCTTCACGCTTGTGCTGCTTAACCCCCAGGAAAAGAGCGGTTCTATTTACCACGGATCCGGCCTCTACTTTAAAATGTTATTGAAACAAAAGACAGGCCCCAGACGTTCTCTTAGGGCCTTACTACACGAGCGTTCAAAAGGCGGCAGCTATGTGGCTTTTCTGCTGCCTGCTTTGAGAACCAAAATGGATGTCGTCCGAATTGGCTGTGTACTTCATCTGTGTTTAGAACTTATACTTAGCCAAGAAAGGAGGAAGAGACGCTGGTGGACTCATCCTGCAATTTCGAACAGACTTTCAACAGGGTAATTCCATATTACGTTTGTAACTCATCGAAAGTGTCCTGACAAATCCCTTTTATATTACAGAAGGTCAAAGACACGTTTTGATGAACATTTAAATTTAACCTGCGATAAAACTGTGAAAACTGACACTAATATGAGGAAGTCAATTGGTCCTGTGGAGAGACTGGCTGTAACAGTAAGGTAAGCACAAACATTCTTAATAATATTATTGAACTTGTTTTCGTTTATGCATCATATTTACGTAGTGTAGTAATTCTTATTGTCAAAATCAGGAAAACTATAACTGATAAAGTCCAGGATGTTAAAATTATCTTCTGATGCATGTGAAACATTCGTAGTCACACTTAACGGTGAAGTAGCGGATGCTGATGCAGGCGAAATCGCAGATGAGGAGGCTCGCCTAGCTGCAGAGATGTGTCTAAACATTTCTGTAATTTTATAACGAGCCTCAATTGCTGAGTCAGAGGGCAAATTATCCATAAGTGGCAGAAATGACAAAGAAAGGATTTATTGCCAAACTGATCGCTTTGTCTTCCTTCCCTCTGCAAAAGCCACACTTTCAGAAAGAATGTTACTTCTATTTTCAGTTGCTGTCAATAAAATATTTTCTTTGTTTTCCCCCTTCCCTTTGATTTTCCTCCTGTTCGACTTCCAGAACGTGATTGTGAATGTTGTGTATTGTTCAACTGTTCCTCTTCATAAACAGTTAATTCACTGCTCACATCCGTCGCTGAACCGCCAGCCTCATCGACCGTGTCATTTTCAAGAGGTGGAATAATAGAAATATTTCTTTTCCATCGCCAATAATACGCAGCAAAAAGTGCAGCTGATTAAAGTAAATACAGCGTTTTTTTCTTGAGTGCAGGGTGTCCACTTGTCGTTTTCCTGTGTTGCCTTAAGTCTTTGACAAAATTATCCCTTACCACTTTTCACTTCTTCATTAGTTCTTTTCATTAAATTAAACAGCATGTATGAATTATAAGTCACGCTTAAAATATGGGTATTAAATGTATAGTTGGAAAATATGATTAAGTATATTTTATAATTGCTATCTGTTTCAGATATTTAGCATCTGGAATGGCATTTACGGACCTTGAATTTGATTTCGACATATCGAGGAGATCTATACTGTTCACAGTAAAAGAAACCTACAAGGCAATTTGGGAAATGTTGTCACCAAAGGAAATGTCACTCCCCCCAATAAAGAATTGTGGCTACAAACAGCAGAGTAATTTCATAAAGTGACAGATTTTCCAAACTGTTTAGGTGCATATGATGGCAAGCACATCGAATAATTTGCCCTCCCAGTTCTGGACCACAATATGGTAACTACAAGAAGTATTTCTCAATCGTCTTGTTAGGCGTGGCCGATGTAAACTACTGTATAACAGCCATAGACGTTGGTGCATATGGACGTGAAGGAGATTCGAATATATTTAAAAAATTCGAATTTTGGAAGACAATTACTCCAGCAGCAACCTGATTTGCCTTCGGACAGACCGCTACCTCTTGCAACAGAACCGTTCTTACATTTGTGTTTGTAAGTGATGAGGCGTTTGGATTGAACGAGCATTTAATATGACCATATCGATCAAAAAACATAAGCAAAGAACACAAAATTTTCAACTGTCGACTATTAAGGGCAAGACGGCTTGTTGAATGTACATTCGGAATACTGAACAATAAATGGCGAATTCTGCACTCCAGTATATTAGTACTGCCTGAAACAGCTACCGATATAGTTAAAAGCTCTTTCATATTACATAATTTTGTTACAATACGAGATGGCTACGTGTTTGAAGATTCTCTGAGTTGTGACATGGATGATTTGAAGCAAGCAGCAGCTGTAGGAGGGCGATCTACACGAATTGCAGCGAGGGTTTTATTTGCAGCATATTTTAGCAGCACTGGCTCTCTCCCATGGCTTAGTAATAGAGTACAAGTGTGAAAATGAAGCAACTGTTTTGTGACATTTACATTTTTAGAGTTATTGTAATATTACTTATCACTACAAGGAAAGAAAAATACATGTGATTTACATACCTTTCTCGTTTTTGACCTCATTTGTCATTTCAATCCAGTAGGGTTACATCTCTGCACATATCTCCGTCCAACACTTGGCTTTTAATTCTCGATTACTGCAATCTTTCAGAGTGATATCGTAAAGTGGCGGTCTTTTTTCTACTTCGCAAATCAATTTATCAACATGAAACATTTCTGCACACGCATCAACAGCAGTATATAAGAAAAATATGCTGAAAAGCTTCCTTCGGATCTGACGTCTTTGTTAACATTGTGGGCAGGGTAGGCTACCCTGGGTAGCTACCGCCGCGTTTTGAACGCTCTTGTAGTTTGGTTGGCATTTCTGCCGCCAGCGGTCACAACGCCTCCCGCTGTGTTAAATTGCTGACCGCTCGGCTAACACAGGCAAAAGCGGCAGTAGCAACGCTCGTGTAGTTTGCTCCATTACATTATGCATGTTCTGTAAAACAAAGCAGTCAACGGCGTTTCAACTGCCGCGTTTTGAACTTTCGTGTAGTATATAGCCCATGCACAACGTTACGCTATATTACTTAAGGCTCAGAACTCACGTGCAGCTGATCAGCCTTCATTGAAAGTGAAGGGATGTTTAATATGAACATCAGTGTGACCGGACTGAATGCTAGAGACTTCGTATCAGTTCACAGCATCGGCTTCTGTTCCTGTCTCCACAGACAATCATTAGCTCACGCCTAGTGCTAAAGGAGTCCAAGACGAACTATACAGAGTAAAGAAGCAGTATGGGAAATGCAACACAACCGGGGAAGAAATAATAATGTGTAATCTCAGTTGAAATTCTACTTACGTGAATTATATACAAAAGAAATGACATTCTGACACCGTAATTTTAAAACAAGCTACGAGTTTGTTTAGAAAAACCTTGGACTGATGTCGATGTTTTATCAGCCTTGGACCAAAAAAGTGGAATGTAATTTGTAAATAATTAATGTAATACCTCCGTTTGACATGTTTCATTCTGTTTATATTACTCCATTCTATATTCTCTCATTTTATTCTCTCTATTTAAAATTTTATGAAAGACCAACGATTAATCGTGCAACGTTATACTGTCTTCCTCAATGTGCTTTTAAGTATAAGAGCCTGAAGATGACATAATTAAGTATAAATATGTCGCTTAATTAAAGATACGGACTCTATTGTCTAATAACGATAGTTGTGTTGACAATGATATTGATTGAACTTGTTCATGGCACCTGTAATGTTAACCGACAACAAAACAGAAGGCCGCACTGCATTACATGTTCGTCAGGGTGAAATCAATGTCCTCGATATTCCAACGTTGGATCTGATATGCAAAGAAGTTAACAAACCTTGACCACCCCAGTTGTAGCGAGGGACATTGTAGACTGTGTGCTGAGTTTTACTTGACAGACATCTAGCTACCGATATATAACTAACAAAAAACTTCCAAAACACGGTCGCGTAAGACAAATTATATTTCCTCAATATATGTGGCACACATATCCTCTTTGTACTACGAATATTACTTGAATTTGATATTGTATATACCGTGCATTGTTTATGATAATAAAGTTTATAATACCAACATATTGCACATAGATATAAGTAAATAAAATTGTCACTAACCCATAAATACAACAAAACACAGAAGAAAGTTTCCGCCTCAGCACGACACTTCATTCGACTCCATCAACGTGCTACAACACCAGGCTACTTTCTACAGCGTACATCACATCCACAACAACACACCTATTACAGTGCACAGTGCTATAGTTGCCCGATTCCATGGATCAAGCAAAACTCTCAACACATATTTTTTAAAAACAGTGACGAAGAACGTGAACGCAGTGAGAGCTTACATAGTGGAAACCCCTGATGATGGCTCATTTTGAGCCGAAACATATGTAGGGTTAGTGACAATTTTATTTACTTATATCTATGTGCAATATGTTGGTATTATAAACTTTATTACTTGAATTCTTCTTCCCTCAAATTCTCATTGTACATAAACGTAATACTGAAGACCCTCGAATGAATGGACTAATAGAGGGAAGGGGTGGTCCGATAATGCCGATTGTCCGGTACTTCCGAATTATATATACATATATATATATATATAGAGAGAGCCTAAAAAGTCGCCAAAACAGTAATACAATACTGTATACTGTATATAGCATTAATGCATAGACATATTACTGTACACAACAGTCCCGTTAGCACTATCACTTTGTCTGGAAGTCATCGTTAATTTGAATTTAATAAATTTCAGATAATTATAATAAATTCACGATCCAGGTTATAAAAAGAGCAATAGGCCTACACTGTTACCTCCACGCGATTGTCAGCAAAGACTGAGGGCGCGTGCGTGTGCGCCACGTAGCGGCCGCTTCGCTAATTAACCGTCAAGACTGCTCATTTCGCATATTCCCATTGAGGACGAAAATGTCGGAGCCAAAAGATTTCGTCCGTTATATCCGTTAATTTGAGGGTCCACAGTATGTGACATACTACTGGTGTCATCAAATTCTAAACACTTATCTGAACCACTTGCGATACGTTAAGTATTAAAGAATGCAGGCAAAATAAAATTCTCACGGAAGATTTAATTCTACTGGGATGTTACGTCGTATTGAGTAACCGACGTTTCGGAGGAAGTTAGTGCCTTAATCTTCTATGAGAACCTCAAATTTCTAATTAAATTCTGACTCTCAACAAGTTTGAAATTCACAGCGCCCTTAGCTTTAGAAAAACAACAGGTTGCCTGCAATATTCAACTTTGTGCAGACTATACCTTTCCTCTCTTGACAGACGGAGCTGTCATAAATCACTGATTCAGTAAGTTTAGGCACGTGGCCCGTGGCGTCGCGAGAACCCGTCTCTCAAATGCCTAGGCTGCACAATTTTCAGTCTACACGTCATAAGAGAGCATACTCTTTCCTCCATTTCAGAATATGTAATTACAACAGACGACAGACACACACACACACACACACACTATTATAACGCAATTTTCTTCCTTGGGATAAATATACATTGCATAGATTTAGGTATAGTTTGCTTAATATGTTCCCAAAGTTTTACGAAAGTAATCTACTAATGTAAACGATTATACCTGTGGAAGTTTTAATAAATGAACATCTTAAGGTTCAGTACAGGTATGGAAGGAGAAACTACTTATGAACTTATCAGTATTTCAAATTATTGTGTCCCTTCTGATGGAGGAATTCTGTAAATGGATCCTAAGTCACTCTTTAGCTATATTGCAGACTGCAGACAGGAAATATTTGCTCGTTATAAGCCAAGCTTCGTTTCTTGTTACCTATTAGACAGGATCAATAATTCATGTCGACACCGACCCTTGTGGTCCCGCATGTCACACTACAGTGACGTCACGCGATAGCTGAATGGTCTAAACGTGACAGTTTCTTGGAAATCCCGATTAAACGCACAACGACGAAGTGTTTGAAATTCAAGAATCAGATCCTTGGATTTCGCCATAATAGCAGTACCAGAGACATGCAAAATGCCATTCTAAGCGAGAATGTTAATCTTTTATCCCGTTTATTGAAAGTTGCCTATCGTAAAAGGTACACCAAGTCCTGTCTTACGGAAGTTCAATTAATTCGTTTTCGCGTTGGCCCGTTTAAAACGCTTGCAAGCGGCACATTTCCTGGCTGGGCAACCGGGCTCAGTTCCGAAAGTGGAAATATTTTTTTTTCGCCACCGCATCTCCAAATTGATGAGGTTGAAGCTGTCGGGGCATGAATCTAGCACTCACTTTCATGTAATGCCAAAAATAAGAATGCCTGGAGTTTAACCTCAACTCCCCTTACCTCTTACGCACAAAATTTCACACACAGATACACAAAAAATCACACACATACATAAATACACACTCATACACAAACACTGGCTCGCACTCACAAAACTGCACACACGAAGATACACAAACACTCACACACACACACTGGCTCGCACGCACGAAATTGCACACACGAAGATACACAAACACTCCACACACACTGCCTCGCACGCACAAATTTGCACACACGAAGATACACAAACACTCATACACACGCACACTGGCTCGCACGCACAAAATTGCACACACGAAGATAAACAAACACTCACACACACACACACACACACACACATACACACACAAACGCTAACACCCCCGCCATCTTAATGTCTACCTTTACGAAACCAGAAACATTCATTTTCAGCCTACATTTCTGATTTTTGTAGAAACTTAGTATTCGAGTCCCAGTGTCCGTCAGCAAGTTTCTTCTTCCAGTAACAGCACTTAACAGCAAATCGATGCTGTTTTCGTTGAATTGCTATAACCACCATGCCATTATTGTACACTTACACTTCGTTCCAAGACACACGTTCAGTGCGCAAGCGTAATGTACGGGATGTTACCATTACTGTAAACTGAAATGTTAAACGGTTTATTGCGAAGTTTGTCGGGAGGGATTGGTTTCATCACAACAGCAGTGTTATTTTTCCCAGAAGTGAAGCGGCAGGGGAGTGAAATTAACAGCTCACCTCCATTTAGTTCCCCTACATGCCTTCATGACGTGCACAGGGACATCTTTACTTTAATAGGTGTTACCTACAGCACTAGAAATGAGTATCAGGAATCTTTCCTGGGGGGTAAAGGCGGCCGGTGCGTAGGGATGACAACCTTACCAACTTCAAGTGCCGATTGTCTAAAAACCTGGGAGCCTCGACCTCCTGGAGCCCTAAGGGCCTGTCAAGGCCTGTAAGGCCTGCTTTACCTTTGCCTTTACCTACAGCACTGTACCGCTCGATTAGTGTGTTGTACATGTGTGTGTGTGTGCATGCACATTATGACACCAACATCAAGCTGAATAATGGCCACTTCCAGAGTTAAGTCTACATTCCCACGTCTTCTGGGGCTGGTTGCCATTATACTGACAGATATCTAGTGGCTTTATTCTTGATAATATTTGGCCTTAAAAACAAATCTTCTGTGCCACCTTCCATAACCACCAAAACTCTTCCGTTTCGACCCTGACCGCTGTAATTAACAGCTAAAATAAAATCAATAGAAAATTTGCAATAATGATAGCACCGCCCTAAACACTATACATAATACTCGTAAATACAACTCACAAACTGGCAAATACCCAAAAGGAAGTGCTATGTGATATGTAGCGGTTCTGAGCATCAGGTAAAACTATAAAACAGGAGGTACATAAAGACACAAGGGGATACGAGATGTGTACTCTTCTGTATTTCACATATTGTCAAAAACAGAAAGAAATGACGCGAAGCCCGTGATGACAAATTCAGAGATTTCTTTTGCAGACTCTAAATGTTTTCTCTGTGTGGAATAAATAACTTTTTTTTAGACTAAGAATTCCTTGTGTTTTGTACTGATAGCAGAGTATTACACCTAGTCTGAGCTAAAGACTGAATGAACATTGAATTGTAAATCACTATTTCAGTCTTTACAGAATTAACACAACACTATTTTCATTATTTTTTATTATCCTACATGTTTCGCCAGCGTACGCCGGCCATCATCAGGTAGAAACTAACAAAATCATAAAAGAAAAGCATACGTTGAGGTAGAGACCTACCCTTTACACTTAAAAATTAAACTTATTAAATTATGAAGACATTCAATCACTCATTATTCACTATAAGGAATGATATACTTTTATGCATATGTTCTAGTAGTTAAACTCGCGATTTTGACTACGAAAATAGTGTTGCGTTTATTCTGCAATGATTGACACAGTGATTATATATACGCACAACAGGATGATGATTCCAAAAAAAATTTAATTGTAAATATTAGGTCGACAAGTGGGCTGAAAACTCTTCAGCAACACTGCTTTAAATAATCTTCAAAGTACGATACAGCTAGAAGTTGGTATTTATGTGACGATTTCTGCAGGTTTGTGTATAGCCTGTATTTATCTGTTTATGTTGGTATGTAATGCCTATACATGAATGAATGTACGTACGTACGTATTTATGTGTATGTATGTATGTATGAATGTATGTATTTGTATGTAGACCTATGTATGTATATATGAATCTATGTGTGTATATAAAGGCCGTGCCATGGCTCAGGCTGTTAGTCGCCGGCCTTCCACTGCGGAGGCCCGGGTTCGATCCCGGGTCAGCCCATGTGGGGTTTGTGGTGGACAAAGTGGCGCTGGAACAGGTTTTTCTCCGAGTTGTCGGTTTTCCCCTGTCAATTTCATTCCACTGGTTCTCCATTACTTGTAAGACTTGGTAAAAAAATGCTCATCTTCATCATCATAGGGTTGCACAAATTTACATGCACTTCACAAAGCTCGGTGTAAGTCGTTTTAGTAATTACAACAAGTCAGAAAATTCAGTTAGTCAAATGGATGGATAAGGCCTTTACCGCTAATGTTTTTTTTTTGGTGAAGGGCCCCGCAGCAGATGCTACGGACGCACCGCAGCCTTGAGGCTTATTGTGCAACCCTGTGATAAAGATGATTAATTTCTTTCGTTTTTCCGTGTAATGGAGCACGGGTGGAATGAAATTGACATGAGAAAACGGAAGTACTCGGGGAAAAACCTGTCCCAGTGCCACTTTGTCCACCACAAATCCCACACGGACTGACCCGGGATCGAACGCGTGCCTCCGCGGTGAGAGGCCGGCGACTAACCGCCTGAGCCATGGCACGGCCAAGGCATGTTGGTGTGAATGTAATGCTCTACGTTTTATTTGAGAGATGTTCATTTCGAATTTCTAACAAATCGGATGCCATTCTCAATGGGGTTTTCCGTGTTTGTTATAAAATGCCGGTTTACCAGCACTGTTCCTGTCCAATCCTTTCAAAATTATAATTTCACCAATCATCCTATTATCGATTCTCTACTCAGAGCGTCGTAAAATAAACCATAAAAACAGCCTTTACTTTACTGAAAGTTGTAAAACTGTCACGTGACCTACTGTCAGGCGTCCTTTAAAAAACTACTACAGTCAGACCCCGCTGAATGAAATGGAAGCACTCCAGAGTTATCAGACCACCCGATCAAGTATTTTACTGGCCAGACACGCAAGTACAGCTAAGGAAAACAGCAGAGCTTGCATGAAAAGATACGTAAACAAAAACAAAAATCATGACACACCAACGGTTTGCTAAGGAATCGATAGAAATCGATAGGTGGTGGTTCATCGCAATGTGGAGCCGGTGTTTGAGAGTAACCGGAGACAGCCGGGGGATTTCACTTTACCGGAAGTAAATAGGAAAGGAAAGACACAGACAAGTACGGCGACACACTTCTAGCAGTTAAAAAGTAGGAACAAATTGCACTTGATTTTCCTCGTCTTTTTTAACTTGTCTTGTACGCAGTACCTGACGTCTTGTTCTGCTGTGTCGGCCAAATGACTTCCTGCCCAGTCGTATCAAATGAATATCGCCACTCAGCTGATAGTGACTGACATGCTAACGTAGGCGCAGGCTTCTTCCAGTATTTAGCACTCCGCTAAGGTTGTTTTCGTACATATGTGTGCAGACCGGCTTTCATGGCGTTCCTAGGCTTCGTCCCCAAGCAGATATTGGGATAGTATCTGCCACTGGCACTTTCTTCCATGTCTCTTCCAATTTATCAACCGGAATTCCTCCTGCCTTTCTACACCGTGTAATTTATAATAATTGCATTTCACGGAGAAGAGTCCCTTCTGGAAAACATGGCAGTGGCTCAGGTGATCAAGAAATTCGATATAGCTTATAGAAACCGAATTTTTATTGGTGTGCTTAGAGCATCCCCCTTTGGACTCTATCCTGAGCCAGTTACATCCAGCCCACGCCCTACTTCATTTAAATTAATTTTAACAATCTTTTAATTCGTGAGTTGAGCCTAAAGGTAAGAAGGTTATATTTTTTCCTGTATCACGTAAGGTACGCATTGCACAAGAAGCTGGGTGGAGAAAAGAAAACTCTTTGCCTCAACAGCGAATGAATCTCGATTCTGCACGTCCGTATATATGTAAATGCATTTCAAGTTAAAATATTAGACTCTGTAGTTAAAGTGAAAGACCACTGCTTACAAAATGCTTACAAATCTGAACCCAATTATTTTTCCGATGTAATTGTCTGACATGGATATTGAGGAGGCGACACTAACGAAAAGAAATAATGTGTTCTGGAGGAGTTAAAAACACTTATAGCTAATAATATGTTTACAAGCAACCATATAACTAATTTGCTGTTTACAATATTTATCAGAACAATCTTACACCATTCATATTAATATATTTTGCTACTATTACACCACAATGTTTAGAATTAACTCTCACCCTTTTGTCTAGACCATGATCACGGTTTGGACACCAAATGTTGTATGTCACGAAATTACTGTACGTGTTAACTGCACTAATGAACAACACACAAAACAGATGGAATCACCATAGAAGACAGATCGGTGTAACTGTCCTAAAAACAAATGTCTGCTTTATACTACAAACAAACCTTCATGCTGTCGAATTCTTTACAGAATTGGAGAACATATGTTAATATATTATGTGTCTATAAAAGGTAAAGCAACTTTTCAACACAATCAAGACATTCTTCATTATGCACGAAAGCCCCATGCTTATTGTAATCTTGTATTTTAATGCATAATATTTGGCTGTCTGTAATATATAAATATTTTATACAACATTAAATTAAAGGGTGAACATTTTTTCTCTTTCTCGTCGCCTTTCACAAAGACAGCATGTGTAAGTGGTCCGCTGATGAAAGTAAATTTTCACGCATGCACAAAATTCATCATGTCGCCAACCAGCTTTCTGAAGTAGAAACATTTGAATAAAATACATTTGTAATGTAAGAAAATATGCACATCATTTTACACACTCAACAGTAACTCATGCACGGAAATTCACTTGGCTTTTTTCGTGGGCATGAGAATGTATTCTTGACATTATTAGTATAAACTCTGTGAAATTTTAACAGGAAATTGTGTAGAGTAAAATATATAGAGAAAGTAATTTCTGTGCACCTTCAACTTATTTGCTATAAAAAAAACCGTTGTCAAAAATAACTAAACTGACTTCTCTCAAAACAAATAGGCCTACTTCAAATTTTGTCTTCACGTATGTATGTATGTATGTATGTATGTGTACATATGTATATATACGTACACACCTTTGAAAACTGAAATTCGTTTACATTAAACTATAATAAGTAGTGTATATAGTATACACATTAGGATATACATATACATACTATGTATAAAGTCTTAGTTCCTACATTGCTCAGAACACACTCCTTTTCCAAAACGAAGTACGATCAGTGCATATTCTTTAGGGACATTCTCGCTGCTGATTATGAGAATAACATGAAACAAATAAATACATTTACTGGGTGAAATTCAGAGTTTTTAAATGCTACAGCAGTGGTACATATAGTTGCCACTGAAAATTAAACGGTTAAGGCACAGAATTTATTGCATTACCTAGGATTCCAGCATAATTCCAATATATTTAGTTAAGACTGTCAACTTCTGTTCCTATTCGTAATGACTAGCAACTGCAGCATCTTCTGCTACCAACTCATTACTAATATACACATGCTGCCGATGCCATATTATAGTCCTACTCGTAACTACCGACTCTCTTAATTTGCGTAAATTTACAGATCATCTAGTTTAAATTACTGTACGTTTTCATCAAACAAAAAATATTTAACAATGTTACTTAAAAATCGCTACCAATTTCCGCATAACACACCACCATCAAGCTATAATATCGTAAAATTAGAAATTAAACAGTAAAAAATGATTATTGCAATAGCAATGTCTAAACACCCGTTATTCTGAATGAAAGATTCAACCTCCCGAACACCAGTAGGCATCACATATGTTACAATTCAATAAACGTGAACTATCTATATTTCTACAACGAATAGAATACCCAATTTATCATAGTGCATCGTACCAATATCCAGAAACAACAACAGTGTCTGAAAACACGTCATTACAAAATTGAAGCAGTGCGACAAAGTAAATATAGACTTCTTCAGCCGAACGTAACATATAACATTACATACTTAAGTGAAAACCTACACAAAAATCCCCTTCGATTTTAACCACATTTTACCGCGTTCAGTGTTCATATATCTATTAAGTGATAAGATTTAACAATTGCTACTGCAATAATAATGAAAACATCTAGTACATTATACTGCCAAATCTTATTGCCGCTAATAATCATACTGCCGACTCTAATTACTGCTAACAATCATATGTCTGGCGCCTACCGCCGCTAATAATCATACTGTCGGCTCTGATTACTGCTAACAATTGTACGTCTGGCGCCTACTGCCGCTAATAATCATACTGCCGACTCTGATCACTGCTAACAATTGTACGTCTGGCGCCTACTGCCGCTAATAATCATACTGCCGACTCTGATCACTGCTAACAATTGTACGTCTGGCGCCTACTGCCGCTAATAATCATACTGCCGACTCTGATCACTGCTAACAATTGTACGTCTGGCGCCTACTGCCGCTAATAATCATACTGCCGACTCTGATCACTGCTAACAATAGTATGTCCAACGCTGATCAACGCTGTCACTCATACATAAAAAACACAAGAAGCCTTACCCATTTCCGTAACCGCTGCATGGATTAACGTCTTCCTGCAGTGCATCACAATAATTCTGAAACCTTCCTGATTTATGTACCGGTAATATAGCAGAAGATATTCCGTTTCTTCCTTTCAAAATACGGAATATAAATAACGGTTGATTGATTAATTGCCCTCCAAACAGCGCCACATGCGATATCATAATTATCGCCTATATACGCATAAATAGAAGAAATTTCGTATTCAGCCACATTGAATATTATTTAAAACTTACGACGCACGGCTATGAAATAACTTATTGGATATTCATATTCACCGATTATCTGATTTTTGTGAAATGGTTTCACCTCCTTCTTTGTGAAGTGTGCAGTTTTCTCTTCCTCAGCATTTGTCTAGCTCATTATTAAATGCCAAAGAAGAATAAGAACAATCTTGTTAATAAAGTATTCGATAAGGGCAGTAATAATAGTAACATTCAATAAAAATTATGAAGTCATCATAACGTTGCCAATTATATTAGCATTACTGCTTGCAGTAATTATAATCATAGTGTTGTACTGCGTGAAACTTTCAACAACAGGTTGAGTATTTGCTATAAAAAGTACTAATGTACAAAGTAGGAGATTAGATATTCAAACAAGCTTGTGAATACTCGTACTCATTTTGCAACACACAAAATTATAATTGTAGTTCTTGTTTTGTGTAAGTCTAACTTTTGTCTTTCCTCCTATGAATGGAGACAGTAGGTTCCTTCGAAACGTCTTTACCTGTCTACCAGACTACACGGCGTCATATTTCAACTTTATGATTACAGCCATGATATATCAAAGTCTCAAAAACAATGAGGGCATTTAAGAGCAGAACCTAACAGACTCGAAGTAAGAGGGTAATGTGCATAACTGCAAGAGGAGTGTGATCAAATCAAGAAGAATTAAACAGATGGGGATGTACTCGTAGAACGCACAACGCATAAGACAAATACACAGGCCTACGTTTTAGTCCGAAAATCTCAGAGTAAGCAACCGTGTTGGGATCCTAAAAGTGAACGAGAAAATTACATTTAAAATAATCTAAATTCTGTGAGTTTCAAAGTTTTCGCAGGGGTATAGCTGAAGATGCAGATCCCAGTGGCCGCGCGGTCTAAGGCGTGGGCATGCGGCCTCTCGCTTGCTGGGATTATGGGTTCGAATCCCGCTGGAGGCATGGATGTCTGTCTCTTGTGAGTGTTGTGTGTTGTCAGGTAGAGGTCTCTGTGACGGGCTGGTCACTCGTCCAGAGGAGTCCTACCGACTGTGGTGTGTCTAAAGTGTGATCACGAAGCCTCGAAAAATGAGAAAGCCTAGGCCCCCTAGGGGCTGTTAAGCCATAGGAAAAAAAATAGCTGAGGATTCCGTTCTTCTGATATATTACTCTGGATCAAAGGGTAATTGGATACCGACATTTCGAGAAATGGTAGTGCCCTTACTTTTAAGAATCTCTTTGGATATTTCCACCCTTTAAGATGGGGAGAATAAGTCATGATCCGCTTGCACATTCACGCAACATCTTATCTCATAAGAACGGAATTATGATTCAAATTGTTCTAAAAGAAAACGTGATGTGTGTATTGACGGCCCCTTGTGAACTCGGTTATGTAATTCGTTGGTTCAATGAAAACGGTATATTTTTTACCAGATGAGACACTCTCAGCTTCCTATAAAACGCTGTGCTCACTGCGTTAGTTGTCCAAGATTTAAGACATTATATGCATATTAATTCCGTTGTAACAAATGTGATAATATAATGGTCGACAATAAGTCAAAGTATTTAATGGTGAGTATATTAATGGTAATGAATAGGTCAACAGGGAACAAGAGAGGAATGGAAAACGTAAACTGATTGGACACTAGACGCAGGCATTTAACTATAAATGACTGGACACTTGAACATTTTTCATTTACAGTTAAGCTGTTACCTCTCTACCAGAGCCTAAAGCAGGCTATATATAACCCTCGTTTTTCATTCTAATATTCTCTGCATTTGAGTGAATAAAGTTAGTAGCTATGATACATAGTATGGGTGAGGACAACCGAAAGCATACTAGATAATTCACGGTAACTAAACTCTTAACCCTTTAAAGCCCAATGGTTACTTTATGTACCACCAGGTTTAATATTAAAAAAACTCTGCATTATTCCTACAGACTGCAATTATATGTTCTGCATGAATCTCAAAACAAATAACAATTACTTTCCTATACAGCATTAACTGATTGGTTTTTATAACCGAAAAGAAATGTTTACTGCATGGTGCGAACTGAATCTTTGTATATAATTCAGGTTAATTTTTAGCTTCAAATGGTTAAGCACCTCACAGAGATGTGGAGCGGAACTATTGGGGGAATGAAAAACAAATCTCACAGCCTGTTATCAACGCAGCAATAATCATAAAAGACGTAGGTATTTATTTGATAATCTTTGAAATTCATATCACGCTTTCAGTACTATAAAACAGAATCACTGGAACAAATCTAAACAAGACAGGCAATGCACTCATAAGTATAAACGTAACATTGAGGCGCGTTCGCGTTGCCATTGTTGCGGTGGAAAAGCAATAAGCATTACATATTCTGAAGTGTGTGTCTGTAGCTTTAGTTATCCGGCACATAAAGGGCATTCGCCATATTATATTGTCATCTGTGGCCTGTCAGGCTGTAACATATTTTCCCACATTATCTCATAAACGGCACGACTTTCGGAAAAAAGTTATTGAACATAAAATGTGTGTTTTGATTTTATCTACAACTCTCGTCTGAAACATTTCTCATTCTACGAATAATTCATCGATTTATCATAAATGTACATAGCTCTTCACGTAAAGTACTCTCTATTATTATCAGATTTTAATGAAACTTGAATTTTCTGGGAAGTTTTTCGAAAAATCCTCAAATATCAAATTTCATGAAACTCCGTCCAGTGGGAGCCGAGTTGTTTCATGCGGACGGACAGACAGATAGACACTCATGACGAAGGTAATAGTCGTTTTCGCAATTTTGCGAACTCGCCCAAAATTTACTCGCTTTTAATGATATTCTGAAAATTTATAGCGGTCAAATTTTTTTCAGCATTATCCTGTACTTACTCAATAGCATTCCCTGTTGAATTGGTTTTCTAAAGGTGTGTAAAAACTCTATATTTATTACATAAATATTATGTCCTAAGTTTTCCATAGACCTTTTCGTGTACCTTAACGATATTACGGGTGCTGGTTCAATTAACAGCCTCAGTTGATTCTTTAAAACTATACTGACAGTCTGTTATTATATTCTATGTTCTTGACGAGAGTTGAGATCGAACTCTGGACCTTTTAAGTACCATAATAATAAACTACAGACGCTATTACAGCGGAAATCCCAAAATGGCCTGTGTATCAAACATACCTAAGACAGTCGACGACATCCAAAATAATATTCTTATAATTTCATTTAAAATAATTCACATATTATCACATTTTCAAAAAAGTGTGGAAATGTATGGGCCTATTCGAAATGAGTATAAAAACTTTACAAAATCTTTCTTATAACTTCGAATATATTTCCCCTTTTGTTTTAATTTATGTCAGGTACAATGTTGTTATTGCATAAATAATAAAAAACAAGAATATGCTTCCTCATTGAAATAAATCAGTTTTCTTTGTCAATTTCAAAGGTAGGTTTACTGCACCTAGTTTTCTAGACTCTGTCCATCTTGATTATTGCTTTTTCGTAGATCATTCAGAAACTGAGAACAGCTCTTTTTACGTGACCCAGCTGAAGTGCTTCCCATACTTTCTACTGAAGAAGGAACCATTTCCGGTTTCCGAAACGTTATTTCCTTTTGGATAAATATTAGATGATGCATAAGGTCCAGAAAACAAGCAATATTAAGAATCCTTGTTTGTGTTCCGTTCAATATATGAGCGAATTACAATAACTCATATTTCAAGTAATGACTTTGATAAATGTATGTCTACAAGCTACCAATCTTCTGTGTAGTTAAAGACGTTTTCGAGAAACGAAAACACTTCCTTTGAGATATATGTAAGGTAGGATTTATAATGGATCGACATGTGGAATATATAGGCTGGCAACATCAAATTTATTATTTCGAAGGCATGATCATTGTGTGTTCATTTTGTGCACTTCTAAGAAGGGCGTCAGAATAACTCATTAATAATCCCCATTATTGATAATTCATTGAATCGTCAATGAAGGTAAATGGAGAACACTACTTGTGGTACACTTTTACATCAAGCCATGATTTAATTGTGATCTTTCGACGTGCAGGGCGACACTTCGGTCTCTGCAAAAATATACGTATATTTTAATGACATGTTTTATGGTGGGGACAGCCATTAACAGTAATGGCACCAATAATCAGGGAGCTGAACACGTCGTTCTGAACTGTAGTGGTGCTGATACACTCCGGCACAACACATGAAAATGAATGGCGTGCAACGACATTACCAGTAACCGTTAAGCGAAATTAAAATCGATTTTAGTTAACGACAATTTAGAATCGGATTGCAGAACATGATTTTTTAATGTAACCGATATAAGATGGAGTACTTCTTTACGGCAATCCTTATCAGGTAAACAAGGTCACAGATATCAATAACTGCATTGCCATAAACATAACCGGGTTCTCTATTTGACACGCCTTAATTTGAACATTTTGGAAGAAGTTTCGAAATGGATGCAATGATTCAAATTACTAGTTAATTTAAAAGGGAATAATGTGTCCCTCACCAGTATTACCAGTCTCACTTCATGTGGTGCCATTTATTGAAACGTAATGATATAATTTATTTAATGTCTAATGCTCATGAATCTATGGATCCAAAGATAGTATCTGTCCTACTTAATTCACCCTAACTGCTGGGATGTATGAAGTCTAACATTTCATACATTTCTTCCTTTTGTCTCTTTTCACCTTGCCGTATGCTCGTATATTTCTTCATACTCATACACATAGCCCTCACAGTGCTGTTGCTGTAACACGCATCATCTTAAACAAAGAGTTCCCCACAACAAATAGTAGGAGATATGGCTACGATTATTTCGTGCTTCAACAAAAGATAAGGTATTAAAATCCAACCCTTCATACTTCTTAAATCAACAATTGTCACTAAGGCACGCTATGTTTCTTCCTACGTTCTGTCAAAATTATAAGCAGAATATCCTTGGATCTAAACTTGGCCCACAGTTATTGTAATTTCTTTCAGCTGGGTCCCACACAACGCAAATATCTATAATATAAAAAGCCATGAAGCAAAATATTTAAAAAATGGTGTTGCGAAAATTTTCTAAGGGGCTAATGTAAGACTGAAGACTACATACCAGCAAACATGCGCCTTCCAAATATGAACCTTACTGGGGCAATTAAATTTTCAGCTGCAATTCTCACGAGCCGATATAAATTTGTCTTTATAAAATCTGTGAATTAAGTTGTGACTTTTCCTTAGCGGTTGTAGCTACATTCACATTACGCACCTCCTAATATCAGGCATGCATTTTAAAGTATTGTCCCTGCCTGGAAATGTTTATGAAAAAAATGTTTCCATGAGTTCTTTAGTAGCTCACTGTCAGCATATTTCTCTCAGTGTCTTCAATTTTTTTAAATGAGATTCGGTAACATAAAGTGTCACAAGTGGTCAGATACGGCGAATTAGATAGATTTTGCATAATTGGTACATATTTTTGTGAGAAGGTTAATGTTGTGATGCAGTATCCACTTGTTCGGCCAAATATTGGTCGTTTTCAACCATGGGGTACCATAAAACTAGAAAGCAGTAGAATCAGTTCTGTTGAATCCTCTTTCTTTCTGGAAGAACAGTTTTGTAAAGTACAATTTCCATATCCAAGAAACGAATGGTTTTGAACTTAACTCTAATAGTCGAAAATATTCTTTGTCTCGGAAGTCTCCCATTTTTTATTTTGGTGATTTGTTTGTGAGTCAAAACCAAGATTTCATCAAATGTTAATATTGTGTTCTTCCAATACGTCAAGGTCATCAAACAATATTGTTGAGTAGCATGCAACGGATATAATTGAGTAAATATCTCACATTTCAGTCAAAATTACAACACAAATAAAGGTTTTTGTTTCTCAGTTTACTGAAAGTAAAAATTTGTAATTATAGCGTTGAATGGAATGACGATTAAGGGCAATTAATTCAGAGGGATAAGAGAAAAATTACATTACCCTCTCGTAAAATAATATCCGTAGAATTCTCCGAGAGGTACTGAGAATACCCATAATAAAATCAGTAAGGATACCCAACTTTCGGATTAGGAACTGAACCCAGAACCTCCTGAACAGGAATCATGCGTGATAACAGGGCGCCGATAAATTTTTTGACGAAAATCTTTTTTACTCCGAAACTACTCTATTTAAAGTGAGGTTGTATGGAAAATGGTTGAACAGTAGCCGAGTCTGGGCTGGGGACGTGTTCAGCGATGGTGTTTGTCTCCTCGCTGTAGCTGACATATCACGCAATACAATACGGTTGTCAGGCAATTACACGACAGAGTAATGTTTACTGGAAACCTACATTAGCTGGGTGATAACCTGACCCACCTTCATGACACAATGCAACTGACAGTTACAGTACTTTCATAAACAGACATTGTTACTGTAAGCCAGTCCAAACCTTCTAGGTCACCCAGCCACTTTCAAATATGCACATGTGAGTAACTCCATGAAGCAGAGCCTTTAGAAGCTAATAGCTGCATCAAGGGTTCAAGAAATTCCCTCCGTTTACTTTACCGAAAGTTTCAGGATAGTGTTCACAAGCACCTGTCACTGATCCTTGTTTTGAGCTCTAGGTCTTCTAAAAGAAGTCACTGATCAACAATAAATAGATAAATAAATATACATATAAATAAATATATAAATAAATAAACATATAAATAAATAAATAAATAAAGGGCCTACCCTTGGCAAACAAATTTAATTCAAATATATGAATGCAAAAAACAATCTAACACTAGGACAGTGCATATCTCCTCAAACAAGTAACTGTAGATCACAATTAGAGAACTGATAATTATGCTACCTTTCAACATTAATTAAATCAGTAGGCAAGATAAAATTTGGCATCTCTGTCATACGCACTGCAATATGTATACACGTTTAACTGACGGCATGAAATTAAGTCAGACTTAAATCAAAATCAAAAATTGATAAAGTGCCAGTTTCATAAGAGACAGGGAATTTCTTGAACAGCTGTTTTTCTTAAAAAAACAATCCTGTTAAATGTACTTAATGTCAGTTGATACAGCGTCGTTAGTGTAGGCAAGAAAGACAATGTCATTCTCTCCAGATCCAAGTCAGAATTTTTTAGTTAGGGTATGATTGGTTGGAGGTCAGCGGGACTCTCATGGCCATTCTTATTCATTATTCATTATGCCATTGCATTTGTCATTAACGATCTTCACGCGAGGCAAAAACAATAACGTTTTATGTGGAGTTTAAAATATTTCGATATTGTACCCAAAATCAATGAATAATGGAAAATATAACTTTCCGTATGTTTCACCTCCGTAACCCCCAAACCGATTTCGATAAAATTAAAAATCTGCAGGAAAAGTGCCTTAAGATAGGCAAGGACAGTTTCGTCTGCAGTCCTCCCTATTCCATCAATTAAAGTCTCGTATTCAATTTATACGACCATTGCAGTTGAGAAGGTGTCGTTATATTCAGCAAATAGCACTATGTTATTCAACAAACATGTACAACCACATGCAAAACAATTGCACTTGTACAGGGAATATGGGATTTTAAGAGGAGAGAAGTGAATGATCATTAAGTCTGTATTGAAGCACCAACCACTACCACAAATCTCACAGACCTGTTCTGAAATACTGTACAATGCACTTAGAATAGGCATCAACATATGTTATTTCTGTCTCCCTCCCTTCTTCGTGTTTGGAGGCCAAGATAAACCCATAAAAACGTCTTTGTAAACTGGGAATACTCGACTGTACCTGAATTTCGCTCTGTATGTATCCATTAAATGGGTACTGTCGTACAATTTTCAATACATTTCAGAACAAAACTTTCGTCCTTTGTGACAGTTTCTTTAAATCAACTTATTTTGAATTAAGGGAATACATAAATATATAATTGGATCCCACCAAGAAACAGAAGGAGCGGTCTCCAAGGAAGAAAGATATTTTACAAACAATGAATAATATATGAATACAACCAGGTGATGTACATACAAGACTGGCAGAAGAGGCTGTGAAACGGCAATGCGGTGTGTGCTGTAAAAGTCTACTCTCATTGTTTTGACAAAAGCCGGCACTGTATCCTTGCAACAAAAGAGCAGGACGCTCGGTAATATATGGCGGAATTCACCGTTGTCGTACAGGCGACTTTACACTTTAATAATTAGTGAAGCTTCAAAGAACTTGTTTCGCATAAAACCGACACACCTCTCAACCACGATGTAGTCTATCTTCATTACTGTGCCATTGTGCCTCATTTAATTGCTGACCTATCATATAAACACGATCGTGATGATGCGTGGAGTGCGTCAGTGGAGTAAGTGGAGCGAATGTACGACCAAGTGGACTGGGATAGCTAGTGGGTTGAAGTGAAGTGAGACAGCGAGGTATGAGAGTAGAATGAAGTGGAGTAACTTGAGTAAAGAAGTGGAAACAGGCAGCTAGCGAGTGATTTTAATTGAAGTAAGACAAAGCGGAGGGAGAGAGGTAGTGAAGAACTCGGAGCGGAGTGAACTAAGTGGCGTGAGACTGGAAGCTGTGTGAGATAGGGAGCCAATCATAATGAAAAGAGTGACAACAATTTCAACAGAATTATAAAACTTTTTACAACTGTAGACCTCTTAGTCAGTCCCTTCTCTAAGCTTCCGAAAAACAGTTTCTTGGAATAGCCTGGCGATTGACATAAAGACTCCTCCTAAGATTCAATGATTATTTGCCAATCGACATAGAGTCATATTACAAGTGACGAATAAGTCGATGGGTTCCAGATTAACAATGTGTATTTGACACTACAATGCAAAGAATTTAAATATTCAGTAATTGAAAAAACACCACGAAAAGAATTAAAAGAACTATTTACATGGAATCACAGTGCTCTTATTTAAGAACTCGGTTCTCCGGGACCAGATGCCCTTTCAAAGTTCCTCACCGTCTTCACACCAAGTCTATAGTCCTCTTCTTTCACACTTTGTTCTTCACAGCACTTCACGGATCCGCGTTCAGTTAACTCAATAGCTTTATTGCAACACTGCAACAAGCCAATATTCATTCCTCTACTTCATTCACTGACTCGTTTCGGCCGCTGCAGAATACCGGATCCTCGCTCACAACCACACACAACCATCCGCATTTCCGCGACTACAAGCCGCCTGGCCTGCACACGCTGGAAACATGTCTTATATGCCACTTCTTGCCTTTCTGGAAAGTTCGTTCTCTTTCTGGCTTCTTCGCGAGCAGTAGGGAAGGAGCTGTCTCTCTCTCTATCTCTCTCTCTCTCCGTTTCTAGTTTGGTCTAGGCCAGTGGTTCCCAAATTGTTTCTGTCCACCGCCCCCTTGTTTCCATATACACACCCACAGCGCCCCCCTACCTTTTTTAAAAAACATAAACGCGCTTTGGTTTCCACGTTTATTTTATATTTAAAAAATCGTTTAAATAAAAGTATAAGAGTTCAACTTAATATTTTATGTGTTAATTGATAAATTAAAATTTATTATATTTTTTTATGATTAACAATAATTCATCTAGAAAGAATTTATTAAAAAAATAATATGTGCTTGAATAAGATTCATAAATTAAAATACTAAGAAATTCAGTTCATTTTTTATTTTTAACAAAAATTACTTTATTTGAATTTTATTATAAAATAAATGCACTACTTGTCTACTAGCGCCCCACTGTAATAATAACAGAGCTCCCTTCCACCTCTCGTACTTATTAGCGCCTACCTCGGTAATCCCACCGCCCCCAGGGGCGGTACCTCCCACTTTGGGAACCACTGGTCTAGGCGAACCTGCTCGAGTGACGTCAGAGGCCTGGCGGGACAGTCAGCTTACCAGGCGCCGTTGCGTCCCGTTACAATATGAATCCTCCTCATGAACATTGTGAGAATCCCAGATCACTTAAATAATTCCTTTCTTCCGTCACAATGCATTAGATCCTGCGGAAATTTCATTTGGATATTTGAATGTTACCGTTGGCAAATTTAATTTCAAATAGGCCTACCCAAATGAGACTTGAATGAAGGGACAGCCCGCATAGAGTTTGTGCTTGCAGCAGTAAAATGTTTGCGGTGAAAAACAATAAATGAACATAGGTACCGTAAAACACGAAAACAGTTTTCGTCTGGTATCAATTACAGACAGTGTGACAAATAAGAATTCGGCTGGTGTGCATGAAGTTGTCCCTGTGCACGCCAGGAAGGCACATGGGAGGCAATATCTCACGCGAAACCTGACAATTACGAAAACATTTTTATTCAAATAGAAACAAACTTATTTGTTGAGTTTCAAATATATTTTTTGCATGTTACACGTAACTCAAGGTAAGAGAATTTCTTATTACACCTTTACTAAAATATTTAAAGTATCTTTTTAAGTTTTTCTTCTTTCAGATCCATAATACACTAATAGAAGTGCCTGTTCTTCACCCGGAATATGGTTGCCTTCCTTGTCAGTACCACAACGTCAGTACAAAGTGCTACTCGATATAATGGTCCAATTTCAAGAGCGTGTTCTACAGGTCATTAGGATCAAAAATGAATAATAATCTACAGTTCGTTTCGAAAGTGTTATCAAATTACACTCTAGTTTAATGTAGCATTGAATAAAAATCTTCTTTTCAACCCACTTCTATTATCATGATTTTAAACGTTTATAACAAAATTGAAATTTCATGGTTTTTACAAGACATGTCCGGAATGACCGCCATCACACTGTATGCATGCTGCCAGTCGTTGTGCCATTGAATGTTGCTATTGCATGCATCCCAGTTCGTTGCTGATAACAATGGCGGCTTTGTTTATGGCCTCTACTAATTGATGCCTTCCGTCTGGTTTACCACCGCGGTACACCCTCGACTTCATGCAACGCCAGAGAAAGAAATGTAATGGGTTGAAGTCGGGTGCCCCAGCGAGCCAAGCCACCGGTCCATTCCTTCCAATCCATCTTCCTTCATAATTTTCTTTCGAAATTTCGTTACCTCTCTGCTGAAATTTTGAGATGCCTCGTAATGTTGTAGCCACATTCGTCCTTGTGATGCAAGAGGCACATCCTCTAAATACGTAGGTAATTCAATTTCTCGAAAATTTCTGCCATACGGAGCTGTTAAACATCCCTCGATAATGTGCGGTCCAATCTGGTTATTGCTTAACAATCCACACCACACGTTACTGAAGCTGAAAATGGCACTGTGTTACCTGGTGTGAATTTGCCTGTGCCATAGAGTGCGAATTCTTTGTGCCGGTAATACATCCCGGATAAATAAAACCTAATGCGCGAACAGACGTCAGACAGAATTTGTAGCCGTGGTTGCAACCATTCATAAAATAGCACACGGTTGGCGTCATCTCCCGGTAAAAGGTGTTGTAGTCTTTGAAGGTGACACGGATAGAAACAATCAAGGTGCAAAATTCTTCATATCTGTGTCTGTGCTACATCAGTCGTCCTGGAAATTCTGCGTACACTTGCACTTTGGCTTCGTGGCACTGCTGCATCAACTTCTCCACGCCGTTGTCGGTCACGTTCTGCATTTGTGCGTGGGAAGAAACCAGTCTGGTGTCGTGCGCGAGGCGGCCGTGCTTCAGGCGGACAAGCTAAAATCTGCGTGAGGCGGACAGAGCGTTAATTACCGTGCTTCAGGCGGACAGTGAAACTGATCCCTTTTATCTGCTACATGATTAAGATAAGAATACTAAGGTTACGCAAGTTACACCAGCCCATTATCTGCAAACTTTCCTCCACACATTTTTCTCCCCCCAACTTGGGACTAGTCAATGTCCTCATGACATGCAGACAAGAAGCTTTGTCAGTCAGTTACTCATATAGTATTTTCATTATTTCATATTTATATACAATAACTGCAGACTATAAGTCTTCGTCACATAATCTGGCATTAATACATTTTTCTATTCATTATTTATAATTATTCACATATATAGGTTACGTTACGTTACGTTACGTTAGGTATTCACTCTGCCCCATCCTGTATTTTAGTCCTTGTTGTAATTATACTTATTTAAGAATTTCATTAAACTAAGGCTACATTAGTCTAATACCTGCCAACAAATGCACAAAATTATTGACATATATAAAATGTATTTGAGTCCCCTACATATGTTTTAGCAAAGGAGTTGCCATCTTCAGGGGGTTTATAGCAGAGACCTGCAAGAACTTTTTACATCCAAGTATATTTCCATTCCTTAACAGTCCTTCCCAAATATTTCAACTGTTCCACCCTTTCAAAGTATATTATCTATCTTATGTTTCACTTCGTCCTGCATTCTGATCTCTAACCAAGTACACAGGTGTGCAGTTATTTCTTGTATTCTTTCACATCCTCTTCCTTTTAAAAAGTATGTCCGCCTGGCGCACGGCCGCTACAGCCACGGAATCGTCTTACTCGGGTTGCCGGTCGCGGTTACAAAAGTTATGCGATTTGGAAATCGGGCATGTTGGTAACGTTGCCATTGTTCTACAACAGCAGCCCTACCATTCCCATTACAGGAACCTTATATAAAATTCATGTTGGTATACGCATTCTTCATTTGTAAACCTGTTAGGCATTTTGACTGCCCCACCGTGCTGCAACACAACACAGCCAAACGGCCAAAATCACTAGCCATGACAGTGTTCAAGCATGACCTCGATCGAGTTACAGCAGTACTAGCTCGTTTCCCTAGGGCGTAATTTGATAAAGCTGTCGAAAACCAATACACTTTCTTAGACATTCTTTTGCACCACATAACATGCAGAACATCCTCCAGAAGTTTTGCGATTACATCGCCGAACATCTTGTGTGTAAACTTTTAAAAATATATAATATTCAAGTTAAGAAATTAAAGTGTACTCAATTACAGTAATAAAATATTTGGAATAGGAGTTCGAATTCAGTCCAAGAAATTACCGTAATAATTTTGCATCGCATCAACGGAAGCGCTATCCATAAACATGGGAGAGGATGTAGAACAAATTTCATGACTGAGTGCTCTCTGTTGCGTCCGAAGTAGAAAACAGGAGGGAGAAAATTTGTAGAATATGTAATATACAGACAGTTTATCCATGAAAAGCGTCGTTGGAGAAAATTTGGTCACCTTTAAAAAAATTCACCATGGCAAGTAGTTGGATAAAAAAACAGGGTGACAAATCGGGTCGCAGTGATTTGAAATTTTTTAAAAAGTAAATAAAATGTAACTGACCACTAAAGGCACGTTATTGCGTGTGTATATCAGTGACAAAGACGGAGTTGGTTTAACTTCGGACAAAGATTTTAAGATCTCTCCAGTAAGGTAAGATATTTAAATGTAATCCTTGGTTACTTTCACGTGTTTATGTAAACTGGTCTCATTTCATTTTTCTACAATTTGTAATAAAATATCCGAAACTAAAGCGATGCAACAAACCCTTACTTCAATTTGGTTCAATCCTTCGTCGCTTAATGAAAGCATTTTAAGAAGATTCAAGTCATCTTTTAGGATATGGAGTGTCAGACTGGTGAATATTAAACAGTACACTTCATACACAACCCACTCAGCACACTCAGGAACGACCACTCACGATATAATAAGTACAGTACCAGGCTCCTCCAACGTACCTACACAAAAATACAGCGACATATTTTTCAACATAACCAACATGACGCCTATGCCACTGCAATTTAACTTCTAATTCAACAGACGAAAAGTGACACCACAGGCACAAGTGAAGGCTGTGACAATATATGTATATATATCTACATTTTAACATCCTTTTTAGAACCACAAAAGTGACAAACAATAGTGAGGGTGAAGACGGTATATTTGTAAAGGGTACAATTATTAGGAAGTGCTTTTTAGAACGCATTTGTTCACATAATAAGTGGTGAAATTCTAGTGAGACATGGTGATGACTATACTCCTCAACAGAGGACCAATATGTGTACGTGTTTTTAAAAACAAGCAGTTGTGACACCCCTGAAGATGGCTTGTCGATAAGCCGAAACATATGTAGGGGTTTTTTATCTAATTTTTAAAGAATATTTTAGTGTTCTTTAAATAAATAGGTGCATTTGGTTGGTGTAAAACAGTATTAAAGTACAGTAAATATTTACCGTTTGGCACGGCCAGACATTCCGAAATGCTTGATTATAATCAAGCATTTCGGAAGCGAAGTAGATAATTATCTACTTCGCTACCTCATGTCGTAATGCACAAACATTCTGAGTACTTCAGAATTACAGATAATATTAAGGAAGTTATGTGCTATTTTTAACATATTACAATTACTGATCACTTTTAAAAGCCCTTATATTGTTTTAACTCTATACTTTGTTTACTTTTTCAAAAGTACAGTTTAAATGCATTACTTAATATAGATTCAAGTGTTAGTGTCTTCCATAATTCTTATTCTCCAAGTTCTGTGTCCTCATTCTAAATTTCCAGAAATAATTACTACTCTAATTGCGGTATTTGTTATTCATAAATCACGTTACACTAGACTCAGTTCACGGTCGCATCCCGAGGATAATTAATCACATGGAGACTCTCTTGAATTCCACTGAGAACCTCGATGCCATTCTCTGATTTTAAACACGGCGTCTACTTTTATTAAGATCACGTGGCTACTGTGCGCAGAACCCTGCATACTTGCAAGCTTAGATTCCAAGTACCTGCCCTGCCGGCGTAGAGACGTTTTGCTCAAGCTGGTAACATTGAACGAATCTCAAATACGTTCTTGTTTAAAAAACAAATGGCAAGAGATTAAAATATCATTCTTCGGCCTTTTCTTCTTGTTGGAGAAAGTAATTCTCAACCCTCTCCTTGAGCAATAGAATATTATCAGCTGAAAGTCTTCGAAACATAAGTATTTGTGATATGGTTGTACTGGTCATCTTCTTAAAATTAACAAGGGTGTTTCGCCAACACTTGCAGAAATATATATAAAACCCTTTTCCTGACCAAATTTAATAAGCATAACTAAAATATATTATACATTACCCTGACAAAGAGCGAAGCGTATATATAATCTCTGCATAAGCAAAGTAATGTGTTATTCCTCATACATTTTAAATCAGAACAATAAAAGTATACACTTTCCAATACTGTGTCATTAAACATTATTAAATTACACTAAATTTAACATGCCACAAATGTAGGAAACGACCAAAATATTCCCTTTGTTCACATGCAAATGTAAAAATTTTGCTTTTCGATGACTTTCAGTTGCATTACTTTTATAACAAGTTTTAATAATTGACAAAATTCTTTTCAGAACTTCTTACATAAGAAAGATGGACACATATGACGATACGTAAACTTTTCTTTACTTAGGATATAAGGAAACCGGACTGCAGGAAAATGGGCTTTAAGGGTCAACAGGTGAGCATTTTATCGGAATAGGTAGAAATATTAGAAATGAGTTGATCAAAATAACAGCAACAATAAATTAATGATATCTGCAGAACATGCTGACGTTACACACGCGTTAGCGGTATTAGCTTGTCAGAATCTGCTGCAGAGACGTTTAGGCTTCTTTCCTCGTGCACCCACAAAAGTCAAAGAAACTTCCGCGTAGATATATACTTACGTGTAAATATATGTATGTATTTGCTTGTTTATTTATTGCCATAAATTTTGAAAAACTCTAATTCTGTTTGCGGCATTTAATTTCCAAAAATCCCTTTCCAGCAGAACTTCTTTGTTATTCGTACAAACTCGTATTTAATGCTACTTGGACTTTGTTGATCTGCATTTACATTCTATGTCAGTACTGAAAGACTGCTTGTTTGAATGTAACTCTGATTCCAAACTTCGTGCCCTCACGGTTTTATTGCCCTCATAGCTCAATATTACACAAACAGGCTCATGATGTATCATGTCTGCCATGTTCCTGCGTGTGCGCTTATCACGCAAAGCCATCTGTTGGGGCATGTCGTCATGCGGAAATAGTCAAGGCTGCAGTGACCTAACTCTATACTATTTTAAGCCTACTTTCATTACTGAAGTGGAGAAACAGGCTTTATGAGATCATTACAATATGTATTGTCTGTCTGTCTGTCTGTGAACGTTCGTTTCAATATTTAAAACATATGACAGATAGTCACGGAGCCTGATATTAATATGATGCTATTAGAGGTCACTACTGTTCCGTGTTGTATGATTTCTACGATGAATTACATGGCGAATGCGCGAACGTGTGAGATGGCAACAATGCTTATTTGTTGTTTGGTGTTTGGTAATAGATCTTTTGAAAGTATGCAGCTTTTGTTAAGGCAATATGCTGTATAATGTAAAATAACATGGCAGCCATAAAATAACAGTTGTTAGTTTTCGGGTTATTGGAGATAACTAAAGAACCACTGAGCTAGGCATGTGAAATTTGGTACGTAGATACACCAAGAACATAATTACGCATTTTGTACGGAATATCATTTGTACCTGTAAATTAATAATTATAAATATGACAACAATAAGAATTACGCTCGACAATTTGCTGCGCGCAGAATTTGTACGTGAGCAACAATATAAGTCCAAAGTAAGGTTCCTAATTATTTGTTTCCATTATAAACAGTATGGCTCGGATGTAAGCACATACGCAAACTATTTTTCGACATAGTCGCCATATCTGTTGAGGAGATTATCATAGCCATAGATGTACTTTATACCTGCTTTCATGTGGGATGTTCCAATTCCAAGACGGTTATCGTCGTTTCTCTCACATCCCATGTGAAATTAAGTACGCCACATTCATGGTACGTCACGCAGTCCCCTTCCCTGCAGACCACCCCCCTACAGTCCCGATGTCGCGCCAAGTGATTTGAACTGAATATTTCCCTAGTAGACATCGACCCTAAATATGAAGTCACCAAACATCTTCTAGTTCTTTGTAAATTATTTAACGGTGGAGCTTCCTAACTCTATGGCAGCTGTTTCTTGCACCGTTTTTAATCAGAGTAACGGGTGTAAGTGAAACCAGTCGGCACAAAGACAGATTGCTCTATCTAAACAAAGCGATAGGCGACGATCTGTAGGGTCCTGTAATCAACTCGTACATGAGGAAAGGAATGGCCTTCAGCGCGGCGTAACAGCATGTGCGTATGACGCTGTCATGTTGTACGTGCACAGCAGTTCTGATGTAGTGCACTGCACTGCACATCAAGCAATGCAGGTCGATAAGCTTTGGCAGCACGCCACATAGGAAGCATGAGATTGAACTGCACATTGGGGACTGATTTAAAATGTCAGTTTGTGGCCTACCAACTGCGCTCAGAATTACCAGTTTAGCTACTTGAAAGGAAATATTCTCCTTAGACGTAATATAATAACATATAAATAAATACAATAAATATACTCCGTGTTAGATACCTGAAGCTTAAATATTTATATGTAAATAACTGTAATTTTGATTGGCGTTTTGTATGGATATGAAACTTCTTCTTTCATATTAATGGAAGAACATACGTTGAGGTTGTCTAGAGAATGGTGCTAAGGAGAATATTTGGACCCAAGAGGGTGGAAATTATACCAGGCTGGACAAAACTTACAAAATATGAACTTCATAATTTGTACGTCTCGTCCAATATTATTTGGGTAATAAAATAAGAGGATGAGATTGGTAGAGAATGTGGCACGCATGGGGGAAAAGAAAGCATACAGAGTTTTGGTTGGAATACCTGAAAAAGAGGCTGTCTGAAAGACCTAGATGTAGATTAGAAGATAATATTAAAACGGATCTTAAAGAAGTAGGATGGGAGGAAGTACACTAGGTTCATCTGGCTTAGGACAGAGAAAATTGGCGAGCTCGTGTGACCAAAGTAATGAAACTTCTGTTTCCGTAAATGTGTGTCATTTCTTCGAAGACCCGGTAAATTCTCAAAAAGGACTCTACCCCATGCAGTTAGTTAATATACTTGTATAATGTAACACAAGATAGACACCGTAAGTATAACGTAAAATTGAGGAGCGTTAGCGTAACCATTGCTACAGTAGAAAAGCAATAAGTATGAAATATTATGAGTGTGTGTCCGTATTCTTGCCTTGGTTGTCCGGCATGCAAATGATTCTTTTCTGCTCCGTACCATATTGATTTCTGTAGCGTGTCTGGCTGTACCATATTTTTCCATCATATCTCATAAAAGGCATGATTATCAGAAAAAATTATTTAACATAAAATGTTAAAGATGTAAAAGATATAAATTTACATAAGTCTTCATGTAAAGTACCCGTCAGTCTTGTCAAATATTAATTAAACTTGAACTTTTTGACACATTTTCAACAAATCCACAAACATCAAACTACATGAAAATCCGTCCAGTGGGAGCCGTGTTGTTCCATGCGGACGGACACATATGACGAAGTTAATAGTCGCTTTACGCAGTCTGCGAATGTGCCTAATGAACTTATAGTAAAGTACTTGTAGTAAAGGATAACATAGGTCTAGGCCAGGCGCTTCGTGTCTCCCATAATTTAATCTGAATATCCTAAAGTTCTTCAGCTTGTTCTGGCAATATAAATAGGAAAGAAACACCTGTGACTAAGCACCATGTCAAAATAAATACATGGACATACATACATACATACATATACACATACATACATACATACATACATACATCATACATACATACATGCATACATGTATGCATACATACATACATACATGAACTTACCAATTCTTAATGATGGGTAATTTCTTTCGGAGATCAACGGATCATAAGCAACGTGTAAACAAGAAAAAAAGCTTCCTGTCATGTACAGTATAAATAAGAAATAAAATCTTTAAATTGACAGTATTGCCACAACCAGAGGCCAAGGGAAAGTGTCATAATTCATGTACTTCCCTTGGCCTCCGGTGGAGGCAGCACTATTAATTTTTAACTTTACCCTTCTTTGCTAAAAATATTTTTTGGGAAGGAATTAATGAAAATGAAAGATACTGCCATCAATGCCTAATTATAAGCTTTCTAAATATGTGTATCTTGACAAGATCCATTACTTAGCTCAGTAGATCATGATTTCGCAAACCGACCTTAGAGTAATAACATATATAAGATGATGATGATGATTATTATGATGATGTCCTATACATATTATACCACAGACATGCCCATTATATTATACCATACATAAACCCACTGCTTTATAAATTTTCACATTTCATATATTCATAAAGAATTCCACTGCAGTTCTTTTAAAATTGGGTATATAGAAAAATGTTTCAAATACAAGTTACTGATCTTAATGAAGTGTCATGTACGACGTATTCCTAGCAATGAGCTACGTGTGAGAAAATAACATTCGGTACGCACTGCATGTGTAAACTCCAGCACCAAGATTACAAACATTGCTCGAACGTTTTCGAGAAATAAAACAGCCTGACAAGTATGACTACCGCACTCTTCTTTCAGTTCATGTAATTATTTTGTTAGATCTAAAGACCGCATAAGAAAGACAGCCAGATGCCAAACTAGCGTTGACCAAAAACTTCAGTGTGGATTATCAATCATGCTCGCAACAAAATAGCAGACTTTCATTTAATTTACGAAGGTGAAAAGAAATATTTCCATAAAAGAAAATTGGAACAAGAACCTCATTTACATGTAAATAAGTCTTACGTTTTCGTCATCAGTTAGATAAAATTTCATCCCACGAAAAGCAATGCTTTCGAGTAAGCCCTGCTCTAAGTGGAGTAATAGAGGGAAAACATAACATGGATGATGAAGCCTATTTGATAATCGGCAGGCTTAGAACTAGGGCAATAGGAAACAGTTTTCAGTGCATTATCAAACCTACCTGCGTGCGGCAAAGCGAATTAGCCGAGTGTGATTCACAGACCTGCGGCCTTATCTCACGACACAACATGCTGAGGTACACCGAGATTAAAGACCCTCCCAACAACCGGACCTCCACAGTTCAGTGAAAGAGCTCTTTTAACTTACACGGTCATTTTACGTCACGAACACAGCTTCATTCATAAAAACTTATTTCTCTTTTCAAATTACATGATGATAATAATGATGATGATTACGATGACGACGACGGTGATGGTGACAACAAGAAATAACATGCAGTATAACTGATACAGCAGCGAATATATGACTGCATGTCGCGCGGTGTATTGAAATATTACTTATGAACTAAACTTTATGGCGCAGCTTCATAAATAAATATGAAAGTGCAAATAACCAAATTTTTTCCCTTAGGAAATAATTTTTTTGAAATGAGTTTTATATCGCCTCATACATCTCGCATTTTAAATTCTGAACCTTAACCTCGTATCATATTGCGGTATCATGAAGTACATCAGAAAATAAATTCAACCGACTGTAAGTTCGATGGATTATAGAAAATATATATCTTGGTACGTGACATCCCACTGTGCTTTCTAGACTGAATCCAAAGTATTTTTTTTCGCTCAGTCAACTCAACTTTATTAGTAAACAATCCTTCATAATTATAATTCTACCTCCATGTAACAAGCACAAAAATAACAAAGTCATATGGTTGAACATTGTAAATAACAACTCTTGTAAGGCTTGAGTCTCACTACCACATGGACTTGATACATGATATAAGGTTACTTTTGTAACTTTACATTTTTGTGGTGGTTAGCCTGAGGATTGCTGTACTAAAAAGCCGAAACATGTAGCTAGTATTGTAAACAAAACCTGATATACTAATTGTTTTGTGTTGACGGACTGAAAAAGTACTTTTGATTCACAACAGATATATGTTTAATTAAAAAACAATGAAACATCCTCAATTGTCAACTGTAATTAAGAGGACCTTGAAAGGCCAATAATCATGTACGTATGTAAAGGCCTGCTTCCAAAACGAGATGCCGGATAACAGTGTCTGTATACTGCACAGACAGATGCCGGATAACAGAGTGTCTGTATACTGCACAGACAGATGCCGGATAACAGAGTGTCTGTATACTGCACAGACAGATACCGGATAACAGAGTGTCTGTATACTGCACAGACAGATGCCGGATAACAGTGTCTGTATACTGCACAGACAGATGCCGGATAACAGAGTGTCTGTATACTGCACAGACAGATACCGGATAACAGAGTGTCTGTATACTGCACAGACAGATACCGGATAACAGAGTGTCTGTACACTGCACAGATAGATACCGGATAACAGAGTGTCTGTATACTGCACAGACAGATGCCGGATAACAGAGCGTCTGTATACTGCACAGACAGATGCCGGATAACAGAGTGTCTGTATACTGCACAGACAGATGCCGGATAACAGAGTGTCTCTATACTGCACAGACACAAAAGGACAGTTATGATGCAGTCAGTACAGGGACATGCCGAGGAACAACCGCATGACACGTCCCATCAAACGTACAATAATTTCCGGAGGAAGATGGAAGTTAAACATAATAAATCACTCATTACATACAAATCGGAACAAAATCCTTATTGGTAATCTGACTGTCGCTCAGCTAATCAAGAAATTTGCCGTATTGAACATTTGACAGTTCACTTCCTTGCCACAGCAGCGCGCCACTGAATCACATTTTGGGTCATTTTAAACTTGTCCGTTTCCTCAATTACGCTCACTTTAAAAACCATTTCAATATTATCCGCCCACCTACACCTAGATACCCTTTCAAGCTTTCCAGATGAAATTTGCATACGTGTTTAATGTAACACATTTACATGGCCCGCTCTTTCCATCATTCTTGATTGATAACACTAATAACATTTGTGAGAGACCACAAATTATTTAGCCCCTCACTGTGCAATTTTCGGTCTCATCCTATCACATTCATTCGCTGAGGTAGGCTGTAAATATTCACTGCAAGATAAATGAATGGCCCTTTATAGACTGTAAAGTTCTTAGTTGAGTAACCATGCAAACTTGCAGCGTGTTCCTCAAAAACTGCAGCAATCCACCACAAGACAAAAGCATCAAAACCCAGAAGAACATAATGTCAACGTTTACCGCTGTAGACTGTAGACACTTCACAGATTAGATCGGCCTTATAGCTTTGCTGGTCAGGCACGATATACAGAACTTTGAGCAGAAGACTGCATCAAAGAACCCAATGTTATTTAATCAATTAATTTAATATATTCCCTAAAATAAGAATATATTTTGTTGTGGCGCAACAACCCAAATGGGCCTAGGCCGCCTTATCTTTGAGATTTCTAGATCCCACACAATTAACCACACAAACACGGTAGGACTCCTCTGAACTAGCGATCAGCTCGTCACAGAGATTTCTACCTACACAACACACAACAAAAGCAAGAGACGAACATCTATACATTCAACAGGATTCGAACACGTGATCCCAACTATCGAGCGGCCGCAGACGTACGCCTTAGACCGCACGGCCATCGGGATCGACAAAATCAGAATATTATCCGAGCATAATTCATGTGTCACACTAGTACTCTACGTAAATAAGAATTTGTTATCACTGATGCTTCCAGCTTTTTGATCTCTTCATTTATAAACAGCTTCAGACTGCTCTTCAGATTTCGCTCAGTTCCTGTCAAGTACAAAATCTTTCGCAAATGGAGTTTGATTGTAGCACGTTTGAAATAGCTCATTTTACCTGAAAATGAATAAATGTTTTATCAAAAATTAAAAATTTCGGTCATTAATTGATACTCACAATTCGGAGAATATTTGCTACAGTTCCTTTATCTAAAAACAGCATTAAAACAAAACCTAAATAAAAGTTAATTCTAGATTCTTTTAATGAGGCGTAAAACTTCGTCTGTCGCCTTACGGGACGCCATAAACTAAGAGTGTCTGAGGGCAGAAATCTGACAACAATATCGGACCTAAAAGGAGAGAAAAGCAACAGAAGAACGGTGACACTGTATAATTAACAGCTTTATCATTTTTACTTTATACCAGGTATTAATGGGACAACAAAATCAAGGCGCGTAACAAAGGCTAGGAAAGTAACAGGAGAATGACGAGCACAGCATACTGAGGAGCTCCATTATTTGCACTCTTTGCCAAACATCACAAGAGCTATTAAAGAAGAGAATGAGATGGGTGCGACAACGAAGGCATACAGAGTACTCGGAAAACGTGAAAGGAAGTCGGAAACATCTACACTCTTGGAGATTGAGCTTCGCATTTTAAGCGTGGGATTTGTGGTCGGAGAGAGTATTCTGGTGTAATCTCGTTTTCCACGCCGTTGCTGTTAGCAGTGCCCCCTGTCACCGATTCATCACAACATGCACGGTCATACGACGTACAGCGGCAGCAGAGCAAGTCACCAGACTAGCTGCCTGCAGCCAAGTCACGCCTGTACGAAGTGTTTATACTCGGCAAAGCATGTGTATGTCCAGTGACTGACGTTATCTACGCGCCCAAACGAATAATATGCACATGACACATACTTTAGTTGCCGAATTCACAGGACGTTAACTTCGCTGAAATGCTAAAGCTTCTGAAGTGTGTTCTGCAGATATCCGGCTGGAATAGTGGCCGCGACATCCAGTGAAGTGACTGAGGTTTTGTATGGTTTTTCTCAGTCTTTCCAGGCAAATTCCGAAAGGGTATCTCAAATTAGGCCACCACCGATTCTTTCCAAGCGTTTTTAGGCGCTTTCGCAAAATTTCAAAAAGCTGCTATTAACTTCGTCATGTCTGTCTGTCTGTCTGTCCGTCTGTCCGCATGGAACAACTCGACTCCAACTAGACGGATTTCCATGAAATTTGATATTTGAAGATTTTTCGAAAATCTGTCGAAAATATTCAACTTTCATTAAAATATGACATGAATAACAGGTACTTTACATGACGACCTACGTACATTTATGACAGTATCTAGCTGAATTCTTCTTAGAATGAGAAATATTTTAGAAAAAAGGTGTAGAGAAAATCCAAACACAAATTTTATGTTCAACTTTTTTCCGAAAATCTTGGCGTTTATTAGATAATGTGGAAAAATATTGTAGATCCAGAGAGGCCACAGATGTACTAAAATACGGCGTATGAATTTTGCATGCTGCATAACTAAGGCTACAAACACACACTCAGAATACGTAATACTTATTGCTTCTCCACGGCAACAATGATTACGCAAATGTGCCTCAGTGTTAGGTTATACGTACACTGCCTGTCTTGTCAATTCAACTTTCACTTAGCATTCGACCTATGTATTCTGGTATAATGACGTTGTGGTTAACATCGTTAAAACCATAAATGAATAAAATATGACACTGAAAACATACATAAAATAGTTTCATACGTTAACAATTCTAAAATATCAGCCTTGCAAAAGAAGTTCGGTAACGACGTACTGAATTATCCTGTGTGTTTATATCTGTAACTGTAACAGTGCCTACGTCATTGCTGGTAAGCATCAGAATGATTATAGGCCTATAAGAATTATAAGGAGGCTACACATAGTGTCGAGGTTAAAAATGAGTGGCGCTACACATTTGCACCTCTTATAAGCCTTCGTGGCGTCGACAAATACATTACTTTCTTTACGTTTTATCAATTGACACGAATCATAATATTAAAAAACAGGAAGAGAGTGTGTTGACGTAAGAGTTAGAGAGATTTGTGATTGGTGTTGTGGCCTCGGAAGGATTACAATGGTATGACTTGATAAGTCCTGGAAATGTAATTGTTAAGAGTCGGTTAGAATTTGAATGCTGTAAATTGGGAAAGTTTATAATAATATGATTAAGAGAGGATTAAGATAGTGTTGATAAATGTAAATAATGCAACGATGCTGGGAATAAGAAGGATTAGGCCTATACGTGTGGCGGCGATGTGAACTGGGAAGGATTATAGTGATACTACACATCGCAGGAGCAAGAGTGAGGTATGACTTGGAAAGAATAACACAGAGGTTCTTAGGATTGCATTGCTGCTCTCGGCCCTGAGACCAGCTGCCTTGAGTGAGGTTTCTCCTCCTCGGTCCAAGCGGGCAAATTCTTTGACAAAAATTATTTCGAATCAGGGCACGAGTGCTTCCTTCCATATTCTTACCAATTACTTTTCTACTGATCATCTTGCCCTTTGATACTATATAATCTTAGCTACTTTGACTTGTTAAACAAACAATAAAAATATAATGGCGAGATTTGGAAATGATTATAGATAGATTATATTTAGGATTATAATAATCCTGTAAACTTGGAAGGATTGTGATGATAGTATGACTTGAACTGCAGTGGTAGTGTGGACTGGGAAAGATTGTAGAGAAGTTATATTTAGGATTGTACTGATTCTGTAAACTTGGAAAGATTGTCATAATATTATGACTTGAAATGCAGTGGACTGATAAAGACTGTAACTGCAAGACAGAAAGGACTATGATGATAACGTGACACGGGAATGATTCAGTGACGTTATGAAGTGGTATCAAACATGACGCAGCAATTACGACTGCCATGTGACCTCTGTTCCTGAGGTGGTTCATATTACTTCTGGACTGCTTGAAGGGAATACTTCTGCTAATGGATGTAAGTGGTTTTAGCACTGAATCACGTTATGCTGCGGCGACAACGGCGTCGCGTGTCTGACGACGCCCCCCCCCCCCCCCCCAAGCCCGTCGGCGTTCCGGGCTGTACAGTGCAAAACTTTCGAAACTGTAATGTCTACTGCAACGTTGCGACAAGCCCATACAAAGTGTTTGTCTGCCTCGCTTATTTCGTTTAGAACGGAGAGTGTGGCTAGGTCACGTGGGTAGCGACCCACTCATCACGAGGAACTCCTCTCTTTTTACCTAATATGGAATTGTCCATCGAGCTGTCGCAGTTGCCGTTCTGTGGCGCCACAAGACATTAACCCAAACCGTAAGGTGACCGAGACCTCTAACTTAACTTTCTCCATGTTCAGTACATTTAAGAAAAACGTAATGTCTATTGGCATAAGTCCCTTGCTTAAGGAAAATGTGGCTCTATGTGACAATAATGCTGTGTGCCCTTCCATTTCAAATTATAAACCATTGAGTAATATCAACATGCCGGACACACAAAATTGCAGGGTGGTAGCGATAATAGCACCATTTTGTTTACGGACAAGAAATAAAATAACACAATAGATCTCGAAAAAGTACGGTGACACGAAAATAAGGTAACAGGCTTAGTTTATAGATTTTAAAACGGTAAAATGGCCGTCGTATTGAATCTGTATTTAGCCGTTGAAGCCAAGCACTTGGAATTTTATATTAAAAAAATATTATAAGATATCTACACATTCTGTATGAAATATTTGTCCATCAGTTAATAACTGCAAACATGGTGTCGGTGCTGCTTGATGTTAACATCGTATGGATATTTTACCTAATCAATACACTTTAAAAATAATCACGAATATTATAATAATATTAAATATTAATAATTGTTAGTAATAAAATTCTGTCTGGATTGCGTAGTTGAGAAAGCGTCGTTAAACAGAGAGATAAACAGAAGTGTTGACTGTCAACGACAAATGTTGCCAATAGGTTGCAACATAATTTTGTTTCAGTTGTGGGAATTCTCTTTAGAAGGTTAGGCTCCACCCAGTCTTTTTAAGTTATTTTGTCATGACAGCCAGCGGAATAAAAGTCACTTGTACACAGCTTTAAAGGCCAGCAGAAACACATTCATGACTTCCAAATGAAGCACGAAAGTTGCATTGTTTGCTGCTTTGCAAATACAGAGATACTGCAGTGCGGCGCTTTAATCGCTGTCCTGAGCACCGCAGTCGTCTCGCGATGTACGGGCAGATGCAGGCTTTCTATACGATAAAGCTGCCGTGCTCGGTGCAGCGACAAATGAAAGACCCTGTACGTACAACGAGTACGCAGCACGGCGTGCCTTCCGTGCACTGCAGGCATGTCTAATTCACTAGGGCAACTGCATATTGCAGAGTTAAGAACTGTACGACTATAAACTATACGTGCGATGTAAATCAACGTGTGAAAACTCATTTCCTCTGTTTCAGTGTGGAAAAGCCAGCCTATTACTTCAGTCTCCGCAAATATTTGGTGATTAACAAAGGAATTCAATCAAGCATTTGCTTATAATGAAAAACTCTACACAGTACAGTCTTTCTTATTAACCTGGCAGTCGCTCTGTTATTCAAGAAACTGCCCACCTCTTATCTAATCATTCATTGTTTATTTCACAATGCTGTCACTAGCTCCGACGATATAGCTTCGAATGGTAAAATGATTAGTGAATTTCAAACCGAAAAACTGTGAATCAAAGCTAAATAACTAAACTAACTCCGTGGAGCAGAGTCCTTCTTGAGAAACTAACAGTTCGCAGCTAGTCAGGAAATTCTCCGCATTTTGTGGAACCCGAAATTTCATTGCCGTATTCACAAGAAACCGCCACCTGTTGCTATCCTAAGCCAGATCAATCTAGTCTATTCCCCCATCCCACTTCTTGAAGATTTATTTTCATATTATCCTCCCATCTACTCCTAGGTCTTCCAAGCAATCTCTTTCCCTCAGGTTTCCCCACCAGAACCCTGTATGCACCCCATGCGTGCTACACGCCCCTCCCATCTCATTCTTATTGATTTGATCACCCGAACAATATTTGGTGAGGAGTACAGATCATAAAGCTCCTCGTTATGTAATCTTCTCCACTGCTCTGTTACCACGTCCCTCTTAAGCCGCGTCCACATTAGTCAATATTTTTTGGTGTGTGTTGAATGTGAAATTTCAACGCATACATTTTCGCCGCAAGGTAAATGTTCTTGCTACATAAAAATGTACGTTGTGAGCTGTGCGTCTGTGTTCAACAAGTGCCTTTGTTTACAAGCAGTTTACTAACCTAGAGAAATGGATTTGCACAAGGACGACGTTTTGCTATTCATTCAAGAGTACCAAAAACATCGGGTACTATGGGATTCAAAAGATAAGTGGCATTTTAATAAAATTGAAAAAAAAAACTATGCTTGGGACGAAATTGGGAAATCGTTAAAAATGTATAAAGAAGATGCGAAGAAAAAAATTGCAAGCTACTAGGATCGTTTAGGCGAGATATTTTTAAGAGATATTGCAAACTTGTACAAGAATCTCCTGTTGCCAGAAAACGTAATGTGACAGTCAATCTTTCCTTCACAAGTACAGCTTCTATGAATTGTGTATTCATTTTCTGGATTTTAGTTCCAATCAAATTCATGAGAATCTCAAAATCTTCTGAAGACATACGCAAAAAAAATTTAAAATGGCCTGTACTTTCATCCATTAATAATTTTTGTAACAATCTGCCACCTGATAAAGGTGTTTTATCCAATAACACCTTTTTTAAGCTTCTTCTCTTTTTGCTCAATTAAATGATGATAATAAAAGCAGCACATTTCTTTTTCATTAACAATGCACCAGATATGATCAAATAAAATATATTGATATTAATTTGATGAAATTTAAGTGTGGCAACATAAACGTTCATCAAAAGCACTGCACATTCACAGATACGTCCACACTATTACCGTATTTCGGCGCAAATCTCTTTGAAGTTTTTAAAAAAACCGATAACGAATGGATCGTGTGCGTTGAATGTCACGAAAATTTTTGTGAGCGTTCATATGCGGCACACATGTCCAACTGAGATAAAGTTGTTAACGGACGCAAAAATTTGTGTCAAATACAACACACAACAAAAATATTTATTAATGTGGACGCGGCTTTAGGCCCAAATATTTTTCTCAGCACTCTATTCTCGAGCACCCTCAGCCTGTGTTCCTCCCTTAATATGACAAGTGGTTCCCTGTCACAACGTCATAGCGCGTCCTCAGGTTTCGGATGGAGGAACTGCCTCCATCAAAGAGGGTAGCTGCGGATACATTGAATAGGCAGTTGCGGACAGTTGGCAAGGGGTGGCCTCTAGATTGGGGAGTTGGGCGAGGTGCTAACACCTCCTCGCCATAAAGCTTACCACGTTACGAACCATTCACAAAGGTCTTGGACTTGGACTGCGAATAAAGGCAGTTGGAAAAAAAATGAATTTCAATTCACCAAAACAAACAAATTACATTGCCCAAGAATTATGTGACCTAATTTAAGGTACAGTCACAACATTTTCTTGGCGGAAATGAATCTTAGCTCAGTGTTCAGACCGAGGTTCAAACCGAGCACATCCCGAACACAAGCTGCTTGGATAAAGTTGCTCTCTCCGTCTTTCATGGAAACTTAAGGTTAACTAACCACTTTGTTCACAGGCCTGATACTGGTTTCTATCCTGAGCCAAGTGGCACTAGCTCACATCCTCCTTTCGCTGAGATTAACCTAAACCTAATGATGCTAATACCTGACTTCACGATATAATAAGCTTTTTAAGTCAAGAGCTAAAACCCGGACACTTTAAAGGAATTTATCTGTGTCAATATTAAAATAAATGTTTGGTTTAACTGATAAAACAAAAGAGAGCATACCACTTATTGAAGGGGGGTCTGACTGCTTTGTCCCAAATGTAAAGTTGCTGAAATGGGATGGTAACCCTCATTAGCCTTCATGTGCCTACTGCAAATGTTCATAAGGCGCAGTCATAGACACAGCTTCAGTTCGTTTGTTTCGTCACATATTCATAATACGGAAAAAGAAAATATTATTGATATTAATAATATTTAGGTTTATATTGTGCTATTTATCCACTAGTTGTATGATAGATTATACTGGAAAATAAGTTATAGTAGGTGAGTGGGTTTCCAGGTGCACTGTGTTCGGTGGCTATTAAAAAGTCGGATTTGAACTTCCTGTAAAGGCAAGGTCGCATTAAACTAATACGCAGAAAATTAAGTTTGCCCATCAATAAAGCACAATAGATCCCTTTAAATTTAGTGTTTAGGGAATCCTCAATTTAAAGGACGTCTGTTGAGTAATTTCTCAGATTCAAAATCTCACAACTGCGACATCCCCATTATCATTCATTTCATGTATTTTTACCAAAGAAGGCAAAACAAGACTGTTATGATCCTAATTCTGTACTTCATTTATGCAGACGTAAGGAAGGAATTTTAATTTGAATAGCTGACTACTATATCCCGGTTAGACCTGTTTTATATAATTATACATATACATAATTACGTGTTATTTCTGCAGCACGACCACATGGTGAGCTGAAAGATGACAACTTGGCATTTCTGTTACAGCGGCCTCGATCAACGAGAGCTGTTTCTTCAATGAGCAGTGTGATTTGAGCGTCTCCCAGACGGAATGTCGTGAAGGCCACTGCGTCTGCCGCTTCGAAATGACGCCCTCACACCAGCAGGATGGCTCAATAAAATGCTCTGGTCAGTACAGCCAGCATTTTGTTTCTCAAACAGCAAATTACACACATAACACCTTGTGCTGTTATATTGCACTGGTCTTATATTGTGAATACAAACAATGTGGAAGTGTATCTCAAATTGACGCATCATTCATCCTACACATAGATATATGTACATATATAATCCTCCAACAACAAAAAAATCAACACGGTACAAAACTTCTGGTCTACGTCCATAAAAATTGAATTTATTGCAGACATTATGAGGGCAGTATTAAAATAAAGATAGTTATGAAGCATTGTTGGGGAAAGATACTGACACCGGGACAGCAAAGTACTCGGAGAAAGATCTGTCCCAGTGTCACAAATCTACCTTATACATAAAGATGTGGTTCGTATCTCACACCCAATACAATGTGCTTTAATCGAAAGGCGAACTGGTGAGCGTTCTGCAGGAAGGCAATCGCTGTTTATTGTGAGAATCATTCGAAAGATATTAATGCATTATGTGGACAAAATGCAGTTTTGTGTTAAACCTACCGAAAAATATATTAGTCACTAGGTTTTAAAGGATTAAGGGTGGGTTATTTTATATTTGAATCTCTTCTCATTTATGACGATTTGAAAGAGAGAGTGACATTCTTATTCTTATTCTTCTGGCGCTTCATCCCGTTTCCTGGCTATGGCCTGTCCCGTTATACGCAGTCGCTAACAAAATGCAGCAGTCAATATACAGTCGTCGATAACCACTCTATTTTTTTCATATACGTATGTAACATTTAATACTACATGTTTCGGCCTGGTCAATAATATAAAGACATCTCATAAGAGATCTCTTTCTATTATTGACCTCTCTTGCAATTAATCTTTTTTTTCCGTGGCGCAACATCCAAAGTCGGCCTAGGCCACGTCACTGTTAAGGTTTCTAGATCACACGCAATTAGACACATACACAAGGTAGGACTCCCCTGAGAGAGTAATCAGCACGTCGCAGGGGCTGCTACCTACACAACACACAACAAACACAACACACGAACATCCATGCCCCCCGCGGGATTCGAAACCGCGATCCCAAGCCATCAAGTGGCTGCAGACCTACGCCTTAGACCGCACGGCCACCGAGATCCGCAACAATTAACCTTTCCTCAAAGTTTGTTTTTTCATTTGTAATACGTGATGGTGGCCATGCACTCCGCAACCTGTAGTAATAAACATCAAACATCTGGAAAAATTGGGTTGCAATCGATGGTTATTTGTTAACTCAATTTATATGTGTCACAACGGGATGTACAAACTAAAGTTTGCAACAGAGCCATTATTCAGAAGAAAACAGACTCCATTTAGTCTAGAAATGTCCCATCCTTTGTAGAACCTCAATGTTAATCACAGTTTTACACTTTATATTGTTCATTCCGTGCATTGTCGAAAATCAATTTGCAACAATCAGACCAACAAAATGCGCAACACTGTTCCCAGATATTTTGCAATTTCACTTTGAACATTCCTACATGTTTCGATCCCTAAGGGATCATCATCAGGGAATCAAATCAAAGCAACACCGTTATTGCTTTGATTTGATACCCTGATGATGATCCTTTGGGGATCGAAACATATAGGAATGTTCAAAGTAAAATTGCAAAATATCTGGGAACAGTTTGTGCATTTTGTTGGTCTCATTGTTGCAAATTGATTAATTACAGTCTTAAATTGATTATCTTCAAACCACGTACTTTAGCCTGTAACAGCAAAAATAAACCATCCAGGTAACACAAATTAACATTTCTTTTTTGTTACATCTCCACATTTTTTACATTTTTTTTATAAGAAACGTGTACGAGATAGATTTAGAGTTGTAACAATAAATGAAATTTAATGTGTGTTAACTTGATGGTTCAATCTCCTTCATCACGATGTTCACAAACCCTGCCACCGGGCTGTATCATAGGCTACGTTATGCATTCAACACCGTGACACCTGCACATTTAAGACAACTGTTCGTTATCCTCTCATCTACAACTATATCTGATGAGTAGTCTCGTCCCTCCAAGTTTTGCGACTACAGCTGTGTATGAATTTGCCATTTCCTCCATGCGTGTTACGTATCTCGTCAATATCACGCTCCTCGATTTGATCGCCTACCTTCCGTTAAATAAAATCTCTTTCTGGTTATGTTTTGTTCAGTCGCATTCCCACTCAAAACAAATTATATGATAATTGCCAAGCACTGTGTTTCTGCTTGTCTGACTGTTGGTGGTCTCAAAATACACGAACGACGTAATTAGACACCGCCCATTACTTTAGGACTCCACCCATTACGAGATAAAGCTCAGCACTCTTGCGAATGTAAAAAAATGGAACTGCTGATTCAGACAGACCCATTTATTTGTTGCCAGTGTCAAGAGCGCTGTTGTTCGTGTGCGGACGTGAAACAGGCCATTGTCTTGATGTAAGACTTCCCTACTTGCAACTGGCAATCCATGATAGCAACCAGCAGGAGCACACTAACTCCTAGCATCATAAACGTTAATTTGACGAATTCTCGCAAAATTTCCTTTATATAAAGTAAAGTTCAACCTAGAAGAGGACATTAAGACCCAGAGGGGGAGAAGAGGTATAGCTCTACTCTTTCTTTAACTTTGGCGCTAGATTGGGGTGTGTGTTTCAAACAACGCCCCGGCCGCTTTACCCCCGGGAAAGAGAACCGTTACCCATTGTACAGGAGGGTGGATGGGCCCCAGGGCCGGTCTCGACGGGTGCGTAAAATCTCGACCCCACCGGGATTCGATCCCCGGAGCGTCCAGCCCGTAGCGAGTCGCTATACTGACTGCGCTATCCCGGCCCACTATTTCCTTGACATGGCGAGCGAAATTTCGCAAAGTTAAGAGATGGAGCAAAACTTTTAAACTAGTGAAATTTCAAAGTGAGAGGCGCAGGATCGAGTCTTTTAGAGAACGACATAGTGTTTTGGCTCATGCCTTGAGAAAGTACTGTCCTTTCAAACAAAACTTGACCCGTTTTATAGTACTTCTCGTAGTATGTGTTGGCAACTTTTACAAGCAACCTATAAAACAAAAAGTTCATTGTTTGATGATGATGATGATGATGATGATGATGATAATAATAATAATAATAATAATAATAATACGCACGTAAAAATGACCGACGTCTAATTCTTGCAGTCCTGATATTTCACCCCCACTAACTAACCCCATTCATCACAATCGTTGTCACGCTGCTTCTCATTCCGATGGTTGTTATTGCTTGTATATTCAGTCCTCTCTTCTCTACTTTACTCGTACACTCCTGTTCACAATAACGTCTTTTTAGCTGGTGCAGGCCTACTTGTCCAAAATCCCCGATCGACTTGAACAATGAAAGCTCCCGAGATGTTACGCCGTGTCGACTGGTAAATAGTTACCGAGTTTTCGGATGAGTGTAGTGCCCCCATATTCAGGGTATATCAGTCTAAGAATAGTATCAGAACCCGGAAATGGAGGCACTACCCTCCTCCACAACATCGGTAAATATTTACCAGTCGACACGGCGTAACATACGTAAAGATTTTATCCTTCATAAAAACCGCCGTGAGAACCTCAAATCTCGTACTGATCGACTTCATTTCCCTAGTTTCTTTGAGTCTCTACATGCAAAGAAACTTTTGCGCACTCCTCTACACTTTCAGCGGCTGTTCTCCGTTTTCATCCTTGGGTTTCCGCAGCTGGTGACGAATGCGCTGGATCGGCTTTCGTGGTTAGCCTGCGTACAGAAATGAATATTTCCCGGCGTTTGGGGAAGTGTTCAAGTTTCAGTCTTCATGTGAATGAATCTGGGGGTTTTCGAGGGGGCCTTATGTATACCTGGCAGCGGGCAGTGTTTGGGAGGGTAAGAAATCAGACTGTCACCCTCCTATACACCACCCTCTGCCAGATCTATATACAGCACCTCCCCTCCCCGTAATCCGCAGACTCCTTCACCCTGAAAATTAAAACAGCAACTCTTCCGGAAACGTCGGTAAGTATTCATTCCCCTACCTGGTCCAACCCTGAAAGCCGATGAGCACATTTTTTTCTGCAATTCTCGGACACTTTTCCTTTTAGCTCCTGCAGTTCTTTCCTCATAAAATTGTATACATTCAGGGTGAGAACATTTTTCCTCATTTGCCCTCTTTTCGTCAAAGAAACCGATTTCGAATGTGTGAAGTGTTTAACCTTGGCAGTCTCTCTTACAGCCAGGTACGTCTATGCATTACGTTGTTTGCTGTGCTCTGTTCTCACAGCTCTAGCCTGTTTTGTTTTAGCTCAAATCATCTTGCCTTCCATCTCGATATCAAAGTAAAACATCGCCCTCGATGTCAAAAAACGTCCCTTCGTTTCTTACTTTCACGTTCTGTTCCTTTCCCCGTGTTTTAATTAGTACTATTTTAAGCTGTTTACATTTCATCGTAACAATAAATACATACACGTACATCTAACGTCACACAGACCTATAATTATTTATATATGTAATTTCTAGGGGAATCAGAGTCCTATTCCCGGCAGGGCGGGGCTTCCTCTTCTTTATAGCGTCCAGACTGGCTCTCGGGACCATCCAATTTGCAGTCGAATGGGAAAGGGGATTCTTTCCCCGGGGTAATTTTTTTTTAAGTGAAGGGCCTCGTAGCAGTCGCTACGGACGCACCGCAGCATGAAGGCTTATTGTGCAGCACTGTGACAAAGATGAAGATTTTTCAGTTTTTCCATTTAATGGAGCAGCTGTGGAATGAAATTGACAGTGGAAAACCGAAGTACTCAGGGAAAACCTGTCCCAGTACCACATTGTCCACCACAAATCCCACATGGACCGACCCGGGATCGAACCCGGGCCTCCGCGGTGGGAGGCCGGCGACTAACCGCCTGAGCCATGGCACGGCCTGGTGGTAAACTTACCACTCACCTCCATCCAGAGCCTAGGTAAAAACGCATCCAGTACCCCACATGTACTCGTGGCATAGTGTTTGATCAAGCATACACACGGATTGATATTTACTTCGAACTTGGTGCCTTGCTATTTACCGAATCCATAACTATTGCGTTTTAAAGCAGGGGAAATTAAATATCGCAACTGAGTGCGTAGCAATCATGTTCGTGCTCTGAAGTCCCAGGTTCGAATCTCTAACCTCAGACAGGCTATCCTGATGGATTTCTTGTAGTTCTTGTAGAGTATACAGAAACTACAAGAAATCCATCCATAGTCTAGACCAGTGTTTCCCAAATTCTCTTCCATGGTATAACCCCTAAAAGAGTTTTTCACATCCCGGCGACCCCCTGCCTGTGAAAACGTTTACATGTCAGAAAAAACGCAGCTGTTTTAGCACGTGGAGGCTACTACAGTATTGCCACTGCCGGACAAAACCTCCCGCTAAATTTAGAGGAACGTTTGGAATTTTTCGTGGTATCTAATTATTTTTATGTATTTATTTCACGATTTCTGGCTGAACCCCCAACAATATTCTGCGGAAACTTAGGGTTCCGCGAAACGCTGGTTAGGAAACACTGATCTAGACTCTAGATTCCAGTCTAGACAATCCCAGGATGGACCTTACATTTTACCACGAAGGCTTATTTCTTTCAAAATAATTTCCAATTCAATAATCATATAAAAATCATACTGGCCAGCTCCATATTTTACGCAGCTGAAAAAACAATTGTTAAATAACACAATAATTAACCACTGAATTTATGGATACATACAGCAGATAAACACAGTTGACTGTAATCTGAAAAGGAATGTCGTTCGTGGTGGAACACAGCCTGAACCAACGCACTAATATACGCAAAGCCATGTCCGACATTACACGCCCCCACTCTAACCCCTGCTCGCACCCACTTAATGGGTGGGTTAATCTTCGTATAGCTATATCAAAAACATATTTTATATTTGAGGTTTTTTAACTTACTTAATCAAGAGCAGCACCTTGCCCAACGGAAGCTTTTGTTGCTGAGGGATTTATTTAAAGGAAACTGCATAAGCTTAGAGAAGCGTAGAGTCCAAAATAAAATGTTCAACATAACATTGCATTTATCTTTGTATGTTGGCAACAAGTGTTTATTAAGAAGACTGCATCAGTTATTTATATGAGGCAATGAAACTGAGGTTGATTCAGTGACCGAATGAATTTATTATAATTTTCAAATTTCGTTATGATTACGTTTTAGACACAAAAGCCATATAAAACTATTACACGTGTTTGTCTCCACTGGCGCGTTGAGGTTTGTTACAACATCCCTTGCCAACTGCGAATTTAAGTATCTGTGATTCTCCATATTCATACGGTTTTCCCATAAGCGGTATTTGCTTTAAGCATCCGAGGATTTAAATACACACTCTGAACAAATTGGTGGCTGTAATGACAGCCAAAACCAGTTTTCTGGCTTCAAAATCGCCATTGTGGCGCGCCTTTTTTTTGGGGGGGGGGGCATTTTATACTTCATGGAGTGAGCCGGGATAGCGCAGTCGGTATAGCGACTCGCTACGAGCTGGACGGTCCGGGGATCGAATCCCGGTGGGGGCGAGATTTTCAGCACCCGTCCAGACCGGCTCTGGGGCCTACCCAGCCTCCTGTACAATGGGTACCGGGTCATTCCCGGGGGTAAAGCGGCCGGGTCGTGGCGTTGACCACCCACCCCCATCTAGCACCGAGGTTAAAGAAAGAGTAGAGCTATACTTCTACTCCCCCTCTGGGCCTTTATGGCCTGTTCTAGGGTGAACTTTACACACTTCATGACTACTGTATACTTTGTGTTTTTAGTGAAAGTAAAAGCAATTAACTTACGCTTGCATGAGTTTTGTTTGACAGCGGCCGTAGATCCCCGAAGCCTCAGTTTCCCATACGGCTTGGTACAGATAACCCACGTCCATCTAGCGCCGAAGTTAAGATTGACAGTGCTACCCTTCTGCTCATAGCGTCGGCAGGACGACTGACCTTGACGGTGGTCTTGCCAACCGCTCACTTTTCACGAAAGTAACTGTGGCTGGCAAGGTTACGTTGCTGAAAAGACGATGTTTCATCCGCTTTCTGCAAAGCCCTGCTGATTTAAACGCAATATCTTCTGCCTAGAATTCTAAAATAGCATGATAGATGACTGCAATCACACACACCAACGCAACTTGTAATACGAAATACGCAGCATCTGTCGACTGCAAATATAACATCAGTTTAATGGGACACGTTCACACCAAAACAATTCGATAATGCTGCTCTCTGCGACAAACACCACATAATTCGTTAGTCCGGAAGAAAACCGTCACGAGTCAAAAAATGCAATTTATGAGTTCTGTGCAGGAGTAGGCTGCTAAACCTGCCAAAAGTTACTTGTTTTAGCAGGAAAAGTGTCACAACTAATATCAGACCCTTAGATGTTACGAGGTGCTAGTGTGACATGTTCAGTCATGTATTTTTGGAGTTTGTCACTTTTCTTCTGGACTAACGAGAGCTATAATGAGCTATGTCCTCCCGCACGCTCGACCAAAGTAATGCGCTGTACGTACAAGTACGCACCCAGAATTTTTATTAGGTGGGGGGAGGGGGGGCTGATCCTGAGACTATATGTATACAATTTATGTTTGATTTTAAAAAGTATGTTATAAAAATAATTTCGTAAGTATAAATGTAACACAACACTGTCTGCAACTGCATTTATATACACACAAATAGGTTATAACAACTACATGTTCCATGACTCGCTCGCCTAATTTCAATCACAAGGTCTAATCCTGTTTTCTTTAATTTCAAATAAGACATTTTAAGTTTTTTATATTATTTTTCAAAATTCCAATGTACTAGTCATCAGTCGATTTCCGTGATTGATTTTGGCTGGAGGATAAATCACATAAAACGTCTGATATCATCATGTCCATAAATGGTGTGTTTTGTTGAATTCGATTTGGAGGGCTTCAGTTCGGCAGCCCCCCCCCCCCCTTGGGCGCGCCCCTACCATGTACCGACATTTCAGCGGAACCTTCTGCTTCCATCAGCAGTGTAAGTGCTCTACCCTGTTGATGAATGCGGCAGGTTCATCTTAAAATTCAGTAGGCCTTCATATCTACCACAACACTTGACACCATATTCAAGCAGACAGCAGTCATTCCCATCATAACCTCTAATCTCTCACTGCATTACAGGTTACTGGCGAGGAGGGGGAAACAGTTACTCGTATCACAGCGAACTTGGGGAATGAATCTGTATCTCCAATTCTTCCATTGTTTATGGCAGAAATGAGAACGACGGAGGTTAAGCTCATTGACTGGCTCACGGACTCGCTTAATAGACTAAATGGATGCCTCACTGATTGACTGTGCTCAATGACTCGACATATTAATGGGTCTGAAGTCGAATAAACTGCACTTTGTATTTGAACTTTAAAAAGCCACACATTTAAACACTAAACATAAAATAAATTTCGATCAAAAATGGGAAAAGCATCTCCCTTATACACAAAACATGTTTATTAAATCGCTATGACTCGGTTGCCAAAGGCTCTTCGTGAAAACAATTCATCACCTAAAGCTGAGGTAGGCAAGATATTTTATAACATGCATCCAGTAAACTCTAAGCGGTAAAGCTCCTGGCTGAATTCAAAGCGGGGCTAGTACAGAACGAAACATTCGTTTCGAGGTACCTCGTGTTCTAAATTGACCGACAGAAAGATTAAACAGCAATAAACTCATGAGTATATGCAATCACGAAAATAATGTAAACTGCATTCCAAGCGGTTTGCATTAGAGTCCAGGCAGTTAGAAACAAATTTTAATTTTTATGCAGCTTATTCAAAATGCGTCATTTTCGATTTGCCTCTGGTTTCTTTAGGTTAAGTGGGTGCCTCATCATGAAATTAATAAGCCAGTCCTTTCGTGCTTTATTATTATTATTATTGTGAGAAAAACTGTTCTTTATTGTGTTTGCACTGCATAATTGCACTCATTGAACATCGTCTATTGTCAGTCAGAACCTCAAGTCGCAAAGTCAAATAATGACTGCTGTCAGGCAATTTTCTTCGCTGGAAGTGAACCTCGAAAAGCTTTCAGAATTTTGTTAATGTCTTCTGGCCCCCATCGTTCCCCTGTCTTTCGTTTATACGTACCCATTTTCAAACAAAGAGAATAAGAAAGTATGTAAATCGCTAGATTTAGTAACTTCATAAAACGATTACCCAGATATTTAGGATTGTAGTTTGTAAGCTGAAACCTTTCAATATTTCCTAAAACAGTCCTATTCACCCGAAGTTGGGCAGTGATATATAACAACAGTTGGTATCAATTGCAGTCTACTAATTATGCTTTTGGCGCTCAGAAAATCTGAGTATTATTTGAACTCACTAACGATTGCATGAAATTGCAATTCAATACAGCATGTCTGCGTAAGGCGTGGGTCTGCGGCCGCTCGCTTACTGGGATTGTGGGTTCGAATCCCGCCGGGGGCATGGATGTCTGTCTCTTGTGATTGTTGTGTGTTGTCAGGTAGAGGTCTCTGCGTCGGGCTGTTCACTCGTCTAGAGGAGTCCTACCGAGTGTGGTGTGTCTAAAGTGTAATCGTGAAGCCTCGAACAATGAGGCGGCCTAGAACCCCTAGGGGCTGTCAAGCCATTGAAAAAAAAATGTCTGCGTAAACCCTAATTTTAACATGTACAAATCTTTAAAAACTCACCGTTTTGGAGCATCTTAAAACACCAGCTTCGAAACGAAAACTTATCACTCAAACAGTCTCTTCTAACCACGCCGTTTTCCTTCGTTGCACTGTCTAAGATCCAGAGAAACACTGCAGGCAGCAGGAAACATCACAACGCCACCAGTAAAGCCATGAGGCAGTTTTCCATGAGAACAATCCTATTCACCTACTGGTACCATACACCCGACTACAGTAATGTGTTTGTCACACAATAACCTAAGATTCATTCGTCAAAATTCATAAATCCAGCAAGTTATGTAATGTTTACTCCCATCGTCGTTAATAATTAATACATCGTTGAGCATTGCGTATGATTACGTTACCAATAATTAATTGACAATCTAACGTGACAAGCAGCCGTAAATAACAAAGTACCACTCCTTTCACAGACATTCCTTTCCCTAGCTTGTAGGGTTGTAGATGTAGATCGTAACTTCTGTGTACCAGTGATGGCAGTCATTGCTTAAAATCACAGTTAGGCACAAGTAACGTTCACTCGCTGTTGCTAGAATATCACTGGATCTATCATAGCTAGAGCTCATTTTGAAATATGAGGAAGAGCACAAAAAATTGCTTACCGGGCATGACAATTCTATCTTATTTTGTCACCTACATAACAAGTTCGTTTTATTGGTTATTGTGCTATTTGCTTTTCGTCTTTGTGGCCATTTAACAGCAAAAATGTTATACTTTAATTTCCTATGCAATGAGCTACCAGCTCTTCTGGAAGGGTTTCCTTGCCAGATCAAGTTAAATGTCCCCATAACAAGAATGCACTCCAATACATTGTGATCGAAACTAACAGAATACCTGGATCCCTGTTATAATGGTCACGGATAATACAGTGCTGGCCTCCCCGTACACAATGCATCACTTGGTTTATCAAGAGAGATTCAGACAAGAGATTAATTCCTGCTGCTCGAATAAGAAACATTCCTGAAGGCACACAAAAGGCAACAATTTGCCACTAGCAAGATGTCATTGCAAACAGCAGATATTATAACCATAATAAATATAATAAAATGGTGTTAGCTGGACCTTAGCACTTCCCCACTTCTCAGAAATAGATACACGTTGGCACAAATTTTTCACACAGCATAACAAAATTAATAATCTCCTTCATCTTGGTAGATGTTTCATGAGTGACAGAGTACACGGCCAACTGCTAGTACATATGTTTCCAAGTGTATTCATACACAATATACCCTGAAGTTCACATTTAATGTTCTTATATTAACAAACAATTTACATCACTTTTGATGCAGTAGTTGATTAAAAAAAATTGTACCAAACAAGTTGGCTCAAGAGATACTGACTCTAATTTGTATTCAAATCATGTCTGGTACACTGGCTAGCCTCATTCATGTGTTCCTCGTTCTACTTAGTCCAACCACGAAAATGCCACAATAGTACCAAAGCCACTTCCTTCAAGATGCTTTCTAAGTCATCATCCACAAATCATCCTACCAGTTGATGTTACATAGTATTAAATACTGAAGTGTTATTCATCTAACTACACATGAAACTTCAGTTCCTACCTCACAGAGAACACAGTCAGTGTTCACTGTAGAGACCAATCAGCATGTGATGTTTAGGGAAATCATCGGTATTTATTGTAAGAATCATATGATACATACAAATATACTGTGTGATAAAATCAGACTTTCTTAATACTACAGCAGGTGGCACATATATTTAACAGTAAGGTTTAAAAGATTACACTGATCATGCAAAGTATCAGTCCATATTTTGCAACATGAAGCCAAATTACGTATTACTGGTACATTTATGTAAAAAAAAAACTATCCCCCCTGCAGAAGTTCTCCTTCAGAAGACAGTAGTTACAGAACTAGTTAAACAATTCTCTACCATTAATGGAAGCAAGGATTTAATTATCATGTTCACAAGGGCACACCACTGCATCCTATTTAACAAACTGTGTAAGGTCACATAATATTTCCATTGAACTATATTGATCAAGAATAAGGAAAAAGAAATTCAAGATTTTTACAACTTAAAGTCCCATTTCTACACACCTTTCAGCTACTTACATTAAATCAGACTCTTACCCACTCCTTGATGATGTTCAATTTTTCATGCAATTAGTTATTTCTGTGGTTGGTGCTTACAGTGAAGAATGAGCCGACTGGACCCACAACGTATGTGGACCCTGCCATGATTGGTGTTCTGGTGGGCATGGCCCTCATGTTCATTGTCCTGTGTGTCGTGCTTCGTCTCTTCAGCAAGTGAGTTGATAAAAAAACTGTAGCATGTCATAAACAAGGGTTCAGGTGATTACCAGCCACCTTCTTACATCATTTAAAAACCAGTATATATGTATTACAAGAAATACCAACAGATTACACTATTAAATACGTATTTAAAGAGTACACTATGAAAAATATATTTATTAATTAATAAATATTAAGAACATATCAATTACTAAATACGCTTTTAATAATGTTGGTGGTTCTTGAAGTATTATACTTTCATACATGGTCACAATGTGCTATAAAGCCATTATACACATAATTTTCTTTATTCTGCATGCTTTCTTGCATTTCCTTGGCAATTTCCTGAACATTCGTGGAAGACTGACCTGCACACAGAAAATCACTTTCAATCTGAGTCATAAATCCTTCAAATTTGTCAGCTCTGTGGAAACAAAAGACATTTTATATACAGTGAAACCTCTATCCATAGTTTTTCAGGGGACCGGAAAATTTGAACGATACATACGGGAAATGATAGTACCGGGAAACCATTAAAAATTATAGATAAGAACAATTTAATGATAATTATTACTTCTTGCTGAGAAAATCTTTCATTGACGTTTGTTTTGAGCAAACTTTACTCCTCCTCAATTCAAAGTACGATTTTTCAAGGCCTAGAACACTTTCACGATCACTGTCACTCGTGCTGTGCGCATAAAAGAAAGATCTTACTTCCATCAGCGCTTCATGCGTCTCAGCAAAGCTCGCCAGCTTCTTCTTCTCCTTCTTCCCGCTCCACACTCCCGGACGTCACGAGGCTCACGCACAGCTCCTGCACTGCTTCTACACCACAGGTTGCCACGTGACTGTCCACAGGGACGTAGTCCTCGAATTTATCTTTGTTCATGCCACTGAACTTTTCCCAGTCTTGGCGGAAATCGTCGTCATCGTTGGTCAATACGACGTCACTATCGCCTGAAGATTGTCCCTGCACGTAACCAGCTTTCCGAAAACAATTTTCGATTGTCTGCTGGGTTACTTTTTGCAAGGCTGCCACAGTGTAGTGCAAAGCTTCCAACACGTTTATCGTCTTTTTCGTATCTTTGCCTGCATCCATTAAGCAAACAGCTGTTTGCACGAGGCGTTTTCTATAAAGCTGCTTATAACACTTTATTACCCCTAAATCAAGGGGCTGGAGCACACTTGTACAATTTGCCGGGTACCGTATGACTTTTACATTTCTTAGAAACGATGTATCCTTTGGATGTGCGGCACAATTGTCCACAAAGAGGAGAATGTTCCTGTTTTGTGCACCCATACTTGCGTCTAATGAACGCAGAAATGAAGAAAAAATGTCTGTGGTCATCCACGCTTTATTGTTCGCGTGGTACTTGGTGGGTAATTTTTTTACATTCTTGAAACATCGCGGTTTCGGAGATTTTCCGATAACAATCGGCACTTGTTTGTCACTTCCATCACTGTTAACACAAAGTAAAACAGTAAGTCTGTCTTTACAGTTTTTCCCTCCATGACAAGACTCTCCTTTGAGAGCCAAGGTTCTATCAGGAAGTACGTTGTAGAAGAGCCCCGTCTCATCCGCGTTGTAAATATCACGTTGTTCGTAGCCCTCCAACAAAGATGGCAGTCTTTCCAGCCACGCTTCCGTGCTTTCGCTGTCCACTGCCGCACTTTCTCCGACTAACTTCTTGTATACTAGGCCATGCCGGTCCTTAAACCTCGCTAAACCATCGCTTCAAATTAAAAAAAAAAACTATCAGTGCGGGAAAATGTTGCGTCAGGATCGTGATTTTTCAACTATTGGTGCGGGAAAACGACAGTTCGAGGAACAATGGAGGCGGGAAAAAATAGTGTTATTTATATGGGGCTAATTTCGGGACCAAATAAGGCAGACGATACATGCAGGCGAACGACGGTAACGGGAACGATGGATAGAGGTTTCACTGTATTCCTTACAGACAGTAAAATACAGAATACTGTATGGTAAACTTGGTGTTCTATGCTCCATGAACGATAGTACAATTGTTAATGGAGCACACACAGAGTGTTTACATATTGGATTTTCCACCATCAAAACCTGAAGAAAATTCCATCTTCTCAAGACATTTGAATGCAGCATTTTAAACTTTTAACATTTCACTTGTATTATAATTTTAATACAGTTTTAAAAATAATACAATACATTGTTATTTAATGGTACAGTGACATTAATTTACCTATTTTACCATTTACGATCGTCAAGTTACATAACAACAGTGTATGATGATTGACAAATCACATAACACTGCTGTATATGTCTTTGCATATTGTAGCTCCCTGAGGATGGCTAGAGGTTGTATCTGAAATATGTGGGAGTACATTGTAAGTCAAATATTGGTGCAGTTAGTTGGTAATAAACTTGTTTATACTGTAAGGGAAGGTAACAAGCATTAAATTCACCAAATTGTGACTCTGATATTTATATATACAGTGTATATAGCTGAAAATTTACCTTGTACTTGCCTCATGATCATATTTTATATCACCTTCTATTCACTGTTTTTGTCATTGCTGCATGATGATAAACTTAGTAAGATGAATGTCATGATTTAGAATTGGTTGCCTTCAGACATGCTGTGTACACAATTTAACACTTGAAAACAAACCTTAGTGCTGGAAGCAGAAAACTACCTTACAATGTCTGTAAAGGAAAGTCATAATCAGATACAGAATCTCCGGCTAAAAATGATTCCCAGTATTGAATAAAAGGTAAAAATCGAAGAAAAAAATCTAATAAGAATTACTCTTAGAACCAATGGCTATAAATATCACTTTTACTTAAACATGTATAAAAAGAAATTTGAACAGAACTTGTCTAGTTTAAAGAAGTTCTGGACAGAACTTATGGAGCCTAAAAAAGTTATGGACAGAACTTATGGGGCTTACTTTTCTCCAAATGTTTCCATGTACATGGTATTATCAACTATTCATTTCTGTTCACAAATTATACACCAACGAAATGCACTATATTTCACTTTATATTCTTTATTCTTTTACCCCTACATACGTTTCAGCCTTCACAAGGCCATCTTCAGGGGGCTCGTAAACTACATTCACTTCACATCCAATGTTTTTATAGCAGACAAAAACATTGGATGTGAAGTGAATGTAGTTTATGAGCCCCCTGAAGATGGCCTTGTGAAGGCTGAAACGTATGTAGGGGTAAAAGAATAAAGAATATAAAGTGAAATATAGTGCATTTCGTTGGTGCATAATTTGCGAATTATTAAACATGCACGGTGAAAATAATATAAAAAAATATTAATTTCTGTTTTAAATTACTTTGAAGCCTATGTCCCTATTAACTATAGCTTCTCATGAATAAGACCAGTATGATGTATATGTCTTTACCAAGCAATTGAAAATTTCTAACACAGAGCAGAAAATGGATTTAAAAAACCCATATATTAGAGCTTCAGTATTCTTCACTTGTTTACAGGACAGCAATACACATCAAGAAATGGAGGTACCACACTTCATGCTTCTCTTTCTTTATACAGCAACAGTGGCATACCCCATGCATGTCTGTGAAAATGACCATGTTCAAAAGTATCTGTGCTTAAATTCAGGAAGAAACGGGAAGTATATTCCTGTACCAAGCAAGCTTTCCAGGCATTTTAGATTATTCCATCTAAGAACGTACAAACAGCATTGGAAAAAAGAACTCAGTGTTTGCTTTTTTATTGAGTTTGACCTACAACACTTCTCCTCCAAACATCCACCATACAGAAAACTCTCTCTTCCTCTCTCTCTCTCTCTCTCTCTCTCTCTCTCTCTCTCTCTCTCTCTCCTCTCTCTCTCTCTCTCTCCTCTCTCTCTCTCTCTCTCTCTCTCTCCTCCTCTCTCTCTCCTCTCTCCTCTCTCTCTCTCTCCTCTCTCTCTCTCCTCTCTCTCTCTCTCTCCCTCTCTCTCTCTCTCTCTCTCTCTCTATCTCTCTCCTCTCTATCCTCTCTACTCATCTCTCTCTCTCTCTCTCTCTCTCTCACACACACACACACACACAAAGTGTGTATCACTGAAACTCATATTGAGTTATTTGTTTTTAGAGTTGCGAGAAAAGGGTAAGAGACCACTGAACAGACCTAACAATAGATGGGATGACAGTATTAAAATGGAGCACAGAGGAAAAGGGTGTGAGGTTGTGGACTGGATTCAACTTCCTCAAGACATTGTCAACATCAATGTGAATATTCAGGCTCCTTAAAAACGAGAAGTTTCCAAGAAAGAACCTGTACCATGAAATTACATGTTTAGCTGTGTGATAAGTTTCATATTCCACCTAGTTAAGAAAATTATATGGATATTAAGCATAAGTAAATTCATCAGACACATAAATTCATTATATTAACAACACATCCATGTGCTTCCTCAGTCAAGATACCCTCTTTCCCCTTTCTCACCTATTTTTACAAAGCATTTTCTTAAATAAATCAACATCATCTAAAACGGGAGAAATATTACAACTGATGGTTCAATATTGTATGTGTTAAATCAGAGCACGATGGCGAGAGAATCGAACAATTTTCAATACCCCAAACCCACGACTGATGAATGTATCACTGTTGAGAGAGAACAAACTGCTGCATGGTCCCGAACGCCGAGGAAGTCGCGCGAGTGTCCGAGGTCCAAGCCGCCAGCCCAGCATAGCATCTCTGAGACCACAATCACCTCAGTCACCAGGTAAGAAATGTATTTTAATGTTGATATGAAAATACCATAACTCACATTGTAATTTATCATTTATGGTGACAACAACATACAGATACCATGCTAAATGCTTAGTAAAGCAGCGTAATTAAACAAATAATTGTCTTACACAACAGGGCTCCAGTAAACTTCTTGGTAACTTTTCCTGACTTTCCAACTTGACAAGGAGTTCATTTTGAAAAATATGTACAGTGAGCATAGCCACACAATACCGAAAAAATAACACTGCCTGAAAGACCAAGACCTTGAAACTTCAAGCATTTATTATCCCATACCACACACCTTTCATCATTTCAGTGCCTAATGAGAATAGAACCAAACAATTGTTAATATATGTGATGAAGTGACAAAGAACCTGAAGTACGAGTACTTCAGGTCTTCTTTATGGCTTTGCAGAACCACAATTAGAATGCTGTATTATTTGGAAACTGTTCAGTAGTTAAATAATGAGGCATTCAGAGGGAAAGTTAGTTTACCAACTTGGCTAAGTAATAAAAAATGTTTCAGTCAAACCACAACACTGGAAAGCTTCACCCAGGTAACACAGTGTTATACGAAAGATGATAACTTCTGTTATACCTGTCTTCAATTAGACAGTATTTCACTGCATGCAAAATCAACAAAATTGTTTAGACTTATGTACATACATTTTGGTATTACACATTTATAAATGCTCTCAAATAAAGGAACTTACTGGATTTCACTGTCTGCTAAAGATCAACACAAATGTAGAAGCTCAACTTCAACCTGTCAAAGCATATGCAATGCCACAATAATGACTTAGTCATGCCCATATCTTCACATCCTGCAGTTTTAAAATGTTGACATATTACTTGTTCAAAACTCATTCAAAATTCCAAGTTTGTAATAAAGTACAAAGTAGTAATTGAATTCTGAAACTCTATACCTGATCATAATAAGGTGTACAGTATTATAAACTTTTGTAATAATAAGTTAAAAACAACTTCTACACCTTACACTGTTATCTGTTTATCTACTGACATTTCTGCAGTCTCATATTATGTAGCACCAAATGGCAGAATAACGAATGACACAAACCAACAATTTTATGTTTACAACATGGTCCTGCCTTCCCATTTCTGAGGGATCCAGTGACTGACATTAAACTTCCACGTCCTATTCCTCACCACTTAATTAATCACACCGTTAAATGCTACAGAGGAGAAAGAGCAAAATATCAGTAATGTTCAACACAACTTACTTAATCACTAAAAGAAACAAAAACAGTCACTAATTGTAAAATAATTCTTTCAGTTGTGGCAAAATGTGTACAGAACATAATGACAATTAGAATTCACAAATAAATATCAGACTGAAGACTGCAGTTTAAGAAAAATATCCTATATATTAAAATAACATTTTGTAATGTTCACATTAGTATTCACACTGTTATGTTGTAGTCTTATACTGAATAAACACAATAACCATCACAACACAACAGCATAAGAGTTACTGATAAACTACATTACACAACTCAACATGTTTCAATCTACTATAAGGTCATCAACACCAAGGTGCACTTTAAAAAATGTCACATGTAATTAATGAATTGAAACATATCTGTCAAAATACAGATAAATTTACAGTAGCTAGCTTTGATAAACATTTAGAATAATAAAAAATAGTACAGTTGTTTCCTCTAACACTGCAAAAGTGTAAGAAATAGAAGAAACAAACATATTACTCTTTGCTATTCTTACCTTGCATCAAAGCATCTAATACCTTAAGCTCTGCAGTAGCACAGTTCTCCATTGACTAAATGGAATTAGCAAATCCTGAATTGATGCATCATTCACAATACACTTGTACATGTAATTCTTCAGTAAAGACCACCACAGTACCCAGCACATCATGGAGAATGAACATAGGTTTCGTAGTCCTCCTACATGTTTTGGCCAGGCTGAGCTATAATCAGGGACAGCATGTACAATACAAATATAATTTCTACTTTGTATTTTACATGTTCTACATGACGACTGCCCTGCCTGGCCAAAATATGCAGGAGCAATATTAAACTTATGTCCATTCTCAGTATTGTGTTGGTCTTTATTGAAGGATTAGTGAGATACAAGATTCCCACAGCAGTGAAAATGACAATAACTGTCTTCTGGAATATGACACCGTACAGCCTGGAATATACACATATGTACCAGACTAAACGGCGGCAACTTACTGAAGACAATTATCTTCTTAGGTAGTATTACTCAGGTTATGTAAGGTTATGTTAGGTTAGGTTACAGTATGTAAGTTACAGGCACAGAAGCAATACTATTCCACAGCTGACTTTAGATCATATCCTGCTTGTTAATGCAAATATTAGCAAGTTAATATCCCTGTATTTGTTAGACATAATTTAAAATGCCTGCTTATTATCAACATTATCTGGCTAATCTCAAAACTACCCACATTTCAGAGTATAGCCTCAACATGTATAAATTCCATATACTAACACTCAGTTCTGATCAATGTAATAACATACAGAAAGTCAACAGCTAGTGGTGACAACTTTTCTTCAGTAAGGAGAGGTATTTACAAAAAAGTGTGTAATAAAATAAGTTCTTTTTATTTAATGATGACTTTGTGTAATGATGGCCAGTTCCTGTCACTGTGTAAATAATGATACCATTGAAAACATATCAAGAGCAGATCAGATTCAGTGACAGTGCAATGAGTGACCTTAAAAATAAGCCAAAACAGAACAAGTAATTCAACTTTTAGAAGGAGGGTTGGACTTATAACAAACCAACAAAATTTGCTGAAGTACATCATAACATGACAGCATTAAATGACATTACTTTGCAGAATCGTAAAAATTTTTGTTAACTCTATTAGATAGAAACATGAAACTGCTGTGTATGCTTCTTTTGAACAAAACACTAAGTCCAACTAACCCCGTTTGTTATGTATGGTTATTGTATAATGGAATAACAACATTCAGAATTTACCTTCAACACTACTGCAGTACTGTAACATAATAAGTTGAGGAAAACACTATCATAAATAGCCATGTCTTAAACAAACTTATTAATATGAGGTGCCCTACAGTGTTTGTATTCATGCTTTCTTTTTCAAATAATATACAAATCTTCAAAAGTATCTACATAATTTACAAGCAGAAAAACTAAATTCCTCTATATGAAATGTTTGTCATAAACAAAACAAATCAAATACAAACTGTTGCCCACAAACAATATTATATAAGAGTTAGATACTGAATTAACCTTGAACTGTGCATGTTAACATGTGAAGTATTATCCCACATTACAGTTGAAGATTTAGAACTGGCCAATGTTACACACAGCCACACTCAGATAAAATAACTAATGATTGAACATTCACATAGACAGTTGTGACCAATCAACTCTTTCATCAAGGTTCACGACGGGGGAGCCACGCCAGCAGTAATGCATCTGCAACCTCCAACAAGTCCAGAAATCCCCCACTAAGGAAGCTGCCCCTAACAGCACGGCCGTACCTAACCATACAGAGAGTGTCACTGTTGAGGTACAGGAGCCCAGAATGTAAGAAGGATGTCAACAGTGATCACCAGTCAAGATGGGGCCATCTCTCTCTAAATAATACACACCTAAATCTCACCTTGTTCAGCCATGAATTATCTACTTCTGAATACTGGATATGTACACAGAAATAAAATTAATCTACAATCCAGTTAAGCAAAAACCAAAACCACAGTTCAGTTACAAAAGAATTTAACTACAAAAATCCTATATGAAGAAACGTTATTACAACAGCTATAAATTTTCAATACTTTGCAATTAACAAGTATTCTATTATCAACTGTATTACAAGTTGTCAATTCTAAACTGTGTAATTCCATACCAAAACATGCAGTCTGAACACGTATGAGGCATTGTAAGATCTGAGGCCCTCACAACAGTGTTTTGGGAGATACAAGTCTGCTGGAACATGACACAGCATCAAATCCCAAAAGACTTGAATCCTCATGTGAGAGGCATGTTGATTAGGTACCCCTTGTGCACACACAAACAGAAGGTTGAAATCATTAGTGTGATTCTTAATAGGGACCAGCAAATTTATCTTTATTTCTCAGTTAATTCAAATTATACTCTATTAGAAAAATTAAATAAGAAGTCTCAAAAACTTAAACAGGGGTAACAACATAAATTTTCAGGTTTTCATGGTGAGTGTTGCTCAAGTGATGTTATTTAGGTTTCTTCACCATGTAGTATAATGGGTTTGTTCAGACATATCAGAAGACTTGCTGCCTCTGTCGTCAGGGTGACTGACTGTGGTGCAGGTGGATACTGAAGTGATGGGAAGGAGGAAATATGTCAAACAGGAATGCTGGAAGGATTTTGGTCAATCAGAACCAATGGCTATGGTTCCTTCACCATAACTCTGATTGGCAAAAATTCTTGAAACCTTCCTACATAATCGACATATTTCTTTCTCCCTATTATTTCACCATCCACCTGAACCAAATCCAGTCACTGTGATGAAGGACGCACCAAGTTCCTCCAAAAGGTCAGGACAAGTCCATTATACTATGCAGTATGAAAACCCAAAAGACCATCATTTGAGGTTGACACTATAGTGAATCACCTACACTGAATGTATCAAGTGGTTCCATGGAATGAGAAATTAATATGCAATTTTATTGCTTGAATTAAAACTGAGAAAAGATGGTAATTTGAATAAAATCATCAGGATCTGTGTGCTAAGCTAGATGCGTTATTTGTGAAGTTGATTCAGATGATCTCGTGCCAATGTTTGACACTTCAAAATGCTCTCAGAATATGTCACACTTAAACAAAGAAAATAAATTTTGAAGTGACACCAACCAAGATCTTTAAACATGAACTATCAGTCATAATATGAAATTGTAGCATTTTGTTGTATTGTTTAATTTGCTTATGTACATTACAATCACACATAACAGAACATCATGTTAACAGTTGACTAAATTTTATAAACTACAGTCCTTAGTTTGTAACATTCAATGAACTGTTGCAATGATATTGTGATTAAAACATCACAAACACTAACAATACCACTGTTATTGTATTGTGTTGTGTTGTGTTGTGTGTGAGCGAAATATACATTCTACATGTAAATCAGAACATTAATTGCAGAGATCAGAAATTATCTGACAGAAGGGAAAAACTCAAATGAATTAACAAAAAAATAATAATTCATAACAATTTTTTCCAGTCCATTCTGGGACACATAATATTCTTCGAGACATTTACAGCTTTCAAAATCAAAGTTTAAAAAACAGTAGTAGTAGTAGTAGTAGTAGTAGTAGTAGTAGTAGTAGTAGTAGTAGAAGTAGTAACAGCAAGTTTTACTTCACAACCTGCCTTGGCTGTCTGATTTCTCAGAACATGCTTTGATAGTATTTAACTATCTATTTAGGAGACTTATGTGCTTATATAAATCTACAGTGTTGCTTTCTTGTCTTCTAAGAACAAATTTCTTCATTGAATACTTTGTAATAAAACACTACTAATAAGAAATTTAAAAAAAGAAACATTTATATTATGTTCTACATTATATTAATATAATTCTTTTAACAAGATATTTTTTCTTCAGGTGACTTGCACAGTGTTTCTTACAGAGCATGCATCATCAACTAACTTTACATCTGTGCCTGTTCTCATTACCTGACATTATTTAAAAATGCTCCAATGCAAAATTCATCAAACTTGCTATATAATACATATATACATGCATAGATCAGCGATCACTACTTATATCGCACAGTGTAAAATGTAGATTATGCTGCAACTACACACGCATTTTATTGAGCTTGTAATTTTAAAATATCAAATACAGTGATACACAGAAATATTAGAGCTTAAATTCTATATAGGTTTTGAAAATATTGTGTAGTTAAAGATGAATTTCAAATATTATACTCATGTACCCACAGAGGTCAACTTTTATGGCCTTTATATCTTAATAGAATTCTATATAACATTTGTTCTCCTTTCACCTATAAAACTCATGGTGCACAATTTTTATATAGTACCTTTCTTACTATCTGTTCAAATATATATATGGCATCTGCTATCAGAAAATTTGGGGAAGGTTTTCTGATCAGCATTTGCTGGACACTATGAAAACAAAAACATACTTTTGATGATAACTTAAGAGCAGATGGGCATGCATAATCTATACATGTAGCAACTTCTTTCTCATATTGGGTGTATGTATTAATTCAAATAGTTTAATATAATTATAGCACTAATACTTCAAGAGAAAGTGATACAAAAGTTTTTACTATTTAAATAATATTTCCCACTGCTGCTCAAATGTAAAACAAGCTACACTGTGAATACCATATAAATATATAATATAGATATGAATATTTTCTGTATTAACCTATCTCATACACATAGCTTCGGCAACTTATTAACATATAGAGAAATGTCTTAGAGGTGGAGCTCTTTCTTGATGAATATAATTTTACATACATCATAGTATGTACTGCACTTTCTCTAATTTTCTTAAATGTTAACAATTCTAAAAGCCAGTGTTAATTTTAATGTTTGAATTTGGGTCACTGGGGAAGAGGCCCAAGTCCTGCTCATTAAAATGACAACTAACACGAAGGTGTGTATAATCATATAGAGACTAAACACACTGACATGATACTGTCATTACTTTTTTAACATTATAACATAATATATTTATATTAACATTCCTCCTTGTTCCTAGAGTATTGGTGTGCTTGTATTTGTTTTAATTTTTTTACTGGTATGCTGCAAGGAAAGAATAACTGACATGGAACAGGAGAACTCTTTTTCTACGATTTCTGTCTGTAGAATAGTAAATGTATTTACAAACAATAAGGAGAAAGTGGGAATGAAGGATGAGATTAGCACAGAGTAACTTGGAAAGGATTCAGAATAGCCAAAGAATTATTTCAAAATGCCAACTGAACCCATTTAATATTTCTGTCTTTCAAAACAATATGTAAACAACTGTAGAAATAGCATTTATTATATTTCCACTTACAAAATATTTACTGCTGTTACTCAATACAGTATGAACAATGTATCACCTAACTTACTTTTAATAAAACTCCTATCTTACAATACTGTGAGATTAATTTTTATCTGTAATCACACATTAACCAAAGTGCTGACCTTCCTGCTTTCTAATATAACATTACAAGCTACAGATTTGAATATGAGAAAGAAATAAATCCTCAAATCTATTAATAGAAATGCCTGATTTAAGCCCTACATATAAGCTAAACAACCTAAAATTAAAAAATAAACTAAATATATGTGTTTATTTTAATTATGTAATTTTAAAAACTACAACAATGTGTGTAAGTTTCATGGGAAATTTTCTCTGCAATTAATGGACACAGGACTGTAAAATTTTATGTATGTCCCTTCCTATGGAGACACACAACAAGCTTGCAAAATTGTATTAGAATCAGACATGGTCATGAAAATTTTGCCCCTGAACTCTGTTAATCTGACATGAAATGACCCCAATGTAACAATCATGATAAAATGAAGAACACAATAAATTTGAAGCTGAAGTTACCCTTCTAAATAAAAAAGGTGTCCACTAAGACATAACATGAGGGAGTAACATTCTTGATATAACCAAAGCATCATGAATAAATGAAAATTAAAACTTATTACAGTAAAATAAATGCATTTTTATTTCAATCTCTGTTATTCCCTTATTCTTTTCTAACAATTTCTTTTAACTTTTAAGTTTATCTTTGTGGTTTCTGGAAAAGGTGCTGCTACAACAGAAAAGAAGCTCTGGTTTAAAATATGTTCATCTAAACAATTTACACAACATACAGCAGAATATTAGTGCCAGAATATAAGATCAAAATCAATGAACTCTTAAAAAAGACAACCAAACCACATACAGATACTTACCATAATGTGATAATATTATTTTTATATAACATTAATTATTCCACTGCAACATCAGTGTTTGATATAAGCTGACTTCTTCCCCCTTCTTCCTCCAATTTCTTCAAAACTTTTACTTCACTCAAAACTCAGTGCCATTCGTTAACACAAATAAATAGCACTTATCTTTCTTCAGAGAATCAATGCAGTTTTCAAACTTTTCTTGGATGCCTAAATCACATGTCACTTCCAACAAAATCTTCAACGAGGTACATCACCAATAACTATTTTTAAAATGGTATTTCAGCTTTCACAAATGAGAACTCATTTAAACTGTTGTAACCGTAAAACAAATAATTTAATGTAGATATATACATTACATGAATGATATCAGAAATAAACATCATGGGTTATACACATGTATGATATAATTAGTCTTTTCTTGGAACACTTGTTTTCTGTTTGTTACATTCAATCACTATTTTTAGGACTTCTTGGCTCTCCAATCTAGGTACTCATCAAATTCAGCTTCATCTGCACTAGAGGCTTCAGAATCATCATCAGCTGTGTTGCTCCTGCTACCTACAGCTTTCACTACAGCCTCCTTCTTAAGTTCCAAGTCCAAAACTCTAAAGCACAAAAAACACACATAATTCCATAAGTAGCCATACATCAGTACAATTGCTTCATTCTTATTGATCTGCTCGTTTAGTTCCCATAAATATAAATAATAAATGTTTTTTCCCTCCTACATATTCCAAGCATAGACTTCCCAAGTAACATTAATGCACCTGTGTAGAAGACGCTAATAAACTGTCACGCCATAAGACCTTTTGAGAGTGGAAATGCTAGGGTGATAAAGAATGAATCAATCAGCAAATCTATCAATAAATCAATCAATGGCATAGATTAGAGACGCTGTATTGTGACCAATTCCAAGAAATCCATACAAAATAGCCCTAAAAATATAGAGTAATTACATACTTACTTAAAACACTTAAAATGTTTGTGGTGCCTAGATTTTAGTAATACCACAAATATCAGACCTGTGCTAACCCAAGCAATACATATATATGTGTGAGATTTACAAAGCTACAGAATGTTCACAGGTTTTCCACTTGGCAGTATGTTGGTCTAGTAATCAAAAATCCTTGATGAACACTACTATGGCAATTAAATTAGCCACAGTGGCTCAATGTAATGGCCACAAAGGTAAATTGACTTCTCATTATGAAAACCCATGACAGACATAATCTGTAGACCTCTTATGCTAAAGTGAAGATTTGGATTAGATGAGCCACACAATGGATGAGGAAATGCCCAGCATGATTCGGGGATTACAAACAGGACAAATTTCATATCACAAGTGAAATGGACATTGGGCACTTGTAAAAGAAGTGGACGGTGTTCTCTGTCACTTGGTATACACTTCATTCCTGCCACTACTGAAAACAGAGTTGCATATTTCTGAACTTGTTAAATGTGATTATAAGTGCAAATTTTTTGGTTTTTGCAGCAGTGTAGCTAAGGTTTCCATTTTCTGGGATATAACACAACATACCTGAGAAATAGGTTTCAGACATTTTGAGACAGAGCAGTGATCTCATCTTAAGCATCAAAATGTCAAATAATTAGACATTGCAACTCTTGAAGATTTCGTTGTCTCAAAACATCTGGAACCAAGCAGCCAGTGACATGGTGTCATATCCCAGAATAGAAGCCCCAATGATATACTTACTGTCTGCAAATTAGAATAGCTCTAAAGAATGAACATTCAATTACCAAATACAGTGTTCAGTCTGGGCCATATATTCAACCGTATTTAAAGACATAATTTAAGACATTTATGATAAGACTATCCTAATAGCAGTGAAATAAAAAAATTCCCACTCACACTGTATACATATAAAACTCAAGGTCCTCTGAGAAGATCACGATCTCTTGAAAAATCATACATAGGAAGAAATCCATATACAGGGTCATCGAAAAAGAATGCCGGGATTATAAAAACCTATCACTCAAAAACTGTTAAACATATCGAAATGATTCCAGTGTTAAAATGTGGCAAAAGAACGTAAGTTTTGGACATGCTCAGTTAATGGGTGGGGGTAGCGAGCGAGCGACCTTGAGATGCGCAGCCTTGAATAAGAAGTTCCCCAACGCCTGGATTGGGAGGGGCGGACCAATTCCTTGGCCTCCCAGAAGCCCAGATCTTACCCCGATGGACTTTTTTTTTGTGGGGATACATCAAGAACTGTGTGTATGGTGAAAAGATTGGGGATCTCCGGCACCTGCGGGAAAGGATCGCAACAGCCATCACAACGGTAACTCCAGACATAATTCAGCGGACTTGGCATGAGAATAAATACGGTCTTGATGTCTGCCGAGCGACAAATGAAGCACATATCGAAACATACTAAGGTAAGACAAAAACTTCAGACATTCCTTAGCATTTTAACACTTGAATCATTTCGATATGTTCAACAGTTTTTGAGTGACACGTTTTTATAATCCCGGCATTCTTTTTCGAGGACCCTGTATTTGTAGCCAGTTGATAAACATGGACACTTGTTTTATTTTTTCACACTATAAAAGAGATGCAGCGCAGGATAAAATAATTTGTTACCTGGACCAATTCCGCATCTGTTCATCAATCTCATCAATTTGCCTCTCTGCTGTTGCTTCTTCCTGATCTTCTGCAATGATCTGTGCAGAAACTGTGTTCTCCTCCTTCATCTCTTTCTGAAATTTCTCCCACTCCTCTTCAATTGGATCTTTATACTCTACATTTCGTGCCTATAACAATACAGCAGATTAACAAAAATAAAGCTCTAATTAAATTTTCTACCATGGCCAACTTGCCAGGACAAAGTACACATAAGTAGAAACACATAATCATGTAATATTTAGGGCTGAAGAACATTTTCTACAACATAGTCTTACCAGTTACAAGATTAAATTGTATTAACTCCAGGTCCCCTATGATAACTTTTGAAGAAAAAAGTGCCAAATGTTGCCTTAGGACAGCTGCAGGGCAGAGAATAGTGGATCATAAACACAATAGCAATATAACAGACTAAATTGGAAAAACAAATATCAATACATTTAATACAAACTGTCAAAATGGCAAACTCATATCAAAAGATGAGGAAAACTGAAATTCCAGTGCTGCTCTCTTAATATCAGCTGAAGAGTAGTAGATTCCAGAGATGTTCAAGAAAAAGATGGAACAGTTTTAATCCTTGTAGATTGAATAAGGCATGGGGGTACACAGTGGCACAGCTGGTTGAGGCACTGAGCTACAAGCCAGAAGTTCACAGGTTCAATTCTCGATGGGGTCATTGGGATATTCATTGACTTAATCCTCCCAGCCACACTATGGCCCTGGGGTCAACTCAGCCTCTAACAGCAATGAGTACCAGGGATGTCTCCTGGGAGGTAAAGGCGGCCAGTGTGTAGGGCTGACAACTTTGCCACCTTCATGTTCTGACTGTCTAGAAATTCTGGGAGCCTCAACTTCCTGGAGCCCTAAGGCCCTTCCCAGGCCTGTATAGGGATAACTTTATGACAAGGAGGAGCAACAAGTGCCCTGAAACTTCAATACAGCTTTCCTATCATCTTTTAATTAAAATATTAAAACAAAATACAAGGAGATGCAACAATAATCTGCCCAAAAATGATCACTGGATATTAAGTTTCAGCACAAGCACAAGCATTACAATGTGAAAATTAAATTCCCAGAATGCCCACACAGATGTCACTTCGAGTACCAAGTGAGCAGTAACTACATACACATACGAGTATGTGACATGTCTGTGGCTGCATCTTGTTGGTTGCTGAAGCAAATAAGACAGCAGTAGCAAAGCAGTGGCGGTGTTCATACAAGCAAGCATTGTCATCCTGACAGAAAAATGAGCGATCGGTGGTTGGAGAAATGCATTAACATAAAGTTTTGTAGAAAGCTTGGCAATAATGAGACTGAAACACCACAGGCGTTAACAGAGCTTTATGGTGCTGATGCTATGGACAATTTTAGTGTCTTTAAGTGGCACAAAGTTTGAAGAGGGTCAGGAAGACACGAAAAACTAGTTGTCTGACAAGTCACCAGACAGATAAGAATGTGGCAAGAGTGCAGAAATTGGTTTGTACCGACGGATAGTTAAGTGTACAAATGACAGCAAAGGAACTAAATGTAGAAAGAGAAACTGTGGAAAAAGATTTTAACTGAAGACTATGGAATAAGAAAAGGTTCAGCAAAGATCACATCACAAATTTTGTCTCATGACCAGAAAGAGCATGGCTTGATGTCTGTTCTGCACACACTCTCTCTCTCTCTCTTTCTCACTCTCTTTAGTTGGCTGAAGAAAGCCACTCTTTGGATAGAGTTATTACAGGTGGTTATTCATGGTGCTTTCAATATGAAACAGAAATAAAATACCAAAGCATGCAGTAGAAAACATCTGTGTCACCAAGACCAAAAATGGCATGCATGTCATAAGCCCAAGTGAAGACAATGCTGCCTTGGTTTTTTTTAAGTCACAAGTGCACTATTCACTTCGAGTTTCTTGAACAAAGTTGAACAGCAAACCAGGTTAGGTTACTTGGATATAACGGCCAAGTTACATGAGTCCGTTAGTTGCAGATAACGAACTTTAGTTGATGCCTGGTTCTTGCAACATGTCATTGCCCCTGCTCATGTCAAGCTTGCTGCAAGAGCATTCTTGGCCAAAAAATCAATCATGAGATTGCAACATCCACCATATTCACCAGATATGGACCCATCAAACTTTTGGCTATTCCCAAAACTGAAGATAACTTTGAAGGACCTCAGGTTTTCAAGCATGTTGATATTCACAGACATGTAACAACCATTCTGAAGAGCATGCTAGAAGAGGGTTTTGAACCATGTTTTGAACAGCAGAAACACCCGCTCAGGAGACTACTTTAAGATGGCAGAAACTGTAAGTGTGTAAGTAGTTACATGCAGCTCCTACAGGGGCATTCCAGGAACTTAGTTCTTTGACCTCACACCATGGAAGATCAAGTCTCAGATGCTAATTGGTTCCCTGAGCAGAAAAATACAAATTACTTAGGCAATGTGACTCATCCAGGTGTTACATCATTTTATCTGCACTGGAATGTGACATGGACAGTCAGTCATGCATGTAAGACAGGTATTCTATGGAATAAAGTGTTTATTTGTGATACTTCCATAAAGTATGCATCATGGGAAAAATGTCAGTGAAACTTTTGCAAACAATAGCCCACATTAACAGAGCCATGTAAAAAACAGTATAAAAGAAGAGTAGACAAATTTTGAATGATAGGTTCAGTGCTGGACAAAAATAAAATCCAAAAACTTGTAATCTCAGATGTGGCATGGTTTGCAATAAGTAGTGCTACATACATCCAAAATAACAGACGCTGATGTTACAAAAGTCCCCAAGCACTTCATAAAATTTCCTTTACCTGACCCTGAAGAGCAGTGAGTGTAGACAAAGCCATATGACCCAAATTTTTTAAAGACACAAATTGTGACCATAGCATTAAATTCATCTCTACCCTATTTTTTGGGGAAATAACTAAAGAAAAGAAAAGAAAAGAAAAGAAAAGAAAATGCAGGGCAATCTACTTTCTTTGCAAGTACCAAAGGACGACCATCTTCAAAGAGAAACTGCTAATACTTCAAAACAAGAGCTGCATTGTGTCAAGGAAGACTTTCAGAAGTTGCAAGGCCTGCTTAAAAGCTGGAAGTCAGCACTTCAAAACTCTTCTATGAAATAAGATAAGGTGAATTGTAGGAGAAACACTGACTCTAAATTCATTGTGAATGCAGGCTTTGTATGCAATAAAGCTTCCATGACAGCTGCCATACTGAGAGAAAAGATGGACCTTTAGTGTACAGTCTTTTAAATGCCAGGTTTCTACTGCTAGCTGAAGCATTATTCAATTTCAATGCCCACTGCAGGACAATGTTTTCCCTTTCAGATGAAGAGTGTGTACATGCACATCCATTAAAGGTTAAAGATATGCACTGCACGATAAAATATTTCAAAGTTCTGTACGATACATTTTATTGCATCTTTTTTAATGAGTTCCTGCATATAAAATGGAGATTTGTACTAAATTGTGCTATTTATCATATTTATGAAAAACCAAACTGTAGAAGTATTGTTAAAATATTATTAAGCAATATTTTAATAAGCAATTAATCTGTGTGACTGCTTGTGTTGGGGGGTCACCATATAGTTGGCGTGAAGAACTTCAAATATTCTACAAGCGTATGGAAGAAGTTTCATGCAGCGAGAACCCACAACACAAAAATGTAAATGTACTCTCTTGCTGGTAATGTCACAGGCAAAGTAACTGCACAACTTGATGGCTTATTCCTGGTGGCAGTGAGTTTAAATATTTTCCTATAACCTGTCAGACATGAAAAACAAATTAAATGGGACTTTAAATAATCACACTGCAGTACATTATTATTCTGATATTTGTAAGATTCTGCTCATGAATTAAAACTGTATGCCTCACCTTGGCATCCAGTAGAGGGTCATCAAAAAAACCTTCCGGAAGTGCTTCTTCTTGAAATGAGGCAACTGTTTTGATGGGCTGACATGATGGTTCAGAATCTTTGTTGTCTGCAACAACTTCATCTTCCATTACTGTGTTCTGTGTTTGATTCATTTCTTCTACAGCTGCATGGTTTCCCAAATCAAAGACGTCTCTTGGCACTTTGGGCTCTGGTGAATTTTTTAGAATTCCTACCATCAAGGACACAATATTATAAATTAATACCAACAGGTGTGTAGGAAATGATGTTATTCCAGTGTCAAAGCACTATGTCATGAAATCTTTGGAGGAGTGCAGGTGTAGCTGTATATATTCTTAACTTTGGCACCATAAAGAGTAAATGGCAAGCTCACTCTCAGGTAATTCTATAATGTGGGAAATAGAGATAAAGGTAAATGTAAACATAAAGATAAAGGTCCTTATGCTCACCATGAAGGCATAAGGGAAGATGGAGGTATAGCTACATTTATTCTCAACCTTAGCACTAGGTGGGAAAAGTGGTCACTTTCACACCCTGGCCACTTTACCCCGACGTCAGTGCCCCATTGAACTGGAGGCAGGTGACGCCCATGGCCCGTCTGGACAACTTGGAAAAGAGAAAAATCTCTTGTCCCTACCAGGATTCAAACCACAATTCCTGAGTTGTCCAGCCCATAGCCTAGTCACTATACTGACAACAATATCCTGTATCCCAAAGATGGCAGTAAATAGAATAAATTAGATGATATATTTAGTGCAATTACAGAAATATGTAAAACCACATTCTCTAACTTCTTGACATTGAGAGCAAGTGTGGTATTAGAAATACACAGTGAGAATGGATGTCAGCTTTATTAAGTATTATGACATAAAATTATCTGTTTAGTATGAAGTTGCAAAATTATCTGTTAAATATGAAGTTTCATTTAATCACAGTTTGTAACTGCTGGTCTTGTGTGCAGTAGATTTTTCAATACTCTCTCATAAATATGATTTGTGCTTTCTGTGCCTATTCCATATAGCATTTTCATAACAAGAAATGGATGCACTACAAACTTATAACCATCTTAATATAACAAAATTCAAAATATTCCATACATACACTCCAAATTACCCAATTCATATTCTAGATTGGCACAACATTAGAATAATTATTATAATATAAATTCATGAAGATATAAAATTATGTTATATTCAACCAAAAAAACTCAAACAAGGCATCCAAATCAGACCAACCAGGCCTCAGCTGGAACTGAACCCAGACTCCTCCAATAAATATGAGGTATGATATGCCACATTAACCTTTAAGCTTTTTGGATGGTAGAATCACTTCAGTTTGTGCTGGTCTCTTCATAGGTTGTGGAACAGAAGGTTGCACAAAATTCAGTGCATCTTCTCTTTTCCTCTTCACACGAGCAATATTTTCACGATGTTTCTTGCTATTTATATGTACATTCCATACTGCTTCACTTCGGACTCCTGATTCACACAAAATGCACAACAGTTGTCCACTGTCATTGTATGTGAGAAACAAGTTAAGTATATACACACATATATATAAATGAAGAGACAATAATAATAATAATAAGTAACAAATGCCCAGCCAACAAGACTCCACAGACAATTCAAATGATCAACCACAAGTAAAAAATTGTGCCAAAGAAGTGTATACTTCTTTCACATCAAACAATAATTTTGAAGTTTTCTAGTAAATCACACACACCTGACAAGTAAACTCTTCAATTGACTGACAAACTAAGCCTAGGTCATGTTAAAACTTAAGACAATTAGGCACCAGTGTTTCAAAGTTCAATTCCAGAGCAACCCATGTGGGATATATGGTGCACACAATGGCAGTGAGACAGGTATCCCTCCAACTACAGTTATATCCCATCAGTCACCATTCCAACAATGCAACTCAAATATCACTGTCCAAGATGTGTAATATGTCTGGCTACATACCTGGTCTTCATATATAACCCACCTCTTGGACTCACAATAAAGAAGCTGTCTTAACTAGCCATCATCTTTAGTCTTAATTCACCGTGCATTTGTTGGTGAATGTTTGTAGCCATCATCTGTTCAGATCTTGCACAAAAACAATTAATGTATAAAATAATTAAGTAGCAAACTCTATGTTTGAATTGATATAATCATTTACGCAAAGGCCTTGTTTCACGCTCTAGTTGTGTTCCTGAAAAAGGGGGCATAAATCAAAAAGGTATAAACCAAAAACAATATTCCCATAAGAAAAAACTTACATAAATGGAAATAAACCAGCCAAGGAGTGTTAAATCAAAAATTTGAAGGAGTAAATTAGTGGTGTAAATTGGTAAGGGGTGTCAAAGCAAAAAGGCATAAAACAAGGCCTTGGTGTATTGTGATTTTGTGCACAAAAACTGAAAAGTTGATACCATCACCATGCTTTTAATTGTTAGCTTCTGAACAGTGCTTCATACAGAATTTGTATGAATGTTTATGACCTAGTTCCACACCCAATTTAAAACAGCTAGCTCCTCCACCTGTTCTTTACTTAGCACCATCAGACTGGAAGCTAAATGCAGATCTCATGCAGTCTCCATTTTATTTTACATTTTACTTTATATATATATATATACATATATATATAAATAAATTTAAAAAAAAAAAAGAAAAAAGCCTCATAAAGTTGCATATCTTCAAAGATCTATTACTATCCATCATTTCACTAGTGAGGTTCCATCTTACAAGTTCAAGCACCTGCCACATTGCTATTGTTGACAGCAGGAAATTAACAAGATTGTCAACGTAAGTATAACATAACATTGAGGTGCATTCATGCAACCACTGTTGCCATGGAAAAGCAATAAGAATTAAACATTACAAGTGCGCGTCTCTATTCTTGGCTTAGTCATCTGGCATGCAAATCAAATCTTTTCTGCGCCATACTATATTGTCATCTGTGGCCTGTATGGCTCTAAAACATTTTTCCACATTATCTCATAAACGGCACGATTATTGCAAAAAATTTATTGAACATAAAATGTGTGTTTAGATTTTGCCTTCAACTTTTGTCCAAAATATTTCTCATTCTAAAGAGAATTCAGCGAGATATTATAAATTTACATACGTCTTCATGTAAAGTACCTGTTATTCTTGTCAGATATTAATCCAACTTGAATTTTCTCAACAGATTTTTGAAAAATCCATCCAATGGGACCTGAGTTGTTCCATGTGGACAGACAGACAGGCAGACAGACGGACGGACGGACAGACAGACAGACAGACAGACAGACAGACAGGGACAGATAAGACAAAATTAATAGTCACTTTTTGCAATTCTGTGAACGCACCTAAAAGGTATGTATAGAGTGGCCTCCAATGGCATAATGCCCATACTAAAATTTCATTAAAATCTGCCTAGTCTTTCTGAATGTGAAGCAGAGGGATAGGCGGATATGACCACATTCCAGTTATGCAAAGAATGCATAAAAATGGGTAGGCAGCACACTATGCAACAACAAGGTAGTCTGCAAAACATGGTATGAAATGAAGAACACTAACAGAACCATAGTGTTGGAATGACTACTTTCAATATCGAGTAACCAGAGAGGCTGCTGTTTGACTTTCAAGACATGTCTGAACACAACATTAGAGATGGGTGCACCCATGGCTGGAAAACCTTAGGTCACAACAGAAGAGAACCAGCTGTCTGTAGTTGGCTCTTTTTGTTGCTCACAGTCTGCAGAAGTCAACTTGAAACACAGCAGCAGAACTGGATTTCACTTATGCTTACTACAGCATATTCCACATCAATCTGAATTTACATGTTACATTCTGAGACTGGTTTATGGACTTATTAAAGATCAGTTGAAAACAAGGATGTAAGTTGATGAACTCTTCCTCAATGACAATCCTGATATTGTGATAAAAATAAAGTGCTTTATTTATTTACTTATTTTATTTATTTTTAATTTTTGACAAGGCTGTCAGTAACTGGTGTGATCAGACGACATTCAATAGTAAACTAGAATGTATGTGGAATAACGTGTGACCTGTTTGGTGTACTACCCTAGCATGTACCTTGGTGGACTGAGACAGCCACGAAAAAAACCTGTCAGCATAGCTGGCATCTCAGCCAAGACTCAAACTGGGCACCTCCCAAACACAAATCAGAAACATTACCATTTGCACCAACTATCCCAGTAACACTGACGAGGTAAATTTCAAAATTTCTTAGACACATCTATGTCTATTGGGATGTTACTATTCCCCACATTACTGCTGTAACTTTCTTGAACCAATTTCAAGCATCTGTGTGGGATGTTGATTCCATGTTTGGTACCTTAAGTAACCATTTTCTTGGAGGAATGGTAACTGGTGAGTCCTACTTGCAAATTCCACAAGCATATGTGGTACCTGCCCTACAATACTTCATGCAAAATGGAGAACCTGCATGTTTTGCAAACACCCTTCATTTTCTTGTAATAAAACATTTTACAGGAAAAGAGTTAGAAAAAGGGATTTTACTCTCGTGGTACATTCCTTGAAATGTATGGTGACTCATACACATCCTTGTACAAAGACAAACAACAGAAATGGTGGGGATCAAACCAGCCTTGCACTTCAACCAGTTATGACCTGCTGTGCTTGCTATGTTTCTTCAATTCATCTCACTGAATAATGTAATAAAAATTACTGACCTTCTTACAGTCTCAGCCCACATTCTATGTTAGATTATATTAAATTAAAACATAATAATCCATCTTGATGAATAACTTTAATAGTTTGGGTGGTTTATTTTACCTTAACACTCCCCTAAATCCTCCTGGAATCGCATTCAGCAATACAATCAGTAACGTATCAATATATCTGTTACGCAAAATTTGAGGTTTCCACAACACCAATATTGAGTTTCCAAAATGGAATGTGTCCAGTGGGAACTGGGCGGTTTCCAGAAGGGTTATAAGTTACGATAAATTGAAATGGGCTATTTTCTCATTTCAACCCCATAAATCCCTAGGTATTGATGGAATCATGCACATCATGCTACAGCAAGGTTTTGAACTGCTGGTGGGAAAACTTTTAGTGTTACTAAGAGCCAGTTTGGCCTTAGGAAATATCCCAATGAGCTGGAGGCATATCAGGGTGGTGTTTATACCCAAACCTGGGAAACCTTTGTCCCAGGTGAAGTCCCTGAGACCCATCAGCCTCATGTCCTTTATACTCAAAACACTTGAGAAACTACTCGATAGACACATCAGGGATGTTGTCTTGGTTGAAAAACCACTTCACCAAAACCAGTATGTCTACAGAGCAGGTATGTCTACAGAAACAGCACTCTTCCAGGTCGTACGAAGACTGGAAAAGTCTTTCAGTCAAAAGCAGATTTCAGTGGGTATCTTCTTGGATATTGAGGGGGCATTTGATAACACCTCCTTTAATACAATTACTACAGCTGCCAGACAGCGCAGACTTGAGGAAACCTGTTGCAGGTGGATCAGGTCTATGCTTGAAAGCAGACTGGTACATACTTCCCTCATGGGCAGTAACTTAACTGCTCAAGTTGTAAGGGGGATGTCCACAAGGAGGAGTCTTTTCTCCCCTTTTGTGGAACTTGGTTATTGATAGGCTTCTGGTTGAAACCAATGACCTAGGCTTTAGTACATTTGGCTATGCCTACAACATCGTCATCATAGTACAAGGTAAATTTGCACACAATGTCAGGGAACTTATGCAAGGCGTCCTGGATGTAGTGGTTAAATGGGCTGTTAAACCAACATCACATTACCTGGAAAAATTCACCAGGTCATAGACATGGCAAACATTTTTATTAGTAGATTAAGTAAGAAAAGAGCTGAAGACCTGCTTAAATTAAGTAGGCATCAACTAAGAATGGTAGTTGCATGGTACCTGAATATTATGGGCCTGTTTGATGGAGATCCTACCTGCATATTTTGCAGGATGGAGACCAAAACAGGGCACCACATTATTTGTTGCTGCGAGGCATTAGCTCATCAGCACTCTAATTTCTTTGGGGAGCTGTTTGCTGAACCAAAGGATATAAGCATGGCTTCATTAAAAGCCCTGTGTCTCTTTGTAAGAGGCACAGGATTAATGAACTTGTGCTGAATGAAATACTTAGGGCTGCACAATAAGCCTAAAGCTGTGGTGCATCCGGAGCATCTGCTGATAGGCCCTTTGGAGGAGGAGGAAGAAGAAAAAGGAGGAGAAGGAAGAGGAGGAGGAGAAGGAAGAGAAGGAGGAGGAGGAGGAGGAGAAGAAGAAACACCGATGTTGAGGTTTCAGGTCCTCTGGGTTGTTACACTGAGTGCCAGGGTTATTGATACCTAACACTTTGAAGGAACATACCACATTTATCTTGAATGGTTGAGGAGTCCTAGAAGTATGACTCCTCAACGCTTCAAAGATGAAGGCAGTATGTTCCTTCAAAATGTTGAGAAGCAATAACCCTACCGATCAGCACAGAAACCCACAAGACATGAATTCTTAATATTCCTGACAGACGGCCACATATCAATTTGAATCAATTAATTTAAACTGTTTACTTCAGGGCTACACAAAAGTGTCATAATTTGAATAGTCACACGCTGTTCATGTTTGTCTGTTGTTGACTGTAATGCAAGTTCCCAAATTCACAATTTTAATGGTGGTAAATGTCTACACTTTAAGTACTTCAATTCATCTGTAAAAGATTCACTGCTCTTCAGTATAACATGTATTTTGAAATAGAGTGTGCTATAAAACCTTCCCCAACTTCAACAATTCAACATCTTCACCATCCAAATGTTTGCAAGAATAGCGTGTTACAAAAATCAGCTTTTGAGCCCCAAAAAACTAACGCATTCTGACAAAAAAATGTTTCTCTAACACATACACTGAATCCCAGCTATGTGCATGTAATGAAACAAACATGCACCATACACAACTAACTCTGAGAAGGCCTTTTACTTGGACAGTTAAGACATTTATTCAACAAACTCGATCAAGAAGATGACTGTTTTAATGTGCTTCCAAACAGTGTAGTACAAAACGGTAAAAGACGTTGGCACAGCTGTCCCCAACTTCAAATGTGCAAGTCAACAGCCCTCACAATCCAACATTTCATGAGAATGGCGAGTTACAAAAATACACTTGCAGCTTGACATGCACTCATCGGCAGTGTGTGCAAACAGGATAAAGGATACTAAAGTAGGCATAGGGACAAGGAAGTGAAGGGCCAGATTTTGAAATTTATTTGATCAGTTGTCATTATGTCTTAATAAAATAAGAAACTCGGATTGCTGTAGTGATATCACTAAACTGGACTAACCTAACCAAATCAAATCATACCGTAACTTATTTCACAAGAAGCACTTGTGTGCTTCCAAATATCGCTCTGGAACGTGGAATAATTGGAGAACACTACAGCAATCAGGACTCTAACCTAAACCTTCTGGACGTCTTTGTTACGCTTGAGTGGGGGCGCTACTTTACTCCAAGATCCCGTAAGCCCACAAAATAATACTCTGTGAATAAATATATATCTGCGCACAAGTACGTAAAGACAAAGCCATAAGTAAACAATACTTTGGCAATACATAACCTACAACCAATGTGTCAAAAAGGATATTTTGCTAAAGGAGAATCTATCTTCTTAATAGTTTCTGAAACCTTGCGTTTTTGTTCAATCATTATACGCCTTAAGTCACTTTGTGTGACTTTCTTTTTTCCTGACGTAAATGTCCCAGCCATATTCTCTGCACTATATCTCACACTTCACTACAGAACCATTTTGCGACAGGAATGCCAACTTGATTGCATATGTAACCAAAAAGCCGTGATACAAAACAATTTACCTCATTCTACATCCTGTTAATAGGATTTGAAACCAAGAGTACCTTCTTTTTTAATTCTACAAAACCTGAGACGTTCGTGTCTCCAAATTAGTCCTGCTGCACACAAACGAAAATGTTGATTACAACTCAAATCACAACTCGGTTTTTCGTACTGCTGCCTGTCACACTAATAGTATTTGGTGGAAGAATGCAGATTATGGAGTTCATAATGCAGTTTTTCCCAGCCTCTACACACTTTGTCACTCCTATGTCCAGATATTTTCCCCTCAGCACCTGTTCGCGAACACACTCAGTTTATGCTCTTCCATGTTTTGAGAGACTAAGTGCCACCCCATAAATAACAGCAGACAAAATTAACTTCATACACGTTTTAATCTTTACCCTTTGAGACAGGCATGATTCTGAATTAAATGATAAGTATTCCCCACCTTTATGAGTTGTTAACGTCTAACCGAATGAAAATTTCGTTACTGCCATTTACAGCTTTTCTTTTTAACTCTCTATCTTTATAATGACAAGACATATACATCGTATGCTTAGTTTTATTTGCATTTGTTTCAAGACCAACCTCATGACTAGTGTCTAATACAGTTTTTTTACTTCCTTTTCCTGGCAGAGTAGTCATTACATGTTACTGCAGTTTGTTACAAATGACTTCAATACGCTGCCTGATTTTGTTTTAAGTTGGAGATGGTGGAATGCCATTTCCTACACTGTAGCCTGCAGGTAGCCCCACAGGAAAAAACCAGCTGACAAAAGATCAGCAACATAAGGAGGCCAATTAATGTCTCTATAGCAAGAAATTAGTACCTGTTTTAACATAGACACGTCACTCAACACTGTCAGTGTTCAGGTAGGGCAGTCAGTGGAGTATTAATCAACATGGACCATACGCCAGTGTATGACTGAATTGGTGCCATGGAATTCTACATTAAAATGAACTTCATTACAACAATGCAGCCATGTTTCAAAAAACTTTCACAGCCATGTTGTCCCCACTCACAATATACTGTTATTGTGGGTATCAAATGGTGTGCACAGTCAGTGAGGAATTTGAAACAAAGAGTATATCCATATTGTGTCCATCTTTCTTTCACACAAACAGGAACAATTTAAACTAGCATTAAGGAGATACTTAAGTACACACTCCTTTAACTATGTTGATGAATTTCTGATGTTTTGGAATGATTCATATAACGTATATGAATTTGTAATGGCACTTATAGTACTTTACAGTACTTTGTACCTTACATCACTGAATTTTTCCGTGGGGCTGCCAGAAGGGCAAAATATATGACATATTCTGCTCATATCAATGACTTAAAAACAACGAATTTCTTCCTGGATGTATACCTGTGGATGTATTGGTGTAATACTTATATTTTCTTATTTGGTGTCCTCCATATTAACAAAATGCACCCCACGAGTACATTTCATCACATTTAGATGACAGTGCAATATGCAAACATGACACCAATACAGTGGACCTATGGTTTCCAAAGTATGTAGTTGGGATATGGATACACACCAAAAAATTTAATCTCATCACAGCATGAGGTTGGAGGTAAACAAATGCAAAAATCTGACACAAACTACTTGGGAAAAGTGCTCAAAACCTGTGATGTGAGATGCCACTACATGCTCCTCAGCCACCATCCCTACACTATTTCTCATTTAGGGGCACTCTAGATACATAATTTGTACATACCATAAATTCTATTCCTGTTGTTTGAAGAAATCCATTCTTAAATGCATATTATTCACACCTGCAAGGGTTAGTATGGATGATGAATTACAGGTTATTGATAACATGCAATACAAACAGGTAAATATTGTATACATGACTTAATTTCACTTTTAACTAAGAGACTACTTGGCAGAGTGGATAATCCACATTTTACTCACAAAACTCAATATTCTTAAATTGCTTCAATGTCTTCAGTATTATGTGATTCTTGAAATCTTTGATTTATTAAGGCCAGAATACAGAATACTGGCAAAATGTGTTGTGCAAGAATTAGTGTATTTCATTCACACACAAGTGTTTTGTGGTTATTACCACACATGTATGTACAAGCTCTGCATAGAAAGTCTAGAAAAATTATCAACTAATCATGGAGGTTTGGGACATCTGATACATTCCTCACATATTCAGCCAGCGTGTTACCCTTGGCAACTGTTGTACTGTTTACCATCTGCAGAGAAAGAGCATTTCGTGGATGAACTAACTGAAACGTACCATACTGTGATTTGAGTCACAGATGATTCTAAAAGCAAATATACAAAGATGACAGTAATGAAGTAATTATAAACTACTGATGATACAATGCTTCAACGTTTTCAATTCAAGAATCAGGCAACAGAAATGCCCAACAGCTCAGCAACCTGTAATAAAGGCAGTCTCTGCTCAACACCCATACCACACTTACAATAAAAACCCAAATAGTGCACACACTTAATGAAAACTGAAGAACACAAAATGAAATTAATAACAACAGCATAATAAAAATGGACTTTTCACACCTGAAATATGGCTCATTGTGCCACTGCACAATTCCCTTCACAACACTTGCAATTTTAAAACAAATACACAATCTGCAAACAAGTATCTGATCTATTTAAATCAGACCACAGCCAATAAATATCAGTACCTTGCACTTATTTCTATGCCAAATCATGAACACCACTTGGTTTAAAAAATATGCCAGTGCAGTCATTAATCCTAACATAAAATGACAGGAATATCCACATACACATCTCTTTCAGGGTCTGAGAACATCAAACATCTCAAAAGTCAACAATGGCATAAAAATATAACAATTTGAAAGCAGAATAATGGACCTACACTGGAACTTCAGAATGTTTGGGAACAGAGGCACGGGGGCCCAGGCCTGCTTATGCATGCCCTCTGTGCAGGGTCACTTTAAGGCCATTGCAATCTATGCAGCCGCATGAGGTCCCATCATTGGGGGGGGGGGGGGGAGGTCCCCCCAAAAAGCCTGTCTAGTTCAGCTTTTGTGTCAAGCATATTTTGTATATAAATTCTTACACTGCTCCATCTCCATCATCAGTTCAGGACTACGTGCAGGTGGCCACCAAATTTATTTTTCCACGAAGCCTAAAGAAGTCTTCAAATAGCCCTGCCTCTCTGAACAGTACATGACGCTGTTCAAATAGCATTAGACAACCAGGCACTGTAGCTCCTACATGGCAGCACAGTACTAGAAGGTTCAGACGCGAGGAAATGGATTTCCTCTAGTAACAGGTAAACGTCAAATTTTCCTAGCAACTAGGAAACCTGGACAATTGACAAATAGTGTCCCAGCCTAAGAGTTTTGAATGGCATCACAGATTCAAGGATGGCTGGGAATCATTGCTTTGACCACATAGGAGACATCATGGAATAAGGAGAACATGAGACTCATGCAGTGTACATTTTGATTGCCATCAGACAGAAAAAGATGATTTTAGAGCTGTTTAATTGGCAGTTGCCACATCATGCTTTGTAAGCATCTGAAGATGCATCACACTTGCCAATGCATCATCAATCAAGAGGGAATGCAATGTTCACAAAATGCAGTTAACCTATCAACATGGACTTAAAAATCCAGACTTTCTCCAAAATACTGTCACACATATTCACTAATTTTTACAGCTGCTTTGTGGAATAACACAACAAACATGTTGAATATGCAGCACAGTTGAACAACATCGCACATAACCATTATTGTGGAAACAGCCAAAATTATATACTACTTCACAGCTACAACTTTACAACCATTCTGCAAAATCACAGAAAATACAAAGCAGTGTTATTGAAGTGAACTCCTCAAAAAAGCTTGTGGATGACAGTTATAATCAAAATGTTCTTGCAAAATTTACACACAGATGCCATACATTAAATATGTGCAACATGTAAAGCTATTACATAAGCAGGTCACATGAAGAAAATCTCATGACTGAGGACATGAGTGCTACCTTTAGATCAGGAAATAATTTATGAGTTACCTTGAGGACATCAAAGACTGTTAAAATTAAACACTGAACAGTGCTAGAACACTTGCAAAATCCCTTATTGAGTTTAACATACAACAGTTTAAACAGACAAAATGGGTAATCTGGGATAGTGCAGTACTAGTCACCAGACTAAGGCTGGATAGAACAGAATAGAATAGAAGTAGGGCGGGCACCAGAGCGTCCCATACACATCAACCATTTCTGATCCTTTGTGCAGCCCTTATATTCACTTGTTTAGCAGCCCCGCGCTTTAGACAAAGTGCAGTAACCAGCTTACAGAGATATCCTTAAAGTCCCTTGGTTTCATAAAATGATACCCCAGGTACCTGAATCTTATTGCAGCCAAGGCCTCAGTCGCCGAGAACATGTGAGGCCGTTTCAGATGCCTGTTTGCATCTCACACACTTGGGACTGTCTACTAGCCCCAGTTTAAACAAGTGTCCTTTAAATGACAGTGCCCTGTGAACAGCCGTCAGTATCCTTAGCTGGTTTCTGCTCAAACTAAGTAGTTCTCCAGCTCTTCTACCAGAGGGTCTTTTGAGAAAGCCCATCTTTGTCCATGAATGGACTGCCAATATTCTGTGTTTCCTATTCATCCATCCCCTGATCACCTCCCTGGCAATCTTATCAGATATGCCCAGGGCAGACTCAGGTCCTATAAATGGACGTGAGGAGCCCTATCTAGCTACTTGAACAGCCTTTTCATTCCCATCAATTCCCAAATGTCCCGGCACCCATATCAGTTGGACTCTGTTATGTTCTGCCAGTCTCGTTAGGGACTGATGGCAGTAGGCTGAGGCTGGATATCTGAGGAAATGTGGTAATTCCTGGTAAGGTTACAATGTTTTTGCTTCTCTGCAGTGTCCTTACTGGCCCTGGGCCCACTCACCCTCCTATTCAGCAAGTGCTGGGAAGGGGGGCCCTTCCCTTGGGGGTATAATGGCCAGTGTATGAAGCTCCATCTAGTGTCGAGATTACAAATGTGTATCTATACCTCCATTCCACCATATGCTCTCATGACATGGTTCTTAAGCAAGCACAGACACAACTCAACCTTTCTCATTAAAGCTGAGATGAAAAATAGCATTCATTCTGGAAACCAAGTTAGTCATTCTTCTCTACCTAATAAACTGTATAAGTTCTTGACTAATTCTACACCAACTGGTGTTTTACAGACATGGAGCCACAATGTGAAAGTAATACTTACAATTCCAAAGCAAATTATGAAATACCATTGTGTGCTCAAATAAACTTCATTACCCTAAATAATTTACATAATGTATTTCCACTTTACTCTGCACTGTGTGCATAGCACCTGAAAAAGGCCTTCCTGTTCTATCTCCCATTGACCCAAGATGGCACCATCTCCCACTTCCATGATTCTTGATCAACCGATCTTCTCTGTTTCCCTTGGCCTGATTCCTTCACCTTTTTTAACCCTTTGAGCAACATCCTTTTTTTTTCTGTACTATCTGACCTTCATTTTGAAGCATTATGGATATAAAGAAGTTCTTACAAGTAACCAGTAGATGGCAGACTATCTTGGTATGACTCCATGACTGGACGTTAGGTCACAGATTTGTCCTGGGTGAAAAGTTTCAGATTGTGAACATCTCTGCTGGCCAGGCAGCCACTACCGTAAATGTACAGGCATACCGCTCAAAGGATTAAATAACCCACCCATATCCTAGTTCCACCAATATTCACCCTGAAGACAGAAGCAGCTGGTACCTTTAACATGTTTGCAGCCGTCTATAACTACTGGGTATCAAAATCCAGAATGCTACAATACTGAAAATAAAAAGACAGTCATCTACACCACTTTTTTACTCAGCCAACAAGGCAATACTCACAGTACTACCAGTGTCTTCCTTACATTCAGGGTCTACAAAAATGGAAAGGAAAACTACTGACCAGCACAAAATACAAAACCCTTTCAAAAACAGGTTCCAGAAAAAAAAATCATATATTTCTGACAAGAAATGAATTACAAATGAACTATCACCACACATGTATATCCATTCACACACAATTTCTAAACACATGTATTCAAACCCACATACACTCCAGCAGGCACACAGCCACTCTTTACATATACAACCTGCGCACACTTAAGAAAACAAGCAGCATATTATATTCTTCGTACTTTTTTTTGTCTCTCCATCCAGCCACTTTTAGGTAATGGCTGAAACTTTTTTTGTTGTTATTGTTTTGTGCAATGCAATTTATCCTTCCATTGGAAGCTGTTACCAAATGTAACCTTCACATAAGTCTTGTTCTGCACACTAATAGCAACAGCACTAATCACATGAACAAGAGCAGTCATATACTAGTATCTGCAATGGTAAAGGGGAGGAGAAAGTTCTTTTTCATGTTGGAGACTACACTAGATTTTATGTTATATATAACAATATTTATATTATGAACTGTGAACAAGTCACATGCACAGAAAACTTTGTCATTTTTTCACATTTCTTAAAAAAAAAACACTTTGGTTTTCTGCTTCTAAAGATTTTTAAAATCTTTCTTGCATTTAAAAAACACCATCATTCCGCTAATAGCACTGTAACTGCTCTGCACACTCAATAGATTGCTGCTCTCTTCACAGCAACAAGCAACGGTATTCTTCACTTCCTGATGCAAAACTCTGGGTCTTTCTATTAATGTAACAAACTATTTTTGATGCAGTGAGGTGGCCCTCGCACAAAACACAGACTTTAAGGCGGACAGATAAAAGGGGGAGGGGGCATCATAACAAACAAGGAAATATGTGATGAAACAACTTGCATGACATAATCTGAGCTAGTCTAAACCCAACATCCATTTAAAGAAAAAGAGACAATTAGAAAAAAATAGAAAATATATAATGTAAACCAAGGTACAGTATACAGGTTGTTCAAAAGTCAGTTAAACAAAAAACACTGTCTTGTAATAATGAGAAATGTTTAGCTTTAAACCTGTGAACAATGGTACACGTCAGCTGCACATGCTTTTGTGCACTGAACGTTTAGCATCTCACTTCAAACAATTTTAACAAATTCAGTACACAACAAAGAAATTTACATTGTATTTTAGTGTACACAGTAATAACAAGGTCAGTAACTTGTTGGCTAATCTGTATGCTGTTTATCAAGGGAACATCAGGAACAAAGTAACTTGCAAAATGAAGACAGAACATGAGAGTACTACAAATCACTTGTTTTCAAAATGTCTTCTCAATCTCATCGTCAAAATTCAGTCCTGTAAGAAACGAAGTTTTGTTCATGCACGCTTTGAACATGCACTCATTAAGACAAAAATAACTAAGTGCTAATCGCATTATTCTACATTTGGAATGCTATTTAAAAAAAGATAAATTCATCAACATCTGGGGCACAGTATACAACATAATCAGTCTAATCAACTTTAAAACTTGTCTAGTTTCAATAAAACCACTCCAAAAAATACTTAGTTACCAAATATTGAAGTCTGCAAGAACCAGTTTCAGAAACACGAAATCCTTCACAAACTTGAACGTAATGTGTAACAAATGCAGATTTTCAAATGTTTATGGGTCTATCATATATAACAACACGTCTGGAGTTTATGATAGCAAGTTTTCATGTCAAATAGGGTTCGCTGAGTGTGAAAAATGCAAGACTGTGTAGACTGTGTTTAACAGACCAGTTCCCATATGAGATGGCTACAGCACAATGTGCTCTGCAAAGTTTGCATTCTCCCCATAGTTCTTTGATGGGGGATTTGTGTTTCTATTTAGGACAGACACTTATTTTGACACTTCACTCACACTCAGACATTTCACTTTGACCAAAGCAAATTACTCAGTATTTTAAAAAGATATTATAGTGTATCATGTCCACCTTGGCTGCACACAGCCCACATTCCACAACAAACATACAGGTTGGTGGTGAAACAAACATAAATTTAGATTATTGCAAAATTAAATGCGCTGGCAAAATTATGCAAAAGGCTAATAAATAATGTGTTGATTAACAAACTTTATTCATGGAAGATGGCACACACAACATGAGCTTGCAAATTAAAATGTAACAGGGCATTGTTAAGTAAAGTTAATAAGAAAGGAAAATGAAGAGTGAGGAGCTTGGACAGACAACAAGGAATGCAAACAAGATGAGAGTGTTAATATTCACATAATTAAAAGAACGGAAGTGTTCATACTGGGAGTGTGCATTTCATACACAGCCAGCTTCAATCATTTATTGGCATACGTTAGGTATATACTGTAGATATTAAAAATTTAGCAGAGATTTAAATATCATTGGCTGTTATAAGGTTAGGTTTCACTGTACTTTTCATGGCCAGTAGAAGTTTGATGATACCAGAGACCTTCCTGTACATACACAACTGCACACCAAATTCATGAGCTCAAAGTTCTTTTGTTTTATGATTCAATGTGAAATTGTTACTTAATGTTACAAGTTTAAGGTTCATTACAGCTACAGCTTGGTGGGGAAAAAATTCTCTCCCTAATTACAACACCACAGAGTGAGCCAGTGGCTAAAATCAAGCTATCCATACATTTTATGGGGAGGAAGTGTAATCAATGAATTCATACTTGACAGAAATATGTGCGCGCACACGCGTGCATGTGCATGTGTACCTACACACATACATACATACACAAAAAACTGCAAAAACACATGATCTATTATCAAACTGAAGGGATTAAAAACACTTTCAGAAATCCTGATCTGGAATGACATGCTACTTATTCTGTATATGTTCCAAATTTCCTACTGTAAGATTATATGAGATATGAAGAATTCAAGAAAGTAAAGTATAAAAAAAAAGATAATGCACACTAGTCACCACATTTAATACAAAGGCAACTATGACAATGCTGACACAACATATAAAGTTAGAAAATATATCTTTCAACCGGCAATTGTGAGCAAGTTTTAGTTTAATTTCTGTGTTGTGTCACCAAAGTACTTACGTCAAAGAGGCATTCTCATGATCCTGTATATCACACATCATACAGCACCTTCACTTTCTAATCTGCAACCTCATAAGGTTAAGCATGCCATGCAAACACACAAACCTATTACTAAACTGGAACTAGCGCAGAAAGCATAGTTTTGATTTCATTGATTGTACATTGTGTATATCATAGATACAAAACTTCTATACAAATTGCAATTTGCCATGTGACTAGCTCTGGCTGCAGGAAAATTGGCCCCTTAAAATCAAGCAATAGTCACGCTCAGCCTTAAATAACAGTAGTACAAATTTTAACTATGCATAACATTGTAGTAAGACTTCTTTACATTCACCTCACATTAAAGACCCACTACAAACAATTCCTAAGTGACCAGTGACTAGAACTGAACTTTGAGATGGCTTCCACAATTAGCAAAATTCCAACAGGAACCAACAAAATCAACACTGTACCCATCAAATGATAAATTTGAAAAACCTGTAACTGATTAAGTGACATGGTTAGTCTCTTCATGACCCAATTTATCAAGCAGCGTATATTCTAGCATCCACCAACCATGAAATCTCAGATGCCAATATGACTGAAAACCATCAAACTACTACAGTATATGTTTCATAAAAAATTCACTATATTAACTGTCAACATCAGGACAAAGTGAGTGATGTCTTCCACTGGACTTGGTTACCTGCCTTTTTCAACATCAATCCTACAGGAAGACATTTTAAAAACCTCTTCTGTGATTTATGAACCAAAATTCTGCTATCATATTTAAGGGAAATAGTTCTTTAAGAATGGGATGCAAGGAAATAAGTTGGTAATTCACCAGCTAGTAGTACATATAGTTAGGTCAGAGGAAAATCAGACATTCTTCTGTTGAAATAAATGCAGGGATGACAGAATAGGCTTGAAACAAAAAATATCAGCCTTAATGTTTTGTTCTGCAATGCAGAAGTTAGTTAAACAGCACAAGTGCCACGATATGTGCTTTTCCATTTTGATTTTATCTTTAACAATGTACATTTTAACCAAAGACAAATTACTCTAATGCACGTATTCTGATCTCACAGTATTCTCTCAAACTGACATTAAATCTTACCTCACTCTTTAAGGGTTAAAAATATAGCTTACAGAAGTACATAAGACATCCTCCTCCACTAACATTGCACAGAACTCCAAACATAACAATGTGCATTCTTACAAAGGCTTCTCATCAGCTGTCTTAGACGTAGAATTCATACAATTTTGTACTCATCTCAAACATCAAACACTCTTCCTTTTCAAAGGTCCTTTCTGGAAACCAGTGTTCAAGCAGGACACAGGCAAATAAATAATATTAACATAATGTTAACATTTTTTTGTCTGTAGAAGACTATAAAGCATAGAAGGCTTCAACATTAGCCCAAATCCTCAAAGAATAGAAGTCTGTTGTGCATCAAAATCAATGTTTCATGATAAACTTAGAATCTTAGATCAATTAGTATCTTTGTGGGTTCATAAAAAGTCAACCATATGGAATAAGTACTGTAACATTCATTTTAAGCAACAAGTTTCACACACAGAGCAATGGGCACATTTTTCACATGTTGCAATTTCTGAAGTCCTGTGCAGTTTGGTGGAAAAATGATGAGAAATGAAAATCAATTATGCATAACAGTCAGTAGATGTGACTTGACAAGGTATGCTATCAGTACTAAATCCATGGTACATAAACCTGCAACTCACCATCTTCCCTTTGATTCAAGAAAATTGTCAATTATAATCGTATTTTTTAATTAGGCATTATGAAATTGTGAGAAAAGGCATCAGTTGCCAAACTGCAAGAGTTCCCACATGCCCCCCCCCCCCACCCCCCAACTGTTGGCGTAAGAGATGTTCGTTGACACACAGGGCTGATCTTGGTTAAATATGACTTCTGGATATTCAACTTTGCTAACAAAAGTATTCAAAAAGCTTCAGTCTGTTAATATGCCATCATCATTTCCAAATACAAACCTTCCCTCCTCTCGTTTATCAGTACATTGCATTGTACATGAAATAAAGCCAAACAGATCAAGTCACTAGAAATGAAAGCAGAACAAGTGTTCAGCGTGTTATGGAAAGAGTCAACTTCGTCCGTCACAACGTACACAACAAAGGCCGTTGTCGGCGACAAAGTGTGATGGTGTTATTATTTTTTCCCAATAAGACAATAATAAAAAAGTAATGTGATCCAGTGGGAAACAGGTCTTTGAGGTTTTAATGAAAAATGTGAGATGGTGGTATTCCTCTCTTGAAGCACTGACACACACACGGAAGCACACAGTGCTACTCAATTTTTACAACATGAAATGCGTCTTGCTCTTCAACAGCCACACATCTCAAGGTGCCGTGCGCACAGCAGCAGGTCCCAACGATGACGCCCACGCAATCATCGTAGTGGTGTGATGTGAGTAAGCAGGGAGCCCACCACACATGTCTACACCAAGTTGTACTCCTTCAGGTTCGATTGCAAAATGGTGTCCTTTACTGCCGCAAACACAAACCGGATATTCTCTGTGTCTGGATAAAGAAGAAAAATTCATGAATATATATTAGTCTCTATAGTCATGAGTTATATCTCCAAACACAAATGCAGAAAAAAAAGTAGGCGGGAAATGCATTTTTAGTTACAGATACGGAAGTTACAGGTTTTACTTCCATTTCCACAAGATGCCCTACTTCCAGGAACACCACAACTGGCATAAAACTGTGCTTATTTCATACACACATGGTAGTTGGCAACATCAAAATCCTGTGCCAGTTCAGTCCTTCCTGTGCTACACATATAGGTATACATACCTTAGCATGTTAGGTTGAATTAGATTTGGTTGGACCAGGGTGGATTACAGACATACCTGTATGTCCTCTGACCACACCCCAGATCACTGAAAAGGTTAATCCTGTCCACATCCCTACATCCAAATTCTTTTATGACCAATTTTAAAATCCTCCCACCTAAGTCTCTGAAGAGGTCTGTAACCTTCAGTCACTGGAGGCCACCCCATCACACTTTTATACTCTCCTATAATAAGTAACAACAACATGGCAGACATGGGAACTGGTATGGTAGTGGTAACACTATTAACACTTACTTTACAGCCCTGAAGGGATGTATGGTAATAAAGCTTGGATAAACATGCAACTTTTGTTAGCAAAATATTTTTATAGAATGTAAAGTAACAACACAGTGGCCATACAAAAATTATCTTTGGCCTTTGGTCTGATGGAAATAATTAACGAATCATTCAGGCTAGGTATGTGAAATATGGGTAGACCATGAACATATCCATATACAGTGAAACCTCTATCCATCGTTTTTCAGGGGACCGGAAAATTTGAACGATACATACGGGAAAAGATAGTACCGGGAAACCATTAAAAATTATAGATAAGAACAATTTAATGATAATTATTACTTCTTGCTGAGAAAATCTTTCATTGACGTTTGTTTTGAGCAAACTTTACTCCTCCTCAATTCAAAGTACGATTTTTCAAGGCCTAGAACACTTTCACGATCACTGTCACTCGTGCTGTGTGCATAAAAGAAAGATCTTACTTTCATCAGCGCTTCATGCGTCTCAGCAAAGCTCGGCACAACTTCGGGTTCGCCAGCTTCTTCTCCTCCTTCTTCCCGCTCCACACTCCCGGACACCACGAGGCTCACGCACAGCTCCTGCACTGTTTCTACACCATAGGTTGCCACGTGACTGTCCACAGAGACGTAGTCCTCGAATTTATCTTTGTTCATGCCACTGAACTTTTCCCAGTCTTGGCGGAAATCGTCGTCATCGTTGGTCAATACGACGTCACTATCGCCTGAAGATTGTCCCTGCACGTAACCAGCTTTCCGAAAACAATTTTCGATTGTCTGCTGGGTTACTTCTTGCAAGGCTGCCACAGTGCAGTGCAAAGCTTCCAACACGTTTATCTTCTTTTTCGTATCTTTGCCTGCATCCATTAAGCAAAAAGCTGTTTGCACGAGGCGTTTTCTATAAAGCTGCTTATAACACTTTATTACCCCTAAATCAAGGGCCTGGAGCACACTTGTACAATTTTCCGGGTACCGTATGACTTTTACATTTCTTAGAAACGATGTATCCTTTGGATGTGCGGCACAATTGTCCACAAAGAGGAGAATGTTCCTGTTTTGTGCACCCATACTTGCGTCTAATGAACGCAGAAATGAAGAAAAAATGTCTGTGGTCATCCACGCTTTATTGTTCGCGTGGTACTTGGTGGGTAATTTTTTTACATTCTTGAAACATCGCGGTTTCGGAGATTTTCCGATAACAATCGGCACTTGTTTGTCAGTTCCATCACTGTTAACACAAAGTAAAACAGTAAGTCTGTCTTTACAGTTTTTCCCTCCATCACAAGACTCTCCTTTGAGAGCCAAGGTTCTACTATCAGGAAGCACGTTGTAGAAGAGCCCCATCTCATCCGCGTTGTAAATATCACGTTGTTCGTAGCCCTCCAACAAAGATGGCAGTCTTTCCAGCCACGCTTCCGTGCTTTCGCTGTCCACTGCCGCACTTTCTCCGACTAACTTCTTGTATACTAGGCCATGCCGGTCCTTAAACCTCGCTATCCAGCCGTTGGATGCAGTGAAATTTTCTATATTCAGCTGCGCTGCAATCATCTTCGCCAATGGTTCCATCAATTGGGATATTCGACGCCCTTGCCTGCTGGTACCACGAGAAGAGTACTCTTTCCAACTCGGCAAATGTCGACTCCCTACCTATTTTCCTCTTCTTACTGGCGTTACCACATTTCTCTGCCTGCTCTCGGATTTCGTCCTTCTTTGCGAATATGGAGTTTAGTGTGCTTGAAGCCAACCCAAGGCGTTTGGCAATGTCAACACGTTTCTCTCCAGGATTCTTCTCCACCTCTTCTACTATTTTCAATCGCTCATGCAGAGTTCTCACTTGCTTTTTAGGTTGGGACATGGTCCACGGATTTCAAAATAAATAGCAGGAATAAAATATAATGAAGTAATAAAAACAGGAATGAATTAATAACAGAAATAAAATATTATAGGAAAAGGATAATAAAGGATGGAAATGATTAAACCAGGGTAACGTATGAAACTATGAAGCACACCAGAACGCACAGAACCACTTGCAATGAAGTAAAGCTCCACAACAGAGTTGCCAAGTCTTCATCTAGTCCAAAGAAAAGGATGGAGAGCAAAGAGTACAGTATGCACTCCATACTTTTTGATGGAGCCAATCCAGGTGGCACTAAGAAAGCAATGCACGCACAGCGCACTAAACCATCGCTTCAAATTTAAAAAAAAAAAAACTATCAGTGCGGGAAAATGTTGCGTCAGGACCGTGATTTTTCAACTATTGGTGCAGGAAAACGACAGTTCGAGGAACAATGGAGGCGGGAAAAAATAGTGTTATTTATATGGGGCTAATTTCAGGACCAAATAAGGCAGACGATACATGCGGGCCAACGACGGTAACGGGAACGATGGATAGAGGTTTCACTGTATATGGTAATACACTGTAAGTCAACAATTACAAACGTGATGCAATGCAAGGTGTCATGATATATCCGAAAAAATGAATGTATACAGAATCTGTACTTAGGCATTATGTTCTTAATATAAATAAATAAATAAAAATACAGTAACAGATCAGTTAGGCTACAAAGCCCACTATGGCATTTTTGAACAGAGCACTGAACTGTTGGGTTCCATAAATGGCAGGGAATTTAACCCATTGGCACCACAGGATGGCTTCAGATGACACCCGGTGTGATACTGAGAAAACAGAGGTCATCTAAGGTTCTCAACCAAGAACATGCATAGTAATGGGCAGCCATTTAAAACCCCTGTCTTTGCACACTACACTGGGCATTTAATTCTGGCACCAAAGGGTTAATCAGATGAGTTATCATCAACTTCTCAAGGACTTTACTCCATAAAGTTAGTTGGGTTCATACACTGTGAAAGGTCAAATTATGCATAAATTTATAAGACCACGTGAACACAATGTGCAATATAACTACTACCACTACAGTGTATGAAGACCTCAGATACACAAGGCAATTTAATTTGTCTATTCACACAAAATTTGCAGTATTTCAATGTCACCTGAACACAAAATAAAAACCACGCTACAGATGCTTCTCAAAGACCATTACATGTTGAAAAGATACAAAAACACAGATATATACAAGCAATAAGACTGATGAAAGGTAATATACACAATAATGTGTATAAATATATGATAATCAGCTTAGGTAACTGATTGAGGGTAACCTTATGAGTCCTGTTGTGAAATGTTGTCTACATAAAAAACATCAGCTGATGATTCCAACAAGCCAGGGGTGAGTTCACACAGTACAATGGGGATCCCAACACCTTAAAATGTGCGATCAGATGTGACGCTCATGATATGTTTTGGTGCAGCGGAAGGCATTTTCTGAAGTACCAGTCTTTGGCCTGTGTATAATGATGCTACAAGGTGTAGCACATGGGTGTCCAACCTTTTTTGGTAAGGGGACACAATCATATGGAAATCCCAATAAATGGTACATCTAACCTCCTAAATTACTGTGTATGTGGCAGCCGGGTGCACAGATTGGACACCTCCTGGTTCAGCAGCAGGTCAATCCTCCCATAGTTGAAGCCTGTCTTCATGACAAATTTGTGTGCAGTACTTCACAAGGACAGGCCTCAGCTATGGAAGAAGCGACATGCTGCTACACTCTGTAGCACTGTTATACACAGGCCAAAGGCTGGCACTTTAAAAAGTTATCTTAACTACACCTAAGAATACTGTCAGGATCACACCTGATAACACATTTTAAGGCACTGGGATTCACTGTACTGTGTGAACTCACCCCCAACTTCTTGGAATCATTGGCTGATGTTTTTTATGTCCTTAGACAACACTTCATGGCAGGACTCATAAGATGATCATTACCCTCAGCCAGTTATCTTATTGATTATCATATGTCTATTATTATCACGTATATCTAATATTTTACATTACCTTTTACTGGTCTTGTTGCTTGTATATATCTGCGTTTTTATATCTTTTAATACATACTGGTCTTCGAAAAGCTTATATGATCCCTGACGGCAATTGGTAAACCGAAACACATCACATTATTAATAACTGATTTTATGAAGTGTGTACCTTGTTGGTTTTTATTATCTTACATAGCATTTTACTTACATGTTTCAGTCTGACTGGAAACATCATCTCAACAAGAACATGTACCTGGGATTTCAATGCCTTTATAAGAATTTCGGTTTTGTAGTCATAAGGCAATTTTGTCAAGTGTCACACAACAGAATCACTGAACACAGAACAATGAGGATTATGATGATACTTTTCTTCCTCACACCACCTCCATTAAACACTAGGCTGAGAAAAACTCTTCGCAAATCACATATGGAAGGCAGTTTAAAAAATGGCATCCCTTGTTCTGTTTTGAATAAGGAAGACTTGCTACAGCAGTGCGTTGTCTATGTGTAACACATATATCTGAGCACAACTCATAAAGCCTACTGTTCCAATGCAGAGGTACCTAATCAATCACATCTTCATTCATTCTGTAGTCTGTCTTACGACAGGTCCGTAGCCTCTTCCAAAGCGAGTTCTCCACAGGGTGCGATCTAGTGCTTCCTCTTTCAATTTCCAGTATCGCTTCTTTTCCTTAAGGTCATCCAGTAGCTGCTTACGTCTTCTCCCTCGTCGTCCCGTCATTTCTATCCTTCCTTCTAACTTTCCTTCAATCACGTGTTTCAGAAGGCAGTTTCTACGCAAGATGTGACCAATCCAGTTAGCCTTTCTTCTTTTTATTGTATGTAGGATATTCCTCTCCTCCTTGACTCTGTGTAATACTTCTTCATTTCTCACACGATCGGTCCAACTGATCTTCTCCATTCTTCTCCAGCACCACATTTCAAAACTTTCCAGATACTTCTGATCTGCTTTCCGAAGTGTCCACGTTTCAGCACCATACAAAGCTATGCTCCAAATGTAGCACTTTACTAGTTTCTTCCTTAAATTTAATTCCAGTTTGCTGGTGAAAAGATTTTTCTTCTTGTTGAATGCTGCTTTTGCCATGGCAATTCTGGATTTAATTTCACGTGTACACCTTGCATCACTTGTTATCATGCTACCCAAATAATTGAAATATTCCACATTCTCCAATTGTTTTTGATCTATCATAATTTTCATTGGGGATGGTTGCCTTGAGATTTTCATTACTTTAGTTTTTCCCACATTCATTTCCATTCCATAGCGTCTTCCAATTTCAATTAGTCTATTAATCATGCCCTGTAGCACCATTTCTTCCCTAGCCAGTAGCACAAGGTCATCTGCATATTTCACAGTGCGAATTACTTGTCCTCCTATTTTGAAGTCTCCAAACCCTTCAAGAGCTTCCTTGGTAAGGTATTCGCTGTATAAGTTGAACAGAATCGGTGACAAGCAGCAACCTTGTCTAACTCCTCTTCCAATCTTCACACTTCTCGTCTCCCCTTGGTCCAGTCGTATTTTGACACTCTGTTCCATGTACAATTTGCTGATCAATCTTCTTTCGCGCCAGTCTATCCCAATTCCTTTTAGGATTTGCATTAATTTGGTCCAGTTGACACGGTCAAATGCCTTCTGCCAGTCTATGAAGCAAGCACACAATTCCTCATCTATGACCAAGGTTCGTTCTGATATTATTCTCAGCATCCCAATTGCATCCCTAGTTCCTTTTCCTCTTCTAAATCCAAACTGATCTTCTCCAAGTGCATCTTCAATTTTCCTCTCAATCCTTCTTTTAAGTATCCTCGCTACTATCTTTGCTGCATGAGCGATGATGCTGATTGTGCGATGGTCGCTGCATTTTGTAGCTTTGGGCTTCTTCTTTAAGGCAATCATTGTAACTTCAATAAAATCTCTGGGCCATTCTCCAGTTACATACATGCTGTTGATCATCTGTGTCATTAGCCTTAGACCACCTTCTCCCAACAATTTGAGTACATCCCCAGGTACATCATCATCTCCTGTAGCCTTCTTATCCCTCATCTCCTTGATAGCTTTTTCCACTTCACTTTGCAAAATATGAGGGCCTCTCTCATCTTCATCTACTTCATCTTCAGGTTCGACGTCTAGATGTTCTGGTCGATTAGCTCGATCGTAGAGCTCTGTGATATAATTCTCCCAAATTTGCAGTACTCTTCTCTGATTTATTATTATATTGCCTTGAGAGTCTTCGATGCCAATGTTTTGAATCCCATGGTTTTCTTTCCAACCTAGTTCCTTTGTCTTCATGTACATTAAATCATAACGTCCTATTCTTTGAAATTCTATGATCTCGTCGCATATGCTCTCCAGATATTCCTTCTTGGCGTTGTCCGTGGCTCTTTTCAACTCATTCCTCAGTCTTCTGTAGTTCTTCCGACCTTCTTCATTGTTGATATTCTTCCATTTCCTTCGTTCATCCATTTTACTGATCATAATCACATCTATTATTACTTTATTATTACTATAGTCATTTTAGGTCACTTCCAGTGAAGAACTTATTACGTAGGTGCAGATTAAGTACACACTAAATTTTCAGATATAACCGCAAAGTTCTGCATCATCATATTTGTAACTGTTGATTTACAATGTATCGTGCAATGTGCAGGTATAATTAGGATCCATCTCCATACTAAATTTAACATGTCTAGCTCAAATGGTTTACTAGTTATAACCATCAAATCCAATGTTAAGGCACAGTACCATGTAGTTTGATATTCTACAAGAATAGTTTCTGAACAGGTCCATACTGTTCCACAATCTTGTACCATACATAATTTCAGGACCCTGAAGCGATGTATGGTCCGTACATCCACTATGCTACTACCAGCTGTATATGAAACACTGACCTCCAGTGGCACAACGTTCAAACCTTGTTTCATGAAAACTGGTCAACTGGTTCAGAAATTAAAATGTGGTGACACAGTCAGACAGCATGGTGAACACATAAGCTTACTTTTTTTCTGAATGAAGAAGAGTATACTAAAAAGGCAACAGTATTAAGAATACCAATTATCAACGCACATCACTGGTAACACCACACATAGATGGAAGTGTTTCTTACCATCAGTGCAGCTTCTGATGTAACAAATAAGCTACTGATCAACTATTCTGCATTCTTCAGATGCACATAAAAGAATGGGGGGTGCAATGGGAAACACATCAGTTATTATAGACTTCAAGGACACTTATAATTATAGTAAAATACAGAGCCTAATTGCAGTATGTTTGAAAAAAAAAAACATATAGTACAGTCCTGACAGAACACCTGTCTGATGCTTTCCATACGCAGATCTGAAACAATGTGATATTTCATCACCAATGCTTTTAAGTTTTGTCTTTTCCGAGAATTAGCCAGGGGAAGGAAAAAGAAAATCATGACAGACTGGAACTCAAGGGACATGTAATTCTGTGATCTATGCAAACTAGCATTTTCCTGTGTTCCCCAGAATCCTGGGCTTCTGTGAGAAAATTTCAATAACAAAATTTCCTTGCTTGCATTCACAAACAACCTGGTCAGTCACCCTAGAGCAACTTGTTCCTTATTCAACTGTGCACGCTGTACAAGCCAGTCAGAGTTAAGTAAAGATGCTTAAATATGATGCTTGTTCCTAACAGGGAAGGTAAAATGCTCTTTACTTGTTCACTTGGCATTACACAGACAGCAAGGCGACAAATCAGAGAAATTATACGCATGCTTGATTCGCATGTGGAAGTTTTTGGGTATAAAAATGTTTCATGTGGTATTTACTTTGTTACGTCATCTTCTAGACCCATTCTGAGTTCCATCTGATATTTCAAGCCCTACGGGTTCTATGGCCAAATATGAGGTGTGACTGTTAAATAATGAGACTGCATGCACAACCCCTAACCTTGACTGTTTATCACTGAAGCAAATATGTAATGAAGGTTTCTGGTCTTCTGGGATATTATACTGTGTAGTGGATAATTCCACATATCTCAAGGTTTCGAAGGAACATGAAGTCTTCAACTTCAAGGGTCCTTGATTCTTCTTGGACATACCAACCCTTGAAGATAAATGTACTATGTTTCTTTGAAATGTTCAGGTATTACTCACTACAAAGTGAAACAACCCAGAATGCCAGAATCCCCAACATCAATGTTGTGAAAACCTCAAATCCTGCAAAATATATGCTGGTCATCACGGAACCTTCCACCAGTCATGTGCCAAACCATGGTCTGTTATGCTGGCATACTGCTGCATAATACATGCTTTTTATGTTTTTTAACTTGCAACAATAACTGATTAAAAAAAAAGAGTTGAACAATGCATGAACATCAAACTTCTTGTGAAAATGAAGAAAACTGCCAGCAAAACCATCAATCTATTGCATAAGGCATATGGAGACAATGCCCTATCTGAAGCTCATGTGTTTGAAGAGTGCAGAGAGGTTTTCAGACGAGGGAATGTGAGAGATGACAAGAAACCTGGCCAACCTCTAATAATTAATACTGATGAAAAGTGGAAAAGGTGGGAGAACAGATCATCATTTAGGCATATGAACTGAAGTTTTAATAAAATTACAAAGTACTTCTGGTCCCTCAGTTGTCTGCAAAAAACAAATACCAACACTTGAACATGCTCTATACTCACCAGATCTTGCTCCATGCAAATTCTTTCTTTTCCCAAAACTGAGAAGTTAGCTCAAAGAAACCCACTTTCAGTCAACTGAAGACAACCACAAGAAAACGGCAGCTACTTACACCACTCTCACAAAATGACTCCAGGGGATTCTCTGAGGCCTGGAATGCTTGTATGAAACTGTGTATGGCTTCTGATGGAAATTACTTTGATGCGAATAACATGCAGACACAATAATTTCATTCATAAGTTCCAGTGAAACCCATAAGAGAACCCAAATCTCAATTAAGACATTTTCCCATCTTAGACATCAGAATAACTTAATACAAAAATTTTTCCATATGATTAACACAGATGTTGCCCTTTTAATATGTTTTGCACTTAAAAAGGACTTCCAACCTAGTTCATAGTACAATAAATTTCTCACCCTTTTAATACATTTTTCACATCAAAGTCTCAAAAACATTTTCCCCCCAAGTTCAGTTTGTTGAGAACATACAATAACAAAATGATGTTCCCACTTCCTGAAGGTTTGTCTACAAGGCTGTTTCCACACATGTGCATTTCACATGGCACAAAATTTCTGAACAGACAATGCAATACAACCCCAAAAGGCCAATCACCATTACAACACTGGTAAACAACAATTATGACGACGATGGTAACACAAGTGGGCACGAAGTGCAAAAAATGAATAAATACAGCATTATATGCAAAGTCAGTCATATTCTTTGCTGTAATATATACCAGTTACTTGTAAGCTTTCATATATGCCAGGATGTCTGTGATCACCAAGAAATTCACAACTGTCAAAATATCACCTGTGAATAGTAAACCTTTCATGAATACCAGTAATTCACTGTTTGCAATTTTAAATTAACAGTTCACTGTATTCAATGTCTATGCTGTAGTCATACCTCACTGTTTTTAGAAAGAACACTGATGTGCTGCACCCACTGATGGCTGGAAAGGGGTGGACACATGAACACAGACAATGCTTTGTTATTTTAGGAATACTTAGTTCTGACCCTGGCATTTTATATAAGCTGGCAGACATCAGCAATGACACATTTTGTGTGTACATAATGTTTATTTGTAAAAGGTACTGTACACACCACCCCAGTCCTCATTAACCCATATTACCACTGTTTCTTATGGGCAGAAATTCCCACTTAAAGGTGATTCACTATAAGCAGTACCTCTCTGGTCCCAACTGACCACCAATAAAAGGGATATGCCACATCCATGTGTGTCCAGATTATATTAAAGTAACAATATTTACTGCTCATCTAACATAAATTTGGATAAGAAGTGCATGACATATATAAGAGAGTTAAATCTTCCTTATGTTGCTGAATTTCTAACGGCTGGCCACAGTTAAATCACAGATGGCTAAGGACCACTACATTGGAGATGAACCAATGAATTACATTAATGATAACAAAAAGAAGTCCTTTGCTATACAGAACCCTTTAATGTCCATAAGAAGTACACCAACCAATGAACATGAAGCACATATTTTCTGCCTACTCATACACACATAATATACAGCAGAACCTCCACTCAATATTTAACTTTAACACTCATTTTCATGTATTTTCATTTCTTAATTCAAATCTGTCTTATTCAAAAGAAACAAATAGAGACTCTGCTGTATTACTTTTTTTAAGCAAACATGGACACAGAAAATGAAACACTGGAAGCAATACTCTGCATTCAATTACACATAAAAATCTGTTCAAGACAAAATATTTTAATTTGCAATCCACCAATTATTAACTGCACCACTATCTGCATAAACAAGCCATGCATCAGACAGAGCCTCCACTTTATCACAAGTCTCAGTGCCATACAGCATTGGGAATGTAAGTTTTCTGGAATGTGATGCTGTGCTGTTGGGTGACTGGTTCCTGGTATTTGCAAAGATCATGGTGCCTTCATCTTCAACAGTAAGCAATCCATTCTTCTTGAACTATTTACCCTTGAAGACAAAGGCAACATTATCATTCCAAACATTGCGAACCACTCACCCAACAACACATCACCACATACCAGAAGACTTGAATCCTGAACCACAATGCTTCGAGAACCTCAATCTCAACCGCATGGTATCACAACAACCTATCTACATACTGGAATAGGGGTAACCTATTACTTGATGCCCACTTTCCACCCTACAGTATGAATGACATAAGATCACAGCAGTCTCAAAAGTGCTGACCTTGTATGCATGCCTCACACCTTGGACAAATATTTCTAGCCACGTGGCAAAGCTGTTGTTTTGGAATAACAAAAATCTGCTCCTGAATATTTTCTGTCACATCTTGCAGTGAATGAAGATTATTCACATACACTTTATCTTAGCATGCCCCATAAATAAAAGTCCCAAACAAATTTAATTAACCCTTAAGAGCCAAACAGGAAAATGATGTCCTAGTAATTTACATGCTCTCAACGGCCAAAAGGGAAAATATTTAGGCAAGAAGGGTACCTACTGCATTTTTAAACCTTTTTAAACCTTTCGTTGCCTTATTCCAAATGATCAAAAATGGACGTCAGAATTAACACGGAAAAATGTTTGGAACCTACCGTTTCATCACGATAACTTCACTTATTATTCTCCAACCACCAACAGTGCACAACACTCAAACTTTCAAATCATGTAAAGAAGCTTCATGAACAGTGTGAAGATTTTCTGTGGACCAGTATCTTTTGTTCTGACCGCTTACATACCAAATTAAAGGAAATCACACTTTTCTGAATGAAACCTAAGTTCTGGATTAAGAAGACCACCAATGACAAAGTCCTAAAACTACCTGCAGGATGAAATTCTTGCTTTGCAGTCTGGTGTCAGTGTCAAGAATTATACAATGTTGTTGCTATGTGGAGTATACTTCTTGACATTCCACAGCGAAGAGCCAAGAGACAATGACTCTTTGGGCTTTCTCCTAACTGAGTAATACAATTAAGACTTCTCTCCTTAGTACATGTCTTTATGGGGTTTCATTTTGTCTAACATTGATCCTGTTACACAACAATTCACAGCTGAGCCTCAATTTGTCCTTTGAAAGCCACTGCAATTTCAGGAAATTTTGTTTAAGACTTTGCCATTTCCTCCACAACTTACAGTTCAAAAACATACCATAACAAATATTCTTTGCTCAGTGCTACAGTTCATGTTATTTCAGAACACAATATAATCCTATCATGTGAAATTTGAGGTTCTCACAGCAGTGCAGAAGATTCAAAGTCTTCCAGCACACAATACCATGTCAACTGGTACAGAGTAACCAATGTTTTGGACAGACTGCTGTCTCAATCATCCTCATCCGAGGAGCTGCACAGATAAAATGGGTCTCTTATATACAGAAAGTTGACAGGGATAGTGAGCCAATGGGAAAGTGGACATGTGCAGTGGGCAAGGCTGCATGTGGAACATGCATTACTGTTAAGCAAGGTGAGAAAGATGAGCGCACAGGGAAGATGTGAAGGAGCCAGGAGAGTCTCAGATGTATCGGACGGAAAGTATACATACATGCAAGGCACGTGATGGAGAAAGGGGATGTGGCTGGCGCTGAAAAGGACCAAGATGCAGTGTTGTGTACCCTAATGGGAGGGCTCCCCATGTTTCTTTTCTGAGTAAATTAGGGTTCCCATAACCTGATTAACATAATACCATATGCTCATAAAAACCTCTACCTTAACTCCAGCTCACATTACTGCAGTTTCAACACGCAGGGCCTTCTCCCCACCCTGATAAAGAACCAAAGCTCTGTGTGACTGAGTCTTTCAGAAAATTTGGGCTTCTCATGGCCACATACAGGGAGAACAGATACAGTTAGGGACAGATTCACTGGGTTCTCCAACCACCAAAGAGGATCCAAATCTGGCTACTTTCCTGTCTTACATCCATATAAACTTAGTCACATTCACCGAATACTGGCCATGCATGACATTAAATGTGCTGGCCTGCAGCCAACGATCTCCACCTTCCTTTGCCCTGTGAGGAACAACCTGGGACTGAAGATCCCCAAACTGCCAAATGTCAGTAACTATTTACCAGCTGACATGATGTCATGTCCCAGAGGGCTGGAAACTTCACGATCATATCACATGCACTGATGTAACCAGTGTCATAACAATGAACATGCATTTGGCTTACCCAGCATGGGATTTTTTGTTAGCTGTCCTGATGGAAGCAGTAGCCCAGTGATCTCAGATTGCAATGCAACTGATCTCATGACAAAATTGAGATTTAGCATAACTGGATCTGTTAAAACAAGCTTCATGCCTATTACTCAAATGTCAATTCCTTAAAATAACACAACCATGCCATAAATGCTTTTCTTAACAATATACAAAAATGTGTTAAGGCAGATCCATGTCCACTGAAAATTGGCATCCTTGTGGAAAACTTTAACTGGAAACAGTAACAACTGAACAATTAACCAGAAAGAGTAACAATTACACGCCTACTTCTAACTTTCTTCACACACCGTATTTACCCAAATGCAAAACATTTCTAATCTAAGATGAAATCCCCAAATAAAACAAGTCTGCCAAGGGAAGATGTATTTATCCAAATCTAAGACAACCCCCCAAAAATAAAATGTCTGCTAAAAAACAATATTTTACTATGTCAGATTCTATCTACCTTTACCAATCAGTGTCATTGTCTCCATCTTCAGTCAGTGTCACACTTGCTCACACTCACTCCAAACATTCCCAACCTCTTCACTGACATTCCACAACATATCATCATCAGTCCCATCCACTGCACTGGATATACAGCACTTCTTAAAATCCTTCACAGTCACTTCTTGTGAGATATGCTGTCATGCCGTTACGATCTGCTGACTAAATAATACTTTTATATTTCTTGGTTTATAAACTTACTCGAACCCATGAAGATACACAATTTTCTCCACAGATGGTGTTAGTGGTGTTAAGAATTTTAAATATGTGTATTCTGGATTTTTGTGTTGTGTCTGTCGTCTGATCAGTCTGAGTTCATGGCTCTTTTTTTATGGTTTTTAATTTGTGGATTGGCCCAGGTTTTACTTTTGAGTCTTGTAGTTAATTTTTAATTTTTCAATAGTCATTTTCCTGTTACTACGCTTGGACTAGATCTGTTCTCAGGTGCATATCCTAACAAGTTTACTGTTCCTATGCTGCCCAGTGACTGAGAACAGCTCGATCTAATGGGTCCATCAGGTTAGGTGCTTCTTTGCCTGAAGATGGAAACAGAGCCAGCTTTCAAAATGTGGACAAAGTCCAAAGAAAATAAAAAAAGGACGGTGTCAGTTAACTTTAGTCATGTTGTATTCTCTCTTTTGTCTACACATGATGATTTGATGATGCAGGCCTTGGTTTGGCTCCGCATGGTCCGGTTCAGAGCGAGCCGGTTTGGCACTTCATACGTGAATTTAAGATATTCACATATTTAAGCACCAAATTTAAGGAAAAAAACCTCGTCTTACATTCGAGTAAATACGGTAACTCTGTGCCAGTTCATGCTAAGTTAAACTCCTTTAATGCACTTTGCATAATGGTATCTTTAACAGCACAGAATACAAGTTTGATGTTTTCAGTATCTGTGTACATTAAACAGCAATAAAATACAACAAAATTTCCATTTCAAGAATCCCACGGCATGTTACAGAATTTATATTTTGTAATGTTAACACATATGACATAGCAACAAAGTGTCAGAAGTCAAGGCAGTCCATTCCCAGAAACATAGCAGCATGCAAAGAAAAGAAAACACACACATTAACAACATGTAAGATCAAATCACATGCCAGCACCTGTACAATTTGCAAATCTTTGACCATTACGAAAATAAAATTATACAGCACGTTTGCTAATACTGCAGCATAACACTGACGGCTTATGGGTACTACAACTGAATAGAGAAATGGGATTTGTGAATGATAGTAAACGTGGCCCATTTTAAAATACTGTTTCAGCAACTGCTTTACCTTCCTTGGAACAGGAGAAACTACAATCTGCTAATGAACAGTAGTTCTTTTTAAACCGATGAAAGCACAAGAAAAGCCATATGTACTCAAGATAACGGTGTGAAAACCAAATTCCAGGAACACCAAAAGGGTTTCAAGAGTGAAGTAAACCATACCACTATTAGAAGTCATTGTTATACCTTTAATATACAATGACAAATTACAATAAATTTTTTGAAGTGATGTATCTGTGTACAACACAGAGCTCATGTCTGTCCACATATTTCAATTCCAAGACTAATCAACGAGTTTCAACAAATCTTTATTACAGGTACAGAATCCTCAAAGCAGGGGCCACATCTATTTCAGTGAACCTACAATTTCTGACGTTTATCTACCACGACCACTATAAAGAAACTGTTCATTGCTCAGAAACTCAAATAGGCATATTTATGGTCAAAGATGCAAACATGCAGGGTTGTGGCATGTTCAGCAGCTGGTACCTGTTGCACAGGTAAAGTGCGAGTAGATGATTTTTTCACTGTCGGGGTTCAGATCCACAAACATCCTGAGGATGAATTCACGAGCTGCAATTGCGTCCCTCTGGGGACCTACAAGCAAAGAAGCAACAAACGATTACAACAAACTACTGATGTTATCTTTTAACTTCTGGTCTGATCAAAATCAAGTCCTACGTAGCACATCCAGAAAGTAAGAACACGTAGCGTGTCAAAAGCATTTAAAGAATTCTTAAAAAATATCTACTGCAACATGTTAGTACCTACATTAAACTACTACTCCACATAACTGCCACATAAATTAAGGCCCCTGTCATATCATGGGACCATCTTTTGTATGCCTTTGTCGATAAAGGCTGTTGCCAAGCCTTTCAGCCAGTCCTGCACGTTTTTTGTCTCTTGGTCACTCCTCAGACTGTGGCCACCACAAATTTCTTGAACTTGAGAAACAAGTGATAGTCACTTGGTGCAAGGTCAGGACTGTATGGAGGATGCTCGAAAATTTCCGCTTGAACAATCTGTGTAATGTGTATGGACCACGGCATGCAGTTGCACACTGTCCTGCCTTCTTTGAACAACTGACACCATTTCCTCACATTTCCTTTGTTCAATTACACCTTCACCACACACTTTAACAATCTGTCTGTGAATTTCTGCCAGATGAAATCTTTTAGCATTTAAAAACTGTATCACTGACTGCACTGCACAGACGGTAGGATTTTCGTGTCCATCTTCAATAACTAAAGCTAACCCTAATATGCACATGTAAAATAGGGTTTGTTTTTTTTTTTGGAAAAAAATAAAAAAATAAAAAATAAAAAAAAAATAACTAAAGCAACTGGAAGAAAAAATCATGACACCATACTAACACAATACATGTGCTCCCCTTGACATAAAGATGATGACTGATCTTCAGTGAAAGTGCACGCATCACCTGCATAGCCGCTATGCATGATCAGTTCTTACTTTCAGGATGTGCCTTGTATATACAACATTGTAATGAAAAGTGCATGCCAATGAACTTTTTGTCACAATATCTTTTATGAAATAATAAATATGGAACTTACATTTAAAGAAAATTAACAAAACTTTGACAAGAGAGGTTTCCCAAGCTTTTAGGCTTTCACAGCAGTGTAGTAGTGCCACACCACTGGGTGACTGGTGCTGTTATCACCCAGTGACATACTGCCACATCCCAGAAAAACAAAGACCTCAAGAGTGGTTTTGCAAGGACTCTTCAGACTTTCACTAACGTATTTCACCAATCACAAACACCACTCTAAGATGCATTCATAAATGTGCAAAAATGTGATACAGAATATAAAGCTCCATCAAGTCTACACCAGGACAAATTTGTAAACAAGCAAATCATACACCAGGGTGGAGTATCAGCTAAACCATATGAGAAAATTTGTGGTATATTTTGCAATATACTGATAACACAGATACTTTATCTTCTGATGCCACCGAACAGTGTATCAACTACAGAAACCAACAATAAGAACAGGATGACACAGGAGACAGTATAAAATGCATGGTAAAAAAGGAATACCTTAAAGAAACCTGCAACAGTACACTTCTGCCCAGTCACTTCTAAATAAATATACACAAAACGCTTATAATCAATTCATTTCTGTTCATGGTAAGTGTAAAATGGGACTGGCAAAAGTACTTCTGACTCAAAACATAAGTCTTCCTGCATGAGCAACCAAAACACTGGAAGCATGTTCCATATGTACACGGATGATCACTCGAGAAAATGTAATTAAATTCAACCATTGGAAAAGCTTCAATATCACGCAGTGATGTAATTAGCATGTTTAACTGGATAAGTGCAGTCACTTATGGGGAGGGTTTACAAACATCAATAACAACAATCAGTATGACGCTGTTAATATCAATTTTTTTTCATGGCTCGACAGCCTTAGTGGGCCTAGGCCTCCTTGGTAGGACTCTTCTGGATGAGCGATCAGCCCATCATAGAGACCTCTACCTGACAGCACACAACACTCACAAGACAGAGACATCCATGCCCCTGGCGGGATTCAAACCCTCAATCCCCGCAAGTGAGCGGCCGTAGACCCACGCCTTAGACCGCACAGCCATTGGGATCGGCAATTAATATCAATACCCAAGAGTAAATTATGCTCTTAGTATTACAGTAAAAAATAATGGTGCTATATAATCACTTTGCATCCAAGGCCTGCAGTACATAATGTAACCATTTGTTATAGGATATCGGTATCTAGTAACGTTGGGTATGCAGACAGATAATTATTGTTTACAGATTTCCCAATGCACCAACAATCAGTAATATAACATATTATTTATAAAACCATTACAAATTGAGGGATATGGGTAGGAAACTATATAACATGACACAAAACTTCAACATTACACACACAGCACATTTCTACCATGTGCCTTAACACATATTTAGGTTCGTTTGTTCATATAAATACATTTCTCTCAGAAAATACAGGTCCCACTATAGTCTGGCAATTTTACCCATCCTCTTCCGAGAAATCCATATAAAAACATACAAAAAATACATATGCTTCAAAAAAAAGAAAAAATGAAAACAGCTGCTTGTTTCAAGATGAAAGATTTCAAAGTGCTTTCCTCTGACAGCCAAAACAATATTCAGCACATAACAAAATTATTAAACAACCCTTTTTTCTATAATTCAAAATGTCCTCTTTTCACTGCAACATACAATCAAATAATGTGAAACCTCACAGTATTATTCTGGCTTATAATGCTGACTAGGTCAATGTACCAACCCAATTACATCCTTAATCCTGCAAGAGTCAAGTGCTGAAGATATTTACTTAAGCAGGTGCCTATGGCTCAGGTTGCTATTTTTGACTCCAACAAAAACTGCCGTATCTGCTGGCATATGATGTCTGTTGGCATACTGTCAACTACAATGTCAAACAATGTCAAGAAACAAGTGGGATTTTCCTGCTACATGTGAAGTTCTTACAGAGACTTTATATGTATTATTTACCCTTGAAAGAAGAGCAGCTCTGACAACCTAAAATGGCAGCTCAGCAAAGTAGGAATTAGACCAGATACTGCTACGGTTAACAGTGTCTTCAAGCTTATACAGTTCATGGTGTTTGATTCAAAGCAAACACTACAGAAGCATTTTTCTGTGCTCTAGGAATGCGGCTTTCTAAACGCAGCAAATGGTGCAGTAATGTACAATTTTCAGCACAAGTCTTTCAAACATGGTGGAGGTGGTGGTGGTGGTGGATTATGATAAAAAAAACTAAAGGGCAGCTGGAGCAACACTATATTTGAAGGATTCTGCAGCAGAACAAGGATCCATCACAGACCTGTGGCTACTGTAAAGTGAGAGTAGCACATTCTATCAGGATCTGGATTCTCAGCCATGTAAATCTTGAGGATGAAATCTTGAGCTGCAATGTTGTCTTGCTTGGGACCTGTCTCAAAGAGCATGCCACAAAGTCACTGACTTCAACACCTACTTCAAACATCCTTTGATTTGTGACAAATGAGAAGTATTTGCAAAAATGAAACAGGATTTACTAACACTCCTAAAATAAGGAGAAACCGGGTAAGATAATGTAGGGTTCAACAAATCCCAGGTGCCAGGTCCCCATAGCAACAAGGTTAATTACTGTGGTACCTAGAATTTTAGAATCTTATGCTGTCAATTTTTTCTTTCAGAAAATCATGGTTCAACAAGCACTTCATTGCTACACAGCTCACTCATCACCACCAATATTCTAACTACCTAAACCTGTTCAGCATAATATGAAAATGTATGGAAGGAACACTAAGTGTCTTTGCCATGAAACAGGGAGGAGGGCCTGTGGTTATTGTGTCATCTCCAGTACTTGTCAAGTCAATCCTGTTTGTATTTTGACATTCAATAAGGAGTTCTAGTATAGGATTTTTTGTTCCAATGTATTTCTTATGATTTCTTTCCATACCATCATATTCAGGGAAGTAGTCCACCAGATGAGAGTACATGATCTTCTCTTCTAGGAGATCCTTCTTGTTAAGAAAAAGAATTACAGATGAATGCTGGAACCACGGATATGTGATAATGGTTTTGAATAAGGCCTTACTTTCCTCCATTCGATTCTGCGAAAAAAATAAACAAAAAATTAATACAGATGTGACTAAAATCCTCGACACTGACCATCTTCTCATTTCTTACATTCATTAAAGCAGCTTCGCATAGGTGGACCGCAGATCATAACATCACAATGGTAGCCGGAGAGACAAGTATCAGAATATGTGGTTAAATTGGCTGTAGATGGATATTTTTTAAAAGTACCTTACACATACCTCTAAAATTAGGCCATTCCAGCTGATGGCAGACAGCGCAGTGCTCACCACTATTCCAGCTCACCATCAGTTGGGGTCCACATGTTTCAGTTCAATGCACTGCAGTTACTACGAGTATTAGGGTAACCACTCACCATATTTATAACCAATCACCACCACCATATTTAAAGTGTTCGAAATGGCTCCCTACAGCTCACACACACATCATACCTAACAGAGGCACTGTTCATTACAAGTTCTACAGGTGAAACTGAAAACATGACATTCTGAACACTTTCTTTAAGACTGACTTCAGTGCAAGAATTATTACCATACACTGAATCACTTAACATGCCCCACATGTAAAAATCACATGCATTCAGATCAAGCAAACAAGGCCACAAGTCCCTGCTTATTATTTTGTCACCACAAACACTCTGTAAACAGGATATGTAGTTGTTTACAATGTAAACTGTCGTATGGTTTTGCTGGATAAAGGTTTACATTCTCTCATGACTGGACAGGAGTTAAAAATGGTGTCAAATATGTGATATGTATGAATGAGAATTTATGGTATGGGGCAGGGGGGTTGAAGGGAAGAGCCCAACAACATTCATACACCACCACACACTAACCTTAACATCATGTACAAGCACTCCACACAGTTTGTGTCCACTGTGATAAAACCAAGCTTTGTCTCTACACAGAATGTGAGCAGTGTCCATTTCCCCAGCACACTTACCCTGAAGGTACCAGTCCACAGAATTCTCTTGCTTCAAAATCTGTGTTTTAAGACTCACAACCTCTCCCAAATGCAGTCTGGAAAGAAGCTGGTAATTGGATTGATGCATAAAATGAGTAACCCAACGGGAAGTGGCTAGTAATTGTAGATATTTAAACTAGTGGCAATGGACATGTCCTTCCAACATTAGTTTGATATTTTTAAGATATGCTGCATAATCTACGTTTTATTTTCCACAAAATGCCACTTACTTCATAATTTTATCTTTTTCTGTTCATATACTACTCCCATTTTTCAGAAACCATGCACTAAAATTTAAATACCCACCCCGGTAAGGGATAAAGCTTAAACTGAGTGGACACTTCCTTTACATTACTAACAACTAGTCTCTTTCGTAACTTCTGGTTCCACTGCGCTGAACATTTATAAAGTCCTCCTTACCTGGCATCACTCTGCTGACCTTATCACTACAGTCAAATTCTTTTACTGCAGTTACAATAGCTGGAGTAAAGTTCTTCTAGCTTAAGGAAGGTAAAGATAAAATACCCTCTGAGTTTTGAAGGCTTCAGCTTCCAGTGTTTGGGATGTGACACTGTGTTGCCAGGTACGTTGTTCCCAACATTTCAAATAAATGTTTCAACTTCATCTTCGAGGGTTCAAGGGCTTATCCAGCAAGCAGCGGCACATCCCAGAAGACCAGACTGAACAAAATACCCTGTTCTTTCACAAGTTTGCATGCTTCTGAATCATGCGGATAGAAGTTGAAAATTCATTCTAAACATTCCTGATGGGCAGAACTGTAACAATTGTGGTCTCACTTCCTTTATGTTGTTTAGAAACTTTAATTTCAACAGCTGTAATACTCCTAAATCATCATTTGTTGATGGCACTTGTATTTCATTGTTACAATATGAGAGATTATTTCCATGAATACATCTTACATTGATACCAGTTTTGCTACCAGATACTTAGTCTCTCCCAGTCTTTATTCAGTGTAACCAGTGATTTGCCAACACATAGCAACTGTCAATGAGTGACTACAAAGCTGTCTCTCTTGTATGACAGCATTTGTCATCATTATTATCCTCCAGAACTTCTTTGACAGAGGTTATCACTCTGTATTGTATCTTACTGCATATCCTGAATACAAAATCAGAATTTTTCCCTAATATGTCACCTGAAAAATGGGTAGTCACCTCATAATCACACACAAAATTAAACATGTTCTGTACAGGTGCTTTCCTGAAAACTAAAGACTGTGAATGGGTGGCAGTCTTACAAGCAAGTTCATCTTATATTCAGGTAAATGCGGTACTTTTATGTCACTTGTGACACATTCTGTCCTTGTTCATCTGGTGAGGACAAGCACCAATCATCCATAGCAGAACAATCCTCATATTTTTCCCAAATGTGCTGCATCCCACCTCTTTCAAAGGATTAGAGCATGCAAAAAATGTCATTTATCTTTTTATACCAACTTCAAAATGTCAGTACACTTATCAAAAGCAGGCACAAAAGCACACTTCTAATTATTGCTGGCACTTGTTTAAACAAAACCTGAGCAAATTTTACTGTCACAAAGGCTGAAGAAGCAACACTGCAATGAGAAAATGGACACAGATGCCAATTCAAACATATATGTATAGACTTAACAGCATGCCTCCAAGCCTTGGAGCTGCCTCAGTGACCTCACAATATTGCATTTTATTGTTTATAACTGCTGACCTCAAAGTGGTCACAGATTGATATGTGGTACACTGCTAGCACATTAAGTACAGGTATGCCAAGAACACCTGACTTTTTTAAATACGAAAACAAGTGTGCCCCTACACGGCACTTCCATACTGACTGTCATCATGTACAGTGACGTTTGGAGTTTAGTTGAGATTGAACGCTGGTCAGTGCAACACCACACTGAAGCAGTGGAACCAAAACAAAGCATGTTACAGCTATACAGCATGGTTTCCAAGATGTGCTGCTCCTAGCCACAATACCCTGCTTTTGTGGGTATAAAATTGGCATCAAGAAGTATTGGTGAAGGAGAGTAAACCACAAGGACGTCCACGTTCGTCTCATACACCTGACAACATGGAGCTGGTAAGCGATGCCATACTGCAACGTTCGTGCAGGTCAGTTTGGCAGCAAGCTCTCCCACTTTGTTTAAACGATAGCAGCGTTCGCCAAATTCTCCACAAGGATTTGCATCATCATCCATACAAAATCCAAGTTGCTCTGGAACTTAGTGAATGGGACACGTTGAGCAAACTTCAGTTTTGTAATAAATTCTTGGACTTATTAATAAAAATTGTGACACAGTGAACAGTTACTGATGTCAGATGAGGCTCACTTCTGTATGTCTGGCACGTCTGGTTATGTGAATAAACATAATTGTCACTACTGGGCTCCAAACAACCCATATGAACTTCACCAACATTTTCTGCACAGTGCAAAAGTGACAGTGTGATGTGCAATTTTGTCTCATGACATTATTGGCCCCCAATGCTTTGAAATTGTGGAGGGATGTACAGTAACTGTCAATGCAGATGGGTTCAAAGTCATGCTGGAAACATTTCTGCAAACTGAGTTACATTCTCATTGGCTCAATTTCCTATGGCTCCAACAGGATGGAGCAAACTGCTCACACAACAGATTTCCATGCAAGTCCTGACGACAATGTTTCCAGGCAGATTCATTTCTCGTTTCGGGGACATCACCTGGCCCGCCCTCACCTGATCTTGCAGTACCAGACTACTTCCTCTGGGATTATGACAAAAGCAAGGTATATGAAACATGTCCTGTCAATACTGATATCGTAAAACAGCAAATTCAGGAGTGCATTCAAGGGATCCATAAGGAAATGCTACAATGTGTTATAACAGCTTTTCCATCACGACTGCAGAGTGTACTGAATGACATGGTGGTCACCTACAAAGTGTCATATCCAAACAGTTATGATTCAGATGAATTCTCATGGACATGGAATGTACCTGCTAGTGTCAATAACATCTTCCATTTTGCCTTAAAATGTTATTTCATTTCAAAGACCATCAGGTGTCTCTGGCGCACCCTGTACATTGAATTATGAACATATTTTTTGAATGAAAAGAACTGTCTGCATTTTCAGCAATTCAATGAAGCTCACTGGAAGCAGAATTTCATTAGGTCTCAAATGCGCCCCAAAATTAGATCTCTAGCTCCATTAAGGCCAGGATTAGACCGATTTTTACTAACTGTATTATACTTTATTCTAAAAACACCGTGCATCTTATCACAATCACTATTTAAAAACACCAACTGGATGCACTTTTTATTTTAAAAAACTGTATAGTTCTTTAAAACATTTTAATAAAACCCGACATGTGTTTCGGCTCTTCACTGAGCCATCCTCAAGGGTTTTTTGTCACTAAAACTGCATATATTTAAAAACGTCCATTCATTGGTCCACTTTTAAGCACAGTTTTTACCACCTTCACTGTATTGATGTGCACAGTCACCTTGTATCTTATGTTAAACTGATAAACTGGTATTTGTAGGTGTTATTGTACGGATGCATGGTACTGTAACATCTGTAAATAATTGCGGATATTAGAATATATACAGGCATTAATTATGTATATGTATGATATTATTTTATATTATATTTCATTATGGATGACATACCTTGTTCCGGGCTTTGTGTTCTTATGGTGTGTGCTGTACCTGGTCGTGTGTGCGTCTGATACTATGGTATGCATATTATGGATGGCTTACGTACTGGTCAGGTTACTACAGTTATTGATCGATGAGCAAAGCCATGCGCAAGAGAATCCACTCTTCAAACTTATCCCCCTCCACCCACCCACCTGACCAGTACGTAAGCCATCCATAATATGCATACCATAGTATCAGACACACACACGACCAGGTACAGCACACACCATAAGAACACAAAACCCGGAACAAGGTATGTCATCCATAATAAAACATAATATCAAATAATATCATACATATACATAATTAATGCCTATATATATACTAATATCCGCAATTATTTACAGATGATACAGTACCATGCATCCGTACAATAACACCTACAAATACCAATTTATCAGTTTAACATAAGATACAAGGTGACTGTGCACATCAATACAGTGAAGGTGGTAAAAACCGTGCTTAAAAAGTGGACCAATGAATGGACGTTTTTAAATATATGCAGTTTTAGTGACAAAAAACCCCTGAGGATGGCTCAGTGAAGAGCCGAAACATATGTCGGGTTTTATTAAAATGTTTTAAAGAACTATACAGTTTTTTTAAAATAAAAAGTGCATCCAGTTGGTGTTTTTAATTAGTAACTGCATTATGTTAAAAACAAAACAATCCCCCCCACCCCCCATCCAATTCAGAATGCCTGTTACACATAAATTACAAGGAATAGCATGCTAAAATATGGCAATTTTACTCACAACCACAAAGTTCACAGTTCACCATATTTCACTGAAACTTGAAGAGGCCAGGTTGAAAATGGCATTTTTGTACACTGACTTGACATTGAATGGCCCACTTTAGACTCACTACGCAGTTTCCAAACAAGGCATTTGTAATCACATTTCTGGTACAGTAAGATAGTAAAAAATGCTCATATTCATATAGTAACATACCTCATTTTCAGATTCAAAGAGGATCTGATCATATTCGCTTAAAGCGACTAAAAAAATTATGGAGGTGACATTTTCAAAACAGTGGATCCATTTCCGTCTTTCTGAACGCTGCCCTCCTACATCCACCATCCTGAAATTACAATATGAACACATGGAATATATAAAAAGATGTTTAAATTCTCCAGGAACATTCCAATGACCCAACATTTAATTCATATTTTAGGTGCTTGTAGAAACAATAACAGAATTGTACTTTAATTACAAGTACAGGAATTAGAAATACTAATGTCAACTTTTAATTTATTACTTGATAAAGCTAAAGAACTCTATTCCTGCACTACATTACTATCCAAGCACACAACACTATTCAACAAGAATGACCATGAAACTACATTATTCTAAAATAGAAAGCAGACACATTACGTCATATTCAGAATTGACAATGAATTAATGACCAAGTTCAATTCCAGAAATATACTTTGAATAATATAATTCTTTCACAAAAAAAAAAAGGACTCGAATTCTGCAGTAACAAAATAAATCAGTGTAAAATACCTGCAATATTATTAACAGAATAATGACCATGAAGAAACATCTGAAGAGGAACAAATAAGCCCGTGTATTAGGAATTAATTTCTTATAACACTATGTCACCAATCACCTTTAATAACCCTCACACAAAAATCAAATAAAGAAACTGAAGAAAAATTTGTATTATGCCACAATAACAAAAATCCAATCACATTTCAAACATTTTTATGAAACACAGTATGCCAATCAAAATAACAGCCACTGCCTCATACAGATCGATCAGGAACAATTTTCTATAAACAGAACTTTGTTTGGATAACAATCTTGCATCACAATACAGTGTTACCTTTACAATTCCATATGTCCCTTAATGTTTAAATTACAACTTCTTAACTGCATTAAAATGTGACAGAAAATTATGGCATTATACTTGTACACAGTATGTGTAACACTATGTAACTTCCATTCAATACAACTTGGTGCACATAATTAATTAGAACACAGAAAGCTTTAGAAAGCTGCAAGCTACGTTGAAAACACAACTAAAAGCAAAATTAAAAAGAAAAGTAAAAAAAAAAATTACTCACACTGAAAGTAACACAAAATTTACTACTAAAGGCAAACATTCTTTTTAATATTAAACATCCCCGTTGGTATGTACATGCAAAAGTATATTTTACCCTTATCAGTAGTACAGTCATGACCAACACATACACTTGTGACACGTAATCAGGCTGAAAACATGAAAGGATTTAGGAATTTTGAATTTGGTGTAATTTGGTATTAACTTGTGTCTTAGGCATTCTTGATTGAAAAATATGTTTGCATTGCAATTACAGAGTTTTCTTTTCAAGTTTCTGTAGCAATGGATATGCGCTTGACCAGCGTTTATAATTTTAATATTAGACATCCCCATTGGTATATACATACAAAAGTATATTTTACTCTTATCAGTAGTACAGTCACAACCAACACATACACTTGCAACACGTAATCAGGCCTGATTATGTCTCGCAAGTGTATGTGTTGGTTGTGACTACTACTGATAACAGTAAAATATACTTTTGCAAACATTTCTACTTGCTGATATGTTCACACTCAATGCATAACACTGCTCACAAAAATAACCATCATGAAGTGTGATGCCATACACACAAGCAGAACCAACCACTTGTATGACTGAACTCATTTAATATCGTGTAAATATGAACACATACATGAAGTGTCAGTGTCCATAGTAATTTTGTATGAACACAACTTGTCCACACATCCGAAGTCAAAGTAGTTAAAAGAACAACAGAAGTATATAGCCATCAGCAGCCAGAATCAATAACAAAAAATCTGCTGCTGCAAGTACTTTGGAACTTCATTGAAATTACAACAGTAAAGAATAATTTTCCTTCCTTAGTGAAATAAGCTGCAACTTACACAATTTTATTGATTCTCACACATAACCTTGCTTTTCTTCTACATCTTTTCTTTTCTTTAGAGAAATACCTATTTTTCACTCTTTGTTAAAAGTGACTCTTTGTAAATGGGAATATTTCATTAAGTGAGGTACTTTTCATTGCAGTCGTGCATTTTTCATTTCGGTTTATGACCCTGCACATAACAGTGTCATTGTCAGAGTTAACAGAGGTTTCTAACCTTATGGGTGCATGTTAATATTGCTTAAGGTAACTGTACTGTTGGTATCATGTAGTGAAGAACGTTTTCAATCTTTAGATTTACACCTGTTATTTAAATACTGTGTTTTAATATTTCACATCAGTGTGTAACAGTAATTTGTTTTGCTACTATCTTAATAAACGACATCCCATTGTGTTGCAGTAGAAATATTCTGGCATTTAAAGGCAGACACACACACTATTCATTAACATTCAGTTTCTTCCATACATACAGCTACATATTTCAGTTTCATTGTACTACACTATCTTCAGACAGCAGTGACAAATGTACATACGGGAAATTCATGTAAGTCATCAAAATTCTCCCAAATAACACTGTAAGAGAGAGACCTTAAACCTCACTTTAATTATTTTATGACAAATTTCCTCTGTGTACATTTGTCACTGCAGCCTCATGCTGGCTTAGTATAATCAAGTGAAATATGTAGCTGCACATATGGAAAAAGCTGTTAATAAAGAGGTGTATTTGACTGCCCTTTAGTAATTTCATGTTCTCCTACCTTTGTGGTCAGTTCAGTATTAGGTCTGAAATGAGAATAGCAATGCTCATGATAAAGGTGGCTTGTGAACCACATTTCGGATGCCATGACAACAAATGGGCTTCTCATATTTGTTGTTCAACATGTGCTGGTGTGCTGTGAATCTCATGGTGCAGCTTAATGGAAAATGATATGCTATGGCATTTGCTTCACCCATGGTTTGGAAGGAAATGAAGACAGTATGTCTGACTGCTACTTCTGTGACAATCAACTAGAAAAAGCACTCTATTAAATACCCTATCTTCCACCAACTGTCTAACCAATGACACAAAGGAATTATCTGTACATGACACCAGGATCATGGCACCTAGATGATGATGATGATGATGATGATGATGATGATGATGCAGAGATAAATTCAAATGATGGACAAACAGCTGCAGATGAAATGAACTGTGACAGAGAATATGAAATACCACAATATATTTATTACCAACTAATTGCACTAGTACAATTAGTTGGTAAAACTATAATTTTGTAATCTATTGCATTAAATGTATAATATCAAGTTTCCAAAAAACGAAATACCAAATTCAGAAAACACCCATTTAATGACCCAGCTTGAATTAAAAGTTACAAAAGTTAAATGTATCTACAAATCAAGCAGAACATCTTAGTTCCACATTCCATAGGTAAAGCTAGAAAAACACCAACAGCTCTGTTCTTGTGCAAATGCGAAAAGAACTTGCAAAAAACTTTTCCATGAATATATCTTACTGCAAGTGTGAATGAACTGATGAATGGCACTACAGAATCAACATAAGCCTGATGACTGGCAACTGTTCACAGATTCTTTAAAACTAAGCACGAACGTCGCTGCTCTTCACAATGGAAATAATTTACTATTAAACCGGATGGACAAGTCGTGCACGTAGAGGAGGAATAAGAAAATATGAAACTTCTGCTCAATAACATACATCATAAACACTGCCGGTAAATTTGTGACTTCAGTCTCATAGCTCCTGTACTCAGCAGGCAGCTTTGTTATAAAAAAACATTGCTGCTTCTTATGAGAATGGGAACATCATGCAACAAGTAATCAGTATGCTGTGACAGAATGGCCTCATCATAAGAAGTTTCTTTCTGAGCAAAAAAAGACTGCAAATGACCCACTTGTAGAGCCACAGAAAATTGTTCTACCTCCATGTAACATCAAGCTCAGAGTGAAAAATTTTGTAAATGCCATGAATCAAAATGGAGAAGGTTTTCAACATCGGCAAGACAACGTAAGTTTCCACGATCACTGACGCAAAAATAAAACACACAATCTTTGTCAGTCCTTGAATAAAGCAGCTTAAAATTACAGCAAATTCTGATGAAGCCCTAAAGGAATGGAGAAGACAGCGTGCGAAGGAATCAAATTTGCTGCCGACAGGTGGGTGGCGGTGTGCAACATGTCACTGAAAATGCATACCTTTCTAACAAAACTTGGAGACATCAGCAACAAACATTGTGAAAAGTTTTACCAGGACATTTCTATCATGGACAGATGTTACCTGAGCAAATGAAATGCTGGCAACTTTAAGAAGAACTTCCCCACACACATAACAAGAAACCAAGAGGAAAAAGGTTCTGAATGTGTGATAATGGAAGCAGGCATATATTTTCCACTTGTATTACATAGTGTTATACTACATAAGTGGAAACAGCTTGTTACAAGTTAAGTTTTCCTTTCATATGTTAAGTATTGCCCTGCATAAAGCAAAGAAATATGTACTATTACATTTTCTGTATCAGCTATGTAACATTATGGTAAAGAGGACAGGCAATGTACGTATATATGTGACATTCAGGCATGTTCGTGTAACCAATGCTGCCACGGAAAAGCAATAAGTATTACATATTCTGAGTATGTGCCTGTATCCACAGTTATCTAGCATGCAATGTGCATGGGCCCTATTATATTGTCATCTGTAGCCTGTCTGGCTCTACCATCTTTTTCCACATTATCTCATAAATGGCATGATTTTCAGAAAAAAGGTATTGAAAATGAAATATGTGTTTTGATTTTCTCTACAACTTTTGTCTGAAATATTTCTCATTCTAAGCATAACTGAGAGAAATATTATCATACATGTACACAGGTTTTCACGTAAAGTACCCGTTATTCTTGTCACATTTTAATGAAACTTAAATTTTCTCAACAGATTTTCAAAAATATTCAAATATTAAATTTCATGGAAACCCGTCTAGTGGGAACCGAGTTGTTCCATGTTGACAGACACACAGATGGACAGACAGACATGACGAGCTAACAGTCATTTTGCACACGCAAACACACCTAATAAAAATGACAATATATAATACTTATAAATGTTATTTGCCCATTTCTCAAAAACCCTACTTTTTTGTTGCCTGACTCAAATCAGTGGTTCAAAATCTGTGAAGAACACCAAGTATCATTCAGGTGGATGGCAGGGGGGATCACAATTTCCTGTCCAGTGTAATTAACAGTATTACAAGTATGGGGCAATATAGTGCTGATGCAATGTATTTCTGTTCAGAAACAGTTTAGTGGCCAGTAACAGAATCTGAGAAACCTTCCATTCAAAGAAAATACGAATATAAATTTTTCCTTAATTCGCTCATGCCTCTGTGGATAAAAAGAAGTTAACACTAATTGACAGTGGTTTATTTGTCACCAAAAATGTGTTAGTATCTAAAACTTAGTGAAGTCAGAAAAGGGAACAGGAGCCAGTACCAGAACCTGAATAATCCTTTACAGAAGGAGTTATTATGGCTCATTCACAATCATTACAACTATTTGCAAATATTCTCTTTCAACTCAACATAAAAAGTATTAGAGTGAAGCTCCTGAGGTAAATTTGTGACTTTACTGCAAAATTTGTTTAATCCAACTTTGATAATCCAGAAATCATGACAATCCAGCACTTGAGGAAAGTTGTCCCAAGACTGGAAGTTTTACTTTTTCCAGAAAAAAAGCTTCATGAATGAAACAGGCAGATCTCATGGACACATTCAAAAAGGCCTCCAAGAGTGTCTATACAACAACCATTGTGGTATCTCCTGACCCCTTGTCTCCTACTCTATCAACTTCTTCAGCTATGGAGACTTCAGAAAACACAGAACAGGACCATGATACCCTGAACCAGCAGATGAGGGAGATACACGAATGGAGTACACCTCTGATTAGCTGTACAGCCCACCTATAGGAGCAATAACAAAAAATTACCTGTAAAAATATACAATATTAATACCAACTAATTGCACAAATATTTATGAGTAACTATTTCTATTTCATAATAGTTAATAAAGTTATTCATAAATATTTGTGCAATTTGTTGGTATTAATATTGTATAGCTAATAAATTGCACAGAAGATGTATAACATAACCTGCAAAAACTTAGGTCAGAAGGGGTAGTGTCTGAAAATACGGATTATTCAATAATTTGACACCTGTCTGGTCCCGTGCGAGTTGTATTAATGGAAGTTTGCTCTACTTCATCAAGGAAAAATGCAAATTTAAACAATTAGAGTGAAATATCACCCATTTCCTTAATCCACATCAGTCCATGACTTTAATGTGTTCCTACAAAACCATCAGTACATCTGTATAATACTTTGTTGTTGTGAACCACATCTTCACGCATGATGTTCCTTTACATACTTGCTGACTGAAGTGTTACAACATTCAACATCTAACAACATGCAGCTTCTACTAATCATACAGCACAGGTTTCGCATGCAGTTTCTTAGAAAATGACAGCACAAGAAGTTGAATCACAAAACTCCTCTTAACAGAGAACAGGTCATAAGTTCTGTACTGAGAATTAAATCCTGACTATCAGGATGAATATGTAACTATATTCAACATACAAAATGACAAGCCATTATGCTAACAACACAAGGCTATGTTCAGTTCACACTTAGTACTTAATTCCACTCTAGAACAAAACTTGACAGCACAGACAAAATGCCCAAATAATGCATTACAACACAAATGTCAAGCCTGATAAACTGCAAGCACTTACCCAGATGCACACATTACAATAATCTGTCCCAGAAACCAACCACAAAACAAAGAAAAGAAATGCAGCAATTAAAGCTAACTTTGTATACTCAGAACAAGGAAACATTTCTGTGTGACACTCATCTGAGCAGTTCTGCCTTGAAGCCATAATGAATGACAATAGGTGAGAAAGCATTGTCCGACTTCAGTTAACGACTGTATTCATTATTTCGAGCCAGCTCTCAAAACACAAAGCACATTTAAAATTTATTTGCAATGTCAAGCCCTTACATACTCTAATTTTTTTTTTATTTCAAGAAGTATTTCACTTCTGTGTTTAAGAAAGTGTTTCTCGTCTGTTTTAAATAAGACTGTCATTTCTACCAGCAGTTTAAATCAACAGTCCATCATGAATGGTATAAGGTACCTTAGAAAGAAAGAGTTCCCAAACATGTACCTTACTATTAATACTTGAAATCATACGAAGAAAAATGTGTGAATATGAATTAGCAGCAGCAGCAGCAGTATTGGTGGTGGTGGTGGCTGCGGCGGCGGCCGTTGTGGTGTCACAATAATCAATTATGGGCCTATTTCTAGTCCCAGCCACTTTTCCAAAACATTCCAAATTCAATCCCTGTCAGCACGAAATAAAAATCTACTGTCACCAACCTCATTGCCTATCTTCATTTTATTACATCCCTGGTTTATTCTCAAGGCCACTTGGATGTCACTTATTTAGATTTCAGTAATGCTTTTGGCCTTGTTCTGTGTGCACTGCTCCTTCCAAACCTAATGATTAAGGACAACTTGCTGGTTATTTATTTGGTTTCAGTCACGTGACCAGCAGAATATCACATGTCCATTACTGTGGGACTCTTCCAATTCCTTTTTGGGTGCAATCTGATGTGCCAGAATAGCAGGTCTAAGGCCACTTATTTTCAAAATTTTCACTAACGACCAGAGCGATACAGTTACTATTTAAAATCAGCTTCTTGTTGCTGATGACAAATATTTTTCACGAAACAAAGTCCATGGACGACAGTTTCCGACTTCAGTCTGACATAAATTCCATTCATGGTTTGAGCACCACCAACTTCATGAAACTCAAAATTATTAAGACCAGAATTACTTCCTCCTCAAGAAAAAAAGCAGCCTGGGTTTCGCATACCAACTGTACAAGAAAACACCACTTCTTTCAAAGATCTGGGAGTACTTACTGATTCCAAACTTCATTTTCACCATCATGGTAATCAAATACTTTCTCAAGCCATTATGTTATTGGATTAATTAGGACTCACATTTTCCTTTCCTCGTCTTGACAGCATCCTAATATGTGGTTTATTTAGTTTGACCTAAGACTGAAGAAGCCTCTGATGAATGGAATTCAATTACTCTTATCACAGTCAATAAGCTGGAACACATCCAGCAAAAGTTCAGTCTCTTTGTAATCAACTTTTTTAAAAAATAATGCACAATGTGGGTACAAAAATGTTCCAGACCACTTGAAATTACCTTGTGTGTTAGGTGGCACCACCCAGACCCACTTTTCCTTATTAATGTTAACAATGGACTAAAATTCTATACTTCCCTTATGGAAACTGTCTTTGCATGCCAGCTCAAAACCTCCACAGATTTCACCTTATTTAATGTTGGTTCTAAATATCACAGCTGCTCTTCCACCAGATGCACATCAGCCACCAATGCCATCTGTGCAGATATTGGTATATTCAGGTAAACTCATTTTGCTTAAAGATTTATGAACTTTATTATATCTTCATGTGATTATAATAATCACTAGTAAAGTAAGTTGTTATGCCATGTATACTGTTCCTGTTAAAGTTTTACAACCAGATGTAATACATATCAGAGCCACACTTTCTGCACGTGTCTACTGTAACTTCTGGATCATTAAATGCATACGTGCCAAACACCAATTTTGCGCTTACCTACAAGCAGCAAAGCAGCCCTGAAGTTTTGTCACCACAGTTCCCAGACACTCTGTACATGTTAGTTAACATTTACATCAACATGCTGTGAGAATGAAACCCTGTTCCCCTTGCTTTCCATATGAAAGAAAATTAAATATACAAGTTTATGTATGAGGTCTGTCCAAAAAGTATCCGACCTTGGCCCGGGAAAAAAAAGTTCTGTATCTGGGTGGTTACAATACCTAATCCCCTTCAAAGTAGGCCCCTTGTGACAAACACTTAGCCCAGCGGTCCTTCCATCGCTGGAAGCAATTATGGAAGGCTTGTTTTGGAATGGTGTGCAGTTGCGCCGTCGCGTTCTGTATGATGTCCTCACGGCTGTCAAAACGGGAGCCTTTTAGCGGTGTCTTCAATCTCGGGAACAGCCAGAAATCACAAGGAGCCATGTCAGGAGAGTAGGGTGCCTGGCGAATCTGCGGAATGCCGTGCTTAGCCAGGAAACCCTGGATCAGGTGTGATGAATGAGCTGGGGCATTGTCATGATGCAGCTGCCAGTTGTGTGCGTCCCACAGCACCAGTCTCTTGCGCCGAACTGCATCACGAAGATGACGGAGGACTTCTTGGTAGTACTCCTTATTAACAGTTTCGCCTAGTGGTGCGTACTCATGATACACAACACCCCGGTAATCGAAGAAAACAGTCAGTATCACCTTCACATTGCTCCGAACGTGTCGTGCTTTTTTGGGCCTCGGGGATGTTGGATGCTTCCATTGTGACGACTGGACCTTGGTTTTCAGGTCATATCCGTACACCCACGACTCGTCACCAGTGATCACAGTCTTCAGGAACTCAGGATCCCTGTTGGTGCACTCCAGCATGTCCTGCGCGACCTCAAGGCGAGTTGTTGCTGCTCCGGCGAAAGCAGCTTGGGCACAAATTTTGCCGCCACTCTTCGCATGCCCACATCCGCAGTTAAAATCGTGTTTGCGGAACCTCTGCTGATCCCAACCTCATCAGCAATTTCCCGGACGGTCAAACGACGGTCCTCCATGATCAATGTCCGCACTTTGTCAATGACATCAGCATTTCGGCTCGTTGACGGTCTCCCGGAACGCTGGTCACTGTCCGCCGACATGCGGCCATCTTTAAAGCGGTTGAACCACTCTTTAATTTCAGTGACCCCCATTGCATCATCACCGAAAGCCTGCTGAATTTTGCGGATTGTTTCCGCTTGGGTATCCCCAAGTTTCTGACAAAACTTGATGCAGTATCGCTGCTCCAAACATTCTGTCATCTTGAGCGAAACGAGAATGCGACAAACACGTGTTACACCACTGCACTATCTGGCAGCGACAGACGCATCCGGCGGTGTTGCGAGGCAGCAAAAAATCACACATGCGCATGAAAGTCCCTTCTGCCACTACGCTCAGTTTCCCCACCCTTTCGCCATTACTTACCGCGGGAAAAAAATATAGTCGGATACTTTTTGGACAGCCCTCGTCTAAGTTCAGTAGTAGGTTTACTACTTAAACATTATCACTCTTCTGCAAAATGCCTCTTCTTGAAAAATTGGTTTTGGACATGAAATTACTGCCTTGCATCAGCTCAGGAAACCAAAAACCAAACTGTCTGCAGGATGACCAATTGCAGTCAAATATTACTCTGTATTTATGGTTAACCCCTTGGTGCTGAACGTTATATATATATGTAATGCGCAGTGTGATGCTCAAAGCGCCGAACGTCATAGAGATATATCTGCTCTTATGCAGCCCCCCTCATTCTGGCAGCATTTAAATTTTCTTCTTCTGCACATTACTACAAGTATTTAGCTCCAGCGCCAAAGTGTTAACCAAAGTGCTGCACATTCCAAGCTGCCAGCAGCCACTTTAATGAAGTGTACAGGTTTAATTTTACCTTAAACCCATTTATGTTTTCTAGCATTGTCAGCACATTACACCCTGGTTTTAGAAGTACTATAAAGGATGAAGGCACTCGGTTTCACATTGAAGCACAGCCCACAATACGTCAAAATATCAGTATTCACTGCTACAGTATATCGCATTAACAAACTGCTGTTTAGGCTAAGTAACACTCCTGTGGAAAATCTATGTACTGCTGCCCAAAACAAAAATTCATAAGCCAAACCCAGGAGAATGACCTCAAACTACAATTAAATGTTTAATACAGTATATACTGTCAATATTCTATTGTCTCCACATTTTGAAAACAGAGTATGTGAAGCTTTACCCCCATGCCTCCATATCATGTTTTATGCATTGCTGTTTAACTGCTCTGTGCAGAGGGTCACATCTTCTACATGTGGCAGTTCTTGTTACTTATAGTTAGTAACCAAACAAGTACCAACTATATACTAAGACAACACTAACCTTTCAGTAACTGAAGCCAGTACAGATCATTTCAATATTGTATCTGCTGAACTAATTTTACAAGTGTTAGCTGCAGAACTTCAATAAAAGAGCAGCTACCCCAAACCAAGAACCAAGAATGGTGGTAAAACAACCTGCATGATCAACATTGCCAATACTTCAGCCCACCCCTGGGCATGATCCAAAGCCAGTTCCATCCACTTCCCATCCTCTCACCAACGTATGATCCATGTTAATATACATTCTCAGGCCAATCACTGGTGGTCTTCTGGGTATTGTCAATGTGTATGACTACAGGTTGATACCGACATTACAGAGGAATGTGTTGCTTCCATCTTCGGGGTGAAAGACTGCAAGGAATGTGGCCTATTAATAGGAACTGATCCACTTCCTTCCCTGAATCACTTCAGAATCTACCCAGACATAATTCCATCACCAGGAATATGGAGGCAGCACATTATTCTGAGGAACGTACAATCCTACACATTGTCAAAACCCAGAATCCTATTATCTGATCCATCTTAATGTTATACTTCCACTGCCTAAAGCTCCCAAGTGGATATTTCACAAAACGTGTGCCCACCAAACTCTAAGGGCATAAACAGAAAATTCTGCAACGTTAAGAATGAAGACAAGGCCCGGCTCTAATCTAAGGTTAGTATGTCTTCTTCAGTACAGATCCAAATTATCCTAGCATATACACAACACCAAAAATGAAAATAAGACCAAGACGGGCAATGTATGTATAATGTAACAATGTGGCGCATTCACATAACCTTCATTGCCGTGGATACGCAACAATGCACTCTGTTGGGGGGGGTTCCATATCACCTCACAAATGACATGATTTTCAGGGGAAAAAAAATTTATTGAACATAAAATGTGTGTTTTGATTTTCTCTACAACTTTTGTTTAAAACATTTCTCATTCTAAGGAGAATTAAGAGAGATATTACTGCCATCAATCCCTAATGAGACTGGCAGAACATAACAGAGTCCAACTGATATGGGTGCCGGGACATATGGGAATTGATGGGAATGAACAGGCTGTTCAACTAGCTAGACAGGGCTCCTCACGTCCATTTATAGGACCTAAGTCTGCCCTGGGCATATCTGATAAGATTGCCAGGGAGGTGATCAGGGGATGGATGAATAGGAAACATACAGAATATTGGCAGTCCATTCATGGACAAAGATGGGCTTTCTCAAAAGACCCTCTGGTAGAAGAGCTGGAGAACTACTTAGTTTGAGCAGAAACCAGCTAAGGATACTGACAGGGCTGTTCACAGGACACTGTCATTTAAAGGACACTTGTTTAAACTGGGGCTAGTAGACAGTCCCGAGTGTGATAGATGCAAACAGGGATCTGAAACGGCCTCACATGTTCTCGGTGACTGTGAGGCCTTGGCTGCAACAAGATTCAGGTACCTGGGGTATCATTTTATGAAACCAGGGGACTTTAAGGATATCTCTGCAAGCTGGTTACTGCACTTTGTTCAAAGCACGGGGCTGCTAAACAAATGAATATAAGGACTGCACAAAGGATCAGAAATGGTTGATGTGCATGGGACGCTCTGGTGCCCGCCCTACTTCTATTCTAAGAGAGATATTACCACAAATTTACATATGTCTTCATGTAAATTACCCATGATTCTTGTCAGATTTTAGTCAAACTTGAATTTTCTCAGCAGATTTTCAAACAATCCTTGAATATCAAATTTCATGAAAATCTGTCCAGTGGGAGCCAAGTTGTTCCATGCAGATGGACAGACATGACAGCGCTAATAGTCACTTTTCGCAATGCTCTGAATGCACCTAAAAAGCAGACATATCAGGATATCAATACTTTAATGGGCCGAGGAGTTTCAAAAGTGGCACTTTATTTCTGCTCTTAACTAAAGAAATACGACTGGAACATAATTCCTTACACCTACCAAACCCAAAACAGAATGACGTGACATAAAACCTTTGGAAGATGTTATGACACCTATATTTCTTCAACTAATCTGGTACGCCTTGTTTCAATTAATTAGTAATTAAACTATTCGTGAGAATAATTTCGACTAGCACAGATATTCTGATCCAACCACACAGTATTTCAACATTTTATATTAAATGGTGTCACTTCACCTCAGATGTTTACACGGTCACCACGCCGGTATCATTAGTAGTTGGAAGTTAACATGCACAAATGTGTGGGGCTTATAGCATCATGATGTTCCCATCAAGTTTCATAAAAACATGTCAGAAATAACTGAGAGGGTCAAACACACAGACATGAATAAACCATATGTCTGTCTTTCCTTACCTAACAAGGAGATGGCTAAACACTACCCCAAACATTTTTAATCAGAAAAACTGTGTGTGATATTAAACTTCGTCAACACAGATTGTACATCACAGAAATGAGAGACCCAGGCATGAGTGTAGCCGACTGAAAGAACATTCAAACAATTCAAAAGAAAGGCCTTTACCATATTAATATCTTTGATCATTACACAGAGTGATACCCCCCATTACAATGATCATTAACATCATCAGTTTCTGGTACCTGTCAGTCAATCAAACTAAGTAGAATGGTGGAGAAGTTACAATATGGCTTGAAATGTGTAAAGCACATCACACATGGCATGTTCACAGCAGCAACATTCATAAGCAACGTAGCTAAGCTAACATCTGACAGTTATGTTACATATGGGATAAAAGATTTTAAGGTGTTTCAAATAACACACAGTACACATAATGTTAGATGCTCCAAACACATAAAACTCACATATATAATTCTAAACTCATAAAAATATTCAAATCTGGTAGTATAAGATAATGAGGTAATGTAGCAATGAATACTGAAATACAAGACAACACTGCAAAATATGTCAAACACACCAACTTAAAACTCTGCACTACCTGTGAAGTTAGATATTAAGAGTACTTCTTCATTCCATTCGATTTCGATTTTTTACTACAGAATACTTAGGAATGGGAACTCTTACATTATTTAAGGTTTCACCATTCACGGTGGAATATGAAAACAAAAAAAGACTGCCCACAATTATATACAAAAATGATACTTTATTGTGGATAAGTAAACAAATCAACTGTCTCTATCATTATCTAGCTCAATTTTCAAGTATATGTGCAGTGGTGAAACACTTTTACACCCACTACAGGACCTGCATTAAAGAAAATGTCTCTATATCCTGTTGAATAATTCCTACCTAAATATGATGGAGTCCAAATCAAAAGGGTACTCTAAAATTCCTGTGGTGGGCGCTCTGGCCCTGAGAATGTCCTGCTCGGTTGGGAGGTACTCTGGCTTCTCAATTCGCTCGATATCACTCAAGTAGCTGCAACAATGAGAAGGAGGGGGCGAGGGCCCCAGGAGGGCCTTGTCACCACAAGACACATTCACAAACACACATAGACATAACATGCACAGAGCTACGTAATGCTTGCACAAAGCTGGCCACTAAGACGGCGGGGAGGGGGGGGGGGGTTGGAAACAAACCAGGGGTGCAATTTCCATTTGTTTTCATTCAAATGCTGTTTAAAAACAGACTACTGCATTTCTCTGTACGCATGGTGCAATTTGGTCAGACCATTCTATGGACCATAAAACAATTTTCCACATCATTTGTATTCACCATAGTGATTGTGCAGGAACAGCTACAATTGGCATGCCTAATCAAATACTGCACAGACCTACGCATTGTTTCTCATAACCATAGGGTGAAGAACAAAGTCAGATGAAGTATCCTAACTCCATTCTCTCAAAAGAACCAACACGACAGGGCATTATATTCTAGCACTGAATATACGCACCCGAATGCAGTCATGTTAAACAACAGAGGAGTGCCACTGTCAAAAAATTTGTGGCCTTCAGTCTCACGCATGCAGTGACTGACACAAGGGCAGGGAGCAGACACATTTTTGGCTTCTGTGCAACCAAGGCCACTCAGTTTCTTACAGCAACACTGCTCTATTTATCATCACATTTATCTTTCTCCATAAATTATTTCAGACTAAATTAATACTAAAATATTTACAGAAAAACTCGTAAAACTGCACCTTACAGAAGAGAAACTCAGCAAGTCAATTTTCAAACATATTACAACTTAAATTGTTTCCCTATGTTGTATTATTCTTTAACTTGATCTAATGTCTCATTTACACAGTGGCTTGTTTTCGACACTACCTTACAATGACATAGCAAAGATATCATGAAAGTCATGTCCATTTACAGTATATACTAAAGTTTCATTATTGTTATGTGAAGCAACAAAGCGCATTACAGCACTTGTAGAGAAAACTTAATTAGGTATTTACCAGGTAATTACTAATTAAAATCTGATGCAAAGTACTCTACAGGATACAAAATTACCGTACCTATAAAATACATCACATATTAGTTGCAAATCTTGTGAATATCCTTCAAGTCTGTCATTTCAAAATGCCTACTACCCCACAAAGCAAACTTTAAAACTAAAAGATACCAAAACACAAGGAACATATTTAGTCTCTCCTGTCACTGATTTCAGTACCATTCACAAAATCAAATTTAATTTCTCAACAAGGACAGCCAAATACCAATCCCCTGAAGATAAATACAAATATTCAAGATGCTCAGTGCTATGAAAAAAACTTAGTTTTCAGCCCCAAATTATACTAAATGCACTGAAGAACAAAGTCACATTTATTTGTTGCGACCAAGTTAATTCTCAGTGGGTTAACTGTTGCTTGTGTGTGCAAATAATTAATTCTGTCATTAACACAGCAACATACTTATGTGAAATGACATGTAATGAATACAAAAGATATTTCAACTTGTACCAATGACAAAATATATGCAGAAAAAGAATGATAAGTAACAGCCATTAATGCCACACAGATATAAAGAGATGGAACAGAGACATAGGGTCAGCAGCATGGTTTTATTACGTATTAGCCACGAAAACAAGCCAATATGTAAACACAGACCTTAATCTAGTTAGAGAAACAGGAATAAAATTTGATGGAAGATGTGAGGTTCTTATAGTGGTGATGAGGAGGATCCGAGTCTTCTGAGGCGTGTAACACATGTCACATCCCAGAAGACTCAAATCCTCAAAACTGGATGGATTAGGAGACGAAAATGACCAACCCAGGCTATTCTAAACCCCCAGGCATACCAACTTGAAAAGACAAACTCCAGACAGGCACATAAACCCGAGCTAGTGAGCATGACAAACCATTATCACGTGCTGGTACCTCGCCTGCTTTCAAATCCCCGTACAAACCTACCGTACCTAAAACGTATCTCTTCCAAATCAAAGGGGTATTCTATTATACCAGTGGTGGGGACTCTGACACGCAAAATATCTTGCTCAGTGGGAAGGTAGTTGGGGGCAGCCACCCGGTCGATTTCCATCAGGTAGCTGCAATATAAATACAAGCTCAAAACAAATACACAATATATATATATCCATCCCCTGGTGACTGCAAAATACTTTTAATATTTTAAGAAGTTACAAAACATACTCTGCCCAAAATCTATACTTACACCAAAAAGCTGCACAAGTGGTACCAAACTCTTTACTGTACTATCAGACATATCAACAAACAATACCAGGGACTTGATCAGTACAGTAATCCTTATTTTGTAGCAATTCCTTTCTTCACGTAGAGAATCTAGTTGATGATTACAATTAAGATGCAAATGTTAAATTCTTTTTGAGGACACAAGTATTTCTTTACAGGAAGTAAATCGTAATCATAATATCACACTGTCCTAAACACCTGCAGGTTAATTCTGTTTCTTTTTTCATCCTGCATGCTGCAGTATAAGCAGCTGTAATACAACAGCTGGAAACTACAGAAGAATGAATGCCTAGAACCAACATGAATACATTCAGTACACCACCTAAATATGAGGTCTGAAAATTATGTAACAGGACAAATCATATGATTCAATTATTTAGAAGTTTTGTATCAAACAGTATGGCGAATACAACTTCTGAAGAGATTATTAGTCACAAGAATTATTATTACTGTTATGTACTGTAATTTGACATTACTGAGATGCACTGATTCATGATAAACTAGAGACCCTGATATGACATGGAATCTTGACTTTCTTTGAGTGCAGCTAATGCTACTGGGACCAATGCAAGGAAATGATTTAACAAACCCAATAATGACTTTTTATGAATATGACTGGGACCAGCCCAGAGTCAGTCTCAAGGTGACAAGTCACAACAGAGCCTCCTGAATATGAATTTATAGAGCTAGGTACTTGACCACCATGTTTGGTTTATCTGTATTGAAAGCACATACTTATTACTGGTTGTAAGGGCTAAGTCCTTGAAGAATACTATGGCTGTGTAATGAGACTTCCTATGCCTATTCCTGCTCAATGACAACATATCCATTATGAAAACAAAAATCTTGTACGGTCAGTATGTATTCACAATGCACGGGAAAAATGTGGCTTCACAAACCTTACATAGCACAGGTATTAAGGAGCATATACACACTAGACACTGATGTTACTCCAGAAAATATGCATCAAAGTTCTTTCATTTTTGTGATGCATAATCCAGCCATTTTATACATTAGACTGGGAGAGAAAGGCACAAACATATTTACCACATCAAGAATCTTTAGAAGTAATATAAGAATGATGAGGAAATTTTGTGAATGAAGTAAACTTTTTCCAGGAATCAAACACTTTGGTAAGCACATGCTCAACAACTTCTCACCTATTCACTTTGAATATTTTCAGTCATAACTTATATATGAGAATAACAACTACACAAGATTTGCTTATACGCATTATTCAACACACCAGCACCTTAGAATTTACAGAAATTTAAATAACTTAGAGATGGAGGAGATTCAATTCATAAAAAACAAATTATTAGAAAGTCATTAATGCACCTTCTACAGTTTTAATTACATCCCATTAAACTTTTGCAGTCACGCAGAATATCGGCAGAAAATGAGAGTAATTTACTTTACCTTTGTATTTCAACCAGGTGTTGTAGTCCTCAGGACATTCAAAACAGTAGCCAACATCCTCATTGGCAAATAAAATTCATGCAATCTTATTGGTTTCTTAGGCTACAGCAAAGGTCTCTGATCAAATCTCCCACCTCATTTTACTAACTGTTCTACATTAAGGTCATTATTGTGAACTCTGCAGCATAATATTCCTGGTTACTGTAGCCCTTATTGATTTATAGTTAAAAGCATTCCAAGAATGTCAACTGTGCCCACAGAAAAATTCCCTCCTTCCCCTATAATTTGACATGTACTCTACCTCTTCATTATCAACATTCTCTAACCTCTTCATTATCACCATCAACACTCTCCAGTGTGTTAATAAGCCCACATACCCACTCACAGAGTATTCACGGTCAATATCTGAATATTTATATCCAAATTTTGCGGCAAAGTATTGTTCTGACAATGCAGAACGGCCAATTTATTCCACTAGTAGTGAATACTATGGCTTACACCTCAACAACAACAACAGCTTATTCAGTACATGTAAGTGTTTTTGACAAACATTACCTTTTCTGTGGAAGAACAGTACCAGGACAAAACAATGTAACAAAACTGATACATAGTGTTACAAAAATCTTCCCCTCCCACAACATAACTGTAATCACACATATACCATGAGAAGGACTGATCACAGTTCTGATATATGCTGCCACTGTTCCTTCAGCTGCAAAAGTCACTGTCACATACAAGCTATGACAAGTCATGTGGTCGGATGCCTGAAGGAGGAATGGGAAACTTTAGCTGAAAAAGACTTCAGAATATGTATTTCATTTTCCATACCACAACTGGCATTATGAACAATGGAACTGAAAGTTTCAGACTTTTATCTTTCAGTACGTACTGAACTCATTAAAAATTAATCATGCAAAGAACACCAAAATTTGGAATCATTACTGACGTACTGAACTGACATACTGAGTTTGTTGAGCATACTGATGGGTTAAAGACTGAACAAAAATCAAGAGTGATGTATATGCCATGTGATACCACCTACTGCAAAAACTGATTTAGGTTATACCTACTATATTTTGTGCAATTTTCCAGGCTGTTTTGGTACTGAATGAAAATGGCTAATACTTGTGGATTCAAGAACTCACTATTTGGCAGAGTCAGTAAGCTGGTATTCACGTCTTCTGTCATAGCACTCTTGGATACCCGCATCTCCCCAAAGATCCTTGATTGCTTCCACATATGGACTCTCAAACGTCGTTACCGTTTCATAGTCCACAGTGCGGATACGTTCTGCCTTATCCTGAAAGAGACATTTTATAATACTGCAATGCCCTGTCTGTGTTGTTCATGGCCTCATTTATAAGGCCAACTGTTGTTGGCAGGATAAATCCTGAACAATGAATTTTAAAGGATTTGGAAGGAAATATTCCCGGCCCAATCACAATAGTATTCTCCCATTTGCCTGGACACGAAGTCAGTATAGTCAGTACAGCCAGTGTCCTGGCTGAGATTAGAAACAGACACCTTCCAGATACAAGCCTAGAGCATTACCACTACAACCTACTTGGTTTTTGTTGCTCTATCAAATGCTATTTCAACATATTTCTCTGCTTAGAAATCAAGGTATGAGCCAGGATGGTGCAGTCAGTATAGTGACTAGAGAGCAAGCTGGACAATCTGGGGTTTTAATCCTAGCAGGGGCAGAAGATTTTTCTCTTCTCCAAAATGACCAGCCCAGCTTTGGAATCCACCCATCCTCCTATTCCGTGGGTACTGGGGGTTCTTTCCTGAGGGCAAAGCAGCCAGGTCATGAACCCCTCCATCAAGTGCAAAAGGTTAAGAATGCATCGAGTTATACATCTACTCCCCTTATATGCCTTCATGCCATGGACAGGACAACTTTACTTCATAAATCACTAGGCATGAGACTGGGCCTGTCAGTAGGGTGGTCCATAACATCCCAGCCATAGCACCATAATCAGTCACAAATCCAGTTGGTAGTATGGGGCCCAGTAATTTCCTTCTCTTTGAACCTCTTTAAGAACCACCTGGCTCGGAGGCGATTTGCAGCGCATGCTGATGCAAAGCAAGCTGTCAGCCTCCTGGTTACAGACACTTCAACACTGACTGCTTTCTACACTGTGATACAAGCCTTGGTGCCATTGTAGGACAAATGCTTAAATGTCAATGGTGACTACATGGAGGTCTGGTGTGTACCACCTGCAATCCATGTGTCATGCATACATCAAATCACAATACAGTTCCCCACATCAGAGTGTTTGTTACTTTATTCTTTCAGAACATCCTTTTAAAAAGGTAGGATGAACAACCTGAAATCTACCAATATTTTTACCTGTCCTACAGGTAAGTTACAGATCTCACATACTTTATGAAACAGTACTGTTTGAATTCAGTGTCTTATTTAACAACACTCTCAATTACTGAGATTATAAAGCATCACTGATTGATGGGATGGAATGATGGATGGATGACTTACATACATTAACTAAAATTTACAGACAGCTGATGACATGACAGTGGTACGGAAAAACTGAAGCACTCAGAGAAAAAGACATCTCAGTGGCACTGTGTACACCACAAATCCCACATGGACTGGCTTGGGCTCAAACCCAAGCCTTTGTGGCAAGAGGCCAAAAACTAATATGTAGCTTGAGCCACAGCATGGCCCAACAACACTGTTAGCATATGTAGCTTGAACTGTAGAGTTCTGCAGTGAAATAGGAGTAGCATACATGAAAATACAAAAAATTCTTCCTGAATTTATCTCATGCACAAACTTCATTCTTACTTGTCATTGTTACGTCAAAGTACTGGCAGCAGAATGCAAAACCATTTCATATAATTTATTAACTCCTCTTATATTATGACAGTTCATGTTATAAATACCTTTATCAATGCTTATTGTGAATCAAATATGTAAACTGGATACAAAAATAGTTTATGCAGAATGCTTTCACCTTCTAAATTAACAATGTCTGCATACACATGAACATTTTTATCAGACAACTGCCAATGGTCACTTCCCATCAGTTCATTTAACTCATAAACTTTGATATGCAACGGACAATCTAACTCTTAGATGTCACACATATCTGTAAGCCAAAGGGGAAAATTTGCAGTGCCTTCACCTGCTATCACACAAACAGTTTGAGTGAAGAGTGATGCAAGTTGTCAAATAAATGTCCCTGTACACGTATGGTCATGGAATACAGAGCCCACAAAACCGGATTTAACTCATTATGTATATTTTATTCAGACATCCATACATCACAGTCCATCACAAAAACATGGGCCCAGTTTTGCTCTTTAACATGACATGTTAGCAAAAATAAACCTCCCCATTACTTACTATGTTTGATGATTCCGCATACTGGATCTTAAGTAAATCCATTGCTCTTATCATACTTTGCATTGCCATGAAAATATTTTGATATACAAGCTTGATAAAGCCACGTTTGTCCTCATCTGAGTACCCTGACCCATGGATGATTCTCATCTGTTTGATGAATGTTGACTTTCCCGATTCTCCTGTCCCTATAAAAACAGAAGAACAAAAGTGTTATTTAAAAGCCATTTTATTATCTAAATCCAGCATATGTATGAAGGAAAGGAAGATATCAGTAATCAGTTCAACAAATGAACAAACCCATTGGTTATATGTATTACCATGGCAGAGGTCTCAATCCACAGAATGCAGATTCGCCTAATAACCTAAAATCTCTCATTTAAGTTTATAATTTCAGGCAGGCTCTTGTTTTAATGTGGTCTGGGTTTGGCTGAACTTCCAGCAAGTCTACTTCTGGCTACATGGCCATCAGAGAAACAGAAACACAGAAACTGAGGGGAAGGAAAAAACTGAAGGAAAAAAATATTTATTGAACACTGCTGATTTCTGAAAATTGTACCATAATCTTGGAATAGCAATAACTAAGGACCCACAGTGGTAAACCATTTAATATCATTCATGCTACAAGTGAAGACATTTTCCATTACAAAATGTAGTTATGAATATGTGACTGTGCTTGCTCTTTTTCTGATCCATACAAAACCACACACAGAAGACAATTCCAAATCTGAGCATGGGACATAATATATACCACTGCCTATAAACATCAAATCAGAAAGCAAAACAGTAATTATACACAACATTATATTTGTACCTTAACCTCTATTGGCCGAATGAATTGCCTGTGTCCTGCACAAGTGCAGGCATGGGCACTTCAAAACAAAAATAACTCTGGCCATTAGTAGCTACATTGGGATTTAAGGGCTGGATGATAAAGGTTAAGTATAAAAGGTATTACGTACGTCTTACCTAAAATTCGCAGACTAATTATAAACTGATGTTCTAAGTTTTACATCTAACTGCAACAGAATGTCAGTTACTACCAACAAACTATAACAGTTCCATCTTGTACAATTCTTAATTTTAATGGAGCAAATGTGATCACAGATTTATGTAACTGATGTTTATGATCACATGTAGGAGTCATTAATGTCCAATTTTTCTACAGGGCACCGATTTCAAACGGAGGTTATAACAGGGAGGACAAAGAGTTTTGATTCATAGCTTCATACACATGTTTTCCAAAAGGCACCTCATTCACCATTTCCTGTTTATCAGAAAGTGTGGGTGGGACTCTGACTTGGAAACTTTCAAATGGAAAACAGGACACAGGCCCCTCAGCAACAAGTTGGAAGTTGATATTAGTTTGATGTTTTAAAAAGTGAGAAGCCCTAAATACCTACATGAGTTGAACAATCACAAATCAATATCTGATTAAGAAACAAGTTATGATTATGCTTTGAAAAGGGCTTCAATGACCAACAACTGTCACTGCTAAATGCATAGTAATGCAGAATTCAGACTTTAAAACCTCAATATGATTTAGTACATCATGATAAACTTAGTGAGTGATAGGCATGTGTCTAGAGTAGACAAGATTACAAGAGCCACCACTATTTAAGACTTCAAACAAAAGGTGTGAAAGAAGACATTTAATAATCCACTCCTGAATATTCAGCAGCTGCAATTTCAAATGTAAACTCAACATTGGTAACGATTCCAAAAGACCAAAAAGGATAATATTTATATTCATTGTTACCAGGAAGTAAATCAAAGAACTCCAAACTGCCAGTCCAGTGTAACATGGAGAGGAGAAGTGAATACTAATCAGTGTGTAGGGGTTATTTGATACACTACCATGACATACCAAATTTACTTGAAGTGTGTGACATTCCAAGTGATTACAAGTGTTACTGTGTAGCAACTGTTCACCAGCATCAACAGATTTCTGAAGTCTTGCCTGCATTATCCTTCTGGGATTCGGTAAAGCCTTCCCCATTAAGAGCTTCACCAGTAATATGTGCAAATGTCTCCATCCTACAGCTCTACCCTTAGTGAAACCAGAGCCAACCAATTAAATCTTCCATGACACCATTTCACTAACACACCCAGAAGAAAGCAGAGGGCAACCTATCAATTAGCACCCAAGCAGGGGCCAGCATGAGACAAATACTGTGAGGGGGTGTAAAACCAAAAAGTAAATATGTACAGAGAGACCAGGAGATGGTATAAATAAATAACGAACTGTATGTCTTAGTTCTGTATTATTTCTGCTGCTGAAGGTTTCAACTTCATTGAAGTTGTGTGACATAACATCAATATTTTCACTGTCACAATGCTTGTAACTTTTAATGTATAATAACGTTTTCACACAGTACTTGTAGGTAAACTTATGATTTATTTAGATGTCACTTTTCAATGATTTACTTCAATGTCAGTTTTCATACATTTGTAATGGTATGCTCCATTGCTGTTACAATGAAATCTTACATATACTTCTATTTTTACATTCTAAAAAAAAGGCTCAAAAAATTTGGGGCTAGTGTCATATGTCAGAAGTAGGCACAACTACCATGTTGGCATTACTTCTGTCAGGAACTTGAAAGCACAAAAATGACAGACCGGCAGCATCTATGACGACACCATCACATCAAAGTTTCACAAACATCCATAAACTGGTTCAAAGTTTGTTCTTGGAAAGAGGATATGATTATGATGATACAAATGTCTCTTACCTTTTAACAAGGAAAGTAGGATTATAAGAAGTTTAATGGTTTTTCCCAGACTAAAACATGTGCTGGATTATTGTATTACGAAGGATATGTTCCCTACCCAATTTTCACAAATTCACACCAGTCTTCACTGTCTGGTGCCGAAAAAAGAAACATGACTCAAAGAAACATCCGCAACCTGACACCCTCATGAAATAAATCTGTAAGACCAGTCAGTCTTGGTATTCAAATTTGCATGATACCTGCTGTTGTTTATAGGTCGTCACGGGATTACCGTTAACATGTGCCAGCACAGTTGAGGGTCGGCTAGAGATTAGCGCTTACACTAGTAACCCCCCCCCCCAACTCACAGCAACTTCATCGTTTTCGCCACGCCTTTCAAGAATATCGATCAGCAAGTGACCTTCCCGCCAACATCAAAAAGGTAAGAAACCGACTACGCACAGCGGCTGAAAACACGTAAACCTCAAACAATGGAACAACTGCCAGCAAGAAAGATAGACGCTGAAATTTCCGTGCTGCTTTCGGCGCCTTCTAATCCACGGCCTTGTGTGTACTGTTAACCGTAACAGTTGCAACATACACGTTTGAATATTTCGGGATCAACTGACAGGCTTATGGCTATGCTTTTTCAGCTGTTTTAGATTATATGGTGTTGAAATGGCAAGGGCCTGGAAAGAGGCGGTCGTGGCCTATTTTATGGTACTATCCCAGCACTTTCCTGAAAATGAGCTGCAGTACACCACGAAAACCCCTCAGGACAACCACTCTCCGGACTGCGGTTCGAATGCAAGACATCTCGAATACGAGGTGCTAACAACTCGACCACGACGTTCGGTATTTCAGTACTGAATATGCATTCGGCATACCTTAGTTCCAATAACTGGGAAAATCAGTTACTGTATACGGCACGAAAGAACGCTTCAGTTAAACTCTTCTGAATAACGACGCTATTTAGTTTCGTAGCTGATTATAAACGTTTCGAAACAACCTGCTGCCTCCATCTTCACAGCAGAAGATCCCTAAGGGACTACACGCTATAATAACCTACGAGTAAAATAACATTAACTAAATGTTCACAGCCGTGAAGACCTCGAATCTGCTGCCCCTGTTACGTATAATGAAGTACTATGTCTAAAGGGCGTATAACTATTTATGCATCAAGCAGTTTAACGAAGTTAATACATGAAGACATAAAAGAGACGTGAAGCAAATCTGTCCGCCGATTCACACCAACGACTGAACAGATCAGATGTACCATAGTATGTGTAGATCTAAAACTGTGTGCATTTCATTGTGACACAATAATATTTTACAAACAAGCCACAAAATTTCTCGGTGAGAAGTGTTTTGCCAGCTACCAAGACTACACACCGTCAATGGTAGATGAATGAAATGTATCTGTAGAGAACACTTACGGAATGATATTGACAGCGGAAAACCGAAGACTACGTGAAAAAAAAGCCTGACCTAGTACCAAATTGTCAACCACAAATCCCGCCTGGGATCTAATTCCGGCCTGACACGTGAGAAATTTATCAAAGTAACAGATCGTCATACAAAAAATAAACAAGGCGCACATCAGAACAAATTATCCTAAAAAAGAAAGAAAATTCAACAATTACAAAAGTCTGGCCTCTGTACTTACGCTCCTCTGAGCATAGAGACGAAAATGGGGCACAAATACCACACTTTCTAATCTTATATACTAGAAAACGTCAAAAGCAAAATTCGACAACTTCCCTGGATGTGTGATTTAATAGCTTGTTATGACAAACTCTCAAATTTAAACATAAAATTTGGAACACTATCGCCTAGTAGCTCAATAACTACGACGGGTGAATGAAAAGTAATGCCTCCAACTTTATAACTCGCCAACAAATGGCAGCAATGATGGGCAGCATCTGTTCTTTCACCTCGGTTGGCGGCAAGTTCCTGTGTTTAAGAGGTTGTGTTGCTATTGTGCGTGAAATGGAAACCTGCACTGAGCACTCGTCGGTGGGCTTTAAGCAACGTGCCTGATTGAATTTTTGACTGCCGAACGGGTCTCTCCAATTGAAATTCACTGCCGAATGCAGGTTGTTTACGCTGATGACTGTGTAGACGTGAGCACTGTGCATCGCTGGGCCAAAAACAAATGTAAGGCTTGGGCACGAAAAGTCATGGCTACAGTTTTTGGGACACATATGGCGTTATTCAGGTGGACTTCCTTGAACCTGGGACCAAACGATTAAGAAGAGTTCGGAAGCACAAGAAGAACACGCGAACCACCATTGAGGCAACTGACAGGTTGCATCTCACCACCTTACCACACCCGCCATACAGTCCAGACTTGGCGCCATGCGACTTCCACCTTTTCCCAAAAATGTGTGACTCAAATGAAGACGGGGAATGGACTGTCAGGACCTGGATGAAGGAAACAAAGTGTGGAGTTCTTTCGTGACGGCTTTGAGAAACTGTCTATCGTTGGCGAAACTGTGTGGAGAATGGTGGCAATTATGTGGAGAAGTAAATAAGGCGATAAAAGGGCTCATTTCAGGAATTATTTTCGTGTTCCATTTATTAAAATATCCTTATTAAAACAAAAGTAATCGAGATTGAGGCATTACTTTTTTGGGTTTACAACTCAGAAGTATCTGGAAAGTTTTGAAATGTGGTGCTGGAGAAGAATGGAGAAGATCAGTTGGACCGATCGTGTGAGAAATGAAGAAGTATTACACAGAGCCAAGGAGGAGAGGAATATACTACATACAATAAAAAGAAGAAAGGCTAACTGGATTGGTCACATCTTGCGTAGAAACTGCCTTCTGAAACACGTGATTGAAGGAAAGTTAGAAGGAAGGATAGAAATGACGGGACGACGAGGGAGAAGACGTAAGCAGCTACTGGATGACCTTAAGGAAAATAAAAGATACTGGAAATTGAAAGAGGAAGCACTAGATCGCACCCTGTGGAGAACTCGCTTTGGAGGAGGCTGCGGACCTGTCGTAAGACAGACTACAGAATGAATGAAATGAATGAACTCATATGAGTTACAATTATCAGACGCAGACATTTCAGTGGATTTACAATAATGGAAAACATTCCCGCTTTGAGCTGATCCTGGATGTTCCAAAACGCAGTCCCGCTCTTTACGGACCGGCGAAGATAGAATCCTGAAACGTGGAAACAGGGGAGAGGAGTGTGAGTGTGCAGAAAGAATGAAGCTGGAAAGAGAAAACGCGTCAAAGGGAAGCTGGAATGAACTAACTAACGAACTGGGAGATGACTGGCTGTAACAATGTGTCTTTTCGCATCTGGTTCCCGGCATGGAACGCAGCAATGAATGACGTGCAAAGGACTTGTCCCACCGAACGCAGTTCACTGCCTAAGACGCATTAACGTGTGTATCGCCATCCCCGGTTCCACAATAAATTGCACATTCACCCACCGACGTGGGTCACGGTGGCAAGTTACGTAACCGAAAAATCGCTGTCCTACAATCACGGAACAATTTAGGTGCCTTTTCTAGGTTTCTTTTGCATTCAAGTTTTATGGCGCCACAATGGTAAATAATTTACCTCTTGCTTTAACCGCACTCTTCCGAACATCTTATGTTACCTACACAGGGTGACTGCGGTTCTCAATAAAAATTTTAATGTTCAAATGTTGTGAAGTACTGCCATTGTGAATATTTAGAAATTCTAGGACCGTACAAAACTGAATTAACTAAAAATAATGCGGAATGAAGGGCGCAAAAAAAACTGTAGTCAGTTCAGTGTAAGACAGACCCAAATTAAATAAATATACTATTAGCATTTTATAATGCAATCACACAAAACAATGCATCAAGTGACGAATGCATGAAAGATTTCGATGTGGCATACGAATTTACACGATGGGCATTGTACGTATAACCTAACACTGTGGTGCGTTCGTGTAACCATTGCTGCAATGGAACGCAGCGACGTGTTCTCTGTGTACCGCTGAGCTCCATGTCACTGTCAACAATATAACAATATTGAGTGTTACACAACAATATTATGGCGAATTTACGTCGCCGGCGACAATTAAAACGTACTTAGGTCTTCATGTAAAGTACCCGACATTTTTGTCCGATTTTAATCAAATTTAGATTTTGCCCACAGATTTTCAGCGAAGTCTCCAACATCAACTTTCACGTACATCCGTCCAGTAGGAACCGCGCTTATACATGCGGAAAGGCGGGCAGAGGAAGACAAACGGCCATCAGACAGGCAACACGTTCCTCCAAAATGTGGTACCGGCCTACCGGTATCACAACCTAGGAAACCACAATCTGAAAGCTACCATCGTGAAAACTCAAATCTACAAGCACTAAACCCGTATTTTGGTACATACACTGTACAAACGACTTCATTCGTGCTGGAAGTATAACTTCTTTATAATCTTCTCCAGGACCTCGCTGCTATTAACTTAAGCCAACCTGGTCCGACTGACATCACAAGCTGGACATGAACTCAGGTGTCCACAGTAATGCGACCGAAGCAGCCGCATAAAGAACTGTATGACGGCAAAATGAATAAGATATAGACCGATTACATGAAACCCGAAGGTAGCATTTAATGTTAACAAGAGCTATTAAAGTTTAATTCAAACGTCGACTGGAACACGACTCAGCGTATATTGAACAAGCACGTAATACAAACATCACAGACAGGTAAATAAATAGCTTCAATCTGAATAATGTTCCGACTTGGTGAATATCAAACAAGTGCACGTGGAACTTCATGAAAGTCATCATGGAAGATTCAGTTCTAACTAGCCTTGTGAAATCACGCATTCTCCTCATTCCCTTCCTAACAAGCCACTGCTGAGTATGACCTATTTCCTACAGCCTGACGGCCAGGTCGTGGCGCAAAATGTTTACAACGGCTTTTGCAGGGTCTTCCCTTTATTGGCTCACCAAGCACAGCAGCTTTATCGTATACGAAACATGCAACCGTCCGTAACAGCTGTGGTGCTCAGAACGATAAAAGAACGCGCTGTATATCTCCCACACGTACGCATCAATTGTTAACACTCGCCTTATCAAACTGGTAGATATTCTAATGCATGGGTCTTCAACCCGCGGCCCGCCAGTTTGTATTACGCGGCCCGTGGTCACATTTGTAAACTGGTTATACACTACAAAAATTAACAATTTAGGCGGTTAGGTAGGCCACTTACTGTTAGTTTTTGACGTGCGGCCCGCGAACCAGCCCACAATAATGGGTTTGTCCCTTTGCCATAAGACGGTTGGAGGCCCATGTTCTAATGGATACGAGATTTCGACGAGGTTATCGGAGGGATGTTGCTGCAACATCCAAGTCTTTTGGGATATTAGCCCATCTCGACTGGTAATTAAAAACCTATATTTCAAGGGGTCGTAGTGCCCTCATATTCAGTGTCAAGCAGTCCAACCCCCTGAAAATGAAGGCACTACGTTTCTTAGACGTCGATTGAAGCAGACTGGAGAAAAACATTCCTAACTTGTTCTGTGATAGAAGTGAAACGAAGTGGAAGACAACAGACGTGTGCGTGACCGTTGGCATAAGCATAACTTGGTCAATAACACTGAGGGGGCAAAATTAATCACAGATATTAGGAACTTACTAAGGAGTCAAGTTAGAAAGGGGGGGGGGGGAAATTGGTTTGAACCAGTCCTTAATGTACATACATTCCTTTCCCCCACTTTCATCCCAATTTTTTGTATTTGCCCTTCTTCAACTCAGTAGCCAAAAAAATGCTCTTAGGTAGAAAAAGATATTGGAAGGGCATTTGCCCCCCCCCCCCTCAAGTTACGCCTATGACCGTTGGTATTAACAGACGCATTTAAATACAGAACAAGATTATTTCCCCTAACCGTAAGCTGACCGTGAGCGTACCCATAGTGTGAATAAGCTTAAATCTACCGCTGTCACAAAAGTTTACAGACTTACGCAATCGCGGATAGCTAACGTTCTTACGCTACAATCTACCTTTCCTCTTTCAGTTTCCAGTATCCTCTCGTTTCCTTAAGGTCATCCAGTAACCGCTTACGCCTTCTTCCTCGTCTTCCCGTCACTTCTATTTTCTATGTGTCCTTCAATAAAGTGTTTTAGCAGGCAGTTCCTACGCATGATGTGACCAACCCAGTTAGTCTTCCTCCTTTTATTGTAGGGATGTGTAGGATATGTCTTTCCTCCTTGACTCTACGTAATACTTTATTTTTCACATGATCGGTCCAACTGATCTCCATCCTTCTTCAGCATCACATTTCAAAACTTTCCAGGTATTTCTATCTACTTTCCGAAGTGTCCAAGTATTCTGATAGTGACGTGAACAAGTGACCACAGAAGAGGGCGGGTTACATTGTGAAGTGTGGACGAAAATTACAAATTAACCTTAAATTTACAATGACGAAGCTCCACCTGAACTATTCAATTTCAAAAGGGGCAAAACATTCTCGAACTTGACTGCGAGACATAATGTACAGAAATGACGAACTATTCGCATCGTAAAGCCACTCATACCTGATGAAAAACAAATCAAAATATGGCCACGCATGACCAACCAGACGTTATAAACATGGGACTTCAGAGGATACTTCATACTTCCAGGCGAACGCTATAATAGTATAATGTCTCAAAACACATTTCAATCGCTCTCCATGGCTCACCGCAGTCATGCCAAATTAACACCGACCACCATGACAGGTTTAAGACACTTCTGGGCCCAGGGCAGAAATAAATTTGGAGGCCCCTATCTACGCTGAGTCCAGGTCTGACAATAAAGATACGGCGCTGTAAGACGTTACACAGAAAATGCGTTTCGCACAAAATCTGATATACAACCAACATTTTCGAGGCCCCCTGAATGGCAGAGCCCCATGCAGATGCACGGATTCAGATAGCCTGAAACCGATGCAGCCGGCCTCATAAAAACCGACAATGCTTCGCGAATCTATGGATCAACTATCAACTTCGTTGTCCAATTCGCCCAAAATGATTCCTGGCCACGCACGCCCGCGTGTCGCACAAGCCCTAGAGCGGTCGGAACGACGTAGTTATGTTATCAAACCTTCATTCATCATCAAAGGCGATGCCTACAGTACCAATGTCAAGCGACCAGAGCACACGCTCGTTAACATCTGTTCATCAGACAGGAATATGCACGGATGACAATATCGCAGCCGTATTTATAAAGTCTTCGAAGCAGGAGATCCCAGCTCTTGCGGGTACTTCTAGGTGTTCACAGTTCAAATTATTTTACTTCATATACCCGTACTACGCATGGATCTGTATACTCCCATTACTGTTGCAGCAGTTTGTTACTCTACTTGTGTCAAAAAAGAACTAACACGGGCCATGGGAACCAAACTCGGTCTCCTCTCACCCACCTATATTCATACCACTTTCCGTCAACATCTCAAGCTCCTTTCGTCCTTAACAAAATAAAACATAAACGGAAAATGCTGACAGAAAAACGCCACACGGTCACTGGTGGGAGTGGGAGGAAAACGGGCCGGGGCGGGGGTAGCTGCTAGGCATAGGAGTGGAGAAAATCTGTGTCATTCTGTCGTTGGCCCAAGTAGCGGGGTTTTTTTTATTAGCGACCTAAAAAATTTCCCGATTTTAATAAAAGTTGTAGCGTTCTAGAAAACAGCTGGTACCCGCCTGGGATGTTCGCGCTGACACGAACTACCTCAAGACGCTGTATAAGTGCTAAGGATCAACTAATCAATCAAGAATGTCTACAAAGTCGTAACGAGGTAACTGCACGTCACAAAACACGTCACAGTAGACGTACAGGGGGTGTGAGGGTAAACCTCCACAAAATCTGGACATTACTGTCAGGTCAGTAGCCAACTTCACACTCACCCCCGTACGCACTGGCTAGGAGACTAAGTGGGATCCAGAAACGGTCTAAGACGACGTGACCATGGGAAAACTCGCTGCCGGATTCCTTCCAACTTCTACAAGTCCAACCCACTAATGAGTTATCCGCGCCTATTTAAAAAAAATAGTAATAATCCTTACGTTCTTCATTACAACGTAAAGCAGAATAATTCTGCCCGCGGGAAGTTCATTATGGACGGGACTTCAGCAAGGAATCAATAGTTGAAGGCCTACAAAAACTACGTCCTAAAATTAAAAAAAAAAAAATAGCTACATGCGAACTGCCACGACGCTCATGGCCGCCAACTGCCACAGCACCACTCTGAAATCTGACCACGGCAACCATCACGATCAAGACGCAGCTCAAATTCGGAAGGAGGAGAGACGGCGGGTTACTGACTTCCAGTGAGCACGTCTTCGTCCTCCCTCCTACTGTACCCCCTACGGTCGATACGCCACTAGAAAACACCGACAGACCCACCCAGCCTGTGCTTGCCAGCCGGACATGAGGTTCAACTACATAACAGGCGCACGCACCCACCATTCATCTCGCTATTCAATGACGCTTGCACACCATTTTAGTTATTGGTTTCAATTTGTATTTACTCAGGATAACGAAAGTTATGAGATAAGAGACCTGAACACCGTGTCTGTCAAAAATATTGACACCACACACACGATCACTCCCCATCACGCGACTGCGGAAAAATCGTAACTGAACACAACTAAAACATTTCTGAACGTGACGAACGTCCTAAAGCATGGGCGCCCACCCTTTCTATGGCAAAGGGGCCACACCCGTTATTGTGGGCTGGTTCGCGGGTCGCACATAGAATAGCAATAATAAATGGTATACCTTACTGCCTAAATTATTGTGTAATTTTTATAGTACATACATAATTTACAAACCTGGCCGAGCCGCGGGTTGGAAACCCTTGTCCTAAAACTTAAGAACAAACTCCATGGAACACAATGTTTCCTGAAAATCTGACAGTTGCTTAGGTTGTCAAGAAATGTTCCGCCTTTTATGGAAAGTGCTCATAACCGTGGCCACAAAATCCCGTCATGAACACTATGAGCCATCTACATTCAATCCATCATCCTCTCATACAGACGCAGATCTACCCAGTGGTGTCTTCACCTCGGATTTTCCTATACGTTTCTCGTTTCATCCATGCCTACTAATGCATGCCCATTTCAGCCTTCTTGATTTGATCACTAGTCATATTTGACAAAGCGTACACATTACAAAGCCGCTCATTATACGCAATTTACTCAATCCTGCAGTTACATCATCTCCAGTGCTTCCAAATATTCTGCTCAGCATCTTGTCCTCAGTCTGAGGGACAAAATTTCATGCCACTAAAAAACAAAATTACAGTTTTGTATATATTCAACTTCATTAGACTTTCAACCAGAAGACAGGAAGATAAGATTCTGGACCAAATGGAACCAACCACTCCATGAATTAGAAGTGAAGCAAGTCGTTTATTTTGTCCTATTAATCCAGAACTAGCAAAGACTGGGGAATCTAATGAAGTCTCACGCTGCCACGAGGTGACGTCAAACTTCGACCTCCAAGATACAAAATGGAAATAAAATTCCCGTAAGTCGGCAAACGGGGTGGGAAAACTTACCTGCCCATGATAATCTATGACATGTTTACATTCTATCGGCCTTGATTTACTACCACAACACCCAAAAATAAAACACTGCTATCCAGTGGGGTAACGAATTTACTACTTATCGCCAACAGACTGACCGATAAGTTTATCAGTGAACTGAAAATACTTTGTACACGAAAAGACAGAAAGTTCCTTACTGGATGTTGTCGAATATAAACATAACAGTTGTGTTACTAGACGCATAAAGTCCTCCTGTCCAATATCCTTCCCCGTAACAAAGCAGCCAGCGCGTGAAACTGACCACTCACTGGCACCTAGTGCAGACGTTAAGCGTATGTTGTGCTTCAGCAGATGGCTCATCTTACGTCTTCACCTCCATTACACGTGTACAAACTGAGTAACTTGCATGACCTCGCTTCGCGGTCAAATCGGCTGTCCCTGGGTTCAAATCCCGGACCGCAGGCCGCTCTCCTGACTGGAGGTTTTCGTGGCTTTACTCCGTTCCTCCCGACAAATGCTAAGATAGTACCTAAAATTAGTCCACGACCGATTCCTTCTGCATCATTCCCAATCAGTAGTCAGCCCATTCGAAGCTATATAATCTGGGTGCGTTCAAAAGCGTCCCATATGGACCTACAATAACAAACTGATTTCGGGTTTTCACGGCTGGTGTTGCTCAAATGGACTTCTGGGTTCTTAAATCGTAACATACCGTTGTTCCTGCGTTTCGGAGGAACGTTCTACCCCCATCTTCATAATGACAATTTGGTTGATGGGGACGCTCAAGTGACTGGTAAGGTTGTAACCTCCGCAGTTTCTCCTACCAGTCCCTTCAGCATTCAATCGTATCAGCACGCCTCTCCGAAACGTCGGGACAAATTTATCATACTACGCGATGTAAGCTCATAACTTAATAAATCGCTTCGTTTCGACCGTTTTGAAGGTATATAGTGGCCTCTCCAAATCCTAACGGAAGGTCAAGGGATGAAAAAGTCAGCCTTCTTAATGCAAGAAACATGTTCCAAGGATACCACTTGGTGACAGAGAAAGGCCGCAGGGCAGAGAAACTAAAAGACAATTCCTGAGTTTAAATTTCAAATTCCTGCAAGTAAAGCAAGAAACCTGATCCAAAGGTAACCACATAATTAAAATATATGGAAGGGCGAAAGTAAAACAGCACACATTCGTAACCTCTGCACCAGACGGGCTTCACCAAGGTAACTGCTATCGGCACCGATATCCACGATTTACGCGTTCGCTCGCCTACAAACCTCGTGCTTCCGTTAGTAGTGGTTTTCCATACCCTAACAACATGGCTACAACCGGACGTGGTGTAAAATGCAGGGATGCGGGAAAATGCGTTATAATCGATCACACTCCACTGTAGGGATGTTGTAATATGTGCCCATGTGCAGAGCGGCAATGTAAAGGCGCATGCGCAGAACAGAGATGTGAATGCACACGTTCACAGAAATGCAGGCGGGTCTCCTGTTAAGTGAGCTTCAAAACTGTCCAATCTAAACGTAAACTGAAGAAAGTCGACAAGTTTTCGTACAATTCTCCAATATAAAATTTCATAAAAATCCGTTCCGCGGTTATAAAGCTGAAACTCGCGTACAGACATACGAACACAGCGGTTTCAACAGGCGCTCCGCAGAGATGTCAACGTGTCTAACAACGATACTAAACAGTATCTTCGCTCGAAGAAACATAAAATTACCCTGCATACGATGGAGAAACAACTAGATACGTAATTCCTTCCATACTGCAGCGAGACGTAATCCAATGTGTCCTACAAATGATGTGCAACTGACGTTTATTATTATTATTATTATTATTATTATTATTATTATTATTTACTGCAATTGGGTTTTCACCCGGTGGCAGTAGTCCTTACACTAGTATACACAACACAAATGGAAATATAATATAAATATAATATATAAATATAAATTACAACGGTTCTTGAAGCTGTCATGTGACGTAACATTACGCTCAAAACTCGAGTCAAAGAAATGAAGTACACCCCGGACCCGCAGACAAAGCAGTACATTGTCTGATACAATTGCTTACAATGTAACTGTACAAGTACAAATTTTCACCACCTGTAGTCCCACAGCTCAAATACATAAGCAGGACAAACGGTGTATACAACCTACGACTGACGCCTACAAATATTACATTTAATACGGAAGAACTCATTTTAACACAAACGCATGATCGCCGCACCAAGACATGCCTTTTGATTTTCACTGTATTATACTGTTTTTACTTCATATTGTACAGTACTTATTAAATTATGTTTAACAGCTTTAGCTCCTGACGTTTAGCACCTACAACAGAGAATTACAGCTGTAATCATTAAGTGGTCTGCCAATTTCCCCCGCCCCCCCAATGGCTCGACAGCCCCTTGGGGACCTAGGCCGCCTCATTTTTCAAGGCTTCACGATCACACACTTTTTAGACACACCACACTCGGTAGGACTCCTCTGGACGAGGGACCAGCTCGTCGCAGAGACCTCTACCTGACAACACACAACACTCACAAGAGACAGACATCTATGCCGCCGGTGGGATTTGAACCCACAATCCTAGTAAGCGAGCGGCCGCAGACCCACGCCTTACACCGCACGGCCACTACGATCGGCGGTCTCCCATTACCCTCAGAAATTTAAAAGTAGCCAGGAACGACAGGTATGAAAGCGACCAAAGTAGACTTCAGACTTCAGAATCTGAAATGTTAATACGTCAAGTAAGGTCATACTTCTTATTCGAAAAAAAAAAACAGCGATTAAAGAAATAAATCAATAATTATTGTAACCCTCGGAACTAATACTGCGGATTTCAATTCTCGCTGGTTAGCATATATGTGGAACATTACAGCCAATAATCCTACGCACATCTCCAACGCGTGTAATCTTACGTAATTTCTAAGTGATTAACATACATAACAACGGACCATTTCGTTAAAATAATATAGCCCGCGTATGTCAAAGACTGCAACTGCTGGTTTCTTCAAATGACGTGTCAGTCATTGGCCTTCAGCTACCGGTGACACTGCGCAACACAGACGTCAGAGAAGTTGCCGCTACTTCAAGGCGTACGTTGATATGACTGCTGTTAGTATGTACGTGAAACGCCGAAATGGACAGATGTTTTTCAATTTCAGTGAAAACAACGCGCTCGCATTCGTAATTTCCGCACAAGCCTTTCATTAACCCAAACCACGGCGCGTGAACACATTTCAGATGATATAAAAGGTTATTTGCTTTTATGCTTCATGGTCTTCACAGCCGGTTCTTCCATCTATATACACATTTTTCTTTCGCAGGCACTTCGAGAGTATACAAAATCACGCAACACATTCACAAACATAATAAACACACGGCTACAAAATTTAGCTTAAAACAATTAGTAAGCCACAGTTAATGACTGCGGCTCATTCCTGAGCTTAAACTGAAACTTTAGGTTACAGCTAACTGTTGTTTTCAAATTATGTTGACTGCCATGAATGTTTACTCAAAAAGCTGGGTTTCATGTACATTTTGTTGCCGGGAACAAACCAGGAAGTAACACTGCTGCTCGACCCTAAACCTACTGCAACGAAGTTGTTCCAGTGAATACGTACAGCAACCCCTCGCCCAACGCGGTTTTGCCCAGCGCAATGACGACTACGTGGCTGGAAGTAATTGAACATATGGAAATAAAATTTTCCGAAAGCTGAAAAATTTAAACACACGCGGATAAACGCGGGCGGTTACTCACTCAACCGCCAGAAAGCTGGCAGCATCAGCTACCAGGATAACGTGTGAATGTTTAGTGTATAAAAATGTATTTATTTAAAGCGTTGGGGGGGGGGGGTCCATAAGCGTCCGCGTTCATGTAACCCTAACTTCCGCAACGCGGTTTCGCCCAAAACGCCGTAACAACTCTCCCGGATCCCCGCGCTGGACGAGGGATCTCTGTATGTTCTCATTTGCAATACAGCCTCTGCTCGTGTTAAGTTCAGACTTCTGATCAGTTTACGTATTGCACATTACTGCCTGTTACTGAATTTTTATTTCTTCCCCAGAAGTCGTTAGGCGGTTTAATTTAAATGCTACAGTCGCTTTTGGTTCAAACAATGGTCCACCACAGACGTTGTATGGAAGTGGTGAAAGTGAACAGTACTCCCCAAGTAACAAAGCAAGGAAATATTTTTCAAGAATAAAAGTAAAGTCGTCGCTTTGCAAGCCATTAAGACACATGGTGGAGTGAAGGTGTAGCTCCACTCAGTCCTAACCTCAGCACCGGATGTATGATTAATAACGAGCAATTACCACAGTCTTAACTATGTTCTGATACGTGTATCTTGGCCAAGAACAATATGAAGCCAACACAATTCATGCGCCACTTGTTTCCCAGGCATCCCGAGCGTAAAAGTAACAAATAATTGTGACAAAAGTAAAATGAATGAATAAATACACGAATGAAAGGATGGATAAATGAATGAATGAATGAATGAATGAACGAACAGCAATTTCATTAAAGCTTAAAGGGGATCTTTTGAAGTGTCTCATTTGATTGCAAAAACAATAAAACCGTACAATAATACTGACAGTAATTCCGAATTCAATTAACATGTACAAAAATACACAGTGGCAAATACGCTTACAGCTTTAAAACTATACCACTGTCTTGTGATACAGCAGACAGCGTACCATGGACATTGTCAACGACACTGGAAAACAACTCTTGCTGCAAATTCAAGAAAGTGTTAAATTTTCAACCAAACTGCATAAATGCACCGATATAATTAACACGGCATAGTGAATCATGTTTGTTAGACACTCGTAGGAAGGGGAAAATCCCAGAAGAAATTCTCCTTTCCACATGATGTGAATGACACACCATGGAGGAAGGTATCTTCCAGTACTGTGGATGGATTTTTACAGCCAATGATCAGCTATGGTATAATTGTGTTAGTGTATGCAGGAATGGTGCCGCTGCCATAATGGAACATACGAAGGACGTTAAACAACACACCGCATGTGAAGTTCACACATTGCATGATTCACCTTGAATCTCTTGCGGCAATCTTAGACTGAAGCAAACAACGTTCTGGGTAACACAATAACAAGACTGAATGTTATTAAAGCTAAGATTATCTCCAACTTTCTGCAATGAAATGGCCTCACACAATATGACCTCTTTTTAGGAGCTTCGTTATTTTTCGAAACAGGCTATTAGCTTCATGTCTGTTCTCGTCCGTCTGTCCGCATGGAACAACTCGGCTACCACCGGACGTATTTTCGTGAAATTTTGTACTGGTGATATTTATTAAAAATCTGTAGCTAAAATTCAAATTTCGTTAAAATATGACGGAACTACGAGTCTCACGCATTGTACATGAAGACGTAAGCACGCTTACGATATCTTGCTTAACAGAACTATTACTCATGCAATAAACATTGATACCATAGCCTGGGATCTCCACCCTACTAAAATAGAAGTTATTTGCAGGACAGATGTTTGGAGACAGACTTTTATATTTTATATATTAACATAGTATATTTTAATATCATACATACAATTTAAACAGTATAAATGTGTTGGTACTATATAGGCAACTACTGCTTTAAATAGTGGCCCTGGGGTCGACTCAGCCTCTAACAGAAATGAGTACCTAGGAATCTTTCCTGGGGGTAAAGGTGGCCGGTGCGTAGGGCTGACAACCTTACCACCTTCATGTGCCGATTGTCTAAAACCTGGAAGCCTCGACCTCCTGGAGCCCTAAGGCCTCTCCAAGGCCTGTAATGGGATTGCTTTTTTGCTTGCTTTGCTTTAAATAGTTAATGTACATATTACCATTCATTAGCATACTATACGCTGCGCATGTCTGTGAAAGGTGACACCCTGATGATGGCTACGACGGGTAGCCGAAACATGTAGGAGTAAAAAGAATTGTGCAGTGGTTGGTAGTAAAAACGTATACGTAAAGCAACTGCACGGTCTATGTATAACATTAAGTATCTTGCCTAATTATTCATGGAATGAAAATAGTTTCAAATAAAAGTTGCAGAGGAAAACAAAACACACGTTTCGTGTCCCAATACACTGTTTCCGAACATCCCGCCGTTTACGACATAATTACGAAAAACACGGCACAGACATACAGGTGACAGATGTAACAACATGGCGCGAAAAATATACGATCTGCATGACGGGTAATTAAGACAAAAATACTGACCTTCTTTGAATCAGAATATTTAATACTCACTGCTTTCGAATGGGTGAAACTTTGAGGTTACGATGTTTGCTGCATGACAGATAATTGAGGCAAAAATACATAGTCGTAATAATTAATACTTATTACTTTATGTTATAATTATATAATATGTGCGCCACATACGGTAGATGTAAGTTGCGGTGTGACATAACCGAGGACGTAACCTTCGTGCTGTAATGTCACGTTCCTATTAAATCAGAAGTATTTCATATTTACTGCTTATATCAAATAACATGAACTTTGGCACGTACACTGATTATGAAAGTACCTATAAACTGAGCAAGAAATATTGCTTGTACGTCAAAAATTACAAGATACTTCAGACGAGCTGAAACTTTTGAGGTTATGTACGACCAACCAATTTAACAAAAACAAAATCAACATAGGCTGTAAGATACAATAAGTATCTAATAACAGCATAACATTATAATAATATATATATATATATATAGTTGTGAACAACAAAAAGTGTGACCGCCGGTGGATTAAATGGTCCCAACATCTGCGAAGAATCCAGGGTGCAAAGATCCGAACACGTCACAATGTTACGTTTAACGTACATTTCCTATCGTGTTGCCTACAGAAGTCAGACGGTCTTGCCACGGAGTTCAAAGCACGAATCCAAAACGTTACCTTTCGTATCACAACCAAACTTTTGCCCCCCAAAAAGTCTGGAACGAACAGCCTTTACTTGTTACCACGGTGATTCTGAAGAAATGTGTCTCGAATTCATACGTAAAATGGAAAAATTGTAATATTTTAACAATGAGTACCGAGACTCCCGACTTCGTTTAAAAACGCGCTCTCTCTCTCTCTCTCTCTCTCTTGGTAACATAAACGCGAAACGGGGTACTTGCAAAATTTTTTAGTGCTTTAGCAAATTCGCCAGTCTCTGACAGTAAACACGGTCTGACTGATGCTGTCGTAACAGCCCGCCTTAAAAATCTACACCACAACCTTTACACAAGGTTGCAGGACTTTCAGACAACTTCAATGGATACAGACTCCCTTTTAATGTGGAGTAGGTAGCGATATCTTTCAAATTTTGAGCATGAGAAACTGACAAAATTAACAAATACGCGAAAACTGAATTTCAAGTAAAAAAGGTATTGTAAAGTTTTTGGTACGCATGAAGAAATGATATCCAGACAAATCTGGAACAAGTGTTTAAGTGCTCCTACCTTTTGATACAGCTCATCTTTGTAAAGCTACTTTCCCAAAAATGACCGACATTAAAAAGCAGAACTCATTCACATCTGAGTTTGAAACCAGAGCTCAAAGCAGCAGTCCGGGGAACAAAGCCCAGGATGGAAGGTCTTTCTGCAGAATGTCAGGATCATCCAGCTCATTAACATTTTACAAATGTTTCTTGTAAGTGCATGTAGGCCTATTCATTTTAGGACATACCCATGTTGTAAGTACAATGATTAATAAAGTTTACAAATTCTGAAACATAAGCATAATGGATGTCTGTGTCATATCTAAATAACACAGGGAAGGGGAGTGTTCCTAATAGCATATTACAAGTACTTCTCGTTTTACGCAATTTCGTTTTGCGCGATTTCGCTTTAACGTGACTTGAAAATTTACGCCACTTTTCGAATTTACGTGATAATTTTCGGTTTAACAGATTTGGCATAGATGATGGGTGGTCGCGCTTACCGAATTTAAGCGATAATTTTCGGTTTAACGAGATTTGGCATAGACGATCCGTGTCCGCGCCTATCTTCTGTAGGAGGCTTGCAGAAAGTGACGCCATCAGTCACGTCTATGGATTGATTACGTTGGTGATATAATCACGCTGCTCATATAGTTTCCTCTTCAACAGCATTGGCTTTTCTTACCAATATGAGTGAGAAATGTAAATCTGCATCACCTAGTGCAATCCAAGAGAAAATCGGCGAAAGGCAATCGGTTTCAAGAGAAATTACACGTAATAGGCTGACTTGAAAAAGGTGAACGAATTGTTGATATATGTCGTAATGTCAGACTCGCTCACAGTGGCGTACATACAATTCGTGATAATGCTGTCAGAATTAAAGAAAGTGCTAAGTCAGGAACTGAAGTGTTTGTTTGCATAGCAAGACTACCACAGTCCTATCCAAATAAACCGTACCAAAGAACTATGGATGTGAGTCTCTTACATTTTTATTGCATTAGAAATAAAGAAACATATTGTATAGAAATGTATGTATACTGTATAGAAGTGTATATATACTTATATATAGTACATATATACTCTACAGGTCCGTATGTCCACTAGTGGTATAGTCATACACTATACAGGATGAGGTTGTGTCCCCTAAACCCCAGGAACTACGTTTTAAATGGGAATTTGTGTTCGATTTGCGCGACGTTTTTCAGGAACCTAACCCTGGCGTAAAACGGGAACTACCTGTATTCAATTCACCCAGCACCAAATAATCCCCCCCCCCTCCCAATTCCCTAAAGTGACAATTCACCTCAAAGGACGATTTCAGAACGTCAAAGCTATCCAGAGAAACACAACTGGCGAATTAAGTTCCATTCCTTAGGACGCCTTCGCTGACAGTTTTGCGCAGCTTTTAGAAAGACTGAAAAAAAAAATATGTTGCAGTCAGGAGAGATTACTCTGAAACAAAACATCTTGTTCTTATTTCACGTGCATCTGTTCTTACAGCATCAATCCGGGAACTTTATTGTGGTGTGTGTGTGTGTGTGTGTGTGTGTGTGTGGTACGTATGTTTATGATGCATATCCATACCGACTTTCCCACGTCTAGCTCCAATCATTCATTTGTCATTACCACCAAACCACAAGTCTTTTGCTTTTTTTTCTCATGACCACCGCCTTGTTATTAGGCACGTTTGCACAGTAGCGAAAAGCTCGCATTAACTTCGTCACGTCCGTCCGTCCACATGTATAAGCGCAGCTCCCACTGGATGGATTTCCGTGAAATTTTATATGGAGGACTTTCATGAAACTCTGTCGAGAAAATCCGAATTTGGTTAAAATCGGACGAAAATATCTGGCACTTTAAGCGAAGTATGTTTTATTGTTGCCGGCGACATATATTCGCCATAAAAGCACTGTTGTGCAACCCTCAATATTTGTATGCCGTAGAGTGACGTGTAGCTCAATAATACAGAGAAAGCATAGTTGCGTTTCCAGTGCAACAATGGTTACGCGAATGCGTCACAATGTTACGGTATTTCTACTCTGTCTGCCTTGTTTTACATTCTACAAAGCATTACCTTAACAAAAGCAGCACACAAGTATTCTTCAAAGGCCTATCACCACATATCATATCAGACGCTAAAAGTGGCGCCAGTGGCATGCCCACCTCACAAGTTCGCGCATCGGCCATCTTGCTATTAACAATGTAAGAAATTACAATGCATAAAGTTGGAATGTCCTGCAGTGGCGTAACCCTTATACCAAGTGTATCAAAATCTGTCAACTGTTCCAAGTTGAAACAGGGCAACACAGACAGAACACTTACCTCTCAACCCTATTCTTCTCATTTTCTTTGCATGGAAAGTAGGTTCGAAACATCTCGTAGCCGCACTTGAGAAAGTACCCAGTGGCCACACTTAAAATCGTTGATGCGGTCGCCCCTCTCCCATGAGTTTGGAATCTAATTTAGAACACGCATGTTCTGTGTCTGTTTCTCTCACCCTTTTGTCCTTCCCATTAGCACGAAGTCAGCGCAAAACAATCTTTCAGACCAACAATCAATCAATAATTCTACGTCCTTGATCTAGTTCTCTCCCTTTCCTTAGGCGATCACCACCCTAACAAATCACAGTCCAGCACTTCTAGTTTAATCATTCCTACTAGAGCACGTATCTTCAGAATGAACATGAGAGGGCACAGACAGCAATAATCACACTACCAATGCAGCAGTACTTACACAAAGCACGACAGATCGGTATCGTTGTGTTGTCGCGATCTTGCACGGTCCAATTACTAAAACAGCAACAGTCACTTAATCATGCCCATGTTTGTACTGCTTCAACCAAGCAAGGAAGGGTATTGCCCACAACAGGGTATATAATCACAGTAAAATCCTGATTTAAGGTTCAGATTGAGCACTACACAGTTCTTGAAAAATAAAAAAGTTGTCTGCAATATACCGCTCTCATCCCTTTAAAGTTACACTATGAATTTCACATGTACTTATGGTAACTTCCAAAGTACTTATATGTTTATATTTTTACTAATACACAGTAACTGAGTTTAAACGCTGTAATTCATCACGCGCCAAAACCAACAACGATCTCATACTAAACTTGCCACTTTATTTAACCCTTCTGCTGTACAAATATGATACCAACACGCAAGGCGTATGTGTGAAATCAGTCGAAGATACTTCTGTTTGTGTTCCGCAGGAATTCAGTATGATTCCACAGACTACTGAGGCCTCCTCATAAAACACAATATTTATCCAATAAGGATGAAGACCCCATTCACTTAATAGCGTTTAAAAAGGGTCAACAATTTGTTTCGTAAATATTACAAAGAAACGTTAGGGACGATTCTGCATACTTACGAGCAAGAGAAGATAGGTAAATTCTAAATCAACAGAGGATTCACGTCACAACCATTTCTGAGACAAAGACTAGTCACCCCTTTCACAAAGTGCGACAGAGAAGACAGACTGTTGCGTGAAAATTCTGCTCGACAAGCCTAAAGTTTCACATTACTGTCTACACTTATAACACCGTTACCCACTACTTCATTTCCTGGCAACCATTTAATGCACCAAGCTGTCACTATGTGGCACTGTGGCAGTAAAAAACAGAAAACATTTTTGTGCGATTCTTTCATTCTTATAACCTGAATACACAGCGGCACTTAGATCTATGCATGTGATACAACTGTACTGTGTTGTGAAATAACATGAAATACAGAAATGAACAATGAAGAGTCATATATTTTTAAGTGTAAGTCATGAATGAAATACCAAAGAAAGCTTCACAGAAAAGTTCCTGAAAGTGTCGTGTATCCAGTGCAACATATTACACAAAAGTGATAAAGTTTCACGTAACGGGGTCAGTGTCAGACACAATAGAAAACAACAAAGGAAGATATATACTAACCAAATAAAAACCCAGTATTGGTGTTTGATTAGAAGACAAAAAAAACTTACATCCTATGTTAAATTAAGTTATAAACCAACCGATGCACACTAAAACCACTTTTTAAGTAGCTTTATTATAAAATTGTTAAAATTGTACCCCTACACGTGTTTCGATCCTAGGATCATCGTCAGGGGGGTTTATTGCTAAAAGCTACAGTCACTTCAACACATGATTTAAAATATTCTATCTGCACTTTGAAACATAAGTTAAAATCTTGTAAAAAGATTCTCTAAAAGTTGTAAAATTATAAAAACACTGTAGATGGTAGATTGTGGAACTGCTGGCGTGTGGTATTAAAAGCATATGAAATGTTTTTGCGTGGAGCGGAGTGTACTACGTGTTGTGCGTGAGGAGTACTACGGTGGAGTCCACAACACGTAGTACACTCCGCTCCACGCAAAAACATTTCATATGCTTTTAATACCACACAGCCAGCAGTTCCACAATCTACCATCTACAGTGTTTTTATAATTTTACAACTTTTAGAGAATCTTTTTACAAGATTTTAACTTATGTTTCAAAGTGCAGATAGAATATTTTAAATCATGTGTTGAAGTGACTGTAGCTTTTAGCAATAAACCCCCCTGACGATGGTCCTAGGATCGAAACACGTGTAGGGGTACAATTTTAACAATTTTATAATAAAGCTACTTAAAAAGTGGTTTTAGTGTGCATCGGTTGGTTTATAACTTAATTTAATATGACGAAGATGCAGGGTGTCAACAGTGTGAAATTTACATCCTATGGTTCTTCAAAATGAAATGTCAACAAGTACAGTCCATCTTGTTACAAAATTGTTAGTTACAACTCTACAAAATGACAGGTCAGCATACAGACTGTGAAGCAGAAATCCTTGTTTAATAGTCGTCCTGACCTAGAACTTATGTATTATTCGGGTGAAGCGTGGTTGACAGTAAGCGGGTACGCAGACACACAAAACAAGAGACAATGGTCACAAAACCAATAATCTAAACACGGTTATGAGGAATCAACATGCACATGTACAAGGAAAAAGACAGCATTATTTATCAAGCCCACTCAAGTTTAATTTGTGCATGGATGTAGCACTTTTTAATCTGCACACAAGCCAAACTTCACACAAGCTAATAGCACTGCATACGAGACAGTCGCCACAAAACATACAATTGTAAACGACCTTTAAGCAAAGATTACAAGTTCAGATTGTTCACTGTTAGAGTTGAGCATTTGTGTGAATTGATCATTGTTGAACTGGGATTTTTAGAAGATTACAAACAAAGTAAAACGAAATACTCTCAATATTCTAGCAACCACAAAAAAAAATTTCTAAACACCATGGCAACCTGATGCCTGAAATTTGTTCAGCCTGTAGTAGCCATCTCCTAGCGTGCATCAATGCAGAGAGGCGATTTCCACATACTTTTTCTTTAAATAAACAGTATGTCGGTACACCTGAATTCCATCCACAAATTTATATTCAATTAACACTACATCAGAATTAAATCACTGATGAAATGTCTGTCTCTGCTATGCATCTCTGTGTAATTTAAACTTTGAAGACAACTAGACCACAATTAGGGGCATAGTATTACATATTTCACAAACATCAGAACATCTTATTAAATGAGAGATCTTAAATCCATGCCAAGTTTTCTTACCATAAGGCCGTGAAAATATCCAAATAAGCAGCAACATTATTCTTGATCTATGACACAACATACATTTAACTAGAAGAGCAACAAAGCATCTGCATATTATCCAAACCTTGGCGAGTCTATTTTAAACTTGGAATGATCTGCAAATACCTTGCCCTGTCATGCAATGATAAACAAGCTTTCTGTGCAAAATTCACGAAACATTCAAAATCATCCCAGTCATATTCCTACAAACTGCTACTACACATTTTGCATTAAAATAAATGAGGGTTACTCTATTACAGACAATTTCTTGTTTAAAGATGGACGAATTGTTTATTGTTATTTACTCACATTCGACATAAAAACAAGTCAGATTATTGCCCGTACACACAACTGTATACCAAGGTGGGTGATGAAATGTTGCCTGTAGATCAAGTTGACTATGATCATTCTGAATACACAGACTTGATTACTGCTTAAAAATGGGAACATGCATAATGAATGTAACGAAGGTAAAGGCACAGAATGTGCAGTAGGACAAGTTACAATTTTCATTCCTCAACCTGTTCACCATTCATTGGCAACACAACACGAAAATCACGACGGGTGTAACATTTTATTCCAACTGCATGTAACAGATCCCCACAGGGAAACATGGTTCTCTGATGAAGCGACATTCCAGGAGATGCCAACAAACAAAACTGTCTTATCTTGGCAACAGAAAATCAAGGGTTCACCAAAAACAAGTAAAGTGCTCACCCAAAGTGAATGCTTGGTGTGTCATTACTTGCTAGTGTCACTGGACCATACATCTTCACAAATGAAATGTACATCTGCAGACATCAAGGTCATAAGTCAAGATTATGGGGTGGGCAAACTGCCACTGTAAACTATGTATACATATACCTTGATCTCGATCGCGCCCTACCACATTTAGCACTGTGTATAACGAGGCAGTTAAATACGTGACTTGCTGCCGTGCTCCTTTCCCACAAACCCCTTCCTCCCCAGCTCCAGATCTCACGCCCTGTGACTGACTTCTTGTGGAGTACAGTCAAGGACAATGTATATTCCATTAAACCTGCAAGTCTCCATACCGTAAAAGCCTGCATAATGGCTACAATTCACAACATTCCTGCTGCCACATGGAGTGCTGCACTGATTGTGAATCCTAAGCAGGCACAGTGGAAACTTCATACACTTGTGAGAACACCAAAGGAAAAAACACTACTGTGTTCCATTGGCAAGAGGATAATGTTGGAATTTTACCAAACACATTGGAGTTGTGAATAAACAAGCACTGTTACACATTTATAAGTGTACTCTGATGGTAACTCCAATTGAAAATGCTTGCATATTATCTTTTTTCAGCACAACAATAGTACCGTATAATACCCAAGCATTTTCAACTGGAATGGCATTTATATAGCACAAATGGACACAAAACAATGAAGACTGTACTCTGATGGTATTTACTTAAATAATAACCATACCAGTTAATTAATAATTTTTCACAGTTTTGACAGAATCTCATACAGCACTGATTACTGCAGTTCTGATAACAAAAAACTTCATAAAAATAAAAGAAAAAGGTATTTTCCATGATGTTATGTTATGAATTTTCCAACATCAAAGGCTCATCGCATAAGAATTACATGTTGGAAAAAGAGCTTGGAGAAAGAGTAATCTTGAAATGGCAAAGGCAATAAATTATATTCACATCACGAGGGCCAGGCATGCAAAGCCACAAAATGAGGGATGCGTTTGTTTAAAGAATTAAGTTGATAAACATAATCCAGAAACAGCAGACATGTCAGATATTCTCTGAGCTGGAATTCTCACTCAGGAATCAGGCAGATGTATGTTCCTTGGGTCAGCTTTGGTTACCTATTTAAGATTTTAATAAATTTTTCATTATTTTGCAATTCCTCCCACACCTGCAACTAGGTATTTGCTACAGTGAAATAAAAATATCAGGACAGACATGGGATTAAACACGTGATGAGTACAGCATCTACAGTCTTAAAATACTGAGAACTCCACTGCAGAAAATGTGAAAACAAAAAATACTTATTTAATCTTCAGAAGACAGACTGAAATGCAAATAATATCTCTTGACGGCCTGAGTTTATCTGGCTTACCATGGACATTTAAATTGCTACCAAGCAGACACAGACCAGCATATGGCACGCTAGGCCATTTGCCAGTAGATTTTAGAGACCGGCATATGGTCTCTTATGATGATAAGGGTTAAAAAATGGTGACCTTTCTCCTGTTGCCCCACTGAACCTTCACATGATTTTTCTGATCCCACAGCACATGCTGCTAGGTCACATAAAATCTTCTACAAGGAAACACAAATGGCTCACTTTTAGAAAATGTGAAGCAAAACAACTTTTCACTGAATGGTGGTATATCCTACTGTAACAATGCTAATGAACTCATGAGGGGAACTACGGCATAACACAAGCCTGAAGACTTGCATCTACTTACTGATTCTTCAAAGTAAAGTCTGAAGTTTAAAGACGACATATCCTCACTGTGTTATCAATTACATATACCTCGTGTATTCAGTATACCATCATACACAACTTTACAATACAAGTCAATCAGGCAACATGTTTCGGCTTATTTTTCAAGCCATCATCAGGCCCTAATTGAAGAACTTTAGTAAATATCTACAACTGCAATTAGGAGTGAGATCTCACCCTTTACAAAATAATGATGCATAGTAAAAGATTGAGAAATAATACAAGATGCCTTGGTAGACTGTATAAAAATGTGTAAAATTACGAAAAGTATAGGGGTCAGAAAAATAAGCCAAAACATATTGCCTAAATAACTTGTATTGTAAAGTTGTGTATGACGGTATACTGAATATACTTATGTAAAGTCTGAAGGTTGCTGCTCTTCACAACGGAAAAAATTTACTATCAAACCCAATGGACAAGTCTTGCACATAAAGGAGGTATAAGAAAATATTAAATATCTGCTCAACAGCATACATCATCACACATATTGCTAGAAAATTTGTGATTTGAATCTCACAGCTTCCGTACTCATTATGCTAAGACTTTGCTCCTTTTTAGGCAAATGGGCAGTCACAAAAGAAGCAATCACTATGCTGTGACAGAATGGCCTCATCATAAGCAGTTTCTTTACAAGGAAAAGAACACTGAAAATGGCTAACTGCAAATTCACAGAAAATAGTTCTGCCTGCATTTCATGAACTGAAATTGAGAGTGTTTTCAGTATCTGCAACACAACCCACGTTTCAACAGATCAGTGATGCAAGATAAAAGAAGCAATCTTCGTCAGTCCTCACATAAAGGAGTTTATGAATGACAGGAACCTTAATGAAGTCCTAGAAGGAACAGAAGTGTTCAAATAGACTGCTAACAACCTTTTAGGCAATCACAAAGCTTCCAGCTCCATACTTGGCTGACAAGAGTGCAAATAACTGAAATACATATCCTTAATTCTCACTTGGATTTCTTTCCATGAAACCTTGGAGACATAAATGACCAGCACATTTTTACCATGCAGACATGCTACCACGGAAAACTTAACCCAACTATGCTGTTAGCTTGAAAGCAAAACAGAACTCACGTGGAAAAAGATTAAACAAGATGAACATGTTAAACATAAATGCACAGTTCCCATTCCCAATACATAGCATAATACTAAACAAAATAAGAAACAGCTCCTTCACAGGTTTATTTTCATATACTCTTTGTTCACCGTGCATTGTGGTATTAATAAACACTTTTTAACCAACAGTTGCACTATTAACGTAGATTGTCACTTAAAATCACTTATATAGAAGCCACTGATGATGGTCGCTCAATGACCGAAACATATGTAGGGCATTTTAAGTGATTTTAAGTGACAATCTACGTTAATAGTGCAACTGTTGGTTAAAAAGTGTTTATTATTTTCATATGTTTAATATTACCCTGAATGGAAATAATGAAGCATTTACTGTTACATTTTCTACATTTGCTGTGTGACACTGTAGTAAATAAAAGTCACTGCAACTGTGAATAGACAAAGCTGTGTAAGAAAATTTCTCAAAATCCCTACATGCTACAGAATTATTGCTGCCATATTCAAAATCTCTAAAGGGCACTGAATACTATTCTGGAAGGACACAAGGAAAGACAAATATTCAAAATGTGCTGGCCAGAGTAACTGACTATCTTACAAGGTTGGTGGTTCCAAAAAAAGTGCTTTCATGCCATGGATTATACAGGAGTACATTATTATGGCAGCACATCTTTCTGCATACTGATTTTGGGAAAGGCAGCTTTAGTTTCTTACCTTCTATTTGTATTACTGGACACATCCCCTTTTTCAACTAACAGATCAAATTCTGGTGCAGGAAACAGGCCTACACTTCTACATTAAAAACACAATCAGCTAGCATGACATGTCTGAACACACACAGCCAAATGGGTTAGAAGCTGGCAGAAAAATGCATTTAATTTCCTCACCCAAGACATTACTCTGCATCATGACAAGTTGTGGGGTTCTGTCAAAATATTCCACACTGATCAGTACTTAAACTACCTACAGTTAATGAAATACTGACAAAATATGTATGGACCATGTCAAGCAAATGTGTAAAACAATGTGAAAATATACATTCATGTACCCATTTCAAATCTGGGGTTCTCGTGGCAGTGACTATGAAGATCACTGTCTTCTTGGATTTCATGCCATGTAGTGTGGTAGATATGTACCAGTATTTTAGAGAAATCTTCTGCCTTCATCAGCAGGGTAGGTCTACCTATGACACATGCAGATTCCCACGAAATGTTGGTGCCACAACCCTCACAACCACAACCCTCATATCCACGTATCTTTAATCTTTAACCTTGGCATTTAACACAGATGGGAGAGGCAAACATTGGTTTGATACACTGCCTATTCAGAACGGTTTGAAAGCAGGAGATGTGGTTTGAAAGGAGATGCTTCATTGTCGCTGCTTTTAAACTTTATGTTAGAATATGCCATTAGGAAAAGCCAAATAAACCAGAAGGAACTGCAACTGAATGGGACACATAAGATTCTGGTCTACACTGATAATGTTAATATATAAATGCTATAAAGGAAAAAACACACAAGCTGTATTAGTTGCTACAGGGAGATGACTGAACCTAAACAGATTTCAATTTTTATTTCAAACTAGAATGCAGGTAAACTTTTATTATTTAAAATCCTTAGCTTAATACCTTGTTTAGTAATTTACAACGGGCTATGGAGTCCAAACCAGACTACACATAACTTTATGAAGCTCTTCCATCATGGAATAATTAGCAGCATTATGACGGACAAGTAAAATAAATTACAGCAAACTTCATAATTACAAAGGCACTGACAGAATTATTCACCCATGGTATTCGGGCTGTTCCATGAAGATGGAGATTTCACCCCAATGCCCAATATCCACATTAAAGCAAAATCAAAATCATAACAAGAGGTCCTGATAAGAAGAATACCTACATTTATTCAACACGTTTAACCTCCATTCTCATGGTTCCCATGTTATTACTGACTCCGAGGTAAATTTGCCTCCATGCTCGGCCACCATGCCATGAAAACATACAGGGCAGGAGGCATAAAGCCCCACATATTCTTAACCACAGCACCCAACAGGTATGTGGTCAGGTTCACACACTGGTCACCAAGCCCTCAGGAAATAAATTCACCACTGCTCACTGCATAAGGAGGTGAGCCCCAAGCAAATCTTAACATGGCAGTGAAAGTCCATGCCCAGCACCAAACCCTGGCAATCCAGGTCAAAGTCAGTTGCTTTGTTGAACTATACTGACTCATTATGAATGACAGAATATTAAGAAGTATGAACTGGAGTAGCTTCTTGTATAATGTCCATACCAAAGTTTCATGCAAATTTATCTACTGTTCAAAGTTCCTAGTGGGGGCATACACATGAGCATGTGCACACCATTTACCTTTCACCATAAAATAAGAAAAGTGGTCTCTGAAGCTGGTGACTTTAACATATGCAGGGACACTGGAATACCTTCAACTAAGCACCAAAAACAGACACTACACAGCAGATATTATTTTTGTTCCAGCCCACAAACAGGGTATCCTTCATGCAGCCATCCCACTGTCATCTGTTCCTAATTTGTACAGAAGAATTTAGGGAAAAGATGGCCTTGAATATAAAATTATACATAAACATACTATGTACTGTGTTTTAGTGACCATTTCTTCCTAAAAAAAATATTGATATCTTGCTCCCCAAAACTAGCTCCAGTCAGTTCCAAATACATTGAAGCCAAAATAACATCTTAAAAGTAAGTCCTATTGATCTCACTAAATTCTCTGCACCATATAATGGTGCAGTATAGAACACAGGCAGAGTAAAGGCAGCACAGTCTTTGTACAAATTATAAAAGCCCCAATAAAACAAGTAGTAATAAAGGAAGCGACTACACAGGGTGACAAATCATATACAGCATACCTGCCACATCACACTTATAAATTATGCCACTGTTTTTGACCTACTCTCCTCCTCTGGAAGGAAACTGCAGACATGAAATGACCACACCAGCTGTATCTATGCATCTATGTTCCACTTTCAAATTTTGAATCAACCATTCGGTTGTCACAGAATTAGGTTTAAAAAGTTAAGAAATTATACATGCACCAAATGCTGATTAACCCTACGGTTCTGAACATTATACATATATAACACGGTGTGATTCTAAAAACACTGAATTTAATATAAATGTATCTGCTCTTACACAGCCTTTTCTACAGCCCCTGCATATCACTACACACACTTAACTCTGGCACCAAAAGGTTACTAATTATGTCAACTTGTATATTCTTCTCTACATATACCATCAAAATTCAGCTATTCCTATGTCTGACACAATATTCAAGTGATAAAGCAAACAACAGATTTATGTCTGGACAAGTCAACATGTAACTACCTGACTACTGTATATAACGGGAACAGTTATATTTTCTCACTCTTTTCAAGGCAACATCATGTAATGATTCTATGACAGCCCTATTATATCCAAATCAGCAACATATTATCATCAATCAGCATTACATCTGCAAATTTTGTCACTATATCTACAACAATCATGATTTCATAATAAAATTCATGCCTGAAAGGATATTATGTACCACAATAGCTGAATGGAGGCATGTCTGTGTTTAAATAGTCATTTGTGAAACAAAATTTCAAACACTGTAAACTGAAAATTTTGTGATACAGAGTTGCTACATTATGATGAGCTAATTTGAAGAAAATTGTTACTACATGCTATAACTGAATCAATGCTAAAATTATGGGTGTCTGCAGCGGTAACATGCAGAATGCTGTTGTGTGGGAAATGGTGCAGAATTTACATTATACAGAATTAAACATATTTCACACTCCTCTGCTAACAAGAATGAGACTATTTCACTTATATTATTAGCATACTTTTCTTCCCTACAAGTAACAAAGGCCTATGACATCATCACAAAGCATACAGCTGTGTCTGCATGTGTAAACCACTGGCCCCACCCCCCCTTTTCAACTTCTGAACCAGTTCACAAATCAGCAGTAAAGGTTACACTAGTATTCTAGTACTGGAACCAGCCCCACTGCAATATTTGTAATTTCCTACAATCTGTAATAACAATATGGCGAGGATGGGCACACTTGTGAGGTTGGAGGCAATGGCACAAACTTTACAAAGTCTGCTCAGGGAAAACCTTTTGAATAAGCACCTTTCCCAGAACACAGCAGAGAACCATACGGACACTTCTTATTCAACCCGAAGAAAATGCAACACTCAACTCTCAAGCCATCGCTACAACACAGGGAAAACAATGCTCAATAGCAGTGTCATTACTACACCACAGGAAACATGCAAACTACTGTGTAAATTTTCTGCAGGATATTATTGATATTAATATATCAACCACCAGACGCATTATTCACTAAAATTTATGGTGAAAACAAGACATCAAAGTCAATTAAACAGCAATGACAAAATTACAGACCACTCTTGATAAAACTCCATTAAGTACAAATGAGTTATGCCTCAAATATCTTGTAAAAAATAAAGTAAAGCTACCCCTATACAGGCCCCTAGCGTTCCAGGAGGTTGAGGCTCCCAGATTTCAAGACAATCGGCACATGAAGGTAGCAAGGGTGTCAGACCTATGCACCAGCCACCTTTACCCCCCAGGAAATATTCCTGGTACTCATTTCTGTTGGATGCTGAGTCGACCTCAGGCCACAGTGCGGCCAGGAGGATTAAGTCAATGAAAAATCCTAATGACTCCATCGGGAATCAAACCCGATACCTTCCAGCTTGTAGTGTAGTGCCTCAACCAACTGCACCACCGCATGCCCCCTCAAATATCTTGTATTCTCACAAATAACATGAATCTACAAATAAACTGTTAAGACATTAAGTTCCATTTCTAATCAAATATCCACTGGTGCTGATGGCTTCAGTCTTCTTCACTGTACAGTCAAATTGGAATACATCAAAATTTCCTCTACCAAGGGCACACAACTTCTAAACGAAACAGGAGTTACACCTATGTTTCAGCCAACAAGCCACACATGCATTAAGTCAGGAGTCCACAAATCCCAGGCACCATGTCACCATAGCGAATAAATTTTGTATGGTGGTCCCTAATATTTACGGGTCCTCAGTAAGAAACTTGCTTCATGTCACCCTTCTGGTACTTAGAATTTTGAGGTGGCTCCTACGTTTTTGGTAAATACGTGCACTACTGTATTAAGTCATGTGGGCAATGTCTATGGATTCCCATGGTCAGTGCTAGGTATCCCCAAAAACAACTCTGGAAGTGACAAAGAGAATCAAGGCACAACCTTGTACTACAATGACCGAGCCATTTCTGCTCTCCCCCCCCCCCCCCCCCCAAAACAACAAATGAACAAACAACCAAACAAACACCATATAGTGAAAGTACAACAGAGTACACCCCAAAAAGCAATCACAGTCCTTTTAATGTAAAACTATTAGCCACAAAGAATGTTTTAAATACATGTTCAGTAGACACTCCACATACACAAGTGTGCACACAGTGGTTTCATTTATTTTAAGAACAATTAATGTGGCAACTCCAGTGCACTGCGGTGTAGGTCCCTCTCTCAGTTGTGGCCTTGCTGGCACAGGCACAATGAGCAACACACAAGAGGTCACATCTGCCTACCTGTTTCACTCCGTAGCTACCCACATACCATGCAGCAAGGAATGTACTTTGTACTTTTCACAGCTTTTAGAACTAAGTATTGCAATTATGTTTTCATTATGCCTGGAAAGAGTGATGTATGTGCTAATGAAAAGCACAAGGAAAAAAGAAAAAGAATGTGATGTCCCTGTTAAAGAAAGTAGAGATGCTGGATGAGTTAGACATGGGAAAAACCATTATTGCAGTTGGACACCATTATGGCATACACAAACTGATGATTCATGTCATCAATAAAAAAAAAAAAAACACAAATCAGGGGAAGCATTAAGGCCAGTGCTCCATCTGCGTGTGAAAATTTCTCAAGTAAATTTTTGTGATCCTATCCTCAAAAAGACGTAACGGGCCTTGTGAAGATGAGACACACAAATGGTAGTCAGTCAGTGGTACTGTGGTGAGGGAGAAGGCCAGTATGTGAAGTCCAGCAGATAGAGAAACCTGAGCACTCGACACAGCAGCCAAGACGACGTGAAGGGAAATCAACTCCATTTCAACTTTTCAGTAGTTTCGTGGTGCAATCTTATCAGAGTATGTCATTCTACATAAAAACAATGCTCCAATTCTTTAAGCAGAAAATTGGTACCAACAACTTATCCTACCATACCCACTGCGAACAACAACTAACTGATGTCACTTTCTCAACTGTACCACATGCAGAAGTCTATGACAGTTACTGCAGTTACCACAAGACATTAGGGCTCATTTACAAACACGAATTTCATGAGGACTCTCAAATTTATGACCAACATAATTACTGTCTAACCCGAATTAGAAATGAAGTCATGAACCAACCTTAGTGGCACAAGAATATATTTTATTTTATTGCTGTATAATGACGGCATACACTCTGTAACACTTTCATAACTATTAACTTAAAAAAAAACATAACAGGACATACTGTGTGCGTATATGCAAACTAATGCTTCTTGCACACAATACTTCATGCCATGCTCATACTAAACTACTATACTAACTACGTTTTTACGGTAAAAACGTAGACATACACAACGGAAGATAAGCCATACGTATATTAAACTCAATCAAATATATTTGGAATTACAAATAATCATTGGATAATAACTATAAATTTAAATCTACAAGATAGCTCATTTATGTTACAGATCACGCATTACCAGGCGAAAAATGATAGCCAGTACTTCCGCATACGTATACCTCACACAGCTATTTTACAAATTTTAATAATACCTTTTAACTTGTATAATTGGGTTTTAATGTGTTACAACCAAAACAATTTTACCACAATAGTGACATAAGAGTGATATATGACTTATAAAAACTATAATTGAGGTAGTAGCTTTTATGGACAAGACCCCCTGATGATGGACCAAGGTCCGAAACATATGTAGGGGCATAATAAGGACGTTACAATAAAGGTGGCTCAATTTGTGCATCAGTTGGTTTAATTTTGTTTCATTTGATTCGTGAAGATGCACGGTGATAATAATGTGAAATCTAGAGAAATATGCTGCAGTAACCAGTAAGTTTCATTCTGTGTTTGACTTCAGGCGTCCGCCGTGGCATATAGAAGATCTTCACTCTTCTGGGTTGTTAATGCAGCGTATGTTGGTAGTCATTTATCAATATACCCTGCAAAACAACCAACAGAAGCAAAGACTTTCATTCAGTGCTGCTAATGGTACACCAACAGCAAACTGAAAGATTTACACAAGAAGCGCTCTGTGCACAACTTCATCACCTTATTATAAAACTAAAAGTCTACTAGCACTCTTTACCACTGCAAGACGCTATTACAGTACTCAGAAAGTATATTATGAAAGATGCGAACCTCAAACATACACTGTGAAGAGTAGTTCAAAAGCTTGCATTTTTCACATGCTATCTTAGTTAACTCGACACTGCAAAAATTTGCAGTAATGTAGTATCACATTCAGACCAGAAATGGAATTTTTTGCGTTCCAGTGTACCAAGACACAACATGCAGTCATAACAGTATCAAGACAGGCCCACATTCATTACAACAGAAATCCTCCAGTAAACCATCAGTACTTTGAGTGTATATGGTCTCTGAATTACGGCTATCTGTATAAGAGGAGGTCTGGTTGTCCACTGATGAGTATTGATGTGAACAGATTCAAGACATATCTGTGCCCAATCACTGCAAATTCACTCACCACACTAGTCAGAAACTGGATTTACCCAGATCAGCTGTGTGGAAACTGGTACACAGATACTTCGAATACTGCCTACAAATGCTGCAGCATCTAAAACCTACAAAGGCAAATGTTCTGTACTCTAATCCTTCCTGAAATAGACACCAATGAGATTCTCACAGAAATTCTTATGTTAAAACATAAGCCAACATGTTGCCTGGTCAGCCATGTTAACTGCCATTATCGTAATGTGGGGACAGTAAGATTCCCCAGGAATAATTTCAATACACAGGGCCAGTCAGAAGGTGAATGCTGATGCATCAATTTTGAAACAAAGAGTTTATAGAACTTCTCATTCTCTCTCTTTTTTTAGCACCATAAAAAAAGCAATTCAGAATTCAGCTCAACATGGTGCAACAGTGGTTAATGCTACAACTGCAAGCAGATCTGGAGAATTTGTTTCCCAACAATATGGAGCCCTGCCATACTAGCACAAGGCAGTGAGGTTATACCTGGACAAAGACTTCCCACAGCAACAGATTGGGAAAGGATCACCTATGCAGCACTGAACACGACACCCTTTGAAAAGCCAGGCAGGCCATGGAATCAATTTTTCATGACACAGGCCATTCATGGTACTGGTATCAAACTTGAGTAAAAGTTTTAAATAGAAAAAAAAAACTTTATACCATCAAACACAACTTTATTAATAACTGTTTTCTAATAAAGTTGTGTACTTACTAATGAAGTTGTGTTTGATGGCATAAAGTTTTCTTTCGATTTAATACAGGAAGCAGAACAGAATGCCATATACCAAAATTGAGTAAAACTTTTCTACATTTTTGAGATGCTCTTCACCACACTTCTTGTTTCAAGTCCATATCTTTCATTCTTTGAGACTAGCAACCTGTAATAGCAAAGAACATTTGTAGACACCCTGTAAAATGAAGTACCTAACATGAAATAGCTACTCATTCTTACAAGAGTTTAATAACTTCAATAGATGCATGTCTGTAAGCCTGAAATAATGAAGGTAAAATAACTAATGATCCACAGATAATTTCATCATTCAGACTGCTTACATATGCTATTTTTACAGAAAATTAAACAAACATTATTCAAATAAGTGCTACAATGCAGACCACCTGGAAGGAAGGAAGGAAGAAAGGACGAACAGGCTCAACTTGTTTAATGAGAATACACTCTGTTCTCCCTCACGCTGCTTTGTTTAGATTAGTCTCAACATGACACATTAGAAATTCAAAAAAAGTTGTTACAGCCTAAATGCATTAGAGAATTTAGCCACTACTTACGTCAAGTGGTGAAAAAACTTACTGAAGCTAAAAATAGTTCACAAATATTGCATTATTCTGAAGTATGGAATGGTGTTCCCAAAAGCTACCAGTACAATATTCGAACAGTTGCTCAGATGGTTGGCAGTCACTGCGAAGTGAGTCATGCTTACAGTGAACAGACTACTACTGTAAATGTACAATTCATATGCATGAATCATTGTACACGTTCTTGTGATCTTTACCTGTGTTACATCTACATCCATGCTGAGATACAGAACAGAACATGTGCTCCTTCCTGAGACTTTGGAGAATGACATCTAACAATAACTGTGTTCATAAATTGTACAATATCCAGACACATCTTTGGCCAGAAACCCATGTTTCTAACTCGTACAAAATGTGCATTTAACTGGGTCTGTTTGCCAACAAGAGGACAAATCAAGCAGAGCATGTGCTGATAACAGAAACTCTCCAACAGATTCCACAACTGTATGAGTCAAAGAAAATCGCTTTCTTTACGTTCAAAACAAAACTGGTGTGTCCAAGTCCAGTCCCTGAACCACAAAACTCCTTGAAATTCCTTCCTTACAGACCACTAATATGCACCATTTTCAGGCTGCATATCCAATTTAAAGAATCACTTTTCTACTCGACTCTTACAAATATTCATGATGGTACAGCTGACACTCAGCTTCCTTTTTATGATTTCAGCCCTACATAAAGTCAAAGAACATTGCACATCAGCACACTTCACCAGGTCACATTACATGACTCCAATGTTTCTTATAGTATACCACAAATGCTATAACAATAACAGACCCCCATGTATGTTACTTTTACATCACAGTTAGTTCATAGCTGCAGACAAACAATACTGTACAGCCTTTCGTTTGTTTGTTGTGTGCCTCTGGTTGCCCTAACCCCATTTTTAGGTGCGTTCACAAAATTTCAAAAAGCAACTATTAGCTTCATCATGTCTGTCTGTCTGTCTGTCTGTCTGTCCGTCCGTCCGTCGACGTGGAACTGGACGGATTTTTGTGAAATTTGATATTTGAGCATTTTTTGAAAATCTGTCACGAAAATTCAAGTTTCATTAAAATCTGACAAGCGTAACGGGTACTTTACATGGAGACCTATGGACATTTATGACAACATCTTGCTCAGTTCTTCTTAGAATGACAGATGTTTCAGACAAAAGTTGTAGAGAAAATCACAACAGACATTCTACGTTAAACAACTTGTTTCCAATAATCATACCGATTATGAGATAACGTGGAAAAATATGGTACAGCCAGACAGGCTATATAATACAGCGCATGATTTTGCATGCTGGATAACTAAGGCTACAGACACAAACTCGGAATATGTAATACTTATTGCTTTTCCACGGCAACACTGGTTTTGCAAACACACTTCAATGTTACGTTTATACACACACTGCCTGTCTTGTTCTCAACTTTGTACATAATGGTTTCACAGTTCATGATATTTTTCAACAGCATAGCCCTCACAGCCATGGTCTATTGTATATCAATGTATTAAACATTTCACCTGGATGGGGTTATGACACAATAATTAATATACACAAGTACATACATATATTAAGTTCATACTATGTAACACGTTAGTTTTGGGGTGCACAACAGTGAAGCTTTTCTCATATAAATTGTACATGAGATAAAATACTGTTTTTAAATTTACTGTCAAAAACTAGGAGGAGCAAAGAAGTAAAACAACATAGCATGTACCACAATGGTTTCAAATTAATTACATAACCAACCTCCATGTTTATATATGCCCACTTGCTTTTCAGTATTTCAACAATGCTGTCAATTACAAACATTGCATAATGTCACTGGAAGATGAATATCCGTAAGGAGCACACTGGTGGAATAATACCAACAGCAGGAAAGCAAAGTACAACACTTGGATAAAAACCTGCCCCAGTGCCACTTTGTACACTTCAAATCTAGCATGAAATACCCATTGAACCCAGGCCTCCACAGTGAAAGGCAGGCAAACAACCACCTGGGCGCCAAATCACTTGTACACCACACAAAGGTGCAAGAACCAACACATACAGCAAAGAACACAGACATTTAGTGTACAGGTGTGTTTAGATTTCATTTAGACTTCACTGTTACATCACATAAAAGCAAATTAGAACACCTTACTGCATACACAGAGAAAACATACAGCATCTGAAGCTGCAATTCTATGTCACTGATGACTGACATACATGTAAAAGTGTCTACAATTCTGAAAGCAATCCACCCTACTACAAATCCAATGCAGCAAATCATTTTGGAGAAGAAATATGTACTGTTGTATTCAATATAACCAACAAATGCACAAACATAAACTACTTTATAGTTTTTATTAATATCGATGCATTCCCCTACACGTGTTTCGGTCAGTAGACCATCTTCAGGGGGGTAACAAGCTACTACACTTCACATCGCACATTTAATGTACCGAAGAACACACTTGTCTCAGAAGTTAATTATAAAAACACATTTCAATTTGTAAAATATGTAAAACTGTATAGTAACTTAAAACTTTTTATCCTATAAGTTAAAGTCAAAAGTTAAAATAGCAGTGTTGTCACTTGATGCACAGAATCATGGTACTGTATATGCTGGTGATTATAAGTGTGTTGTTACTCGTGCTGTCGTGTGGAGTGGCATAAGCTTGTACCACTTAAATTCCAACTACTGCCCATGGCAGAGAGGTTTTAAATTTATAGTACCCTTACATGGGGAGGCCATGACCCGAATATGGGCCGAAGCAACATGAGAGAGAGAGAGGAGAGAGAGAGAGAGAGAGGAAGAGAGAGAGACAGAGAGACAGGAGAGAGAGACAGAGAAAGTACTCTTACATGCACTGAAAACCATACAGTGCACCAAGACCAGCACTGATGGGCTGAACGGAATGCCAAGGGGCAGCACAGTCCTTTTTGAGAAGGGTGTGCATAAAATCCCACATTAATATACACAGTCTGACAAATATATAATGAGACTGATTTTATTTTGACCAAGATAGAAGTGCCATCCATGAAGCAATGCTTGCCATCCAAGTGCCCAACCTTCATCTGTAATCTGGCAACACCGCAACGCCCTACGCTGAGCATGACGGGAAATACGGCGCCATGTTGTGTAGGTAGTGAGAGGACGTGGTCACAGTAGCGGCATGGAGCAGAGAGCGAACACTAAATTCTGTGTTAAACTCGGGAAAACTGCAGCTGAGACTGTGGAATTGATGAGACAAGTGTATGGGGATAATTGTTTATCTCGTGCACAGATATTCAGGTGGTATGCAGATTCAAAAGTGGTGTGGAAACGATTGAAGATGAAGCCAGGCCTGGGCGTCCATTTTCTGTTCGTAACGAGGGACTCATTGCGAAAATGAGAGAACGAATATAAGAAGAACGTTGTGTGACTGTGAGAATGATGGCCGATGAGTTTGGTGTTAACAGGGAGACGATTCGTCAAATCTTAGTGGAAGACTTGGGCAAGAGAAAGGTCGCTTCCCAGTTTGTGCCGCATTCATTGTCTGATGATCAAAGACACGAGCGTGTTCAGTACGCAAAAGACATCATTAAAACTGCTCGTGGAAATAAAATTTTCTTGAATTCGATTGTAGCAGAGGATGAAACTTGGTGTTTTCGCTATGATCCCACAACTAAACGCCAAAGTGCTGAATGGAAGTCACCAGCATCACCAAAAGGCAAAAAAGTTGTTTTCAAAAGTCAAAAGTGAAGACAATACTTGTGTGTTTCTACGACAGCAAGGCAATTATTCACCACGAGTTTGTCCCTCAGGGACAAACTGTCACTGGAAGTTTTTATTTGAGTATTCTGGAACGCCTATGGAAGAGGATTCGCCGTGTCCGGCCTGAGTACTCAGCACCAGGCAGTTGGTTTCTTCTTCACGGCAATGCACCGGTTCACCAGGCAGTTGCTGTACTAGAATTTTTAGCCCGAAAACAAGTGTGCGTGCTCAATCATCCGCCCTACTCCCCTGATTTATCCCCTGTGATTATTTTCTGTTCCCCAAACTGAAGTTACCATTGAAAGGGCGACTCTTTGAAGATGTTCAAGACATCCAAGGAGCTGTGACATCGAGTCTTCAGGCCATACCACAAGAAGACGTGCAGAGGTCGTTCCAGTCTTTGCTAGATTGTGCCACTCGCTGTATCGATGCAGAAGGGATGTACTTTGAATAAAATACAGATAGTACTCAAGTCTTTTGTTCCAATTTTATTCTATAACCTCAGTCTCATTATATAATTGTCGGACTGTGTACAATACCAAGGTTCATGTATGGTGTGTTATGAGTGCAACTAGAATTATTGGATCCATTTCTTCTTGAGATCATAAATTTGCACTGGCATATACACACATTATGACAGCATTTTTGAACACCTTTCCAATTATGAGACAACATGTGGTAACACAACTTAATGGAACACCTCACACTGCAAACCATTTCCAACACCACCTTTACACATGGTGAAGAAAAACCTAGCATTAACTGCAGGGCATTTAACTAACATGTGTGGCCACCATCACATAAACAACATCACCCAAGCATCTGGACAAAGCCCATATTAGGCTACACAGTGATTCTGATGCTTGTATTCTGCAACACTCCATTTCCACGAAATGTTAATCAACACACAATAAACATCAACAAACCAACATGCTGCGTTATCTTGTGTGGTGTGACGATAATGCTTTAATGAACAATTTAAAAACTGTGCTGTGTGTTTTTAAGTGTTCTTTAAATGTAGTGCCCCTGAAGATGATGCAGTAAGGCGTCGAAACATGTTGGGGTTTGTACAAAGGTGTTTGAGTATCGGATTTTATCATTTTTGTGCGAGATGGTTATTAATACACTCACAACGTTTCGAAAGCAGACTGCTTTTGAAATGTTGTGAGTGAGTGTTCGCATTCAGTGACAATGGAAAAAGTCCAGGTACATATTAGTGATGTTTCACAGGATTCATTATCTTTCAATACATTGGAAGGGGCAGAGTCCTTTAATCTTACTGTGTTCTGCTACGTTAGAGAAGGTAGAGGCTAATCTTTTTTGTGTCTGTGTCATAAGTGTGTGTGTGTGTGTAGATGGGAAGACACTGAATTCAACAGTAGCTGGCATCCCCCAAATTTACTGCAGTCTTAATTTGTTCATCCAAGAACATAACTTTAATCTGTTACTTTTGTTCCCAGATATCTGACACATGCCACACTTCCACAAATTGATTAACTATCTTTATACTATGATTCTGTCCTGCAATTTGGGAAGGTATCTACATACACAGTTGAAATCAGTAATGACATCATGAAAGTGACTGAATATTTTGTCATTATAAATGGGTGTTGTTCTAACCCAAAAGTATAATGTTATGGTTAATAATGAGGAATTAATTGGTACCAAAGAATATGTGGCGCTACGAATGAGGTGTTGCATAACCAGACATTGTTATAACCAGGTTTGACTGCACTTATCTTTCTGTGCTTTTACTTGTAGACCAACATCATTTCTACTGTCTCATAGTATTTCTTGATTGTTCATGGTACTGATATTTTGGCCCAATAAACTAAAAGAGAATGCTGGACAAAGGTCAAATAAATGAAAGAGGAAAGACAAAACCTATACGACCACTTAACACAAATTTCACATGAATGAAAATTTAAGTAGACATCTGAAAAAAATGAACCTGCTTTTCTAGTCTTACAACCATGTGGCCTGTCATACTAGGGTAACATCATGAAACATAATAATGGTGAGCACTGTAAAACAATAACAAATTTTGTGGAACTATACACTGAATGCAACACCTACACAATGTGTGCTTCTTGCACAAACAACAGACCCACTTCTTGAAGAAACACATCCTTTTCTTCCAGGTATGTTAGGAAACTGCAACATCATTATTACAGATCAGACACTGAGACCATGTTCAAAGTGTGTCTGGTAGGATACAGAAACCTCTGTGAAGAAATGTGTCTGCACACAATTGTTATTAACTTCACTACATAAATTATTCTTTTCATTGACATAATCCTTTCAGTCACATTATGGCCCTGGGGTCGACTCAGCCTCTAACAGAAATGAGTACCAGGAGTATTTCCTGGGGGGAGGAGGTAAAGGCAGCCGGTGCGTAGGGCTGACAACCTTACCACCTTCATGTGCCGACTGTCTAGAAATTTGGGAGCTTCAACCTCCTGGAACCCTAAGGGCCTATCCAGGCCTGTATAGGGGTAGCTTTACTGTTTTACGTAAATTATTCAATTAATGTGCAGCAGTACAAAACTAAGTCTTCTTAAAGGTAAGGTGCATACTATAATCATACTACGCAAATCACATGTATACTGATACAACTGCCACTAAGTATCACACATATTTCTTGTTATTATTGCCCTAGTGCTTAATGCTCTGTGTCATTTGGTTCTTACTGTCATACTTTCACTTGACTTACAGTTGCTACTTCCACATCTTTCATAAGTGTGTGGATGGTGGGTCTTGTGTTTACTTTTTAATGTGTTACAGTTACTTTAACACACTCAAGTCTTAGATTTACCTGGGAATGTTAAGTTAACGTTTCTTTTTTCTTTCTGAATGTATGAAAGCTGAAGTAAATGCATCTAGTGGTGAACAAGCTGCCAAAATATTTGTGCTGAAAATAACTTGCATTTCATGCTTTGTTTAACAATGCTGTCAGTAAAACAGATCATATACCATCAAATTTAGTAAAAGACAATTGAAAAGGATGTGTGAAGAATCAGTCCTGACCTAATTAATCTGCGGTTCATTTCCAAAATTTGTGCAGATAGACTGCGGAAGACAATGACAAACATCAGGGAGAATATCCAATATCTGGACCAATTTAAATCGAGGACCACCTGAACATGACACAAAAGTGCCAACCACTGGACCAGAACGTTTGGTTCACTGCTTGTAGATTGACATCAGACATTTCATACAATTAGCTACTATGTATAGATGGCACACCAGATGATGATCCCCATGGTGGGTGGGCGTGTCTGGGAAAGTGCCAGGGGAGGGGGTGTTGACTACAGTGGGGACTGGAGGACTGCTAATGGTGGGAGTGACAGTGACTACTACACACAGACTGCAAACATCAAGCACCTCGAGTACCTAGTAGTGAGCTGTGTGAATGCCTTCAGGATGGATAGTAGCAATTTGTCATTTACCACGAAATATTGCACATGTGCATCTATCACATTCCTAGCAGCTATCACCGTGTTAATGGACAATACTTACTGGATGATGCAACAATACACAACAAAAGGTCTAGGTATGCCTTATTCTTACATCTTAAGGAGGTTATTTGAATGTAACATTGTACGGGTTATGTTGAAATACAAGTATGTAGATTGTCACGTTTCCCTCAACAGCCCTCTGAGATCTGATGTAGTGAACATCACACGTACAAGTTAACAGTGAATAGGATGATCTCAGATGCAAGAAATTTTCATGAAGAGACCTTCTGTTATGTGCAAGGTCAAATCACATTGACTAAGATGACAAAGTAAGCTATTTAGATTGCAAAAACAAAATGCGACACAGAAAAAGACAAACTGTACAAAACGCAGTGACCAAATATGGTTATCGAGTGGTTAGCATTCCTGCTTCATATATGGGAGGTCCTGAGTTCAAATCTCAGCCCAGAGTCAAGCCTTTTGTAAGTTGTGGTTTTCCTCAGTCCTTCCAGAGAAATGCCAACAGTACCTAAAAGTAAGCAACAACCACTCCCTTCCACATCTTTGCTATTCATTATCATCCAACCATTTTCTATACAGCCTAAGGCAATGAGTATCACTAACAAAAACTGGCCAAATAAATAAATAAATAAAACATAGTGAACATGTATATATGTATTTCAATAACATGCACTGCCAAACATGTCGCAGAATTCATGATATAAGCTCACTATGTATAACAGCAGCAAAGTTAAACTATCCAAATCAAACCTGACCTCACATCACCAAATTTTGATTTTTTGATATGTGTACAGCTGACACACATTAATAAACCTATTACCCATGTCAAAATACATTAAACATATCATCAGTAACTGCTCACCATGATGTACAACCCTGAGGGTATATAATCATGGCAACTGACAATGTCCAACTAGTCAACCTCAACATAATGTACAAAGATGTCATGACACAGATCAGAAAAATGTTTTCAGTTTTGTTACTACACTGAGGCTGCTGAATAAGTACCACTGAAAGGTAAGGACAGCCATGATCCAGGCTTTCTACTCTTTGTCTACTGCCGCATTTCCCTCCAGCCTCCTCAATCCTGTCACCCAGCCTAAAGCACTTGTCATTCCTGAAAGCCATCACATGGTTATCACTATTCATGTGAAGAGAATGGTCAGATGAATGGAGAATACAAGGTGGTATGCTGGGGGAGGAAGCAACCACTGGAGGGATATGCAAAGGAAGTCAGTCCCCAGAACATTTCCCAGAACATGGTTAACATGGTTGTCTGGACAATAATTCAACCTCAATCCACAGTTGTTCCAAAGAGATAAAGGAAGTATAGAAGAGGTAGGACACCGAGATCAACAGGTACCGAACCTGGCCAAGTACTTCCAGCAACAGGGACTAAATGGCAGCACATGGAACCAGCAGCTACGTTAAAGGAATGTAAAGTGTACTACCACCTCCCAACTCCATCCCTTTCTTTCTTGCCTTCATGTATGACTACACAGGCTCCTCTGAATCCATGTGTTCTCTAACAATCTATCTTAAGCTCCATATGCCCATGCTGCGTACAGAAGGCCAAAACTGTCAGAATCCAATGAGTCAGACCACCAGCAGCCCACACCATAACCACCAGTCCAACAGCAAGGTGCAGTAAACCGTTATGAACCTTTCTGGTGCTGAATCAGGCAAGAGTACCTTACGCTATACAGTAACAGGCATGGGTTACATCAAACCAACAACTATTCCACACTCACACGTTTTTGTACCAGTTTGCACACTTGTAGTTACAGTCGGCTTCGTCTAGTTTGTTAGTATGAGCACAGTATTTACCCACACAAACCTACAGTATATCTGCAAGTGAAAAGTGAACTGCTTTACATGATGCACATAGAACTGAAACCTATTCAAGTATGACCACAAATAAAAGTACCGCAAAAGTTAGAAACAAATCACAATAGGCATTTAGACAGGAGTCCCACCTATGCACAGGTTGGCATATTCCATCTGCAACCAACTGTACCACAACCTCCTGCAAATTACAGTCTGACATAAACCACAACCCTTGAGGGCTTCGTTAAATGATCCAAAGACATCAAAATCACATGTAAATATGTCGGACTGATATGCAGAATGTCTGAGCACCACCCACTGTGGGCCGTGTGGAAATACGCATTGTCATGCAGCAGGATGATGCCGTAAGTCTACCCAGACATTTGCACTTGATCGTGATATACAGCTTTTGAAAAGTCTGACATGACTGGTTTGCAACAATTGTGTCATTACGAAATTTGAGTTCCAGAAGCAGGGGTGCTTCACCGTCAAAGAACAGAGTCAACATCACCTTATCAGTGGATGGTTGTGACAATTTCTTTATTCTGGGTGAAATGAGGAATCTCCACTGCATGCCTGCTGGTTTTCCCCCAGGTACAAAAAAAAATGGTGACACCACACCTCATCTTCTGCCACAATCCACCAATGAAACACATCACCCTCAGTACTGCACAGCTGCAGATGTCCTGGAGATATTGATATGACATCCGTGTGTATATATGCTTCAGCTGATGTGGGACCCACAAGAAGCACAACTTGTGATATCCAAGATCCCATATGACTGCATGCACAGCACTGACAGATTCAATTCCACCAGCAGCAGCAAACAGTCTGAGGCCTGTCCTCACACACAGCATTCTACACTCATGCAATGTTCTCTGGATTAGCAAAAATGTGAGCCTGTACCAATCTTGGCATGTCAGTCATTTGTTGCCTGCATGTGGCACGATATGACACCAATCCACCTATGTATTTTGGCAGGGTGACATCCTTCCACTCTGAAAAGCTGAATCATTGCCCTATGGTCCTGTTTAGACAGATGCATTACCGAATACACAATCTTCAAGCTGCACTATAATGCTGTCCATACTAGCTACTCACCCAGTCGACTGTACTGTTCTACATATACATCTGCCAGTGTTTATTAAGTTAAATGCACAGCTATGGCATCTACACTGCCACAGCCATGACATGAACAGGTTTCAGATGTACACGCCTCAGACAAAATGTGCACAAATCCTGGGTGTCAGGTTGCCATGGAAACTAAGTTTTGTGTGGTCGCGCCTAATATCTGTGGGTCCTCAGCATGGAAATTAATTCATGTCACCCTTCTGGCACCTAGAATTTTAAACTGGTGCCTGCATTTCTGGAACATCTGTGCACCCTTGCCCCATACGTCACTGCCTATACTGCACACTATTTATACCAAACACAATATGTAACCTTAAGCAATAGTGAAGTGCTTTGTATGTATATACGTTACCCAAGATAACAAAATTTAAAAAGTCAAGGTGGTAGGGAATTAAGGTTTGTAAACGCGTTTTCAAATTACGATGCTGCTAACATACTTATAAAACCAGGTAGTTAGTGCTTATGCAGTGTCATATAATGAAAACCCTGCAGTTGCAAAAACTGATGACCAAGAAGACTTAACAGGTGGCTGGCTATACATACTAGACCAGAATAGAATTCATATTACATAACAATCAATTATATAACGGCATTAACAGAAGCTTCACACTAATGCGTTTTGTGAACTTTATGTACATCCCATTGCCAGACAAGTTCTCAAATCTGTAGTTATTTTTATTCAAAATTACCAAACTTCGTAAAATTACAAACTTACAGACATTCTCAACTTAATTTCCGATACAACTTGTAGCACTGAGGTATCGATTATGAAACAAACCAAATTTACTGATGGTACTCATGTCTTCAATAATAAAATGACACACATTACTTTAACACTAGACATAACACATGACACAAAACAATTTCATATATACCTGGTGCTGAACCTGTCTAGCCTGTCAACCATGACAAGCATGAGCCCATTTGTGGGAACAGTGTGTTCCATGGATAACTATGTTAAGACCACGCACATATACTAAAAATGTAAACGGCGTAACAGTGTAGTACACAGCAATGGTCACCCTCTTATGCCGTAACATGCAGGACTATACATTTGGACCCCCTTGTTGTAGGCCTAACCCATATCCCATTGGTGTGTCTGTCAGTCAGTACTGCTGAAATTAATTAAATCAAAACTCTTTTAAAAACTCACCCAATAACAGTAGTTTAAGTTCACGCCTAGCTTCACGTTTATCCCTCCGAAGTTGCCTCTCAATTTCTTGATTTATTCTCTTTTGCTCCTTTGCTTCTTCCGACAGGCAGCACGCCATGTTTTACTTCGGAGGGTTGCTCAGCCAATATTATCTGTTTCGAGCCGTTTTCCGTGCCGTTTTGAAAGGGATTCAAAACCCTCACGGCTCCTCACGCACGTATCACTCCTATAAAGCAATAAACATTAATTTGCACTCGATTTGCCTTCTGTAATGCACACACACATTCACGCACACACTTTTACGCCTCCGTGTAGGGCTACACTTTGCCTGCCTCCCTCGCCCGCACTTGGGTGTGGTACAGACGACGCAATACGTCTGCTACACAACCCTTTGCCAGTACGTAATTCTCAACCAACGAATGTAAACTTATATTCCCAGCAGTGGTCACGTCGCTTGCAAGTAATCCTATTACAATAATTGAATTCAGGAAGCCAGTACCTCTTCCGTGCACGTGTTTATAAATAAGATTAAACACAGAATAAATGGTGAAGTGCTAGGGGGGAAGACACAGCTTGGAGCAGCCCGTGTTTAGGTTACAGTAATATTCACCAGATACATACCACCTAAACCATACGATAATAATGCAGGTAATTGCCCCTACGTACGTTAATATCCATTAAGCATGAAACATGAACTTTAACTCACTACTTAGCACAAAATTCTTTATATTGTACTACTACCGCCTAACCAAGATGGCGTCACAGAATGCCCAAATCCCATAATGCAATACTTTCAAAATAAATAATCGACGAAATGATGCGTATGAATACCATCAAATAATGCACCATGGTGACTAATATTGTCGTGACAAGGCTTCAAACCAAAAAACAATATTTATGATGATTGTTTTTTCATTCCTTGGACCTAAAATGTCACTTTTCTTTCGGCGGCAAAATTTATTAATAATATTATAACATCAAAATAAACACATGATGAATTACGTTAGGGTTACATTTCTGCGGCCCAATTCAGAAATAAACATGACGGTAATACAGCACTTTATTAACGGTAGTAAAGTATTGGAGATTACGGAATTTAAACTCTGTGGAGCTAATAAAATGGATTAAATAGGTGTTCAAGAAATATGTACATCGCACCCAAAATAATTATAAAATGTGAACCCAGAAGAAAAAGGAGATATGTAGGAATGCCTGTAACCCGCTAAAGCCTCGTGGTTATTGTATATGCTGCCAGGTTTAATTTTCAAAAATTCTACGTTCTGCGCACATAGTGTATTTATGTGTTTTTTATAGCTATCAGAACAAACAGCAATTACGCCCCTAGACAGCATTAACTTATTGGTGTTGGTAACAGTGACGGTGTATGTTTACTGTGCGGTACGAACGGAATTGAACTTCTGATTTGGATGTCCGATGCCCTCACCCACGTCAGGAAACTGCGGGTGGTACAGTCCAAGAGGTTTCGCAGTGCGGCGAACGCACCTTAGAACGTTACTAATAAACAGACTCACAAGGATTCGGAGATTCCATTTTTCGCTGATCACATCAGAGCACTAACCGGGAGATTCGACTCAAAGTTAGCTGCTGCGGCCCCCTTAGTTCAGAAATTTGGAACGCACTTGTGCCGACCGAGAGGTGACGAAAATCGCCTGAGGCCTAAGACGAAAGCCAGTAAAGCGGCTAAATCGACAGAACGAACTGTGCCAAACACGTTTTGGCTACCCTCACTCCCAGGCATGACTCGGGGGGGGGGGGGGGGGGGGGACAAGGGGGGGGGGGGGCAAATGCCCCTCTAGTATTTTTTATACCCAAGAATAGTTTTTTTGCTACTGAGTTGAAGAGGGGCAAATAAAAAATATTTTCTAAATGATTATTTGGGTGGTCTAAAGACAGAAAAAATGAAAAACCTGCATTCCAACGATCTTCCCTATCTTTTTAACTTGACTCCTCCGTAAATTAAACATTCCTAATACCCATGGTCGATTTGCCTCCCCCACTCCCCAGTGTTATTAGCCAAGTTACACCTGTGCCCTCACTGATGTTTTCTGTGATTTTCTGCAGTTGTGAGGTAAGTGCCAGGGTAAAATTAAAACAGGCAGCATGGCCTCCAGGCCCTCTCCCCACCATCAGGGAAGTCTTCAGCTAACATGACTACTCTCACCAGATCGCAAGGGCCTCAGCTTAAAAATCTGAGCCACTCTGGGTTCAAACCCCAGACATCCAAACAACCAAAGGTCTTCCCCTCCAACAAGGCATATTGCCATTTGTAACAAAGTCCTTAGTAAGACCACATCAAGGTGTTGGGTCAAGACAGGAAACCTGTTAGCTCTGCTCTTAGTTAGCTTTTTACTGGTTGACTTACACTTTAAATCAAGGGCATCCAACCTTTTTTTGGCAAAGGGCCACAACTGTTATTGTGGGCCAGTTCGCCAGCCACACACACAAAAAAAAAAAAATTAGTGGTGTACTTCACTGCCTAAATTATTGCATAATTTTTTACAGCATCATTTACAAATGTGGCCATGGGCCACAAGTTGGATACCAGTGCTTGAAAGGTTTGCGCAATAGCCCAGGCAGTTGGTCACTGGCCTATCACCACAGATGACTGGACTCAAACCTGGGCCAGTCCATATGAGATTTATGGCGGATAAAGTGGCACTGGGACAGGTTTCTATCCAAGTATTTCAGTTACCCCTGTCAGTATTATTCCATCAGTACTCCATACTCATCTGCTTCTTAACACTACTCTTATCAAAACATGCAGGCAAAGTGTGGGAACCTTCAAACAAAGCAATGCCTTGTTTCTTTTAGCCCTTAAAATGTTAAAATCACATTTAAGTTGTTTTTGAAAGATGCAACAACTTGACTTCCTACATAACTCTCACAATTAACAATTAAGACAAGTGTTACAAATGGGGAATTTTCAGAGAAAATGTAGCAGAGCATATCCCCATTTGATAGCCAAGGAATACCCAAATTTGTAGCTTCCTAATACACAATAAAAAGAATTAAAGAAAGAAAGAAAGAAAGAAAGAAAGAAGGAAGTAACATACCAAGAAATAATGTTGTAATAACAGAATAATTTATAATTCCTTCACTTAAGGAGACTGTATTTAATGTGCTTCTCATTTTTGATTAGTTAGCAGAAATTTGTTGACTACATGAGGAATTTCCAGTCTTTCCCAAAAGGACTCTGATCAATGAGGCCACTTATATGTAAAAATGTATTAATGGAACAAATTTGCATACAAAACAAATTTTAAATTTTGAAGAATTACATATTGCTATAGTTTAATCAACACAAAAAATAGTGAATTTGTCTGTAAAGTTTCTAATGACAATGAATGTTATTGGTCTGTCTTTAATGTTTTTCTGTACAATATAATCATAATGACGTTGTGCAAGGTTATGGTAACACATAGTACAGGTACTGACTGCAGTAGTGCCTAAAAATACTAGTAGTTAATCTGCCAACAGTCGTCTGTCATCAGCCATTATCATATCCATAAAAACTACCTCTTAGTAGAGCTTCATAAAATCTGCATGTTGTAAGTATTGAATATTATGGTAAGATTGTTTAACTTGACTGGATTGTATGCATACAAATTTGCACTCTTAGTATTAAACAGATTTGTGTCCATATTAGATAATATGGCTACTAGGATTTGAAGGTCCCAGTTTGACTTAAAGTTTTCATGCTAAATGCACTTATTTTTCAAGCATTCAGTGCTAGGACTTAGGTGGAACACATTTCATGAAATATTTTTACAACTTAATACAATAACATTTTGTATTATGTATTATACACTGGATTGAAATTTTGCCAACTTCAAAACAAAGGGTCAATGTTATATATGGCCTTCTTTATGTGTCAAATAACATGTAAAGTACTCTGGCCTTCAGTTCCTAGTATTAAGCAGATTACTTTGCCAGTAAGGCTTCAGAATGACCTACCCTCTTGCTTCTGACAACAAATCAGAACTAAACTACTAAACTACACATATAAATTCATCCAAGGACATACTTGAGAATAGAATCAATGTTCCTCCCTCTCCTGATTTTCATTTCTCACAGAAACCATATTTTTAGACCTGACTGGGTTTGCAAAATATATTTTTAAAAAGTGAAGCCTGTAAAACAAACATTCTCCATTTGATCTGGAAGCAGAGTGGAAAAATCCCTGTCCATCTTCACATATCTGTGCCTATGTACTATCCATGACAGAAGAGAACAATAATCATGGCATATCACAATGAGCATGTTTCACAAGCATACTTGTAAGTGTTGTATCTTTGTATATGTGACAGGCAGAAATTCACTTTGATTTCAACAATCATGCTTTCATGTAGAGAAACTGAAGAACACAAATTATTAACCTTATCACTGGTCATGAGCGCAACTTTTCACAACTTCAATAGGTGCTCAGGTTCATGTCACAAATTCTCTCTCTCTCTCACACACACACAGAAGTTGCTTTCTCACAACTTAAATGCTATTTGGATAATCTTTTTTGCAAATAGACACATTATTTGAGAATTATACTCCTTAAGTAATAAAGGAATAAATCAATTTGTGATAATGAATCACAAAAGTGTATAATTTATAGACTTTTGTTCTAGATATTCTGAGTAACTAAAACCTGCATTAGGAACCCATAAACTGATTTAAAGAAAATACCAGATTATCAGTTTAGAACCAGTATATTACATGACCTCTCACACTGAGGGAGGAACATAGGCTGAGGGTGTTCGAGAATAGGGTGCTGAGGAGGATATTTGGGCCTAAGAGGGACGAGGTAACAGGGGAATGGAGAAGACTACATAACGAGGAACTTAATGATCTGTACTCATCACCAAATATTGTTCGGTTGATCAAATCGAGGGCGGGGCATGTAGCACGTATGGGTGAGGGGAGAGGTGCATACAGGGTTTTGGTGGGGAGACCTAAGGGAAGGAGACCACTTGGAAGACCCAGGCATAGATGGAAGGATAATATTAAAATGGATCTTCAAGAAGTGGGATGGGGGGGCATGGACTGGATTGATATGGCTCAGGATAGGGACAGGTGGCGGGCTCTTGTGAGTGCGGTAATGAACCTTCGGGTTCCATAAAATGCGGGGAATTTCTTGACTAGCTGACAACCTGTTAGCTTCTCAAGAAGGACTCTGCTCCATGGAGTAGTTATATTACATGACACAATTAACAAAATATAAAGTAACACACAATTAGTACATAAAACAGTGTTACACATAAAAGACATTACTTCATACTTCCACTTTATGGATACATGCATCTAGATCACACTGATATCTTTATAGTCATGTCAAGAACCTGTATCATTTAGTCTTCATTCAGTTATCTTTCAGAGAAATGTTTTTAAATGTGTTTTTAATACAAAACAAAGGACAAAGTCTATTAAGCGTTAAAGGACCACTGTGTCTTTTAAGCCATGGTAGTGGCATCCCTAGCTGGCCCACTGTGGACAAAAAGGCACTGCCTAACAGAGATTTGTATTTAAATCGGGCCAGCTGGGGATATGGATCTTCAAAAAGCCTGGTACTTTAAAGGTTAAGTGAATTATTCCAAACAAGATATGCCATTGTCAAAACCTTAGAGAAATGCATTATGTTACTACTTTAGTTTCATAAATTCCAATATAAGTTCCACAACAGATTCCTTGTCTTTATCAGTCAGTAGGTCAATCTCACCTGTATTTGTTAATTTTCCTTATCTAGTTTTACACATTTTTATAAATACGTCCCTGTATAAAGTAAGATTCCCTTGATCAAAGTAGGGCCCATGAAGTTTTATTCCCATCAGGACTAACATCTGTGTTGTTAGAAACTTGATCTTCACCTGAAATCTGTGGTCTTCTGGGTTATTACACGGCGTCGTGTGGTAATCTTCACCTACTCTTGAAAGCTCCTTTTCAAGAGTTTGGTGTAAGTTAACTTACCTCAAAAGTGAATCACCTATACATTTTTCATGGAGACTTAAAACTGTGAGGAGCAGTTCCACATCCAGCACCACGGTACTTTTCTTGGCTGTCATAACACTGGCTCCTTCTGTCTACTTCTTCGTTTCCTTCCACAGATCATTAAAAGGGCAATATCTTTTTTGCCTTACCAGTGGAAGGCGTGTGTTACTGTAAATTATTATAGGAAGAGTGCTAAAACAGCATAGGAATTAGAAACAAAGGCATGTAACTCTTATCAACTACGTACAAAATTTATTCCACATTCTCTCAAAATTAAATCCATATACTGGGGCTCATCAGTGTGGATTTTGATATAACAGATCAACACTGATCAGATCTTCCACATTCATCAGATACTACAGAAACACTGGGAATACAATGTGACATCACATCAGGTATTAGAGCATACAATAAACCTTATGGCTTGGTTACAATGGAGGTTTTGTATATATTTACATTGTGTTTGGTACACCCATTAAACTAGCTACATTAATTAAAATGTTTAAATAAAACATATAGTAAAATCTGGGTAAGTGAACATTTTTTTGTACATGTCCTATGCATAATGGTTTTAAACAAGATGATGCTTTATAGCCATTGCTCTCCAACTTTGCTTCAGATCCTGCCTTTAGGAAGACCCAAGAAAAGGAGGGATTCAACTCTTTACTTTCACATAAGCACAGAAATGTGTTCAGCTACCACACAATTAGAAAAAGAATATTGCTAGGAGACTAAGGTTAGCTGTACATTATGTGTGTTAGAATATAAAGAACATGTTCTCATATTTTTCTCCTGTTTATGGAGTGTGGTCTTCAGTTATGACTTACTTGATACTGGTATATTTGTGCAGGTGTTCAGAGAGCTCCCTACCCCAGTTACTTACTAACAGTTGCCTTTCAGTTTACCACATTCAGAGTAAAGAGGTTAAACACTTGTACCACACCTAAAAAATGAGAGACAAACTATGTAACAGAATGCAATATGAATTGCTGAAATGTATTTCTGATATCCCCGATGTGAGAATACAACCAAAGAACTGTATTATTCATTTTGAATTTTGTTAAATGAAAACCACATTTTTATCTGTGAAACACATAAGGGTATTCATGTTTATGTGTAAATAAGTAACATCTGTTTATCATAAAGTTGCATGTACAGTTCGAACCCAGCAATAGCCTTTTAGTGCAAAGGCATCATTTCTTCATAGGCCTCTGGACCCTTGAAGATAAAGGCATTATGTCCTTTCAAAACATCAGAAACCGATTACACCATTATGCAGCATCATATTCCAGAAAAACAGAGTCCTCAATCACACCATCATCGGAACCTCAAGACTCGCATACAATTTTTCATATATGAAAAATTAAATTCAGGGAACTGATTAATACTCCAAACTTGAAACATACATCATCTCATTATGACACTACATTTCATGCTGCATTTAGAAGAAAGAAATTCTGGTGTTCCAAGTACCATTACTTGTTTTTCACACTGCAATTGTGGGCAATTGGAGATTGCCTCACACTTGGCTCTTAGACCCTTCACTTACAATGACTGATGTGACCACAGATCTGATGTGCATGGTCCAGGTAGCATAAACTCCACCTTAAAGCCTCTGATGGGTGCACTGAAGAGGAATAGCAGTCATGATCTGATTTGTGCCTGCAGTATGCTTGCACTGTCAAAGCATGAGATCGTCTGAGAATAAGGTCCTCTTGCAGGGCAATCTAAGTCCGTGGTTCTGGCCCAGACAGTAGAGCCATCCTCTATTATGGGGCACATTCAGCAGCCAGCAAGAGACCATATAATGATGGGAAAGCTTCAGTCAGCACAACGAGGTATGCTATGGGCTCTGTGCTATCCAAAGGCACATGTGCTTGTTAATATGTCAGGTAGAGCAAACTCAGGGAGGATATTACACAAAATCTTCCTCAAACCTGAATGTGTATGTTGTTGAACTATATAAGTAACTGATGCACACCTTCTCTGTTTCCCCCCCCCCCTTTTTTTTATTGAGTATTTAACGAATGCAGAATATATGATCAACAGATGATGTGTTCCATTGAAATTTACACTGATGGACCCAAACAATTACATCTACACTTGAGTTAATGTTAGTACATCTTTTCTACGAGCTCCTTCACTGTTGAGGCAATTCTTCTTTATTCCTATTTAATTCATAAGTTAATGGATCTCAAACTCACTGTCCTACCTCCTGCTTGAGTCAGTTCTGCAAAAATTTGATAAAATATTTGTGATTTATATTTTGCTCCACTTCATAAGTAATGAATTGTACTGATCATTTCATCATTGGTTGCTGTGTAGGAAGTCTGACATACAGAAAGTGTCATTAAATATGTAATACACAAATAAATATAATCGCCCACCTGGATCTAGTGCAGACGTTAAGAGAGCATGAAGCTGTTACTCTTTTCCCTTTTCAATAAAGTGCACTTAAAAAAGCAGTGTCAGCTTTAGCATTAACTTGAAAGGAGAATTACTGTGTACAGTGACAAATCATCTCTTTATTATGTTATCAATGTGGACACTCTTTGGCTCTGTCACCCTTTCTGCTTCCCTTACCTCCTCCAACATTGCACTGATTAATTGCTTTCTGTATGAACGTCTGTGATATGAGCCAGATCTGTAAATTCTTGAAATTATAGTTTGGGCCAGAGATGCCTGTGTTAGTAACTTCCCTGCTGGGTGGTGTGGCCAAGGGGTTGTGGTTTTATTAAATTATTAGCGGTTGCACCACCATGCAAGGGTTTTTTGTTTCTGTCATGTGTTAGGTATCAAGCTGTCAATGTGTGTTTGCATGCTGAACAACAGTATTGGTAATCTGGCAATTCACAAAAATATGTAACTACATTCTGCTACTTATTCACCCATTATTTTTAATAACTTATGGTTCATTACTTTGACTCTTCTCTAATGTTGTATGTGCAAGTTGCCCCTACCATACGTTTCAACAGTTTCCCAAAATTCTTTGATCCATGTAAGTGTGATTCTAAGGGCAGATGAGGCAAATAATATGTCAAGTATTATAGCCCAGGATAATAAAAATAATGTATAGAAAAAATACCAATTTATTTAACATACCATTACAAAAATTTCAAATATTCATCACACTAACATTGAATAATGACTGTATTTAGAGCAACAGTTTATTCACAACATTTTCTACCTAATTATAAACTTAAAATTAACAACATTTTCTAATAAAGTATACAACTTACAATTTAGGAAGGCCAAAAGTGGCCCATTGCATGTTCTCCTTTTCACCATACAACAAAGATCAGTTCCTGTATTTAGAGCACTATATGTATTAACAAAAATTTACAATAAATTATACAACCTACAATTAAGGAAGGACTGTCATGGCACATGCCATGTTCTACCAGACAGGTACAGTAAATATTTTGTCCACTACATTGTGCACTGGCAGTGTGAGTGCAGATGTACTCTGTTGCTGCAGGAAATGTACTGTACGTGGTCAAGAGACAATATGTTCACTGTTTGTGGGAAATTTTTTAGCACTCTCCATACAGTCCCAACGTTGCACCGCGTGATTGTCACTTGTTTCTCCACCTCGAGCAACTTTTGGCCGTCCAGAGTCTGATGAGTGGCCAAGAAACAGAACACGTTGTGCAAGGCTTGACAGCAACCTTTTTTGATGAAGGCATACAAAAGCTTGTTCCACGATGACAGGTGACTAAATTTACATGACCACCATGTGGAGAGTAGTGTAATGTGGGTACCAACATGTTGCACGCAATAAAGATATTTTTCAATAACTCTTTAAACCCTTTTTACACACAAACAGTTCTTACATTCTTGACGCACTATGTAGATAGTTTTCTTAGTGGGTCTCTTCACCTCCACTTCTCATAGGTCTATATACGTGTAACTGACACAGTCCGGACCGAAGAATTGCTAGCCATCATCTTCTGTTCTTCTCTTAAACATCAAATTTGGCAAAATTTTGATGGCCGCAATTCTTGGAGAAGCCCCTGAATAACTCCTGGTCTTTGTTACAAAGAGGAAGAGCAGGAGTTATCAGGGCACCGATGTCCACATTTTGTTTACTTGCCTGTAAAAAGAAACACAAATGTATAAGTAATGTAGACAAGTGTTATTTCCTTTAATGTTAAAAAGTGTCCTGTTACCAGAGGTAAGAGACTAAATTAAGGTTAATAGTGATGATATGTGAAGTGTTAAGCATCTGATTTGGATAATTAGACATTAAAATACAGCACATCAGTGTTACCTCTGAAACAAGACACAGTCATATAAAATAATATATGTCTGTGAAAGTATTTTTCAGGTATGCTGTGTGAAATATACAACATAAAATGCCTGTGTGGAGGTCATGTCCCTTCATTTGTTCATCTATTAATACATATACTTATAATAATTTATTAATTATCTTGTACAGTGGAGATGCAGACAGTGGCCCATAGCTACCGAGCTACACAGCATCACACCCCAGAAGAAAATAATCTTCAATTTCAACCCCGATTTTTCTGACATACATAAGTATCATTTCAGTTTCTGGTTTTAGTTTTCAGTACAAAGTGTTACCAAAATCCCCATATGAAGTGTGTCACCGAGGAAAATGTGGGAGTTCATCTTCCCACAGGGCAATATATTTAAACCCAGTCCTACATAACTGTCTTCAATATTTACATTTGAAATGAATAGAAATATGACACCTGATTGCAGAAGACATTAAAAAAACTTCAAGTAAAATATAGTTGCTGATCCTCATTGATATGAATCTTATGCTGCGGAATAATCTGTGTTTTTACACCAACTTAAAAACACTTAACTAAGTACGTACATGATCTACATACAGACATGAACATTTATAATACACACATGCACATACAGAATACCTGTCAAGTTTTACCACTTGGTGACAGTGTCCTTGCTAACTTCTAGTCTTAATGCCAACTGCGTATGACAAGAAATGAATGCAGAATCTGTCCTACTTACTTTCACAGGTTTTGGACGGAAGGGTGGTCGCTCCTGTTTCTTTTCCAGTTCTTCCCATTCTACGGGTTTGAAGAACGGGTGGCTTCTTATGTCATCAGGGTCCACCAACCTTCTTGAAGGGTCCCTCCTCAGAAACTAAAAACAAAAGCACAGAATTAATGCACTTGCACTCCACTCACTGCAGCTTTGCTCCTCACAAATGTTGCAAGTTTGTAAACAAACTGTCCATAACTGATGTAGTTTTAATAACATGGCACTGAGTTGAGTTTTGTTGCAGCATTCAAAGCATATTGCTTGTACGCATTATCACAGAGTGTGACTTTCATAACACCAATTAGGTAAATGAACAACAGTATTATTAATATAATTACTAATAATTTAGTTCACTCTTATAATTAGTTAACAATGCATATAGTCAGAAATGCAGACACCATTTACTTGAATCTTTTATTTTTCCCAAAGACAGTCCCAATTTCAGTTGTGTACCTTTCAACACAACAGTCCTGATTTTAAACTGGTTTTCACCATAATTGTGCCACCTATTGTATCAACCTAAAATGTAAAACTTTTACAAAGTTAAGCATGGGAACTGTGTACATTGTTTTATCATTTATGGACAGTGAAGTTCTTAAAAGTTTAAGGCACTATATGGCAAGTTTTATAAGCTACAAAGGATGGCACAGCAGTCAAAGGAAAATTGTGCTGAATATGGGATACAGCTGGACAATGGTTCAACAACCAGAAAGTTCTTAATTCATGAAGTTACATAAGAGAAACATACATCTTTCATCACAGATATCTTGCACTTCAAGCACTAAGGAAACTCAACTGGAAATATATATATATACCGTATATTCTCGAATCTAATCCGCACTTTTTTTACAGTTTTAGAGGGCTAAAAAATCAGATGCGGATTAGATTCTCGTGCGGATTAGATTCGCGGTCTAGAGCTGGATTTTGGAAAAATGATTGAGCTGCTGTACAATATAACAATAACGTAATTAACGTAATTAATAAACAACGTAAGAACAATACAATACAATAATCTATTATTTTATTATTTATTATTATAATTTATTATTCATCAGACTCGCCGTCATCACTCATAATTCGAGGAATGTTCAAAGATCTGGCCTTCTTTATCGCCTCCTCGTGAGTAGATCATAACTCACAAACAGTCCAGTCTTGCGTCTCTCTTGAAAAAACGTGAAGACTGCATCATCAATTTCAGGAAATCGTCCTTTCTTGGGTCCAGTGAATTTCCTTCGTGACGCCTCACACCCGCTGATCGCTGCCTTGTGTTTCCGCCATAGTCGAACGTTGCTTTCATCAACTCCAAAAATTGCAGCGGCTTTGCGGTTTCCATTCTCCTCTGCGCACCGAATAACTTCATGTTTGAACTTTGCCGTATATGAGAGTCGTTTAGATTTCAGGTGTCCCTCTTCCATAACTACGGTACACGACAAATTGGAACAAGCACCTCCCACGTTTCAACAACTAAAGATCAGCTGGCTTCAGACGAGATTGCGCACGTCTGTTGAGAAAGGCCCCGCCTCTATCGGTATGACACATCGGCCACAGGCGTAGCGTCGGATTTTAACGCATTGGTAACATCCAATATTATTCAATCAGTCGCCCCGTGGGCAAGGGGTGGTTGAAGGAAAGGTGCGGATTAGAATCGCGAACTAACTTTTTTCGTTTAAGAAGTCGCCAAAAACTGGGTGCGGATTAGATTCGGGTGCGGTTTAGATTCGAGAATATACGGTATATGAAACATATCCTTTTCTCTCGCATGCTAGGGAATTTATGGCGTGACATCACACAACAGGAAGTACGTCAGTTAATATGCAAAGGTGAACAATTAATTACCGTACATGCCAGAGGGGAAAATGGACTAGTTCTTAATCCTCTGGTAATACAAAAATCTTGCCAAAGCATTTCAGATGACAATAATGAAATGCACTCAACAAATTACAAAAAATGGCTGTGCAAAAAGCAAAACCCAAATTTCAAGCCACACTTGGTGATTGTGGGCAACATCACACCGTATCAAAACATGTACTATATAGTATAGCCCCACACTTACACAGAAAAATGTGTGCATCATTAATTTGCTTCATAGACACAACATTCATTAGTCTGTTAAAGTGGTGAAACAACAGTTGTAGAAATTAATTCTAATTCATAGACCATCCTACAAGAAATTCTCCACAAACACACCATTCTTCATTCGTCTTCTAACCACCCTGATCCCATGAAACCCACAAAAACCAACTTGGAACAGTAACATTAAATTGTTTTGCAAAGAAACATTACACACCAGAAGATGCTATTTAAGATTTATAATTCTGGGGCATCAGCTGATATTATGGCAAAAATAATGTCTGCCTGGTGTGCCACCCACTGTATGGACAAACATCACTGGCATGCTCCCCTTTCTTAGAAATTCCACTTGTATACAAAGTCACCCATCAGCACAGCTACACTGTGTGTGGTGTACCCAACTTTGTGATGATGTTACTTTTATACTCAAGCATGTGGAGAATGAAAGATGTGTGAAGTCAGAAAATAAACCTTATTCGATGCCTTTCCGTTATCAGACTGCTACACAGTTAATTTATTCAGACTGGGTAGTGCAGTTACAGTCAGATCACATACACAATTGCATGACATTACAAAGAAAATAATTATGACACCATAGAATTTTCTGCCTGTGTGAATTTAGCAGAATAACGGGACAGGGAGAACAAAGATGCTTCATTGTTAAGTATCTGTGTTTAGCATGAATGTAAACACAGACTAATGTGTGACATGTTAATTATATTAGACCTTATAACACAACTTTTAAAAAGCTATCCCTATATAGGCAGGGAGAGGCCCTTAAGGCTCTAAGAGGTTGATGCTCCCAGGATTTCTAGACAGTCAGCACATGAAGGTGGCAAAGTTGTCAGCCCTACGCACCAGCCATCTTTACCCCCCAGGAGATATGCCTGTTACTCATTTCCCTTAGAGGCTGATTCGACCCCTGCGCCACAGTGTGGCTGAGGATTAATTCAACAAGAAATCACAATGACACCATTGGGAATCGAACCTGCACCCTTCCGGCTTGTAGCACGGTGCACAGGCATTAACTGATCAACTCTGTCATACTATCGTGACAAAAGTGTAAATATCTTTTCCTCATTTTAAAGCTCTGCCTTGCATCCTCGTACATACAGTGTGTTGAAACACATCTTGGCAATGTCTAGATTGGAGGATTGTGAGACTCGTGTATCCTTTAGTGACAAGAGTTTCTCAGTTCAGGTTATAAACAGCATGAAGTGAAGTAAGAAGGATTGTAAGACAGAGTGAATGCATATTTCATAGAGTGTGAAAATTAAGCTGAAAGTTTAAATGAAGCTGAACCTGAGTGTCATAATGATGATCTGTAGATAAGTGTTGAGGGAACCCCATATGTTACACAAACATGAAACTCTGATAAAACAAACAACACCCAAAATATATATAACCTTTTATAGATCCAGAGGCACAAAATTCTTTCATAATTATTTAATAACAATATTTAATAACAATAGGTGTTGATAACATTGCATAAAAGAGATCTAATGGTAACTTTTTTAACGCCCGAGTTTGGATGCTAATCATACTTACCCCTTGCAGTATGGACACAGCCTCCCTGGACAGTGATTCCGGGTACCAGATTCTGTCATAGACAATGGAGTCCAGCACCGTACAATCATCATGGGGCCAGAAAGGGCGATGACCAGCCAGCATCTCATAAATCGTTACTCCTAGGGCCCACCAGTCAACTTCATGCCCGTACAGCAGTCTTAGGGCTATCTGCAGATACCATAAGAGAAAATCAATCAATTTTTAAGTTAGTCATCCCGTTGTGTTACAGATAAGATAGAAGAATAAAGTACCATCAACACAACTAAACTGTCTGTATTATTCAATGTTGTAATGTTTTGACTGCAAGGGGTCATCTTCACTATCACCATTCAAGCTACAAACATCCATAAATGTAACTTGACATTCTAACTAATATTTTAGACATAGCAACATGTAACTTAGTATAATGTAATAACTGAGAACTCAATTAATAACTGCAATGCAATTGTATACAACCTTTTATGGGGTTTTTAAACAACTTTTAGCCTGAATATGACCTACTGCAGTCGAAACATATTACAACAATAAATACAGACATTTTAGTTGTGTTGGCAGTACTTCATTCTGTTATCAAACAATAGTTGAACTCAAATTTCTACCTGTTGAACAACAACAATTAAACTTACTTTAAATAGGATAACAACATTAACACAAAATTAAAATTGCTGATCAAGATACAAAGCAGTCATACTTAGTTACCTCTGGGGCCATGTATTCATGGGTTCCACAGAAACTTTTGGTTCTTGTCTCTCCAAACATTCCGCATTTTGCAAGGCCAAAATCAGAAACCTTGATATGGCCCTCTTTGTCCAGGAGGATGTTGTCCGGTTTGAGGTCCCTGCAAATCAAAGACACATTCGATACATTCATATACAACATACAAGTTCCTAGAGTGGTCTTCAGTATTATGCTGCCAGCTCACACTATCTTACAACTGACATCTACTACATCACCATATGTTTCAGGGCAGGAATATATGTACAAACTATTCATGGCAATATGAGTTATTGCAGAAATGAATATTATGGTGACTTGCAATCTGCGATATTCATTACGAACAATTTTAAGACCAGACCCTCACAAAGCAGGCAAGTAACATCAAACATGTTGCTATGCATATGTGAACAGCAAGGCTGACATATTAACTATAAAGTTCACACATCACCATCTGTATTGGGTGTGAACATACTGCTGATCTGGTGGAAATCATTTCAATGACTGGCATGTAAAAAGTCACAAGTTGCCTACCTGTGCACAATGCCTTTTTTATGCAGGAACTGGAGAGCTAGAGCAATCTCAGCTGCATAAAAAGTGGCAACTGGCTCAATGAATATCTGCACCAGCTGCAGTAAGGACCTCAGGTCGCCCCCTTCCGCGAATTCCATAACAAAAAAGAGATTTTCCTGTAAACAAAGCACCACAGTTATTATCATACTGCACACAGTTCCAAACAAATTCACTGCTCCTGTTAAACCTAGTTGTTTACAAGGTATACATTTAAATGGTGCAGAGGATGTAACTAAGAAGGTTAAGAAAAAGCATTTTAAGAAACAATGTCTACTTATTTCACGATTTTTTAAATGATGCTATGTCAACTGCAGTGGTTCACAGGATGACCTTGGAATAAGATTAAAGAAATGCGGGAGGAACATTTAGATCTATTTAAAGATATCCAGGCTAGAAATTTCACAGGGGGATAACCTCCCAAATGATATTCAAACTGATCTCCAATATATGGAACAGGAGAGTTAACCACTACACTGCTAATGTGAAGTGAAATGTTGTGTTCCTTATGAATTACAATGATCATACCTGCTGCAATATATAACTTATTTACTTTGTGTATTGTCTATAGTCACTGTAACTTTTACTAATTAAAATATCATTACATACTGTTAATGCACTGTGTATGTAGTACAAGTCACACATTAAGGCACGCGTGTGAATTTTCTGAAATAGCAAAATTTGTGCGTACTGTTTAAATGTAACTCTTTGTGATCAGTAATCAAAACCGTAAATAATACTTCTCCTATCAGATGATCCAGTGCAGTGTGACTACTAACACAACAGTAACAACTAGTCAGAGGCATAGACAATTATGAAGTGTTCATACTCATGGTTAAGTTCAATATCTGTGACTGTTCACAGTCATGAAACAGATTTAAAAATCTGGAAAATTACCTTCGTCTGGAAACACGAAAAGAGGGTGATAACCAATGGATGTCCATGCACGAGGTTCATAATATCCCTTTCTGCCTCAACAAATTTGACGCATTTATTCCTGATGACATTCTCCTTCTTCAGCACTTTGACAGCACACAGTCCTTCATGGTGACGTCTGCCTCTTGACTTGCATTCTGCAAGAAGGACCTTGCCAAAGCCACCCTGGCCCAACACTCTGAGGAACGTGAAATCATTCAGGGAACTTCCTTCTCCGTGGCCACCTCCACATCTGGCTACATTCTGTTCTGCGACAACCAGATGGCCTACAACACAAACATTCGCATAATGTTAAAAAGAAGAAATATGTACAATTCTTCTTTGTTGTACACATACTGTCTACTGTGTTAATGAGAGAAAGAATGCAGTACAAGGTGCAACAAAGGCTGTGATATCTGGCACTGGATGATCAAGAAAGCTCTATTAAATGGAAATTAACTAAGAGGCCCATTACATGTCACTATTGCATCTATCAGCAGCACACAGCAACGATTATTGTTGTGTTGTTGGTGGTTCTAATAGTGCATATATATCATGCTATATAAAATAGCGATTAAATGGGAACAAAAAGCGCAGTAAGGAAAACAGGGGTGAAAATCAAGTGACAAATTGGATGGTCGGTCTGTCCAAGAATTTGCTATGTATGAATAAGAGACACATTACATATAACGTTCTGATACATATCTGGAAAATCACAATATCTAGAAACCTTTTGGTCCCTTATGTACTGGATACTGCAACATTTACTGTACACACCTGATAAAATTTTATTTAGTTATATAATAAGTATTAACATACAAGAAATTGTTTTACACAACAAATACAACATTGTGAATACCATAAAAATTGGATACTACAGAAAGAAGAATTTGTCAGGGTAATGGCACTGATGACAGCAGATGTTTTGTTTGTTGTGATAAGAAGATCTACACTGTGAATGTGACACAAAACAAATACAATCTGTTTATATTACAAATCGAACTGCCACCGAGTAATCACAGCATGCACAGAATGTCTCATGCTGTCCTCTGTTCTTATGACCCACAGTTTGTCACACAGCCCTTAATCAGGTAGAAGTAAAAATATCCTGCACTTTTCTTAGTGCATATTGGGAAGAAACCCCAGCAACAGACTCCACTAAGTTATGGTTCCATTTTATGATGACAGTTTAAAATCTTGTAACATAATTCTTCTCTTTACCAAAAGCATCTGGATAGGCAGCCAGAATGACAGTATTACAGCAGTGATTATAAATATGTATTGTGTAATGTGCTGGGAAAGTGTGGGTTATTTAAACTGCAGCCAACAAATCACTGTAACATAACACTATTCGGAAAATCACGGTGAGATGCACATACTACTTCAAGAGCATGTAAGGGTAAGTAAGATTATGGTCTTCTGGAATGTGTGGTGTAACATTCTACAAGACTACATGGTGTCACACCTCAGCAGACCATGTGTGTGGTGTACCTGTCTACCAGACTACATGGTGACACATCTCAGCAGAGTATCATCTAATATACTCGTACACTGCTCTGTGAACTGAAAGTCTCATGTAACAGGTAATGACATGAAGATTTCTTTTCTAACAGGAAGAAAAACATCTAATTTGGAAAATAAGTTCTTTATGGAGGAGCATAAATATGAAAGAGTTAATGTGTGTCTTGTACCCCTAGGATATCAGATGTTTCATATTACCCCTGCCATCTAGCTTACAAAAGACATGTGGTGTGGTTAGAATTAAGGGAACAGGATTTAAGCAAATTTCAAATGTTCTTAAACTCATAAAATGGAAAAGTACTGAATAAATGTAATGGGAATCAAATTATAAAGGGCTCTTGTGCTGGTACATTGCCATTAGGAGTGGGTTGTATTTTGTCCACTGTTTGGTATTCCAAAACAAGCACATTGTAGAAACAGGATCTGTTTGTATACAGTACTCAGGTAAATTGGTGGGTATGGACATACTGCATTGGGTCATGACAAAGAGTTCATCTCAATCAATGGATTGGATCCAGTGATGAGGTTAGAAAACAACTGCTTTATTGCTACTACACACCATGTGATCTGAGATGTGACCTTGCAGCCACATAAATACAAAGTATATGGTGCTGTTTGATGCAGCATAAGCATCAGTGTGATGTGGATACTGTGACAAAATGTCTTGTGTGTAGATCTGATTATTGACTTAAATTTTGTTGGATTAGTTTAGAATACAAAGTATTAACTCATGATAAGTAATTTACCCCATACACTACCTACACTCTTTTCATTTCCACAGACAGGCAGGCCATTAAAACAACTTCATAAATCATGTAAAACATGCAGTTCTGGATACACGTATCTGCTAATTACAGAAGGTAATAGGAGAAGTTCTTACCTTGTTGTGCTTCAATACGGTCAGCAGCCAGTTGGAAATTGGGTGCTGATTTCTTGGCCTGTAATAAGAGTAACAGCCATTAATACAACCGTAATTCTGGAAACCTAAATACTTGGGATTATTTACAAGAATACATATCCTCTAGACCCTCGAAATAACGGCCCTCTTATGTACAGATTTTGGAAATAACGGACTAAATCGTTCCAAAATTTTCGTCTGCAATGGGAATACGTGAAATTAGCACTCTTGACCATTAAATTAGCGAAGCGGCCGCTACCTGGCGGACACGGGAGCGCGCTCAGTCTTTGTCTTCGCTGGCAATCGCATGGAAGGAGTAGCATATTGCTCTTTTCATAACCTCGATTGTGGATGCATTATATTTATCTGAAATCTATTAAATTCCAATTAATGATGGCTTCCAGACAAAGTGATAGTGGTAACGGGATAGTTGTGTACAGTATTACACGTATGCATTAGTGTTATATACAGTAGTGTATTACTGTTTTGGCAACTTTTTAGGCTATGTATATATATAAATATAATTCGGAAGTACCTGACAATCGGCATTATCGTGCCACCCACTCCCCCTATTAGTCTGCTCATTCGAGGGTCTACGGTAATTAATACGTATATCTGTGGATAAAGTGTCTAAAATAAACATACAGTAAAGGCTCAATTATCCTTGGCAATGGAGAACCAGAGCAGATAATTAAGAACAATGGATAATCAAAAAACAAGGAAATATCCAGTATCCATTTTGCATTCAACACTTCTGAATATTCATTTAAACTTATATCTTTCTGGAATACTTAATCTATGCTCCCAATCTTCCTTCCCTGTTTCTTTAGCATGTCTGAACATATACTGCATCTCTGTAAGACAGCAGTAGACCAGAATGGTCCTCAGTACAACCACTCAGGTTTACAAAGCGTACAGCTTCACCTATTTGCTCCCCACATTTAAGTGTGGCCTTGGGCTTAAACACAGGTACAAATTCACATTCTCATGTGATGTTCTGTATTGAATATAATGACTGTGGACTACATAATATGTTGTGTGTTAACATGTTACCAATATTGGTATGGCTGCAGCATGTCATGTGATGTGTTCATACAGACTGGCACTTAAGTTTCATGCAACCATTGCAAGTATGGAAGTTGTTACATGTTATATATGTCTAAATGTAACGGCCCATTTTGTCTACATAAACTTCACTGTGGTTGTAGGACGTTAAACTGGTCTTAACGGTGCAAAGAAACGGATTAATATAGCAGGGACACTAGAAACTTGTATGCAGGATGTCCCCAGTTTTCAAAGGATACAAAAATGTTTCAAAAGTCTTCCTTTAACCATAAAAGTATGACAATGCAAGAGATAATATGTGGTGACTACAGCTGAAGTGACAGGGAATTTTAAAGCCGTTTTCTATAAATTGGTTTGGTTTGACTGCAGGCACAGGTAACCAGCAACTGTAGTGTAATGCATATAGACCAAAAGGTAGACAGATTAGCATAAAGATGGAAAGTGTCATACAGAAACATAGAAATCAGAACTGTCAAATTAAAGTGGGTTAATGAAGTAAATCCCCTTTGTTGGTATCTTCACCTTGCCGTGGTAGAGGGGCTTGTGAGTTCCAGTGACCCTGAGAGCTAAGCCGGCGGTAGCATTGCTACCAGTAGGGTCTCCCAAGCCGGACAGATCAAAAGGGTAGGAACCAGACGAAGAGAGATGCCTAGGAGATGGGAAACCGAATAAAAACTCCCCTGATGCCGGAAGCAGCGACATCAGTAGCGACATGAAGCACAGAGCAAATGATGCTCGAGATGGTTCATGATCGTGTAGCAACAGGCGTGACCAGAGTGGTCTGAACGGCTGCTGTACTGCGATGTGGAAAGCAAATGGAAAAACTACCACATTATTATTTTCCTGGATAGTCTCTTCCAGAAACAGAGACAAATGCCAAATGCGAGATGCTTCCTCTGGAGACAAAACATTCCGGAGGTAAACTACTCCCCCATTCGGATCTCCGGGGGGGAGTGTTTCTAGGGGAGACACCACGCGGTAATGACTACAGACAAAAGCAGAAGACACAGAATGAACATAACAGCTTCAAGATAGGCACTTGGAACGTAAGGACCTTGAATCAAGGAGGAAAACTCGAAAATTTGAAGAAAGAGATGCAGAAGAACGCAGTGTCTGTGCTAGGTGTTAGTGAAGTGCGGTGGAAGGGTCAAGGTGAAATAAAAAGTGGTGATTATACAGTGTATTATTCTGGGGGTGACAGTGCTGAAAGAGGCGTAGCTATAGTAGTGCATAAAAGCGTAGTGAAAAGTGTTGTTAAGAAGAGTGTGTATAGTGACAGAATCATTGCTATTAAATTGCAGGCAGAACCGGTAAGTATTTTGATAGTGCAAGTGTACATGCCAACATCGGACTGTGAAGATGACAAAGTGGAAGAGTTGTATGATATAATTGAAGAAATTCTGGAAGAGGATGGAAAGGGTGCGACAAACACGATTATAATGGGAGATTGGAACAGTGTGGTTGGAGATAAAGCACATCACAACACTGTTGGACCATATGGACTGGGAAGGAGGAATCAGAGAGGTCAAATGCTTATTGACTTCTGTGAAAGAAATGGACTTGTTATAACAAACACATGGTTCAAAAAACCTAAAAGAAGATTGTACACGTGGAAATCACCAGGAGATAGGAATCGATATCAGCTGGACTATGTACTAGTGAAACAGCGATTCAGGAACAGTGTGAAGGATGTGCAGACACTGCCTGGAGCAGATATTGACTCTGACCACAATTTACTGGTTGCAAAGATCAGCACCAGATTGAAGAAGATCATGAGGTTCCACAAGAAAAAACCAAGATGGGATTTGGAGAAGCTATATGCTCAACGACAGGTAGTACACGATAGACTAGAAGAACAGCTTGGTGCAATCAAATGTGAAAGTGGGAATGTGGAAGGGCAGTGGAACAATATCAAGAAATGTGTGTTAGATACTATGAGTGGTTTGGTTGGAAAAGTCGAGAGGAGAGCAAGAAAGCCATGGATTACACAGGAGATGATCAGTAAAATGGATGAACGAAGGAAATGGAAGAATGTCAACAATGAAGAAGGAAGGAAGAACTACAGAAGACTGAGGAACGAATTGAAAAGAGCCACGGACAACGCCAAGAAGGAATATCTGGAGAGCATATGCGACGAGATCACAGAATTTCAAAGAATAGGACGTTATGATTTAATGTACATGAAGACAAAGGAACTAGGTTGGAAAGAAAACCATGGGATTCAAAACATTGGCATCGAAGACTCTCAAGGCAATATAATAATAAATCAGAGACGAGTATTGCAAATTTGGGAGAATTATATCACAGAGCTCTACGATCGAGCTAATCGACCAGAACATCTAGACGTCGAACCTGAAGATGAAGTAGATGAAGATGAGAAAGGCCCTTATATTTTGCAAAGTGAAGTGGAAAAAGCTATCAAGGAGATGAGGGATAAGAAGGCTACAGGAGATGATGATATACCTGGGGATGTACTCAAATTGTTGGGAGAAGGTGGTCTAAGGCTAATGACACAGATGATCAACAGCATGTATGTAACTGGAGAATGGCCCAGAGATTTTATTGAAGTTACAATGATTGCCTTAAAGAAGAAGCCCAAAGCTACAAAATGCAGCGATCATCGCACAATCAGCATCATCGCTCATGCAGCAAAGATAGTAGCGAGGATACTTAGAAGAAGGATTGAGAGGAAAATTGAAGATGCACTTGGAGAAGATCAGTTTGGATTTAGAAGAGGAAAAGGAACTAGGGATGCAATTGGGATGCTGAGAATAATATCAGAACGAACCTTGGTCATAGATGAGGAATTGTGTGCTTGCTTCATAGACTGGCAGAAGGCATTTGACCGTGTCAACTGGACCAAATTAATGCAAATCCTAAAAGGAATTGGGATAGACTGGCGCGAAAGAAGATTGATCAGCAAATTGTACATGGAACAGAGTGTCAAAATACGACTGGACCAAGGGGAGACGAGAAGTGTGAAGATTGGAAGAGGAGTTAGACAAGGTTGCTGCTTGTCACCGATTCTGTTCAACTTATACAGCGAGTACCTTACCAAGGAAGCTCTTGAAGGGTTTGGAGACTTCAAAATAGGAGGACAAGTAATTCGCACTGTGAAATATGCAGATGACCTTGTGCTACTGGCTAGAGAAGAAAAGGTGCTACAGGGCATGATTGATAGACTAATTGAAATTGGAAGACGCTATGGAATGGAAATGAATGTGGGAAAAACTAAAGTAATGAAAATCTCAAGGCAACCATCCCCAATGAAAATTATGATAGATCAAAAACAATTGGAGAATGTGGAATATTTCAATTATTTGGGTAGCATGATAACAAGTGATGCAAGGTGTACACGTGAAATTAAATCCAGAATTGCCATGGCAAAAACAGCATTCAACAAGAAGAAAAATCTTTTCACCAGCAAACTGGAATTAAATTTAAGGAAGAAACTAGTAAAGTGCTACATTTGGAGCATAGCTTTGTATGGTGCTGAAACGTGGACACTTCGGAAAGTAGATCAGAAGTATCTGGAAAGTTTTGAAATGTGGTGCTGGAGAAGAATGGAGAAGATCAGTTGGACCGATCGTGTGAGAAATGAAGAAGTATTACACAGAGTCAAGGAGGAGAGGAATATACTACATACAATAAAAAGAAGAAAGGCTAACTGGATTGGTCACATCTTGCGTAGAAACTGCCTTCTGAAACACGTGATAGAAGGAAAGTTAGAAGGAAGGATAGAAATGACGGGACGACGAGGGAGAAGACGTAAGCAGCTACTGGATGACCTTAAGGAAAAGAAAAGATACTGGAAATTGAAAGAGGAAGCACTAGATCGCACCCTGTGGAGAACTCGCTTTGGAAGAGGCTACTGACCTGTCGTAAGACAGACTACAGAATGAATGAATGAAGTAAATAACTAATAAATGACTATCACATTTACTATGTCGAATAGACTCACTGTGTTATTCTGTTTTATGAAGGCTGTCAAAAAATACCCCATATTTATGGAAACCAAAAGTTCATTACCACAATTAGGTAAGTCCTCAAGTATTTTCTGTCCTGACCTATATAAATTAAGTCCATATTCAAACTTCTTAGTTTATAAAGATCCACATCACTTTACTCCCTTTTACAACAAGTTCTTCCTACTGACACCAACCAAAGTTAAGTACGCATTTCCCTTGTCAGATGCATGCTACATGCTCCTGGGTAGCATGTAAACATGAGCTGTATAACAGGTTTCGTTTCTTCATAAAAGCAGAGGAATTTACGTAAGTCACGATACCCACACATACACATACGAACATACACCACAGAAATTATTTCTGAGCCATCAAATAATGGATGTAGGCATTTACCACATTAATGCATTTAGCTGAAAGTCCTTAAATCATTCTTATTAAAACACTTTCTAATTTTGTCTCAAAATGTCAAGCATTTTTTATTCAAATGGTTTGTGGTAGGCAACAAGTAACAGGGCCTGATAATACTGTACAGTCGGGTGCAATTAAGTAGCACTCACATTTATTTCTTCCACTTCACTGTAGACCTTACACAGGTCTTCCAGTAGTCCCTCTTCTTGATGAAGATGATTTCTTCTCTCTTCTCGCAGTTCATTCTTGAGGCGTTGAACGGCTCTGACTTCCTGCTCGTAGTCTCTTCTTAATTTCTGCAGTTCAGCCTAATGAAGAAAATAATAATCCATTCTGTCATTAGAAGAATCGGATTCAAGTAACTTTCAGTGACCAAAAATGGTCATAAACAGAACTTACAAGGCATTACGTAGTTTAATATACAGAATGGTTAACAAAGATTTCATTAGGTGCAAATTGTGCAAGTCACGACTTGTCCATCAACTAAATGATGAAGTTGCCTCTTTCTTTCAGGATTTCCAATTAAAATGTTGTTTATAATTTTGGATGTTCTGTACTGGTTACAAAGAAAAACTACTGCTTCTTCCTATCAGTCTTTATATATACCACATATTCTCAAATCTAATCCGCACCCTTTTTACAGTTTTAGAGGGCTAAAAAATCAGATGCAGATTAGATTCGCGGTCGAGAGCTGGATTTTGGAAAAATGATTGAGCTGCTGTACGTGCCGTAAGAACAATACAATACAATAATATATTATTTTATTATTTATTATTATAATTTATTATTCATCAGACTCGCCGTCATCACTCATAACTGAATCGTTATCCGTGCTCTCCACCCAGTCACTATCATCTTTATCTTCAACATCGTCCTCCCATACTATGTCATCTTCGGATCCGCTGATCGCTGCCTTGTGTTTCCGCCACAGTCGAACGTTGCTTTCATCAACTCCAAAAACTGCAGCGGCTTTGCAGTTTCCATTCTCCTCTGCGCACCGAATAACTTCACGTTTGAACTTTGCCGTATATGAGAGTCGTTTAGATTTCAGGCGTCCCTCTTCCATAATTACGGTACACAACAAATTGGAACAAGCACCTCCCACATTTCAACAACCAAGACGCGAGCTGGATTCAGACGAGATTGCATACGTCTGTTGAGAAAGGCCCCGCCTCACGGTATCGGTATGACTCATCGGCCCCAGGCGTAGCGTCGTATTTTAACGCATTGGTAACATACAATATTATTCAATCAGTTGCCCCTGGGCAAGGGGTGGTTGAAGGAAAGGTGCGGATTAGAACCGCGAACTAACTTTTTTGTTTAAGAAATCGCCAAAAACTTGAGTGCGGATTAGATTCGGATGCGGATTAGATTTGAGAATATACGGTATATATATTACTCCTGTTTGTTTATCCCCTTTGGATTAACAGCACTTACAAATATACACCACCTATTAATTTGCGCGTTTTCATTTTTGGTCTAAAGTACTCTGGCTGGCTTATTTTCATTTATTTAAGTAAATTTCTTCTTACGGGGAATATCATTTTCAGTTTTTCCCCTTTTTCACTTATGCCCATTTTTCAGAAACACAATTACGGCTTAAAAGGGGGCTGGTATGTATAAAAACAAGATATTTCTTTTAGATGAAGAGGTGTGGCAGTAACTATAACAGAAATATATCTGAGCCATTGAGTCATGGACGCAGGCACTTACCACTTCAATGCATTTAGCTTAATTAAAGTGATCATATCATTATGATTACTATTGTTGTGATTATTATTGTTATTATTATTATTACTTTATTATAACTAAAACAGCTTCAATATTGTCTCAGATACACTTTGCAGGATGAAGTAACTTTCAGTCAAATGGTCCTGTGATGGGCCACAAGTAATAGGACCTGATAATACTGCACAGTCATACGTATCTAAGCTACACTCACCTTTGTCACTTCAAGTTCATCTTTCATGAAACAAATCAGTTCCTCTTTTTCATAGTTTCTCCTTTTTTCCTCTGTCAGTTGTTCTTCCAACTCTTCTTTTTCTTTCTCCTTTTCAGCCTTAGGAAAAAAACAAATGCTGTTAGTTTTATTAAAGAGCCACAGAAACTTATTTTTCAATTAACTCATATTTGCAAAACTGGACTTGCTCACAGCGGTCTTATTGACCACACAAGTCTTCAGGGATCTTAAGACTTTTCGATTGTTAAGTAGTTACCGATATCTGTTGGACTGTAGTGTCTTCATATTCAGGGTCAAGCACACCAAGAAGCGAGGACTGCTTGACAATGAACATGAAGGCATTACAATCCCTCCTAGCATAGGTGACTGCTTACAAATCGACGTGATGTAACATCCCAGAACACTTTAGAATTGCTTTATGTATTATGTTATTACGAGCATGAGATTTCAGTAACCTTCACTTCCTGTCTGTCTTTGCATTTCAGGCACTTTTAAGCAACTCCCAGTGACCAAAATATCTGGTTTAACCAGAGATCATAAGTCATTAGGTACTTTAATATACGAGATAATTGACCAAAAAAAACCGTTTTATTAGATGCAAATTGTGTGAATCACATCTTGTGCATCAGCTAAGAGGTGACATTGTCTCATCCCTTCAGAATTTCCAATAAAAATGATTTTCGTGTATATCAACTTTCTGCATTGATAGCAAAGGGAAATCAACCATTTATCTTCTGTCTTTATGTGTGTATGTGTGTGTGTATAAATGCATACATACAACCAAGCACATGCTTTACAACAGTTTGTTTTACCCCTTTTTGCTATAAGTCCCTTGTCAATTTACACACCATAATTAAAACTTTCTCATTTTTGGATTTTTCCTCTGACTGGTACATTTGCATTTAATTAAGACCATTATTTTGTACGGTTACATCATTTATATTTATGCTCCCTTTTTTATTTACACCCAACACTCAGGAACAAACAAAGGGAACAAAACAACATACAGTGAAACCTCTATCCATCGTTCCCGTTACTGTCGTTCGCCCGCATGTATCGTCTGCCTTATTTGGTCCTGAAATTAGCCCCATATAAATAACACTATTTTTTCCCGCCTCCATTGTTCCTCGAACTGTCGTTTTCCAGCACCAATAGTTGAAAAATCACGGTCCTGACGCAACATTTTCCCGCCCTGATAGTTTTTTTTTTTTAATTTGAAGCGATGGTTTAGCGAGGTTTAAGGACCGGCATGGCCTAGTATACAAGAAGTTAGTCGGAGAATGTGCGGCAGTGGACAGCGAAAGCACGGAAGCGTGGCTGGAAAGACTGCCATCTTTGTTGGACGGCTACGAACAACGTGATATTTACAACGCGGATGAGACGGGGCTCTTCTACAACGTGCTTCCTGATAGAACCTTGGCTCTCAAAGGAGAGTCTTGTCATGGAGGGAAAAACTGTAAAGACAGACTTACTGTTTTACTTTGTGTTAACAGTGTTGGAACTGACTAACAAGTGCCGATTGTTATCAGAAAATCTCCGAAACCGCGATGTTTCAAGAATGTAAAAAAATTACCCACCAAGTACCACGCGAACAATAAAGCGTGGATGACCACAGACACTTTTTCTTCATTTCTGCGTTCATTAGACGCAAGTATGGGTGCACAAAACAGGAACATTCTCCTCTTTGTGGACAATTGTGCCGCACATCCAAAGGATACATCGTTTCTAAGACATGTAAAAGTCATACGGTACCCGGCAAATTGTACAAGTGTGCTCCAGCCCCTTGATTTAGGGGTAATAAACTGTTATAAGCAGCTTTATAGAAAACACCTCGTGCAAACAGCTGTTTGCTTAATGGATGCAGGTAAAGATACGAAAAAGAAGATAAACGTGTTGGAAGCTTTGCACTACACTGTGGCAGCCTTGCAAGAAGTAACCCAGCAGACAATCGAAAATTGTTTTCGGAAAGCTGGTTACGTGCAGGGACAATCTTCAGGCGATAGTGACGTCGTATTGACCAACGATGACGACGATTTCCGCCAAGACTGGGAAAAGTTCAGTGGCATGAACAAAGATAAATTCGAGGACTACGTCTCTGTGGACAGTCACGTGGCAATCTGTGGTGTAGAAGCAGTGCAGGAGCTGTGCGTGAGCCTCGTGACGTCCGGGAGTGTGGAGCGGGAAGAAGGAGAAGAAGAAGCTGGCGAGCTTTGCTGAGACGCATGAAGCGTTGATGGAAGTAAGATCTTTCTTTTATGCGCACAGCACGAGTGACAGTGGTCGTGAAAGTGTTCTAGGCCTTGAAAAATCGTACTTTGAATTGAGGAGGAGTAAAGTTTGCTCAAAACAAACGTCAATGAAAGATTTTCTCAGCAAGAAGTAATAATTATCATTAAATTGTTCTTATCTATAATTTTTAATGGTTTCCCGGTACTATCATTTCCCGTATGTATCGTTCAAATTTTCCGGTCCCCTGAAAAACGATGGGTAGAGGTTTCACTGTATATAAAATCAACACATTGCTTGTGGATGAATATGTATTGTTATAAATGGGACAGAAATTACTTCTAAGACATCAAGTCATGGATGAGGCATTTACCTCATTAATTCCTTCAGCTTAAAAGTTCTTAAATTATTGTTTTTGTTATTGCTGGTACACCTTTACAATTTGTTTCAGTAATACTCTGCAGGATGAAGTAATTTTCAGTCATATGGTCTTGTGATGGGCCACACGTAATAGGAACTGATAATACTGCACAGTCATACGTATCTAAGCTACACTCACCTTTGTTACTTCAAGTTCATCTTTCATGAAACAAATCAGTTCCTCTTTTTCATAGTTTCTCCTTTTTTCCTCTGACAGTTGTTCTTCCAACTCTTCTTTTTCTTTCTCCTTTTCAGCCTTAGGAAAAAAACAAATGCTGTTAGTTTTACTAAAGAGCCACAGAAACTTATTTTTCAATTAACTCATATTTGCAAAACTGGACTTGCTCACAGCGGTCTTATTGACCACACAAGTCTTCAGGGATCTTAAGACTTTGTCGATTGTTAAGTAGTTACCGATATCTGTTGGACTGTAGTTTCTTCATATTCAGGGTCAAGCACACCAAGAAGCGAGGACTGCTTGACAATGAACATGAAGGCATTACAATCCCTCCTAGCATAGGTGACTGCTTACAAATCGACGTGATGTAACATCCCAGAACACTTTAGAATTGCTTTATGTATTATGTTATTACGAGCATGAGATTTCAGTAACCTTCACTTCCTGTCTGTCTTTGCATTTCAGGCACTTTTAAGCAACTCCCAGGGACCAAAATATCTGGTTTAACCAGAGATCATAAGACATTAGGTACTTTAATATACGAGATAATTGACCAAAAAAATACCGTTTTATTAGATGCAAATTGTGTGAATCACATCTTGTACATCAACTATGAGGTGACATTGTCTCATCCCTTCAGAACTTCCAATAAAAATGTTTTTCGTGTATATCAACTTTCTGCATTGATAGCAAAGGGAAATCAACCATTTATCTTCTGTCTTTATGTGTGTATAAATGCATACATACAACCAAGCACATGCTTTACAACAGTTTGTTTTACCCTTTTTGCTATAAGTCCCTTGTCAATTTACACACCATAATTAAAACTTTCTCATTTTTGGATCATTCCTCTGACAGGTAGATTTGCATTTAATTAAGACCTTATTTTGTATGGTTACATCATTTATATTTATGCCTTTTTTTTATTTACACCCAATAATCAGGAACAAACAAAGGGCATAAAACAACATTTGCATGTATATATAAAAGCAACAAAATGCTTGTGGATAAATATGTATTACTATAAATGGGACAGAAATCACTTCTAAGACATCAAGTCTTGGATGAGGCATTTGCCTCATTAATTCCTTCAGCTTAAAAGTTCTTAAATTATTATTGTTGTTGCTGGTACACCTTTACAATTTGTCTGAGTACTCTGCTGGATGAAATAATTTTCAGTCAAATGGTCCTGTGATGGGCCACAAGTAATAGGACCTGATAATACTGCACAGTCATACGTATCTAAGCTACACTCACCTTTGTCACTTTGAGCTCGTCTTTTAAGAAACACATCAGTTTCTCGTTATCACTGTTCCTCCTCCTTTCCCCTCTCAGTTGCTCTTCTAAGTCTTCTTTTTCTTTCTCTTTTTCAGCCTTATGAATAAAAATATGATGTCAGTTTTATTAAAGAGCCACAGAATATTATTTTTCAATTAATTCATATTTGCAAGATTAGACTTGCTCACAGCGGTGTTACTGACCACACAAGTCTTCAGCAATGTTAAGACTTTATCTACTGTTAGGTAGTTACCGATATCTGCTGAACTGTAGTGCGTTCATCTACAGGGTCAAGCAGACCAAGAAGCGAGGACTGCTCAACACTGTACATGAAGGCATTACAATCCCTCCAAGCATCGGTGACTGCTTACAAATCGACGTGATGTAACATCTCACAACACTTTAGAATTTCTTTATGTATTATATTATTAGAAGCATCACATTCCAGTAACCTTCACTTCCTGTCTGTCTTTGCATTGCAGGCATTTTGAAGCACCTCCCAATGACTAAAATATCTGGTTTAACCACGGATCATAAGACATTAGGTACTTTAATATACGGGATAATTGAAAAAAAAAAAAAAAACAGTTTTATTAGCTGCAAATTGTGTGAGTCTCATCTCATGCATCAACTATGTGGTGACATTGTCTCATTCCTTCAGGATTTCCAATAACAATGTTTTTCATGTACATCGACTTTGTGCATTCGTCACAAGGGTAGACTACCACCTTTCTTCTGTCTTTACGTGTGCTTGTGTGTGTATACATACATACAACCAAGCACATGCTTTACAACAGTTTGTTTTACCTCATTTTGCTATACATCCCTTGTCAATTTACACACCGTAATAAAAAATTTCTCATTTTTGGATCATTCCTCTGACTGGTAGATTTGCATTTAATTAAGACCATTATTTTGTATGGTTACATCATTTATATTTTTGCCTTTTTTTATTTACACCCAATAATCAGGAACAAACAAAGGGCATAAAACAACATTTGCATGTATATATAAAAGCAACAAAATGCTTGTGGATAAATATGTATTACTATAAATGGGACAGAAATCACTTCTAAGACATCAAGTCTTGGATGAGGCATTTACCTCATTAATTCCTTCAGCTTAAAAGTGCTTAAATTGTTATTGTTGTTGCTAGTACACCTTTACAATTTGTTTCAGTAATACTCTGCTGGATGAAGTAATTTTCAGTCAAATGGTCCTGTGATGGGCCACAAGTAATAGGACCTGATAATACTGCACAGTCATACGTATCTAAGCTACACTCACCTTTGTCACTTCGAGCTCGTCTTTTGTGATACACATCAGTTTCTCGTTATCACTGTTTCTCCTCCTTTCCCCTCTCAGTTGCTCTTCTAAGTCTTCTTTTTCTTTCTCCTTTTCAGCCTTGTAAATAAAAATATGTTGTTAGTTTTATTAAAGAGCCACAGAATATTATTTTTCAATTAACTCATATTTGCAAGATTAGACTTGCTCACAGTGGTGTTACTGACCACACAAGTCTTCAGCAATGTTAAGACTTTATCGACTGTTAGGTAGTTACCGATATCTGCTGGACTGTAGTGCGTTCATCTACAGGGTCAAGCAGACCAAGAAGCGAGGACTGCTCGACACTGTACATGAAGGCTTTACAATCCCTCCAAGCATCGGTGACTGCTTACAAATCGACGTGATGTAACATCTCACAACACTTTAGATTTTCTTTATGTATTATGTTCTTAGAAGCATCAGAGTCCAGTAACCTTCACTTCCTGTCTGTCTTTGCATTGCAGGCATTTTGAAGCACCTCCCAATGACTAAAATATCTGGTTTAACCACGGATCATAAGACATTAGGTACTTTAATATACAGGATAATTGAAAAAAAAAAAAAACCGTTTTATTAGGTGAAAATTGTGTGAGTCTTATCTCGTGCATCAACCATGTGGTAACATTGTCTCATTCCTTCAGGATTTCCAATTACAATGTTTTTCATGTATATCGACTTTCTGCATTCGTCACAAGGGTAAACTACCGCTTTTCTTCTGTCTTTACGTGTGTTTGTGTGTGTATACATACATATATGTATACATACATACAAAGCACATGCTTTACAACAGTTTGTTTTACCCTTTTTGCTATAAATCCCTTGTCAATTTACACACCATAATTAACACTTTCTCATTTTTGGATTATTCCTCTGACTGGTAGATTTGCATTTAATTAAGACCATTATTTTGTATGGTTACATCATTTATATTTATGCCTCTTTTTACTTACACCCAATACTCAGGAACAAACAAAGGGCATAAAACAACATTTGCATGTATATATAAAAGCAATACATTGCTTGTGGATGAATATGTATTACTATGAATGGGACAGAAATTACTTCTAAGACATCAAGTCATGGATGAGGCATTTACCTCATTAATTCCTTCAGCTTAAAAGTGCTTAAATTTTTATTACTGTTGTTGGTACACCTTTAATATTTGTCTCAGTAATACTGTGCAGGATGAAGTAATTTACAGTCAAATGATCCCATGACGGGTCACATGCAATAGGATCAGATAATACTGTACAGTCAGATGTATGTAAGCTGCACTCACCTTTATTTCTTCCAGTTGCCTGTTTATGTACCACAGTTTTTTTAATATCATCTGCTGTTCATTGTAGTTCTTCCTTCGTTGAGTTGTGAGTTGTTCCTTGAAGTCTTCTTTATATTTCTCCTTTTCAGCCTAAAAAAAACATAATAATTCATTTAATATGGCAGCATGCAATCATCATTCAACAAGAATGTCAGACACACATGCAAAAATCATGTGCCCTCAAAAATGTCACTGTCTTAAAGTGCCAACAATTGCATAAACTGGAGTGTAAATGAAACGGTAAAATTAATTACAGTTGTAAACCCCAGGAAAGTTCAAACACTTCTACAGTTTGTACCATAGAAAATCGTGCTGCAAATATGTGTGGTAAATGCATCCAGCATGTGTGAATACATTATATATGGTGCTGTATATTTTACATTCTTAGTTTTATTAAGAGCTACAGAAACTTATTTTTAATTGACTGAAATTTGCAAGATTTGATTTTATACGTGGATGTTACTGATGATTCAGGTCTTTTGAGGTGTTAAGACTTGTTGATTGTTAAGTGGTTATCGACATCTGCAGGACTGTAGTTTCTTCATCTTTTGGGTCAAGCACACCAAGAAGAGACGACTGCTTGACACTGAAGATGAAGGCATTATAATCCCTCAAAATATTGGTGACTGCTTACAAATCGACGTGATGTAACATCCCAGAAGACTTTAAAATTGTTTTAAGTACTATGTTATTAGAATAATCAGATTCAAATAAGTTGCAGTTCCCAGCTGACCACGGATTTCAGGCAATTTATATTATCACTCAATGGAGCTCATGAGGCATTATGTAGTTTAATATATAAGATAATTAAACAATTTCATTGTGAAAATTATGTAGGTCACATCTTGTCCAGAAACTAAGTGATTAATTTTTCTCATCCCTTCAGTATTTTCAGTCAAATGTTGATTACATGTTTATATATATATATAATATGAATGCTGATAGAAAAAAACAGTCTTTGTTTGTTTAGTTCCATCATGTTTGGTTTTAATTTGGTTCCATTTTAATTGTGTGGTTGCTGTTGTGGAATAGTGCCAGCAGTGTGAAGATGGTCTCAGTCATGTACTTGGCATTCATCTGCCGAAGTACGCTTTGTTGAAGCATTATTAAATTTGATATATAGGTTGTTGTTACGTAACTTAGCGGAGCCTCAGCAAGTTTTTGGACACTTTTAGAAATTACTTTTCCAGGTTCTGAATTATAACTAAACTGACTGAACCACAATAATTCTTTATCCAATAGAGGGCATGGCATATTAATTGTAAGAATAATACAAACTGGTATAGGGTATTGTGTATGCCTAAATTTTGATTTCTATATATATATATATTATTTTATTGTCTATATATTTGTGTAAATAGTGTAGACTAATGTCAGTAAATCAGACTATACAGAAACACCCCGTCTTTCTCAGTAACTAGCAGATAAAGTGCGTAGTAACCAACAGGAAACCACGCAATCCCCGAGACAAAGTCCATATTATTTGTAATAAATAAGCATATAGTTTGGTCAAGACTCATTTGACCTGGTAGCAGTATTTTGGGAGACCTATCAGCCTTGGGAGGCCACAGTTACCTTTTAATAAGGTTTTCCCAGGTATCAGGCAGGGTAACTACCCCTCCAAAGGAAACTCCTATTTTATTTATATATATATATATATGTATGTGTTAAGTGTGTGTGTGTGCTTGCGCGTGCCCAAACCTTGTTTTACATGTTTCTTCTTTAAGGGCCCTTGTGAATTTACACCATTTAGGTGGTTTATTAGTATTATTTAAATACATTAATTTCTTATGGTAATATAAATGCTTACTTACGCCCACCTTTTGAGGAGGGAAACAAAAGCGTAAAACAAGGCCTAGGTGTTTATGTGTAGATGTACGAGTATGGCTGAAATTGTGGCAGAATTTGTGCCTGAGCCATTGAATCACTGATACAGACAATTATCACGTTAATCGACTTAGCTGAATCTGCTTAAATAATAACATTATTATTATTATTATTATTATTTATAAAACAGCTTTAAAATTCTCAGAAATATTATACAAGATTGAAGTAACTTTCAGTCAAATGGTCCCCTGATAGGCTACAAATAATAAGAGGGACAATACTGTACAGTTGGTTACATTGAGGCAGCACTTACCCTCACTTGTTCGAGTTCATTTTTGGCGTTCCTCCATTTTGCCAAAAGTCTTTGTTGTTCTTCATAGTTTTTAATTCTCTCTTCTACAAGTTGCTGCTCAAAATGCAGGGCTGTTTTGTCCTCTTCAGTCTAATGCAGAAAATAATAATGCATTAGTCTGACAGCATACAAAAATCAGACAGTCATGCTCAGCCTCAACTTAGACAAGGACAGGATCTTACAATTTTATGTTACGGTCAGTTCTCCAGAGAATCACACTGGGCATAATAACAAGCCGTGTGAATCTGAAATACTTAAATTGTAGTACTCTATGCAATGCTGCAGGATTACTTTACCCCAAGGGTGTCAAAACGTTCTTTGCCAAGGAGCCACAACACTTACAGTGGGCTGGTTCGTGGGCAGCTCGTGTAAAATTCACAATATGTGTTGTACCTAACTGCCTAAATCACTGTGTAATTTTTATATCGTATACGTAAGTTACAAATGTGTCCTTGGGCCGTGGGTTGGACAGGCAAGCTTTACACAGCCCCACTCTACTTCTACGTCACTGACAGTGTGGAGTTTCTTACGTTTCTGTGCAGACTTGAGATTTCCACAGCGCTGACGTGCGTTTTTGTCTAATGGGATGTTACGCTGTGGTCCGCTTGAAGATAACCCAACGTTCCAGAAGGACCTTAAGAGGTTGCTAAATTCTAGAAGAGTAACCAAATATTTGGTTATTCTTCTAGGACTTACAACTCTATTGGTTATTTCTTCCTTGCCGGAGTTCCTTAGATGTAAACCATGTCGAGTGAAGTAATTTCTTGATAATTCTGCACTTACTACATTTGTGCACTTGAATTTGGTAGCTAATTTCTGTACCTTTCTGTTGACATTTTTCGTTTCTTCATTGACATCTCTGGTTACATTCAAATCAAAACGTTGGGGAACGCCTTTTTTGCAGAGGTCATCATTATTGAAGGCACTTTTGAGGTTAAGACGGTCGGTATCGTTGACGCTTCTTTTTATTCAGAGTCCTTTCTTCCCGCTACCAAATCCCAACATTTACGCTCGAAATTATCTGTGATCTTAAAATTGTTCTTGAGTAAAGTGACTTGTTGAGTTAGCTTGGTGATCAGGTTTTGAATAAGGTCTCTCACATGTGGGCGGATCGACATATTACTGAACTCACATAACTCGTCCATATCCACTTTAACTTCAAGGAAATATCACCATCTATTTCGTTCGTTATACCGACATTACACTGCCTCTAAATTCTATCATAACTTGTTGTGAAACACTGCATATTCACGGTTATCTTACTACTATATTCGTCCACCAACCAATATTGCCGCCTTAATAGAAGGAACTGCATAACGTGTGTATATTGCTGGACAACAGCATGCGGAAGTGTTACACTGCAATATGTCTTTCAAATTAATTTTCAGTTCTTGAACCAACGAATGCACTTTTTTACTTTCGTATTTCTGTTCAATTCACCCTACATATGTTTCGGCCGTGACTCGGCCATCATCAGGGGTACATTGATAAGTTCACTTCACTGTTCACTGGTCCATTTGGTATTATCACAGCACTGTTACACTGTTTAAGGCTACTATTTACATTGACAATCACCACAAGTTGTTTCTTGAAATGTATTGATGTGTACAGAATTTATTTTGCGTTTCAATTATCTCTACAGATTTTAAAAAAAAAATCAACTAAGAAATTTCATGAAAATCCGTCCAGTTTAAGCCGATTTGTTTCAAGTGGACAGACATTAGAAAGCTAATAGTCGCCATTTTTCAATGGAATCGCGCCTAATAAACGCTGTCTGTTCTTAAAAATGTACGCAAAATTTAATTCACTGTGTGGCTGAAAGTATAATCTTTTAATAATATACTGTATTTGTATATTTTGTACTTACGTTTCGCTTCTTCCAAAATTTAAGGTTCTTCAGGATGCCCATTTTGATGTTCGATGGATCCTGAAGTTCCCTAAGCTGTTTTTCAGAAATAAAAATAAAAAGCGGATAATGGAAAATGGGTATTGAAAAGAAAATGAAAAATAATAATGAAGTAATGAAGAAATGAAGATAAATATAAACACAGGTTTGTTTGACACAGAGTTATTTCGCTCAACGGCACCAGTTCTCACACAGCACGTCTAACTCCGATGGATGTTACCAACGGAGTCAAGAATTTAAAAAACGCTGTGCGAGTTTATAGCTGTGCTGTGTAGTGAGTCTTGTGTGCGTTCTCGAAACATGCAAAGAAAACCTTGTTTAGGCACGTTCTGAAAGGACACGAACAGCACCTAGTCTGCATTACATTCAGTTCGGACATCACGCAGAAAATCGTGTGCTTCAATTATAAATATATGTTTAAGTTTAATATTAATCACATGAATAATTCTCGGAAAAAAGTGCAATTTTTTTTTAATCTGGCGGTACGTATAACAAAATCTATCTTTAAAGGGAAAACAAAACACGGCAACTTATCCCCGGTATAAGAGACCGTCAAATTCGGTGATGGAGATCTGAACGTTATGCCGCTGACCACCCAGTTCCATGAAATGATGTGCAGCAAAATCCATATTTTACACAAGGGCGTAAGTGATTTTGTACTACATTCTAGAGTGGTCAGTATACTAATCATAAGTACCTGTGTGTATAATACTATTATTTATATTGTAACTGCTTACCATTAATTATGTGGTAAGTGTACGTACGTAACTTTATCATAAATAAAAGTTGAAATGTAACAGACGCAATTAAAAACTGCCGAAAGTACTAACCTATTTGCGGCCCTAAATACTTCAGAATTAAGGGTATGTATACTTACTACTCAATGTTACTACAAAGTCGTGAACATGAATTACAAATCAGTTTTTATTGTTTAATTTTCGCTCTGTATACTCTCTCTGTAATCGTTCAATATTCGTTGACGTCTCTGTATGGCGGGAAACATGAATCGATTATCCATATTTTGAGACCACAATGGTTGCTAGATTCAGTATAATTCGTAATATTTGAAATTGTGGGTAGATTGTCTATGTATGCGTGAATTACGAAGTTTTAATTGTGTGAGCTCAACGTACAGGTAGCATATTAAGCAGAGCTCATATTATTAATATGTGTGAGGAGAATGTGGGATATTAAAACTGTAATATCTTTGCTCTGCCAGCATCGCAGGCTTTCGTTTAATCTGAACGTGTAACTAGAACACTTCAGACTGTGGAAACTGTTAATGTTAAAGAATTTCTTGATCAGGTGAATAAATTCAGGATTAAATTAATAAAGATCCTGAACCTTACAGTCAGCTGTTTTTAAACAGTTAATTGAATTTAGAAAATACACACATAGCTTAAGAGTTGTGGCATGTTGGCCGCCGTTTTAATGTATTGACAATTTTATTGATGTTAAGAAAATGAAAGGTAAGACTTTATTTTTCACTGTTATACAAATGTCAGAAGAAAATTAAATGTGTGTAGAGTAAAAGTCCATTTATCCAGCATTTTGTTTGCTGGAAAGTTCACTCAAATGGGATATTTTTGTGCAGAGTCTGTTGTGATTTCCACATCTCTCTACTTTCCCAGTAATTTAACTTCAGTAATTAACACATTGCTTTCTCTGGGAGGCAGTAAATGGGGTGCTGTAAATTTTATAGTTTGAAATGTGTGAATGTGTTCTCTTTTGTTGTACTACTTCATCTCAGCTCATACTACAATTGTTTGTGTTACTCACCCCTCTATCTATTTGCATACACTATTCCCTAGTGATGCTTCATAAAACTTTACTGTTTTTTTTATTTAAATGTACTTCAGCACCACACTGATAAAATTTACTGCATAAAAATGATAAAAACAAATCACCAGCAAGTTGGCTCAAGACATGATAATACTGACTTGTATCTGGGAGGTGTCCTGGTTTGAATGTTGGCTTGGACTGCAAAAGTACTGATTTTTTTCCATGGTTTTTATCAATCCTTCCAGATAAATTCCTGGATAATGGCATGAATTATACAACAGCTGTTTCTTTCAACATTGGTTGTAATAATGACATCGGTTGTAGATGAGTGAGATGTGTGTATGGAGCATTTGTAGAATGATACTGACAAAGGAAAACTGAAGTACTGGGAGAGAAAAAAACTCTGTCAGTGGCATATTGTCTACCACAAATCTCTCGCAAGTATAGTAGTTAGATTCATTGATATGAAGATGCCTTTCAGTAAGATGCGGTGCCTTCCCCATAATCTAGTTTGTGAAGCATGTCAGTTCTAAATACAAACTCCACCTTTCAAAGAGGACTTCCTACAATAATTAGCCCCAAGGTTGTAGTTATCTATGCTTATATTATCTAACTCAAATTGATTCAAGTGGTGTTCAGTTAAGCAAATGATGTGGGGATAATGTGGGTATAAAAAACTCAACAATTCATTAGTTTTATATTTTGGACTACAAATATTCTGATGGTGAACTTTAAACGAAGTTTGTGAATCACGTAGCATTGAATAAACATTATTAGTTGAAGATATCAAAGTTATGTTCAAAAGATCTTGGTTGCTTAAGTCAGTAATAACTGATAGACAGGTATCAGTATTAGCTAATTGAGAAGTATCAGTATTCACAGAGTCTGTATTGTCTAGTCTTATCATTTTATTTCCCGTAAAAAGTCATCTTTTTTAGTAACAGGTACCTTTCTTCATCTAGTAGATGTACGGTTTGCCACATTTTCCTTTAAATTATTAGTACTCGTAGTTACTGTTGATATATTATGAGAGTTGGAATTGACCGGAATTGATGTTATGTGGTTCATTGTTCCTCTGTGACCATTAACATTCACACTATTACAGTCAGTATGAGAATTACATTTCATTTCAGTAATTGAAAAATCACTACATCTATCAATGCTATTTTGATTAGTATTGTCCACTTGGAGTTTTCCAGTCCATGCTGATGGGTTTGTCTTCCTTAAACTGAAGGATTTTCTCAGTAGTTAAAACAATTTGGTTACAGATAGCCTCCTTACCTAGCCCATTAATGTGAAGTCCATGAGTAGTAAAATATTCTCTATTAGAATCCACTTCTAAAATTGAGATATGATTATTGAGCTTCCTCTAGTACCAGTATTAAGAATGCCTAGAGCTCGTTCTCCTCCCCTCTAAACCTCTTAATGGTGTGGTGCATAATTAAGCACAAGGCAACGTAATTTCACTTCGATGTCTGAAACACAACTAATTAAAGTGTAACAATAAGAATGTCACTGTTCAAATAGTGTCTCTTATGGTTGTGAGCCACAGTCACAATACACAATGCTTCAGAGCCCCTTTTCTTGAACATCTTTACAGTTCAATCCATGTGAACAAGTACAAAAAAAAAAGAGAAATAAATAAATAAATGAAAGGAAAGACACAAAGAAAAATGGAAAAATGAGTGGAAAGACAAAATAAAGGACAGTAAGGATAGAAACACAGCAGAAGTGAGGAAAGAATGAGAGTAAGATAGATGGTTCTGTAATTGGTTGCTAGGTAGAAAAGGAACAAGGGAAAAGAAGAAAAGAGAAAGGAGACAGAAGTGGCAAAGAAGCAACAGACGAACACACAGACACACTGACCAATTTTGCCATTTACTGCCAGTATTTAAACTGCAGGATTATGGTAACACATGTAAGTAAGCACCCTGCAGAATTGGACTTACAGCAGATGCTGAGGGGTGCTGGCTGTTAACACACTTTGTGGTCAGCTATCTCACAATATTCAGTTTAATTTTCCTTCCAATATACATACATGGACTCCCATTTCCGCCTGTGAATGCTAGTTCGTGTTTTAGAGCCAGAAGTAAACTACATATTAATTATGTACCTCTCATAAACATAAACATATTTTTATTTATGTTCAAAGAGAGGATGTCAGTTTGTGTTATTGTCGCCATCTTTGTCGGGGTCAGGGTCCTTACCCAACTGCCCACTGTGTAGCAGATATCTTCCCCAATGGATAAATCAGCTGGAGTTTAAGGCTGATCATTTCCATATCATGTTGCAGTTAAACTGTGGGGAAATATCCTTCACTCCCACTGTCCACCAAGCTACATGGCATCACATGTCACTAGATAGCATAGCAGTCTTCATAGTCACTGCTGTGAGAACCTAAATGGTTCAGAAATCAATGCCATAGAATTTAACGTAAGTGGAGAGTACATTACTCACTTTACATTGTTTCTGTCACATCTGTATGCAGTGGTGTAGCTCGGGTGGGGGGTGTGGTGCGACCACCCCGGGTGGCAGCAAAGTGAATATTTTAAATGCATAAATGATAATAAATAATGTTTGGTGAAGAGTACAAAACACACAACTCATCATTATGCAACTTTCTCCATTGTCCTGTTCCTTCTCCCTCTTAGGCCCCATTCTCAAATACCCTTAACCTATGTTTTCCCATGAAGCATGAGACGAAGTTTCTCACCCACTTAAGTCATAGTTCTGCATGTTTTAATCTTTATATTCTTAGGTATTAAACTGGAAGACAAAAATTCTGGACAAAAGTCCCAGAATTTAATGTGCTCTTAATTTTAGCATGCATGCAATTTTGATTCAATAAGATTGTGATTTGTCCTGCATTCTGTTCATGAGACAAGAATATATATGCTTCTAGACCAGTCTCCTTACTAGCAACTACTGTAATAAAGCTTCTGTGCCTTTTTTCTAGCATGTTTTTGCCTAGTAAACCGACAATGAGCATTGAACAGAAGCTGATGTGCCCCATTTAGTTTCAATCCCTCATGGTTTTGTTGAACCTTCCAAATGCTATATTCTCAAGTAAAGGTGAAAAGCAATGGCAAAAAAGTATCCATTTGTTTCAAAACATTCTAAATAGGAAATGTATCAGAAAAAGTTTGCCTATCTGGGCTTTACCATGGGTTTAATTTAAACACATTTTATGAACATAAGTAATTTCATGGGGACAGCAAACTCAGGGAGGATATTACACAAAATCTTCCTCAAACCTGAATGTGTATGTTGTTGAACTATATAAGTAACTGATGCACACCTTCTCTGTTCCCCCCCTCCCGTTTTTTTTATTGAATATTTAACGAATGCAGAATATATGATCAACAGATGATGTGTTCCATTGAAATTTACACTGATGGTCCCAAACAATTACATCTACACTTGAGTTAATGTTAGTACATCTTTTCTACGAGCTCCTTCACTGTTGAAACAGTTCTTCTTTATTCCTATTTAATTAATAAGTTAATGGATCTCAAACTCACTGTCCTACCTCCTGCTTGAGTCAGTTCTGCAAAAATTTGATAAAATATTTGTGATTTATATCTTGCTCCACTTCATAAGTAATGAATTGTACTGATCATTTCATCATTGGTTGCTGTGTAGGAAGTCTGACATACAGAAAGTGTCATTAAATATGTAATACACAAATAAATATAATCGCCCACCTGGATCTAGTGCAGACGTTAAGAGAGCATGAAGCTGTTACTCTTTTCCCTTTTCAATAAAGTGCACTTAAAAAAGCAGTGTCAGCTTTAGCATTAACTTGATAGGAGAATTACTGTGTACAGTGACAAATCATCTCTTTATTATGTTATCAATGTGGACACTCTTTGGCTCTGTCACCCTTTCTGCTTCCCTTACCTCCTCCAACATTGCACTGATTAATTGCTTTCTGTATGAACGTCTGTGATATGAGCCAGATCTGTAAATTCTTGAAATTATAGTTTGGGCCAGAGATGCCTGTGTTAGTAACTTCCCTGCTGGGTGGTGTGGCCAAGGGGTTGTGGTTTTATTAAATTATTAGCGGTTGCACCACCATGCAAGGGTTTTTTGTTTCTGTCATGTGTTAGGTATCAAGCTGTCAATGTGTGTTTGCATGCTGAACAACAGTATTGGTAATCTGGCAATTCACAAAAATATGTAACTACATTCTGCTACTTATTCACCCATTATTTTTAATAACTTATGGTTCATTACTTTGACTCTTCTCTAATGTTGTATGTGCAAGTTGCCCCTACCATACGTTTCAACAGTTTCCCAAAATTCTTTGATCCATGTAAGTGTGATTCTAAGGGCAGATGAGGCAAATAATATGTCAAGTATTATAGCCCAGGATAATAAAAATAAGTATAGAAAAAATACCAATTTATTTAACATACCATTACAAAAATTTCAAATATTCATCACACTAACATTGAATAATGACTGTATTTAGAGCAACAGTTTATTCACAACATTTTCTACCTAATTATAAACTTAAAATTAACAACATTTTCTAATAAAGTATACAACTTACAATTTAGGAAGGCCAAAAGTGGCCCATTGCATGTTCTCCTTTTCACCATACAACAAAGATCAGTTCCTGTATTTAGAGCACTATATGTATTAACAAAAATTTACAATAAATTATACAACCTACAATTAAGGAAGGACTGTATGGCACATGCCATGTTCTACCAGACAGGTACAGTAAATATTTTGTCCACTACATGGTGCACTGGCAGTGTGAGTGCAGATGTACTCTGTTGCTGCAGGAAATGTACTGTACGTGGTCAAGAGACAATATGTTCACTGTTTGTGGGCAATTTTTTAGCACTCTCCATACAGTCCCAACGTTGCACCGCGTGATTGTCACTTGTTTCTCCACCTCGAGCAACTTTGCCGTCCAGAGTCTGATGAGTGGCCAAGAAACAGAACACGTTGTGCAAGGCTTGACAGCAACCTTTTTTGATGAAGGCATACAAAAGCTTGTTCCACGATGACAGGTGACTAAATTTACATGACCACCATGTGGAGAGTAGTGTAATGTGGGTACCAACATGTTGCACGCAATAAAGAATATTTTTCAATAACTCTTTAAACCCTTTTTACACACAAACAGTTCTTACATTCTTGACGCACTATGTAGATAGTTTTCTTAGTGGGTCTCTTCACCTCCACTTCTCATAGGTCTATATACCTGTAACTGACACAGTCCGGACCGAAGAATTGCTAGCCATCATCTTCTGTTCTTCTCTTAAACATCAAATTTGGCAAAATTTTGATGGCAGCAATTCTTGGAGAAGCCCCTGAATAACTCCTGGTCTTTGTTACAAAGAGGAAGAGCAGGAGTTATCAGGGCACCGATGTCCACATTTTGTTTACTTGCCTGTAAAAAGAAACACAAATGTATAAGTAATGTAGACAAGTGTTATTTCCTTTAATGTTAAAAAGTGTCCTGTTACCAGAGGTAAGAGACTAAACTAAGGTTAATAGTGATGATATGTGAAGTGTTAGGCGTCTGATTTGGATAATTAGACATTAAAATACAGCACATCAGTGTTACCTCTGAAACAAGACACAGTCATAAAAATAATATATGTCTGTGAAAGGGATTTTCAGGTATGCTGTGTGAATATACAACATAGAATGCCTGTGTGGAGGTCATGTCCCTTCATTTGTTCATCTATTAATACATATACTTATAATAATTTATTAATTATCTTGTACAGTGGAGATGCAGACAGTGGCCCATAGCTACCGAGCTACACAGCATCACACCCCAGAAGAAAATAATCTTCAATTTCAACCCCGATTTTTCTGACATACATAAGTATCATTTCAGTTTCTGGTTTTAGTTTTCAGTACAAAGTGTTACCAAAATCCCCATGATGAAGTGTGTCACCGAGGAAAATGTGGGAGTTCATCTTCCCACAGGGCAATATATTTAAAACCAGTCCTACATAACTGTCTTCAATATTTACATTTGAAATGAATAGAAATATGACACCTGATTGCAGAAGACATTAAAAAAACTTCAAGGTAAAATATAGTTGCTGATCCTCATTGATATGAATCTTATGCTGCGGAATAATCTGTGTTTTTACACCAACTTAAAAACACTTAACTAAGTACGTACATGATCTACATACAGACATGAACATTTATAATACACACATGCACATACAGAATACCTGTCAAGTTTTACCACTTGGTGACAGTGTCCTTGCTAACTTCTAGTCTTAATGCCAACTGCGTATGACAAGAAATGAATGCAGAATCTGTCCTACTTACTTTCACAGGTTTTGGACGGAAGGGTGGTCGCTCCTGTTTCTTTTCCAGTTCTTCCCATTCTACGGGTTTGAAGAACGGGTGGCTTCTTATGTCATCAGGGTCCACCAACCTTCTTGAAGGGTCCCTCCTCAGAAACTAAAAACAAAAGCACAGAATTAATGCACTTGCACTCCACTCACTGCAGCTTTGCTCCTCACAAATGTTGCAAGTTTGTAAACAAACTGTCCATAACTGATGTAGTTTTAATAACATGGCACTGAGTTGAGTTTTGTTGCAGCATTCAAAGCATATTGCTTGTACGCATTATCACAGAGTGTGACTTTCATAACACCAATTAGGTAAATGAACAACAGTATTATTAATATAATTACTAATAATTTAGTTCACTCTTATAATTAGTTAACAATGCATATAGTCAGAAATGCAGACACCATTTACTTGAATCTTTTATTTTTCCCAAAGACAGTCCCAATTTCAGTTGTGTACCTTTCAACACAACAGTCCTGATTTTAAACTGGTTTTCACCATAATTGTGCCACCTATTGTATCAACCTAAAATGTAAAACTTTTACAAAGTTAAGCATGGGAACTGTGTACATTGTTTTATCATTTATGGACAGTGAAGTTCTTAAAAGTTTAAGGCACTATATGGCAAGTTTTATAAGCTACAAAGGATGGCACAGCAGTCAAAGGAAAATTGTGCTGAATATGGGATACAGCTGGACAATGGTTCAACAACCAGAAAGTTCTTAATTCATGAAGTTACATAAGAGAAACATACATCTTTCATCACAGATATCTTGCACTTCAAGCACTAAGGAAACTCAACTGGAAATATATATATATACCGTATATTCTCGAATCTAATCCGCACTTTTTTTACAGTTTTAGAGGGCTAAAAAATCAGATGCGGATTAGATTCTCGTGCGGATTAGATTCGCGGTCTAGAGCTGGATTTTGGAAAAATGATTGAGCTGCTGTACAATATAACAATAACGTAATTAACGTAATTAATAAACAACGTAAGAACAATACAATACAATAATCTATTATTTTATTATTTATTATTATAATTTATTATTCATCAGACTCGCCGTCATCACTCATAATTCGAGGAATGTTCAAAGATCTGGCCTTCTTTATCGCCTCCTCGCGAGTAGATCATAACTCACAAACAGTCCAGTCTTGCGTCTCTCTTGAAAAAACGTGAAGACTGCATCATCAATTTCAGGAAATCGTCCTTTCTTGGGTCCAGTGAATTTCCTTCGTGACGCCTCACACCCGCTGATCGCTGCCTTGTGTTTCCGCCATAGTCGAACGTTGCTTTCATCAACTCCAAAAATTGCAGCGGCTTTGCGGTTTCCATTCTCCTCTGCGCACCGAATAACTTCATGTTTGAACTTTGCCGTATATGAGAGTCGTTTAGATTTCAGGTGTCCCTCTTCCATAACTACGGTACACGACAAATTGGAACAAGCACCTCCCACGTTTCAACAACTAAAGATCAGCTGGCTTCAGACGAGATTGCGCACGTCTGTTGAGAAAGGCCCCGCCTCTATCGGTATGACTCATCGGCCACAGGCGTAGCGTTGGATTTTAACGCATTGGTAACATCCAATATTATTCAATCAGTCGCCCCGTGGGCAAGGGGTGGTTGAAGGAAAGGTGCGGATTAGAATCGCGAACTAACTTTTTTCGTTTAAGAAGTCGCCAAAAACTGGGTGCGGATTAGATTCGGGTGCGGTTTAGATTCGAGAATATACGGTATATGAAACATATCCTTTTCTCTCGCATGCTAGGGAATTTGTGGCGTGACATCACACAACAGGAAGTACGTCAGTTAATATGCAAAGGTGAACAATTAATTACCGTACATGCCAGAGGGGAAAATGGACTAGTTCTTAATCCTTTGGTAATACAAAAATCTTGCCAAAGCATTTCAGATGACAATAATGAAATGCACTCAACAAATTACAAAAAATGGCTGTGCAAAAAGCAAAACCCAAATTTCAAGCCACACTTGGTGATTGTGGGCAACATCACACCGTATCAAAACATGTACTATATAGTATAGCCCCACACTTACACAGAAAAATGTGTGCATCATTAATTTGCTTCATAGACACAACATTCATTAGTCTGTTAAAGTGGTGAAACAACAGTTGTAGAAATTAATTCTAATTCATAGACCATCCTACAAGAAATTCTCCACAAACACACCATTCTTCATTCGTCTTCTAACCACCCTGATCCCATGAAACCCACAAAAACCAACTTGGAACAGTAACATTAAATTGTTTTGCAAAGAAACATTACACACCAGAAGATGCTATTTAAGATTTATAATTCTGGGGCATCAGCTGATATTATGGCAAAAATAATGTCTGCCTGGTGTGCCACCCACTGTATGGACAAACATCACTGGCATGCTCCCCTTTCTTAGAAATTCCACTTGTATACAAAGTCACCCATCAGCACAGCTACACTGTGTGTGGTGTACCCAACTTTGTGATGATGTTACTTTTATACTCAAGCATGTGGAGAATGAAAGATGTGTGAAGTCAGAAAATAAACCTTATTCGATGCCTTTCCGTTATCAGACTGCTACACAGTTAATTTATTCAGACTGGGTAGTGCAGTTACAGTCAGATCACATACACAATTGCATGACATTACAAAGAAAATAATTATGACACCATAGAATTTTCTGCCTGTGTGAATTTAGCAGAATAACGGGACAGGGAGAACAAAGATGCTTCATTGTTAAGTATCTGTGTTTAGCATGAATGTAAACACAGACTAATGTGTGACATGTTAATTATATTAGACCTTATAACACAACTTTTAAAAAGCTATCCCTATATAGGCAGGGAGAGGTCCTTAGGGCTCTAAGAGGTTGATGCTCCCAGGATTTCTAGACAGTCAGCACATGAAGGTGGCAAAGTTGTCAGCCCTACGCACCAGCCATCTTTACCCCCCAGGATATATGCCTGTTACTCATTTCCCTTAGAGGCTGATTCGACCCCTGCGCCACAGTGTGGCTGAGGATTAATTCAACAAGAAATCACAATGACACCATTGGGAATCGAACCTGCACCCTTCCGGCTTGTAGCACGGTGCACAGGCATTAACTGATCAACTCTGTCATACTATCGTGACAAAAGTGTAAATATCTCTTCCTCATTTTAAAGCTCTGCCTTGCATCCTCGTACATACAGTGTGTTGAAACACATCTTGGCAATGTCTAGATTGGAGGATTGTGAGACTCGTGTCTACATCGTGTATCCTTTAGTGACAAGAGTTTCTCAGTTCAGGTTATAAACAGCATGAAGTGAAGTAAGAAGGATTGTAAGACAGAGTGAATGCATATTTCATAGAGTGTGAAAATTAAGCTGAAAGTTTAAATGAAGCTGAACCTGAGTGTCATAATGATGATCTGTAGATAAGTGTTGAGGGAACCCCATATGTTACACAAACATGAAACTCTGATAAAACAAACAACACCCAAAATATATATAACCTTTTATAGATCCAGAGGCACAAAATTCTTTCATAATTATTTAATAACAATAGGTGTTGATAACATTGCATAAAAGAGATCTAATGGTAACTTTATTAACGCCCGAGTTTGGATGCTAATCATACTTACACCTTGCAGTAAGGACACAGCCTCCCTGGACAGTGATTCCGGGTACCAGATGCTGTCATAGACAATGGAGTCCAGCACCGTACAATCATCATGGGGCCAGAAAGGGCGATGACCAGCCAGCATCTCATAAATCGTTACTCCTAGGGCCCACCAGTCAACTTCATGCCCGTACAGCAGTCTTAGGGCTATCTGCAGATACCATAAGAGAAAATCAATCAATTTTTAAGTTAGTCATCCCGTTGTGTTACAGATAAGATAGAAGAATAAAGTACCATCAACACAACTAAACTGTCTGTATTATTCAATGTTGTAATGTTTTGACTGCAAGGGGTCATCTTCACTATCACCATTCAAGCTAGAAACATCCATAAATGTAACTTGACATTCTAACTAATATTTTACACATAGCAACATGTAACTTAGTATAATGTAATAACTGAGAACTCAATTAATAACTGCAATGCAATTGTATACAACCTTTTATGGGGTTTTTAAACACTTTTAGCCTGAATATGACCTACTGCAGTCGAAACATATTACAACAATAAATACAGACATTTTAGTTGTGTTGGCAGTACTTTATTCTGTTATCAAACAATAGTTGAACTCAAATTTCTACCTGTTGAACAACAACAATTAAACTTACTTTAAATAGGATAACAACATTAACACAAAATTAAAATTGCTGATCAAGATACAAAGCAGTCATATTTAGTTACCTCTGGGGCCATGTATTCATGGGTTCCACAGAAACTTTTGGTTCTTGTCTCTCCAAACATTCCGCATTTTGCAAGGCCAAAATCAGAAACCTTGATATGGCCCTCTTTGTCCAGGAGGATGTTGTCCGGTTTCAGGTCCCTGCAAATCAAAGACACATTCGATACATTCATATACAACATACAAGTTCCTAGAGTGGTCTTCAGTATTATGCTGCCAGCTCACACTATCTTACAACTGACATCTACTACATCACCATATGTTTCAGGGCAGGAATATATGTACAAACTATTAATGGCAATATGAGTTATTGCAGAAATGAATATTATGGTGACTTGCAATCTGCGATATTCATTACGAACAATTATAAGACCAGACCCTCACAAAGCAGGCAAGTAACATCAAACATGTTGCTATGCATATGTGAACAGCAAGGCTGACATATTAACTATAAACTTCACACATCACCATCTGTATTGGGTGTGAACATTCTGCTGATCTGGTGGAAATCATTTCAATGACTGGCATGTAAAAAGTCACAAGTTGCCTACCTGTGCACAATGCCTTTTTTATGCAGGAACTGGAGAGCTAGAGCAATCTCAGCTGCATAAAAAGTGGCAACTGGCTCAATGAATATCTGCACCAGCTGCAGTAAGGACCTCAGGTCGCCCCCTTCCGCGAATTCCATAACAAAAAAGAGATTTTCCTGTAAACAAAGCACCACAGTTATTATCATACTGCACACAGTTCCAAACAAATTCAATGCTCCTGTTCAACCTAGTTGTTTACAAGGTATACATTTAAATGGTGCAGAGGATGTAACTAAGAAGGTTAAGAAAAAGCATTTTAAGAAACAATGTCTACTTATTTCACAATTTTTTAAATGATGCTATGTCAACTGCAGTGGTTCACAGGATGACCTTGGAATAAGATTAAAGAAATGCGGGAGGAACATTTAGATCCATTTAAAGATATCCAGGCTAGAAATTTCACAGGGGATAACCTCCCAAATGATATTCAAACTGATCTCCAATATATGGAACAGGAGAGTTAACCACTACACTGCTAATGTGAAGTGAAATGTTGTGTTCCTTATGAATTACAATGATCATACCTGCTGCAATATATAACTTACTTACTTTGTGTATTGTCTATAGTCACTGTAACTTTTACTAATTAAAATATCATTACATACTGTTAATGCACTGTGTATGTAGTACAAGTCACACATTAAGGCACGCGTGTGAATTTTCTGAAATAGCAAAATTTGTGTGTACTGTTTAAATGTAACTCTTTGTGATCAGTAATCAAAACCGTAAATAATACTTCTCCTATCAGATGATCCAGTGCAGTGTGACTACTAACACAACAGTAAAAACTGGTCAGAGGCATAGACAATTATGAAGTGTTCATACTCATGGTTAAGTTCAATATCTGTGACTGTTCACAGTCATGAAACAGATTTAAAAATCTGGAAAATTACCTTCGTCTGGAAACACGAAAAGAGGGTGATAACCAATGGATGTCCATGCACAAGTTTCATAATATCCCTTTCTGCCTCAACAAATTTGACGCATTTATTCCTGATGACATTCTCCTTCTTCAGCACTTTGACAGCACACAGTCCTTCATGGTGACGTCTGCCTCTTGACTTGCATTCTGCAAGAAGGACCTTGCCAAAGCCACCCTGGCCCAACACTCTGAGGAACGTGAAATCATTCAGGGAACTTCCTTCTCCGTGGCCACCTCCACATCTGGCTACATTCTGTTCTGCGACAACCAGATGGCCTACAACACAAACATTCGCATAATGTTAAAAAGAAGAAATATGTACAATTCTTCTATGTTGTACACATACTGTCTACTGTGTTAATGAGAGAAAGAATGCAGTACAAGGTGCAACAAAGGCTGTGATATCTGGCACTGGATGATCAAGAAAGCTCTATTAAATGGAAATTAACTAAGAGGCCCATTACATGTCACTATTGCATCTATCAGCAGCACACAGCAACGATTATTGTTGTGTTGTTGGTGGTTCTAATAGTGCATATATATCATGCTATATAAAATAGCGATTAAATGGGAACAAAAAGCGCAGTAAGGAAAACAGGGGTGAAAATCAAGTGACAAATTGGATGGTCGGTCTGTCCAAGAATTTGCTATGTATGAATAAGAGACACATTACATATAACGTTCTGATACATATCTGGAAAATCACAATATCTAGAAACCTTTTGGTCCCTTATGTACTGGATACTGCAACATTTACTGTACATACCTGATAAAATTTTATTTAGTTATATAATAAGTATTAACATACAAGAAATGTTTTACACAACAAATACAACATTGTGAATACCATAAAAATTGGGATACTACAGAAAGAAGAATTTGTCAGGGTAATGGCACTGATGACAGCAGATGTTTTGTTTGTTGTGATAAGAAGATCTACACTGTGAATGTGACACAAAACAAATACAATTTGTTTATATTACAAATCGAACTGCCACCGAGTAATCACAGCATGCACAGAATGTCTCATGCTGTCCTCTGTTCTTATGACCCACAGTTTGTGACACAGCCCTTAATCAGGTAGAAGTAAAAATATTCCTGCACTTTTCTTAGTGCATATTGGGAAGAAACCCCAGCAACAGACTCCACTAAGTTATGGTTCCATTTTATGATGACAGTTTAAAATCTTGTAACATAATTCTTCTCTTTACCAAAAGCATCCGGATAGGCAGCCAGAATGACAGTATTACAGCAGTGATTATAAATATGTATTGTGTAATGTGCTGGGAAAGTGTGGGTTATTTAAACTGCAGCCAACAAATCACTGTAACATAACACTATTCGGAAAATCACAGTGAGATGCACATACTACTTCAAGAGCATGTAAGGGTAAGTAAGATTATGGTCTTCTGGAATGTGTGGTGTAACATTCTACAAGACTACATGGTGTCACACCTCAGCAGACCATGTGTGTGGTGTACCTGTCTACCAGACTACATGGTGACACATCTCAGCAGAGCATCATCTAATATACTCGTACACTGCTCTGTGAACTGAAAGTCTCATGTAACAGGTAATGACATGAAGATTTCTTTTCTAACAGGAAGAAAAACATCTAATTTGGAAAATAAGTTCTTTATGGAGGAGCATAAATATGAAAGAGTTAATGTGTGTCTTGTACCCCTAGGATATCAGATGTTTCATATTCCCCCTGCCATCTAGCTTACAAAAGACATGTGGTGTGGTTAGAATTAAGGGAACAGGATTTAAGCAAATTTCAAATGTTCTTAAACTCATAAAATGGAAAAGTACTGAATAAATGTAATGGGAATCAAATTATAAAGGGCTCTTGTGATGGTACATTGCCATTAGGAGTGGGTTGTATTTTGTCCACTGTTTGGTATTCCAAAACAAGCACATTGTAGAAACAGGATCTGTTTGTATACAGTACTCAGGTAAATTGGTGGGTATGGACATACTGCATTGGGTCATGACAAAGAGTTCATCTCAATCAATGGATTGGATCCAGTGATGAGGTTAGAAAACAACTGCTTTATTGTTACTACACACCATGTGATCTGAGATGTGACCTTGCAGCCACATAATACAAAGTATATGATGCTGTTTGATGCAGCATAAGCATCAGTGTGATGTGGATACTGTGACAAAATGTCTTGTGTGTAGATCTGATTATTGACTTAAATTTTGTTGACAGCATATTATTTGTGATACATATAATGAAAATGTGTTACACTCTGTAAAAAAGTTACATGAAAAACGATTAGTTTAGAACACAAAGTATTAACTCATGATAAGTAATTTACCCCATGCACTACCTACACTCTTTTCATTTCCACAGACAGGCAGGCCATTAAAACAACTTCATAAATCATGTAAAACATGCAGTTCTGGATACACGTGTCTGCTAATTACAGAAGGTAATAGGAGAAGTTCTTACCTTGTTGTGGTTCAATACGGTCAGCAGCCAGTTGGAAATTGGGTGCTGATTGCTTGGCCTGTAATAAGAGTAACAGCCATTAATACAACCGTAATTCTGGAAACCTAAATACTTGGGATTATTTACAAGAATACATATACTCTAGACCCTGAAATAACGGCCCTCTTATGTACAGATTTTGGAAATAACGGACTAAATGGTTCCAAAATTTTCGTCTGCAATGGGAATACGTGAAATTAGCACTCTTGACCGTTAAATTAGCGAAGCGGCCGCTACCTGGCGGACACGGGAGCGCGCTCAGTCTTTGTCTTCGCTGGCAATCGCATGGAAGGAGTAGCATATTGCTCTTTTCATAACCTCGATTGTGGATGCATTATATTTATCTGAAATCTATTTAATTCCAATTAATGATGGCTTCCAGACAAAGTGATAGTGGTAACGGGACAGTTGTGTACAGTATTACACGTATGCATTAGTGTTATATACAGTAGTGTATTACTGTTTTGGCAACTTTTTAGGCTATGTATATATATAAAAATAATTCGCAAGTACCTGACAATCGGCATTATCGGGCCACCCACTCCCCCTATTAGTCCGTTCATTCGAGGGTCTGCGGTAATTAATACGTATATCTGTGGATAAAGTGTCTAAAATAAACATACAGTAAAGGATCAATTATCCTTGGCAATGGAGAACCAGAGCAGATAATTAAGAACAATGGATAATCAAAAAACAAGGAAATATCCAGTATCCATTTTGCATTCAACACTTCTGAATATTCATTTAAACTTATATCTTTCTGGAATACTTAATCTATGCTCCCAATCTTCCTTCCCTGTTTCTTTAGCATGTCTGAACATATACTGCATCTCTGTAAGACAGCAGTACACCAGAATGGTCCTCAGTACAACCACTCAGGTTTACAAAGCGTACAGCTTCACCTATTTGCTCCCCACATTTAAGTGTGGCCTTGGGCTTAGACACAGGTACAAATTCACATTTTCATGTGATGTTCTGTATTGAATATAATGCCTGTGGACTACATAATATGTTGTGTGTTAACATGTTACCAATATTGGTATGGCTGCAGCATGCCATGTGATGTGTTCATACAGACTGGCACTTAAGTTTCATGCAACCATTGCAAGTATGGAAGTTGTTACATGTTATATATGTCTAAATGTAACGGCCCATTTTGTCTACATAAACTTCACTGTGGTTGTAGGACGTTAAACTGGTCTTAACGGTGCAAAGAAACAGATTAATATAGCAGGGACACTAGAAACTTGTATGCAGGATGTCCCCAGTTTTCAAAGGATACAAAAATGTTTCAAAAGTCTTCCTTTAACCATAAAAGTATGACAATGCAAGAGATAATATGCGGTGACTACAGCTGAAGTGACAGGGAATTTTAAAGCTGTTTTCTATAAATTGGTTTGGTTTGACTGCAGGCACAGGTAACCAGCAACTGTAGTGTAATGCATATAGACCAAAAGGTAGACAGATTAGCATAAAGATGGAAAGTGTCATACAGAAACATAGAAATCAGAACTGTCAAATTAAAGTGGGTTAATGAAGTAAATAACTAATAAATGACTATCACATTTACTATGTCGAATAGACTCACTGTGTTATTCTGTTTTATGAAGGCTGTCAAAAAATACCCATATTTATGGAAACCAAAAGTTCATTACCACAATTAGGTAAGTCCTCAAGTATTTTCTGTCCTGACCTATATAAATTAAGTCCATATTCAAACTTCTTAGTTTATAAAGATCCACATCACTTTACTCCCTTTTACAACAAGTTCTTCCTACTGACACCAACCAAAGGTAAGTACGCATTTCCCTTGTCAGATGCATGCTACATGCTCCTGGGTAGCATGTAAACATGAGCTGTATAACAGGTTTCGTTTCTTCATAAAAGCAAAGAGGAATTTACGTAAGTCACGAGACCCACACATACACATACGAACATACACCACAGAAATTATTTCTGAGCCATCAAATAATGGATGTAGGCATTTACCACATTAATGCATTTAGCTGAAAGTCCTTAAATCATTCTTATTAAAACACTTTCTAATTTTGTCTCAAAATGTCAAGCATTTTTTATTCAAATGGTTTGTGGTAGGCAACAAGTAACAGGGCCTGATAATACTGTACAGTCGGGTGCAATTAAGTAGCACTCACATTTATTTCTTCCACTTCACTGTAGGCCTTACACAGGTCTTCCAGTAGTCCCTCTTCTTGATGAAGATGATTTCTTCTCTCTTCTCGCAGTTCATTCTTGAGGCGTTGAACGGCTCTGACTTCCTGCTCGTAGTCTCTTCTTAATTTCTGCAGTTCAGCCTAATGAAGAAAATAATAATCCATTCTGTCATTAGAAGAATCAGATTCAAGTAACTTTCAGTGACCAAAAACTGGTCATAAACAGAACTTACAAGGCATTACGTAGTTTAATATACAGAATGGTTAACAAACATTTCATTAGGTGCAAATTGTGCAAGTCACGACTTGTCCATCAACTAAATGATGAAGTTGCCTCTTTCTTTCAGGATTTCCAATTCAAAATGTTGTTTATAATTTTGGATGTTCTGTACTGGTTACAAAGAAAAACTACTGCTTCTTCCTATCAGTCTTTATATATACCGTATATTCTCAAATCTAATCCGCACCCTTTTTACAGTTTTAGAGGGCTAAAAAATCAGATGCGGATTAGATTCGCGGTCGAGAGCTGGATTTTGGAAAAATGATTGAGCTGCTGTACGTGCCGTAAGAACAATACAATACAATAATCTATTATTTTATTATTTATTATTATAATTTATTATTCATCAGACTCGCCGTCATCACTCATAACTGAATCGTTATCCGTGCTCTCCACCCAGTCACTATCATCTTTATCTTCAACATCGTCCTCCCATACAATGTCATCTTCGGATCCGCTGATCGCTGCCTTGTGTTTCCGCCACAATCGAACGTTGCTTTCATCAACTCCAAAAATTGCAGCGGCTTTGCGGTTTCCATTCTCCTCTGCGCACCGAATAACTTCACGTTTGAACTTTGCCGTATATGAGAGTCGTTTAGATTTCAGGCGTCCCTCTTCCATAACTACGGTACACAACAAATTGGAACAAGCACCTCCCACATTTCAACAACTAAGACGCGAGCTCGATTCAGACGAGATTGCATACGTCTGTTGAGAAAGGCCCCGCCTCACGGTATCGGTATGACTCATCGGCCCCAGGCGTAGCGTCGTATTTTAACGTATTGGTAACATACAATATTATTCAATCAGTTGCCCCTGGGCAAGGGGTGGTTGAAGGAAAGGTGCGATTAGAACCGCGAACTAACTTTTTTCGTTTAAGAAATCGCCAAAAACTTGAGTGTGGATTACATTTGAGAATATACGGTATATATATTACTCCTGTTTGTTTATCCCCTTTGGATTAACAGCGCTTACAAATATACACCACCTATTAATTTGCGCGTTTTCATTTTTGGTCTAAAGTACTCTGGCTGGCTTATTTTCATTTATTTAAGTCCATTTCTTCTTACGGGGAATATCATTTTCAGTTTTTCCCTTTTTCACTTATGCCCATTTTCAGAAACACAATTACGGCTTAAAAGGGGGCTGGTATGTATAAAAACAAGATTTTCTTTTAGATGAAGAGGTGTGGCAGTAACTATAACAGAAATATATCTGAGCCATTGAGTCATGGACGCAGGCACTTATCACTTCAATGCATTTAGCTTAATTAAAGTGATCATATCATTATGATTACTATTGTTGTGATTATTATTATTATTTATTATTTATTATCACTAAAACAGCTTTAATATTGTCTCAGATACACTTTGCAGGATGAAGTAACTTTCAGTCAAATGGTCCTGTGATGGGCTACAAGTAATAGGACCTGATAATACTGCACAGTCATACGTATCTAAGCTACACTCACCTTTGTCACTTCGAGTTCATCTTTCATGAAACACATCAGATCCTCGTTTTCACAGTTTCTCCTTTTTTCCCTCTCAGTTGTTCTTCCAACTCTTCTTTTTCTATCTCCTTTTCAGCCTTAGGAAAAAAACAAATGCTGATAGTTTTATTAAAGAGCCACAAACTTATTTTTCAATTAACTCATATTTGCAAAACTGGACTTGCTCACAGCGGTCTTATTGACCACACAAGTCTTCAGGGATCTTAAGACTTTGTCGATTGTTAAGTAGTTACCGATATCTGTTGGACTGTAGTGTCTTCATATTCAGGGTCAAGCACACCAAGAAGCGAGGACTGCTTGACAATGAACATGAAGGCATTACAATCCCTCCTAGCATCGGTGACTGCTTACAAATCGACGTGATGTAACATCCCAGAACACTTTAGAATTGCTTTATGTATTATGTTATTACGAGCATCAGATTTAGTAACCTTCACTTCCTGTCTGTCTTTGCATTTCAGGCACTTTTAAGCAACTCCCAGTGACAAAATATCTGGTTTAACCAGAGATCATAAGACATTAGGTACTTTAATATACGAGATAACTGACCAAAAAAAAAAACCGTTTTATTAGGTGCAAATTGTGTGAGTCACATCTTGTGCATTAACTATGAGGTGACATTGTCTCATCCCTTCAGAATTTCCAATAAAAATGTTTTTCATGTATATCGACTTTCTGCATTGATAGCAAAGGGAAAACTACCGCTTATCTTCTGTCTTTATGTGTGTATGTGTGTGTGTATAAATGCATACATGCATACATACAACCAAGCACATGCTTTACAACAGTTTGTTTTACCCCTTTTTGCTATAAGTCCCTTGTCAATTTACACACCATAATTAAAACTTTCTCATTTTTGGATTATTCCTCTGACTGGTACATTTGCATTTAATTAAGACCATTATTTTGTAAGGTTACATCATTTATATTTATGCTCCCTTTTTTATTTACACCCAATACTCAGGAACAAACAAAGGGCACAAAACAACATTTGGGTGTATATATAAAATCAACACATTGCTTGTGGATGAATATGTATTGTTATAAATGGGACAGAAATTACTTCTAAGACATCAAGTCATGGATGAGGCATTTACCTCATTAATTCCTTCAGCTTAAAAGTTCTTAAATTATTGTTTTTGTATTGCTGGTACACCTTTACAATTTGTTTCAGTAATACCTGCAGGATGAAGTAATTTTCAGTCAAATGGTCCTGTGATGGGCCACAAGTAATAGGACCTGATAATACTGCACAGTCATACGTATCTAAGCTACACTCACCTTTGTCACTTCAAGTTCATCTTTCATGAAACAAATCAGTTCCTCTTTTTCATAGTTTCTCCTTTTTTCCTCTCTCAGTTGTTCTTCCAACTCTTCTTTTTCTTTCTCCTTTTCAGCCTTAGGAAAAAAACAAATGCTGTTAATTTTACTAAAGAGCCACAGAAACTTATTTTTCAATTAACTCATATTTGCAAAACTGGACTTGCTCACAGCGGTCTTATTGACCACACAAGTCTTCAGGGAACTTAAGACTTTGTCGATTGTTAAGTAGTTACCGATATCTGTTGGACTGTAGTGTCTTCATATTCAGGGTCAAGCACACCAAGAAATCGACGTGATGTAACATCCCAGAACACTTTAGAATTGCTTTATGTATTATGTTATTACGAGCATGAGATTTCAGTAACCTTCACTTCCTGTCTGTCTTTGCATTTCAGGCACTTTTAAGCAACTCCCAGTGACCAAAATATCTGGTTTAACCAGAGATCATAAGACATTAGGTACTTTAATATACGAGATAATTGACCAAAAAAAAAACCGTTTTATTAGATGCAAATTGTGTGAATCACATCTTGTGCATCAACTATGAGGTGACATTGTCTCATCCCTTCAGAATTTCCAATAAAAATGTTTTTCGTGTATATCAACTTTCTGCATTGATAGCAAAGAGAAAACTACCGCTTATCTTCTGTCTTTATGTGTGTATTTGTGTGTGTGTGTATAAATGCATACATGCATACATACAACCACGCACATGCTTTACAACAGTTTGTTTTACCCCTTTTTGCTATAAGTCCCTTGTCAATTTACACACCATAATTAAAACTTTCTCATTTTTGGATTTTTCCTCTGACTGGTACATTTGCATTTAATTAAGACCATTATTTTGTACGGTTACATCATTTATATTTATGCTCCCTTTTTATTTACACCCAATACTCAGGAACAAACAAAGGGAACAAAACAACATTTGGGTGTATACAGTGAAACCTCTAACCATCGTTCCCGTTACCGTCGTTCGCCCGCATGTATCGTCTGCCTTATTTGGTCCTGAAATTAGCCCCATATAAATAACACTATTTTTTCCCGCCTCCATTGTTCCTCGAACTGTCGTTTTCCCGCACCAATAGTTGAAAAATCACGGTCCTGACGCAACATTTTCCCGCCCTGATAGTTTTTTTTTTTAATTTGAAGCGATGGTTTAGCGAGGTTTAAGGACCGGCATGGCCTAGTATACAAGAAGTTAGTCGGAGAATGTGCGGCAGTGGACAGCGAAAGCACGGAAGCGTGGCTGGAAAGACTGCCATCTTTGTTGGACGGCTACGAACAACGTGATATTTACAACGCGGATGAGACGGGGCTCTTCTACAACGTGCTTCCTGATAGAACCTTGGCTCTCAAAGGAGAGTCTTGTCATGGAGGGAAAAACTGTAAAGACAGACTTACTGTTTTACTTTGTGTTAACAGTGTTGGAACTGACTAACAAGTGCTGATTGTTATCAGAAAATCTCCGAAACCGCGATGTTTCAAGAATGTAAAAAAATTACCCACCAAGTACCACGCGAACAATAAAGCGTGGATGACCACAGACATTTTTTCTTCATTTCTGCGTTCATTAGACGCAAGTATGGGTGCACAAAACAGGAACATTCTCCTCTTTGTGGACAACTGTGCCGCACATCCAAAGGATACATCGTTTCTAAGACATGTAAAAGTCATACGGTACCCGGCAAATTGTACAAGTGTGCTCCAGCCCCTTGATTTAGGGGTAATAAACTGTTATAAGCAGCTTTATAGAAAACACCTCGTGCAAACAGCTGTTTGCTTAATGGATGCAGGTAAAGATACGAAAAAGAAGATAAACGTGTTGGAAGCTTTGCACTACACTGTGGCAGCCTTGCAAGAAGTAACCCAGCAGACAATCGAAAATTGTTTTCGGAAAGCTGGTTACGTGCAGGGACAATCTTCAGGCGATAGTGACGTCGTATTGACCAACGATGACGACGATTTCCGCCAAGACTGGGAAAAGTTCAGTGGCATGAACAAAGATAAATTCGAGGACTACGTCTCTGTGGACAGTCACGTGGCAATCTGTGGTGTAGAAGCAGTGCAGGAGCTGTGCGTGAGCCTCGTGACGTCCGGGAGTGTGGAGCGGGAAGAAGGAGAAGAAGAAGCTGGCGAGCTTTGCTGAGACGCATGAAGCGTTGATGGAAGTAAGATCTTTCTTTTATGCGCACAGCACTAGTGACAGTGGTCGTGAAAGTGTTCTAGGCCTTGAAAAATCGTACTTTGAATTGAGGAGGAGTAAAGTTTGCTCTAAACAAACGTCAATGAAAGATTTTCTCAGCAAGAAGTAATAATTATCATTAAATTGTTCTTATCTATAATTTTTAATGGTTTCCCGGTACTATCATTTCCCGTATGTATCGTTCAAATTTTCCGGTCCCCTGAAAAACGATGGGTAGAGGTTTCACTGTATATAAAATCAACACATTGCTTGTGGATGAATATGTATTGTTATAAATGGGACAGAAATTACTTCTAAGACATCAAGTCATGGATGAGGCATTTACCTCATTAATTCCTTCAGCTTAAAAGTTCTTAAATTATTGTTTTTGTTATTGCTGGTACACCTTTACAATTTGTTTCAGTAATACTCTGCAGGATGAAGTAATTTTCAGTCATATGGTCTTGTGATGGGCCACACGTAATAGGAACTGATAATACTGCACAGTCATACGTATCTAAGCTACACTCACCTTTGTTACTTCAAGTTCATCTTTCATGAAACAAATCAGTTCCTCTTTTTCATAGTTTCTCCTTTTTTCCTCTGTCAGTTGTTCTTCCAACTCTTCTTTTTCTTTCTCCTTTTCAGCCTTAGGAAAAAAACAAATGCTGTTAGTTTTATTAAAGAGCCACAGAAACTTATTTTTCAATTAACTCATATATGAAAGCAACAAAATGCTTGTGGATAAATATGTATTACTATAAATGGGACAGAAATCACTTCTAAGACATCAAGTCTTGGATGAGGCATTTGCCTCATTAATTCCTTCAGCTTAAAAGTTCTTAAATTATTATTGTTGTTGCTGGTACACCTTTACAATTTGTCTGAGTACTCTGCTGGATGAAATAATTTTCAGTCAAATGGTCCTGTGATGGGCCACAAGTAATAGGACCTGATAATACTGCACAGTCATACGTATCTAAGCTACACTCACCTTTGTCACTTCGAGCTCGTCTTTTAAGAAACACATCAGTTTCTCGTTATCACTGTTCCTCCTCCTTTCCCCTCTCAGTTGCTCTTCTAAGTCTTCTTTTTCTTTCTCTTTTTCAGCCTTATGAATAAAAATATGATGTCAGTTTTATTAAAGAGCCACAGAATATTATTTTTCAATTAACTCATATTTGCAAGATTAGACTTGCTCACAGCGGTGTTACTGACCACACAAGTCTTCAGCAATGTTAAGACTTTATCTACTGTTAGGTAGTTACCGATATCTGCTGAACTGTAGTGCGTTCATCTACAGGGTCAAGCAGACCAAGAAGCGAGGACTGCTCAACACTGTACATGAAGGCATTACAATCCCTCCAAGCATCGGTGACTGCTTACAAATCGACGTGATGTAACATCTCACAACACTTTAGAATTTCTTTATGTATTATATTATTAGAAGCATCACATTCCAGTAACCTTCACTTCCTGTCTGTCTTTGCATTGCAGGCATTTTGAAGCACCTCCCAATGACTAAAATATCTGGTTTAACCACGGATCATAAGACATTAGGTACTTTAATATACGGGATAATTGAAAAAAAAAAAAAAAAACAGTTTTATTAGCTGCAAATTGTGTGAGTCTCATCTCATGCATCAACTATGTGGTGACATTGTCTCATTCCTTCAGGATTTCCAATAACAATGTTTTTCATGTATATCGACTTTGTGCATTCGTCACAAGGGTAGACTACCACCTTTCTTCTGTCTTTACGTGTGCTTGTGTGTGTATACATACATACAACCAAGCACATGCTTTACAACAGTTTGTTTTACCTCATTTTGCTATACGTCCCTTGTCAATTTACACACCGTAATAAAAAATTTCTCATTTTTGGATCATTCCTCTGACTGGTAGATTTGCATTTAATTAAGACCATTATTTTGTATGGTTACATCATTTATATTTTTGCCTTTTTTTATTTACACCCAATAATCAGGAACAAACAAAGGGCATAAAACAACATTTGCATGTATATATAAAAGCAACAAAATGCTTGTGGATAAATATGTATTACTATAAATGGGACAGAAATCACTTCTAAGACATCAAGTCTTGGATGAGGCATTTACCTCATTAATTCCTTCAGCTTAAAAGTGCTTAAATTGTTATTGTTGTTGCTAGTACACCTTTACAATTTGTTTCAGTAATACTCTGCTGGATGAAGTAATTTTCAGTCAAATGGTCCTGTGATGGGCCACAAGTAATAGGACCTGATAATACTGCACAGTCATACGTATCTAAGCTACACTCACCTTTGTCACTTCGAGCTCGTCTTTTGTGATACACATCAGTTTCTCGTTATCACTGTTTCTCCTCCTTTCCCCTCTCAGTTGCTCTTCTAAGTCTTCTTTTTCTTTCTCCTTTTCAGCCTTGTAAATAAAAATATGTTGTTAGTTTTATTAAAGAGCCACAGAATATTATTTTTCAATTAACTCATATTTGCAAGATTAGACTTGCTCACAGCGGTGTTACTGACCACACAAGTCTTCAGCAATGTTAAGACTTTATCGACTGTTAGGTAGTTACCGATATCTGCTGGACTGTAGTGCGTTCATCTACAGGGTCAAGCAGACCAAGAAGCGAGGACTGCTCCATACTGTACATGAAGGCTTTACAATCCCTCCAAGCATCGGTGACTGCTTACAAATCGACGTGATGTAACATCTCACAACACTTTAGATTTTCTTTATGTATTATGTTCTTAGAAGCATCAGAGTCCAGTAACCTTCACTTCCTGTCTGTCTTTGCATTGCAGGCATTTTGAAGCACCTCCCAATGACTAAAATATCTGGTTTAACCACGGATCATAAGACATTAGGTACTTTAATATACAGGATAATTGAAAAAAAAAAAAACAGTTTTATTAGGTGCAAATTGTGTGAGTCTTATCTCGTGCATCAACCATGTGGTAACATTGTCTCATTCCTTCAGGATTTCCAATAACAATGTTTTTCATGTATAATCGACTTTCTGCATTCGTCACAAGGGTAAACTACCGCTTTTCTTCTGTCTTTACGTGTGCTTGCGTGTGTATACATACATATATGTATACATACATACAAAGCACATGCTTTACAACAGTTTGTTTTACCCCTTTTTGCTATAAATCCCTTGTCAATTTACACACCATAATTAACACTTTCTCATTTTTGGATTATTCCTCTGACTGGTAGATTTGCATTTAATTAAGACCATTATTTTGTATGGTTACATCATTTATATTTATGCCTCTTTTTACTTACACCCAATACTCAGGAACAAACAAAGGGCATAAAACAACATTTGCATGTATATATAAAAGCAATACATTGCTTGTGGATGAATATGTATTACTATGAATGGGACAGAAATTACTTCTAAGACATCAAGTCATGGATGAGGCATTTACCTCATTAATTCCTTCAGCTTAAAAGTGCTTAAATTTTTATTACTGTTGTTGGTACACCTTTAATATTTGTCTCAGTAATACTGTGCAGGATGAAGTAATTTACAGTCAAATGATCCCATGACGGGTCACATGCAATAGGATCAGATAATACTGTACAGTCAGATGTATGTAAGCTGCACTCACCTTTATTTCTTCCAGTTGCCTGTTTATGTACCACAGTTTTTTTAATATCATCTGCTGTTCATTGTAGTTCTTCCTTCGTTGAGTTGTGAGTTGTTCCTTGAAGTCTTCTTTATATTTCTCCTTTTCAGCCTAAAAAAAAAAATAATTCATTTAATATGGCAGCATGCAATCATCATTCAACAAGAATGTCAGACACACATACAAAAATCATGTGCCCTCAAAAATGTCACTGTCTTAAAGTGCCAACAATTGCATAAACTGCAGTGTAAATGAAACAGTAAAATTAATTACTGTTGTAAACCCCAGGAAAGTTCAAACACTTCTACAGTTTGTACCATAGAAAATCGTGCTGCAAATATGTGTGGTAAATGCATCCAGCATGTGTGAATACATTATATATGGTGCTGTATATTTTACATTCTTTGTTTTATTAAGAGCTACAGAAACTTATTTTTAATTGACTGAAATTTGCAAGATTTGATTTTATACGTGGATGTTACTGATGATTCAAGTCTTTTGAGGTGTTAAGACTTGTTGATTGTTAAGTGGTTATCGACATCTGCAGGACTGTAGTTTCTTCATCTTTTGGGTCAAGCACACCAAGAAGAGAGGACTGCTTGACACTGAAGATGAAGGCATTATAATCCCTCAAAATATTGGTGACTGCTTACAAATCGACGTGATGTAACATCCCAGAAGACTTTAAAATTGTTTTAAGTACTATGTTATTAGAATAATCAGATTCAAATAAGTTGCAGTTCCTAGCTGACCACGGATTTCAGGCAATTTATATTATCACTCAATGGAGCTCATGAGGCATTATGTAGTTTAATATACAAGATAATTAAACAATTTCATTATGTGAAAATTATGTAGGTCACATCTTGTCCAGAAACTAAGTGATTAATTTTTCTCATCCCTTCAGTATTTCCAGTCAAATGTTGATTACATGTTTATATATATAATATATATATATATATGAATGCTGATAGAAAAAAACAGTCATTGTTTGTTTAGTTCCATCATATTTGGTTTTTATTTGGTTCCATTTTAATTGTGTGGTTGCTGTTGTGGAATAGTGCCAGCAGTGTGAAGATGGTCTCAGTCATGTACTTGGCATTCATCTGCCGAAGTACGCTTTGTTGAAGCATTATTAAATTTGATATATAGGTTGTTGTTACGTAACTTAGCGGAGCCTCAGCAAGTTTTTGGACACTTTTAGAAATTACTTTTCCAGGTTCTGAATTATAACTAAACTGACTGAACCACAATAATTCTTTATCCAATAGAGGGCATGGCATATTAATTGTAAGAATAATACAAACTGGTATAGGGTATTGTGTGTGTCTAAATTTTGATTTCTATATATATGTATTATTTTTATTGTCTATATATTTGTGTAAATAGTGTAGACTAATGTCAGTAAATCACACTATACAGAAACACCCCGTCTTTCTCAGTAACTAGCAGATAAAGTGCGTAGTAACCAACAGGAAACCAAGCAATCCCCGAGACAAAGTCCATATTATTTGTAATAAATAAGCATATAGTTTGGTCAAGACTCATTTGACCTGGTAGCAGTATTTTGGGAGACCTATCAGCCTTGGGAGGCCACAGTTACCTTTTAATAAGGTTTTCCCAGGTATCAGGCAGGGTAACTACCCCTCCAAAGGAAGCTCCTATTTTATTTATATATATATTATGTGTTAAGTGTGTGTGTGCGTGTGTGCTTGCGTGCGTGTGTTTGCGCGTGCCCAAACCTTGTTTTACATGTTTCTTCTTTAAGGGCCCTTGTGAATTTAGCACCATTTAGGTGGTTTATTTGTATTATTTAAATACATTAATTTCTTATGGTAATATAATTGCTTACTTACGCCCACCTTTTGAGGAGGGAAACAAAAGCGTAAAACAAGGCCTAGGTGTTTATGTGTAGATGTACGAGTATGGCTGAAATTGTGCCTGAGCCATTGAATCACTGATACAGACAATTATCACGTTAATCGACTTAGCTGAATCTGCTTAAATAATAACATATTATTATTATTATTATTATTTATAAAACAGCTTTAAAATTCTCAGAAATATTATACAAGATTGAAGTAACTTTCAGTCAAATGGTCCCCTGATAGGCTACAAATAATAAGAGGGACAAACTGTACAGTTGGTTACATTGAGGCAGCACTTACCCTCACTTGTTCGAGTTCATTTTTGGCGTTCCTCCATTTTGCCAAAAGTCTTTGTTGTTCTTCATAGTTTTTAATTCTCTCTTCTACAAGTTGCTGCTCAAAATGCAGGGCTGTTTTGTCCTCTTCAGCCTAATGCAGAAAATAATAATGCATTAGTCTGACAGCATACAAAAATCAGACAGTCATGCTCAGTCTCAACTTAGACAAGGACAGGATCTTACAATTTTACGTTACGGTCAGTTCTCCAGAGAATCACACTGGGCATAATAACAAGCCGTGTGAATCTGAAATACTTAAATTGTAGTACTCTATGCAATGCTGCAGGATTACTTTACCCCAAGGGTGTCAAAACGTTCTTTGCCAAGGAGCCACAACACTTACAGTGGGCTGGTTCGTGGGCAGCTCGTGTAAAATTCACAGTATGTGTTGTACCTAACTGCCTAAATCACTGTGTAATTTTTATATCGTATACGTAAGTTACAAATGTGTCCTTGGGCCGTGGGTTGGACAGGCAAGCTTTACACAGCCCCACTCTACTTCTACGTCACTGACAGTGTGGAGTTTCTTACGTTTCTATGCAGACTTGAGATTTCCACAGCGCTGACGTGCGTTTTTGTCTAATGGGATGTTACGCTGTGGTCCGCTTGAAGATAACCCAACGTTCCAGAAGGACGCAGTGCCTGCACCTTAAGAGGTTGCTAAATTCTAGAAGAGTAACCAAATATTTCGTTATTCTTCTACGACTTACAACTCTATTGGTTATTTCTTCCTTGCCGGAGTTCCTTAGATGTAAACCATGTCGAGTGAAGTAATTTCTTGATAATTCTGCACTTACTACATTTGTGCACTTGAATTTGGTAGCTAATTTCTGTACCTTTCTGTTGAAATTTTTCGTTTCTTCATTGACATCTCTGGTTACATTCAAATCAAAACGTTGGGGAACGCCTTTTTTGCAGAGGTCATCATTATTGAAGGCACTTTTGAGGTTAAGACGGTCGGTATCGTTGACGCTTCTTTTTATTCAGAGTCCTTTCTTCCCGCTACCAAATCCCAACATTTACGCTCGAAATTATCTGTGATCTTAAAATTGTTCTTCAGTAAAGTGACTTGTTGAGTTAGCTTGGTGATCACGTTTTGAATAAGGTCTCTCACATGTGGCGGATCGACATATTACTGAACTCACATAACTCGTCCATATCCACTTTAACTTCAAGGAAATATCACCATCTATTTCGTTCGTTATACCGACATTACACTGCCTCTAAATTCTATCATAACTTGTTGTGAAACACTGCATATTCACGGTTATCTTACTACTATATTCGTCCACCAACCAATATTGCCGCCTTAATAGAAGGAACTGCATAACGTGTGTATATTGCAGGACAACAGCATGCGGAAGTGTTACACTGCAATATGTCTTTCAAATTAATTTTCAGTTCTTGAACCAACGAATGCACTTTTTTACTTTCGTATTTCTGTTCAATTCACCCTACATATGTTTCGGCCGTGACTCGGCCATCATCAGGGGTACATTGATAAGTTCACTTCACTGTTCACTGGTCCATTTGGTATTATCACAGCACTGTTACACTGTTTAAGGCTACTATTTACATTGACAATCACCACAAGTTGTTTCTTGAAATGTATTGATGTGTACAGAATTTATTTTGCGTTTCAATTATCTCTACAGATTTTAAAAAAAAAATCAACTAAGAAATTTCATGAAAATCCGTCCAGTGTGAGCCGATTTGTTTCAAGTGGACAGACATGAGAAAGCTAATAGTCGCCATTTTTCAATGGGATCGCGCCTAATAAACGCTGTCTGTTCTTAAAAATGTACGCAAAATTTAATTCACTGTGTGGCTGAAAGTATAATCTTTTAATAATATACTGTATTTGTATATTTTGTACTTACGTTTCGCTTCTTCCAAAATTTAAGGTTCTTCAGGATGCCCATTTTGATGTTCGATGGATCCTGAAGTTCCCTAAGCTGTTTTTCAGAAAAAAAAATAAAAAGCGGATAATGGAAAATGGATATTGAAAAGAAAATGAAAAATAATAATGAAGTAATGAAGAAATGAAGATAAATATAAAACAGGTTTGTCTGACACAGAATTATTTCGCACAACGGCACCAATTCGCACACAGCACATCTAACTCCGATGGATGTTTCCAACGGAGTCAAGAGCTTAAAAAACGCTGTGCGAGTTTATAGCTGTGCTGTGTAGTGAGTCTTGTGTGCGTTCTCGAAACATGCAAAGAAAACCTTGTTTAGGCGCGTTCTGAAAGGACTCGAAGAGCACCTAGTCTGCATTACATTCAGTTCGGACCTCACGCAGAACATCGTGTGCTTCAATTATAAATATATGTTTAAGTTTAATATTAATCACATGAATAATTCTGGAAAAAATGCAATTTTTTTTAATATGGCGGTACGTATAACAAAATCTATCTTTAAAGGGAAAACAAAACACGGCGACTTATCCCCGGTATAAGAGACCGTCAAATTCGGTGATGGAGATCTGAACGTTATGCCGCTGACCACCCAGTTCCATGAAATGATGTGCAGCAAAATCCATATTTTACACAAGGGCGTAAGTGATTTTGTACTACATTCTAGAGTGGTCAGTATACTAATCATAAGTACCTGTGTGTATAATACTATTATTTATATTGTAACTGCTTACCATTAATTATGTGGTAAGTGTACGTACGTAACTTTATCATAAATAAAAGTTGAAATGTAACAGACGCAATTAAAAACTGCCGAAAGTACTAACCTATTTACGGCCCTAAATACTTCAGAATTAATGGTATGTATACTTACTACTCAATGTTACTACAAAGTCGTGAACATGAATTACAAATGAGTTTTTATTGTTTAATTTTCGCTCTGTATACTCTCTCTGTAATCGTTCAAGATTCGTTGACGTCTCTGTATGGCGGGAAACATGAATCGATTATCCATATTTTGAGACCACAATGGTTGCTAGATTCAGTAAAATTCGTAATATTTGAAATTGTGGGTAGATTGTCTATGTATGCGTGAATTACGAAGTTTTAATTGTGTGAGCTCAACGTACAGGTAGCATATTAAGCAGAGCTCATATTATTAATATGTGTGAGGAGAATGTGGGATATTAAAACTGTAATATCTTTGCTCTGCCAGCATCACAGGCTTTCGTTTAATCTGAACGTGTAACTAGAACACTTCAGACTGTGGAAACTGTTACTGTTAAAGAATTTCTTGAACAGGTGAATAAATTGAGGATTAAATAAAAGAGGATCCTGAACCTTACAGTCAGCTGTTTTTAAACAGTTAATTGAATTTAGAAAATACACACATAGCTGAAGAGTTGTGGCATGTTGGCCGCCGTTTTAATGTATTGACAATTTTATTGATGTTAAGAAAATGAAAGGTAAGACTTTATTTTTCACTGTTATACAAATGTCAGAAGAAAATTAAATGTGTGTAGAGTAAAAGTCCATTTATCCAGCATTTTGTTTACTGGAAAGTTCACTCTAATGGGATATTTTTGTGTAGAGTCTGTTGTGATTTCCACATCTCTCTACTTTCCCAGTAATTTAACTTCAGTAATTAACACATTGCTTTTCCTGGGAGGCAGTAAATGGGGTGCTGTAAATTTTATAGTTTGAAATGTGTGAATGTGTTCTCTTTTGTTGTACTACTTCATCTCAGCTCATACTACAATTGTTTGTGTTACTCACCCCTCTATCTATTTGCATACACTATTCCCTAGTGATGCTTCATAAAACTTTACTGTTTTTTTATTTAAATGTACTTCAGCACCACACTGATAAAATTTACTGCATCAAAATGATAAAAACAAATCACCAGCAAGTTGGCTCAAGACATGATAATACTGACTTGTATCTGGGAGGTGCCTGGTTTGAATGTTGGCTTGGACTGCAACAGTACTGATTTTTTTCCATGGTTTTTATCAATCCTTCCAGATAAATTCCTGGATAATGGCATGAATTATACAACAGCTGTTTCTTTCAACATTGTTTGTAATAATGACATCGGTTGTAGATGAGTGAGATGTGTGTATGGAGCATTTGTAGAATGATACTGACAAAGGAAAACTGAAGTACTGGGAGAGAAAAAAACTCTGTCAGTGGCATATTGTCTACCACAAATCTCTCGCAAGTATAGTAGTTAGATTCATTGATATGAAGATGCCTTCCAGTAAGATGCGGTGCCTTCCCCATAATCTAGTTTGTGAAGCATGTCAGTTCTAAATACAAACTCCACCTTTCAAAGAGGACTTCCTACAATAATTAGCCCCAAGGTTGTAGTTATCTATGCTTATATTATCTAACTCAAATTGATTCAAGTGGTGTTCAGTTAAGCAAATGATGTGGGGATAATGTGGGTAAAAAAACTCAACAATTCATTAGTTTTATATTTTGGACTACAAATATTCTGATGGTGAACTTTAAACGAAGTTTGTGAATCACGTAGCATTGAATAAACATTATTAGTTGAAGATATCAAAGTTATGTTCAAAAGATCTTGGTTGCTTAAGTCAGTAATAACTGATAGACAGGTATCAGTATTAGCTAATTGAGAAGTATCAGTATTCACAGAGTCTGTATTATCTAGTCTTATCATTTTATTTCCCGTAAAAAGTCATCTTTTTTAGTAACAGGTACCTTTCTTCATCTAGTAGATGTATGGTTTGCCACATTTTCCTTTAAATTATTAGTACTCGTAGTTACTGTTGATATATTATGAGAGTTGGAATTGACCGGAATTGATGTTATGTGGTTCATTGTTCCTCTGTGACCATTAACATTCACACTATTACAGTCAGTATGAGAATTACATTTCATTTCAGTAATTGAAAAATCACTACATCTATCAATGCTATTTTGATTAGTATTGTCCACTTGGAGTTTTCCAGTCCATGCTGATGGGTTTGTCTTCCTTAAACTGAAGGATTTTCTCAGTAGTTAAAACAATTTGGTTACAGATAGCCTCCTTACCTAGCCCATTAATGTGAAGTCCATGAGTAGTAAAATATTCTCTATTAGAATCCACTTCTAAAATTGAGATATGATTATTGAGCTTCCTCTAGTACCAGTATTAAGAATGCCTAGAGCTCGTTCTCCTCCCCTCTAAACCTCTTAATGGTGTGGTGCATAATTAAGCACAAGGCAACGTAATTTCACTTCGATGTCTGAAACACAACTAATTAAAGTGTAACAATAAGAATGTCACTGTTCAAATAGTGTCTCTTATGGTTGTGAGCCACAGTCACAATACACAATGCTTCAGAGCCCCTTTTCTTGAACATCTTTACAGTTCAATCCATGTGAACAAGTACAAAAAAAAAAGAGAAATAAATAAATAAATGAAAGGAAAGACACAAAGAAAAATGGAAAAATGAGTGGAAAGACAAAATAAAGGACAGTAAGGATAGAAACACAGCAGAAGTGAGGAAAGAATGAGGGTAAGATAGATGGTTCTGTAATTGGTTGCTAGGTAGAAAAGGAACAAGGGAAAAGAAGAAAAGAGAAAGGAGACAGAAGTGGCAAAGAAGCAACAGACGAACACACAGACACACTGACCAATTTTGCCATTTACTGCCAGTATTTAAACTGCAGGATTATGGTAACACATGTAAGTAAGCACCCTGCAGAATTGGACTTACAGCAGATGCTGAGGGGTGCTGGCTGTTAACACACTTTGTGGTCAGCTATCTCACAATATTCAGTTTAATTTTCCTTCCAATATACATACATGGACTCCCATTTCCGCCTGTGAATGCTAGTTCGTGTTTTAGAGCCAGAAGTAAACTACATATTAATTATGTACCTCTCATAAACATAAACATATTTTTATTTATGTTCAAAGAGAGGATGTCAGTTTGTGTTATTGTCGCCATCTTTGTCGGGGTCAGGGTCCTTACCCAACTGCCCACTGTGTAGCAGATATCTTCCCCAATGGATAAATCAGCTGGAGTTTAAGGCTGATCATTTCCATATCATGTTGCAGTTAAACTGTGGGGAAATATCCTTCACTCCCACTGTCCACCAAGCTACATGGCATCACATGTCACTAGATAGCATAGCAGTCTTCATAGTCACTGCTGTGAGAACCTAAATGGTTCAGAAATCAATGCCATAGAATTTAACGTAAGTGGAGAGTACATTACTCACTTTACATTGTTTCTGTCACATCTGTATGCAGTGGTGTAGCTCGGGTGGGGGGTGTGGTGCGACCACCCCGGGTGGCAGCAAAGTGAATATTTTAAATGCATAAATGATAATAAATAATGTTTGGTGAAGAGTACAAAACACACAACTCATCATTATGCAACTTTCTCCATTGTCCTGTTCCTTCTCCCTCTTAGGCCCCATTCTCAAATACCCTTAACCTATGTTTTCCCATGAAGCATGAGACGAAGTTTCTCACCCACTTAAGTCATAGTTCTGCATTTTCTCAGTAGTTAAAACAATTTGGTTACAGATAGCCTCCTTACCTAGCCCATTAATGTGAAGTCCATGAGTAGTAAAAATATTCTCTATTAGAATCCACTTCTAAAATTGAGATATGATTATTGAGCTTCCTCTAGTACCAGTATTAAGAATGCCTAGAGCTCGTTCTCCTCCCCTCTAAACCTCTTAATGGTGTGTGTGCATAATTAAGCACAAGGCAACGTAATTTCACTTCGATGTCTGAAACACAACTAATTAAAGTGTAACAATAAGAATGTCACTGTTCAAATAGTGTCTCTTATGGTTGTGAGCCACAGTCACAATACACAATGCTTCAGAGCCCCTTTTCTTGAACATCTTTACAGTTCAATCCATGTGAACAAGTACAAAAAAAAAAGAGAAATAAATAAATAAATGAAAGGAAAGACACAAAGAAAAATGGAAAAATGAGTGGAAAGACAAAATAAAAGGACAGTAAGGATAGAAACACAGCAGAAGTGAGGAAAGAATGAGGGTAAGATAGATGGTTCTGTAATTGGTTGCTAGGTAGAAAAGGAACAAGGGAAAAGAAGAAAAGAGAAAGGAGACAGAAGTGGCAAAGAAGCAACAGACGAACACACAGACACACTGACCAATTTTGCCATTTACTGCCAGTATTTAAACTGCAGGATTATGGTAACACATGTAAGTAAGCACCCTGCAGAATTGGACTTACAGCAGATGCTGAGGGGTGCTGGCTGTTAACACACTTTGTGGTCAGCTATCTCACAATATTCAGTTTAATTTTCCTTCCAATATACATACATGGACTCCCATTTCCGCCTGTGAATGCTAGTTCGTGTTTTAGAGCCAGAAGTAAACTACATATTAATTATGTACCTCTCATAAACATAAACATATTTTTATTTATGTTCAAAGAGAGGATGTCAGTTTGTGTTATTGTCGCCATCTTTGTCGGGGTCAGGGTCCTTACCCAACTGCCCACTGTGTAGCAGATATCTTCCCCAATGGATAAATCAGCTGGAGTTTAAGGCTGATCATTTCCATATCATGTTGCAGTTAAACTGTGGGGAAATATCCTTCACTCCCACTGTCCACCAAGCTACATGGCATCACATGTCACTAGATAGCATAGCAGTCTTCATAGTCACTGCTGTGAGAACCTAAATGGTTCAGAAATCAATGCCATAGAATTTAACGTAAGTGGAGAGTACATTACTCACTTTACATTGTTTCTGTCACATCTGTATGCAGTGGTGTAGCTCGGGTGGGGGGTGTGGTGCGACCACCCCGGGTGGCAGCAAAGTGAATATTTTAAATGCATAAATGATAATAAATAATGTTTGGTGAAGAGTACAAAACACACAACTCATCATTATGCAACTTTCTCCATTGTCCTGTTCCTTCTCCCTCTTAGGCCCCATTCTCAAATACCCTTAACCTATGTTTTCCCATGAAGCATGAGACGAAGTTTCTCACCCACTTAAGTCATAGTTCTGCATTTTCTCAGTAGTTAAAACAATTTGGTTACAGATAGCCTCCTTACCTAGCCCATTAATGTGAAGTCCATGAGTAGTAAAATATTCTCTATTAGAATCCACTTCTAAAATTGAGATATGATTATTGAGCTTCCTCTAGTACCAGTATTAAGAATGCCTAGAGCTCGTTCTCCTCCCCTCTAAACCTCTTAATGGTTGTGGTGCATAATTAAGCACAAGGCAACGTAATTTCACTTCGATGTCTGAAACACAACTAATTAAAGTGTAACAATAAGAATGTCACTGTTCAAATAGTGTCTCTTATGGTTGTGAGCCACAGTCACAATACACAATGCTTCAGAGCCCCTTTTCTTGAACATCTTTACAGTTCAATCCATGTGAACAAGTACAAAAAAAAAAGAGAAATAAATAAATAAATGAAAGGAAAGACACAAAGAAAATGGAAAAATGAGTGGAAAGACAAAATAAAGGACAGTAAGGATAGAAACACAGCAGAAGTGAGGAAAGAATGAGGGTAAGATAGATGGTTCTGTAATTGGTTGCTAGGTAGAAAAGGAACAAGGGAAAAGAAGAAAAGAGAAAGGAGACAGAAGTGGCAAAGAAGCAACAGACGAACACACAGACACACTGACCAATTTTGCCATTTACTGCCAGTATTTAAACTGCAGGATTATGGTAACACATGTAAGTAAGCACCCTGCAGAATTGGACTTACAGCAGATGCTGAGGGGTTGCTGGCTGTTAACACACTTTGTGGTCAGCTATCTCACAATATTCAGTTTAATTTCCTTCCAATATACATACATGGACTCCCATTTCCGCCTGTGAATGCTAGTTCGTGTTTTAGAGCCAGAAGTAAACTACATATTAATTATGTACCTCTCATAAACATAAACATATTTTTATTTATGTTCAAAGAGAGGATGTCAGTTTGTGTTATTGTCGCCATCTTTGTCGGGGTCAGGGTCCTTACCCAACTGCCCACTGTGTAGCAGATATCTTCCCCAATGGATAAATCAGCTGGAGTTTAAGGCTGATCATTTCCATATCATGTTGCAGTTAAACTGTGGGGAAATATCCTTCACTCCCACTGTCCACCAAGCTACATGGCATCACATGTCACTAGATAGCATAGCAGTCTTCATAGTCACTGCTGTGAGAACCTAAATGGTTCAGAAATCAATGCCATAGAATTTAACGTAAGTGGAGAGTACATTACTCACTTTACATTGTTTCTGTCACATCTGTATGCAGTGGTGTAGCTCGGGTGGGGGGTGTGGTGCGACCACCCCGGGTGGCAGCAAAGTGAATATTTTAAATGCATAAATGATAATAAATAATGTTTGGTGAAGAGTACAAAACACACAACTCATCATTATGCAACTTTCTCCATTGTCCTGTTCCTTCTCCCTCTTAGGCCCCATTCTCAAATACCCTTAACCTATGTTTTCCCATGAAGCATGAGACGAAGTTTCTCACCCACTTAAGTCATAGTTCTGCATGTTTTAATCTTTATATTCTTAGGTATTAAACTGGAAGACAAAAATTCTGGACAAAAGTCCCAGAATTTAATGTGCTCTTAATTTTAGCATGCATGCAATTTTGATTCAATAAGATTGTGATTTGTCCTGCATTCTGTTCATGAGACAAGAATATATATGCTTCTAGACCAGTCTCCTTACTAGCAACTACTGTAATAAAGCTTCTGTGCCTTTTTTCTAGCATGTTTTTGCCTAGTAAACCGACAATGAGCATTGAACAGAAGCTGATGTGCCCCATTTAGTTTCAATCCCTCATGGTTTTGTTGAACCTTCCAAATGCTATATTCTCAAGTAAAGGTGAAAAGCAATGGCAAAAAGTATCCATTTGTTTCAAAACATTCTAAATAGGAAATGTATCAGAAAAAGTTTGCCTATCTGGGCTTTACCATGGGTTTAATTTAAACACATTTTATGAACATAAGTAATTTCATGGGGACAGCAAACTCAGGGAGGATATTACACAAAATCTTCCTCAAACCTGAATGTGTATGTTGTTGAACTATATAAGTAACTGATGCACACCTTCTCTGTTCCCCCCCTCCCGTTTTTTTTATTGAATATTTAACGAATGCAGAATATATGATCAACAGATGATGTGTTCCATTGAAATTTACACTGATGGTCCCAAACAATTACATCTACACTTGAGTTAATGTTAGTACATCTTTTCTACGAGCTCCTTCACTGTTGAAACAGTTCTTCTTTATTCCTATTTAATTAATAAGTTAATGGATCTCAAACTCACTGTCCTACCTCCTGCTTGAGTCAGTTCTGCAAAAATTTGATAAAATATTTGTGATTTATATCTTGCTCCACTTCATAAGTAATGAATTGTACTGATCATTTCATCATTGGTTGCTGTGTAGGAAGTCTGACATACAGAAAGTGTCATTAAATATGTAATACACAAATAAATATAATCGCCCACCTGGATCTAGTGCAGACGTTAAGAGAGCATGAAGCTGTTACTCTTTTCCCTTTTCAATAAAGTGCACTTAAAAAAGCAGTGTCAGCTTTAGCATTAACTTGATAGGAGAATTACTGTGTACAGTGACAAATCATCTCTTTATTATGTTATCAATGTGGACACTCTTTGGCTCTGTCACCCTTTCTGCTTCCCTTACCTCCTCCAACATTGCACTGATTAATTGCTTTCTGTATGAACGTCTGTGATATGAGCCAGATCTGTAAATTCTTGAAATTATAGTTTGGGCCAGAGATGCCTGTGTTAGTAACTTCCCTGCTGGGTGGTGTGGCCAAGGGGTTGTGGTTTTATTAAATTATTAGCGGTTGCACCACCATGCAAGGGTTTTTTGTTTCTGTCATGTGTTAGGTATCAAGCTGTCAATGTGTGTTTGCATGCTGAACAACAGTATTGGTAATCTGGCAATTCACAAAAATATGTAACTACATTCTGCTACTTATTCACCCATTATTTTTAATAACTTATGGTTCATTACTTTGACTCTTCTCTAATGTTGTATGTGCAAGTTGCCCCTACCATACGTTTCAACAGTTTCCCAAAATTCTTTGATCCATGTAAGTGTGATTCTAAGGGCAGATGAGGCAAATAATATGTCAAGTATTATAGCCCAGGATAATAAAAATAATGTATAGAAAAAATACCAATTTATTTAACATACCATTACAAAAATTTCAAATATTCATCACACTAACATTGAATAATGACTGTATTTAGAGCAACAGTTTATTCACAACATTTTCTACCTAATTATAAACTTAAAATTAACAACATTTTCTAATAAAGTATACAACTTACAATTTAGGAAGGCCAAAAGTGGCCCATTGCATGTTCTCCTTTTCACCATACAACAAAGATCAGTTCCTGTATTTAGAGCACTATATGTATTAACAAAAATTTACAATAAATTATACAACCTACAATTAAGGAAGGACTGTCATGGCACATGCCATGTTCTACCAGACAGGTACAGTAAATATTTTGTCCACTACATGGTGCACTGGCAGTGTGAGTGCAGATGTACTCTGTTGCTGCAGGAAATGTACTGTACGTGGTCAAGAGACAATATGTTCACTGTTTGTGGGCAATTTTTTAGCACTCTCCATACAGTCCCAACGTTGCACCGCGTGATTGTCACTTGTTTCTCCACCTCGAGCAACTTTTGGCCGTCCAGAGTCTGATGAGTGGCCAAGAAACAGAACACGTTGTGCAAGGCTTGACAGCAACCTTTTTTGATGAAGGCATACAAAAGCTTGTTCCACGATGACAGGTGACTAAATTTACATGACCACCATGTGGAGAGTAGTGTAATGTGGGTACCAACATGTTGCACGCAATAAAGATATTTTTCAATAACTCTTTAAACCCTTTTTACACACAAACAGTTCTTACATTCTTGACGCACTATGTAGATAGTTTTCTTAGTGGGTCTCTTCACCTCCACTTCTCATAGGTCTATATACCTGTAACTGACACAGTCCGGACCGAAGAATTGCTAGCCATCATCTTCTGTTCTTCTCTTAAACATCAAATTTGGCAAAATTTTGATGGCAGCAATTCTTGGAGAAGCCCCTGAATAACTCCTGGTCTTTGTTACAAAGAGGAAGAGCAGGAGTTATCAGGGCACCGATGTCCACATTTTGTTTACTTGCCTGTAAAAAGAAACACAAATGTATAAGTAATGTAGACAAGTGTTATTTCCTTTAATGTTAAAAAGTGTCCTGTTACCAGAGGTAAGAGACTAAACTAAGGTTAATAGTGATGATATGTGAAGTGTTAGGCGTCTGATTTGGATAATTAGACATTAAAATACAGCACATCAGTGTTACCTCTGAAACAAGACACAGTCATATAAAATAATATATGTCTGTGAAAGTATTTTTCAGGTATGCTGTGTGAAATATACAACATAGAATGCCTGTGTGGAGGTCATGTCCCTTCATTTGTTCATCTATTAATACATATACTTATAATAATTTATTAATTATCTTGTACAGTGGAGATGCAGACAGTGGCCCATAGCTACCGAGCTACACAGCATCACACCCCAGAAGAAAATAATCTTCAATTTCAACCCCGATTTTTCTGACATACATAAGTATCATTTCAGTTTCTGGTTTTAGTTTTCAGTACAAAGTGTTACCAAAATCCCCATATGAAGTGTGTCACCGAGGAAAATGTGGGAGTTCATCTTCCCACAGGGCAATATATTTAAACCCAGTCCTACATAACTGTCTTCAATATTTACATTTGAAATGAATAGAAATATGACACCTGATTGCAGAAGACATTAAAAAAACTTCAAGTAAAATATAGTTGCTGATCCTCATTGATATGAATCTTATGCTGCGGAATAATCTGTGTTTTTACACCAACTTAAAAACACTTAACTAAGTACGTACATGATCTACATACAGACATGAACATTTATAATACACACATGCACATACAGAATACCTGTCAAGTTTTACCACTTGGTGACAGTGTCCTTGCTAACTTCTAGTCTTAATGCCAACTGCGTATGACAAGAAATGAATGCAGAATCTGTCCTACTTACTTTCACAGGTTTTGGACGGAAGGGTGGTCGCTCCTGTTTCTTTTCCAGTTCTTCCCATTCTACGGGTTTGAAGAACGGGTGGCTTCTTATGTCATCAGGGTCCACCAACCTTCTTGAAGGGTCCCTCCTCAGAAACTAAAAACAAAAGCACAGAATTAATGCACTTGCACTCCACTCACTGCAGCTTTGCTCCTCACAAATGTTGCAAGTTTGTAAACAAACTGTCCATAACTGATGTAGTTTTAATAACATGGCACTGAGTTGAGTTTTGTTGCAGCATTCAAAGCATATTGCTTGTACGCATTATCACAGAGTGTGACTTTCATAACACCAATTAGGTAAATGAACAACAGTATTATTAATATAATTACTAATAATTTAGTTCACTCTTATAATTAGTTAACAATGCATATAGTCAGAAATGCAGACACCATTTACTTGAATCTTTTATTTTTCCCAAAGACAGTCCCAATTTCAGTTGTGTACCTTTCAACACAACAGTCCTGATTTTAAACTGGTTTTCACCATAATTGTGCCACCTATTGTATCAACCTAAAATGTAAAACTTTTACAAAGTTAAGCATGGGAACTGTGTACATTGTTTTATCATTTATGGACAGTGAAGTTCTTAAAAGTTTAAGGCACTATATGGCAAGTTTTATAAGCTACAAAGGATGGCACAGCAGTCAAAGGAAAATTGTGCTGAATATGGGATACAGCTGGACAATGGTTCAACAACCAGAAAGTTCTTAATTCATGAAGTTACATAAGAGAAACATACATCTTTCATCACAGATATCTTGCACTTCAAGCACTAAGGAAACTCAACTGGAAATATATATATATACCGTATATTCTCGAATCTAATCCGCACTTTTTTTACAGTTTTAGAGGGCTAAAAAATCAGATGCGGATTAGATTCTCGTGCGGATTAGATTCGCGGTCTAGAGCTGGATTTTGGAAAAATGATTGAGCTGCTGTACAATATAACAATAACGTAATTAACGTAATTAATAAACAACGTAAGAACAATACAATACAATAATCTATTATTTTATTATTTATTATTATAATTTATTATTCATCAGACTCGCCGTCATCACTCATAATTCGAGGAATGTTCAAAGATCTGGCCTTCTTTATCGCCTCCTCGCGAGTAGATCATAACTCACAAACAGTCCAGTCTTGCGTCTCTCTTGAAAAAACGTGAAGACTGCATCATCAATTTCAGGAAATCGTCCTTTCTTGGGTCCAGTGAATTTCCTTCGTGACGCCTCACACCCGCTGATCGCTGCCTTGTGTTTCCGCCATAGTCGAACGTTGCTTTCATCAACTCCAAAAATTGCAGCGGCTTTGCGGTTTCCATTCTCCTCTGCGCACCGAATAACTTCATGTTTGAACTTTGCCGTATATGAGAGTCGTTTAGATTTCAGGTGTCCCTCTTCCATAACTACGGTACACGACAAATTGGAACAAGCACCTCCCACGTTTCAACAACTAAAGATCAGCTGGCTTCAGACGAGATTGCGCACGTCTGTTGAGAAAGGCCCCGCCTCTATCGGTATGACTCATCGGCCACAGGCGTAGCGTTGGATTTTAACGCATTGGTAACATCCAATATTATTCAATCAGTCGCCCCGTGGGCAAGGGGTGGTTGAAGGAAAGGTGCGGATTAGAATCGCGAACTAACTTTTTTCGTTTAAGAAGTCGCCAAAAACTGGGTGCGGATTAGATTCGGGTGCGGTTTAGATTCGAGAATATACGGTATATGAAACATATCCTTTTCTCTCGCATGCTAGGGAATTTGTGGCGTGACATCACACAACAGGAAGTACGTCAGTTAATATGCAAAGGTGAACAATTAATTACCGTACATGCCAGAGGGGAAAATGGACTAGTTCTTAATCCTTTGGTAATACAAAAATCTTGCCAAAGCATTTCAGATGACAATAATGAAATGCACTCAACAAATTACAAAAAATGGCTGTGCAAAAAGCAAAACCCAAATTTCAAGCCACACTTGGTGATTGTGGGCAACATCACACCGTATCAAAACATGTACTATATAGTATAGCCCCACACTTACACAGAAAAATGTGTGCATCATTAATTTGCTTCATAGACACAACATTCATTAGTCTGTTAAAGTGGTGAAACAACAGTTGTAGAAATTAATTCTAATTCATAGACCATCCTACAAGAAATTCTCCACGAACACACCATTCTTCATTCGTCTTCTAACCACCCTGATCCCATGAAACCCACAAAAACCAACTTGGAACAGTAACATTAAATTGTTTTGCAAAGAAACATTACACACCAGAAGATGCTATTTAAGATTTATAATTCTGGGGCATCAGCTGATATTATGGCAAAAATAATGTCTGCCTGGTGTGCCACCCACTGTATGGACAAACATCACTGGCATGCTCCCCTTTCTTAGAAATTCCACTTGTATACAAAGTCACCCATCAGCACAGCTACACTGTGTGTGGTGTACCCAACTTTGTGATGATGTTACTTTTATACTCAAGCATGTGGAGAATGAAAGATGTGTGAAGTCAGAAAATAAACCTTATTCGATGCCTTTCCGTTATCAGACTGCTACACAGTTAATTTATTCAGACTGGGTAGTGCAGTTACAGTCAGATCACATACACAATTGCATGACATTACAAAGAAAATAATTATGACACCATAGAATTTTCTGCCTGTGTGAATTTAGCAGAATAACGGGACAGGGAGAACAAAGATGCTTCATTGTTAAGTATCTGTGTTTAGCATGAATGTAAACACAGACTAATGTGTGACATGTTAATTATATTAGACCTTATAACACAACTTTTAAAAAGCTATCCCTATATAGGCAGGGAGAGGTCCTTAGGGCTCTAAGAGGTTGATGCTCCCAGGATTTCTAGACAGTCAGCACATGAAGGTGGCAAAGTTGTCAGCCCTACGCACCAGCCATCTTTACCCCCCAGGATATATGCCTGTTACTCATTTCCCTTAGAGGCTGATTCGACCCCAGCGCCACAGTGTGGCTGAGGATTAATTCAACAAGAAATCACAATGACACCATTGGGAATCGAACCTGCACCCTTCCGGCTTGTAGCACGGTGCACAGGCATTAACTGATCAACTCTGTCATACTATCGTGACAAAAGTGTAAATATCTCTTCCTCATTTTAAAGCTCTGCCTTGCATCCTCGTACATACAGTGTGTTGAAACACATCTTGGCAATGTCTAGATTGGAGGATTGTGAGACTCGTGTATCCTTTAGTGACAAGAGTTTCTCAGTTCAGGTTATAAACAGCATGAAGTGAAGTAAGAAGGATT